>CM033650.1:40688941-43088941 GCA_019512145.1 Engystomops pustulosus
CTAACATCCAAAATAAAGGAAAAGATGTTTGAAAAATGATGCCAAGTTAAAGCAGACATATGGAAAATGTTAGTTATCAAGTTATTTTAGTGATATGACCAACTTTCCAAAAAGTAGAAAATTTTGAATTTGGAAAACATTGTTTTTTTCAAAATTTTTGCCAAATTTCCATTTATTTCATAAATAAATACTAAATATATTTATTAAATTTCTCAACCAGCATGAAGTACAATGTGTCACGAAAAAACAATCTCAAAATCAACTGGATATGTTAAAGCGTTCCAAAGTTATAACCACTTAAATAGACACATGTCAGATTTTAAAAAATGGTCCGTGTCAGGAAGGTGAAAAGTGGCTTCAGCGTTAAGGGGTTAAAAAAGTTATGCATTTTTATGCCACTATTTCTGATAAGTGGACGGGAAAGTGTGCATAGTTAACTTAGAAAGCTGATGTATGCTAAATTTATGAAATGCAACTTTTTGAAAAGATACAAACATTTTTGCAATTGAAATAAGAAGTAGAGTAGCAGTAATAGAGTAGAGTATTCATTAAAAAATTGGTTAGGTTCACCTCTTTCTTATTCACCATTCCCTTGCTTGATCTTCTTTTGGGGGTAAAATTCACCTTGTTGCCTTGGCACTTTTGTCTGCAGTTCAGTCTGAGCTTGTAGGTGTTGAAATTTAGCAGTGTTATGCAAAGTTGAGACTTCCTGTTCCTGACTTCCCATGAGGCTTTGCTGCTGACTAAAATTAATGAGTAAATGGGATGTAGCTGATTATGTTCACTGTCATGTCTGTTTCCTTGTGCTACACTGTAATAGACAGCGAGCCAGGAGTGAAAGTAATCATAATATTCTATACCTTCATGTCTGTAATATAAAAAAGCCCCCTACTGACCGGTTGCAAATTCTGCATTAAAAAATTATTAAAAAAGAGGTTTCGATGTAGAACTCAATCTCAGGAGGCAACAACACTAGTGGTTGATATTTCAGTTTGATATTTCACTTGGAAACCATGAAAAATTTTAATAAGCAACATTTGTTGAACTAGTTGCATATTTCGGTGAAGCAAATTCCAAAAACTGACTTAACTGAAATTTTACTTCGTGATAACACATTCTTTGTACAAATTCTACATTACTTTCTCTAATTGCCAATCTAATCTTGGATAATGGATGAATAATTACTGTTTATGTCCTGTGAAATTAATGTCATACATTTTCTCTATGTTCCAATTCTATTTTTAGGACAAGTATAGATGCCAAATACTGTCGAGAAACTACAAGTGTGAAAACATTATTATAAGAAACCCAAAAACTTTAAACACACCAAGTTAGTTTCTATAGATAGACATGTAAGAACCATATCATTCAGCATACACTGTGAGGGGGAAATACTCCAGTGTAACAGCTTTTGTAACAGAGTTGCAATTTTAACACCCCACAGTGCCATTCCATAATTTTAAAAGTTAATTTTAAAAGGAAGGAGACAATGAATACGAAATATAAGAAGATTACCACAGTCACTGTACCTTTATCTATGAGTAATTGTGCCTGGTTTATCATGCTTGAATCTGATGGTAGATTTCCTTTAGAAGACCAATGCTACCATTCCTAAAATGACTTTGGCCAACTCCCAGGCACCCCCAACAATAAAAAGAACTTACCTATACAGGAAGGTATATAAGCATTATAATTACTAGCTCAATTGTTTCTTGCAGAGGTTTTTATCTGTAATCGGCCTCTTGTGTTCTTGTCCCTGGCTTTGTTATATATCTATGTCTCTAACCTGCAGTTCTGTCTCATACTTAATTCCAGTTTAATCTGAACTCTGAACTGTAGCTGCACCTGTTATATTTGACATGTAACTTGACTCTGATGGTGGTGTGGCCTGTCTACCGCTATTTCATGCCTGGTCAGCTGGTGTTTCTACACAGGGTCTCCTAATGCACCTGGGTAAGCTACCACCAGTATAAGAACTACTTCAAAATGTAGTTGCTTTGTGACCTTGTCTCAGGGAAGTCCAGTTAAAGGGTAAAAACTGGCATCGTCACTTGGAGAACACCCTGTCGATTATGCCAAAGCCAAACAGGCCTATAGTGACATAGGGGGCTCACAACCCTCATATAATTCTGATTTTGTATTGTGATTGTATATATAATATATAATAAGGTGAAATTTCAACTGCTTGAAGGAGGAATTTCAACTGCATAAATATTTCTAGTCTCTCAAATAAAAAAATAACATATATGTCAAAATGGGAATCGAAATTGGGGAAAACTTTTTCACTAAAAGTTTGGCATTCCTCTATAAATGATGCACAAAATAGTTTAATTTGTCTAAATCATAGTGAATGCCTTCTAAAAGTTATTTTAAGGTGGCACTTTTCCCCAACTAGATTGGCAAACAAATATAATAATTTATCTAGTATCTGCTGGAGAGGGTGCGGCAAACAGGCTGACCTTCTTCATCTATGGTGGAAATGCCCACTTATCATTGATTCCTGGGCTCAAGTGGTAAGCCTGCTTGTAGGACTGTGTAAGAAAAAAATACCCCCCCCCCCCCCAGAGGCATTTCTCTTGAATATTCTTGAAAAAAATATCCTAGGAAATATCTAGGAAACAGAGAGGTTTTTTTTTTCAGGCTTTGCGCAATAGCTAGGTAGATTCAGGGTAAATGGAAAAGTGACTTTATACCCCAGATAGAGAATGTATTCAGGGGATGAATAAGTTTAGTTGTATGATCTACAGTTTTTTTTTAATGTATGTGGTGTATGAACTATTTTGAATGATAATAAAATAAAATAAATAATGCATCTATTTTATGCTACATTTTATAAATGATACACTGTGTGGGATTAATAAACCACCAGGAGACAGTTATGGGTGTAGGTAAAGATTTCCACAATGAGATAGGAATGGAACATAAATCTCATGCCAACGTTTTAATCATGTGAAAATAATTTTCTCTCAGAGAACATTTTCTTTGAAAAAGTTTCAAAAGTCGTGCATGATTTTTGTCTTGCATCCCATGTATGAAATTCTTCCTAATGCTGTTTTCCCCCGTTCTTTCCCAATCACACATCTGTCTTTTTAACATTGGATTCCTCTATTACATTGTATTCCTGCAGGTCTTCCGAAAGGTCCTTCACAAATACAATGCCTTTTTATGTTTTCTTCTACAAACCGCTATACTCCAGGGGAAAGATAAGGCAAGAAAAGCATCAAAGTGCTTTTCTACAGAGAAGAAACTACTGCAGAGGAACCATCTCAGGAGAATAATGTCAGACACCATCGCAGATCAATGCTTCTTCAACGTTAACTATTTATTTCCAATGATTTCTATGACAACTGCACAAAAAACAAGGTAAATGTGCAGTAATAACTGAGATATTATTCAAATCTGAAAAAATTATTTTAAACATTCATCTCGCTAATGAAGGAAGGGTAGATATTGTAGTAAATCTACCCATTCATATACCAATTCTATGAGTTCTGAAATTAATAATGGTATTTTTATTTTTTCTTCTTGACATGAGACAAGATATCTAATTTGTCAGGGATTGGGTCCCTTCTAAAGTTGTGATCTACATTTATCAGGTTTACCAGAGTAGCACCCCAATGTACTCAATCTAGGGATACTTAACAAAGCCATGTAACTGGTTGAAGCAACTATGCAGATATCCATATATTTTTGAAATTACAGGTATGGATAATGCCCTGTGCATAAAATGTAACTGCAGCAACACTAAATGATGACACATGGTCTGTAATTTGCCATCAACTGCACAGTGTCTATGAATAGTGTATTGTCATATGTAGGAGCAATAGAACTGCTGCTCCGATTCACTCTCATTTAGACTACTGTAACTCTCTACTAATAAGTCTTCCGTCCACTAAACTCCCTTCTCTATAATGTATTCTTAATGAAGCTGCCAGGCTTGTTTTACAGACCAAATGCTATACAGATGCCTCCAGTCTGTGCCAGTCACTGCACTGGT
Source organism: Engystomops pustulosus (assembly GCA_019512145.1). Classification (NCBI taxonomy): domain Eukaryota; kingdom Metazoa; phylum Chordata; class Amphibia; order Anura; family Leptodactylidae; genus Engystomops; species Engystomops pustulosus. Next base: position 40,692,939 of record CM033650.1, read on the forward strand.
TGCCAGACTCCTTCTGAATACTGTTTCAGATCATAACCCTCATCCACAAAGCTCTGCATGATGCTGCACCTCCCTATCACTCTTCTTTCATCTCAGTCTATCGCCTAACCCGTGCTTTTTGATTGCCAGTGATGTTAGATTAATCTCCACCTTAATTCGAACCTCTCACTCACGTCTCCAAGAATTCTCCAGAGCTGCATTTATTTAATGGAAAGCGCTGCTCCTGACTCAGACTAATACACACCCTACAAAGTTTCCCCCATCTTTTTGGAAAAGCCTATCGCACTTGTTAACTGCAGGAAGTTTTCACTCTCTTTACAAACCGATCCTGTGTCCTCCTGCCATCTGTTATCCACCAGACACCAAGCTTCAGACTTCTCTGCAGTTCCATTCCCCGTAGACTTTGTATATAGATGGCGACTGATGGCTGGTTCAAGCAGCAGCACCTCTATTTATTATATATTGTTATATTCCCTTATAAAGAATGGCTGGACCATTATATAAGCTTCTTACCGGTTGTGTCACCCCATTCATCCTCTAAGGCTACATTCACACAATGTATGCCTGCTGTACCGTAGTACGGTGGGCATACATCGGTGCTGCGGAGAGGAGCAGGAGATGAGCGAAGCTCACCTTCGCCCCTCTCCATAAGCACATACAGCACTAAGCGCCGTATTATGTAAAAAGATAGGACATGTCCTATCTTTCTACGAGCTACAGAGCGGTATGGTACTACACATGTGCTGCACCGTACTGCTCCCGAACAGGGCCGTGAACCCATAGAAGTGTATTGGGGGCATATATACGCAGTATATCCGTCCCCCATATGTTCGTGTGAATGTAGCCTAACACAGTAAGCTCTTGCAAGCAGGACCCTCACTCCTTATGTTCCATATGAATGTTTGTGCTTTGTCATGTTTTATTTTAATTGTATATATTCCCTATGATTTGTAAAGCGCTACGGAATATGATGCCTCTATATAAATAAAGATTATTATTATCCACAAGTTTATTTTTTCTTTATAGTTCTTAAATTTGTGTTTGATGCAAGTAATTGTTTATTGATTCTTTTTAATATAATTTATATTGGTCTGGGACCCAAAAAAGTCCATCAGCGCAAGCAGACTTATTAGATAACATAATTAAGGTGGTTGAGATAAGCTGTATTAACTTGAATGATTTTAAGCCTGACTACTTTTTTGAGGATACCTCTCCCTTATATTTCTGTTCTAGAATGTTTGTTTCCTCATTTATTATGTACACTGCCAGTCTTCATCTAAGAAGACCCATAAGACCACTTTTCAATTCCATTTTTGATTAGAGTCTAGAAAAGGTTTCACACGTACAGAAAATAAAATAAATAAAAAAGATGTCCTTATTATATTTGCATAAAGCAAACTTATTGGTGCAAAAAAACCCCACAGAAATGCAGAATTCCTTTAAAAATACAATGCAAAACAGTTTCAAATCAAGTAGAAACAAGATTAAATCTTTAATACATTCTACTGTGCAAGGTTCATAAGTCTCCATAATTACTATTCCAATGATATGTATCTGTCCTGATTTACAAGATCAAAATCCATCCAACAATTCTAAATAAGTCCATTCCAAAACAGACTCCATATTAAAATAACAATTAATTGAGAGCTAACTAGAACAACAGTCTGTAATACACGGAAGATACATAAAGGATATGCCGTGGATTTGTGGTCAATGGTCGCCAATTACAGCTGTTCTATATTGACAGCGTCTCTCCAGTGTTCTTAAATATGAGTGATCTATGCCACGTTAATGTGAGAAGACGCAGGCATTCTCTTGTCACTTCATTTTTTATATTTTTAGACTTGTTTCAGTCTTCCAAACCAGTTCCTGAGAGAGGAACTTATATGGATGGAAGGAAACTGAAGGGAAAGAGGGACTCATAAATCACATTAGTAAGCTATACAGTAGCTTAGGCACAGAGAACATTAGACAGTAGGTGCACAAGCAGATGTATTTGCAGCATATTAGCATACAAAGTGGCTTTTGGTTCTTCAAGGCTAATACGCACACTACACACACTTCTAGCAATTCCATTATATACAACAATACAGCATGAATGGGTTAAGTAAACTAATGGGAATGCATTCTATAAATCCTATTAGATATCCTTAGATTTTAGCTCATAATGCTCTGCGCTCTTACTAGTCATTGAATATGACATGATAACAAAGTACTGTCCACATTGAGGCTTCGTATTTTATAGGGAATGGTTCGACATTAAGGGCAGCTTTTAATTCCAGTCATGATTTTGCAATGAAGCTGCCTGACATTTCACAAATACTCACTTAATTGACCTGATATTTAAGGGTCTCCCAATTAAGGCTATGAACATCGGACTGCATGGCCGCACATAAGAACACCTCTGCATTAATAATTTTGCAACTCTCTAAAATGATACATTGGGAGGAATTTATTAAGACTCCAGCCTCCTAGTATATCCGGAGTGCAGTACACCACTGGAATAAAGTCTTTACTAGGTTAGACCTAGCAGAGATTTTAGAAGTAGTTTTTCAGTTGTAGTTCTTCCGGTGGAGAATATAGCAGACCAGATCATTCATGCCCCTGCCCAGCCCTGTCCGCCCCACACAATCAAGCTTTTTACACGTCTTGTCTGCCAGAAGACTGGTAGACAAGGCATGACAAATTCAATTTAATGTTTCTACTTAATGTCGATTGCAGTTTTACCATCATTTGGGAGTTTTGGATTAATAATATTTTTAGGAACATAAGAAGGTCACATCAATAAGCCCACACCCAGATTCTGATGAACACATAGATACTTAATAAGTCTTGCTAGACGTCTAGCTTGCACTTATGCTCCTCTCTATATACTGTACTTGTCTATATGCCTCCATATATGTTTCTTATACATGGTCTTATTAGTGTCTCATATCTTTTTAAGGGAAGATATTTCTTTTAATGGATGAGTTTGGGTAAGCTTCAGCAGTATAAGCACACATGGAAAATTACTAAAGTAGAAAAGAAGAAAGTTTCGTAGCTCCACAGGTCTTAGAACATAAGGTCATGCTCTGAAGTGGGAAGAAATTTCTGTTCTGGTTTATGTAAGGTTATGAGCAGAAGGAGGCAGTAGACAAGAACATACAGAATTTGAAGATGTCTGTGTTTGACCTTAGGCTATCCTGAACATTAAAGGGAGCAGTGTTATTATAAGGGATATATTAACACGGGAAGGCATTTGGTTGGCCTACAGAACTACTCGACTTTTTGGTGTTCTCCATATGAACACCAAAAAAAATTGAGAAATATTCCATTAGAGACTAGTTCAAGCTTCATAAATAATACTAGGTAGTTCAAACTTCTCATGAAAGAGCTGACACAAGAAGTTGAACTTGTATAACAATTTTTGGGTTTAAAAAAGATTTCTCCTGTACATGGCTAGTACATAGGCATTACGGCATCTGTTAGTCACTGGACAAGATGCAGCAAATTAAACCATCAGTCAAAGTGATGGGTCTTATGTTACATGTGATCAGACTTGTTACTAATGCTGTCCTTGGGTAGAAACTGTGTCTACAATTCTGTCACTGTAATTCACTTTAGAGCACCCATTCACAGCCATTTGGCTTACAGCTTTCCCCCTCGTTTTCCTCACACTCATGCGTGATCAGGTAAAAACCTTATGAGATCGTAGCCGTTTTTTTTTTTTCATTTCATTTTTACTCCCCACCTTCCAAAAGATATAACTATTTTTTCAGTTTACTAAGTTATATGTGCGGTTGTTTTCTGAAAAAATCTAACTGTAATTCCTAGTGGACCATGCATGCTAAGTTATGAATATACATAAATATATACAGGCAATCTGCAACATGTGTTAGCTCCTTTTTGGCTTCTATACACTAGAGCCTTTCTAAAGCAAAGGTGTGTACATATGTGCATTGTGCTGATTTGAAATGTACTTTTATTTAACAATTTTTTAGTCCTTGAAGGGTACTTGCAGTCTTAGTTTTAGGGTTGATTGCTCATGAAACATACTGCAATGCAATTGTAGTGCAGAATTTCATTATATACTGCTTCACTTTTACTTCTTCACAATTACATCTGTCAGAGCAAATAATTACCATGCCCGATGAAGTAATGGGCCACCCCCAAGTGCTATAGTCAGATTCGATCATGGCATCTAAATGGTGAGTGTCTGCTGTATGATAGAACTGTCACTCTCTCTATATAATGAGTCAGCCCACAAGCCCTCAGTAATAGCAATAACAAGTTCCCTACCTACAGAATGTGTACATGTTACAGTGAAGGACAAAGAAAGGGGTTGGGGGTTTTCAGGACAAGGGCCAAAAAGGCTTCCTGCTCTTTATTTTAATATTCGAATGTTAGCTCAGTGGAATTAGACAATTTCTTATGATGAGTCTCCTTTTTAATATGCCAGTAAATCACATTATTCTTTAACATGCGATGACTAAAGGACTAATATGTTGGAAGCATATTAGATTAGAGATTATATTGTAATTGAAATAAAATTCTGCTGAATGGTAACACTTCCAGCCAGAGGATAGGGTTGGAAGTGGACACGGCAGCGAGGATAAGACTCTAAGTGGACACAGCAGAGAGGATAGGGATAGAAGTAGACATGGTGCAAAGGATAGGACTGGAAGTGTGCCACAATTCTGCAGCATGAACAAAGTACATAAAAAAATGGGTGCACAGGGAGTGCAAGGTGTACCAGATTAATGTTGACTGCTCATTTTTGGGGAACTTTTTTTTATGATGTATTTGAGCCACTATGTAAAATAACCCTTAAATTGTAGGGTTTCCTGCATTTTTTTTACTGTTTAATCAAAAATTTTTGAATAGGGAAATTGATGACAGATTCTAATCATATCGCTATACATATCCATTTTTATGAGTTTGTTTGGGTCCCAGTTGGCTATCACTGTACCAGCTAACACAGTCAATACATTAATTCACAATATAGTATTCAACCTGACATGCAGCCTTTTTATCTTAAGCAACGGTTCATTGTATTTTTTATACAATGCTTTAGTTTGACCAGACAATTTTCTCTGTGATATTACAATTTATGCAGCCCTAGCACTTTATTACTGCAGGTTGATGGAAGAAGTGGAAGAAATGACTGTGTGTCCTCAAGGCCCGTGTTATTAAGTTAGATCTCTCATTACTTTCCTGGATTCTTTGCTGTTCCGTAACAGAGATTATATATTTCACACTTCACAGTAATTAGGATTCTGAAGGTACAGTCAAATGAATTGCCATCCAATATTGGACAAGTATTCTCAAAGCCCAATCTGCAAGTAAACAAGCTCACAGCAATGCACTTGACTGTAACACCTGTGGGGCCTCGAAATCTCCGTAATGAAATCTTATTATGTCAGTCACCAATCGTCACCAGCCTCTACAAACTGGATGCTTACTGGGACCTCTGACTTGGTAATTGATTTTGCTGGGGCTATTTGTCATACTTTATTAGGAAACAGTTGTCAACATGTTAATACGCTACAGTTAATGGCATTCAATGAGAACAGAAAATGCTTGATATATTAGCATTTATGGAATAGCAGCAACGGAAAACAGATCTATATCAGTTTTCGTCCCACTTTCTCAGTTCCCTTTATTTCCTGGTATTCATGGACACTAGATTTAGTCCTACCTGGGCCCAAGGCTCATATAGGTCTGTCTATCTCATCAATGCAGACTCATATATATTTTAACCACTTGTTGCATGGAGAGGGCTCACGGACCGAGCCCTCTCCATAGCCGGTAAGTCTTTGCTGCATATTGCAGCAAAGGCTTACCGGTAACACCCGCGATCGGGTGTTTTCACAGCGATGGCTGACGGCAAAGCTGCCGGCAGCCTCAAAAAGATAGCGGCGCATGGGCGCCGCCATCTTACCTGGGATCGCCGCTCCCCGTGACGTCATCGGGGGGGGCGGCGATCCATCTCCATGGTAGCCTCGGGTCTTTCGAAGACCCAAGGCTATTTCATTTTAACCCCTTCATTACAATGCTGATAGCACATTGTAATGAATGAGGAGGAAAATCCCCATATACTGCCATACTGTAGTATGGCAGTATATGATAGGATCGATCAGACAACCTAGGGTTAAAGTACCCTAGGGAGTCTGAAAAATAGTATAAATAAAAATAAAAAAAAGTTTAAAAAAAAATTATAATAAAAAAACCTAAAATTTCAAATCACCCCCCTTTCCCTAGAACTGACATAAATATAAATAAACAGTAAAAATCATAAACACATCAGGTATCGACGTGTCCGAAAATGCCTGATCTATCAAAATATGATAACGGTTTTTCAATGCGTTTATCCTCTTAATCGTACCAACCCAAAGAATAAAGTAGACATGTCATTTGGGGTGCTCAGTGAAAGACGTAATATCCAAGCCCACAAGAAAATGGCGCAAATGCGTTTTTTCACCATTTTCACTGCATTTGGAATTTTTTTCCCGCTTCCGAGTACATGGCATGGAATATTTAATGCCATCACTATGAAGTGCAATTTGTTACGCAGAAAACAAGCCGTCACACAGCTCTTTACGTGTAAAAATAAAAAAGTTATAGATTTTTGAAGGTGAGGAGTGAAAAATGGACATGAAAAAACAGGAAAGGGCCCGGTCTTAACCGGTTAAATCATATGTTACAGATTATAACTTAAAGACCATAAATTCTGGAGTTATGCCTCCATGCAGTTTCTCGGTTGCTGGTCTCATTCGATTCATAGTCTTGTGGTTTTTCCAGTTTCTCCCTTTAAAGCTCCTGTTTTCACTCCATGGTTGGACTGACTCTCTCATTCCAAATATACTTTACAGAAGAGATTATCAATGAGACCAAATTGAAAATGGGTCATTATATGGATTTCCAAAGACTCTTTTACAGCTCACATTTTAGAGTTGCACTTGTGGAGTTACAAAGTTGCTTCCCTGTTCAACACAGACATCAAAATAGTAAAATGAACCAGTAACAGATAATGTGCCACCCATTACTGCTCACAACTATACATGCAGAAGTAGCATTTGTCCTTTGTGCATCATATGATATGTACTTTTACTTGTGCTTTCCACCTTTGCGAAAACCCCCTAAAGGTGTAGCATTAAGGGGTGTCCCTAAATTCCCAAGGGATTTTACTTACAAATGACTATTGATGTCACATTCATTGTACATATGACATTTGGGTCAACTCCAGGAGTTGGCACAGATGTTACCTACACAATGAACGTGACACTAGGGGACTGAGTTACACATGGTCTTTCTGCAGTATATACACAAATACAACATTTAACGTGTTGAATAATATTATAAACCGTAAAATCATGTATATTAGGATGGGCCAGAAGATAAAACTTGGTCCATTTTAGTAGTGCTGTTCCTTGTTGAATACTATTTTATAAAGTAAAATCATATATAATGGGATGGAACAGAAGCTGTATACACTATTTCTCTGACTATTAGAAACACTATTCCTCCTCATCACTGTGCAGTAAATATTTTGCCACATTTAATAGTCTGAATGTATGGAGCTTCTGAGCTCTGGTTAAAATAAAAATGTCCTGTTTAAAAGTCCTGTGGAGGTCCTCTCCATGAACGCTTTCCTCTCCACAACCGGTGAGCCTGTGAAAAACAGTCCTGGGACAATATGGCAAGACTGTTAATAGGCAGGGTAGCAGATTGTGATTGAAGCCTTGTGACTGACTTTGGGGTGAGCACTGTGCCTGGCACTGTACTAAAATGAAATGTTGTATTTGTATCACTTGTAGCCTTAGAGATAAGCATAATGTTTACTTCTATTTCCCTCCAAATGGAGCTCCTTGGTAAACTGGAAACCCCTGTAAAATCCTAACCATTGATAACTTTTAAAGCAATATACCACTGTATAAAAAATATGAACCAATTTTAGTAAACTGTCAGGCAATGCCATCGTATATTATTGTTATACTTCTGTTTAAAAAAAATAGTAAATGTAAGGCAACCAAGTTCTTCCAAACGCACTTATCATCACTGCACTGGTTCTGGTTCTGCACTTATTGTAATGGACTCTTTGTTATCTTGATTAATTGTTCTAGCACAGTACTTGTCACATATTTCACCTACATAACATAAAAAATGTATGTCAATAACTGCTAAAAACATGTTTAGTGTATAATAAAATATAATAAAAATACATAGCAAATGTTCAAACCCAGCAAAATAAATACGATCTACTCTTACTGAAATCCTACTAATTTTTCAAACACTGCATTTATAATAGAAGACAGCGTTCTCGCACAACTCACAGATACAAGAGCTATTACATATCCCAACAGAGCTGCACAGCAAAGTAATTGGACCATTTGTTTTTCATATCCATCTCCCCATTGCCAGATCTTTTCATGGGCACCAATTTACTAATACCTTAAATACATTTTCTGGTCTATTGTTTTTTATTTCAGTGTGATGTATTATAGTGCGGCAAAAAGAATGTGCTGAAAGTTGCAGTCAGAAAGTGATTGGTATTAAATACAAACAAAGCTAAAAGTGAACTAGAGCAGGGGATCGCTGAACGGGAAGAGCTGTCACCATTTGGAAATATTGAATGGTGTTAATCAGTATTTGTACAGCTCTTCCTTCTCTTTCCACATCAGTATTGCTGGGCTGGAATGTGAAAACACAGGAGGAGAAACCAAAATAATATTTATATTAAATGATAATAAAACAAAATTTGTCTCATTTATATAAAGGTATTTCCTCCTTCCAACAACTATTTTTGTTGTTCATATACCCATGGTCCCTAACCCACTCCTCAGAATACATGAACCCACTCTTCAGAATACATGGGAGCTTTGTAGCACCACAGCACAATAGAAACATAAATGCATTGCTTCAGTAAGACAAAAATAGATTAATGTAGAATTTCTGCACAAAATTGGGGCAAAAATTGGCCATAAAAATGGACGCTAATAGACAATGAGGGACACTTCAATCCAAAGGTTAAGGAGTTATGATTAATGTGGTTGCTTTCAGCTACTTCTCTTTTATTCAAACATCAGGGGCGCAATAGAAAGATTATTCAAGTAAGCTGAATAGAAAAATATTTTACTATTCATAATATGGCGCAAATAATAAGAAAGCAGTTTTTCTCTTTTGTTCTTTTCTTTGTTCTAAATCAGTATTTTTGACATTTTGAATTAAAGTATTATTTCTTTTTTTATTATTGTTTTTCTCTTTATTTTGCTATATATACTTGTATTGTTGAAGCAGTCTTCTTAAGTATATGGGCACATCCCACCTGTAAGCGGCAGAGAACAATTGCAGTGCAAACTCACAAAGGCTGCAGTATGTCCCTGCCTCAAGGATTTTAGTGCAGATTTTAAATGAGGGATGTAGTTGTAAATCTGCAATGAAAAACACTGAAAAATGGATCAGACTCGCAGCACCTTTACCAAGGGGCACTCCACCCTATGTTATAGAACAGGTACAAGATCTGTGGATTCGATAGTGGCTCCAGTTCTTTCAAATTCAGTTGAGCACTATGTGAGGTACATAGTCCCTCAATACCAAAAAAAACATGAAATAGGTCCTGGATACAATGTGCATTATACATCTAGGAACTATGTGTTACAAACTGAGAGAACTGTAATAACTGTATGTGTTATGTGCCAAAATTCTTACATAAATATAGCCATTCAAGGAGTCAATCTTCAACATTTGCTACAGCAAAATTTTATCTTATTAGGAGAGCACTACAACAGATGTAATCCCGATTACAACATTTACAGTGTACAGAAACCTACAATAAAAAGTTACGGGTTACCAGAATTAATAAATAATTAGAGCTATTTTCAGATGTCCCACCATTTAGGGGGTATTCCCAGGGCCTGGACATACTAGTCAAAGGTCAATCTTTTCTTTATAAAGCAGCCATATGCCATAACCTATTTTCCTATCAGCCCTCCTTTATATCTATCTATTTATCTATATGTATACTACAAAGGTAACTTTTTTGAAATTTATTTTACATGTTTATATATACACGTATGCACAATATGCAGATTATGTGCAGGTAAGTTCCTACATACAAAAATAGTAATTATCTATTTTATATATAGCATAAAGCTCAGATAGGAAATTGAACATGTCTGTTGAAGAATTACTATCAGCCTCGAGCTATAATAATGTACAGTAGGCTGTGTAGAAAAAAAGCCTCACCATAGTAATTTTTATGCTCTCACAAAAGCAGCTGTATTGTAAATCGGCTGGGTGCTCATATGACTCCATATTACAAGGTCACACTGTTGTACTCCAAAGATGCAACAACATATTTATTGACCTTTCCAATCTTTGTTCTCTGCACATATAGAGCGAAAGCACTAAACACATATATAGTCTACACAACTAATTCAAGTCAAGCTGCAAGATTTAATTTTAGAGCTAAATTTTAAATAGAAATATTAAATGCAATAAGATGCATTCTCATATATATATATATATATATATATATATATATATATATATTCCCACATAATAGTGAACCAAGAATAAGACATGGCATAATCAACTTCAGATACGTCCACTACTCCATCGATACTGATTGCTAACTGTACAGCTCCCTTTAGCTCCAAAACCTGAGGAGTCAACCCGGAATCTTTATTAATCTGGAAGCCCTAGTGCTGAATGGATTGACTGCACAGACTTGGGAGCTGATGAGGATGATGCCACCATGTTAGCATCAGCATGACGGAGCGGTGGGTGTATCGGAAGTATGGCGGGGGTGTTGGTTATGCCCTGGAGCGGTAGTCTGGATGAGTTCTGCTCACGGCCCCACAGTACTTCAGACTGATTAGCGAAATTATACCCCATAAAGGGGTATTCCCACAAAGACAAGTTTCTTAAACGTGCTCAGGATATCAAAATAACACATTCTCTAATTCACTGTTATTAACAAAAATACAGCATTTCACAGATATAATTCCAATCTATCCTGGTGTACATAATTTCAGTTGCCCCTGGTTTCCGACTCTCTCTTCTCCCTGCAGGGGCCCCTCCGCCCTGCATTCAAGGATGGAGCTCTCATTGATACACAGACACGGTCTTCCTGCCGGCAGCAGCATCAAAAGGAGAAGAGGAAGCTACAGGCAGATAAGTTCTTCATCCGGAGCGGGGGGGGGCACATCAGATCTGATAGTACGTGTGTGTGTGCAGCTGACATGTAGCAAGAACTGGGGAATGTCATTGTATGTAATATGAATCTCATGGATCTCAACTTCTCTCATCTATGATCTGTCTCATCTCTGTTTCTATGTGTCAGATACTAGTAAAATGTTCAGAATGTAAATGAAAGTGTACATAAACCTTTTACACTGATAATCTAACCACTTTATCAGCACACAGAACTAGAGGTGTCTGCTTAGAGAGTCTCCGCCCAAACTCTGGAATCTTACACTGACCATCACTGAGTTATTGGGGCTAGACAGCAATAAAACTGAGTAAAATTGTAAATTAAAGGGTTAAAATGATCTTTATTGTTTTAACATCACTAGGGGATTAAATTTGCTAATTTTCTTTTATGGTAAAACCCCTTTAATTACACTGCACATACAAGTACATCACTGTGCTTTTAAGGACGTTTGTGTACTTAATGGTAAGACCCATGACTGTTGCTGGCACCGATAATGCGATGTTACCACGTAAAAGACAGCTGTTAGACTCTAGAGACAGTAATTTTTGGAGATGGTCACAGTGTGTCGATGACACAGATGTATTGCAGTATATAATAGAAACGATCAAACCCCCTGTTGTTAAAGTACCTTAGGGGTTTGCAAATACAGTGAAAAAAAAATTCATTAAAAAACATAAAAATTCTAATGACCCCCTTTTTCCTAGAACTGATATAAAAAGAAACAAAAAAATCATAAACATGTTAGGCATTGCCACATCCCAGAATTCCTTTCTATCAAAATGGAAAAATAGTTATGCCTACATGTTAGAAATGCCACTTTTTCATTATTTTGGAACATATAAAAAAATTATATAAAAACTGAATACAAAGTGATCAAAAGTGGCCATTAGTGACCGGAAGGAAGGAAACAGTAGGTAGGTTACAAACTAGGCAGACAGCTCTATATTACATAGATAAAGATTTAGCAATTTTTTCCATCTCTCCTTTAAAATACTACTAAACGCAGATCGAGTACAACTTTTCATATGTAACTGATGTTAAAGAATTTGTTTAAACCAGGTTAAGAAAAAGAAAATTCTGATAAAATAAATCAAAGTACAGTGTTAAAAACCCTAAGCTTTATTTCCTTGTTGACCAAGTTCCAAGTGTAATGTTTTTTCAGTTTAATTATGTTGATTTTCCCATTGTACAACTGATTAAAAATCAACATTTCAGCAATTAATAAGCCAGCTAAAATCTGGCACACACGGCTCATAAATCCTTGTGGATGCTGCAGAAATAATTTTTTGCTTCCCCGTTCAATGATTAACAAATCAGTTACACCATGAGAGATGATGCTTTTTTTGAAAAGAGAAGTAAATGGGGATCTAATTAAATCTCTGACACAACCAAACAAAATATTTCTTTATCCAATCACTTAAAGGGATTTTCCAGGAATAAGCAAAATTAATATTCAAATGGGTCATTGAAATATAAGCTAATATGTAATTAGTTGTTATTTAAAATTTAGCTCCCCTTACAAAAAATGTTGTGGGCATATACACTGTAATGTAGGATTAAAATGCTACTGGTTATTTTATCAGCCCGTTGATTTTGTCCAGTGGAGCAGACACATAACTGAAGATGGAAGCAGGTCACATGTCCTGCACCTGAATGCTGGGATCTCTATTTATCCCATGCCCCTAGCACTGACATCTAAGTGCGATCAGAAAATTTCTGTAAATGGAGCTGCATTTAGGAGGTTGGGAGGCAGAGAGATGCATTTATATGGGACTTCATGTTAGGAGACTGGGGGGGGGGCAGTAGGGATGCATTTACCTGGGACTATGTTGGAAGGATTCAGGGAGTGCATTATACGTGGAACTGTATGTTGGACACTTGAATTTTAATTTTTTATTTTTTTTGCTTGTTAGTAGATTTAAAGGGTTTGTCTTGAATTTAAAAAAAATTGTCTGCTTCCTTCCATAAGCAGTTAAAAATAGGTATTTCAGCTCAGTTACATTGAGTTTTCTACTGCACAAGCTGTAACCAGATGTGGTGCTGTTTGTGGAAGAAAGCAGCCATGCCAAATACCAAAAATAACATGTGTTCCCCATGTGTGTTTTGAATGGGTCTGTATGTTGGAAGGGAGAGAGCGTTTTTACAGGGAGGGGACTGGTTGATGATGTACATGGAGGCAGGGCATAGCAGGTCATACTGATATGGGATGTATCACACGTTGGTGCATGGTACACCATCAGTGTTTGACACATTCAGTATGGCCAGTATTGTGGTGAGACGATAGCTCAAAGATGCTTAGGTAATGTACAATGATGACAATTACACGCACATCATTACAGTAACAGAATATTACTGTCTGTTGTATCATCACTGGGAGCAAAGCATGAGAGGAAGGAGCTGTTACTGAGGGCTCATGGAAATTGTAGTATCCTGTGGTGGCCATCTTGGAAAAACTTTAGAAAGGAAAACATTTTGAGAATCATAAAAGCAAACTATTTAAGATCTATTTTGTGATTAATGGCACTGATTTATGTTTTATTCATATATTTATAACTAGAGATGAGCGAACATACTCGTCCGAGCTTGATGCTCGTTCGAGCATTAGCGTACTCGAAACTGCTCGTTGCTGGGACGAATACTTCGCCCGCTCGAGAAAATGGCATCTCCCGCCGTTTTGCTTTTTTGGGCGCAGAAACAGAGCCAATCACAAGCCAAGAGACTCTGCACTCCACCCAGCATGACGTGGTACCCTTACACGTCGATAGCAGTGGTTGGCTGGCCAGATCAGGTGACCCTGGAATAGACTAGCCCCTGCCTGCGCTGCTCGGATCATTCTGTTCTGGATGCCCAGGGGAGAGAGCGCTGCTGGTCAGGGAACGTTAGGGTGGTTCTATTAGCTTACTGTTAGGCAGGAGTGATTCTACAAGAACCCAACAGCCCTTCTTAGGGCTACAATAACGTTATAACTTTTTTTTTTTTATTTGCAGCTAGTACCATATTGTGAGGAATTTGCAGGGGGACTTGCTACCGTTGTGTTTAGCTCTTAGTGACCACACATATCCACCTCAACACACCAAAGTGGGACAAATTATTAGGGGTTTGATTAGAATTAGGCAGAGTCTGCTGATTTATTTTTTTTTTTACCTTTATTTCATTTTATAGCTCAAACTCATATTGCAAAGCAGTGTCTCTCATTGTAGGCTACAAAATAGCCATAGGAGACCCCAACGGCTTACTTAGGCCTACAATAGCGTTATATTTTCCTTTTTTTTGTTTTCTTGTGGCTGGGCTTGCTGGCACTAGTAGTGCAGCTAGTACCATACTGTGAGGATTTTGCTGGGAGAACCTGCGACCCGTTGTGTGTTTAGCTCTTATGACCACGCATATCCACCTCAAACACCAAAGTGGGACAATTTATTAGGGGTTTGAGTAGAATTAGGCAGTCTGCTGATTAATATTTTTTTTTTATCTTTATTTATTTCATTTTAAAAACTCAAACTCATCTTGCAAGCAGTGTGCTTTCATTGTAGGCTACAAATAGCCATAGGAGAACCCAACGGCTTACTTAGGCCTACAATAGCTTTATATTTTCCTTTTTTTTGTTTGCTTGTGCTGGGCTTCGCTGGCACTAGTAGTGCAGCTAGTACCCATACGTGAGGAATTTGCTGGGAGACCTGCGACCGTTGTTTTTACTCTTAGTGACACGCATATCCACCTCAAACACCGAAGTGGGACATTTATTAGGGGTTTGAGTAGAATTGGCAGAGTCTGCTGATTTTTTTTTTTTTTTAGCTGTATTTCATTTTATAGCTCAAACTCATCTTGCAAAGCAGTGTGCTCTCATTGTAGGCTACAAATAGCCATAGGAGAACCCCAACGGCTTACTTAGGCCTACAATAGCGTTATATTTTCCTTTTTTTTGTTTGCTTGTGGCTGGGCTTGCTGGCATTAGAGTGGCCTAGTACCATACGTGAGGAATTTCTGGAGACCTGCGACCGTTGTGTTTAGCTCTTAGTGACACGCATATCCACCTCAAACACCGAAGTGGGACAATTTATTAGGGGTTTGAGTAGAATTAGGCAGAGTCTGCTGATTTATTATTTTTTTTTTTTACCTTTATTTCATTTTATAGCTCAAACTCATCTTGCAAAGCACAAATCCAGTTGTGTGCTGTCCGTGTAGGTTAGAAACTAGCCATAGCAATAGGATAGCATCGTTTTGTAAAAAAAAATAAAAAAAAAAATAAACACAAATTTTTTTTTTTTTTTCAAGTTTACACTTTTAATTGGAAAATGTTTAACCCAGAGGCTAGGGGTAGAGACGAGGGCGTCCAACTACTGCAGGGGTCAGAGGCCGTGGTCCTGGCGGGGTGAGACACCACCTGCTGATGGGGGAGCAGGGGAACGCCGCAGAGGTACACTCCCTAGTTCATCATGTCTCAAGTTACTGGGACTCGTGGTAGAGCACTGTTGAGGCCAGAACAGTGCGAAGAGGTGATGTCGTGGATTGCGGACAATGCTTCTAGCCATTTGTCCACCAGTCAGTCTTCCACGCAGTCCACCCCAGGCAGGGCCAGAGCTGGTGCATCAACGCCAAATGTTGCCCGTAGTCAAGCTCCCGTGGCGAGGGCTAGATTTTCAGAAGTCTGGAGGTTCTTTAAAGAAACACCGGATGACCGACGACTGGTGGTGTGCAACCTTTGCCAAACCAGGATCAGCGGGGTTCTCCACCACTACTAGCTTAACTACCACCAGTATCGCGCAGGCATCTGAATGCTAACCCCCACTAAATGGCACCAAGCCCGTTCACCTCCGGCCGGGCACACCACTGCTCCTTCCCCTGTGTCATCTGCTAGTCAGCCCCCCCTGCCCAGGACCCCGGCCCAAACACCTCCCATGCGAAAACCCCATCTTCGCCTCCACGATCCTCCACAAGCATCCACCAGCGTTCAGCTCTCCATACCCCAGACGCTGGAGCGCAAAAGGAGGTATAGCGCAAACCCACCCACACGCCCAAGCCCTCAACGTTCACATCTCCAAGTTGCTTACCTGGAGATGCTGCCCTATAGGCTGGTAGAGACCGAGGCCTTTCGAAACCTCATGGCGGCGGCCGCCCCTCGGTATTTCGGTCCCCAGCCGCCACTAACTATTCCCGATGTGCCGTCCCAGCCCTGCACAAGCACGTGTCAGAGAACATCCTCCGTGCCCTGACCAACGCCGTTTCTGACAAGGTCCACCTGACCACGGACACGTGGCCGAGTGCTGCCGGGCAGGGCCACTATATATCGCTGACGGCACATTGGTTAACTTGGTGGAGGCTGGGACCGAGTCTGACCCTGGGGCTGTCATATACTGCCGACGCCGAGGATTCGGGGCCTACCTCGTCCAGGTCTCAAAGGCCTACTATGCCTCCTCCTCCTCCCACCCCTCCTTCACCTCCTCCTCTGAATTAACCATCCGTGAGCATGGCGCCATCATTCGGTAGCTCTAGGCACAGCATCAGTGGCCATCGCCTAAGCGACAGCAGGCGTGGCTCAAACGGCTGAGCCTAGGCGATAAAAGCACACCGCCCAAGAGTTATTACAGGGCATCACGGCGCAGACTGATCTGTGCTGGCACCGCTGAACCTGAAGCCAGCTGGTTGTGTGTGACAACGCCGTAACCTGGTGGCAGCTCTGCAACTCGGCAAGACGTGACCATGTGCCCATGCCTGGCCCATGTGTTAAATCTCATAGTTCAGCGTTTCCTCAAGGCATACCCCAATCTGTCTGATTTGCTCACGAAGGTGCCGCATCTGTGCGCATTTTCAGGAAGTCCAGCACAGATGCTGCACACTCTCAGGGCAGCGCAGCGCGGCCTCAACTGCCCGCTCACCGACTGTTGTGCGACGTGCCCCCGAGTGGGAATTCAACACTACCATGTTATCCAGATTTTACCAGCATCGCGCAGAGCGATTGTAGACTGCCAGATGTCAACTTCCACCAGAACTGGTATTCAGGTCTCAGCTTTCCTGAAGTCTACAATGAGGAGTGGACTGGATGTCTGATATCTGTCAGGTGCTGAGTAACTTTGAGGAGTCAACACAGATGCAGTGGTGATCCGCCATCATCACCTCCCATCCCACCCGCTGCCTGGCCTGTTGAAAAACTCTCTGGTCAGCATGAAGTCGGAAGCTTTGCGCTCGTCACAAGAAACGGGGGAAGTAGATTCCCTTGTTGATAGCCAAAGCACCCTTAGGTCTGTTTCTCAGCGCATATCGGAGGAGTGGAGGAGGATGAGAGGAAGAGGAGGAGAATGTTGGCGAGACAAGAGGGGACCATTGTTCAGTCCTTCACTGTTCAGCGTTTATGGGCAAAAAGAGGAGTTGGAGGAGGAGGAAATGGACAGTCCGGCCAGTGAGGGGAGTGAATTCTTGCGCGTGAATTCTTGCGCATATGGCAGATTTCATGCTAAGCTAGCTGCCTATCCCGTGACCCTCGCGTTCAAGAATTTATTCCAGCATCCGATTACTGGGCATTCACTCTCCTGGACCCACGTACAAGCAAAATCTTTCCACTCTCATCCCTGGAGAGGAAAGGATGTGAAATGCATGAATACCACAGGCCCTGGTGCACATCTGCAACCAGTAATTTCCCTTCTGACACGCTAGCGGCAGAGGGCGTACTTCTGCGGGACAAGTTCGAGAGAGATAGCGACCAGGCAGCTTGTCCAGCACTGGCAGGGGTACGCTTTACAAAGGCCTTTGCCGTTTATGTCACCCCAGCAAGACACTGTCCACCTGTCCCCAGTCTCGGCAGAGTAGGGCTGATCTTTACAGAAAGATGGTGAGGGAGTACTAGCTGACCATACCATCGTCCTAAATGATCACACAGCTCCCTACAACTACTGGGTTTCAAGCTGGACATGTGCACGAACTGGGCGCTGTACGCCTGGGATGTTCTTGCCTGCCCTGCCGCTAGCGTGTTGTCCGAGCGGGTTTCAGTGTCAGCTGGTGGCATCATCACCGATGCGTACACGCCTGTCGACTGACAGCGCTGACAGGCTGACGCTTATCAAGATGAATAAAGCCTGGATTTCTCCGCATTTCCATTCTCCACCAGTGAAAGAATCTGAACCTGAATAATGTATGCACTCCTCCTCCTCATTGTCCTCCTTCTCCTCCTCTTTGTACACTAAAGCAGAGGAACCTGCTATTTTTTTGCCAGGGCCAACTGGCTCTGCTATGTACTCTATGTATTTATTTTTCTGGAGGCCAACTACCCTTTCCTCTGTTTAAACAATTTTTGGAGTGCCACATACAGGCACTCAATCTATGTAATTTTTCTGGAGACCAGCTACCTGCTCCTCTGTTTTGAAACTTTTTTGGACTGCCACATACAGGCACTCAATCTATGTAATTTTTCTGGAGGACCAGCGAACCTCGATGGGTTCCCCTGTTGCACCAAGCTTTGCAATATTTTTATGTCATCTTTTGAAGAACAAGCTCTGGAATCACACCCCCTTAGTCGACACGTCGTCCTCTGGCTTCGCTATGTGGACGATGTTTTTTTGTCGCCTGGGGGGTAGTGACACAGAGCTCTTAGAATGGGTTGCTACTATTATCAGATCCATACACTTATTGATTTTTCAGATAGAATATCAACACCAATAAAATTCATTTTTTGGATGTTGAAATTAATAGACAAAATGACACACTGGTTACCACACTATACTCTAACCAACAGATAAAAATAACCTCCTGATGAGATCAAGTTTTCATCACTCGAATACCTTTAAAGGAATCCCTAAGGGACAATTTACTAGGGCTCGTAGAATATGCAATACGGATAAAGAATATGAAATTAATAAAGAAAAAATGATAAGAAAATTTGTGGACAAAGATAAAAAGAAAGAAATCACACGGTGGAACACTGTAGCACAAATGAATTGGAAAGAACTGAGAACTAAAAGCACTTTAGATAGGAACCACGAAATTTTGCATTTGTTTCCACATATGATAAACATTCGAAAATGGTTCAAAATGTCATATTGAAACATTGGGACATACTTCAATGTGATCCCAAATATGGTAAATATATAATGAATAACCACGATTTATTTACAGAAGAGGTAAGACACTAGCAAATTATTTTGATCAGAGCGATGTAAAAGATGCCTACAACCAATAAAAAACAATCTTTCCTTAAAGCCCAACAAAAAGTTTATCATGCCAAAATTGTAATGCTATCATAAAGGCGAAAATACAACACCATCCCACACAAGGTACACCGATCCACATAAAGGTTGGCATTCCTGTACACAGTAAAAACGTTATATATATGTTAAAATGTCCATGTGGGAAAATATCATAGGACAGACGACTAGGATATTAATAGACTCAATGAGCACAGAAGCGCTATAAGAACACATTTAAAAATACAGGTATAAAAGAGGATAGAATAAGAAATATGGAGAGACTACAGTAGCAACATTTCCAAGAAGTGGCCATCAAATATCTGACCTTAGATGGATGATAATTGAAGAGATAGAAGGTAGTGATAGTGAACAAATTAAATACGTCTATTACGAGAGAAGTATACTGGATTAATCGTTTGGAGTCCCTAAGTCCTAAAGGTTTAAATGAGGAATGTACTATAAAGTATTTTTGTAAAATTATGATGCAAAGCACTTTAGAATATCCACGCAAAAAGGTTGCACAATATATATATTTTAGAACTACTGTACAAAAGGGCTGTGCAATAGCATTATAGTACAAAGAATTGATATACCCTCATCGATACCCGATATAGACTATATACATTTTAAAACGCACATGTTTAGCTATTACAGGAGATATACACTTACTTCCGGTGAACGGGTTTTAAACACCTTGAGACACGTATTACATACGTCTGAGGAAGAGGCGTGTCCCTCGAAACGTCACACAGGGGATGATACCACGCCATCCAACAGTCTAAGTCATGGCTCAGCCCTGGGGTCTAAGTGAGTATGGTAAAGACATTGTTGAATGCCGAGAGAGGAGAAGCTCCAGATAAGTCTAGATATTAGCACACTCACATTACTATCCGTACTAGCCTAAACTATGCCCGTTATGAAAATGTATCAAATGTATTGAAGATATGCACAAAAAATGAAATGAAACATGTTAATATCTATTGTATATAAACTAATTAAAATTTGAATATCCTCACTACGGTATCAAGTGGTCGATATATAGGACACTGTCATAATAGCGATTTATATGGAGGATAAGGAGATCCTCGCCTAGTCCCTAACCGTTGTTAATAAAATATACCTCTGTCAATTATCAACATTTCTATTAGTCTGGAGGACCAGCTACCTGCTCCTCTGTTTGAAAACTTTTTTGGACTGCCACATACAGGCACTATCAAATTAAATTGTCTCCATAGCAGCCTCCACACGTCGTCTTTTTAGCTGCCTTCACACGTTGTCTCCATTGCTACCCTCCACACGTCATCGCCATAGCTGCCTCCAAACGTAGTCCATATCGCTGCCTCCATACATGGTCCCCTTATCAAACGAGCTGTGTCAGGCAGAATTTTGGATTGTTTTCATGGCTTCCATGTTAACTTTGTCGCCACCCTGCTGTGTAATCCACAAAATATACTGGAAAACTTTTATCATTTACCAATATTATTTCAGCGCTTCTTGCGCATCTGTTTACATTCCCCTCACCCGCCAGAACCCAAACTTATAAGAACGCTACTACACTTGATCTTATACAAAAGGTTCTTAGAAGTGCTGTTTGGAGAGTAGCCTAGAGACAGGGGCTTGGATTGGCGAAAGCTCGCCTGGCAGCGGAGCGCCAGCTCCATCCCAAGATCCAACTAACATAGTTTTAACTGCAGCACCTTTAATCTACTACTAGTTCACTGCATCCATACATGGTCCCCTTATCAAATGAGCTGTGTCAGGCAGAATTTTGGGTTGTTTTCATGGCTTCCTCATCAAACTTGTTAACTTTGTCGCCACCCTGCTGTGTAATCCACAAAATATACTGGCAAACTTTTATCATTTACCGATATTATTTGAGCGCTTCTTGCTCACCTCCTTTGGTTCCTCTCTGCCACCCATTGGTTTTAAGCCTGAGTCCATTTGGGGTATGTTGCCAAGACACTCTCTAGCCTGCCGCTGCTGCCGCTGCCTCTGCATAGTCCCCTATAGTGTCAGGGTCAATTATTGGATGTTTTAGATGCTATCTAGCCTCATTCGGTCACTCTGTCATTGCCATGCTGTTGCCCATACTTTTGGCATAATGGTGCGATTAAGCAGCCTCAGAGGCATCCATGCATGCTGCCCCTGCTGTTTCCTGTCCATTTCCGTGGTGTTTCCATCCTTTTCTGAGGTTCCCAGGTGCTTGGCCAAGCTTCCCTGTGCAGATCCTTGGTCCCCTTGAAAAATGCTCGAGTCTCCCATTGACTTTAATGGGGCTCGTTACTCGAGACGAGCACTCGAGCATCGGGAAAAGTTTGTCTCGAATAACGAGTACCCGAGCATTTTAGTGCTCGCTCATCTCTATTTATAACATTATGGGTTTTTGTAACATAAGTTCCTTTTCCAGGAATACCCATTTAAGTTATACAGGTTATTAAATACATTTAGAATTCTCACATCAGGGATAGGCCAATACTGAGATGCCATATACTGAATTTATGATATGTGAATTTATTTTGTATGTGTTTTATGTATATGAAATGTATGGTAAATATTGCACAATAAAACTGTAAGTTATATACATTCCTAAATACATGAGTACTGTGCCATGTTAATTTTAGATGACTACATTTTTCATAATTGATTAGCAAAGGTGAATACTGGGGTATAGAGTGCATAATACAGTGTCAAGTCACTTATAGACATCAAATATATATGTATAGATACACACACGGACAGATTTATCAAGCAGTCTGAAAGTCAGAACATTTCTAGTTGCCCATGGCAACCAATCACAGCTTGGATTTCATTTTACCAGTGCTCATGAAAATTTTAAAGGGGAGCTGTGATTGGTTGCCATGGGCAACTGGAAATATTCTGATTTTCAGACCGTTGGATGCTCATTTTTTGTTTATTTGATTGTAAAAAAGTGCATACATAGTGACATATAAACTGCATAAGTACCTGTAGTGCATCCACATTGGATTAAAAATGTACCTCCCCCTACAAGTATGCATCAAGTGATCCGAATGGTGTCCCGCATCTTGTAAACTCCACCACTCCTGTCCGGAAAGTCATCATCAGTACAATAGTTAGAACAGGGGCAGGGAAGCTATAATTAATGGGTGCAGCAAACAAATGTACACCGATGTTATGTAGGAAAAACTTCTAGACTTCATGTTCAGCAGTTTGGATATAGGATGGTTTATAGGAAAAACTGCTGAAGCTCAGCAGTTTTTCCTATATTACATCCGCGCACACGCAATGCACTTGTTGTTTGTTCTTATTTCTGTGCTGACCCTGACTTTGCAGAAAGGCACAGTGGCGTTTTAAAGATGCAGGACACCATCCGGCTTGCTTGATCCATACTTGTAGGGGGACTTACCTTATATGTCATTATGTACGCAATTTTTTTTACAATCAAATGTACAAATATGAGATGTCTGTAAATTACTTAGGATTAGGCATTCTAATTATTTATGCAAATGTGTAAACACCTGGTTGGGGTCACTTGTATTTTGTTGGAATAAGATGTAGCACATACTGAAACGTTATCACTGGATTAACATCACCATGAATGGATTTATTTTGCAGTGACGCATGCTTTTCTACTGCACAGCTACCAGAAGTTCTGCCTGCACCTGCAGGTCTTGCGGTCTTCATGCACACAGTGGTGCCTTGGACTTTTCCAACCTGTAGCTATAACCTATAGTTATGCAGTGCCAGAATGGTGGTATGGTGGTTTGTTCTCCTGCATAAGATGGATTTGCTTATGAGCTGAAAAGGATATGTTTATTACATGATTGTACTGGAACATTATAACCTGCTTAGCAAAATTTGTTTTCAAAACACATGTGTTTTACAAACATCAGTAATGTGTATAATTATGATGGCTATCGATGCATAAGATATAAAAAAATATTCGATAATGAATTGTTTAGTCCTGGGTTGAAATAATGACTACCCTGTGTTTTATTTTCTTATTTAGATTTTATATCTTTTTTTTTTACTTGTATTGAATCAAACAGAAAGAGTCATAAACTACCTTTGCCCTCTCCTACAGTCTACAATCCAAGAGAGTTCATAAAGTGACACCATATTTTTGTTGCTACAAGCTTTTAACTTGCATGGGAAATAAAATTAGACTGACACTGCCTGGCTTCTCACTGCTCTCTATTCTGTGGTGTTCCAAACACACAGGAAATGTTTGAAGGTTCCTGCTCAGTCTTTCGCTTAGTTGGGTCAATGATGGGTCAGGGGCATCTCCAAAACTGTTCTTGCTCGTTGAGCATCACCAGTAGGTAGAGAGCAGTAAAAACGCCTTTACCCTATTCTCCCACCGCCTAGCTAACTTCTTTTTAAGCTGGCTCAGTAAGGTCTTCAGTTCTTGCCTTCTTACCTCTGTGGGCTATGAAAGGCGACTTCATCTACAGTAAGATGCCTAAGCAAAAGCTTTTTAGCTTGTTAGTGTGTTTGCTGCTTAATACTATGACTTGGCATATGTTTCAGCAATAACTTGTGCCAGTATTCTGCTGCCGGCTACAGTAAATGGCATTTCTATCCAAAAAAGTGATGTGAAGGGTGCAACAGAGAGAAATAGTCACAAATCATGGGAACTGCACCAGGAATTTTGTGACTTTCGTATTTGGTATATGAGGCAAGAAAATTTCTCCTCATTGGTTTTAGAGACTATGGAGAACTTCAGCAATAGCTCCCATTTACATAGTTAATGGCTCATTCCATGTGTCCTAATTATGTTAAAAATTTGATGGGGTACTGAAAGTTGCTTTAAATAAATACACCAGGAATAGATTTAACTTTACATAGGATACAAATCCCGTAAATCCTTTACTAACATTCCTTGTAATATGTTTGAGAGAAACAAGAAGTGAAAACCCCTATAGAGCTGATTATGGATGCAGAGCATGTTCTGCTCAAGTGGACAACCTTCCACATCTCATCTTTTAGCAAAGCTGCACCGGTCATGATCTCGGACAGTTGTCGGACTGACCCTGCCTTACATCCAATATTTGCTCAGCACAAACATAAGGGCTGCATTTCTACACAGAACATGAGGCTAGTTTCTGGATTTCCCTACCGAATATATGTTGGATGGGGTATTTGTCATCCTATATCCTCACTCCTAGTATTTTATTGCTTAAGACATCCGTGTTGTCAGCAACAATTCACCCATTCTACATTTAGTCAATAACTACTTAGCTAAGGCATTTGTTAAATAAAATATATCAAGATGTAACAATTTGCCTTATCATCAATCTGTGGATTATACGCTATCACTTGCTCTCAGTCATGTGCAGCTCGTCTTTACTATTGCGAGTGAAATAGCTAAAAAGATTTTGATTGTTGAGTTAGGAACTAGCCTTCTTGAGACATAGCACAGCGGTTTTGGTGCATTGATATTCAGCATGTGTCTTTACATTAGAAGTCACTGCAAAACATGACATGGAATCAATTCTTCCTATGAAGAAGTGAATGGCAGAATTAACATCAGGATCATGTGCCATCACTACTCTGCGAAAAAAAAAAACATGCTATTGATTTTATCCTTTTCATTATATGATGAATTTCTTCTTTAAAATATCTGTATTATCAGAAGCTATTGAACAGATGTCATAAATACAGAGAGGATTGATTTATTCAATGACCTGATAGTACCTACAGGGATTTGGTCTCTTACAGATTGGGGACATAACCGGAATAAGAAGTGCTTACAGAGGTTTTGTGGTTCTTTAAAAGTGCTTAGACCATCAGTATCAGAGGGGTTGAAGCTATGTATGTCAGCAAAACCCCCACCAATAAGCTGATTGAAGTGACTGTGTTCTGCAGCGAGCGCCACAGTCTCCCCCAACAGGTCGTCATTTCATGTTAGAAATATCTATTTGTAATAAGAGCAAAGTGACTATTAGTAGTGATTTTGCCCTGCCACAAGGTTATTGGTTATCAGGCATAGCTCTACACTAGTAGTGCATGTCACCAATATTTAAGGGATTGGTCACTTTCCCTCTTTTTTTTGTAACGTGTGTGTAAGTGTGTGTGGGGGGGGCAGGATATTAGGTAATTTACCAATATACATCTATTAATAGTTCTGCTCCGCTTTCTTGATATGTGAAGTGAAGCCTCCTGTGTTTTTCCTCATCAGCCAGACATTCCTGTCCATAAAATGGCCGCAGATGGAGGGTCATGTGTTCCCCAATTATCTGTGATCAATCGCCCTGCTAGGATCTTATGGAAGTATTTATGAATATAAGATGAAGATCCTGGCAGGGTGATTGTTGATGAACAGATAGAGATGACATGACCATTAATCTGCGGCCATTTTATGGTCAGGAATGCCTGGCTGATGAGGTAAAAGACAGGAGGCTTCACTCTACATAGCAAGAAAGCGGTGCCATACTTTTAAAAGATGTAATAGATGGGGAGGCAACCTCAGATTGCAGTAAATGGGTAAGACACTAGTCTTCTAGTTACAAGCTCAGTGTTCAGGCGCATGCCTCATATTTACCTTCGACGTGATTTCTTATGGAGGTGATACTATTTTGTGGATGTGCTTTTTGAGGAACAGGGCAATATACCCTGCATTGCACTTGAGTGTTTTTGTCTGATCGGACTTGTTTTCGGATATCCTCTGTCACATTGATCATTATACGATGACATATTTGTGAGTTGTTTTATATATTGAATAAAGTTTATATTTTTGGTTTTATTAAAGAACATTGTAACTCCGTTTTTTGTGGTAGTACATTTGCTATGGTGGAGTAGTTCTATATTTTGAGAGTGGAAGGCTATAGGCCTAGTCCCTAACTACAGCACTATGAAGATAAGGCATTTAATAATTTTTAATAGATGTATATGGGTAAATTACCTAATATCCTGCCCCCCACACTTACACACACATTATAAAAAAACATGAGGTAAGTGGCACCGCTTATGTTACATTAAGAGAGCTGAGCTTGGTAATTATGCATGAACCCTTTAAAAAGCTAGGATGCAATAGTCAAACCTCTGCCATTCCAATAATAAGCCATCAATATTAAAGTACTGAATTACCTTAATAGTTAAAAGTTTTGTAAGCCCAACATTCCAGAATTCATGATTTTCAGAACGACAGCACACAAAACACATGTAACTTTTTGAAGGTAAAAAAGTGCAAATATTTATTTGTTTGTAAATAGAAAAATTGTTAAATGTTAATTGGTGAAAAGCCAGAGACTGAGACTTAGAAAAAGAAGGGTAAAGAGAGAGATAGAGATAGTAGAGATGAAGTAGAAAGCGGCCTTTTGTAATCCTACATAGTGTGATAAGGAGAGTTGGTGTTTGTGTGGCCCATATCGTACTGAATACCTATCACTATGCCCATGCAGAAGATGTCCGCTGATGCTGACAGATCTATTAAGCCGTCTGTGTGGTCACAAGCTGGATAGTATCCGGGAATGGAATGACTGCCTCGCCCTGATATATATGTAAGCTGAAGAATCATTGCACTTCTCCTCTGTAATACCAATGGAATAAAAATTAAGTAAAACTACGACACTATTGCTTTAAGTGGTATTCTATAAATCCCAAATCCTACTTGTGCCAATGATCTTCCTTACATCAAAAGAGGATGTAAAAAAGGAGCAACTCTTTAATTACGTTAAACTAAAAATAATCAAATAATAATAACCATCATCAAATATTATTAAAAGTGAACAGTTGTTTGGAATTTGGCCAGTAATTCTGCTGGATTTTAGGGGGTTTTGTAAACTAGAATTGGAATCTACATTAGGCATGAACTCGAACAGACTTTAGCAAAATTTTCCAGAAATGGACTGAAGCAACCCCTTCTTTGACCACCTGGATTATTGTATTGTTCTGCCCATCTTTTACAAAAGTAATGCAAAGTCACTTTTTTGCACAACCTTGACATATGGTAAACATGTAGTCTTCATTAACTTTATTAAAGACTGAAAACTGAAGTATAAGGAATATTAAACTGACCCACTGAAGGTCATTTACTAAGGGCCCGAATCGCGTTTTTCCGGCCGGTTACCCAAATTTTTCCGTTTTGCGCGCGATCGGATTGTGGCGCATCGGTCCCGGCATGCACGCAACGGAAATCGGGGGCGTGGCCGTATGAAAATCCGATGGATTCGGAAAAACCGCAGCATTTTTTTTAAAATAATGTGTCGCTTGACACATGCTTACCTTCACCCGGCCAGGCTTGGTGAACTTCAGTGCACTCTGATGGAATTCAGTGCAGCGACACCTAGTGGACATCGGGGGAACTACCTTAGTGAATTGCTGCAAAACCCGAATCCTCCACACAGAACATAGCGACAGGACCTGGTGAGTAAATCTGCCCCACTGTGTCGGTACCTGTCCAGCAACCGTGCAACCAAAAGCAGACTTGGCACTATCTGTCAGACTAGGAAGGTGGTGGGGAACTCACCCTGCGACGTTCCTGCGGGCTAAGGCCCTGCCTTAAGCAGATAAATCGCCCTGATAAGGGCGAACCCACTATCAGGAACCTAACTGACGGTCCCTAAGCGACTCTACAAGATGACAGGGAAGACTACCTTAGTCTGGCAGCTGCTGGAAGGTGGAGCGGACAGGTAACCGGAATACTGATATAGACCAGTGTTCACCATGGCACACAGAAAACAAACACAGGTCTAAGACAGGTCACTCCGGGAGAGACAACAACACAGAGAAACAAACCACAGATAAGACAGACAAGCAGAGTCAAACAAACCGGGTCAAAACCAAGATGGCGGCAAAAGGTACAGAATCGTATAGCAAATATAATGGTCAGTAGGCAAAGCAGAAGTCAAAACTTAGAATAGCAAAGAAGATAGCAGGAGCACTAGATACACAGGTAAGACTGAAATTACCAACAAGGTATGATGGTAATAGGCAGGTATTTAAGGCAGTTTCCGGGCACACCTCCAGCAGC
Source organism: Engystomops pustulosus (assembly GCA_019512145.1). Classification (NCBI taxonomy): domain Eukaryota; kingdom Metazoa; phylum Chordata; class Amphibia; order Anura; family Leptodactylidae; genus Engystomops; species Engystomops pustulosus. The sequence goes on from CM033650.1 coordinate 40,721,260, forward strand.
ACACTGGGGCAACTGTCCATTGGGCTAGTACTGAAATGCAAGGAGTCGGGTGTGGCTCAGTTAATCCAAACACAAACACTAAGCCACAGTTCACACACAAATTAACGCCATCTATTCTGACACTGTTTAGAGAACAAAATATGATTCGAAAAAAAAATTTAAATTTGACAAAATGTTGCATATGTTTTTCTTGATAATGGACTCCTACCAATTTTCCTATATATGCTTTTCCTGTTAAGAGGTAGAACAAATAAGTAAAGAATCCTTACATAACTCCACATATTTCTAGGTTTTTTTAAATTGCCAAAATCTATGAATGAAATCACTGAAATATATTTCCAAAACCCAAACTACCAAAGATATGACACTGCAAACCAGGGCCGTATTATAGGGAGGGATCCCAGGGTGCTCCCCCCAAGGCTTCCACCTCTTTGAAGACCAGGCAGGCCCCAACCAGAGCTGCATGTTTCAAATAATCCTGCCAGGGACTTGCATCTTATATTGTCCCTAATACAGCAGAACAGAGCAGGCAATTACAGTCAACTCTGTTCCGCTGTATGTACATTCTGAGGAAAAAGCTCCTGCAGACGGAACGTGCCAATAATTATTTCCCCTCCTTTTTGGTAGGTGACAGCAATAGCGTCTTATAGTCCGAAAAATACGGTATATGTGTTACTACAAGTGGAGCTGTATATATACATATTTATACAGCACCACCCATAGTAACACATACAATATTATATATATGTTACTGGGGAGGTGTATATATTCATTACAGGGTGGCTGCATAAATATGTGTTTCTGGGGGCATCGCTGTAAGTATTTGTGTTACTGTGAGTGGCTATATATATATATATATATATGGATTACTGGGGAGCTGTATATATTACTAGAAAGATTTACTTTACTTTAGTTTTAAGTTTTTTTAGTATGCATCCTCCATTGAATACCATGTTACAGTGGTATCTGCCATAGATTCATTGCATGAAGTGTCTATGACTACAGCATGTTCAAAAGCCCTAAGCTCCATATATATATCAACACGAGTAGATGCTGCATATAACAGTCGTCTATGAGGCCATTTATATTACACAGCGAATAGAATTCTAATCAACAGAAAGAGTTACTTGTCTGTCCTCATTAGAGGACCCATTTTGGCATAGCTAATTACACTGTGTTTGGTGACCTTAATATACATGGATCAATCAGTGGTTGAGTCTTTTTATGGATTTGTGTGTTCTAATATTAGATCTTACTCTCAAATGGGTTTTCTGAGTGTCATCGACAAATCTCTTTCTTTGATGTTAACCTCTAAAAAGTCATTTGATATATTAATCCTATGGATCACATTCAATTCTGATACTAACTTAAATAAATGTATTCTACTAATGAAATGCATCTATTGCACACTCTGCCTGGTGATCCTGGGAAACTCCAGATCTGTGTATATAACCCCCATAGAGAAATAATTAGCCCTGTCCTAGTGACCCAGCATCACACAGAGGGCATGTTCTGTCAACCTTGAGGACTCCTTTGGCAGCAGGTTATATATGGTTGCCTGGTAACAGACTAATGTATCAAGGAATGAAAAATGTCACAATTTTAAAAACAAATACATATATAGGTATCTGCATATCTCTATCTATAACTATCTGTCTATCGAGAAATAAGAGAGATAAATTTGATGTTGCCACATTCCCTTTAAATTATTACTATTTAAGTAATATCTGACTATATAAACTAAAGAATATATAGATCTATATTCTATATGCTACATTTGCTGTATTTGTAGATCAGTAATGTAGCACTATTACGTATCTATTGACGTATCCAGTTTGCTATGTGCTTGCACACACTATGCCTCTCCACTAATTGCATTAATCACCCTTACAGTAATTATCTAGTCAATACACAATTATGTAAAATGAAATGTAAAATAGTGTAAGCCTCGGTTCACATTATCTTTTTTGTATATGCTAACCATATACGTGGGGGAAGCACCCGCCGTATACACTTAGTGTATACATTGACAAATAGTGGCAGACGGAGGCATAGTTATTGCCTTTGTCTGGCCACTTTACCTCCCGTACCGCAAAAAAAAGCAGGATGGAGAGACATAGCAAGCCACACCTGAATGACATATGAGCTTAGCAGAGGCGATAGAAGGTTATAGGGAACAGATGCAGCATATTGCATTTTGCCCCACAGCATATGTTGCTCGGCAGGAGGGAGGACCTGGTGATGATGATGTCCATATTAGGACAGTAAGATCACTGGGGAAACACATCCTTCCATTGGCAGCAGCCAATCACTAGCGACATATCCTACTGTGTAGGCATACATCTATGCCATATGTTGTAAGGGCACATTGCACCCTTCTGACATTCCCTTACAAAGTATGCACAAGAAAACGTGTCGTGTTATCCTGGTTAAAATTGTTGAATATGAGGAAAGGATCTACATGTGAAATCATTTTCTAGAAGCAATTAAGCGGTAAGACATTGGTAGTGGTTGGAGAATTATATACATATGTAGAGTCAGAGCGAGGACATTAGTTAGTAATTATTGTCATTGGGATAACTTGATAATTTCTTGGGATATATAAAGTTCTTGGGTTGTATTCTGGGCATTGGCTAATGAGCTTAATAAACCTCTATTTGGCCTAATAATCTAAGCATACAATTATTCTCATGTGATAATAGAAAAGACACAGTATATGGCTAGAAATCAATGTATACTCTCAATCTTAAAGTATTATGTGACAGATTGCAAAAAGTATGTCTGAAAATTCCCAGATTCTAGAATTTTCAGAACTCTTATGGAGAGAACATAAATGCAGTTCAGAAACCGATGTTAATGTTCACACTAGTCAAAGAATTCCTTTTTTACAATATTAAATGGTAAATAATGGGTAAAATTAGTCTCCTGGTCCTAGACGCCACACTTTGTTTCTTGTTGGTGTAGAAACCAGGACTTTCTGTCTGGCTCAGACCATTCCCCGAAATAGCTGGTTCAGAAACCAATGCAAAAGTAAAAATGCTGGGACTAGAGATGAGCCATATAATAGGACAATGAGAAAGATTTAAGGAATAAGATACAGTTAAAATGTGGCCACGTATTGGCTACTTATTGCCTCAAATTTTCTCCATTGTCTCTTTTCATCTACACTTCAACAGTTGAGAAAATAGTATAAAGGTGCCAGAATGAAAACCCTCATTGGTTTTTACAAAACAAATCACCATTCTTTGGAGGGAGGCAATTGATGGGCAGACAAAAAAGACTTGATACAACAGATTATTTTGCAAATTTTGCAATCATCCGATTAATGAAATCAAGGCTTGTGGAAATTAATGAACCTGCTGCCAAAGAAACCTCATTCAGATGTACACATGGGGTATGAAGAAACAAACATTGCTGTAAGGAATCTGCTGTGTGAATATACCCTAAGGCTAGTCCTGTACATGCATACATACATACATTGTACAATTCTTTTGTTTACAAAAACTCTCACACCAAATTAACCTCACATAGACAATCCAGAGGTGATATTTTCCTGCAGTGTTACTGGACACTCACCCCCATGAAAGCTGCATAAGGCATTTGTTTTAAAGTAATTGGATTTTTTTTATTATCTTAGAACATGATGAGTTGAAAATGTAGCATACCTCCATAAATATCACTGGACAGGAGAATAATTGAGTTACACTATGCTGCCAATGCACTGAAGCATCCAGAAGTTTAGGTGTGCTCGATTATCGTGATTCTTTATAGCTTTGGGTGTTATGCTTTTTTGGCCATGAGCCCAGAATCTTGCAGATGGCATATGGACTGAAGGAAGCTGCAGATTTTCTACACTGTTATTAATTCTTTTTAGATATAAATAATGATACGGTAGGTCAAAGTCAAACATCTCATGTGGTTATTTTCTGTCCTAAACCTGCTCTGATAAAACACCATCCCCTGCCCCCACAAAGAATATTTTATATGGCATGCAGGAACTCTGTGTACTTGAGGATCCTGCACACGGTTGTATGAGGCTACAGTTTTACCATTTAATTCTAGCATTAGTGCTATTGGTTTGGTACATGGCCTAGGGATTCAAAGAGCAAAGACAGAATCCCATCATCATATACTGTTTCATCAGTTCTTGTACCAAGCATATCACAGTAGGATAGCAGAACCAATGCTATTGCTCTGCTGTTTGAAATAATCTCCAATCTATCTAATTGCAAGACTGCCACAACACACAATTATTCAAGAAAGCAATATGCCCAATTTCAGTGACAAAATACTGTGCAAAGGTCCAAAAGAACATCAATTGGCCAACTATTTAAGAAAGTGACATTCAGATATACGTGTGCAGCACCGTAACCTACCTCAAGCTTGCGGTCTTGCATAGGCCCCCATACGTTCGTGTGCATGGGGCCTAAGTGTAATGAAACAGAATTCTGGTTTATTTGCTACAAAATACAAGGCCTACTGTACATTCTATGTATCACGTTTTAATGTTTGAAGAAATATAGGATGGGAGTTTACTAAAAAGGTGTGTGGCTTCTGCATCAACATGAAACAAAGCTACACCAAATTTTTGAGTGATGATATTCTGAAAAATAATTTAAAATGCAGATACTTTACGATTCAACCAGAGACCTTTTGATAGGTGCACGGGTTGTGTTTCGAGGATCATGTGCCGCTGCTGCCTCTGCTTTGTTTGTTCAACTCTAGACTTGATCAAGGAAGTAGTGCACTTCCAAACCACGTAGTCCCAATAAATAAATTTCCCTTGGTGCAGCGCCTCCTGCAGAGTTTGTTTTTTTTCCCTCTGCCACCTTTTACATGTGTCTTATTGGTTGCCATCAGTTATGATCTACAGGTAAGAAAATAAATGTGCTCAATAGTATTGTTCCTACTCTGCAACACCATAGAAGAAAACACCTACTTTCACATACACAGTTTACTTTACTACTTTACATGGCACTGGGTGTCTCTTTATCATCTTCAGTCATCTTTAGCTAGCCTAATCTTAAGATGTTGCATTGGTAGACATAGTACAATAGTATTTCTTCTGTATCTATATAACAGAACTGAAGATATTATGAGGCATTGTGTCCTTGATGTGTAAGGACCTATAACAAATATAATAAAGTCATTCAGAATACAGGCAGTTCCTGACTTAAAGACACCCAACTTAAAGATGACCACTAGTTACAGATAGACTTCTCTGCCCAATGCAGTCCCAGGCTGCAATGGTCAGCTGTAAGGTTTCTGTGATGAAGGTTTATTGATAAACCTGGAAATCTGGAAAATCCAATTGTCTGAAGCAACAATTATAAAATATACCAGTTTCAACAGAAGGGCTCCCTACTGAGGTTTTTTCTCATAGCGGCCCGCACAACCATCCCTCGTAGGTGGCGCACTACTACTCCACCGTCTATCTCTGATTGGGCTCAAGAGCTCCTGGCCATTTTTCGTATGGAGGAGCTAATGGCGGACACCCTCGGCACCACCGAGAAGCATATACAATTGTGGCAGCCTTGGGTGGTTTTTCGGGAATCCCAGAGATTCAGAGACCTCTTAGGCGCTGACACTTAGACCATTTTCTCTTAGGCGCGCGATGCTCCCTCCACTAACAGTCCCCTTCCTCCGTATGTCCCTAGTCTTATCCCTGTATTTTCTGTAAAATGTCCTCCCCATGTCCTGACAATTTGTTAATAGGTGTCCAAGTTCCACAGCATCTTCCTTGTATCGTCGGGAGGCCTCTAACTCAGCTATCCCAACAATTGTAGCGATGACGGCACTAAAACAGTGGAACACAGAGTCTGAGGCAGTAGTTGCTACCTCCCTTCCATATTCCGTATTTCTTATGGGTGACCAGCTCTCATTCACATGAGTTTCATCCTGATTGATGCATAAGATATGGCCATCCTCATACACTGGTCTTCAACCTGTGACTCTGCACAATTGCTTCCACCCGGACTGAGAGCTGATGAGGACAATATCATCACTACAATACGCATCGTTAAAGCCTTTCCTGGCATTCTTCTTTATTCCTGTGCAGACACCTACCGTTAATGTATTATTTTATATATAGCTGTTGTATTCGTTATCGTTATGTGTTTATTTGATATAAGTATATGGTGAATCTTTAAAACCCTAATAAAATGATTGAAATATAAAATATACCAGTTTCGACTTGTATGCCAATTTAACTTAAGAACAAACCTAAAGAACCTGTCTTGTACAAAACCAGTATCTAGTACTGCCTGTACTAGATGTCACATAAAAGGGAACATTACTAAAAGAACATAAAAGGGATATAATAGGTAAATACAACTCTAAATCTGAAGAACCGACTTTATAATGTATTATGGCCTTGATTTAGTTTTCTTTTTTATTTCTACTATAATGTTACAAAAACAACAATATGTAAAATGTATGCACTATTGTAGGTGGAAAATCATTCTGCTCAAAAAAACTAATCAACTTAATTAAACAGGAGTTAAACAAAAACAGTAGGTAATTCATTGCATATGCAGTATTAATGTGGACCACAGGCGTCTAAGTGAACAGCAGGTGTTATGAAGGGGTTTGGAAGCTGTGAAGAGGCTGTTTGTTGACTTATGAAGGTGGGTATATTCAGGGATGCATTAACTTTAAAGAAGCAAAATCCATGGATGTGCCAGTGGTAGAAGCAAAGGCCTATATGGACATCCTTTGAAGAATCAGAATGTCATTATGACTTAATATTGGATTCCATTAACAGACAGCTGAGAATCTTCTTAAGGGTGTATTAAAAAAAAAAAATACATGGTGAGGATATAATTTGTAATTCCAGGACTGCATTTAAATGAGAAGTGATGAGGATAGGGTTTGGATCCCTGGAAAACTATATCTTATAAAATATTAATTCAGAAAAATGAAGAAACGTACCTAGCATTTTGAATGGTGCATTTGGAATGTTAAATTACTAAACTTTCGAGATGGAGGTATTTTTATTTAGTGTAGTTATCAATATATTCAAACAATGTAAATTCAAATAGTACATATTCAAAATCTGGCATTTTTATTTATGTGATAGGTTTAGGATTTTGCAAAACTGTTAACTTATATCAATTCTCTGTTGGTTCCCAGAGGTCTCTATTTATTTTATTGTAGGAAGGCTTTGAATAAATCCTTGGTGGCAGGTATTAATTGTCCTCAGTGGTGTCACACCAGAAGGCCTTGTGCACATAACTGTGTTCTAGGCCGTGAGGTAGCCGCACAAACTTGTGTCTAACACATGGCTCCAAAGGCATCTATTGGGCATGTTCAAGGAAAATGTGCTGGCTGCTCGCACCACTAAAAGCCCTATTTCTGCCCATTTTTGTGGTCACTTCCGATGTCAGACGAGCTGTAAGCAATAGCACGCGACCCGTTGCTTGTATTGGTCAGTGATTGTTTTTGGCTTTGGTTACATACATGTAAAGCAGAACAGTGACTACTACAGCCTTGATGATTGAAAGACTAGGGATTGCATAATGATTATTTTTAATTTTACCAAATTTTCCAGTGTTAGCCATAGCTTTTGAAATTCCAAGACAACCACTTTAAATATGTTTGGACATTTATTTCAATTTAGACTAATGAAGTATCTTTCCAACAATATGACTGCATTTTTTAGCTTTTTAGAATTAAAGTTATTTAATTTTGTCATCAAATTGTACAGGTTACTGTTCATTTTAGGACCCAAGTTGTCAAGCAATTTTGTACTAAAGCAAATGTACAAAGGAAATAATCAATGTTATGCTTCTTATTTCATTTGGCATTCTTTACTATTTTAATAAGCAAGGTCTCTTATTCTGATTATTTTGTTTAAAAGTAAAGAGAGTCATGTAACTAGAGAAATAGAAAGTAATAAAATAATTCAATGAATAATTAAGAAAATAATAATAAAAACATCACACATTCACATTCGTAAAGCAGAACACAGCAAAACATGTCGATAAAAAAATGGATACAAATAAAAAGTAACTACAGATGGTATTACAATAATATAAAGTCAAACACATGTGAGAAACTTTATTGTCTTTTATGTAGTAAAAATAGCAATGAGCATATGTTGTGGAGCACGGAGAGTAAAACAATAACCCTGTCATTTACTACTGACACAATATTAATTAACACGTTTATGTGGTCCCAATTAGGGAGACATTTAGCACTGCATATTTAACCAGACACCGCCTGTATTTCATAAAACTGCATCCTGAGAAAGGAAGCCATCCTAGTGCTGAACATAACAAATGAATGGGATCCAAACCTCAGTGTGTGTCCTAGACGAAAAAAACACTACTGTGTTGAGTCAAGTTCATGGGTCATCGAGGGACTTGGAAACCTAGTCAGAATCTAGTTTTATGAAGTCTATTTATTAGGTGCAGCAATGTTCTTTATGGCAGTCACTCGAGGATTAACATAACCGCTTGATGAAACTGGGTCAATGTAATAAGTAATTATGTAGGAAGAATATTCTGATTCGTTCATTGTCTGCTTTGATGAGGAAGTAATGGTAGATCTGAAATCATTTTCCAGAAAAATTTCATGTTGCCTAACTGTACAGCCTGTAAAGGCCATTTTATGTCATAAAGTTGACATTGAATTCATTTAAAACATCTGCTTCAGGAATATTAATTATAATTTGATCATTAAAAACGTGTTCCTCTTATATATTGTCTTTAATAATATTCAGCATAATAATATAATGTCAACATGCTCTACAGATCATGCAATATTCTCATTATCTATTCTGTGGTCCTACTCGCTAAAACCTTTTGAGGGTCATTTATCAATGTGTTTCAAATGGAAAACTGGCAAATTTTTTACCCCTTGCTGCGCCTCTTGCACCTTATTTATGAAGTGTGGGCACCACAATTTTGGTGGTATTCCAACATTAACGAATTGTTCTGTTTTTGGCATAAAATTGTGCCGCCGCTTGTGACTCCGACACTTTTCCACCACTGTTTTTTTCTGACTGGTTTTATGCCACAATTTTTGGGGCACAAATAGAGCAGCTAAAAGCTGGTCTAGGGAGTTTTATTTCATCTTCATGAATGTGGAGACAATTCTTAATCTTTTAGTTTGTGCGACAAATCTTTAATGCATTGCACTTCAAACTTAAATCAAGCGCCACATCGTGCCCAAATGAACAAATAGTTGAGCCCTTCTCCACAAGTCAAATACTCCTCCAGACTTACCCAAACATAGTGTAGAGACTGTCCTTGGACCTCGATGAGTCAGTTCCACTCTATTACTCTCTTTGACTATGCAGCTGTAAAGCTTATTGCTAAATGATATTAACAAACCTCAGACAAGATGGCACCCCCATAATTATATACAAAAAAAATTAAGAAAAAAGGATATTGAAATTGAGTTAAAAAAAGTAATATGTTTTACTATCTGTTTTTAATAACTAAGAAAGTAAATTGGTGATACATTCCTCTTAACACTCCCAGTGATAGACTTTATTCTAAATATAATCTAATAAATTACTTTTCCATATTATCACACTTTATATTCTCAGACATGTTTTACCTTTGTGCAGACTAAAATTACAACATATTGTGCCAGACTTACACCACCGTAGCGTATTTCATCCTTTTAAAGCATCAATGTCTATAGTGGAATTAACTCAGCCCTGTTCACATACATTAAAACTTGACCCTCATTTAATAGTTAGTCTTCAACAAGCTTTAAAGCTCTTACTAACCCTTGGCTCCCCTATTAGTCTCATGAAAATACATATTCAATACATGTCAGGCTGTGATTAATTCAATGTTAATATGAATGTATGCATGAGACATTCTCAATAAATGCAATGTTCCTTAGGATCTGCCAAGTTTCTAAAAAAAAGGAGCTTTACATAGAAATGAGGTTCCCTATATACTCTTTGCCTTGAAGGGGATGTACTATACTGTTGTAATATTCTAGGTATGTGACTGTTCTATTATTCTGTGCCTTTCTGGTGTAGTTTCCAGCATTCTTATGGCTCTGAGGAACTTTATGAAGAAATAGTTCACAGGCAATATTGACTTCAGTATTTAAAGGGAATTTGTCACCATAATAAAGAGGAGCTGATATAATATAACTTTATGCACTTGATCTCAGCTTTTTCTCTCCTGTGTATTTACAAAAGCCGACCTATATGTTTATAATTGTGCAATGACAGTTTTTACTGTACCAGTTCAGCTGTTCTGCCAACAGACAAGGAGTCCTTGCATCAAATTTCTGTATGATGCAATGATTCCCATCCTACACAATGTGTGTAGTCTGAGGGATCAGGTCAACATACAAGTTTCCATGGGATGTAAATGTTCATGTGCAGCAAGTCATGTGAGTTTTACATGAAATATTTCCTTGACCCAATGGCACAAAAACGCACACAAAGGTACATTAACAATGTTATTGAAAAGAAGTGTAACATCTGTACCACAAAGTTCCTTTGTCCATGGATGGCAAATTAGGTGGTATTAATTTTTGTTTGTATTTTATGTGTGTGGCTCGTGTGTGAACATTAGCCTAGGGTTTTTCTGTGCTTGGAATGGTTGAGCCGCACACTGCTCTCTGGAGTTCTGCTCTGTCCAGCAAAGGGTTACTAGTCTGATGGACAGCTGCTCTAGACTGCTGGTGGAGGCGGGTCCAGGATCTGCTTTATATACCTGCCTTGTCCCATCAGACCATGTTGGCTATATTATCATATCTCAGTTTGTTTCTTGCTTGTGATTTTGCTATTCTATTGCTTACTCTGGTTATTGATCTTGGCTATTGTACTATAGACTATCGCTCTTGGACTTTGATTCTGTACTGTACCGCTATCTTGTTGCGACTCTGACCTCACTTTGTTGCTTGTTTATAGATCCCGGAGGCAAGTAGGCAGGTGACAGCTTTGGGGGGCTCAGTTTAGGGCTCACTGTCCTTCCCTGTGCTCCAAACCACAACACTCCTTACAAGATGTTTCTCAGAAATTAATACTTCATCTAAGACAATAGATGTTTACTCACATATTCATGACATTTTATACTTTTCTGAACATATGAGTTCTAAGCTACCTATTTATTTCATGATGAATCTATAACACATAGAAAAATAGTTAAAGGACATCTACCAACCAGAATCAAGGATTGTAAACCAAGCACACTGACATACTGGTGTGTGCCCCCTCTGACAGGATTCACTCTTCTTTAAATACCCTATGCACTTTTAGGGGGGAAAAGGCTTAAACATTATGCAAATGAGCCTGAGGGGCTCAAGGCTTCATTAACATCTATGTAGCCCGAATCCCCCCAGGCTCATTTGCATAATTAAAATAGCATTTTTTTAAAAAACCCCAGTGCATAAGAAGCTAAGAGAAGAGCAGATCCTGCCAGGGTGGGCACATAACAGTTTGTCAGTGTACTTGGTTTGCAATCCTTGTTCGGTGGTAGATGTCCTTTAAAGAAGAATAAATTGGAATAAATTATGTTTGGATGATATAGGCATATTATTCCAATTTCTTATGCGTAAAAACAGCAGAGAATGTTATCAATATTGAAATGAGATGCCACTCATCCAGTAATGTCATGGGGACACTTCCTAGTTCCTACCATTTTCTTCATATACTTCTAGGGCACTGACGCCCTGATATAGCATGTGACCACAGTACTGAATTGGTGGCTACAGTGGGTCAGTGATTGACGGTAGAGGTTACATTTTTGTGCTGGGCCATCATCCGTAAGAAAGAAAGTACACCGCCCCAGTGGTGTATCTGATAAGTGTATAACCGGGAAGGAGGGAATAAGTAAATATGATTTATTTTTGTAAATATTATTTACTATTTATTTATGATTAGATGGGTTAAGGATCAATGGATTACAATAGGTTGTATACTATTTGTCTTCAGAATGTCGGGATCGTGTTATTCTGAAAATAAAACATACTATGCTTTGCACTTAAATGTTAAAATTGTATGAATTGTTTCTTCTTCTTAAAAAATAATAATACCCAATATTTGACAAACAAGTGAATAAAATAAATGTACAATTATATACCGTTTAATATAAGGCATAAATGAAAGGCCGAGGTCATAATTGTAGCACATGTAAATATGCTTCACTTTATAGCAGTCAAGCCTCAGAATGTGAAGAAGCAACATTGTATGCCTTCTAGCCCTATCACTGATCGCAGAAGACTCATTTATCCCTGAATACTTGATGAGACATTGTGAATGCATTGACGTTGCATCCAGCACAAAGGCTAATTACAATTGATGGACTCTCTTCTACCACTTGCACACATGGATCATCATAGCTGAATCTATCAAGGTGCATTCACTGCTTAAACACTGCAGAAAAAAATGCAATGAAACCAAGTCAGAAATTGTTGTTGATTCAATGGCAAACACTTAATGTGACTGCCTTCATTATGCGTCCATTCTTTTTCTAAGAAAACAAACACTGTGTGTCACAAGTTTGATTGCGGTATGGTGTTTATGTAAATTATATCTTACAATGATGAAGAAGATGTAAAACACAGCATACAAATGGTGGAATGGAATATTGAGACTTTCTATCAGCAGGCCCCTCGGAATAGCATTATAAATGTAAAACGCATTACTTTAGTCTGTTTTCTTTCACAGTCAAGATGTCTACCAATAATGTCCGAGGCCAAAAGAGACTGAGAGTAGGTTCAGGTGAAATAAAGACAGAAAATTTAAAGTGAAGAAGAATATGAAAAAATATGGTGGGCACTCAGCCCCGCTCACCAAGTGTGCGAAAGAGTATATTCTAGAACTGATACAGAAGAAATCCCAACAATAAATATTCCAGAGCTAATACAGAACAGATCCTGGTAATCAGAATTCCAAAACTGGTATCTCTGAGTGCCGAGATTTCTTCTTAATTAAAAGAACAGACACAGAAGACTAACCACTGGTTATGACGGTAAATAGATTAATATGCATCTATGCACACCAGTAGTGGATTATGATATAGGTGGTTTGGGCGGTAGCTGGGCCCAAGGCTTCTAGGGGGCCCGTGGCCACCCAAATCACCCACTAAATTTTTTACTAAGGACCTTTATCCATAAAGTTCTTGTACATCTGTTCCTGCTCTCAATACACATGGACACAAGAGCCATTTCCGGACCTCTAAAGGTCCACTAAAGGTACTTAAACTGCAGACTGAAAGCCGACAGAAAGGATGCATCCTACATTCCCCAAGAAGCTTGATGCTAGTATCATTTGTGGGAAGTGACTTCCAGACTTGTAGGGGCTATAATATTCATACAACCCAGGACCCATGGAAATCTTAATCCAGCCCTGATGCACACAGCAACAAGGATGCCCACGAAATCTACTGCTTATTCCATAAAATAAACTGGCCGAGTCTTTAGTTGTACACCTTTGGGCTCTGAATGACCACACATATCTTTAAGAATCCTAGTCAATGTCAGTGTATATGAAAGGGATATGTTATGCCTATGTTATAGGCTACATTCGCTATAGCACAGGTGACAAGTGTGAAATAATTCCTGAATTCAGAGGAAGTGGAGCAGGTGTACCATTGCTTTATTTGCTTCAATGGGACAGCTGAAGAGAATGCAAGTACATAGCTCAGTCATCCATGGCATTCCAATTGGAATGTAGTCACTGTATGCATATCCTTTGTTCCATTTTATGGAATTTCCAGTGGTGAGACTTCCACTAGACAATAATGACCTCTCCTATGGATTGGTGATTAGACTTCGCGATGTGAGGGGCCTTAAAACATGACAGCCCTCTTCCAAATAAAATCTCAATTGGATTGCACTAAAGTTGTTAATAGAGATGAGCGAGCACTAAAATGCTCGGGTGCTCGTTATTCGAGACAAACTTTTCCAGATGCTCGAGTGCTCGTCTCGAATAACGAGCCCCATTGAAGTCAATGGGAGACCCGAGCATTTTTTTAATAAAACTGAACAGTAAAAGAACAGTGCAAAAAAAAAAATTCCAGATGTTTGCAGATGTTTTACTTGTAAGAACACATTGAAATAACACTATTCTTCACTTTGCAGGTGTTCGCGCGTGTCTCCCGCTAAGTTAGGAGATGTGCACGAACATCTGGAATGTGAAGAATATTGTTCTTTCAATGTGTTCTGCACTTAAATGCTCCTGTGTTCACTGTTTTTAATGTTTTAATTCTATTCTTCACATTGCAGGTGTGCGCGCGTGTCTCCCGATAGGTTCGGAGATACGCGCGCACAGCTGCAAAGTGAAGAATAGAATTAAAACATTAAAAACAGTGAATACAGGACCATTTAAGTGCAGAACACATTGAAAGAACACTATTCTTCACATTCCAGATGTTCCGAACATCTCCTAAATTAGCGGGAGACACACGCGAACACCTGGAAAGTGAAGAATAGTGTTATTTCAATGTGTTCTTACAAGTAAAACATATGGAAACTTGTGTAATATTTTTTTTTTACAATAAAAATACTTTTATTCAATTTATTTTATTAATTTACTGCTCGTTCTCGAGCCGGCGAGATACTCGTCCGAGTAACGAGCCGGTCCGAGTATGCTAATACTCGACCGAGCAGTATACTCGGACGAGTATACTCGCTCATCTCTAGTTGTTAACCAAAGAGCCAAACCTAAGGTTATTCATTCAGTCACATAAGAAGGCAAATTATGAAGTTCTAAGTGGGTTCAAGCCTGCAAAAACATAAATCTCAGATGTACTTCTCATATTTGTCACAACTCAAGATCTGATCTAGATTTGTGTCTTTCAGATGTTCCAGGTAAAAATGTGGAATCATTAAGTAGACTTTTATTCATGGTTGACGAGCCAAAAAGCAATTTATCAGTAGAACGCTCACTCATATAAAATCAAATAGATTTACTATTTCACTCTAACATCTTACTGAAAACATATATAATAAAACTCAGCTTTTCTCCCTATCAGATTCAGCTTTGTCTTGGGCAGAGAATCATAGCAGAAGCCACATTCAATGTATCTCCAGTTCACATACTCTAGAATCCTTTTCCTCCACTTTAAAATGAAATGACGCATAATAGGGCTTATTTTAACCGCATCGTTGATAGAAATCCATTGTCTGATGTGCATAAATCCTGCATTATGCAGATGCTTTTTTTAAAGACCCCCTAACACTTTTTCCATGGTTTTACCAGGATTTACAATATGATAACATGTAGTGTAGGCGTATAAAAAGCCGCAATATGTTCCAATTATTGCCATTACGCTTGTAGCAAGCAGGTTCAATAACAATACAAAGCTGTTTTGCTGTAGGGGTTCACGTCCCTCTTTGCACACAAATGATTATGTAACAATCCAGTTCACTTGTCCATGTTTTGCCTGCACAATGGTGGAATGTTTCCATTGTAATCCAGCACAATTCAGAGTTGCCATACCAAATATAACCTATGTGTGGACTTTTATGTTTAGTTCCTATGGGAGTTTTTGTAACAGCTCATGGCAATTTTTTATACTCAATGGGGCACATCTACTAAGGGCCATGCGCCAGTTTTCTGTCGGACTTTGCATAAAATTTATGTCTCACTCAACCCTTTTGTGGCGCTGCTACACTAACCATCCTGCCTCATAAATTCCAGAGCTAAATCGGACCGTGTGCCAGATTTAACATGCAAAGTTGACAGAATTGTGTTGCATGCCCCATTTTAAAGGTGCACCAATAAAAAGTGGTGCACTCTGTTGGGGCTGTACAGGGGGTGCCAGATTCATGAAGAACGTGCGTCAGAAATCCTTAATCTGGTGCCCCCTGCAGACTACACAGGCAAACTGCATTTAGTGCAGTTTGCACTGTTGTTAGTAAATGTGCCCCAATATCTAAGTTCTAATAAAATCTGTGCTGTTAATGTTGCACATTTGAATTTTCTATCAATTAACTTTTCAATAAATGGAGTCTACCAGCTCCCAAATCACCACACACAAGTCATGTGCATCTATAAAGGCATTTTTCATAACAGTCTTGATACCCCATTGCCCAGCACAGCATGCACCTAATTCAGGATGTAACACAGGCCTTGTTGTAAAATAGACACTTGGTTCACTGCTATTGACTTTAGTAGGGGACTGGAGTCAATTGTAATGAGGTTTCATGCCAGAACACTGTTTTGAAAGTGAATCCTCCATCTCCATGTCTTCGCCATTCCTCCCTTTTCGGAAAGTGGCCGGGGGTGTGTGAAAGACTCCATTGGTGCAAAACGTTTTGTGCAAATGGAGTGCAAAAAGAAGCAAAACAATCACTTTTGTCTTTTTCCACACCAGCTAGGCGTCAATAAAAGTATCACATTGTATGACTGTGTAAGGCACTTCATAAGCTTTTCAGACATACCTCCAATGTCTCTCAGCGATCGGTTATTTATAGAAAATAATTTTTATCTTTATGTAAATTAGCTTATCAGAGCACTGGGCATGTAATGTTACTTAATAATCTCAAGAAATAATTAATAAATACCGTATATTCCGGCATATAAGACGACTTTTGAAGACAGAAAAATCTTCTGTCTTCTCTGGGGTCGTCTTATACGCCGGTAATCCCGCCCGCCGTGTATTCACGGCGGCAGTCGGGTCCCGGTGCATGGAGGGCTCACGGGCTGAGCCCTCTCCATAGCCGGTAAGTCTTTGCTGCATATTGCAGCAGAGGTTTACCGGTAACACCCGCGATCGGTGCTAGCACCGATCGCGGGTGTTTTCACTGCGTGGGCTGCCGGCAAAGCTGCCGGCAGCCTCAAAGAGATAGCGGCGCATGGGCGCCGCCATCTTACCTGGGATCGCCGCTCCCCGTGACGTCATCGGGGGCCGAGATCCGTCTCCATGGTAGCCTCGGGTCTTCCGAAGACCCGAGGCTATTTCGTTTTAACCCCTTCATTACAATGTGCTGATAGCACATTGTAATGAATGAGGAAAATCCTCATATACTGCCATACTGTAGTATGGCAGTATATGGTAGGATCGATCAGACAACCTAGGGTTAAAGTACCCCAATGAGTCTGAAAAATAGTATAAATAAAAATAAAAAAAAGTAAAAAAAAATAATAATAATAAAAAAACCTAAAATTTCAAATCACCCCCCTTTCCCTAGAACTGACATAAATATAAATAAACAGTAAAAATCATAAACACATTATCATATCGACGCGTCCGAAAATGCCCGATTTATCAAAATATGATAACGTTTTTTCAATGCGTTTAACCCCGTAACGGAAAATAGCGCCCAAAGTCAAAAATGGCACTTTTTTGCCATTTTGAAAAATATAAAAAAATCTATAAAAAGTGATCAAAAGGTCTTACAGTCCTAAAAATGATATCATTGAAAATATTATCAAATTTCGCAAAACATGACACCACCCACAGCTCCGTACACCAAAGTATAAAAAAGTTATTAGCGCCAGAAGTTGGCAAAATCAAAAAAATAATTTTTGTACAGGAGGTTTTCATATTTGTAAATGTATGAAAACATTATAAAAACCCATACAAATTTGGTATCCCCGTAATCGCACCAACCCAAAGAATAAAGTAGACATGTCATTTGGGGCGCTCAGTGAAAGATGTAATATCCAAGCCCACAAGAAAATGGCGCAAATGCGTTTTTTCACCATTTTCATTGCATTTGGAATTTTTTTTCCCGCTTCTGAGTACATGGCATGGAATATTTAATAAAATAAAAATTTAAGGTACAGTATGGTAACATTTACAGTAAAATGGACGATGGTAATGTTGTTGTTGTATGCCTTATGTTTATGAGCGACAGTTTTCCTGCTATATACCTGCATGTCATAAGAATTTAAATTTAAAAAAGGACCATGTTAAATTCAAATCTGCTTTTTTTTAATTTTTACCGGTGTTTTGTATGCGTTGGAAAATGGGTAGTCTTATACGGCGAATAAATCTTAAACTCTATATTTTAAACAGGAAAGTAGGGGGGTCGTCTTATACACCAGGTCGTCTTATACGCCGGAATATACGGTATGTTAAGAAAACAAATATTATATCTTTGGGTGTGTTCCTAGAACATTACTCAGGTATGGATATCTTAATGTTTTTCTTACCTCTTTCGGTGTCATATAGGTAAACAAATCTTTGCCAGTCATAATCATTGAGAAGAGATAGAATGGCTCCTTTAAGTGCCGGTCGCATCTGGATAACAAACTGTACATCTGCGTCTGTCGGGAAGCTTGGAGTGATGAATGATGTGTGAAGGGCACCGCAAAATGATGTAAGGGTGTTCATAGACATTTGATCGTAGAACCCAAAGATGGCATAGACACCACGGGAAAACTGTGAACAAACTGAGAGAAAAAAAAACATTTCAAATGAAGAGTTTAGTAAAACACAAAGAGAATACAATACAACAGTCCAATTTGTCAGATGAAAATGTATTTGAATTACTCGCACTTCCTCCTGATATCTCGCACTTCTGCTTAAACACAAAACTAATTCCATTTCATTTTTTATTACCCGTACATCAGAAATGTCGATTTTTTTTAGTTGGAGAAAGTACTGGAGGCATAAAATACAGTATTTAAGGATCAATCAAATGTCTAAGATGAGTTTCTCTTAAGCACCACAACAGATATTTCATGTATAGTTTAAAGAAGATTAAGTTAAGGTTTATGACCTCATTGGGACAGATTACATGTACCAATGAAAGACATGTGCAATGACCATGTGTAGATATGAAATGTTACAGAACATCTCCAGTAATAAAAAGCCCTCTCAAGGTCATTCAAGACCATCAAACAATGTATAGAAAGCCATGTGTCTTTGCGGATTTTGATCATTCTTTCTCAGAATAGTCAGAAAAATTGATAACATGATAGAACACATATTATATAAATAGCATAAGTTGGTAGAATAAAAGTCCATTGACAAAGAAAATCTATCATCAAAATCAATCTAAGACACTTACTCATAAATCTTTGCACCGTAACTGTATCAATGTTCATATATTTGTTATCCATGGCATACTTCCTTATAAAATCAACCTTTAAAAATTTAGCAAATGAGTCAAAAAGGCTCTGGGGGTGTTAGTAGAGCACCTCCATACTGTAGATTCACAGTGTGGACTTCCCCCGTCCTACTGAGTGCTAATACCTCCTCTGCTGTAGTGAGATTACATCAGGCAGAAGGGAGAAATGCTTTGAGAGCAGGGGGCAGTGTTATAGCCTTTGAAGCCCCCCAGAGCCCTTCTGGATCATTCACATAATTGTAAAAGTTGATTCCAAATGGAAGGAGACCAAGGATAATATATACAAGACTACCACAGTCACAGTGCTTGGATATATTGATAAGCGTCCCTCGTTTCCTTTAACAATGCAGTCTTTACCAATGTGGAAATGTACACTGGAGTGTACTGGAGTGCTAAAATAGAGCTAGACATTTTTACTTAGTTCACAACCAAACTGTTATTTTTGTAAATTTTCTTGGGTTACTAATTATTTGGTAACAAATGATCAGAAAACCTTGACATTTGGCTATATGGCAATTCTGTTTAAATGATTTGCTTATAAATTCAGCACATAACTGAGGGTCATTTCCAAATATAGTGACTGAACAAGTTAAAATTGGCACCTGGTGCACCAGTCTTCATACTCAGCACATGCTGGGAATGCTAAAAGGTTCTCACATAAAGTAATGCTGCTGGATCACTCATGTTCTGGAATTGAAATCTACCCCATGTTTGGCCTGGAGAAGACTTTACATATAGCCCTCACCTATATTTGGTAAAGGCCATGTTAATTTTTTTACTAAATATGTGCCAGTCCCGCTTGCCTTTTTCCCCACCCTGTTGCACTCACTTTTTTTGTTTACGTGGCGCTCATGGAGCAAAAGGGGGAAAAAATTGGAATCCATAGAATTTGTCAAGAATTGCAACTTTTTCATGCCTTTTGGACAATAAAACTGGCACACAAGGCATTATATATTAGGGCCATAGTGTATAATACATAATCCAGAATGACAAAATGTATCTAAATGTCTAAACATTTTTAAAAGCCTTTGTCCAAATAATTTTCAGACAACTACTAATACAGAACGTCTCATACACATGTATGGACAACTTTGGGACCTTCATCTATACAATATACAAGTTGCTTGTCAGTTTAGATAAATTATTTAGATAAATCCAAATAGATAAATTATTTTAGTTATATTGATATATAATCAAATGTGTGATACAATAAAGATGCAGCAGCATAAACATATTCAAAAATTCATATTTTATAATTCTAGTTCTTTTCAAATGTTTGCAATTAAGATAAGAAAATGAAAAATTGGATGGAATATGAACCTCTCCTTTATCATTCGTTACATCTCTTCGACAGCAAATCTTTTGTAGGAAAATACAGATTGTATATGGAACAATAGTTACAAAGGGCTTGAGGCATATAATGCCGTGAATAACAAAGACTGATGGCCATCAAATAGGCTTGCAGAAAGCATGCTCTAAAATCTTCCCTTAAGGATTCCAGAAAGACGCAGCGGCATAGACACACGCACACACACATAAATGAATCATTTCTCTTGTACCAGGGATTGCCTGGGGACTTCTCTAAAGGTGATCATCATTCATAGTTAATAAGACCAGAACATGAAGAAAACATTTCTGCACAATCCTGGTATATGCACATGTAATATTATTAATACAACTACTATCATTACTTTTTAACCAAATTGATTTTGTCCTTTATATGCTTAATTTCTAGGAAATCTTCTAGCAAAAACTTCAAATAAGGGAATTAACCACTTTTATAATAAAAAATAGTTCACAAATTTTTATTTCACAATTAATTAAAAAACCAAACAAAAATCAGTTAAAAAAAGAATCATAAAAAATGGTCCCAAGATTATTGAAGGATAAGTTTGCCTCTAACAATAAGGTGGTAGATACAGTATAAAGACTGTCTCATTGGTTTCTATATGTTCCCAACACTGTAATTATCTCAACATTCAAACACTGTTTGTCAAAGTCTGTATAAAGTTATTCATAGGGAGAACATTGCCTTATTGTTTGGCTGCCGTCTCGCCCTCACCCTGACGTGCGTTTCGCCTGTTGCTTCCTCAAATAACTATTGTTATTTGTATTATGACTAATGACTTATTTGGTGGTAAATGTATAAAATTTCTTAACGAATATTTAGTAGTAGTAACTCCAATAAGTCTACTGTTACCAGTGACTATATCAACCACTGAAAACTGAACAGTTTATGGGTAATTTTCCATCCCAGGTTATCCAGCCTCGTTTTTGTGGTGTGCCAGTATGTTTTTTATTTTTCTTTTAATTGCATTGTATTTGATTCATAGATAAGTACATGACAAGTATTGGTAAATATAAGTTATACTTAACAGGTCATCCATTCTAGTAAGTAAACACTATGTAAATGAATTCATCCAATTATTATGTGACTATATTAAGACACAAGTAATCCATAAATGAGGTTTAAATTTCCAGTCAACAGGAAAACTTGTGTGACCATGGTTTTTAAGGTCTATTAGCACAAAGTTTAAAAGCTGCTTATCTCGGAGGGTATAGCAGTCCACACAACTAATAAATGTATGGCCATGTGTAGGATGGAGGAGGGGTGAGCACTGCACTGTGACTGGGTGCTATAGACCTCTATGTGGGGCTGTGATATGGCCAAAAAATTTAAGCCATATTACACCCACCATAATGGTGGTGCCATACTCATGAGATATCAGTTTGATGTTCATATATATCAAATGTAGAATTTTACCCCTCATCAATATGCTGAACATGCACATGATAAAAGGATCACAGACTTTGGATTCCAACATCGTGTTTCTTCACTCCCTTGACATTTGCCTTCGGGGAGCATGAGAAGACATCTCTACCTATTAGATAGATAATTGCTTTTGCTGAAATATGCAAGTTTGACCAATATTAATCTAAAATATATTGCCAGTTTAGGCATGCTGTCATCTGAGCTTAAGGTAAGCCTCTGACAGCAGCTAAACTACTGAAAGAACAAAGCTTCCAAAAGATTAAAATGCAACATGCTCAATCATGTTTCCTCTAAACATCTGCTGTCAGGTAAGGTACAGTGGACTACCTACTGAGCCAGGTGGCTTGGTGGGTAGAACATAAGTACTGGACTCCTGGGTTTAACTCACATTAATGTATATTTAGCATATATTCAGTATGTAGTGTGTTCCCCTGTGTATACATATAGTCGCCTGTCATACTATAGGAAATTCTATTCAATGGGTGCCACCACAAACTACACTTGTTTCTCATTGATTTTTCAGAGACAACTCTATTGCTGATTGATTTTTTATTTTGTTTATGTATTTTTACCATTATAATCAAAAACAAAAAAATAAGAGCAAAAGAAAATTATGATTGGTAAATTGACATTGTTTCTGTAGTAGTGAGTCTTGTTGGATAAACTATTTATGTCGATTAAGACAACTTCTGTACAGCCCTGTGACATATCTTAGACTTTAGGAAGCAACTGCAATGTATGGGATTTTTACATTGAAATTTTTCTAACATAGTATTATAGCATGTAAAAATGGAAGTTAAAAAACAGGGGCATATATCATAGTTGTCCAGAGTTAATAATAGGCGAGAGCTTTTTATTGATTAATAAGGCTATGGGGCAGATTTATTGAGCTGTCTGAAAGTCAGAATATTTCTAGTTGCTCATGGCAACCAATTACAGCTCAGCTTTCATTTTACCAGTGCTCATGAATATTTTAAAGGGGAGCTGTGATTGGTTGCCATGGGCAACTAGGAATATTCTGACATTCAGACAGCTTGAGAAATCTGCCCCTATGAGTTTAAACACTCCAACGGCTTTTATCATCAGGTCAAAACTACAGCATCAGTGCATGAACTATGAATCAGTGGCGTGCCAGCAGTTTATCATGAAATTTTTAAGCAAGGGATTGGCCACTTAACTTCATGCTTCAAGTGGGTGGGTGGGCATGATATTAGGTAATTTACCAATATTCATCTCTAAAAAGTTCTGCACTGCTTTCCTGAAATGTAAAGTAATGCCCCCTGGTTCATAAATGTGATGCATTGTCATGTATCACATCTTAACTGTCCATAACCAATTGACCTTTCAGGACCTTAAGATAGTATACATAAATACAAATGTAAGGTCCGGGAAGATAAATTGATCATAGACTGTTAAGATCATATGACCCTTCATCTAGTAAAATGTTATGGACAGAAATCACAGATGAGATAAAAGACTTTCCTGGACCGGGGGTCTTGACTTTACATTTCAGGAAAGCGGTGCGAAACATTTAATAGATGTCTATTGGTAAATTACTGAATATCCTGCCCCCCACACTTACACACATGTTACAAGAAACATGACGTAGTCTGGCCAGCTTTTAATAAAAAGAAGTTAAAACATGTATTGTCAAATGAACATTAGTTATAACTTCAAAGACAAATCCCTAAACTTGTAAAATGTATTTCCATATTCTGTGTTAACCATTTGCATACAGTGATACAGTGTAGCGAGTGCAAATAAAATCAAATTATTCTTCAGGTAAAATAAATATGCTCAAAATGCTAAAAGTTTTTAAAAAATGTGGCAAAAAACTCAAATTGAATAGACTGTTTATTTAGTAGGTTTTAATGTACCCCCCCTCCCCAAACTCCAGACCATCAGATTAGAAATGTGCAGAGTAAGAATTTGGTGACTCATAACATCCTATGAAATGAAGGATCTGCAGGGTTTGAGAATAATTGTATTGGATGACATCCTGATTAGAAGCATGTTGGCTTAAGTGTTATCAGTAATTACTGCAGATATCAGCCATAGATTTCAGGAATCTGCATCATCCCAGCCACTTCCTAAATGAGAAAGCCAAATTCTAATAACAAACACTATTTAAACCTTTTCCTTTAATACTAATGAATGACTTATTATCTACTCTGAGCACGCCACAGGATGCCAATTGGATTTTATTGTACCATTTAAAGGGCAAATAAACCTTTTTTTTTCTTCTTTTCTTTAAGATGGAGATAAAAGAACTAATTATCTTTGCTCTCATTTCGTTTCTAAACTTGCAACTCTATTAATATTCCATAGTGTTCATTCAAAGGGCCGGCTAAAAATGTCACTGGTGTAAATAAGCAGCACTGGGCTTTGTAATGTTTTAAATCTGATAAATGAAAGATGGCAGTAAACAATAACACATGATGATTTGCATTAGCGTTGGAGAGAAAAGGCTAAATTAGCATTAATAACATGGTCTTTAATTGCTTCAAACAGAATTTTCTATTCGAGACCTTTGGAAGGACTCCTCATTATTCAACTTTTATTACCATGAACTGATCATTCTTTTTACAGTCATAAGTAAATAATAGTGAAAATAACCAACAATTAATTGACTCCTTCCTTATGTATTGTCATGTGCCAACTAACAATCAGAAGTATCATGAAATATGATGACAGCTGCAAAAACTCAAAATGGCCTATGGTGGGTGTTCTTCACCCCTCCCCTCTCCATAGGAAGCTCAGCTGCCACACCGCAATTCAGTCAAAAGATAGGAAATGATCTATGCTTCGTGGCGTGGATGTCCAGGTCTTACGTGGTGCAATCAGACACTCCATGCTCATTGCACCATGATTCGGTATTATAGGCCTCTGTGTGACCCATGATCTGGCCACAATTTGTGCAGCTAAAACACGGCCCAAAACACAGTGAATGGAACCACATGTGTACAAAATGCTGTAAGGTAAAGAAATTTTTTAATATTCTGTAGCATGACAATGACCTCCAACATATAGGCAATATTATCAAAAACTACAGCTTACATTTTCAAGCGTCACAGTCA
The DNA here is from genome assembly GCA_019512145.1 of Engystomops pustulosus. NCBI lineage: Eukaryota > Metazoa > Chordata > Amphibia > Anura > Leptodactylidae > Engystomops > Engystomops pustulosus. The sequence continues at coordinate 40,746,109 of CM033650.1, forward strand.
TAAGTCACGGGCTGAGCCCTCTTCATACACCCTGGGTGTTCGCTCCATAATGCAGCATACACCCATTCTAATACCTGTGATCTGTGGTGTTAACCATTTTGATGCCCCAGCAAAGCTACCGGGAGCATTTAAATGCCTACCGCGCATGGGCGTCTCCATATTGGTTCAGATTGCCACACCCTGTGACATCATCGGGGGCAGTGATCCATTGCTATGACAACCGGGGTTCATGTACCCTAGGTGGTCTACATATACTGCAAAAATACTATATATACTGTATTATTTAAATAAAAACATAAAAGTTCAAATCACCCCCCTACCTTAAAAACTGATATAAAAATAAATGAAATCGTAAAAATGTTAAGCATTGTTACATCCTATAATGCCCCTTCTATTAAAATATAAAAATTGTTATTCCTGGTGGTGGAGCTTGTAGAGGTATAGCGCCCAAATGTCTGAAAAGCCACTTTTTTTTGCCATTTTCACACTTAATTATTTTAATAAAAAGTGATTTAAAAAAATTCCGCAAAAAATAACATCTTACTCAGTCCTGTACACCAAAGTATGAAAAAGTTAGTGGCCAAAATAAAAAAAAAAATGTTTGTACAAAAGATTTACATTTTTTTACATTTACTTAAAGATAATAAAACCTATACATTTTTAGTATCTTCATGAATGTGCTGATCCCTGATCTGTAAAAACAAGGCCCAAATGTGTTTTTTCATCAGTTTCACCAAAATTGGAATTCCTTTGCAGTTTCCCAGTACACGGCATGGAATATTAAATACCACCATTTTGAAGTGTAATTTGTTATGCAGAAAATAAGCCATCACACAGCTCTGTACATTAAGTTACAGATTTTTGAATGTGGGGAGGGAAAAATGAAAACGCAAAATCGAAAAAGGGCCGCGGCGGGAAGGGGTTAAGGACCTGTTTGTATATGAATTATGCTGATTCCTGGAATACCTCTTTAACTATTTTATTTCATGTCTGTTTTACAATTAATCCATTTTTCGAATACTGTAGACTGTGTGGGCACTGCTTGCTATAAATCTGGTTAATCTTGTCTATCCCATATGTCCTTGTTGTTACAAAACAAGTACTATTAGTATGTATCATTATGAAATTTTGTGCCATATAATAATTATTGGACTTTATATTTTCTTATCACATATTATCAATTATCATATCAATATCACATATTTTCTTTGTAAAATGTAAAGTTGTCTCCCATTTCTGGGTTACGGTAAAGCTTTTCTTCTGCTTTCCTTTGCATTCAGATCTAGTTTTCCTTGTATTTGCACTTATTCCGCTGCACTGAGTAACAGACTGCATTGCTTTTATATTACACGTCTTTTATATACAGTCATTTACGTGTTTGTAGGCTATTACATAACTTGAAACAGACATGGTGGATAAACTCTATTTACATTCCCTGGTAAACTGTGTCATTGACATGTAATAAGTAATGATGGAAATATAATTAATATTTCCCATCTTTAAGATGTATTGTCACAATTAAAGCAATTGTAAATTTAAATCGTCTTCCGCTTTGGTGCTGTTCATGATAAGTGGTTACGGGCACACTAAGCAAGGAAAATTGATGTTGTAACTCTCAGTGGGGCACCCCCATTAATCTATTGATTCACTTATCTCTTCAATTCCTCCCATTTTTTGCCACATCTTCTCAATTGCTTTTCCTGCAGTCATTGCGGCTTGCTGCTGTGAAAGCTGCTGAATTTGTTTTTTTTTTACTGAAATGATATAAGTGTTCATCAAAGGCATGGATAGCATATTACAGCTATTTACTGCTTAGGTTGTAAAATCTGATGTAGATGGTGCCTCAAGCATAAAGGAAAACTTAAAACTAAAATAAAATTGGTTTATAATATGCGCCAAAGACAGAATTAAAGTTTTCTGCATGGAAACTCAGCAAAAGGGGATATCCGGATAAATGTGTATTTGAAACTATAGATGAGAGAATCCTCCATGATTCGCAGAATGTTCATTGAATTTTTCAAAAGATTCAAGTTCAAACCAATGTTGATCCAATAGTCCTAGAAAATGGTATATAACCCCATTCTAGTCTTCTAAAACACAGATTTTTCATAAAAATCACATATCCGATGCAGCTAGCCGTCATTTGGAAAGCTGTATCTGAAGCAAATCAGACAAGATTCAGATTTAATTTGGTGTCCCACAAATGCTAGATCCATGCATAGATTGATAAATATATTGGATAGATAGGCGCATGATGAGCAGAGCCATGCCACAGGTACTTCACAAATAAGAGCAGCACAAGATTGGAATGAAGAAAAATGCAAGTGAACTTTTATTCCATCATTTGAGCAACGTTGTGGCTCCAATACAGGAGCCTCATGTATTGCATTTGCAGTGGATACTCTTTGTTTCATTGCAGCCACTTTGTAAGATCAGAGAAGCTCTTTTTTTAATGTGGATCCCATCTTGAAAAAAAAAACAAATGTAGATATTTTTGCTCATTTATCATACCAGAGAAACTGAAATTTCACATGATTATAAGTATTCAGACCCTTTGCTGTGTGACACTCATATTTACCTCACAGGCTGTCCATTTCCTTCTGATCCTCCTTGAAATGGTTCTACTCCTTCTTTGGAGTCCAGCTGTGTTTAATTGAACTGTTTAGACTTCATTAGGAATGGCACACACCTGTCTATGTAAAACCTCACAGCTCACAGTGCATGCCAGAGCAAATGAAAATCACGAGGTCTAAGGAACTGCCCAAGGAGATCTGAGGTAGAATTATGGCAAGAAAAAGATCTGGCCAAGGTTACAAAAGAATGGGGGTCATTTACTAAGGGCCCGAATCGCGGTTTTACAGCGATTTACCCAAATTTTTCCGTTTTGCGGCGATTTTTCCTGAATTGCCCCAGGTTTTTGGCACACGCGATCAGATTGTGGTGCATCGGCGCCGGCAGGCACACAACGGAAATGGGGGGGCATGGCCATACGAAAACCCGACGGATTCGGAAAAACCGCCGCATTTTTTAAAAAAAAGTGTCGCTGGACACGCGCTTACCTGCACTCGGCCCAGCTTGGTGAAGTTCAGTGCATTCCAATGAACTTCAGCGCATTAGCAACACCTGGTGGACGTCGGAGGAACTACCTTAGTGAATCGCCGGAAGACCCGAATCCACCGCAGGGAACGCGCCGCTGGACCTCGAATGGACCGGGTAAGTAAATCTGCCCCAATTTCTTTAACACTTATGGTTCCTAAAAGCATAATGGCCTCCATAATCCTCAAATGGAAGAAGTTTTGGACAAACACAAATCTTCCTCGCCAGCCAAACTAAGCAATAATGGGAGAAGAGGCCTGGTGACAGAGGTAAAAAAACCCCTCAAGATTACTTATGCAGAGATGCAGCAGGAAGATGGGAGAAAGTTCCACAAAATAATCTATTACTGAAGCACTCCGACAGTCAGGGCTTTATGGCAGATTGTGTGATGGAAGCCTCTCCTAAGTGTAGGACATATGAAAGCTGCATACAGTTTGCAAAAAAACATGTGAAGGACTACTATACTATGAGGAATTAGATTCTCTGGTCTGAAGAGGAGAATATTAAACTTTTCAGCGTTATTTCTCAGTGGTATGAGTGGAGAAAAGCATTGCTTATCTCCTGCCAAATAGAATCACAACAATGAAACAGTGGTGACAGCATCATGCTATGGGGGTGTTTTACAGCCTCAGGGATGACTGGTTGCAATTGAAGGAAAGATGAATGCAGCCAAGTACAGAGATATCCTGGATGACCTGAGTACTCTGGACCTGAGACTGGTCCGAAGTTTCTCTTTCAAACAAGACAATGAAACCAAGCACAAAGCTAAAATAACAAAGCAGTGACCTTAGAACAACTCTGTGATCATACTTGACAGGCCCAGCTGGAGCCCTGACCTAAACCCAATTGAGCATCTCTGCAAAGACTTCGAAATGGCGTCCACCAATGCACACCATCCAACCTGAGGGACATGGAGAGGATCTGCAAGGAAGAGGCAGAGGATCCCCAAATCCAGGTGTAAAAAACTTGTTGCATCCTTCCCAAGAAGACTCATGGATGTACTAGCTCAAAAGCTGCTTCTACTCAATACTGAGCTAAGGACCTATATACTTATGTGCATGTGATATTTCAGTTTTTCTTGTTTAATAAATTAGCAAAAATATCTACATTTCTACTTTTTTGTGCCAAGATGGAGTACAGAGTGTACATTAATAAGCAAAACAAAAGCACTTTTTAGATCTTACCAATTGGCTGCAATGAAACAAAGAGTGAAAAATTTAAAGGAGTCTGAATACTTTCTGTACCCACTGTATATACAGGCAGTCCCCGACTTAAGTACACTCAATTTTCAGGTGACCCCTAGTTATTGACAGAACTCTCGGTCCACTGTGACCTCTGGTGAATCACCCTGGATGCTGATAGTTAACTGAATGTTAACCTCATGCTGCAACTATCAACTGTAAGAGTTATCAAAGATAAATGCAATGAAGCATTATTGCTAATCCTTGTTCCCATGTCAACTCCAAATTTTTAAAATCCAATTGTTAAAGCGACTCTTTGAAGTTACACTTACAAAATATTCCTGTTCCAACTTGTATATAAATTCAAGTTAAAGGGGTTGTCTGAGTTCGTAAAAAAAAAAACATTGGTGGCCAGGAGGGCGCTCCTCACGATGCCATATCTCTGGTCTGTGTCTCTATAAACAAGCAGGGGCACTTCCAGCGCTGTATAATGCAGGACGGGTGGGTGCGGTCGGCCCCCTAGGCCGGCTAAAAGTTAAATGTAGTGCAGCTATCGTGCCCCTGTGAACAAACAGGGGCATGCTGGGAGAGATGGCTGCGCGGGACCACAGAGGTAAGTACATGTTTATTTTTTAAAATGGTCCTGTCTCTCCAACCAATGTTTCTTTTTTTATGTTCTCGGATAACCCCCTTTAAGAATAAACATACAGAACCTTGTGCATAGCCCTTTATATATTAGTATTAATTTGACTGACTAGCATGAATGGAGAAGGGGAACTAAAAACCAGCGTCAGTTTATAACACCAGCGTCAGTTTATAACCCGGCAAAAAAAATCAAATATGTTAAAATATAACTTGCCCAATCCAGACAACTGCCATTGATGGAAAGGTTCTGGACTGCAATACTCACTGGATAAGTGGCCAACCTTGACAAAACTGTCTTGGCTAATTTATTTCTAGTGTTTGGATATGTTAATCCAAAGACAGTTGTTGTTTTGGTAACATATAAGAGGTATATAGCTATCTTAATTTATTTTGTAATTTTAACTCTTTCCAGTATTCCTAAACCAAGAAGAAATAGTTGATTAATAATTTGTAAGGATAAGAAATAATGGGTTTATTGTAAAGATGGTAGATAAAGAAATGACCTTGTACATGTTAATACTAGCACAAGGTGTTATATATTGAACTATCGAGCACTTTCTAGGACAGCAACTTTGAAGGAGACCAAAGGTGAAGGAACATTAATCATAAAGTCTAACATGATGTGAACAGCTGAACAGTAACGGTTGCATATGGCGTTGTTAAGTTAAGCCCCTGTGTCTGGACATTATTAGAGACCATGGTGCAATAGGATGTAAACATGTCTCCCTCCCAATATCATTGCAAAGGCAGTGACAAATATTACAAACCTACATTCTGGATAATACCATTTAACCTCTCCTATCACAGACTTTCTTCGTACTTAATACCATTTCCTATTATCTTTCTTTCTGTAAGTAGTAAAATATGATGCTATCATACACAACAGATTCAATTTCACTAAGCATTCTTTCTCCATGTAATTTTAGGGTCCATTAAGTGCATGTATATGTAAATCATAGATTCCCATATATAGTCACCACCGCTGTCCTATTGTAATATAATAATAAATCACTGGAGTGTCAGACTGGGGATTCTGAATTCCCATAATTACAGAGGCTGGAATCGGTGACCTGTGAAAAGGCACAATGATCTGAGTCCCACATTCATAAACATTAAAATGTCAATGTTCCTATAATCTATGTTTCCTTCCTGCCTTTTTGTATGCTTTATTTATAACAATAGGTCACCACTTGTCAACCATCACCATATGTTTTATTGTATGGTTAGAGGGAATTTTCTATTTTCCTCTGGAATTTGGTGTAAGATATAATGTACTATTTTATAAATATAAAAAATCAGATGACAGATTAGGTTATTGATTATATTAATTGCCCCATGTTTCTTGCACTGTCAATTCAGAATGAGTCCATTTACAGTCAGGATTGGCAGTTTGAGTTGGTGGCGTGGTTGACGGCAAGTCATCTGTGTCCCTCAGATCTCATCTGAAGGTATGATGTCCACAATCCATCTCAACAGGGGGCGTTTCGTCAATAACTTTATATATTTCACATTTGTAAATACAAGATAGCACAACCTTTAAATAATAGTCCATTTAAATCCGCAGTTCGCAGTGGTTCCAGTCGCACAATTGGAGTTCCTATTCACACTGTGTTACATGTTTTAACAGGTTAACAAAACAAACACAGTCATTTTGGAGGCTCTTATTACTACTCCTGCTACAGGCATGATAGAATAGAAACTTGGAAACGTCTTGGAATTACCAAACTTTTGATGTAATAGACTACTTACTACAGTTCTATTTGGGTATGAATGTGAAATATCTGACTTTAACCATAAACTTTATAGAAGCAAAATCTGCTGGAGTGCACTTTATTATATAAACGATTGACTACAAAAGGCTAAAATGTATTCTAACTGTAGTCACACATCACGGCTCTGTCCTATTGAAGCTAAGGGGAAAAAATACAAAACTGGCGTTATCCTCTGTAAATGACAATACCAATGTCATAAATCCAAAATCCTTCATTCACCTTTTAAAAGGTGCAGCAAAAATTATATTAGCAGAACTTTGGAAAGATAAAAACTCCCCAACCATGTTAACGGAACCAAGAATAATATACGTATATTCGTGTATTAAAGCGAGTTTTTCCGCACAAACAGTGCTGAAAAAACCTCATTCGGCTTATCAACGAGTCCAAACTAATAAAAAAAATAATAATAATCCCCTCCGCCGCTCGCCCCCAAAAGTATACAGCTGCCCTCAGTATGCCTAGCGAATGATAAAAATAAACTTATACTCACCCTCGACGATACTCCTCCTTGATGCTTAGTGGCGGCTCCGGTCCTCGCTCGGGCTCCGGTCCTCGGCGGGTTCTCTCTTATATCTTCACTTGGCGGCAGTCGAGTCTATGCAGAGGTCAGGAGCTGCGCGAGGACTGGGAGCCGCCGCTGCCCGAGTACCGGGAGCCGCCGCCGAGGAGCGCCGGGAGCCGAGCACCGAGCGAGGCCGGCCGCCACTAAGCATCAAAGGTGAGAGTACGTCGGAGGATGAGTATTAAGTTTATTTTTTATTATTCGCTAGTCAAGAGGGTAGGTGTATACTTTTATGGGAGCATGAGCGTATCTGTTTTGGGCACGGTCTGTGTAACTTTGGGGGCAGGCCTGTATACTTTTGGGGGCAGGTGTCTGTATACTTTTTGGGGGCAGGCCGTCGTATACTTCAGGGGGCAGGCTGCATACTTCATGGGGACCCCCCGGTGATTGTATACTACTTGGGACAGGTGTATACAGGGGCGCTGGTTGTATACTACAGGGGGGCTAGCTGGCTGTATACCACACCCTCGGCTTATATCGAGTCAATAGGTTTTCCCATTTTTTTGTGGTAAAATTAGGGGTCTCGGCTTATACTCGGGTCGGCTTATACTCGAGTATATACGGTAATTACTGGAAAAATTCTGTTGGCATATGGAACCAAAACTTTACAGACACAGGATATAAGGGATAGCTGAATCTCAACAGCTAAATCCAAAGAGTTTGGAGATAAACTAAATGAAACACCATAATAACTAATGTTTATATGATATATAAGGGATTTTGGTTCCGAATTCAGAAGTTTATGTATGTTTACAGCACTTATTTATTTCCTCCTGCATCACTTCTTATTGTTATTTCAGGGATATTCTCATCTCAGCGAATAAATGTTATTGTTTGTATTATAAAAAGTCATACAATTTACCAATATGCTTTCTGTACTATTTTTTTGATATGGTAAAACTCAGCTGGCTGTGATTCTATGGAAAGCTTCTATGTTTACTTCCAGTGGACAGAAATCTGACCATGGTCACAAAGGTACACGGCTCGTTATATCACACAGCTCTGAATAGTCTCTGTGTTATAATGAGCCTTGCACCTGTGTGACCATATTTTGATCTTACTTGCAAATTTGGCCAGCAACGGTTCTAAGTTTGTCTTAAGTAATCACTGGGATTTGATGTCACTTCCACCCCAAGGCTTATCTCAAAATTTTTATTTACCACCTGAGCGCCCCCTGCCGGAATATCAATAACGGATTGGGCGATAGTGGCATTAAACGGACTATCCCAATTATGGAAAATCCAGAATATGTGCCAAACTCCTGATATGATTGACATTAATGTCGGGAGGGACTTGTTCGTTCTCCCATGTATATCAACATATCGGCTGCATATAAAGACACCGTTCTTCCTCCCCCTCCTGGGAATCCCAAAATCTCTGAGATTTTTATAGCAGCTGCCAGTGGTTCTATTGCAATGGCAACATAAGTAAAGGGACAACGCGACACCCTTGTCTTGTACCCTTTCGAGTGCAAACTCATTGGATACCCCCCACTAGCACCTTGTGGACCATGGTCAGATTCTGTGCACTGGAAGGGTCGAACATAGAAGCTCTTAGATAGAAGGGCAACAACCCGCAGAGATTATTGATAAACCACGGGAATTGTACTGACCATATATATTGGGAAATTGTATGACTTTTTATAATACAAACAATTCATTTGCTGAAATGGGAATACCCCTTTAAGACATCAGCAGGATATAATACTCCTTTAAAACATCAGCAGGTTATAATATTCTTGTTGTATTCCATTTTTCCCTCTCTCCCAAACTTTTTTTTGTGCCCCCCCTTAACCTGTTGAAAAACAAGTTCTCTGTATGATGACACCCACATAGTCGGTCATTAACATCTTTCTATTATAAAACATATATAAAGAAGTGGGGGGTTTCAAGCAAGTAGCCTAGAAAATGAATAAAAAATGTAGTTTCCACGGTAAAAGACCTTATCTGTTATGTTTGACTATATTTGCCGCATAAGACCATTAGAGCATTGTTTTTCATTTGAAAACTATCACTTCCACATGGTTTCATGCAACCACTATACATTTTTCATCGAATCAATAAAAACTAAATTTTATCCAAATGAACAGGAAATAGGACACTTTTACTAGCTGTCGATAAGAGATACATTAAGATAAAATACTGCTTTTAATATCAATGCAGTGCTGTGCGTCTTCTCTGCAGATCAATCCCAGAACATCTGCGGGTGTGTAGTAATGTACCAAGGGAACGTCATCTGCCTCATTTCAGGGAATAAATGAGAAGCATCAAGAACAGAGTAATGTTTCATGAAACTGCTCTCATTTTAAAGCAGCCTCTTCCTCTTCCATAAAACAAGTCTTTTCCTATAATTTCTAGATGAAAGCTCTCATGGGACACGACTGCGAAACTTCTTTAAATATATCCTTTTACATAAGCCATGCATAAGGAATAGAGAGAACAAGGTACCTTGTACATCACACCAAGAGTGTCCTACAGACGTCAACCTATTGATTGTTGCTGAAGCTGCAGATAAACTATAGCTTATGGGAAATGTCATGAATGTGAATGAGAAAATCACTTTTTTGGATTAAATGTAAATCTGAATCTGTGTGTTTCATATGCAGATCTATGACTTAAAAAAATAAAATCTGAAAAAGATGATACTCCCTCAGGACCTGCATTAGGCATAGCATAGCCTCAGGTAATTCAGGGTACTATTTCAAAAGAATTGTCTAAAAAGAAAAATCAGCAGACAAAACAATAAAATAATAAAATAAGCTATAGTTACCTGTTATATGATCTTCCACCTCAAGGTTGTGGGTCTGGTTGCCTTTGCCTTAAAGTGATCAAGTTGTGTTGTCAATTACATAACCACAACAGTCAATCACTTTCATTAGAGGTCACACATGAATTAGTTGGTATTTTTTCCCCTCAGGGGGTAAAGTCAGTTTTCGAACGTTAAGAAGATGGCGCTGGCTGGTCCCGTTTAAAAAGAGATTTATTTGGTCAAGAATATATTAAAATATTTATAAAAAGGGCATGTGACGGTTGAGAAGTCATGTGAAAGGTGACTAGGATCCTTATATATAAAGCATCCTTCACTCCAGGCCTGGGAAACCATTTTGGCTTGCTACTTTAACAAATCATCAATTAATCTCCTAAAAATGTATTCAGATTTAAAACTGGGATCATAATGTTTGTCCTCTTAACTAGTGATTAGGGGACCCAGCATTGCAATTGACTTTGCTTCCAATGACATTATTGTAATGTGAACCCCACAGAAAATAGCAGAGCCTTGTGCTGCCAGCATGCTAGTATGCTGGTGACTTTGCCAGAGGAATGTAAATAGTTAACAAGCATGATTGGTGCCAGATCCCTACCGATCATGGGCAGTAACAGCGGGTCTGGGTTGAGCCAGATCAGGACCCAAAACTATGTGGTTTGAGTCCACTCATTACTACTCTTGACTCCTAAAAGCCCCTATTAGTTCTAAGAGATGAACAAGTGTCTTCTTACCTTACCCTTCTCACTGTAAATGCAAGTTCCATTTGCCGGTACAAAATACACTTTTTTTTATTAACTTTTGTTGGGTTTTAGAACAATTTCTGTCATAACTGTAATTCACAACTCTGCCGTATATAAATGAGTGAGGCTGTACTGTTTTATATCCTTTTATTATAGCATACCTAATGTTTCTATAAACCTTGAATATGATAGTCCAGAGTGTATACATGAAGGACATTCCTGACCTGTAGAGTCTACCGTATCTGAAATTTCCAGTTTTCTATGAGATGTTGGTGTAATAAAATCTGCTTTACCCTGTAAAGAGATGAGAGGGAAATCTGCTGCCCTAAGCAGAGTTGTAACTTAAGCTGGAACCCCTATGTAAAATCTGTATTAGGTGTTACACCTGAAATGTATTGTTTATAGTAGTAGGCTCAATGTATAATGGAAGAAACACATTATGGGCACTGTATTTCCCACACTCAAAAGTTAACTTTATAGAACTTTATGACCTGTACTAATAAGAATATGCTCATTTTGGGGGAGAAAGAAACCTTTTAGCTGTACTCTCCCACTCCCTCCTTACTAGACTTGCTAAAGCTAGATGTGTCTAGAGCTAAATTTCAGAGAGGAAAGAAGATAACTGAAAGTTCCAAAATCCAAAGGTTAAAATATAACATGTATGAAAATTTGAGAATTTGGACCATAATTAATGTTCTTTAGGAGAAATATAAAAACCAATGATTGTAACACAAAAATGACAAGTCATTTTCTCTAAAGAAGTCAGATGTTATTGAAATTGTATTGCTGCTTGTTGGACAAAAGACCTTTCACTGTGACAAAAGGTCTTTCATCCATAAATAATCTTTCCATGAAATCATGTTCCATGAACATTCTCAGAAAGATTATTCATCCATCGCCTGGCATCATTGAAATTGTATGATTAGGTGAAACTAGTGGGCTCTAGTTACCAACATGGGTACAAAAGAATCCAATTGTCCAGCAACTCAACCAGCACAGGGATAAAATCCAATGGTTATACCATTATTGCATATTAAGACATCACAAAATCTGCAAAGCTGAATTTGAACGATTCAGTCATAGTCATAGTCATAGTCCCAGTTACCAAGATGGCCCGTAACAATGGCCGTAACAGTGGAATTACTGTTAATCAGATGAAAACATTTTTCAATGGTTATACAACCTTACATTTTCTTCTGATGTCTATGGTCATCATAAATGAAGCTTCTGGATCTTCTCCTCAAAACTTGCCAAAATATCCTTCCAGATTGCATGCAGACTGAATGTACACATGTATATGCGTGTGGTATATGTATTAATGTTTCTTGATTTTATTATATTTTCATAAGAATATATTATAATTGTAGTTTTGTTTTGTTTGTTTAATTTTGTTTATGTTTATAACTAGAGATGAGCGAGCACTAAAATGCTCGGGTGCTCGTTACTCGAGCCGAACATTTCCAGATGCTCGAGTGCTCGTTTCGAGTAACGAGCCCCATGAAGTCAATGGGAGACCCGAGCATTTTTCAAAGGGACCATGGTTCAGGAATAAAATGTGTTATTTAATTGAAAATAATGTCTTCTGATAATTTGCAAACATCTGCGATCTATTCTTCACTGTTCCGCGCGTTATATTATCTCCCGACAAGTTAGCCAGATGTAAAGAACAGTGAAGATAGAATAAAAAACGTGAACACAGTGAACACAGTGAACACAGGATCATTTAAGATAAAAACACAGTGCAGAACACAGTGCAGAATAGATTACAGATGTTCGGCACATCTGCTTACTTGTCGGGAGATACGCGCGGAACGGCGCAACAAAATAGCATGTGAAGAAACAATATATATGTGTGAAGAACACATTGCAGATGTTTAAATCATCTGCAATGTGTTCTTCACACATATATATTGTCTACAGCTATTTTGTTCGCGCCGTTCCGCGGTATATCCCGACAAGTAAGCAGATGTGCCGAACATCTGTAATCTATTCTGCACTGTGTCTGCACTGTTGTTTTTTTAAATGATCCTGTGTTCACTGTTTTTATTCTATTCTTCATTGTTCTTCACTGTGTTTTTTTTAATTAAATGCTCGATCTCGAGCAGGGGAAATACTCGTCGACGCAAGAGCCTCTCGAGACCCTATGCTCGACCGAGCATCAAGCTCGGACGAGCATGTTCGCTCATCTCTATTTATAACTTAACTAAGCTTTGTTATGCTCCGGTAATTTTTCACTTTTCTGTCTTGATGCACATCACGTATATATGTCTTAATTGTGGGTATTAATGTATAATTTGGATCTGAAATCAATTATTTAACAGGCTGAATAATCACTTAAGATATTCACATTTGAACAATCTGATCAGCAGTGTGAAACAACAATCTCATTTTTATTTGTCAAATGGCTATTAGGCATTTAGAAGCAGCCGTGCATAGAAAGGAATAAATATCAAATGAATATCACAGTTAAAAGTCAGTAGGATTTTATAAAATAAACCTGAATATCACTTATTTTTAGCTTTAATTAAATAGTTTAATATTTGTGTTTTGTGCATTTATAACAGTAACAGATGGTATTCATGTAAAAAAAAATCACGTATGTGATAAGCTGTCTATAGATTTGCTCCTCGGGAGGAATACATACATGAACACACATTTCCCATTGTAAAATTATTGTATGTATTAAAGAGATTCTGTCGCCAGATTTTACCCCAGTAAGCTACTAGCACCTTCAGATGGGGTATAAAAAGTCCTTTCTAGAATTCTCTCTTTTATTTTAAACCTATACTGTCTACCTATTAAAAATCCCCTTCAGAAAATTGAAAAATTAGCAGTAAAGATTAATATTTTGCCTGGGGGTGTCACTACAGCTGCCCCTATCTTTGGTTCTTTAGTACCTAGAAATAAGCTTTTGGTGTCATAGACTTTTATTTCTGTGAGATATAAGCAGCCACATAAATAGTCAGAAACAGGATCATTATCTTGCATTCCTAACTATGTTTTTGGCTGTCCATATCTGTTTTTTTAAGGTAACAGAATGAAAATCCTTATTTGATCTGAAAGATGAGATATCTAGATACTACAGAACTGAATATAGGGGCATCTAAAAAGAGTTTTTTTATGGTTTTTATGTGAGTAGATTTGCATTACAAATGTAATTTTTGGGAACTGTCTACACTATGTTTGGTCTATATTTTCTCTGCATAGCGGAATTGGCCACTAGGAGGAATTAAAGGACCAGGAGATAATACGTAGCAGTCCCGTGTATGAATAGTGACTTATTCTCATCAAAAATGTCACCAGTCGTGATGGTTTTAAAATCTTGTCATGTGGGTTATTATTGGATTTGAACCTAAGATAAGGATGAAGGATTGAGAAATTGTGGAGCTCCGATCAATAAACACAGTATAACATTTAAACAGAGATTTCCCTACAACCTCTTAATATTGGTAAACAGGTGAGATTTTACATAAAAGAGGGAATTAAATAAAAGAGCGAAATGGGGTACAAAGGAAAGAGTATGATATAACTTACTGCATCTTTAGATTTTTCCCCTATATAAGTGCTTGTTTTTAAAACCTGGAAAATCCCTTTGAGGCAACATTTAAGGTTGGTGATTTAATTAGCATGGCTTGCTACAGCACATATGGTTACCCTGGGAGCAGCACATCAGGACTTCACTTATAAGCTTAACCACTTAGTGGATTAAAAAAAAAAGAGTCAATTTACTGAAAATATGTGCAATTAATATAACATTCACAGCATAGTTCATAGTTACTGTATTTTTAGGTCTATGGTAAATATGATGTGATTGCAGTCAGGGCTAATCTACTTATATTAGACAAAAACATAGAATTTTTTAAATCTAAATTATATAAGGCTTAGGAAAAATTCCTAAAACAAAACAAAAACTCACTCAGAAATACGTGAAAAAATAGTTCCGGTTATAGAATTTCTATTTAAGTTTATTTCTACTTTTTTTTATTCTGTAGTTGATGTCTGCAATACTATCCTATCTGTCATCTTCACATGACTACTTTCTTATGTATTTCATGGCTGCTGTAAAAACATGTGTGTGCAGTGGTTGAGGGGTTAAATTGCTTACTATAATATAATAACACTACTTTTTCATTTGGGTTTTTTTCCTTGAATAAGCCGAATTTCCATCAACCTTTACTAGTCTAGATAATTGGTCCCATGGAACAACAGTCTTTTTGGATAATCGTTCCCTTGGAAAAACCTACATAAAGTACAGCGACTGAGGGTGCATGACCCACACATTTAAAAAAACACTAAAAAGAGTATTGATAATGCAATTGCCCAGAATGTTTATTTAAAGTGGTCATCTCTCAAATAACCCTCTGCAAATATAAACTAGCATCTCAAACACAACAGCTGCTGTTCTGAGCTATACAAACCTACTGATACATTTTTTTATGCAGAGGCCACAGAATCTAAAATGTAACATTACATTATAATGAATGACTCACCATGTAATAGATGAGGGGCTTAAAGGGGTATTCCCTACTATCTCCATTCCGCCCGGCCATGGGAAGGGGTTTTGCGGACCTCTGTACCCAAGATAGGTGTGGATCCCAGAAGTGGATCCTGTGCATTTGTCATAAATAGTTAAGATGAGAATACCCCATTAACTAAAATTTCAACAAACTCAGCAGAATTAGAAGTTCAGTGTAGAAACAGTAAAATGGTTTATGGTCATTACGTGACCTGAAGTCTTTGTTTTTAAGAACTTTTTCAAAATGGTAGCCCGAACATGGTTTAAATGCTTATACATACATTAAAATAAATATTGATTTAATTGGTCTTATGATTGTTTTCATTATTATCTGTTTGCACACAGTCTGTTAGACTTGCATTATTATTGAAAACTGAACTTCCATTATTATCGTATACTCTGAATCCAAAAATGTTTTTAATTATTTAAAAAAAAAATTACTTATAGTGATGAGTGAACCCGGTGATGTCCTACCTGAACTCCCTCCCCTATGTCTGGTAACACAGGTGTTTAAATAAAATGTTACACACAGGACATTATGACCATGCTAGAATCTAAATGAATGCAATGAAGAATGTACTACATAAATATTTCACCTATGTCTGACTGTGAGTTAATTATCTGAAAGCTCCAGATGCAGGACCACCAGCACTCCTCCATGTGTAATATGAAATACGGCACATATAAAATAATGTTATTTCTAGATATGAAGACTCTATTAAGATGTTTTTGTTAAAGTGTCTGCAGTTGTTGCGGACCAGACATTAACACATAAACTCTTATTTACAACGTTTTAGCTTTAATGCCGGAGTATTTTCGCTACAGATAGCATTCAATAAACTATTACAGTTTCTTTGTAAACCACATTGGTCATGCAGCAAGTGAATGTATTAAGAAGAACCATCCCCAATCTTCTAAAAATGAATTTCAGCTAAATCCACTGCTGCTTTGTAGAAATTCAAAGGGAACTACATTGAAAATGGCTCAAACTAATTGCCTGCCATGCACTGCCGTTCTGCATTATCTGCCATTAAGTAAATGGTTTTCAACATTTACTGTAACTGTAAGAAAAAGATTTATTCTCAAGTAGGGAAGATTGTAAATGTATTAGCTTTTATTGTTGGAAAATTGTAACAATAATAAAACACTTTCTAAAACGTAATACCGATTCATGCTTTTCTGGCTTTAATGCGTATATGGTAAACCAGAAATGTCAAAGGTGCACCACAAAATTCACAACTGCTGTGGCCAATTATTTTTAATGTTAGTGACCTTTACAAACAGGTTATGTGTTGATAGCTTTGCTTTAATTTTAATTATTCTATATATACACTATATATCCATGTTCTGTTTAGAGAGAAGCTTTGTTTGTTTTGTAATGCCCTATAGTTCTCCCTTCCCAATCAATTTTTTTCTAACCTAATTCTCAACACTGTAGAGTCATATGATTCAATTAGTTATTCTATTCAACCAGTCTGACTTGGCCATCACTTGGAGTGTTCCAAGACCTAGACCTATCCATTTTAAATCCTTAATACAGGATCCCTATACAGGGAACTGGACTTTTATTACAGAGAGATTGCCTGGTCTTGCGGATAGCAGCTGGCCCAGCAGGCATGAGATGATGTTGCATGACAATGAGAGAAGTGAGAGGATGGGGAGGATCAGGGTAGGTGGTGTACATTGTCAGGAAGTAGGCAGATGGTCAAGGCATGCATTGCAGGATAATTAGTCAGGAACAAGCCATGGTCATAGACATATGATATCAGATCAGGAAAAAATATTCACCTTGCAGAAGGGCCAGACACACTGGGAACCTTTGCTCAGGCACTGGGGAATAGGGCAAGGAGCCAGTGAGCCCGATTGCACACATTTTTATACCTATCACTAGTAATTGTGTTTATCAGCACTAGAGAAGGTTCCTCAATTTGTAAGTAATATAAACTACTTTCGTCTTAGTTTTAATGAATGGCTCTGCATAGCAGACTCTTATTGTAACAGTTGCCTTAAACCTAGATTAATACTTAGGAGACTGCTAATGAAATTAATTTGAGATTTGGTTACCATGATTCTGATGAATTACGGGATAAAGCAGTATAAAATTGCTTGTGTGGTACATTAGTGGCCTGCCATAAATAATGATCCTGAACCTGTTTCATTCCGCTACAATTCTCTCGTTGAATTATTTATAGGGTGTTTTATACAGAGTCTCTGTGTTTATTCTTTCTTAAGTTTGCTTGGCTCTTATTTCTGTTCAGGCAAATTAAAAGCAGAGTGAGTGTTTTATATTTTATGTGATTTTTTTAGAATATTTCAACAGCATAATAAAGATTAGAGAATAGGTCAGAGAGATCTTGTGAAGTATACAATATTTCAACAGTTTTAAAGAAAAACATGATCATTACTGAACATTAAGTATGTCATACATGTACAGTATCAAATATTAGAATATAAACTCTATTGGTTGTTCATATAACAATAAGGCAACCTGCGTCCAATTCTGCACCTAATTCTTTGGGTAAATTAATCGTTGGATAAAGAACTGTTCCGAGTTGCCTTATATCACAAAAAAAGGTCGGATAAGAAAAGCAAAAGAGGGCAAGGAACCAATAGTGTAAATCCGATAAGATTCTTTAAAGTAAAGTGCTAGTATGTAAGTTCTCCTCTTTTTGTATTAAGCTAATTGGCACAACATAGGAAACATTTAAATTTGGTGATCTTTGTGGCCACTGCCCATTGGGAGGTCGTCCTTGTATTCCACAGAGGTGCACATATTTAGTAGGGGGAAAAATCTGCCCTCCAGTATCAATCACCTTAGTCACAATAAGAATAATACCATACACATTTGAAACATCTTCATTGTTGCATTAAAGAGCTGTTTTTTGGTGAGCCTGTACTGGGCTCTTAACAGTACAACAAAATGAAAGCACAATTATACAATAAATGAAGAAGTTTTAAATGTTTATTGGATTATATGTGACCAGTATGAGTGACACAGGAAAGATTTTACTCACTATTAGTGTTGACTTACATGGGATATTTCAATTTTGATTACTTGTGTTGTATCTCGAATGTTGGACACAAACATCTGAATTAACTTATAAAGGAACAAACTATATACCAAATACCATTGTAGATACCAAAGAATGCAAGGGGTGCGCAGAGCTAAAATATTTCATTGGCTTATGGAGTTTTTCTGTTTAGAAGGGAGGGGAAAAATGGCCCTAATTGTCCAGAACTATTAATAGTCTGGAATTCTGGCTTGTTGTGAAGATTTTTAAAATTGGTACACAATGCACTGGTCTTAATACATTACCCCCAATATCTCCTTTATGTGGTGAACCATGCATGGAGCACCATAATACAGTAGGTTATTTTAGGGAATTTGTTTGTACACTTTAGAATTGATAGTAACACTTTAATTTAAGTGACCCTCTGATTTTCATTCATTTTTAATGCAACATGAAATTTATACTTGCATTCTTCAACATTTGGGAACAGAAATCAGTAGATTTGCTACAGAAGAACCATAAGCAGGGTGGGAGACAACCACAGATGTGCCCGGCATGTGCCAGGGCCCTGAACTGCTGGGGGCCTACACTGCCAAATCTCAGTCACTAGCAGCCTGGCAATGCCTGGTGAATAATAACAAATCCATGGGGGGCTATATATAATAGAGCCATGAGGGGGTTGTATATATTTAAACTATGAGGGGCTGTATATAAAAAAAAAACCTGTTACATGATAAACTAGGGAATATTTGAGGTTGGTCTCTGATTTTTAATGCTGCCACATGAGTTCACTACAAAGGGGCCCACTGAGGCTTTATTGCCCAGGGGCCTATTGAAGCCTGGACTAGGTATTGTTACACAACATTTACTGCATTAGTGTTTATGGGCACTATCAATCAAATTCCTGAGTTTACAGATATTTATTTCTTGAAATATTGCAATAACCATTCACATCTTAGAATTATTTTTAAAGCCACAACATTTGTAATGTTATCTTAGCTACAGATAGTTATATAAAAGTCTTGGAAAACATAAATAAGTAAATTCTTCAGAGAAAACTATGCCTGTCAATGTTATATTGTGATATCTACAATTAATCAATGCCACATGTTTGTTTGGTTGTATAGTTTAATTTTAAAAATCATAAATAAAACCTTTAAAAAAATCTTAATGCTGGGCAGTCTGCTCCTTCTTACCTTATTTAAACCAATAGTCTCAATTCCTTGAGTGTTGACCTTTATGTTTTGTGATGCATTGCATTGAATACCCATTTACACAGCAATTGGCAGATCTTCATTTGTGTCATGCTGTAGCTGTAAAATTAATAGACTTGAAAAAAGCTTAATACCTCTCAAAATAATAAAATGTATTTGTAGCTCACCATCCACTGATCTCACTTTCACATTGACTTAAGAAGCTGAGAAGCTGGAGTTGGGTAAAAGATTTTTCAACTGAAAACTGGGTGGTAATAATAATCGTCTTCCAAATGTGACATCTCTTACATAAACCTTAATAATGTATAAGGACATCAAATAAACAGATCCTTAGATCTTACATCGGTACATATGGTATGCATTTTATTCATTTATGCATGTGTAACATCCATTCCAGCACGTTCTTCTGTCCACAGAAGGCAGTACAGAAAGTGACGTTGATTCTCCTTAACCCCTTAACGCTGAAGCCACTTTTCACCTTCCTGACACGGCCCATTTTTTAAAATCTGACATGTGTCTATTTAAGTGGTTATAACTTTGGAACGCTTTAACATATGCAGTTGATTTTGAGATTGTTTTTTCATGACACATTGTACTTTATGCTGGTTGAGAAATTTTAATTCACTATATTTAGTATTTTATTTATGAATAAATGGAAATTTGGCAAAATTTTTGAAAAAAACAATGTTTTCCAAATTCAAAATTCTTACTTTTTGAAAAGTGGTCATATCACTAAATACTTGATACTAACATTTCCATATGTTGTTTACAATGGCATCATTTTTCAAACACTTTTCTTTTTTAGGAGTTAGGAGGCTTATAACTTAGTGCAATTTTTCAGATTCATGAAAATCATCAAAACCCACTTTTGGAGGGTCAATTTAGTTAGAAGTGACTGTTATTAGGCCTACATGACAGAAAACCCACAAATGACACCATTTCAGAACTACACCCCTCAAATATTCAAAACAACCTTTGGGAATTTTGTTAACCTATGAGCGTTTATGAGGGTGAAGATAAATGAAAGTGAAATTAGAGAAATGTAATTTTATCTTACTATAGATTCATGAACACTAAAATTTGCACCTTCACAAGGGTTAAAAAGGAAAATGCATTTTTTCAAGTTGGGGCAATTCTTCCTGAGTTGCCAATACCCATTTTGTCACATGTACCCTGCTGTACGGGCACAGGGGGGGCATGGAAGGGAAAGAGCATTGTCGTTTTTGCAGGGCAAAATTGATGAAAAAGTTTTCATGTGTCAGGATGCATTTGGAAAGCCATAATGGTACCAAAACAGAGAAAGCCCCAACAAGAGACACCATTTTGGAAAGTACACCCTTGGAGAGTTTACAAGGTGTAAATTGTGTTAGTGCCCCAATAGTTGTTTGATTCAATTGGCCCCAAAAGGGAAAAAGTGAAAATTTTCTCAAAAAAGTCCCTTTTACCCAAATTTTTGTAGCCACAAGGGATAAAAGATGAAACAACCCCCATAAATGTGTAAACATATTTCTTAAGCACAGAACTGCACCACGTTTGCATATAAGGGTGTATGGGTACACAGTGGGGCTCAGAGGGAAAGAGGCCGTGGCCTTAGAAGCCAGATATGACAATCATCTTTACATATGTCAGGATGCATTTAGAGAGCCATAGTGGTAACAAACAGAGCGGAACCAACAAGTGTCACCCTTTTGGAAAGGACCCTTGGAGAATTTAGCAAGGTGTAATATGTGTATTTTCCCCTACAGGTGTTTGTTTCAATTAGGTCCCAAAAAGGAAAAATATGAACATGTCCCAAAAAAGTCACTTTTACGGCTATGTTTTGTTCATAAGCATTAAAGATAAAACAACCAAAAAAATGTGTAATAGCATTTCTTCCCGAGTATTAAATTGCCCACACATGTAAATAAAGTGATGGTATGGGTACGCGTGAAGCTCAGAAGGGGAGGGGCGTTGCCTTTTAGAAAACCAATTGACAGACATCCTTTACATATGTCAGGATGCATTTAGAGAGCCGTAGTGGTAACAAAACAGAGCGGAACCCAACAAGTATCACCATTTTGAAAACACCACCCTTGAGATTTAGCAAGGTGTAATATGTGTATTTGTCATAAAGTTGTTGATTTAATTGGACTTAAATAGGAAAAAGGTGAAAATTTCTTATAAAGGTCGTGTGCCCCTAATTGTTATAGCCACAAGGGATAAAAATATGTAAAACCCCCAAAATGTGTAGACCTATTTCTCTCGAGTGTAGAAGTACCCACATGTGTATATAAAATGTGTATGGGCGCACAGTAAAAGGGAAGGGGATGTTGCCTTTTTAAGCCAAATTGAAAGAAATGTTTGACATGCATTTGGAGAAACACATAAGCGTATAAAACAGATAAGAATCGAAAAGTGACCCTAATCTTTGAATGCACCCCCTTAGAGAATTTTGCAATGTGTAAATATGTATTGACTCCTACAGGTGAATGATCAAATTAGGCCCTAAACATAAAAAGGTGAAACATTTTCCTAAAATGGTCACTTACCCTCATTTTTGTAACACAAGGGATAATATTAATACCCCGAAAAAGGTGTAAAACTATTTCTCCGAGTGTAGAAGTACCCCACATGTGACCTATAAATGCTTATAGGGCGCAACAGTAGAGGAAAAAGGGATGTTTGTCTTTAGTGGCAAATTTGACAAGAAATCATTCATAGTTGTCAGGATACATTGGGAGAGCAGTGGTGGTACCAAAAACAGAGAAAACCGAAAGTGACCCTAATTGTTGAATGGACACCCCTTGGGGAATATAGCAAGGTGATATGTGATGTAGGGGTAAACACATGGTGAATGAGCAGTTTGAACATATAGGTGGTTTCCATATGATGTGCAATGGAGTCCAAGATGGAATTGCAATTTTCTGGAAAGTCAGTGCCCGTATGTGGCGCCCCTATGAAAATAATGGAGGGTTATAGGGAGCAACGGGGACATAACAGTGGTTCAATTATTCATTTTACCTAAATGAATACACAACAGCTTGGGCGTGAATTGTGACATGTGTTGCGCATAAAGCGAGGTAGATGATACCAAGGGACCAACTAAAATTTGTCACTCTGGAGTGTCGCAGGTCTCTTAGTAGATGTAGTGTTCCATCCCAACTCCTCTTTTGGAACAGACTCTTATTGAGTCCTACAATTAGAAGCAGCAGAATTCACCGGGAAAAGCGGTCCTGGAAATCTACACAGAGGTACGGGGGCCCCGTCCTTCTTGTCCCATATTAGTTTCCTATAACTACTATGAAAACGAGAAATGATAAGGCAGGACCTGCACATTGGAACAGCTCGAAGGTTGTACAGCATCATCGTACAAGTGCACGGCCAGCGCGTTTTGTACCATATCTTCCGTTTTTCGTAGGGGAAAGTATTGCCAAGTGTTGCTCTTATTCACCTTAGCGATGCCCATGGACGAATATCTGCATTGCTTTTGGGTGGACAAATCGACCAGTCAATAGCGGCAAACATGGACAGAGGGGGGCCAGCAAAACCCTTCTGAGCACAACGGCACAATTGGTGGCAGTAAGGAACAGCCGCCACCTGCCCGATCACCGTGTCTACAGACATGGTGACGGTATACTGACGTTCATAAGTAAATTCGCTTCATTGGCTGGTCTGAATTGATGAGCCAATAGCAGGATCGTGAACTGGGGTGTGGGGGGGACGGAACCATCTGGTCATGGGGCAGGATGGATGGCCGTCAGGATCAGCCGGCATCTTGCCCCGATCATGGTGTCTGTACCGTGTGGGCAGTCAACTACCCACCGCACGTTCTATGACAACGCGCGTTGGAATAGGCTATACAATCTTTATTTATTTTTAAGCAATTAAACAAATAGGGCTTATTTTTGCGAGACCGATGCACTGTAAAAAAAAATTCTTTTAGTGGGTTTTTGTTAGTTGAAGCGAGTTCTAACTCTTTATATGTAGAGGAAAATAAAAACATCAATCTTGTTTTGGATTTTTAGGAACATTTTTTTGGGGGGGTTCACTGTGCATAAACAATTAATATCTATTATCTCTACGGTCACACGATTACGGTGATACCTCATTATATAGTTTATTTTATATTGTCCAATTTATTGAAGGAAAACTAGAAAGAAAAAATTGCATTTGTTTAGTATTGTCATTTTATAGCAGCATAACTTTAGTATTTTTGGTTTACGGAGCGGTTGTAAGCTTATTTTTTGCGTGACAAGTGTTCTGTTCAGTAGTATCATTTGGTGCTTGTAACTTTTCGGATCACTTTTAGAACATTTTTGTAAAGCCTTTGATAAAAAGTTTAATTTTGGCAAGTTTTGGGGTTTTTTTTCTACCATGTTCACCGAGCGGGTCCAATTAGATTAGGGATTATTGTACAGATGTTACGGACGCGGCGATACCACTAAGTGAGTTTTTTTGTGATAGTGTTTTTATACTTTATTACTTTGTACGGGAAATGTGGTTTGGGGGACTTTCACTTTTTTATTATTTATTTTATTTAAAAAAACTTATTTATTGTTTTACTTTTTTTACAGTAACTACATATTAGCTGAACAGTGATCTCTGATCACTTGTTCAGCTATTTTACAGGTTACACAGTGCAATACAGATGTATTGCACGTGTAATGTAAGACACTGAGCATGCTGCGCATGCCAGTGTCTTACCGGGGTCCTGCCGGAGGCACGGACCGGCACACCGGGAGGAAGATCGCGGCAGCCCCGGGCACCGGCAGTCCCGGGGCTGCGATCGGAGCTGCGGACCCCCCGGTAAGTGCCGCGGGGGGGGTGTGTGTCCGATGACATCAAACACTTTTTAAATGCCTCTACACAGCCGCGGTCAGCGCGACCGCGGCGTGTTAGGGTTAACACCCGCGATCAGAGAAATCTCTGATCGCGGGTGTTAGAGGCGGGTGTCGGCTATAATAATAGCCGACACCCGCAGCTTTGGCGCCGGCTCCGTTTAAGCCGGCGCCAGAAGTTTGACGTAATATACTGCATTTGCGGGAACGCACCTCCCGCGATGCAGTACTATTACGTCAAATGTCGGGAAGGGGTTAATATTTTGTGTTTGAGTACTGTGGATAGGTTACTGCTGTTTTGGCATAGATTGAACTACACCAAGCTCCTCTGCAGCCCAGCCCTGTCCAGGAAGAGTTACTAGAGTGATGGACAGCCATTCCAGTTGGCTGTTGGGGGCGGAATCCAGGAACAATTTTACATACCTGCCCAGTTCAATTACACCTTGCTAGTTCTACTAGTCTCCTATTTTCCAGATTTCTGGTTGCTATACTTGGTTATTTTGTGTATTCAACCTCTGCTATATTTACTTGACTCTTGGCTCTGTTTGCCTCCACTTTTTATCTGTATCTGTTGCTTGTCATTGTGTGAATACAAGTCTGTCTTTAACTTCATCTTACCCATCAGTTGACAGACAAAGTAAGTTTTAATTTTAATTTGCAGGGTCTGTTAGCAGGTTCCTGGTTGTGGGTTTGTCTTGGTCAGGGCAGTTTATCTGCTGTAGGCAGGACCATAGCCCACAGGCGCAGGGCTAGCTGGCCACCACGTACCCAGTCTGCTTGAGTTTGAGCTATTTGCTGGAGAGGTATCTGACAATAGGTTAAAGCATTTTATTTACTACCATATGCATGCATTTATCACGGTGGGACCCAAAGCAAAGTTGTGTCTAGAGAGCCCTAATTTATACCGCTACTCTGAAGAAAAGAGCAAGAAATGTATTGCATTTTCATAGCATTTAACTGTATTGGCATCCTGTGATTGCTGATATAGTTAAAATAATGAAAGGAGGATTCAGTTAAGAATTGGCTGCATATTTATACTGTGTTGGGTGGCGTGATCTCTTAAACCCTAAGCAATTTTATGCATTGTGTTATAAGTGTCTCTACCCCTTGATGACCATTTATTAGACTGGCCTGATTGTAATGTACATTTCCTAAGGTGAATCACTAACAGTGATGAAAAAGTCTCTAGTGTCAAAGACCTATAGGCTCCTGCAAACCCCTAATTTGATTTTCATGGTTCTAGCAGAGCTAGTTCACTTGTTTTAGAAACTTAGGACAGTATGCTATAAAATGAAGCGAAACATGCTTTAACATGATGATGAACACGATGGCCCACACTTATCAAAAACAGTGTTGAGTTTGTAGTGTGGGTGTGTGGAGTTTGCAGGATGCGCCAAATTCTGGAATTGTGGTGTACATTCTTCATGAATCTGGTGCTCCTTGCACTGCTCTAACAAAGTGCACCAACTTTTTTATGGTGCACCTTTAACATAGGGCGTGCAACACAATTCTGTCGGATAACTGCATGATATAATAAAATCATTGTACAGGCAGTCCCCGGGTTACATACAAGATAGGGTCCGGAGGTTTGTTCTTAAGTTGAATTTGTATGGAAGTCGAAACTGTATATTTTATAATTGAAGTTCTAGGCAAATTTTTTTCTTTTGTCCCAGTGACAATTGGAGTTTCAAAATTTTTGCTGTAATGGGACCAAGGATTATACATAAAGATTCATTACAGACACCTTACAACTGATCATTATAGTCTGGGACTATAGTAAAGTATCCAGAGAGCTTCACCAGAGGTCACAGTGAGCAGAGGGGTCCCTCTGTAACTATGGGTTGTCTGTAATTCGGGTGTCCTTAAGTAGGGGACCGCCTGTATAAAGCAGCATTATGGGCATTCACCTGAAATATTTATGTACTGGGAGTGACTTGTAGAAGCTGTGGCTCCTTGACCTGTGTTACTTCTGAACAATAAAGGAACATGGAACCATCTGTTTGCTCTGTTTATGTAGTGGGGGCATAATAGGTGGTTATCCTCTAAAATCCATGAGCCGCAAGGAATCCTTTTTGAGTACATTCTCCACTTCTGATATATATTTGGATAATTTGTTATGCAAGGGTCAATTGGACACTCTGTAGGCTAATTAGACTCTACTGTCAGGTGGTCAGTCTCCACCCATCTGGCAGTAGAAAGACTGATTAGCATTTTGGATTTCAAAATTAAGGGTGCAGATTGCTCAGGAATATTGAAGACATCAGCTGCACTTTATAATAGATCCAAAGAGTTGGAGTTGGCGAAGGTGGTGAAAGGTTCGCTTCAAGAGATGTCTCTTTAATATGAACTACTGTTCTAGAAATGTCACCGCTCTGCCTTTATGATTTGGCTTCTTCTGTGTAAATTAAACATACATTCAAGGAAATAATGATTCAGATTTCAAAATGGTGGCCTTAAAGGGAATCTGTGAGCTGAAATTAGCCTAATACTTAACTGCCAGTATGCAACTTGAAACCTTTCATGTTTCTTTCAAGTAATTGTGGGGTGGCATGATCCAAAAAAATTACTTTTAAGTCCTATGAAAATTAGCTCTATAAAGTCAAGGAGGGGCAGAGTTTATTGCTGAAGGAGGTTGTATTCTGCATTAATTATCCCATAAAACAGTAATAGGCATAATTGCAATAGGTATTTGCTAGCTAGCTCTGGCTTATTTTAATATGACATTGGAACTAAGTCTTTTTTTTATTTCCAATGAAGAATTACCTTAAATCTTAATTTATTTTTTGTTATTCATTTTACTATCGTCCGTCTTCTAAATTCCATCAAGAGAACAAATGTCAGAACTTTAACTTTGACTGCACTTATATTTTAAACTTAATACTCAACTGTTACAAAACAGAAATATTCTGCACAGATATAATACATTTTACAACGCTCCATAAACACTGACACATGTTCCCTTCTCACTTATTTGATGATGTACTGCTCTTTAAATTGGATGTTAAAGTTTTACAGTTCCGTTATGGTGATGAACTTCTGAAGATTAACAAGTTTCCCTGACATAGTTTCATGTACAATAGCTAACACCTGAAATGAAGCCACTTAATTATTTTATAGAAAACTATTTTATGAATCACTATTATATTTTCAGCTAATATATCGTAACGCAAAACTGAAAGAGATAGAAAAAACTACATTTGGGAAAAATGTATTACGCATATTTCTTGAGGTCAGAAAATCTAATGGATGAATGGGATAAAAAACAATTGTTAATCCATTTTTTTCATTTGTTTTTATTTACTCATTTTATTCTATTATTGTGTGATAATGGGGGCAGCCGTCTTTCCTAAAATTCTGTTTACAACAGTAAGAGAAATGCTATATAGCAGCTAATAGACCATAGATCGGATGGTCTGCAGAAGTTTATTGATGTTTATAAGAGAGTTTGATAGAAGACATGATTTGTGCAGAGAGAAGCAAGCTGTGATCATAATCTTCTGTGAATGGTAGATACAATAATAGGGTGTTACTTGTAATTGTAATTTTATGATCTATGTTTAGACTTAGTGGCCACAGTTAAGAAATATTATTATATGTATATGTAGGATTCTAAGGATGGGTAAAACATTCCGATATGCTGAGGAGCACCTTAAGGGCATCTGAACATGTTGCATGGCGAAAATAAGGTACGTTATGTAAAGTCTCATTAATTTTGCATTAAACCATATTGGTACAAAGTTTGCAAACTGTATTAGGCTGCATCCACAGATTTTCTGATGCAGTTTTTGAAGCCAAAAGCAAGTGTGGATACTAGGTGAGGACATATAATTGAGGGGTGCTACTGCTCTTATTTTTTACTCCCCTTCTGGTTTAGATAACAAAAACTGCATATGCAAATCGGGAATATGTGGGGATTTTCCCAATCCGCAAGTACTTAACATGTACAGATGAAGCAGTAAAATAGCTTTCAGTTGTAATCATTTGGAGATTTTGTTGATTGCCACAATGGCAGAGTCTACACAGGGCAAGCTCACGAAATATATGCTGGGTGTACATAGACTTATTCTGGAAGACAGAGGCATACATTTTGTCTCCGTCTTCACAGTCTATGTCATATAATCCAGGAAACAGGTTTGAAAGATGTGGCAGGCTGCATGTTTCCATTCTGCTCCCTCCTGCTTAGCGATGCATATGCTCAGTGGAGCCATTAAAGTCCATGGGGGCAGATTCAGCAGTACTGCATCTCATCCTGGTCTTTGCTGAGAGTGTGCTTAGTGACAGCCCCAGTAATGTCACTGTCCATATAAGCACAATAATAGCACTGGGGAAACACCCTGATCATTGTCATCAGCCAATCACTGGCTGCTGTTCATGTTCACTCCCCCTCCCACATTCAGGGGGAAGGAGGGGCCGGAGGATGATCCCAGTGTTCTTAGACACGTCTGGAGGAATCTTTACAATGTATGTTAACAACAGGATTCATCTTGAGAAAGAGAATTTGGCTAAGACTAAATAATTATTGCCAGAACATCAAGCCTGTTCAAGTCTGGTTTTAGATCTCTTGTATTGGGGCATACTTTAATAAATTACTAATAAATGGTTGAAATTATAGATAAAATATATGCTGGACTTTGGAGGCTACTTTGGAGGCTGATACGAAAAAAGTGTTTAATTATTTGAAGCATTTCATGTTTAGTGCTTGTATGAATCTTCCTTGTCAGGTGCTCTAGAGATCTTTAAAAACCTTCCCTATTCATATCTACTTACAGAAGAAAGCTTATAGCTAGCACTTCTTTTCAGCAAGACAAGCACTAACACAATTACCTGAAAATCACTTGGCAGTAGACAGTAAATAAAGCAGGAACTATCTCCCCTTGTCAAAAGGAATTGATTAGGTTCTGAAGACTCTGCTTATAGAGTGTTCACACCCTTATTACTCCCATGTGAGAAGTATTATGTTCACTGTCACATCTCTCTTTCACTCCGAAAAGACTGACTTTCATCCTTGCACTTTTTGGATCGTTTTGGTATAATGTAGTAATACAGTAGGATAATACCTGCATGTCAGGTTGCTAATAATTGGTTCAATTGTAGTCTATAGTGAGTTATCCCCAAAGTAATGAACACTGTCATATCTAAAGCAATATTCACCAAATATTATAGTTCTTTAGCAAGGAACTCAATATTAAAGGGAACCTGTCACCGGAAGGCAATATTTCAGTGGGGACAGGTTCCCACAGACCCTGTAACGTGGATAGCAGACATGGTCTTCTCATACCTTAGTGGTCTGCAGTTGTTGTAATATTCACCCCTGAAGTTTACCTGGCACCCTGCCAGCAGGTCCTACTGAAGTCCTGGAATGACTGCATTTCAAGGTAACGTGCGTTCCCTAATTAGCATATTTCCTCAGCTCCTCTGTATTCTAGAGTGCACCTCCCACACCCTCCCTCTGCATCCCTCCCCATCTTGACATTGGTCAGCTCATTGCACAATCTATCCCTTCGCTCACTGCGCATGTCAGGCATAGGCGCGGCGGCTCGCTGCTTGACGCCACTCACTGCGCATGGGTCCTGTCCCTACGTAGTGTAATTAGGCGGGGCAGAGGTACGCAAACTGCGTAGTAGAATGGACAATTATCTATTGAGGAATAAATCTGCTGACACTGCCACATGCATTTTAGGCCATATTGGCATTTACAGTCATTCATACTGCCCATACATGTTAATGATTTACATGTGTAGACATCTCACTGGAGAAGTGCTCGAGGGGGTGTACATCTCACCTAGGTTGCTACGTAGTGTGAGATGGTAAGTCCAGGATTGACCTGTTGCTCAGCAGTTGTTATGCTGCTGAGTGTTGTTTAATTGCCACTCCTCCCCGCGATCCAGTTCGGTAGGTTTGGGTCAGGTGAGCTCTCCTCCTAAACAGCCTGTGAAGGTAAAAGCTTTCAAAGCTTACAGGTCCCCCCCCCTCCCTCTCAGCCACTAAACAGCCTAGGTGGTTTGGAGGAGGTGCGGAGGCAGCCATGCGGGAGTCTAAAAAACTCACCCGGATATCCAGGCTACAGACGTGCGTTGGAGTGTCAGATCAGATAGTGAGACAACCTGTTAGTAAGCGCCCAGACGGGTAGGTTTTTGTTTGAAATCTTAAAGCACGGGTGTGCTGTATTATGTTGGCTGGACTGTTTATGCTAAAAAATAAACGCCAAGTTCACCTTTTATACATCTCTTGCGTTGTGAACTGTGTCTTAAACACAATCCCCCGGGAAGATCCAACAATTGGTGGAGGACGCGGGCAAGTTGGTTGCTAGGGCAACGGATGTGTGTCAACTGGCTACAGCTGCTTATGTCCTGGGTGAAGAAGACTGCTACTTCACTCCAAAAACAGACAAGTGCCATGGAGGAGATGTGGAACGCAGTTTATGCAAGTGAATTTGCAACAGCAGCAGGCTAGACAGCGGCTAACCTGCGCCATGAACAAGCAATGCTCCAACACAAAAACTCATGAGCTCCTGATAGCTAAGCAAGAGGCGTCTGCAGAGGCTAATCCACAGCCAGCGGTTGACAGCCGTTTCAGAGATTTTATGTTGAGAGCGCCTGTGCAGCGAGGCTGCAAAAATGACTGCTGGGTGATGTTGAGGCCTACCATAACTGTCTTTGAGCGTGTGGCTGAACGTGAGAATTACCAGCTGCTGGTGGGCAGAGGTCATTGCGCCCTATTTAACAGGTGAACCTCAAAAGGCCTACTACGACCTCTGGAGCAGGAGGTCAAGGACTATACTCGGCTAAAAGCAGAGATACTTGCCCGACTGGAGTTACCGCTGCTGTCCGTGCCCGAGGTACGCAACTGGAATAAAGTTGGACAAATCTGCGAGGTCCCGATGTAGACCTGATCCACTTGGCAAGAAGTGGTTGGAGCCCGACACTTCTACTCCTGCACAGATCCTAGAGAGGGTCGTGAGGATCGCTACCTCCGAGCACTGCTGCTGGCTGCGCGCGGGTGGGGGACAAGGGGATCCTAAAAAATGCAGACGAGTTGTCAACTTGTGAGAGGTTCCAACGAGACGAGGAATACCCCGTGAGTTCCGCAGCTTCATCAACCTCACCGCAGGAGAGTGCGCAAGGGGAGCGGAGCTTAGCTGATCGAGAGGAAGGGAGGGAGAAAGGGTCATCTAAGAGGTAGGACTCAGGGGCAAGAATAAGACTGCGTTGGACACGGGGTGGCAAGTTGGCCTAAAAAGGAACTCCCGGCCAGGGAGACCAGGCCCTATCACAGTGCTGAGAACGATTGCAATGAAGCTGGGACACTGTCTCTGCCAATTGCCCCTTACTCTGAGCAATGGAGTGGGACGCTAAGCGATACGGCGTCAGCGCCTATTTGCGGCAAACAAATAACTGTATGTGGTGAGTGAGAGGTGCAGTTCCTGGACTAGATGACTGGAACAGCAAGTCTGCAAGCGTTACCATGAATGGACTATCCCTGTTAAGGCTTGGATGCTGAGAAATCAGGAAGGGATCTTTGTAACCGGTTGGATGCAGCCTGAGTGGGAGCTGGGAAATTTGGGTTCAACAAAAAAACCACAGATGTGTGTTTGAACCAACGAAACGAATGGTGATAACAAAAGTTACCCTATAGTGCGGCTAAAGCTCGGGACGAACTAGGCTCGTACACGTTTAAGTGGGTGTGGTTTAAAAACCTCATGCTAATGTAATAGTGGGACGAGACTTTCCGTGGTTTTGGGCTTTATGGGGGAAAGAAAAAAACCCGAAAGGAGTGAGAATACCCTACCCCTCAAGGATGTTGCCTTACCCACTGTAAAGGATAAACTGTGCAGGATGCAAGTGATGCTTTTCTTTACAGGTCCTGGCTGGAGAGAGAGGAGGAAGCTCCTCCCACTGGAGCAAAAATATACCAGAACTTAGAGGTGTCTAGGCGTAATTTTGGGACTGCACAAATGCAGGACCCACTCTTAAAAATGACGAGGAGAGAAACAGGTTACTGTTTTGAAGTGGGTACCTCAGGAACCAGATGCTGAGAATAAATTTCCACATTGTTCCGTGACTAATAATTTCTTCTATAGAGTCACTAAAAATTAATGATGAACTTGTGGAACAGCTCTCTGTCCTAAGACCGTACGGAGTCAGGTGCTGAGCTGGACATAACCATGTCTTGGGGGACACTTGGGGGACTGAAAAAAGCGGGGGGGGAGAGAGTCCTCCAGAGGTTTATTGGCC
This sequence comes from Engystomops pustulosus, assembly GCA_019512145.1. Taxonomy (NCBI): domain Eukaryota; kingdom Metazoa; phylum Chordata; class Amphibia; order Anura; family Leptodactylidae; genus Engystomops; species Engystomops pustulosus. The sequence continues at coordinate 40,778,663 of CM033650.1, forward strand.
TGCAATTATGGTGACATTAAAAAATACGCGAGTCCATGCCCCAATGTCAGCGTTAGCGCGCCCAAGGTGTTCATTTTCGTAGTCCTTTGGTGTCGCTCCCCATTAAGAGGTGGCTTTTGAGCGTATTGCCATGGATTTAGTGGGTCCATTGTAAAATCGGCTAGAGGACACCGTACATTTTGGTTGTCCTAGACTATGCGACCCGCTATCCTGAGGCTGTGCCCTTAAGAAAACACTGCATCTAAAACAATTGCCCGGGAGATGTTTTTATATGTTCTCTGGACTGGGATTCCCAAAGAAAATCCTGGGAGACCAAGGTACGCCCTTCAGTCCAAGGTGATGAAGGAGCTTGTAAGCTATTTAAAATCACACCTATACGCACCTCTGTATTAACCCCAGACAGACGGTTGGTGGAAAGGTTTAATAAAACCCTCAAACATATGTGAAGAAAGTGGTTAGAAAAGATTGTCGTGATTGGGATCATTGTTTACCTTACCTGATGTTTGCTGTGAGGGAAGTTCCCAAGCGTCCACAGGGTTCTCTCCCTTTGAGTTGGTTTATGGTCGTCACCCTAGGGGTCTGATTAGAATTGCAAAGGAGACATGGGAGAGTGAGTCCACCATTCAAAAGTGTTATCGAACATGTAGACACAAATGCAGGACCGTAATAGCCACTGTAATGCCCCTAGTAAGGGAAACACCTCTCAGAGGGCGCAAGAGAGCCAAAGTAGAATTTACAACCGTTCTGCGAAATCAGGACATTTAACCCAGGTGACAGGGGGTGCTCATACTAGTTCCCACTATAGAGAGTAAACTTCCTAGCAGAAGTGGCAAGGTCCCTATGAAATTGTGAAAAGGTCAGTGAGTGTAAACTATAGGTGCACCAACAGGTAGAAGGAAGCCTTTCAAGTATTCACATAAACTTGATCAAATCCTGGAAAGACAGGGAATCCTGGTTGGCAACAAATCCTGGTAAGAATTGGTCACAACCAATCCCTTCGGTCAAGGTTGGTGATACCCTATAGGGTCACAGAGAAACAGGAGGCTAGGAGGTTTTTGCAGAAAACAAAGACAAGTTTTTGGACCTTCCAGGGCGTACACACCTCATCCGTTCATCACATTGAAACTGGGCCTAGAAGCAGAGTAAAACCTCAAGCCCTATAGGATACCAGAAGCACGCAGAGAGGCAGTGTCCGCTGAGGTGAAACGTCATGCTTGACCTAGGAGTGATGAAGTTTCACGAGTGAATGGTCCAGTCCGATGTTGTAATCCAAAACCCAATGGAACTTGGAGGTTCTGTAACGATTTCAGAAGGTTGAATGAGATCTCCAAGTTCGAATTGCTTATCCTATGCCAGGGTAGATGAGCTGATTGAGAAGATGGGTAATGCCAGGTACATAACCACCCTCGATCTCACAAAGGGCTATGGCAGATTCCTTACTGATGAGGCTAAAGAGAAAACTGCATTCTCCACCCCTGAGGGTGATTCCAGTATGTAGTGATGCCGTTCGGGTTACATGGAGCACCGCGACTTTTCAGAGGTTGATGGACTTAATTCGCGTAACATCGGATTATTAGCTGCCTACTCGATGATGTGGTCCATTTTAGTTCCCGACTGGGAAAGTCACCTCTGAAGGTACAGGTGGTGTTGAGTGATGCCATAAGTGATGCAGGGTTGACCATAAATGCCGAGAAATGTGCACTAGCCCTAGAGAGGCCAAGCCTAGGGTTACATTTTGGGAGGGGTTTGATTAAGCCAGTTAAAAAAATGAGGCAATAACAGAATTGGCCTAGACCCCTGTCAAAGAAACAGGTCAGAGCTGTCCTGGTATTACGGGCTATTACCGTAGGTTTGTGCCGAACTTTGCCTCGGTTGCAGACCCGCATACTGACAAAGGGGAAAGTCCGCAATGGGACGTGGACTCCAGAGGCCGAGAAGGCGTTCCAAAGCTAAGTCTTCTCTGTGCCAACAACCTGTGCTAGTTACCCCCGATTCAGGCGAGAGAGATTTCTGGTCCAGACAGATGCCCTAACACAGGTAGGTGCAGTTCTCTCACAGGTGGTGAATGTGAGGAGCATCCGGTGATGTACTGAGTACGGAAGTTAACCCCGGCCGAGAAGATATGCTATGTGGAGCGTGAATGTCTGGCAGTGAAGTGGGCCTAGAATCCCTGAAGTATTACTTGCTAGGCAGGAAATTCAAGTTAGTGACAGACATGCCCCCCAAACAGGATGAAACTAAACAAGGAGAAAAATGCAAGGGTGACTAGATGTTTCTGTCCCTACAAAATTTCAATTCATGTGGAACACAGACAGGAAATTACAGGCGAATGCTGATGCACTGTCAAGGGTACATTGTTTGTGGGGACAAAAGCTCAGCCTCGGTCTGAAAGAGGGGGGGATATGTAGACATCTCACTGGAGAAGTGCTCGAGGGGTGTACATCTCACCTAGTGCTACGTCGTAGTGAGAGGAAGTCAGGATTGACCTGTTGCTCAGCAGTGTTATAGCGCCTGAGTGTTGTTGTTTAATCTTGCCACTCCCTCCCCGCGATCCAGTTCGGTAGGTTTTGGGTCAGGTGAGCTCTCCTCCTAATCAGCCTGTGAAGGTAAAAGCTTTCCAAAGCTTACAGGTCCCCCCCTCCCTCTCAGCCACTAAACAGCCTATGTGGGTTTGGAGGAGGTTGCGGAGGCAGCCACTGCGGGAGCTAAAAACTCACCCTGCGATATCCAGGCTACAGACGCTGCGTTTGTGAGTGTCAGATAGGTGAGACAACCTGTTAGTAAGCGCCCAGACGGGTAGGTTTTTTTGTTTGAAATTCTTAAAGCACGGTGTTGCTGTATTTATGTTGGCTGGACTGTTTATGCTAAAAAAATAAACGCCAAGTTCACCTTTTATACATCTACGTCTGCTGTGAACTGTGTCTTAACCCACCATCCCCCGGGAAGATCCCTACACATGTTAATGACGAATAGTGTTTCTAGGAATCGAGATTCTTCTTCTATGCAGTCTGCCATTTGATAGAATTTAGTTTTTCGTTAAGGATGCAAAAGTTACACAGGGGCTTTAATAAATCTCGGCCAATAAATCACCGCACCATGGTACCATGCAGCAAAAGATAGAGTAGGGCCTATTCTTGCCCTGTTTTGCAGCATGGCCGCCTAGTTCCCTGTGGAGAGGGGATGGGTGAAATTATTACTAATGCAAATCCAAAATTTGGATCCAAAAATACATTGGGGGACTTTATTAAGAAAGCATATTGAATGGCAGTCTTAACCCCCGCCAGCATACTGCACATTAGTACTGAATATGCTAAGTGGTCCCAGCCTCTATGTAAATCTGGAGTAGTGCTCTGGTGTAAGAATAAAATTTACACCAGGTTAGAAGACTAGTAGAGATTACAGTCAGTCCCCGGGTTACATACAAGATAGATTCTGTAGGTTTGTTCTTAAGTTGAATTTGTATGTAAGTCGGAACTGTATATTTTATAATTGTAGCCCCAGTCAGAATTTTTTTGGTCTCTGTGACAATTGGATTTTAAAAATGTTGGGTTGTCATGAGAACCAGGATTAACAATAAAGCTTAATTGCAGAGACCTGTGATAACTGTTATTGCTGTGTATTGTAGCCTAGGACTAAAGTACAGTAAGTTACCAACATCCAGAAGTCCGTTTGTAACTAGGGGTCGTCTGTAAGCCAGGTGTTCTTAAGTAGCGGACTGTCAGTATTTTAAATAGTCAGAAAACATGCACTATGTAAGATACGCCTCATTAACTCAACAGGGGGAATTTAATATGCAGAAACGATGTAAAAAAACTATTTCTGACATTTTTCCACCCAACATGCCATGACGGGGAGTGGGACGTCATGCCCGAACAAACCAACAGAAGTGTCAGAAATGGGTCTTTTTACATACCTTCTATTTTTTGCATGTTAAAATTCACCCTCATAGGGGTACATTTACTAAGGGTCCGAACGCTGCACTTTCGTCGGGTTTCGTGCTTATTTCAGTTTTGCGACAAATTGCCGTGGGTTTATGGCGACGCAATCGGATTGTGGCACATCGCACCGGCTTGCATGCAACAGAAATCGGGGGGCGTGGCCGTCGGATTCGGAAAAAAACGCGGAATTTAAAAAATAAATTGTGTCGTAAGATCAAGCACTCACATGCACCAGGAAGAAGAAGGTGAACTCCGGCAGACCTTGGCGCACAAAGCGACACATGCAGGAACTCAGGCGCACGATCTTAGTGAATCGCGGCAGACCCAAATCCTCATCGGACAACTCCCCGCGGGATCGCGACAGGGTCAGGTAAGTAAATCTGTCCCATTGTGTCAAAGTGGTTTATTTCACATAATGTTTATTTTTTGGCTATATCTTTCTATTAACATAGAGACTCAATGGTGGGAATTTATCATTACAATTTGTCTTTGACTTGGTTGTCTATGTTCAATTCAATTTTTGCTTTATCTGAATTCATCAAGTGAGTCTATGTATGTTGTTGTATTTGTTTTTTTTTTTTATTTGTTTGTCACATTTTTTTTGTGTGTGTTTGTCGCAAAATGTTCTCTCTAAGGAGCAATTGTTCTTCATAAATTTGGCAGTGGTTTTTCTCCTATTTCTACACCAGGGGGTGAATGGAGTCATTTTGTGCCAAAACCTGCGCCTAAATGAAAATTTGCGCCAGCCCTAAAAACATGAATTCAGTTCAGTATTGTGAAAACTAGTCTATGGAAAGTCACAAAACAGCATTTGTACCACAACTGTGCCAACCACTGATAAATTACCCCAAATGAACCTATGAATTTTTCCATTTCTTTACTGCTCAGCTTATAAGCATTGGTGTTTTTAATCGTGACTGATGAAGTACTGTACAGAGCTGACTATAGCTCCATAAATACCATGTGTAACAATGTCAAGCATGCACTATATTCAGAGGAAACATAATAACAAATCAACTTGAAGCATGCTACATCTGATTATCTGGCTCCATTGTACTTGAGGAAACAAACACAAGGCAATAAGAGCAAATGACCTAAAAGAAGCAGGATATATTCTCATTAAGTTGTAACCACAAATAAAAAGACTTTCTTCTTCTTGAGTTATTTGGCTTTATTTCGTCTGACAACTGTCATCTAGACTTTATTCAGCATTCGAGTACATTTAAATCTTGCGAATGGCGGCAGCATAAGCAATATGTGAGCAGCTTTACAAGTCGATAGATTGATTGATGCATATGTACTAGGTGAAACTAAATCACTATGTTGTCGCTTTTATGCCTAGTGACAATGAACCTCTATGCTGTAAAATCTGTAATTTCAGGGAAAAGCATACATATGAGAGTAATTGTATACCACAAGGCAATATCAAGTGCTATGCAAACCACATTGGTTTGTAAAAAAAAAGAAAAAGAAAGGACAGAAAAATAGTTTTTTTATTTGATCTGCAGCTTGTAAAGTAAAGTAGGCCACATAGTGATAATAATGCGATTATTTTGGTATCTGTGTCTCTTCCTCTCTTTCAAGCATCTATCAAACATTCCCTCGTAAGTTGCAAATAAACATTACAGAGTGAAAATCTACCCATAAGGCATTTAGCATTAGCAGACCCATAAAAGTATTGGAAAAAAAGAGAATTAAGGTCAATAGCCTATTAGTTAATCCCATTCATATCTCTGCCATAAATTCATTAAAAAGAATTGAGCTGTCAGTGTTTACATCAAACAACCTCGGTCTAAGCTAACTGATGAACTCGGAAAAAGCCTTAATCAGCTTTATGTGTAGTCCTGTTAAAAGGGTTTTCTCTGGCATGAAATCGGAGGATATGGATTTATTTTTTAGTGTTCATATATAAGTCAAAAGAGGAGAAGGGATGGAAAGAAATCAAAGAAGCAAGATAATGGCAAATAATACTATCACGTTGGCTGGTGACAGAACCATCTTTGGAATTTCTACAGGACAACAATTTTCATATAGGTCTTACATAATATATAATGAAATTCCAGAACACAAAGCTTGCTCGATTTTTATAACCCATGTACTGTATTAACTTACACTCTTCCAGTTGTAAGGCTAAAATATAAAGGATGACACATTTTTTAATGTTGTGTTGTAATATTTTTTTATTTAAATAAGCTGTATTATATAAACAGTCTAAGGCTGGCTAGACCCATATGTTGGTCCAATCTCACAGACTGCACACAGTGCACAGAATGGGGGCCTTGGATCATAAAGAAACAGCAATCAAGGACCAAACCTCAGCGCGGACAAAGTAATAACTGTTGGAGTAGCAGCGCTTCAGTCTGGCCAGCAGAAAAGGAGCCCTTGCATCAGATTTCTCTATGACACAAGGATCCACATCCTGTACAATGTGGGCAGTCTGTGTGACTGGAGAAACATACATGTCCATTTACATGGGATATACACTTTTGTATGCAGCTGGTCTACCTCTCAAATGTCTGACAAATTTTCAGATTTTAGTGGTTTTGGATAACCTATGGGGCTGCCTTGAATGTTTGACTAGAGCAGAATGATGTGTATTAAAAGAGTGTTGTAAAAATATCCAATAATAAACTTTAATCTTTATAGGAACAAATTAACATAAATAATTTACAGTGCGAAGAGGAAAAAGAAATCAGGGAGTGTTAACTGTTCAAATACCACTGGCAAAGTTGCCAGCAGCATCAAAATTACTGTGGTCGCCTGCCACTACTAGCATGCCGCAGCACCGCACACAAACATTTTTGAGAGGGTCGACGATCCCAATGATATCATCAGGGAGTCACAATCTTCCCAAAAATGGCCGCACCCAGCACTCCAGCAGGTTAGTGCTGGAACTCCACAACCACTGAGATTTATATGATGCTGGGGACTTTGCCAGCTGAATTTAACCCCTTCCCGACATTTGACGTAATAGTACTGCATCACGGGAGGTGCGTTCCCGCAAAATGCAGTACTATTACGTCATGCTTCTGGCCCCCGGCTCCTGAACGGAGCCGGCGCCAGAAGCTGCGGGTGTCGGCTATATATTATAGCCGACACCCGCCTCTAACACCCGCGATCGGAGATTTCTCCGATCGCGGGTGGTAACCCCTAACACGCCGCGGTCGCGCTGACCGCGGCGTGTTAGAGGCATTTAAAAAGTATTTGATGTCAATCGGACCCCCCCGCGGCACTTACCGGGGGGGTCCGCAGCTCCGATCGCAGCCCCGGGACTGCCGGTGCCCGGGGCTGCGCGATCTTCCTCCCGGTGCCGGGTCCGTGCCTCCTGGCAGGACCCGGCTGTAAGACACTGGGCATGCGCAGCATGCTCAGTGTCTTACATTACACAGTGCAATACATCTGTATTGCACTGTGTAACCTGTAAAATAGCTTGAACAAGTGATAAGAAGATCACTTGTTCAAGCTAAAATGTAAGTTACTGTAAAAAAAAGTTAAAACAATAAATAAAGTTTTTTTAAATAAAAATAAATAATAAAAGAAAGTGAAAGTCCCCCCAAACACCACATTTCCCTGTACAAAAGTAATAAAGTATAAAAAACACTAAATCACAAAAAAACTCACTTATTTGGTATCGCCGCGTCCGTAACAATCTGTACAATAAATCCTAATCATAATTGGACCCGCTCGGTGAACATGGTAGAAAAAAAACCCCAAAAACTTGCCAAAAATTAAAACTTTTTATCAAATTGCTTTACAAAAAATGTTCTAAAAAGTGATCCGAAAAAGTTACAAGCACCAAAATGATACTACTGAAAAGAACAACTTGTCACGCAAAAAATAAGCTTACAACCAGCTCCGTAAACCAAAAAATACTAAAGTTATGCTGCTATAAAAATGACAATACTAAAACAAATGCAATTTTTTCTATTCTAGTTTTCCTTCAATAAAATTGGACAAATATAAAATAAACTATATAAATGAGGTATCACCGTAATCGTAGTGATCCGTAGAATAAAGATAATATATTATTGTTATGCTACAGTGAACACCCCCCAAAAAAATGCTAAAAATCCAAAACAAGAATTGATGATTTTATTTTCCTCTACATATAAAGAGTTAATAAAATTGCTTCAATAAACTAAAAACCCACTAAAATGAAGTTTTTTTTTACAGTGCATCGCGTCTCGCAAAAAATAAGCCCTTATTTGTTTAAATTGCTTAAAAAATAAATAAAGATTGTATAGCCTATTCCCAACGCGCGTTGTCATAGAACGGTGCGGTGGGTAGTGACTTGCCCACACGGTACAGACACCATGATCGGGGCAAGATGGCGGCTGATCCTGACGGCCATCCATCCTGCCCCATGGACCAGAATGGTTCCGTCCCCCCCACACCCCCAGTTCACGATCCCTGCTATTGGCTCATCAATTCAGACCAGCCAATAGAAGCGAATTTACTTATGACGTCAGTAATACCGGTCACCATGTCTGTAGACACGGTGATCGGGGCAGGGTGGCGGCTGTTCCTGACTGCCACCAATTGTGCCTTGTGCTCCAGAAGGGTTTTGCTGCCCCCCTCTGTCCATGTTTGCCGCTATTGGCTGGTCGATTTGGTCCAGCCAAAAGCAGCAATATTCGTCACAATGGGCATCGCTAAGGTGAATAAGAGCAACACTTGGCAATAATTTCCCTACGGAAAACGAAGATATGGTACAAAAGCGCTGGCCGTGCACATTGTACAGATGATGCTGTACAACTCTTACGAGCTGTTCCAATGTGCAGGTCCTGCCGTATCATTTCTCCGTTTTCAAGAGGAAGGTATTAGGAAACTAATATTGGGACAAGAAGGACGGGGCCCCAGTACCTCTGGTTTAGATGTTCCAGGACAGCATTTTCCCGGTGAATTCTGCTGCTTCTAATTGTAGGACTCAATAAAGAGTCTGTTCCAAAAGAGGAGTTGGGATGGACACTACATACTACTAAGAGACCTGCGACAACTCCAGAGTGACAAAAGTTTAGTTGGTCCCTTGGTATCATCTACCTCCTTATACGCAACACATTCACAATTCACGCCCAAGCTGTTGTGAATTCATTTAGGTAAAATGAATAATTGTAACAACTGTTATGTCCCGTTGCTCCCTATAACCCTCCATTATTTCATAAGGGGCGCCACATAACGGGCACTGAACTTTCCAGAAATAATTGCAATTTCCATCTTGGACTCCATTGCACATCATATTTGGAAACCACCTATATGTTCAAAATGCTCATTTCACCATGTGTATTACCCTACATCACATATTACACCTTGCTATATTCCCCAAGGGGTGTACATTCAACAATTAGGGTCACTTTTCGGGTTTTCCTCTGTTTTGGTACCACTACGGCTCTCCAAATGTATCCTGACACATATGAAGGATTTCTGTCAAATTTGGCCACTAAAAGACAAACATCCCTCTTTTCCTCTACTGTGCGCCCATAAAGCATTTTATATGCACATGTGGGGTACTTCTACACTCGGGAGAAATAGTTTTACACCTTTTTCGGGGTTATTTAATATATTATCCCTTGTGGCTTACAAAAATTAGGGGTAAAGTGACATTTATAGGAAAATGTTCACCTTTTTTATGTTTAGGGCCTAATTGGATCATTCACCTGTAGGAGCAAATACATATATTACACATTGCAAAATTCTCTAAGGGGTGTGCATTCAAAGATTAGGGTCACTTTTCGGATTCTTATCTGTTTTATACCGCTAGGGTTCTCCAAATGCATGTCAAACATTTCTGTCAAATTTGGCTTATAAAAGGCAAACATCCCCCTTCCCTTTTACTGTGCGCCCATACAACATTTTATATACACATGTGGGGTACTTCTACACTCGAGAGAAATAGGTCTACACATTTTGGGGGGTTATTACATATTTTTATCCCTTGTGGCTATAAAAAATTAGGGGTACAACGACCTTTATAAGAAAATTTTCACCTTTTTCCTATTTAAGTCCTAATTAAATCAAACAACTTTATGGACAAATACACATATTACACCTTGCTAAATTCTCTAAGGGGTGTGCTTTCCAAAATGGTGATACTTGTTGGGGTTCCGCTCTGTTTTGGTACCACTACGGCTCTCTAAATGCATCCTGACATATGTAAAGGATGTCTGTCAAATTTGGCTTCTAAAAGGCCAACGCCCCTCTTTCCCTTCTGAGCTTCACTGCGTACCCATACAACATTTTATTTACATGTGTGGGGCAATTTTATACTCGGGAGAAATGCTAGTACACATTTTTTGGGGTTGTTTTATCTTTAATGCCTTATGGGATACAAAAAATAGCCGTAAAAGTGACTTTTTTGGGAAAATGTTCATATTTTTCCTTTTTGGGACCTAATTGAAACAAACACCTGTAGGGGAAAATACACATATTACACCTTGCTAAATTCTCCAAAGGGTGCACTTTCCAAAATGGTGACACTTGTTGGGGTTCCGCTCTGTTTTGGTACCACTATGGCTCTCTAAATGCATCCTGACATATGTAAAGGATGATTGTCATATCTGGCTTCTAAAAGGCCAACGGCCCTCTTTCCCTTCTGAGCCCCACTGTGTACCCATACAACACTTTATATGCAAACGTGGTGCAGTTCTGTGCTTAGGAGAAATAGTTTTACACATTTATGGGGGTTGTTTCATCTTTTATCCCTTGTGGCTTACAAAAATTTGGGGTAAAAGTGACTTTTTTGAGAAAATTTTCACCTTTTTTCCCTTTTGGGGCCTAATTGAATCAAACAACTATTGGGGCAACTACACAAATTACACCTTGCTAAACTCTCCAAGGGGTGTACTTTCCAAAATGGTGTCTCTTGTTGGGGCTTTCCTCTGTTTTGGTACCATTATGGCTTTCCAAATGCATCCTGACACATGAAAACTTTTTCAGCCATATTTGCCCTGCAAAAACGAAACAATGCTCTTTCCCTTCCAAGTGCCCCCCTGTGCCCGTACAGCAGGGTACAGTGACAAAATGGGTATTGGCATACTCAGGAAGAATTGCCCCCAACATTGTAAAATGCATTTTCCTTTTTAACCCATTGTGAAGGTGCAAATTTTAGTGTTCAATGAATCTATAGTAAGATAAAATTACATTTCTGTAATTTCACTTTCATTTATCTTTCACCCTCATGAAACGCTCGTAGGGTTAACAAAATTCCCAAAGGTTGTTTTGAATATTTTGAGGGGTGTAGTTTCTGAAATGGTGTCATTTGTGGGGGTTTTCTGTCATGTAGGCCTTATAAAGTCACTTCTAACTAAATTGACCCTCCAAAAGTAGGTTTTGATGATTTTCATGAAAATCTGAAAAATTGCACCTAAAGTTATAAGCCTCCTAACATCCTAAAAAAAGGAAAAGATGTTTGAAAAATGATGCCAAGTTAAAGCAGACATATGGAAAATGTTAGTTATCAAGTTATTTTAGTGATATGACCAACTTTTCAAAAAGTAGAAACTTTTGAATTTGGAAAACATTGTTTTTTTCAAAAATTTTGCCAAATTTCCATTTATTTCATAAATAAATACTAAATATATTGATTAAATTTCTCAACCAGCATGAAGTACAATGTGTCATGAAAAAACAATCTCAAAATCAACTGCATATGTTAAAGCGTTCCAAAGTTATAACCACTTAAATAGACACATGTCAGATTTTAAAAAATGGGCCGTGTCAGGAAGGTGAAAAGTGGCTTCAGCGTTAAGGGGTTAAAGAGTTAACACCCACAATCAGTGCCAGCAATGGCAGGAGAACTTTGGGTCTGCTCAATACTAGTCAAGACTGATGACTATACATAGTTGGTGTATGAAGTCCATTGTTATTAAAGCTCAGGTGAAAAAGGGCAAAAAAAAAAAACGCTTGATGAAATGTATATAGCCAACAGCTATCTTATGTGTATGAAATTCTTTATTTATTAGAAGAATCTAAAATTCAGTATTATCTTGATTATAAGCATCTTGTATTAGTGGTATAATTGTCTAAAAATTATCAGAACCCAAAAATGTTGAAAAAAAAAAATGGAGGAAAGATGACTATTAGGATAGATAAATAAAGAGAACATGTCACTAACGTAAGCAGCTCCTAGCCCTACCCGAGCAGTAGCAGTGTTAAACTGCTAGCTTTATCGGAACCTTCCGTTAAAACTGGGAAAAACTGCTGTACATATGTATGTGAACGACGGACCAAGCTTAACGTGGTCCGACATATTCATGAGGGGGCGGTAGTAGGAGATGTTGACTGACGCTTGAACCACTGCCGGCCTATGGTGTGGGAGGAACTGTAAGCTGGGTCCGGCGCTCACAGCGCTATGTACTGCAGTGTCTTCTAGCTTTGTTGAACGGGCAGGGCTAGGAGCTGCTTACTTCAGTAAGCAGGTCCTAACAGGCTTATGCAGGGTGACAGGTCCTCTTTGAACAGTAATTCTGAAAACAGTCAAACACGTTTGTAAGATGAATTATACAATGGTCCTTGATTACAAGATGTTATGAGAAGCCTAGGCTACAAATTGACTACAGTATCTTACACAAGCAATATAACTAAGAATTTATAACAACAACAATTAATTGATAATTGGAATTATGCGGTATAGTACACAATACACATTTCAAACTATTCAATTATTGTAGCCCTAGTTGAAAAAAAAAATACTGTTCCGTGATTCACTGTATTATGTGACTTAGCCTTTCACCCTGCGATTGATTTTTCATCCACTGATCATTGACATCTTAGCCTTTTGAGAAAGTAAAAAAAAAAGTTCTAGCTTGCAATTGTCAGAGACTCATCACAAGCATACTGTGCTATACACAACAACACCGGTAATGGGTCCATGATTTGTTGGCTTATCTACATGTTTCAAGTCACTACTTGGGCAGCATCAGAAAGAGGGATTACTTTGTGTATGATTCTAGCTAATTCTGCTGGGAAAAAGGAATTAGGAAAATTTGGTAACAGGAACAGCATATTCAAAATGTAATAATATTTTTGGTGCATCATATTAATGATATTGTCATTGAGAAAAACCTAAAAGCTATAAATAAAACCTTATGGTGTTATTAATTAATGAGGATTTCCAACCAGTTAAAGAAAAAAAAAAAACATTCTGGTCTACTGTATCTGTATCAATAAAAACACTTTCATTAAAAACACCTATGGGAATTTTTTCAAGATAATCCATACATTATGAACGAGCCAAGAAGTAATAATTCTAGACCAGAGGTGGGATTGCTAGTATCACTGATATCGCCGACTGAAACTAATGAAGCCATCAATAATTCACTGTTATAATCTTAAGCAAATCCAAGAAGATATTTGTCCTTCTGAAGCAGATAGCAGTTCCTGAAATCCTTTTGACCCTCTTGACTCCTCTAGGTCTGCCTGCACATTTTTTTAATTGAAAATCAATACAGAGAATGTGTGGAAAGAATCTTAATTCTAGCTGTTCCAACACTTTTTATCATCATATTGTGCCATTTTGTTGCCTCAATAGCAATGCGATCAAATGGTGGATGCATTAAATAGGTTGGACCTTTCTACACTGCAGTCACGTAATGAGTTCCTTTCAAGAAGAAAATAAGGTTTCCATGGTTGTTTTACAGCGTATTCAAGACTTTTCACTGCAGTGACTAATTAACCCTTTGCTTTACCATGGCAACAAACATTATACTGCAGTAGACATTTATTGATTTAGCATCCCCATTGCATAATATCTAACCGACAAGAAATAACTCTTGTGCTGATAATTCACCTGCTTGTTAATTCTATTACTTATTAAAGTTGCATTTGTAAAATACTAAGACGCCAACAAATTTACTGCCGAGATGTGTATTTTTCACACATTATGTTGAAGAGGTATGTCAGAAGAAGTAATGAAAATGGAGAGATAATGTTGTTATGTACACCCGATGGAGTGTAATTGAGAAACAGTTATTACAATGTATTAAGTAATATGAAAGAACACTCATGATGGAGTTCTACAAATGGTTTAGCAAAATGTAGATGTAGGAGATGAACAACTCTTCAAAATTATTATTAGGGAAAATGATCATATAAAATCAGGTTGAATGTCATGCCTATAGTATTATATACTTGTATTCTTCATATTATAACAATTTTCTTTTCTAAAAAAAAAATAGGTTTCACCGATCCTCTGTATAACTTTTCCCTTATATAACTTTTCCCTGATCCCTTCTTTAACTTTATGAATCACTAAATAACACACTGTTAAAAGTTGAAGGCGCGGATCTATGACACTCTCACATCCAATCAGTGCTGCCAAACCCAGCTGTTCACCTTTCCACTATCCACTAATATCATAACATTTTGGACTTTTAGGAGTTTAGCAATGCTACACGTTTTTCTCTTTTTCTTCTAGAACAAATGTGTGTTAAAGGGAACCTGTCACCAGGGACCTCATTTTCACTAAAGACAGGTTGCAGAAGCCATACACACCAGCAGTGCAAATCTGCCTTTCTGCCTTTTCTAAGCATTTGCATTACAATACAATTGTGTGTTATAACTTACCTTGCATCCTGAAAAAATCCTGGAGTAGTCACAAAACTGGGCTTTGGTTTGGATGCATTTCAAAAAACAACATGTGTCTTGTCTGTGTTACTCACTCCTCAGAGCTTGGCCCCCACCTTTGTGCTCCTGTACAGCTTCACCTCCTGATCCTTCACAGCCTGTTGAGATGACATCAGTGGGGGAGAGACAAGCTGTAGAGGAGCACAAAGATGGAGGGAGCCAGCTGCTCAGAAAAGTCACATATTGTTTTTTGAAATGCATCCAAACCAAAGCCCAGTCTTTGTGACTACCCCAGGATTTTGTCAGGATGCAAGAGTAAGTTATAACACACAATTATATTGTAATGCAAATGCTTAGAAAAGGCAGAGAGGCACTTTTGCACTGCAGGTGTCATGGGCTTTTACAATCTGTCTTTAGCGAAAATGAGGTCCCAGGTGACAGGTTCCCTTTAAATGAGTTTTGCCAGTAACTAAAGTTAGGCCGGCGGATGCCTCGTTTTCGCAATATGTGAGGGTCTCAGCACTGAGACCCCCACTGACAAGCAAGTTGGATAGGGCCTAACTTTAGTTTGTGGGAAAACCCCATTGAAATGCTGTTTTTTGGGTGGATTATCTAGATTGATTGATGTTAACACGTTGCAGTTAAAACTGCATTATAGTCAGTTTTGATGGGGTTTTAACTGCAGTTTTGTTAATTTAACAGGTCAAAGATATGAACTGAACTAATAAATTTAATTTTGAAGAAGAAACCTGTTTTATTAATGGGATTCACCTGTTCAGTTCATGTTGTTCACTTGTTAAAATTAGAAACTGCACCGTAAACCACATCAAAACTGACAACTATGGAGTTTTAACTGCAACAAGTGAACACAATCTGAAGGGCTCTAGCTTTATTTGCACTTTTCAACATGGGTAAAATAAACATAAATTATGTCAGTCCTTCACTTTCCATAAATGTCACCTGAAAGATCTTTTGATGGACCTGTTGATAGACCTGTAGATATGTACTTTAATACAATGGGTTGAACAATTCACTAAATTATGGAATTTAAGGTCAATATATGTGCATCTGGTGACATCTAGCTTCTAAGGCCCTTTGATTACAGCAGCATAGACACATTAATGAAGTCACAGGGCTCTCTCTTCTGCGTTTATAAGATGTGGGTCATGGGTTTGGTTACAAGGGAAGGTATGACACAAGAAAGGTGATCTAATTGTCTGGCAGCACAGCTACTTCTAAAATATTGAAGGGAATGAGAACAGTTTCCTGTCCTGTCCAGTAAATATAGAAAAAGAAGATCTGAAAATACTGCAGAGATTTTATTTTCACTTGAGGTTTTATCAACCCTCCTATTTACAGCAATTTCCATGGAAACTGCTGTAGGACATGGCATCTAATTATGCAAATAGATGCTGTGTTACAAATACATAAATTCTAGAGTCCAAACAATATTTGTTAAAGTCCATAACTGTCTCATTTATGACCAACTGCAACAGATATTTGTACATTGAGTGCAAGTTTAATTAACTATTTAACTCATTTCCTGAAATGGCAGATATTTATCACAATATTTCATGAGATCTAACCTGCCAACGACTGCACTTTATAGCAAATATAATATGACCAGGGAGATAAAGAGGGCAGCGGTGATACAGGTTGACGGTAGGGAAATTAAAAGTGAATAATAAAACATACTAAATTGTACTACTTTGTACCTAGAGATGAGACAATCTATTTGTCTATCTTCAGATTCAGAATAAATAAAGAGAGTTTCAATATTTATATATTTTCACATTTACTTAGGACGACTCCTAAGTAATATACAATAGTAACGGAAGTGTAATGGATTAGTTAAAGTTTCCATTGATGATTTATTTTATCGTCTATTTGAACCATGCCTCATGCCTCAATTTGTAACAATTTTTTTTGTTTTTTCGTGTATGTTTTTTACTCCCCTCAAAAAGCAATATTTTCTTACATTTTCAATTTATTTTTTTGTGGCGCCATTTAATATTCCATGCAATGTAAATTACAAGTGCAGTAATACTGACAAAAAACAAGGGCTTACAGCTTTCTTTGTGCACTCTAAATGACACTTCACCTTTATTCTTTGGGCCAGTACGATCAGGGAGATACCTATTTATATAGATTTTATTAGGTTTCAGTAGATCTTAAATCTTTTGTATAATAAAAAAAATTGTGCCATTTTGAGAAATTCTGAGGCCAAAAACTTTTTCATACTTTGGTGTACGGTGTAATTTTTTGCGGTACAGGCTAAATTTTTTATTTATAGCAATATGGCTGCTTGATCAATTTTTGTTCAAACATTTATTCAAACATATATGTTTACTATTATTTCAGACCCCCGAGGGTAATTTAACCCTGGAGGGTCTGATCACTCATGCTTTATACTGCAGTATTGCTGTAAAGCAGTATATGGTATATATACAGTATATGCCAATCTCTAATAGTCTGCCATGGGACTGATTGGCCATCCAAGATGGTGAGTGTCCCGTGAGCTTTCTCCATACACCCCAGCAACACAACAATGTCATAATACGTTGTGGTGTGTGAAGGGGTTAACTAAACGTAATACTATTAATCTAAATTAACTAAACTAATCCCTTTTATACTCCCCAGTGTTTTAGTGGACTAAAGGGGGTTAAATATCAATTTTAAAGCAATTAAAGCAAGATCTTGATGTACTCAATAGATATGTACTACACTTAAATCTTACCAAAAATTTGGTAAAGCGCCAGTGAAGGGAATCTAGAATGATTGACTCAACTTCAAATTGAAACTGCTCCAAATGATTACCCCTAAAAAAGGGGATCCATTTGTCTAGACCATATAGTTATTCTAGATTTTCTTTTCCATCAAATATTCCATCAAATTGTACATCAAAGGATCAACTTTTCAATTAATTGTTGAGAGCTTTCCTCAAAGAGAAATATCATAATTATACAGCACAATATTACCTTGTCATGTTGGGAGTTATTACATAGTTTTATTGTATATAGAGTTTGCATGAAAACCTAAAATATTTACATTTAAATTCTATGGGACTGGAATCAAAATGAGTCCCAAAATATTTCCTCCTTTAATTTTTTTTTTATATCATTCTTTATTAAACCATTGTGGCATTAACATTGTACAAATCGGTATTTTTGAAATTATAGGACACGCAGGTCCAAATAGTTTAAAGCAATACTTAAATACATTATTTACGATGATGTATATATTAAAGCAGAAGCCTCATTAACAATCAGTTTACTTAAACATAGTGAGGTCAATGCTAAGTCATATAAGTATAAGTATAACAGCAATGTCTAATATAAAGGTTTTTAGATAGCTATATTACTAACATAGGGGGGAAAGCTAATACGAACTAAGAAAGACAGGGAGGGGGGGTACGGGGTAGAGTTAGTCGTCATCTAGAGCTGTTTAGATGTAAAAGAAAGAGTGAGTTCACACTATTACGAAAAGGTATTAAACTCTGACAATTGCCTAAAGGTGAGCCAGGGGCCCCAGAGGGTCGTGTTGTCGGTACGGGTATTTTGTTTGGCGGCAGTTAGTTCTTCCATCCGATGCAGCAGAGTTATTTCTCTGAACCAGTGTGAAATCTGTGGGACTCTGGTTGTCTTTCACAACCTAGGGATGAGGGATCTTGCGGCAATGAGCATAAATCCCATGAGTGACTTTTTGGCTTTGGTTATTGATGAAGGGAAAATTAAAAGAAGCAGAGTCGAGGGATCATCCCCCAGCTGGTGTCCCGTCAGCTTATTGATAAGCCTACGCACTTGCGACCAGAAGGGGCGGAGCAGCTGGCATCCCCACCAAACATGAGGCATTGTACCAGGGGCATGGTGACATCTCCAGCATAGGTCTGAACAAGTCGGGTAGATAGACCTCAGCTTAGTGGGTACCCAATACCATCGTGACAAAATTTTATAATTCGTCTCCTGGGATTTACATGAGATGGATAGTTTGTGGCACAGTTCAAACGCTTTTGCCCATTCTTCCTGTGTAAAGGACTTGTCTAACTCCCTTTCCCAGGCCTTAATGTATGGGATTTACGCTTTGCCCAAATTGTCCAGTAGCAGCCCATATATCTGTGAGATTGTGTGTGAGATTGCACCTTGGTCAGTGCACAGTAACTCAAAGGGTGTTAATTCTCTGTGCAGATTTATCTTAGGTTTAATGGCATGATAAAAGTGTGCTAATTGATTGTATTCCCACTGTGCCCGGGGGTTACGGAGATCACTAGTAAGAATCTCCTCATATGGGATGAGAGTACAATCTTTGGTGACTGACTTAAATCGGAGAGGGCCCTGGCCTCATATTGTGGCTAAGAAATCTGTAGACAGTCCTGGAGGAAATTCTGGGTTGTCAGATATGGGTGTCAAAGGACCATCCAAGGTGAATAAGTGTGTGGAGCCCAAAGAGTGTTTCAGCGTTCTCATAACTTGAGCGGCAACATAAGGCAGCTCCTGCATTGAATGTGATGTTGTTAAATAACTACCAGACCATGGAAGTGTTGTGAGGGGTACCTTAGCTAACTTTTCTTCTAGTTGGCCCCAGAGCTTGTGTTCCCTATTATGGAACCAGTCCAATACTCTTGCTAGAGATGAGGCAAAGAAATATCCCCTGAAATCTGGTAACCCCAGACCTCCCTGTTGTTTTCTGCATATCAGGGTTGCCCTAGCTATACAGGGATGGGAGGATGCCCAAAGAAACCGGTTGAGTATACTGGTGAGTTTACTAATAAAAATTTTGGGGATGGACAGCGGGATGGTAGATAAAGGAGTCTGGGGAGAATTGTCATTTTAACACAACATACCCTGCCCACCCATGAAATTTTTATGGTAGTCCATTTAGCCAGATCGGCCTTAAGCGATTCCAATATCGCTCCATAATTAAGTGGGTAGGTTTTGGCTAGATCCGACGGGATTTGAATCCCCAGGTAGGATATCGCCTCCCTCTTCCAAGGGAACGGATATTGGCTGCTCAGGTTCTGTGTGGTCACCGCATCCGTTCACACCCCCATTGCAAAACACTTACAGAGATTAATCTTGTGATTGCTAAAAAAGCCGAACACATTAAGTGATTCCATTACTGCGGGGAGTGATGATAGGGGGTCAGCAAGATATAGTAGAACGTCATTCGCGAAAGCAGAGCATTTGTGAGTGGTCCCCCCTATTTTTAGTCCCTGTATGGAGGGGTTTCTACGAATTGCTATAAGCAGGTGTTCAATTACCAGCGCGTATAATAGTGGGGATAACGGACACCCCTGTCGCGTGCCGTTATTTATTATAAAAGGGTCGGAGAGGGATCCATTTACCCTAATTTGAGCTCTCGGGGAGTGGTAGAGGGATTTAATGCGTGCCATCATCTCCTTTAATTTTTAAGCTCTTCTTTTTGTACTGTAAACTGTGATCATAGCAATAAACCTTATGAAACTGAGAAAAAAGAAATAGATATGTGCAGTTTTTTAGAGAGCATAGTCCCTCTGAGTCCCTGTGAGAGCATTTAGCAAGTCCCTGTGATTCCAAAACAACAATTCTTCCATGTTTTATCAGACATCATATTCCATTGCATACTGTATGAATCACACTGCAGAGCAGCAGGGTCCAACCGCATGGGGCTTCATGTATTTCACATCTGTTGTGTAATTTCCAGTATAATAAAAGGCAAGTGACATCATTATATAAAACACACTTTAGTCTTGCACATTACTTTGCAATCCTCTTTGCCTCCTGCCATCACCCTAATACACAATTTATGGTATAGCCTGTTTGGAGAGAGAGGTGTGAGATGCTGACAGACACCTCCGGTAGATCCAATGATCAACTGTACATTCTTAAATCTAAAAAAAAAACAACTGTTTATATATTTTTAAATGTACAGACAAGATCCTTTTCTACCCAAGATCATGTGTCAAAGAAGAGTCACGGAATACATGAATAAGCCAGTTGATGTTGCCATAATTGCTTGATTTGGGCAGCTTATTAATAGGGCAATATACTATATACTAATGTATATTTAATATACTAAATATCGCAATTCTAAATTGTAATAAAATCTTAGCTACAAATGGTTGCAAAAGGAGTGTAGTATTTAGGCCAAAAAGTTCAGTTTTGGCTTCATCTGACCTTTACCTTTCAGATGCTTTTTGCATTCCCTACATTTCTTTGTGGAAACTATAAGCAATAATTCTGATGACTAGATTCCTTCCAGAAAGTCCAGATTGGTGGAAAACACAACTAATAGTTGTCCTGTAGACAGATTCCCCAACCTGAGCTGTTGATCTCTCTGGGCCTCTTGGGTGTTTCTCCTTATTTGGGGAATCACTAAATTGTAAAAGAATGAGCTGTTTTCTTTTATAAATCAAACACTGCCAAGCACTATGCTACAACTACCAGCTGTGTGGTATCTTCTTTGGTTTTGATGATGCTGATCTTCTTCACTGTGATGATGGTTGTTGACTCATCACAAACTTATATTTCACTGAAAAACATAGAATGGTTCCAGTGCCACCCTGAGCCAAAAATAATAAATGCCCCTCACTTTAGATGAGAACAAGGGGTTGAATATATATGTATAACACACACTTAATTCTTTTCATCCTGTAAAAAAATTTAAAATCACACATCATTTTCTTTATATTATACACAAAGTGTAAAATATAAATACAGAACCTTTAAGTTTGTGGCTGGAATCTTTATAAATGAGGACACGTTCAAGGGGAATGAATGCATTTGCAACCTGCTGTATGTAAAAGTGGAAAAACCCACTTTATATGGTGCAATGCACCTGCCTAGTGTTTTCTCCATTGGGTTTGGCTTTGTCTATATTGTATATTGAATTAGACTGCTTTGTTTAGGCACATATTGCTTATCTCTAATTTTTGGCTTTTATATTGGCTGTTGATCAGATTTTAAAGAGGACCTGTCACCCTAAAAAAAACGCACAAGGAGCTGCTTAATAAAGTAAGCAGCCCATAGCGCTAGCACATTTTTAGAAGTGTTAAACTGCTAGCTTTATCTGAACCCTCAGATAAAGCAAGCAGACACTGCAGCGCCATACCCTGAGAACGTCCGGTGTTCTGAGGCTATGGCGCTGCAGTGTCTGCTAGCTTTAGTGGATTGTTCAGTTTATCACTGCTAAAAATGGAATAGCGCTAGGAGCTGCTTACTTTAGGATGTTTTTTTAGGGTGACAGGTCCTCTTTAAATAGCAAATCTCATCAATATACTTGAATGACTTCACATATTAATCAATGAAAGAACACAATTTCCCGTAAACAGAGTCTATATTCTACAATTACACTACCAATCATAAGATCTTAAGCTCATTGTACTTATAAAGCTTACTGAAAAATGCCATCCATCTCACCTAAAAACTGGTCAGACTATGGGACATGTCTCCTGTGGGAGTTGTTATTCACTTCTGCAAATTTAATAATGCAATGGGAGATGAAATTGGATATTTTCCTCCAGGAAAGCCTTGTGTGAACTACTAGGAATGTTTTTTTGTGTTATGGATTTCTTAGAAGAGGTAAATAATTCATGAACAGGGTATGAATGTAGGCTTATAGAAATATTTCATGTCCAGCCTAATGGTCTAAACACCCTGTTTCATTCTCTCTGCCCAGTGGCTGTGCTCATTCTGTTCCTGTGCGCCAGCATGATAAACACTGTAGAAGGTAGGTTAGTTCAATGTGGAAGCAAATGAGCGTGCCTCCGTTAAATCCATGGCTCAGCAGTTCCATCTACTAATTACTAATGCCTTAAATTTATTTTCCAATTAACATCTAAAGAAAAGCTAAGCAAGTTGGCTGCGGTGCATAATACATATTTCTCTATGTATTGAATGTTATCAGCAGAGCAATGTCTTTTAAGATACACAGAACCAATGCTGAAAACACAATTTCCCTGCTCCGTATTAAATCTTATTGTAGCCCGTGGCACAGTCTCTTTATGGAAGAGAAGTAAATGCATACTGGAAGAAAAGTGAACTTAGAATTTCAGCAATCCAGCCCCAGTGAATAGAGCAGATACTTAAAATTGTCTGCAGGATCTGGATTGAAATTTTACAGCTTGAGAGGTAAAGTGATTACATAGAATATACCTCCACTTCAAGCAAGGTGAACAGCTAGGTGTAAAGGGAGAATTGTATGTCAAGTACACTTCATGATGACCTTGCAGCCATGAATTATTAAATATTTCCAGTTTGAGGACATCTACATTTCACACACAGAGAAGGTCAATGTTCTGCTACAGTATGACTGACAATGTCAAACTTGTGGTCAAATAGAGACAGACTTCAAATATCAAAAATCAATCTGATGGGCAGAGTTTTCTTGAAATTATGATATATATGTTCCCCATGTAATATTCAGTATGGATGTATGTATTCTGTATTTCACATTGGGATACACCGGAAAATGTTAAAGCGGTATTCCCATTTCAGCAAATAAAAGTTATTGCTTGCATTATAAAAAGTTATACAATTTTCCAATATACTTTCTGTATCATTCTATCACATTTTCTATATCTATGCTTGCTGTCCTTCTATAGAAAGCTTTTATGTTTACTTCCAGTGGACAGAAATCTGACCATGGTCACACATGTGCACGGCTCATTAGTACCATAGACAGTAATCAGAGCTGTGTTATATAAAGAGCCGTGCACCTGTGTGACCATGGTCAGATTTCTGTCCACGGGAAGTAAACAAAGAAGCTTTCTATAGAAGGAAATATTGAAAAATTTTATAACAGTTTATCATAAAAATATTGACAATAATTTGCTGCAATGGAATGCCACTTTAAGGATAGGTTATGGCCCATATATCATGCCTTATATAATAGTTTTCTACTGTGCAATGCATGAAAAAGTAGCAATTTCATGCTATTTTCATGCTATTGAAATGGCAAACTTGTTGCTGTTTAGTGCCTGGGTCCTCACTCTAAAAAAAAAAAAAAACTGGTATATGTTATGAATGAAATCTGGGCCACTACTCGGCTGCTGTGTTTGATAATCTAAAATGAACAGTCTGGGACCTCCAAATACTTCTGCTATGTCTGGGACCTACAGAAGGAAAAAAAGGTCATAAAACACTGCTCTTAAAGGGAACCTGTCATCAGAAATTGGCCTAATAAACCACTAGCAGTATGTTGTCAAGTAGCCGCTTCTAGATGATATTTCTTTCATGGCCTAGTGTGGTGGCATCATCCAGAATATCTACTTTGAAGTGGGATGTAAATTGATTTTATGTTCCTGGTTCGGAAGGATTAGTGTAATTAAAATGGACAAAAATACTCTATTTTTTCCAAACAATCCCCCTACGCATAGCTTCTCCCTTTTTTAGCAGACTCAAAAAGATAATATCAGGATTTGTATGGGACTCTTCCAGACCCCGGATGTCACACAATATCGTCACCAGACCTAAAGAACTAGGAGGAGCGAGTTTATACTATGAAGCCTCTATGTTAGCCTGCATAGTGGACGCAGTTTTAAGCTCACCCTCTAAGCTGTGGGTGATGTTAGAAGCCTCCTTGAACTCAACACCTTTGGGGGCTTCCCTATGGCTCTGTGCTACAACCCAGGGGTTTACCCCCGGTCCACACACCCCTATATAAAACGCTCATTGGCACCTGGGAGATGATGAGGAAACACCACAATTTGACATCCATACCTGGCCCTATGTCACCAATATTCTTAGACCCTAGATGGACCCTGAGAGACAAGACCCCGGAATTGTTTGGACTCCCACCAAACACGGTGGTGCAAATAAGACACGCATTAGTCGATCGGGATATGCAGTCCCTGGAAGGGTGGTTGCCCACAGGCATGAGGGGTAGTAGATGGTTTATGGCTAAACAGTTGGGTAGTTTTATCCAGTCATTAGGCCCTACACAATCCCTTACACGGGAAATGACATTTATAGAACAGATTTTCACGAATAAAGACGCTCCTAGACACTTGATCTCTACGGTCTACGGGTGATTGTTGACGGAAAGGGCTAAGAAAACACCAGTCCCATATAGACAAGCATGGGAGAGAGCTCTGAACAAAACATTCTCCGAGGAGGATTGGGACAAGGCAGCTATCTTGACTCATAAACTCTCTGTATCATCACAAATTCAAGAGACAAACTTTAAAATCATGGCCAGGTGGTACCGAAACCCAACAAAGTTACACAGGATGTTCCCCTGAAGCTGAAGCTTGCTTGAGATGTAACCGGGAGCAGGGTTCCATGCTGCATATCTGGTGGTCTTCCCCTGGGGTCCGGGACTTGTGGAGAGGGGTTTTTGCCTTATACGGATACTATTACACCACTTCCAGAGCTTGGGTTGTTGTCTATGATCCCTGGTTCTATCTCAGCGGTGAAGAAAGGCTTTCTGAGACACTGCATTGCTGCCGCCCGTCAGATAATTCCTAGGCTCTGGAAGTCAAGTGTGTGCCCATCAAGAGCCCAGTGAGCAGAAGCCCTAAACAATATAATGAGGATGGAAGAAATGAGAGCCATGGAGGGACTGGCGGACTCGCAGTTTGATTGATATACTAAGATCTGGTCCCCTTGGATAGATTTCCGCAGTTCAACGGAATTTGCTTCTTGGATAGAGGGGGCATAGACTGAACAGGAGATAACCTAGGATCAAGTGGATGAATACTCGTACCTCTTACCTCCCCCCCCCCCTTCCTATTGTGCTTTCTCCCTTGGCCCTTTCCTTTTCCCCTTCCTATCAATCCCAATGTATTTCCCAGGTATATATTCGTTCTATGTGTTTATTGCGGTTAATATTATCAGTTCTGTTAATTAAAGAAATGGTCTTTCACAACATCTTTCATATGCATCTTCATATAGGGATAGCCTCTATTGCGGCACTAATACTATTTTTTCTTTTTTTTTTCTTTTCATAAAGCGGCTATCCATATCCATCTTAGTTGTACCATTGTATGACATTTGTCCTATGTACACTAAGATATGCATGCTGATGTAGTGTATACCTGATTCACCGATGTTACTTTAAACCTTGTTATTTGCCAATTTCAATAAAAGTTTATTGAACAGTAATTGGTTGTATGAAGTCAAGGAGGCGGGGAGTTTTACACTGAAGATAAACTTGCCTGCCTTAAAATGGATTGTAGGTGCATCTATTGGACGTGAGGATAGCCCTTTGAAGGGATAATCCTCACGTCCCCGCAATCTTTTAAAAACTTTCATTTCTCTAATATGCAGATTTTCTAAAGAGGCTACTGGGGCATGGAGTAGCCGGATCTGAGGCTACGCGTCGCGGCAACTCCACGCCCCTGTAGCCTCTTTGATCATTCTACCAGAAATCTTTGGCGCGCAGCTATGAGGAGCTGCGCGCCCTCGTCCTCAAAGCCTGCCATCTGCTCCGACTTTGGTGCAGTAACTGCGCAGCCACGCCAAAGATTGCTGGTAGGAGGATCAAAGAGGCTACTGAAGCGTAGAACAGTAGCCTCTTTAGAAAATCTGCATATTAGAGAAATAAAAGTTCTAAAAAGATTTAGGGGATGTGAGGATTAACCCTTAAAAGGGCTATCCTCACGTCCAATAGATACACCTACCACCCGTTCTACCTTTATAGGTAGATCCGTGGTGGTAGGTTTCCTTTAAACTCTCCAACTTCCTGACTTTATACAACCCATTAACATCTCACTTCAAAGTTGGTTTTCTGGGTGATGCCACCATGCTGGCTCATGAAAGAAACATTATCTACAAGCTCTGTAAGGGCAGCCAGTCGGGTAATCTGTAGGAAAGCATAATACATACTTAATTTTGTGATGCTATCATTTTGTCATCAATATGCACAATTATTCCCTATAATTAATGTTTGCAGCAACTTCTTAAGCTACCTATGCAGTAGCATATATAATAAATGGAGGTCATAAATGTGAATAGAGCCCCTCACTGGACCCTTCTAAAATCCTATATATACTCTGACAAGTTTTTCATATTTTTATCAAATCTTTTTGATCAGTTTGTCTTTAATTCTGATAACTGTGTTGCTGATAATTCACATCTTTAATAGGAAACTGTTCCAAAACTGCCCTATATGAGCTCTGTCTGTGGCTGTGAGTCCGATGAGGGGCCGGTGCCTCCTCTTGCGATGAAGTCAACATAACACCTTGGTTTATTTTACATGCACTATACCTTTGGCGCATGCCCACTGTGGTGTGGCTACCCTGGCTTCACTTGCAGTATTGCACAGACACAGAGAGTTACAGACTAAGGTGAGTATAAATGTTTCTATTTTCAATGCGGTCATGGACAGAGACACTTAACCATAAGGACCTGTGGGTGGTTTAGTGTTTCAAATTGACTTGACCAGTTGCCATTAAAAGGTGAATCTTAAAATTTGATTTGTAATCCCAGTAGACAATGTAAATAACCACAATAGAAAGCATTTATGTTGGCAAACCAGAGTTTGATGGAATCTCCCCAACCAAGCCCTACCAAAAACTAGTAGGTGTCTAAATATTAAAGCAAACCTGTCAGCACGGATGTCATTTTTAACTGGTGACAATTTCCAATAGCCTATCCTATGCTGCTTTTAAAAATTCATCTGTCAGAATTCTGAATCATTTCAGTAATTTATATAAGTTTTTTTCAGGGACTCCCCACATGCTGCTGGCAGGGAGCCAAGTAATGTGAATTAAACTCATATAAAGTACTGAACTGATTCAGAATGCTGACAAAGGTCATCAGGATAGCAAAGGCTATTGGAACCTAATGCCAGTTAAAATTGACAATCCTGTTGACAGGTTCGCTTTAAGGCCTACCTTACAACCTAAGAATTCCTGTTGTACTAGTGTCAAATACCAATGATTGAGATTTATTAAAGACCATTAAAAGAAATCTACCATCAAAATCAAGCAGGATAAACCAGGAAACCATGGACACTTACTTACAGATTCATGCATTGTGACAATTTTCTTTTGATTGTTATCCATGGCCTAAAATTATGCTATTGAGCCAAAGGAGCTATCATAGCTCCTCTGTGGTCTGGCTTTATAGGCTGTTACACTGTCTTACCCTCCCCCCTGCTTTCTCAGCACTTGTGAAAATGCACTTGTAATGTAAAGAAGTGACCATTGAATTGATATACAGTATATATATTCTATGCCTCAGTTTAACTAATAATGGGAACTTCACTTTCCATTTATTTCATTTGTTATCTATTAATCTTTTCAAATGGAGTCTACCAAAGGTTTTGACCATACAAAGCTGCTGAAAGGTATAGGGTGAGATGGTAGCACGATTGTAAAAAAAAATGCACCATCTGTGCACCATAGTGTCACCAGAATCCTGGAATACAACTGCTGACAACACACACTGGGGCAGATTTACTTACCCGGTCCGTTCGCGATCCAGCAGCACGTTCTCTGCGCTGGATTCGGGTCCGGCCGGGATTCATCAAGGTAGTTCCTCCACCGTCCACCAGGTGGCGCTGCTGCGCTGAAAAGCATCTGAACGCGCTGGAGTTCACCGGCTCGGGCTGAGTGAAGGTAAGTGCGTCCCAAGCGACACATTTCTTTTTTTAAATGCGGCGGTTTTTCCGAATCCGTCGGGTTTTTGCTCGGCCATGCCCCCCCATTTCCGTTGCGTGCATGCCGGCGCCGATGCACCACAATCCGATCGCGTGCGCCAAAATCCCGGGGCAATACGGGGGAAATCGGCGCAAATCGGAAATATTCGGGTAACACGTTGGGAAAACGTGAATCGGGCCCTTAGTAAATGACCCCCACTATGTGTAGTTTTTGTATGGTGAAAACCGCTGGTATACTCCTGTTAAGGGTAATCAGTGTTTTAAGGATTTTCACTCTATTTTATTGTGAGTTAAAATAGAAAGAACAATGGATGGAATAGACCGCACCGTGCACCACAAAATACAGGACATGTCCTGTGCTTTGCCTGATTTGTGGCTTGGCAGCTCAGCTTTTAACGGAGAGGGGAGGGGAGAATTAGTGCTCACTCCCTTCTTCACCCGGCCGTCTGCTATGCTCATGATCTGGTCTGGGAGTGTAACTGGCCGTGTGAATGAGGCCTTACTTTAAGACTTGCTTGAGATGTCCAGCTTGAAATTACAATGTACTTTAATGTCTACTTCTGGCCCATTAGGTTGTCTATCTTAGACGGACGATTGAAGTGTCCTTTGAGACTATGCAAACTGGACATTTAGGGATCAATTTCTCTTCAAGTGCAACCACTGGGGAAATTAAGCATTACACACTGCCCATGCAAATTGATGTATTGTGTGTCTACCAGGACAGGTCCTCCAGAGTAAGATATGTTTTTTAATTTGTAATTGCTCCACCCCAAATTAACCTTTATAAAAAGTAAAAGGGAAGAGTTGCAGAACCTTAACACAGAGCTTTATTTTGGGATGTAATGACTACTTTTGGAGACAAATCACTTGTTTATACTTTTGCAAACTTTTGCAAGGTTTTATGTTGGTTTTAGGTTTTAATGTTGATAAAATTTAGAAATTACTTTTCCATTCTGAAGCAATAGAATAATACACCCCCTCCCAGATGTCAGTATTAAATCTCTTTATCATAGAGCCCCAAAATAATAAAGGGCGGTCAGGTGGTTATTAATGTGAATTGTTAGTTGGATTCACCTAATAGTTATTAAGTGTAAAATGATGTCTTCATGTCTCATTCATGTGCAGCCTATGAGTGAATGATGCCTAGATCTGTTTTCAGGGGCCCAATTTACCAAATGAAGTTGGATAAATCAAAAAATTCACATGGCTAAGAATCATACATGAAACACACAGCTGAGGATTTTTAGTGGAGAATAACCTAAGAGCCATTATGCATTCCTTTCAGCTACGCTGATCCCAGGAGACCAGGGGCGCCCTTCACAGTGATGGGATGGGTGCTTTACTAGACTGATTGTAAAAAAAGCAAAAATAAAACTGCTGTTTTGGGAAACTGGGAACATACCGACCTACAATCAAACTATACTGCAGACTACTGTAATTCACTATATGGGGGGCAGAAGTCTTCTGACATTCTCCATACAACTGAGATACGCTTTTTCCAAGACCACCACCCATAATTTCATACAAGTAAATGGAGTGCAGGAGCAAATTGTCGCTCCATTGTTTTCTATGGGACTAACAAAACCCAGACGTCTCTTTGGGAGGGAGTAGATCGTGAGGATTTGCAACCCCCTTTAAATCAGGGGGCCTTGACTATCAGATCCTCCACAATAATACATTGTGGATAGTGGATAAGTGTTAAACTTGACAGACCTCTTCTACAGCTAGAGCAGAATAGGGAGCAATCACATTAAATGTGTGCATTAGGAAGGGCCATAAGGCATGGTTTCCCCAAAAATGCCAAATCGACCTCTGCTTATAGCACAAGGGTGTTTAGCTGGGTACTCCCAACTTACTATGTTATGTCAAAAGCATATAGTATACCGATAGCTTTCTTTGTAATTAGCATACATTAGGAATAAAATAGGAAAGTTTCTTTTGAACCCAAATATAAGATGTTAGGGATATGAAAGCAACATCAAATAAAATAAAAAATGCAGAGTTGTAAGGAGACACTTCATGCAATATTTCTTTATGTGAAACTAAGCAAGTTTATCTTGGCATATTCATTACTTTAATGTATACTTACTTCTTGCTGTATTTATTTATTCCATATCATTTATACAACACAAACAACCCACTGTTACCCCTGTTGGCTTCAATATCAACATTTCTTCCATTTCCATACACATATAGCCTAACTATACACTATAGTAAGGCAATTAAGCTATTAACATGCTTATTAAAGTATCAGAAGAAATGAGAGTACTACAAACTCTTTGCAGATGTTCATCCTATCATGTCTACAACTAATCTCCCAATAGTCACCCTAGTCTCACATTCATCCAGAATATGCAAACTCATGCAATGCTTTCCTACATACACTCACTCATAGCTCCTCGCCATGCACTGCAAATAAAGACTACAACGTCTGACATCACTGTCTAAACCTGCCCTGCAGACTACACAACATTTGCCAACTCTTTTTGGCTGAAAGAAGCCGTTTTTTTACGTACATTTCTCAATCCACTTGCTAATCTCCCCATATCCTCAACGTTAATGAAGAAAATAGGATTTGTGCTAATTCTTTGTTAGCAATATTCCACAGCAAATAACCCTAAGGTTACATTTGTTTCTCTTGAGCTCTTTCCCCTTAATGTGACTTGCAAACAGGGCGTAATTCAAGAGCATAGCTGACTGTAAAGGTATACAGTACATACAACAGCAATTTTTGCAATGACAGTGCAGAGAGGGGATATGAGATCTGTGTGCTAATGAGCTGACACTGCAGAGGCTGAGGATGTAGTGGAAGGCACTACCACAGCACACAACACAGGTGGCTTCCTACATACATTCCTAATAATTCACATTCATTCCTGCAGTGAGTTGTAAGCTGCAGTGTTAAACCTTCCCTATTATTGCAGCAATAACTCACGTAAACCATTTTCTATGTGCATCATGCATCTACTGCATCCTGATTGTCTGTAAATGACATCAGTGTAAAGTATTGACAAAATCATGTGTCTTAATAAATAAGCAGTTCAATACAGACGAGTAGCCATCTACACTATGGAGAGGGCAGAGAATGTGTATGTGTGTGTGTGTATGTGTGTGACTATGAATGTTTATGTGTGTATGTATGTGTGTGACTATGAATGTTTATGTGTGCGTATGTATGTGTGTGACTATGAATGTTTATGTGTGTATGTATGTGTGTGACTATGAATGTTTATGTGTGTATGTATGTGTATGACTATGAATGTTTATGTGTGTATGTATGTGTATGACTATGAAAGTTTATGTGTGTATGTATGGGTATGGCTATGAATGTTTATGTGTGTATGTATGTGTATGGCTATGAATGTTTATGTGTGTATGTATGGGTATGACTATGAATGTGTATGCCTGTATCTATGTGTACGACTATGTGTTTGTATGTGCGTGTATGTATTGTATGATGTGTGTTTGTGCGTATATGTGCGTATGTAAGTATAAGTATTAGTAACTTCCTGTATTTGTGCATATATGTCAATGTATTTAAGTTTGTGTCTGTATGCAGTGTATGTATATAAGTGTATAAGTAAGCATTCTACACTTTGCAGAGAGTCGTGAATGTGTATGTATGTGTGTTTATATTGCATCTATTTTTGTATTCATGGGTAAGCTTCTGTATGGGGGTATGTATGTATGTGTGTATATTTATCTCTGTGTATATTTAAGTGCGCCTTCGTGTATATGTATATGTGTGTCTGAGTGTGTATATTTGTCTTTGTGTGTGTATATATGTGTGAGCATTTATGTATATGTATTGGTGTCTTCCTGTACATATGTGTTTGAATGAGTGTTTGTGCATATATATGGGGCTGTGTGAGTGAGTATATGTATTTATGTCTTCCTGTATATCTGTTTCTGTCTCTATATTTTTGTGTGACTACTGTATGTATGTATTTATCATATTTATATGTTTGTATGTATAGTTTTGTTGTGTTCATTAAATTTAGGTTTTCTTGCATATAATTTTATAACAATGAGCATATTATTGTACATTCTGTGTCTGAATGAAATATTCAGTATATGTATGTGTGACAGGCTCCCAAGGCTTCGGCCTTGTAGGGTAACAGTTTCTAGTGTTTCTGTAGCAATCCAGTCAATAGTAAGTATCTTAGTGGAAGATTTCAAGGCATCCACTAAAGTGTTAATTCCTCTATGTTATAATGTGATACCGCGTTAAGACCACTGTGGAATTCAAGGACAAACCTTTGTAGCAGCTGCATTATATACATATGGGGATTAGAGGGTTATTTATCAAGAAACAGAGAGTGTCTCCAAGACTAAAATGACATAAATTGTATCAGTTCTGCTTTCTGTGGCACCGCTGCAGGACATTTTTGGCACTCTCATCAGTTTGGAAGCAGAAGCCCTCTAAATCTTTAGAGGAGTGTTTGCCTCTAACAGGCACAAAGTGAACAAACTACATCATTCTAGCAGTCCTGTCAATCACGTCTGTGAGAGTGACCTCGCCAAGGCTGAGCAAAACCTTCTTTTTTCCTGTTTTTGTTTTTTTTTTTTAAACCCAACGACAGCAAAATGGCCCAAAATTAATTTATACTGATCCAATTTATGGAGTAAAATTAAAACTGATGACTTGGCACTTCACCTTTGCTGAGCACATACACTCCTTCATGTTAGGAGGCTCACTGCTGGGGACGTCGTTCATTTTTTTTTGGAATAAGGAGGTAAAAGCTTTCTGACATATGAAAAATTATTGGTTTTCATTTGATTTGACACCCTGAACATTTTTATTACTAGCACTCTGTGCTGGGACCAGGCTTGACTGATTCATTACTTGCTACTTGGCTTTCTATTTTGGTTCAGGAGGCATTTGGCACTGACTGTCAACCTAATGCCCTTTTCTTTTCTTTTTTCTAATTATTATTTGTATCTTTTATTTGTATCTGTTTCAATACAAAAACCTATAGATGTTGTCATAATTCCCACAATTCAATCTTTCATATCCCTAATTACTCTTATACACCAAAAGGTGTCAGACTGCATCGGATTCCTTGTGTAATTTCCTTTATTTCCACAAAGAAATATTGTTGATTATAATCAATTACTGAAACCTATGTGTAAGAGCTTTGTGTATTTAGAGTTAATCCATTCATTGATATATGAGAAATGGTGTTACAAAGCCAACCTCTTGAAGGGATTACTTTGATTAAGGATTAAGGAGCAAATGTGTTTGATTGAAATGACATTCATTCAGCAAAAAAAAAGAGCAAAAAATAGTAAAATATGGAGGCGTTCAGTACTTGGGTGAACTTTAGCAGAATTTTTACAAATTTCATTAACCCATATGTAAAAGAAGCTCCTAGGGTGACGTCAGGAGTGATTTATTTTTTTAGGATGAGGTGATTTGTTTTGTAGCTAAATTGCCATTGATAGTATTGAATGGAAATTTAAAAAAAATGCCTTTGGCATATACATTAGTTACTGTGGGAACACACTGCACCAAGTAAATGTCCATTACTTTATTAATTCAGATTTTGGGGTTACACACCCCATTACCCTAGTTCAGAGCATATACCACCTGTGAAGCAGAAACAAGAAATTTGGTCCATGACTAGAAATCACAATCTGGCAACCTCTGACTTTTGCTATTAGCTCTGGCACTGCAGCATAGTCAGGTCTTGGCTATGCAGTGACTCTATTCTGGTTAAAATCTTAACATACATAGATTTTACATTATAGAAACCCTCATATAAATTTGCTCCTGGGGGACTATGTTCAGCAACACTACACACATCTATTTCCCGGGCATCCTTATTATTTCATGTAGTCCACAGAAGCGAAACGAGCACTGCAGAGAAGATCTCATTAAATACTATGCAATAAAACTCTCATGTCTTGTGTATTCTTCAGAATTAGAGTATATCACAGAGTACTATGCCAGCCAATGAAATATTTTCATGCCATGACAGGGCATACAGATTGTTTATTCATGTCCAGACTTTCAAAGTGCTGCATTAGAAGCTCACATACCCAGCAATGCCTCTACTATTACATGAGATGAAAGAGATAGGAAGAGACAGGAAGACTCGGAAAAACATGGGATGGGGGGAAAGAGCAAATGAGAGAGTGCAAGACAGAGAGACAGGAAGAAGGAGGGATACAGACACAAGAGAGACAGCAATGGGGAGAGAGATGTGGGACTGAGAGACACTATCTTACTTTATATCACATTAAGCTAATAACGCCAATCTTATAGATGTTATTTATCATTTTCTTACACATAGATAAACGTAGATCCTGTCATTGTCATAATCCCTCCTTAAAGTCACTTTAAGTCAACAAAAGCATCAACAAATCTCTTTACATCAGCAAAATACATTGAAGTCATTGCTTGTGCTAGTACATACAGGTCATTCCCTTTAGTAAGCACCCCCTGCACTTCATTCCTGCACACCCATCACCCTGGAGAAATATTCAGGCAAATACTTACAAGCATTGGTCACAGAGAAACTGTTGGATGAGTCTAAGTGATCTACATTGTGGAACAGCTGGAAGGGCCGCTCTGTGTTATTTTGGTTGGTGTTGTGCAGCTGAACTGCAAATAAAAATGCACTGTGTTCCTGAATGGTGTTTTTCATGAAAAGTCCACCTATGCAAAAATAAAAACAGGAAAATTCAAGGCATGAAAAAGTAACATTTGTCTATGATGTGTGATGGCCACTCCTGATATGTGCGCTAGACACAATGAATGACTACATCACAAGTCCCTTTACTATACATCACTGCTGCTTTTAACTTTTAATGGTGACATGGGGTATTTCCCTTTAAGGGATGAATTTGCTCTCAGACCCAGCAGTGTTTCTTTTTGCTGTAGTGTTTCTGCTTTTCTTTTAATACGATTTGCTGACTCCAGTCCTTCTGCAGTTCCCATCAAGAACAAGACAGTGTAAACCTATTCAGCAGTGTGCAAGATGTGACTGAAAGGAAGGCTGTATGTTTCTTTCCCTACAGCCCATTCATCTCCCTTTCCCTGCATGGATTCTTGGGGGTTTTAGGTGAGCATTGCTCTACACAACTTTTTCTGCAGTGTGCTGAATCCATAAGAAGCTCTACAAAGATCCCTGCTACTTCCATAAAAAGCTGCAGTGCCTCAACCCTTATTATGAGTACAGTATCTGTCTCTGCATTCTGTCTGATTCCTTATAGCCAGCAGACCAGGCTGCTGCATCCTATATGATGGGATCATAGCATGGTGTAATGATGCCAGTATTGTACATGACAGTACAGTGCATGAAGTTGGGCTGTAATGCAGGACACTGAGATCTAGAAAGACAAGCTGCTGCCTATACACAGTTACTACAAAGGGATCATGCAAGGCTAGAGAGATGATCTGCATCCAGTACACGGATAGAATCAGCATTCAGTCACTTACCTATATTAATAGTGTTAGGGAATCCTCCATAGGTCTCTCCTGCCAGGCTTAGCAGCAATAGGAAGACAGTCTGCAGCTCGTTTTGTCCCATTTTCCCAGCCTTAGTCTTTGCAGCACTTTGCACAGTCCCTCTTCTTACAGCAGCAACATGGACAGCTTCATTGACTGCAAGCTGCAATTCAGCCCCTTCCTCACTATAGAAAATCAAGGGGACTTTTCCCAAAGATGGTGGTGAAGAGAGAGAGAAAGGGAGTGAGGGAAAAAAAAGAGATGAGATGAATAAGGCTCTTCCAATTGGACCAGTAGGGGGGTTATTGATCAAACTTGATCTGACGTTGAGTTAAAGCAGCATCGTTGAGCTCAGCCTCACTGCAGCCCCTACACGACTGCAAAGCACAAGCTCTGCATTTGTCTACAAGGAGATGGAATCGATAGAA
Source organism: Engystomops pustulosus (assembly GCA_019512145.1). Classification (NCBI taxonomy): domain Eukaryota; kingdom Metazoa; phylum Chordata; class Amphibia; order Anura; family Leptodactylidae; genus Engystomops; species Engystomops pustulosus. Next base: position 40,814,620 of record CM033650.1, read on the forward strand.
GCCTCACGTGGACCACAGGCTAACCCCTTCATTACTGAGGACAACAAAGACTAGGTGTCTCCTCTTCATCCCCAAATATAGCAGCTGCACCCCAGCAGTGAATGTGTAAGTCTAGATCCCCTGCTGCAGATATCTCTGCTCAGCCTCCATGGAAGCAAATGCACCTATTTCTACATGTAATACAATTAGTACAGGCAAGCACATACCTTGATGTTGGCTGCCATTTACTTTATAAATATTGCATGTTTATTTTACACTAATGTGTCTAAACAAATCTGTTTAATAATATCTGCATTCTAAACAATAGCCATGAGCTATAAATTACTACTTATTAAAAAAAAAACGTGCATCACCTTAGGCTATGTCTGCAGCAAACTCTAGACATCCACACTCAAGACACAAAACAAGGGAATTCAGCTGCTTATGATGTATTGATCTGAATTGATTGTTTTATTGGGGGGTAAGGTGATCTACCCAGTAAACTGCATCTTATATATCAGAGGGATCAATATATTGCACTTATTTACATGATTGTGCCATTTGTGCTGCCTGAGTGAGCACTGAATCCGTAGTCCCAAGTGCTACAGGAGGGTTGTCTATACTTTCTACACACATCAAAGTTGTGATTTTACATTTTACCAACTCATATTAGCATAGTGTATGAATTGCACAGCAGACAATTAGTAATTCAGTCACATGCTAAAGATATGCAGCGTAATATATACGCCTCCAAAATGGAATATAAAGTGCTTTAAAGCTGCATAAACCGGATACATATCGGAAATCTGTAGATGTAAAAAATAAGACATAAATAGAAATGCGTTATTAAATACTGTAATAATGATCAAAGTGATGATGCATTTCATTGGACACGCAGTATACAGGATAGCTGATACTGCTCCAGGATGTTTTATGCCACATTCACTCTATTGTCATTTTCTCAGTATACTCTATCTGATCTGTGTACATAGTAAATGTTTACGGCTGTTTGACATTTTAATATATGTCAAAGGCTGTAACTGAATGGAAACGTGCACCTTTAACCCAGGTTCTGCCTAAATTGCTAGTAGTATTGATAGGGCTGATTGAATAACTAAACTCACCACATACATATGGGAATTGGCTGATCAAAATACATACTTATGTGCAACCTAACATATGCACAGACTTGTCCAGGTAGCAATGTCAGATCTATGGAGTTGGTTGCTCGTGTTGTAATTCTCTTGAACAGTTTTAGAAAATATTGTGGTTATGGTATATGGATTTAGGTCCTCAATAATAGATTGGCAGGGGCCCCGCTCTCCCACATATCAACTGTTCTCCACATCTTAATAACAGAATGTTGAATAGGAATCCAATGGCTCCATTCTTTGTGTAGTGGCTGAACTGCATCACTTCAGATAAGTGCCTATACAAAAGGATCTGAACTGATCTGCAGTACCCTGGCCTGACCACCACACTGAGAAGTGTAACTAAGCTGCCCTATTCATGTTCTGCCCTATTTATGTTCTGTTAAGAAAAGCTGATATGTAACTAATGCACTTGCAGTAGTTAGGCTGCCACATATTTGCAGGCAGTTAAACTGTTACATCATACAGTTCAAGTGAACTGAATGAGATTTCACTAAATCCCATGCATATTTGTCAAATAATACCCACAGCATAAAGTAACTGCATGGCATACCTGTGTCTTTCCACTTCCAATTCATTTTTTCAAGGCAATTGGAAACCCTTGTTGATTTCTGCATGTGATATGCTGCAAAATCATCCAATAATTAGCATCAAATGTCATGAAATCCACTGCTTTGCATGTGTGTAGCCCTAACAGGGTTTTCTCACAAACAATGCTTATTATTGGTGATCACCAAACCCATTAAAACCCTGTTCTGATCCAGGTTCGAGTACCAAACCCAGACTGCCCACCAGTGAAACCCGCGATGCGTGGCAGCATCATTTAAATCACTGCGGCCATGAGTACGCTTTCACTTACACGCCAACAGCGACACAAGCCTTGATTCAATTTGGTGAGGATTTGAGCAATCATTCCCAAAATGGTGGTGTCCTGATGGTGCGTGTTAATGGTGTGGGGAGCTTGAGTCATACCCGGATCTCCACCTGAGCCCCTAATGAACTTTGCGGGTCAGGTCCTCTCATCATCCGTCTCACCAAACAAGGTATATGTGATTGCTGAGGGTCTCCCAGTGGGACCATAAAGGGGTATTCTCGTCTCAGCATTCACATTTAATTTAACTAATCTGGCACATATATACATTTTTTCAATTAGATGTTATTTAAAAAAATTACCTGTGTGAAGATAATTTCTCATAAATGTAGTCATAAAGTCCCTTAGAATCAAGACTGTGTCCCTGCATATGACCACCTCTGCTGGAGGGATTGCACAATGAAACAAAAGGTTTTTGTATATATAATGTCAGGGAGTTACTGCAGGTCCCACAGCCGTCCTGTGGTAATGATTGCTGAATCCAGGTGGTCAGACAGGAATGAAGTAAATTAAATGTGAATGCCCAGATGGGAATACCCCTTTAACTTTAAAACGTGACTCCAAAAATATATAAATTTTTTTTCACAAAATAATTTTTTACTTTCATTTCCAATATCCAGCATGTCTTTGCCATCCTTATCTCCACTCTCACTGCTGTTCATGTCAGTAAGTCATAGAGTGTTTACACAAAAGATACAGAACACTTTTACAGATGGGATGGGCAGCTAATTTCATTCATGGGAGGGGCTTCTAAGTGGTGCTTCTATGTGTAGCTAGCAGGAAAGCCTTGTGTCTGTGCAGTCCATCTTAGGCTATATTCACACACATGTATGGGGGACGTATATACGGCCGACATATATACGGCCAATATACGTTCCTCATACACTTCTATGGCCTCACGACCCTGTACGGGAGCGGTACGGTGCCGCACATGTGCCCAGTACCGCTCCATAGCCCGTAGAAAGATAGGACATGTCCTATGCAATGTGCTTTATATGCCTATGGAGAGGGGCGGGGGTGAGCTGCACTCACCCCTTGCTCCTATCCGCAGCGCCGATGTATGCCTTCCATACATTGTGTGAATGTAGCCTAAGATGGACTGCACAGACACAAGGCTTTCCTGCTAGCTAGCTGTGATTCTACAGAACTTTCACTATCTCTCTCGCCTCCACCTACCCTCAGCCTCTCATCTCTGACACTTTCTTTACAGCAGGGAAACCATAGTACTCATACAGTGCAGACTATACACATCATGTAAGTATTTCAGTGCTGATTTCTACTACTAATTCCATATTCCATGCTCTTCTACTTAATAAAAGCCACCAGGCTAGTTGCTATGTAGGTTCTGTAAGAAGACTCTCTACAGGCTCAGTGTAATTACTTTTTGGATTTTTGTTGGATTCTCATCTACGGTCCATCATGAGAGAGCACAAAGAATCATGGAAGCTATGGGCAGCTGATAATTGTCTTGGAGCTGGGGGCAAACAGAAAAAGAGGTTACACTCCACCTACTTATCAGATGCTGAGGAAAATTTCTGACAAGTAGCTTCAGTACAGGAAAATGCCACAACTCTGGAAAGAAAAAGGTGAGAATCATAATATCTGCATAATTCTGTAATCATGTTAAACTTTAAACAAACATGAAGGTCTATACTAAGGGATTAGAATATAAAGTGTATAAATATTTATGTGATGCTCTCTATGGGGATCTGAGTATGGTTTACTGTTTAAAGGAAACCTGTCACTTTAAAATTAGCCTTCTAACCCACAAATAGCTTAGAACAGCTCAGGATGAGCTGATGCCGGACCATAACAGCTTCCAGTACTGCTGTGCGAACGACGCTGAAGCCTCGTAGTATCACGAGGCTACGGTGAGAAGACAGTGTGCTTGCCAAATAGTAGACAGGAACGACGCTAACGCAACGAACGGTCACGCGCATGTAGCAAACACCAATATAGTTTCGTTTGGTATAGTATGGTATAGTTTGCTGAGCTAAAATAATTAATTTTGTGGTGAATAGACTTTGCCCTTGAGGCCACATTTACAATTCACGAGGCCACGGTCATTTCTTTTACACATCGTAAAAAAGTAGTCATCGTAAATTTGCATATTGTATGCTTTTTCTATTTTTGGTGTATTTTACAATCAATGCACACACAACAGACATATACTAGAGACTGATGAGACAAGTAGAGAGCTAACAACACACACATATCATACAATCTTAGTACAACATATACAAATGAGTGCATAAAGAGTAGGTACAGCACAGAATGTATATGTACAACATAGTTCATGTCGTTCATACCCTTAAATCACACTGAAATACTTATCACAGGAAGCCAAATACTCGATTGAAATGAAACTCACCCTGCTTGTGAAGCTCCACCCACTCTGCTCAGGAAACCCCACATCAGTCTGAACATTTTTAGCAATATTAATGTTGAAAGAACAGCTTTAACCATCTTTAGTCCTTTTTCGCCAAACTGGGTGCACAGGCTATATGTCTGCTCCTGCTCTTGACCATTTGTTTCTTTAGGATAACCACCAGGTGCTCTACCTCCTAATTCCACTACTTACCAACAGCACTAATGTCTATGGTCTGGACAGGTTAAAATATAAATGCAAAAATTATGCAGGACATTATATTATCTTGGAACCAAATTTTCAATAAACATAAGTTCTATAAATTGCATCACAATGCTGGAGAGTGCTGTGATTTATTGAATCAATTTTTCATGAAAACTAGAGAAATAGGAATCTAAATGAATATGTGCAAATAGTCTATAAATTGTATTGGGAGCTGGCACTCATCTCATTTGTAAGATAATATTTCTGACCTGCATTTCTTTGAAAAGTCACTGTCAAGAATTTGATAGACATCTTGTAATGAAGGCTTTAGGAATGGACAGGTGACACAGATCCTTATGCTAAACCCACTTCTCAGCCATTCCTTTCTATTGTGCCACTTACCCTTGGTAGTGGGTAGGCAACTAGAAGACATTTTCTCCCTGCACAAAAGTGGGAGATCAAGATCAAACAGGGAGATGAAGACAAACAAACACAGAGCTGGATCGCAACAAAGAGGGCAAATGCAGTACAAAATTACAAAGAAGCTAGGTATTCTGAAAACAGGCTGAAGAACAGGATTCCAGAATAAAGAAATCAAAGAAGCACAATGCCATCACAAAAGCCCAAAGTCAAGTTAGCAAGAGCCTGCTACAAACAGAGAATATGGAATGCAGTCAACAAACTGTGAGGAAAGACTGGAGCAGCAGATTAACTTTGGATGGATTGGAGCAGAACTGCAGGGTGGTGGCAATGAACTCAACCACCACTTAACCACTGTTCAGGATAAAACATTAAGACAAAATCATGGTTTCAGCCACACTTTATGTTTAGAGGATGACATGGATTTTACACATTGTGAAGTTTATAGCTGGCAGCGGGTGAGCTCCAGCCCAGGGCACCTCTTATTGTCACTGAATGCCCCTGTTTGTATGCAGAGGTTCAGCTGTAACATCACTTCTTCTGCTGCACACTAAAGCCTAGACTGCAGTCAGACTGTAGAGGGCGCTGCCATTGCCATATCATCACTTAATATCTGTATACAAACAGAGATTGGCAGAGGCAGGTGCTGCTGCACTACATTAAGTCACTGGAGATAGACAATTTTAGCTAGTCTCTTATTTTTATAACCCCTGGAGCAGAGGCTTAGGTAGTGGATCAGTATGGGAGAGGGGGGAGGGGGAATAAAACGTATCCAAGTTGACCCCCAACCCTTTCAAGGTAGCAAAAGGAGGCATTGTTTTCTAGTTAACACCTTGGAAAACATATTTGCATACTTCCCAGAATTCTCTAGTGGAGTATCAATGGCTTTAGGTCTCCACACCCCTATAAAGTAGCCTTAATTGGCAAACTCTCCATAAGGAGACCCAACCAGCTCAAAACAGCGCTGTCTACAGTTGGGAGTGTGTTCAAAAGGTAGCAAAAGGAGGCATTGCTTTCTATTTAACACCTCAGAAAACATATTTGCATACTTCCCCATCAGTGGTGAACACCATCAGTGTCTTTACATTTTCATGTTACAGTGCTGTCCATGATGACAGCAATGAAAGGAAAACTTTCAATTTATATCCACCAACCTGACTTTTACATTACTGTTACTAAGCTTGATTAATCTGCCCCACTGAGTTCCACCATGGGTAGACTCTCAATACATAAAGCACCTAAAAACTATAGATGTATAGATACTTTTTTCAACTACTGAATATGAAAAAAAGAAAAAAAAAAACAAGCACGGAGAAAGAGGAGGGAGAAAAAGACAGATTAGGGGCCAAACCACAGTGAAAATTTTCATTCCTTTTATCCAAAGGCCTCTCCTTTAGTAGTATACCTAGAGAATTTGATTCCTAGACATTAACCAATTTATGGTTATTAGAAAATGAACACTCAAAATACATTTTAAATTACAGGAACAAAAAGAAAAAAAGACACCCAGAAACACCAATAGCCCCATCTTTAGTACCACGTCCATGAAAAATCAAAAACAAATCCCGTTTCTACCCCTTACAAGATCAAGGACACCACATTAAGGTCTATTATGATTCAATCATAGACGACTTTAGAAAACTACTGAAACTATTTGAATAATGGTGCCTAGACAGAAACTCCAGCAAAAATCAAAACCTTAAACTGACAGAGACGAAAGCTCTAAAGGACCTCCGAAAAAAACAGGGATCTGGTATTTAGATCTGCAGATAAAGGAGGAAGATTGGTTATAATCAACTTCCAATACAGTTGAATAACAACAGCCATAGTGGCTGTTACGGGGCCTGGGCGGCACAAGGGCCTGAAATGAACAGCCAAGACCAAGTTCATAAACACTATTTTCTCATGCCCTCCTTGTACAGTAAAACGGGCCCCTATACGGTGCCTCTGTCCACCCACCTCATCTGTAGCCGCCCGAGCCGGCCTCTTCATTTGTAGCCACTCTGCCTGCCCACTTCTTTTGCCGCTAACCACCCCGACAGCTCAAACAGCTGCCACATGGCCTGTCCATCTCATCTGCAGCCAGCTCAGCCTGTTATATTCTCAGCTATCCGCGGCCAGCCTAGTCCTTCTGCGACTTGCCAGCCACACAGGCCCACATGCTGCCACAGCCACTTGCAAGCCAAAGACACAGCCATCCCCCCACTGACATGATACCATGCCACAGCCAGCCTCCTAACCGACCCACCCCAATGCACATCAGCCAGTCTGTAAGAAATGCAAGTAAGTCCCTATATATTAATTTAGGTATGTATGCTGTGTGTATTTTCTGTACAATATGTGCAGTATGTATGTGTGTATATGCTGTATGTATGTGTGCATTGGCTGTACAGTTTATACTGTACTGTGTATATTTGCTGTATATATGTGTATGTGTTTATATGCTGTATATATGGTATGTGTTTATATGCTGTATATATGGTATGTATGTGTGTATATACTGCATGTATACGCAATATGTGTGTAAACGCTGTATAAACTGTGTGTGTGTGTATATGCTGTATATACTGTGTGTGTGGTTATATGCCGTATGTAGACACATGCATATAAATATATATTTATATGCATATGGTGTATGTGCGTATATCTGCTGTATATACTGTGTGTATATGTGTATGCTGTATCTATATGCATTATGTGTGTATACACTGTATATACTGTATGTATGTGTGTATATGCTGTATACTGTATGCTCAGTATGTACGTATATGGTGTTTTTATACTGCATGTGTGTGTTTACACAGTGGGTATATACCGTATGTAAAATAATTTGATGTACTGTATGTGCTTTTTATGTATGTATATAAATAGTATGTATGCAAATTTGATGCATATATACTGTATGTATATACAGAATGAGTTTGTATATACTGTATGTATTAGTGTACAAATGTATATATGAGTACATAAATGTGTGCATGAGTGTATATCTATGTATGTATGTTTATGCAAGTATGTAAAAGTGAGTGTAGAATGTTATGTGTGTGTATTTAAGTGTATAAATGTGATTGTATAAACGTGTGTGTAAGTGTAAATATATTTTTTAAGGGGATCCTACTATAAGAGAATACAAGAAAACCCAACCCCAATACTAGAAAAAGAGAACAAAGGATTATTGACAAAGTGATGAAACAGAAAACCATCACCAAGGAAGAGCTCAAATTTCGGCAAAAATTCACAAAAATGAGAAAAATCCACCAGGCAGACCCATAATCTTGGGTATAGGCTAGCAACCTCTCCCATTTTTAGACCTCTACCTCCAAAGTTACAGTTTAAAACTACCCAGTTACTTAAGGGCTCAGATCATCTAATAAGAGACCTCACTAATACCACTTTACCAGCTAATATTTCATTTGTAACCATGGATATCAGCTCCTTTAGTCGAATATCAAACACAATAGGAGAATCCACTGTATAGAGCTTTTTCTGCATAACACTTTAATAACAGTGAATTTAAAAAAAAACTACTCATCACACTTTATAGTCCTAGAAAATAACTTCATTACACATGGTACCAATCTATACCTACAACAACGAGGGACAGCCATGGGCACACGAACGGCAACATCATATGCCAACCTTTTTCTGGGCATCTTTGAATCTCAATTCATTATGTCTTAACACCACTACAGGAGTCATATTCACACATATCGCAGGTATGTAGAACGACCTGTTCTACATCTGTACAGGGTCAATGATAAGAGCCAAACTCTTTCTGGAACAACTTAACAGAAACCTTTGGGGGATAATGTTCATGATTTCATGATGTTGATGATTTCAACTGTACCTAAATCACATACCTTGATTTGGAAATACAGAGGGACAGATCGTCACCTCCACCTTCTTTAAAAAGGTAAGCAAACCTTAGCAACCTCTATTCCCCCACTCCTTCCGGTTTGCGTTCCACTTCGAGTTTGGGACCATGATCAAATTCCATTTAGATGCCGAAAAGGTGTGGTACTGTGTATATATCAGTACTGGTGAAACCTATACCAAGACTTCTGGGGGAGTAAAGTCCACCTTTCATTATATAGTATCACACCACTCAAATTTAACTATGGAAACCGATCACAGAGTAACTCAATGTTATATTCAATGTATTTTGTTCTGTTTGATCTTATTTAGTTTTTTACCAACCCAATAACCATGTTTTTAAGGTAACTCACCACCTACATAATAACTGTGTTTTTAATGTTACTCGCCACCTACATACAGCAACCTTTTACCTCTATTAGTCTCATGAATCATAACGTACAATTGGAATATATATGATTATTATTATTAATTCTTGAGCTCTAAGCTTTATGTGTGTATATACTAAAAACCCGAACACTATTTACTAACCTGTATTTTACATACTTATATATTAGACATATTCTATATTATATTTTAATTCTGAATGTGAATATGCCTAAACACATCAGTGTCCATCTTACACACTGTATGAGAGTTATGGATTTCTGAATTTATGATTAACTTTTATATCTTGTATATTTTAAAAAATGTTGACCTCTGTACATCATGTGAAATTCCCTCTTTTATGTTCACCATTTTTAGAATATATATGTCAACACCTTTGTATCCTTACAAAGTTATGGGACTTATTTTGTATTCCCCTAGACCAGATAAAGCACCCAGTACCGAGGAGCGAAACGCGTTGTGTTTTTTATATATTCCCTTTTGCTAACCAATAAAAACTTAAAAAGAAACCCAAGTGGTCTGCTCCATCAAATCTTCCTTTTTTAAGGGATTGAGTATGTATTTATCCCATACATCATCTTTTGATGATATATATCCCTGCATCTACTAACCGTCTTCCTACTTATGTGGACATTATCCTAGGGAGACAACAAGGCTGCAACACTATAAACTTTCTTATATTGACGAGCACAAGTCAACAAGGTGAGTGGAAATAGCCCACGGTTCAATACCCAAACCATACCAAGGTGATATTGTGCCAGGCCATGCTGTTCTCTCTGTTTTTTTTCTGTCCTTTTTCAAGATCTATATCCTAAGCTGTGCCCATATATACAAGATAGGGGTAATAGTACTAAGCTGTGTCCATATATACAGCATAGGTAATAGTACTGGGCTATGGTGTAGTGTAGGATATGTGCAGTAGTGCTTTATTATAGTCTAATGAAAACAAAGAAAACAAACAGACGTAGACAGCAACAGAAATCAGACAGGCAGACACACACACACACATTTACATTGACATAAAAAACACGTACGTACCTCACACATGAGCTCTGTCTCCCCTCAGCAAAGCTGCATGAACAGGACCTTTGCAATACTCACTCTTCCACTTCCTGAAATGTAAAAACAAATACATGTGTGTGGGGAGTCGGCCATAGAAAGCATAGCAAGGCGGAGCTAGTCCCTGCATACAACTCTATCCGTCTCCTAGGGAAAGTTGGGGAGTGGGGCCCCCAATGGCCTAAAGACGCCAATCCCTTTGGCCTCTGGTAGCAAAGCCTGTAGTCCTTATTTCGAAAAAAACTTAATCAAATACAACCTCTTTAGATTTCATCACCTCCACCACCTCTAGCCTTCTTGTTTCCAAGCTATCTTATAAAGTTTCTACAACCAATACCATATTTTAATCAGTTAGTTGGTTTTCACAGCTACCGTACTAAAAAGAAAGTGCGTGGATTGTGGATCAATGTTGCACCACTAAAGTAAATTATTTCTGGAGGTGCATATTTGGCTGAACTAAAACTCAAAAGTTTGGCAATCACAGTCCTGCATTGTGCATAATTTATATTATCCATTGTAATCATACTAGAAAAACACTGCTACCATTATCTAACTAGAGATTTATCTATCAGAAAAGATTAAAAGAAACTGGACAAAACATTAATATTTTTCTACAATCAGGGTCAGGTACTTTATTTCTCAAGTATGTAATTGTCTACAAGAACCGCAACCCTTTTAGGTGAAAACCTAAACCTCTGTTCACACTATCTGTCAATGCGGAGATTCATAATGATTATTAATAATTTTGTCAATACTGTGGCCCACAGATACAAATAGTGTGTGATTTTTCAAGAAATGAACACTCACTGAACCATTACTGAATGGTTGCTGTCGACAACAGTAGTTATTTTTTCAACATTTTTATGATTTTGTCACAAAGGTTTTAAAACATTTATATCATAGTAACATCAGTTCATCAAGTCCAACCTATTAATTATACATTATACAGTGTTGATCCACAGAAAGGCAAAAAACCCTCCAAGGTTGATGTCAATTGGCCCAATGCAAGGAGCAATTCCTTCCCGACCCCTAATATGGTGGTCAGAATAACTGCCTGGATCAACAGAAGCTAGAAGCTGTAATAGTTAGTGCAATAGTTATAGCAATAGTACATCCTTGCAGGAAGATATTTCCAGCACCGGGACACTCTATAACGTCCACAAACAGAGCCAGCACCAGAAGCTGTATGTTGGCTGTATGTTATAATGGACTCTAACACACAAAATCAGAGCCAGCTCCGATTGCGAGTATTAACCCCTTACACACCAAGCATCAAGCATGACCACAGCATGTAAGGATATAGGGATCCTATAGGTATCAGATCCTCAGTGCAGCTTACTAGGGTATTCAATCCTCTTCTGGGCAGCCCCAGGGTCTGCCAAGTGCCCCGGGGCTGCCTGATGTCTCTGGCAGTCAGACCCCCTCCGGGTCTGACTGTAAACTGTGGCATGTGTGAGCATCATAAAATATGTGGAATCTTAAAAAACATGCTAACATAAAGCAGACATTTGGGAAATGTAAATGATCGATTAATTTGGGTTCTACAACTATCTGCTTCAAAAGCAAAAAAATTACTTTTGAATGTTTGATATTTGAAAATAAAGAATTTTTTAAAAATTTTTGCCAAATTTCTGTTTTTTTTAATAACTAAACACAAAAAATATCATCCAAATTTTTAAAATAATTTTAAGTACAATGTGTCATTAGAAAAAAAATCTCAAAATCCCCTCGATATGTTAAAGTGCTCCTAAGCTATAACCACTTATAGTGACGTAGGGCATACTTGAAAAATGGGGCCGTATCCTAGAGGCTAAAATAGGCCTGAACAGGTTAAATTGTTACTTTGCCGCAATCTACAATTTGGCCTGGTTTCGTCCGAATTGCTTGTCTGTCTTCTCTATTGTCTCTCTGTGTTTTGTCATATTTCCTGTGCGCCCGTTGTATGGGTTGTAGAGCTGAAGTCCATAACCACTGGGGTTTGTTTGTGAGGCTTGTTAGGTAGGTTGTGTTGTGTCTGCGTTTAGGGCCTATACCCCATTCTCTACCTTGACAGACACATAATAAAAACTTTATTTTTGTTGAATTAAAAATAGTCACTAAGTGTTTGCCACTTTAACATAAAATAATATTAGTTATTAGGTGTAATAATGCTCACATGGTAAATGCTCACAATACTGTATTGTTACAGCTACATTTGGGTATCTCTAAATATCTAGATGGTGATATCCGGACTGATGTCTAGTCATTCAAGCTTCAGTTTTCTTTAAGACTATAACCAAATAACAGCTTTCTTACCTTGGACCAAGTGCATTCCTATGACCCAACACATTTCTATTATTGTTTTATCCACATATTTTGCAGGGCAAGAACATTTAGAGAGTAGATGACACCGACAATGCTGCAATTGATAAATTCTTTTACGTCTGTTTTGGCCCTTTTCTGGATTTCTGCTATTAATGTTAGGCTGAAATCATTGATATTGAGATGTCTCACAATGAGGTTAAATTCTTCCTTATTTAGTGTGGATGTAAGCTGCTCAACATCAATGTACCGCAGCCACAGGGATATGTGTTGGTTCCATCTGCTCATCATTTCATGGCTCTACTGTATGTGCTATATGTGGTAAATTTTGATCACTACCTACAAAAACAACAAAACCAAGTTTGGAAAAACATTCAATATTTCCTTCATTAAATCATCAATAATTGAACACAGTGAAAAGAAACACAATATTCATGGGGCGACAAGTACAACACATAGAGGGACACAAAAAAACACAAAGACAAGGGCAAGATAAACAATCGGGAGCCATAATTTAGTATTCATACAAGTATCCAAAGTGGTCAACCAACTAGATTGGAAGAACTACTGCAAAATGTTAACATATATGTTTTCACTGTAACATATTTAGTGCCTATTAAGGGAACTGCATGCCCATATAGTAAAAGAGCATGCAGTAGAACAGGTCATCTATTGAGACTTATAGCAAAAGTGGTTGCTTACCCATCGTAATGTGCACCATATCTACCAGGATGACACATACCCCAATGCAAGTTTCAAAACACTGACTTCATCAATCTGCATGCTGCCTTTCCTCATTTACCAGCACCTCAATGGCACCATTTAAGTACATTCGGTATATAAATTTAGTACGCCCATGGAAGGGAGGGGGATTCTATAGTTCGCTAAAGGGGGGCCCATCCTTTTCTAGTTTTGCGCCCGAAAATGAGTGTGCCGGTGGCTGGTGCTTGAGCTCTCGTACACTTGCACTTAGTAACTGGAATAACTACATCCCTTCAATCAGGCTTAAACCTATGAACAGGGGAGTTACTCTTTGTCATTGTTCAATAAAATGTTGATGTATTTAGTTAACAAAATTCATAATTTGTATAAACCAAACACAACCTAAAAGCATATGGCCACTGCATATGTTTACGCTTGTAGCAAATTTTTCATTTACCTGTAAATCTATTTGGAAATGGTCACATACACTGCTGCTGGATACCATAAAATACTGCTGGAGGAAAAAGAATTTTTATAGGACAGGAAATAAGACATTGAAAAATTTGCTGGAACGTAATGTAAATAAATAGAAATTAAACAAATTCAGTGTATGGCTGCGCAGGTAGAGAGATTATAGAATGACCAGAAAAAATTTGAAGTGGCCCACGAGTGTATTCTGAAGTTCAAGGCCAAAAAAAGAATAAAATGCAAAATCAGCACTAAATATAAGACATCTATTACAAACTCATACATTTGGGACAGGAACACGGCGCACAATGCACGGGCAGTCTCCAGTGTACCTGCAGCTTTTATGTAATGTCGGAGGAGAGCCCAGTACAGTTTGCTCCGTTGGATGAAAGCCAGATAAATATATCAAATATAAAAGGGCTTGCAAAATGCAGATCATGTTACTTGCTCTACTAGCAAAGAGCCAACAGAAAAATACTAAATTTCCTCTTTTCTTTTTAAATGTATACTTATCATTTCTTTTACATTTTTTTAGAAAGTATTGAACAGTGAAATTTTCAGTGAAATTTTCCCACTTATTTTAATTAGAAGAGCACCAGAAAATAATGCCCTGTCCAACTTTGTACTGGATTTTGTAGCAGCTTAGTACAAAGCTTAGGAGACTGGAGCTCAGCTAGTGTGGATCACCAACATGCCAGAAGAAAATTAAAGAGAATGTATCATCATTGTGACTCATGATTAAAACCAGATTAAAATGTATCACTGGTATCTAATCTTTTTCTTGTTTTCTTGCACATTTTTATTCTATTTCCTGTTAACTATCATGGTGGTTGCCATCTTGCCTGGTACTTACTCAGGTTCTAGTAACAGCATTTAGTGATATACTGTACAGAAGCCTCATGGCCATTGGCAGGAATGAGCATTAGGTCTATGGAGAGTTTTCTAGACGTGCTCTGTGCAAATAGGAGATGGAGATGATCTGATACATAGAGTGAAATTTGCAGGGTTTAAATACTTTTCATTGTAGAATCTCTCATGAAAGCATTTTTGATAGATGATCAAATATGCAAAAAAATATATATGTTTACCATAAAAAATAGCTTTCTGTGACAAATTCCTTTTTAATGTAACAAAACTTTTTTTTTCTTGTTGGACTTCACTTACAGAATAACTTCATCCAACCCTCCCCGAGGCCAAAGTAAATTAGTCTTGAATATCACATTATTGAATTTGTGCCCCTTTGAACCCCCTTAGCAAAGCATAACAGAGTAGAATGTCATGGTGTGGTCAAGGAGGAGTGGAGAGCCTCTCCACACATACTGGGTGTTTGCTGCACTTGAAAACTCCTATTTGCCAACTCATGTGATTGGTGCTGGCTATGCCGCAGTGAAATAAGATCACGTCACTTAAATTATGGTGGCCCACAGACAACGCCATCTTGGATTTAATTGTTGACCAAACACATCATTGTAAGGTGTTGATCGGTTGCTATGACAGCTGGGACCCTTACCGAGGATTTCTATCATAGCAGGATCGGTATTACCCTGTAGGGCTAACACAGATTCAGTAAATTTCTAATATACTTCAATAATGTCCAGTAGATTTTGTCAGTGATCAGACCATCTAGGTTTTCAGTACCCTAAGAAATTTATTAAACAGTAAAAAAAAATAATAGTAAAAAAAACCGAAATCACCCAATTCCATAGAACAGAAATAAAAATTAACAAATATAAACATCACTGCATGTTTTATCAAAGTAAATGTGCTATAACCCGTATTTTGCTATTACAATGAGCAGAACATGTCTCCCCCTCTTTCTTTATCTCTCCTCCCTCTGCCTATGGCATCTAGCAGCAGCAGGAAGTGCAGAGAAGGGAGACCTGCTCTGCTCATTGTAACAACCAGTGAAAAGACATCAACACCTCCCAGAGTTGCTCAGACTTACAAGCATAATTTTAAAAGTTTCTTTTGGAAGGAAGAATGCCATGGATAACACATTTAAGAAGATAAACATAGTCATGATGCCTGGCTCTATGAGTAAGTGTCCCTGGTTTATCATGATGGAGTTTTATTTATAACATATACCCTACATTTTTTAAAGGGGTTTGTCCATAAAAGAAAATTCTCAAATTTTTATCCCCTAGTGATGTTTACACAATAAAGATTATTTTTAACCCCTTTCTTTACAGTTTATTGCTGTTTTAGCTCAGTGATGGTCAGTGTAAAATTCCAGGGTGTGGGCGGGGACTCTTTGAGCAGACACTTCATGGTCCCTCTAGTGCTATGAAATGTTGTGTGGTGACAGTGCACTTAACCCCTTAAGGACCCATGGTGATTGCACCTTAAGGACCTTGCAAGATTTTGAAAATCTGGAGTATGTGGATACTTTATGGAATAACTCTGCAACATTTTAACATATCCAAGTCATTCTGGTGGGGTCTTTTTTTGTAACATGTTGATTTATCATTTAGTGATAAAATTAAATTCACATGATTTATTCTTACTTTTTAAAACTTGCAAAAATTGGCAATTTTTGGTAAAAAATGCAATTTTCTCCTATAATTAATCACAGTATGTCACATGCAGTAAAGGAAACTGAGAAAATGGTCTTCAAATTGTATTTCACTGTTCCTTCTGTGCCGAAAAATGCACTCAACATGGCCATCATCTGCTTTTTGGACAATTGGCAGGGCCTACAATGGAAGGAGCACATTTTAGCTTTTCTGGCAACAATTCAGGCTGCAACCAATTCTACACTCAAACCCCTAATAAATTGTCCCACTTTGGTGTTTGAGGTGGATATGTGTGTCACTAAGAGCTAAACACAACGGTAGCAAGTCCCCCTGCAAATTCCTCACAATATGGTACTAGCTGCACTACTAGTGCCAGCAAGCCCAGCCACAAGCAAATAAAAAAAAAAAATGTATAACGTTATTGTAGCCCTAAGAAGGGCTGTTGGGTTCTTGTAGAATCACTCCTGCCTAACACTATTCTAATAGAACGTACAAGTTACGTACAAGATCAGTTCTGTTGGTTTGTTCTTAAGTTGAATTTGTCGAAACTGTATATTTTATAATTGTAACCCCAGCAGTAATTTTTTTGGTCTCTGTGACAAATTTTAAAAATTTTAAAAATGTTGGGTTGTCATAAGAACCAGCATTAACAATAAATGTTAATTGCAGACACCTTTGATAACTGTTATAGATGATTATTGTAGCTTAAGGCAAAAGTACAGTGAATTACCAACATCCAGAGGTCTGTTTGTAACTAGGTGTCGTCTGTAAGTCAGGTGTTCTTAAGCAGGGGACCGCCTGTACTGATATTAATATATGGATGATGATTTAATCATCACAATTTTCCTTTAAAGATATTGAATTTAGGAAGAAAACAACAAATGTTATCAATGGTTTTGTTCTTTTTTACTTTACTCATTTACACTATAAATCTATTCACATTTCCACTATACACTATAGAACTACAGAACTGTGTATATGTTAATGCTTCCATTCCTCCTTCAAATCTCTAAAAGCTTACTGATAGTCAGTCTGTAGTAAATCTTCACCACATTTATTCGGTTCATTGACAGAGCTATATCAGTGATCACCCTTGAGCAGAGTATGGGATGAGATGTCTGTTCACAGTACCTTCATAACTTAGTGGCAAAAATAATAAAAAAGCATGCTATGATATTCTATATATATAAAAAGACACAGACGCTTCTCGCAGGAAGCTGATAAACCATTAACAAGTAGTCAATGGAAGTATAACAGATAAAGCCTAACTGATCAAAACAGAAGATAAGGGTTTAAAGGGACTCTGTAAGTAATATTGACCACGCAAAGCTGAAGACAGCTAAAGGTAGCAGCTCTAGAGATCTATGTAGCCACACCTTTGTATCTGTTTGTATTCAGAACAAGTCCATGAAAAATGCATTAACATTCCAGGATTGTAGCTGGATTTGGAGCACTGTTGCATAACCCCTCCTCCTGAATGACTGCTATAGTATTGAAACAGAAGCTGCTACAGCAGTGACTCATAGCAAAGGAGAAGGGTTGTGCAGCAGTACATTGGAGAGATGATACCAGTGCACCAAACTGATCCAAATCAGGCTAACACACCTGGAATATAAATGCATTTTCCACAGTGCTGCTGCTACTAACAACACACACAAAATGTATGGTTGTACATAAGCTGTACATAAGGAATCCATGGGGGTGAAAGGGACTATATTTAATGAATCCATAGGGGTGAGGGGGCTTACATAAAATAACCATGACAGGGCTGTATGGTATGATAAATGTCACGATCAGAGGTAGTGGAACCTCTGTACCACTGTGGGCGATGACGTAAGCCGACACCTGGGACCGGAGTCTAAGTGGTACCCGGTTTTTACCAGAGCCCACCGCAAAGCGAGTTGTGGCAGCGTGGTACCACCAAGTTTTTACACAGGCGCGACTTTGCCCACGGTGGTGGCCAAGGCGTAGTGCAGAATCGTGAAGCAAACTCGTGGTCAGGGACAGGCAGGAGGTCAAGACAGGCAGCAGAGGTTCGGAGTCGGGGACATAGCAATAGGTCAGGACAGGCAGCACGGAATTGGAGTCAGGAATGGAATCGAGGTCACAATGGGAAATCTGAATAATCTGGAATACAGCTTTCTCTCAGGCATGGAACCACAAAGATCCGGCAGGGTCCTAGGAAGATGCTTGGCATATATAGGTAGTCAGATGGCCAGCGCTGATTAGTAGTGCGCTGGCCCTTTAAATCTTAAACGACCGGCGCACGTGCACGTGCCCTAGGAGACGGGGACACACGCACTGAGGAGACCATCGCTGGAGCACGGCAGAGTGAGTGAGACTGCGGGTGAGAGGGGGCACACGGAGGCACATGGGTTGCCGAAGCACCCGTGAAAATAAACTAGGGACTATTTTATGGAAAAGAAGAAGTTTCAGAATTTTTAATGTCTCCATGTCAAAGGGGCCCATTGAGTAGCTGTCGCCCAGTGGCCTATCGAAGCCTGGAGCCGACCCGATTTTTACCATACATGCGCTTCTTAGATTTTACCTCTTTTCCCTTTTCAAAGTAGAGCATAGAATTTACATTTTACAGTCATCTGAAGAAATTTGCAAAATGTTGCTGAGGCTTAGACATGAATGAATTAGTAAACAAGCAAGAATCCTGTGCACCTCTCAAAGACATAATCCATTTTATTCAGACACAAATGGAGAGAGCTTTCTTTAGAAATGCATCACCATTGCTTTAAAGTTGATGAAACATTTAATATTCTGCATGTGAATGTGCATCTACACAAGACGAAATGCTCTCGCTAATCTTCTTAGAGTTGTCACATTGCATTAAATGGTCAAATCCACCGATCTGGAATAGCAGTCAAAGGTTGTTTATGTCTGACCCAGACTAATGAAAGGCCCTACTATACATAGCCTGGAGATAAATTGCGAGTTTGGCTTGAACTACAGCCAGTTGTAGAACAGTCAATGAAACAGGGTGATTGGGATGTAGCTCTAAGTAAAGATTCCCAGCAGATCTGCGGCCTGTCATTATATTTATAGTGTGAGATTGCATTGAACTTCTTTGTGTCCAGAAACTGAGGAACAATTCGCTCTATGACCTAATATATCCCACCTTTCTGCACGACTGGTAAATCTTATTATGGTTACATCACTCATATATATTTTGACAAAGGTTAATAGAACAATAACTCTTAAGGGAAAAGTCAAAATGTTGGCAACCCTAGGAAGTAATAACAATGTGTTATCTAGATGGTTATCCCTTTTAACTGTTATGAGTGTACTATCTTCAGGTTACTACAAAACAAAAGGTGGTGAAGTAAATACTACAGGATTCAGCTCTCAAGTAGATCATTGTGTGCACCAAAGGTATAAGGGTTCTTCTTTGGATTGGTTTTAAAGAAAATCTGCCATCAAATTCCAGCATGATAAACCAGGGACACTTACTCATAGATCCAGGAACTCTGACTGTAGTAGTCTTATATTCGTTATCCATGGCCTCCTTTCTTCTAAAATCAGCTTCTAAAATTATGCTATTGAACCAGAAAGGTTTGGTGGGCATTACCAGTTCCCCATGTAGCTTCACAGGCTGTTACGCTGTCTCCCTCTCCCCCTGCTCACTCAGCTTTTCTCTCTCATTATGTGAGATTACTGCAGGCAGAGGGAACAGTGTGACAGCCTGTGAAGTTACAGAACAGAGGAGCTCTTGTAATGATCCTAGTGCCCTACATGAAAAGGGGCATGGTGTCACAAAAAAATTCAATGCACCAAAAATAATGCTTATGGACCAGAATTACAGAAGTAGGTTTCTGTCTTAAAATTTACTATTTATTATCCATTAATTGAAAAGCCCACCTGTGTGAATGGACGGCTCTGTCTATGAGCTGCATGGGAGACGGCACTCTATCCCTCATGACACCTCATGTTCCTTCTGATGAGACAAATACTGTTGATAGAAGTGCAATAATGGAGATTGGGGACAGTTTCTTTTTGGAGAATCCTTGTAAGGGCGGGAGCTATTATGGGTCTTAAAGGCTAAGTGTGTAGAAACATGCACTGATCCCCACCGATCCCCACTGGCCTCAAGAGTCCATCATCAGGGATACCAGATCTATATTTTTTGGATACTATGGTAAGATCTACCCTTATTTCTTCTAAGCATTGAATATGATGTGATATGACATAATATGTGGATCTGTAACTAAGAGTGATTATATTGGTAACCCCACAGGTTTGTATTGCTTGGATGAGCATACTATCATTTCTATTTATATTATGAATTGTATTGTATTGTGAATTGTTTTTACGTAATGGATAAGAAATAGTAAGTTTTAAACTGCGCTCGTAACTGCTGACATTATACTATAATCTAATTGAGGCAGTGACCCGCTGGGGTCTATCTTTTGTCGAATCTTTCAACTCCCTACTGGTTTCTGTCTTAACCTAAGCCAACTAATAGGTGATACATGTGTGAAACTACACCAGATTTCTCACCCAGCATCAAAAACTTTACCCTAACTGTACCCTATGAAACTTTTGATAATTGTGCGTTACTTTGTAACAAGTATACAAATGTGGGAGATTTATCAAAACTGTCACACATTAGGCCAGTGAAGAGTTAGACTAGACAGTCTTATGCTGCATCAGATTCATCACTGTGTCTGGCATATTTTATGACTGTACTTTGCACCATCTATTAGATGTAGCTTACGTGTGAATGGTGTACCAACATTTTGGTGCAGTTGCATTATTTAGGCACACAGACTTTTTCCCCTGTAGCCACCGTTACCAACGACGCACGCTTTTGTTGCATTCGTTGGAAAAATGCATAAAAATGGTTGAAGACAGTAATATAAATATCACCTTATCAGTTTAACTGCAATTTAGGGTGTGTTGACCCTTTTTTGTTTAAAAACTAGGGAGGTCCTTTAAGCTTTTTTACATGCAAGTGAAAAAAGTTCATGTCCAGATCGGAAAGCACACGGCTCCAAATGTAATACTGATTAATGAATCAATTCACGCTACCATGTATGTAATGGACTATCTGTTTGCTCTGTTAAAAAAGATTACATGTCCCAGGGATGCAAAAAGGGTGAAAACTGCAGTATTTGGCTGCTGAGAATTGTCCATGTGTTTATAGGCTGTCCTTTATAGGTCTTAGGGCTATTAGTGAGGTTTAATTTAATTTCAAATTGATTTGGATCAAAGCAAAGTTTTTGTGTGAGTTTAACACATTCATATTCTTGTGCTTTTTTGATGATAAAAAAGAAACTCAAAAAGGCTCCAATATATATAATGAATGGATTTCTGGTAGAAACATCCCCCTACAGTAGCAATAAGACTACCCCTGAATAATGTATAAGTTTTATTGTGCCCTGCACTATACATGTTTCCAACGTGTCTACTGTAATGGAAAGAAAATGGAAAATACAAGGTCTGTGTTCCGTTAAATCCTCAATTAACTATGAGACTGCAGTGCAGAAGTTCAGCAAAATCAATTAGCTGCTCAACACATTGGCATTTATTTCTCCAACCTCCACTAGTAAATATCCCCAATAACTGTGACTGCCGCGTCCACAGTGGATCCTGAATGAGGTAACACTTGCTCTGTCCACATATTTCTCCATTTCAGGGTTCCCTCTAATCAGATTATTTTAAAACAGGACTGGAAACTGAAGAGTGAAATCAATAAATACATTTCTCTGCAGGCAGAGTTTGAATTACTTATTTGACTCTTGTGTCAAGCATGAAAAATAGCTCAAACACTTCTCAAATACACTGACAGAATGTTTCTGGTGGGCTGCTTCACTTATCATCACACAGATAGCATGAAAAAACATCAAACCATTGTGCAGAGACTGATTAGCTATCCTTATAACATCAATAAAATGTTACTGCCATCCACACAAAAGTGGCCAGCCGACTAATCTGTGGGATGAAGAGATGTTACATTTAGTCACAGTCACAATAGTGGAATATACAAATATTAATAACGTAAATATGATCAAAAATATCCCTTCCATATTAACAGCTTTTATTGAAAAGATGTTCATTGCATGAAAAAAATTTGACAAATGGTAAATATTCATTACAAAAATACATATATACAGGACCATGCAAAGGATTCACAACCAATTTGCATCTGGTTGGCTTCCGTTTTTTCATAGATCTTCATAAATTATAGTCTATGGGTGATCCATGAAAAACTGTTCTGACTCAAACATGCTCTACTTTTGACAGTATGGATGCATGGTCCATAAAAATAATTGAGTAATTAAAAAGTAATAAGGCCAATATATTGACATGAGCGTTGTGCTTCTGTCTTAATAATCGGGGCACCCGGTGTGCAACAAGAGGATCCAAACTCTTAGTATTTTCAGCAAAACACTAGTGGAATTGAAATCTACACCAGGACAGTCATAGGGGGTCATTTACTAAGGGCCCGAAGCGCGTTTTTACGTCGGGTTACCTGAATTTTAGTGTTTTGCGCCGATTTTCCCTGAATTGCCCCAGGATTTTGGCGCTCGCGATCGGATTGTGGCGCGCATCGGTGCCGGCATGCACGCGACGGAAATCAGGGGGCGTGGTTGTCTGAAAACCCGTCGGATTCGGAGAAACCGCCGTATATTTTTTAAAAAATGTGTCGCTTGACACGTGCTTACCTGAACCCGGCCTGGCTTGGTGAACTTCAGTGAACTCCGACGGAATTCAGCGCAGTGACACCAAGTAGACATCGGGGGAACTACCTTAGTGAATCGCCGGAAGACCCGAATCCTCCACAGAGAACGCGCCGCTGGATCGCGAATGGACCGGGTAAGTAAATATGCCCCATAGTGTACATGTGAGCTATAAACTGCACCAGTTTTGGTCCAGCCCACACCTTAACCACACAGCACTGGGTTATTTTATAAGTTGAACATGTTGCGCAAAAAAATGCAAATTCCTAGGTTTTGCAAATGTTTCATGCCATACATGCAAAAAAAAAAAACAAGTAGGTCATAGGTCTATTGTATTTAGTGCAGTTATGTACAATCCAATAAATGGAGGGCACAATGCCATTTATACTGTTGTGGACATGAGCCTTTAGGCAGTTACGGAAAAAATGCTTGAAAGTAAGTATTTTCTAAAAATAGTAGTGTTAATAGTGACACAGCCATGGTAATTAAGAACTATCTTCAACATAACAAGAGAATAAGAAACCAAAAACGGGGAGGTAGACGTGGCACATCTTAGTTTTTTCTCTTTACCGATACAAGAGAATAAGAAGTTTGGAAAGTTATATTATGGCTCCCATGGAACCCTTTTCTCAACATCATCAAGGCCTTGACTACACAGAGAGACTTACATTTAAGCAAGCCGAGCAGGTTAGTTCTCCAAAAGGTCTAAAACCACCTCCTTGGCATGTTCTTTCCTACGTTGCTGTGTGTCCCTTAGAAGCAAGCTAGTTGTGCTTGGATATGGCTAACCCCATACCCTGGCAGTGGTGGCCAGACATGCTCTGTTGAGATCTACCCGACCACCTCGATACAGTGTTCATTATCACAGGACAGCTGTGGGACATGCCATGTTCTGTCCATTTCATATGCAAAAACAACTTGTTTTTTTGTGGAATCACTCCTTCCACATATCTACCTGACTTGGGCGCTCGGTGGAAGAAGAAATGTTCTGCTGAGATCCATACTGTAATAAATGCTGCTTCCAAACTTCAGCTACCAGCACCACTCGCGAACTCCAGGAAGCCTATAAGTCATGGGCATCAGCTTTTTTGTTCTTTATTCTTTGTTCAGAAATTTCATATCAGTATAAAAGCATTCAAAAGATAGGACACATTTCGGCCAGTCAAGCCTTTCTAAACCAGATAAAATGTTGACTCAAAAATTGCATCAGAGAGAGTCCATCAATACAGCAATAACTAAAATAGTGTAAAGGATATGAGTGGATTCTCACCTGGTGGCACAATTAAATGTGCATGTAATCAAACATACTCAGAGGACCATCTTATAGCAATAAATAGTGAATGGTGTGAAGGAAAATAAAACACTGAGAATATAAAAACATTAAAAGGTTATATGGAATCTATTATCTCATTTAACCCATGTGGGTGCAAAGAGTTAAGTCTAAAGATCCAATAGGATTCTCTTTTATCCTATTTTTGCTCTCTTTTTTTGGAATCTGCTCTATTGGGATAACGTCTATTATTAAAAAAACCCTTTCATGTTCTAGATGCAGATGCTTTGATAGGCTTTGCTTAAGAAAATTACTTTTTGTTTTATGTCTGTGGCCATTCATACGTACTCTTAACCCCTTCCCGACATTTG
This sequence comes from Engystomops pustulosus, assembly GCA_019512145.1. Lineage (NCBI taxonomy): Eukaryota > Metazoa > Chordata > Amphibia > Anura > Leptodactylidae > Engystomops > Engystomops pustulosus. The sequence continues at coordinate 40,839,246 of CM033650.1, forward strand.
ACGTAATAGTACTGCATGGTGGGAGGTGCGTTCCTGCAAAATGCAGTACTATTACCTCAAACTTCTGGCCCCGGCTCCTGAACGGAGCCGGGGCCAGAAGCTGCGGATGTCGGCTATATATTATAGCTGACAACCGCCTCTAACACCCGCGATCTGAGATTTCTCCGATTGCGGGTGTTAACTCCGATTGCAGCCCCGGGACTGCGTGATCCTCCTCTGTGAGCCAGGTCCGTGCCTTCTGGCAGGACCTGGCTGTAACACACTGAGCATGCGCATCTGTATTACACTGTATTACACTGTGTAATGTGAAGAAGAGCTTGGATCAGTGGATCGCTTGTTCAAGCTAACCTGTAAAAGTAAATAAAAAAAGTTAAAAACATTTAAAACATTTTTTAATAAAAAAAATTTATTAAATAAAGTTAAAGTCCCCTAAACACAAATATTCCCTATACGCATGCAATAAAGTGAAAAAAACACAAAATCGGCAAAAAATTCACCTGCTCGGTGAACGCCGGAAAAACAAAACCCGAAAAATACGCCAAAAATGTACATTTTTCATAAAATCTCTACACAAAAATGTTCTAAAAAGTGATCAAAAAAGTTATGTGCGCCAAAATGGTACCACTGAAAAGAACAACTCAACAACTCAAAATAAGCCCTAGACTAGCTCTGTCAACCAAAATAGATGGCGATGCAAAAACAAATGAGATTTCCTCTTTATTAGTTTTCATCCCGTAAAATTGTAAAAATAAATGAAAAACTATATAAATGAGGTATCACCGTAATCGTAGTGATCTGTAGAATAAAGATAATATAGTATATTTAGTGTACGGTATACGACCTCAAAAAAATATTAAAAGAAAGTAAACCAAAATTGACAATTTTCTTTTCACCCATACATTCAAGAGTTAATAAAATTTCATCAATAAGCTAATGACCCACTAAAATGAAGTATTTGTAAAGTGCATCTCATGTTGAAAAAAATAAGCCCTTGTATGTCCAAATTGACAAAAAAATAAAGATTGTATAGCCAATAAAAAGTGACAATGCATAATCTGCTCTGAATGGCGCAGCTTTCCTTCGATGCCCTGTTGTGTGCACATACTGCAGGTTACCACCACATATGGGGTATTGTTATACGCGAGAGAGATTGGGTATCAAATTTTGTGGAGCGTTTTGGTATTTTATCTACTGAAAATTGTTAAATTTTTTGAAAAACACATTCATTTAGCCAAAAAAATTTTACTTTCAAAATTGCATCTGATTTTGTTTAACCCCTGTAAAACAATTAAAGGGTTAACGAACTTCATGAAAGTTGTTTGACGTCCGTTGAGGGGTGTAGTTTCTATAATGGGGTAATTTATGGGGTTTATTTAGGTCTCTAAAAGTGACTTGAAACCTGAGTAGGTCCCTCAATAGCAGGATTTAGCTTTTGTTATGAAAATGTGAAAAATCGCACCTAACGTTCAAAGCCTCATAACATCCTACAAAAATAAGAGAATGTATAAAAAATCCATGTCCACATAAAGTAGACATTCGTTGAATGTTAGTTAGTAAGTATTTTTGCGGTTATGACTATGTATGGAAAAAGTAGAACATTTTGAAGTTCGAAAATCAAGAATTTTTCCAAATTTTCACCAAATATCTGATTTTCTCATAAATAAATGCAAAACATACCACCAAAATTTTTCAACTAACATGAAGTACAAAGTGTCACGAGAAAACAATTTTAAAATCACTTGGATATGTTAAAGCATTCCGAAGTTATAACCATTTATAGTGACACAAGGCAGGTTTGAAAAAATGGGCCGTGTCAGGAAGGTGAAAAGTGGCTTCGGCGTTAAAGTTTGAATAGTATGACCTACCTATTCAAGACCACACACAATTCACCAGATAAAGCATCCTCCTATAGTAAGCATCCTCCCCCAGAATTCTATCTCGCCCATGTAGTGGTAATTCCAAAACCCAAGAGTAACCCTTTATTGGTTAAAAACTATTGCCCTATTTCCCTCCTCAATCTTGACTTTGCATATGTTACTGCAACAATTTGCCAGTGTCTCTGGACTGAGAGTTAACTTAGATAAGTTTGAAGCCTTTTTTTAAAAATCCCTACACTGGAGTGGAACAACTTGTCATCTAGCTTTGGATTTCAAAATAGAGAACAATGGTGCACATTTACTTACCTGTCCCTGGCGCATTCCCCGATGTGCATTGTCCGACTGGAATGCACTGTGCCCCGATTAACTAACATTGTTCACCCGATAACCTGCATGTGCCACTTCCGAGATCAGGTCTGCTGGACCATCCTGCGCTCAGTCCAAATACGTTGGATTGTCCGACACCCCCCCCCCCCCCCGATTTCTGTTGCATGAAAGCCAGCTCCTCTACGCCAAAATCTGATTGTGTGCGACACAATCCCCTTCTAAAGAACTGTCCCAATGGCGCAAATCCCGAAAACGTCGGGAAGTCCGACGGAAATGCGATCCGCATACTCTTAGTAAATAAGCCCCAACCATATTTGCCTAGAAAATGAACTTTTTCCCCAAAACACATTTCAACTTCGCTGCAGGCCTGCCTTAAAAGGAGCAGCTAACATTGTTTCAGGGATTGCTCCGTTAACACAGGTGTGGGTGTTGATGAGGACAGGGCCGGAGATCAATCTGTCATGATTAAGTAAGAATCACACCACTGGACACTTCAAAAGGAGGCTGTTGCTTGGTATTATTGTTTCTCTTCTGTTAACCAAGGTTATCTCTAAAGAAACACATGCAGTCATCATTGCACTGCACAAAACTGGCCTAACAGGGAAGAGTATCACAGCTATAAAGATTTCACCTCCTCAGTCAACAATCTATTGCATCATCAAGGAATTCAAGGAGAGAGGTTCCATTGTTGCCAAAAGGGCTCCAGGGTGCCCAAGAAGGACCAGCAAGCACCAGGACCGTCTCTTAAAAGTGTTTCAGCTTTGGAATCGGGCTACCAGCAGTGCAGAGCTTGCTCAGGAAAGGTGTGAGTGCATCTGCATGCACTGTGAGGCGGAGACTCTTGGAGCAAGGCCTGGTGTCAAGGAGGGCAGCAAAGAAGCCACTTCTCTCCAGAAAAAACATCAGGAACAGACTGATATTCTGCAAAATGTACAGGGAGTGGACTCCTGAGGACTGGGGTGAAGTCATTTTCTCTGATGAATCCCCTTTCCGATTGTTTGGAACATCTGGAAAACAGCTTGTTCGAAGAAGATAAGGTGAGCGATACCACCAGTCTTGTCTCATGCCAACTATAAAGCATCCTGCAACCATTCATGTGTGGGGTTGCTTCTCAGCCAAGGGAATCGGCTCTCTCACAGTCTTGCCTAAAAACACATCCATGAATAAAGAATGGTCCAGAATGTCCCCCAAGAGCAACTTCTCTCAACTGTCCAAGAGCAGTTTGGTGATCAACAATGCCTTTTCCAGCATGATGGAGCACCTTGCCATAAAGCAAAGGTGATAACTAAATGGCTCAGAGAACAAAACATAGAGATTTTGGGTCCATGGCCTGGAAACTCCCCAGATCTTAATCCCATTGAAAACTTGTGGCCAATCATCAAGAGACAGGTGGACAAACAAAAACCAACAAATTGTGACAAAATGCAAGCATTGATTGTGCAAGAATGGACTGCTATCAGTCAGGATTTGCTCCAGAAGTTGATTGAGAGCTGCCAGGGAGAATTGCAGAGGTCCTGAAGAAGAAGGGTCAACGCTGCAAATACTGACTTGCTGCAGTAACTCATTCAATAATATGTGATAAAAACATCTGACAAACACACATAAAAGCCAGAGGGCAACAGATCATGTGAACATATAATATTTGTGTCATTCTCTGTAGCTCCCAAATCACCCCTTATGTAAAGCAAGCACTGTGTAGGGCTTCATAAGCTTTCCTTTTTTGTTTTCCAGTGATCTATCATTTTCGAGAAAACTAATTTTCAAGTTAAACTAACTGCAGTACACAAAACATTTTATGTAACCGTATGCAAGGACACCTTTCATATATATTGCATTATCATATCCTTAGCTGTCAGATTATGGGATTTAAATTTTAACAAATGGATTTGAAATGATAATTTTTAATACTTCATGTTTGTACTGGCAAACAGCAATGAAATTAAAAAATTCTAGGTATGCATGATCATTACTTAAAACTGCCTAAAAAGCTATAAAAACTACAGTTTAAAATGTAGGCATTTTAACATGTGATCATCTAAAAATATATTGTTTGTAATATAATTTCTAACTGCATTAACGTTGTATCATCCCCTAACATTGAAGTATATGGTGTAGTCTTCAGATTCTGTAACCTTTGATGAATTCACCTGTAATCTCAGGGGCACATTTTATGGCCCATATCTAACATTAATCTTAACTACTGAAACATAGAACATTTACTGGAATGTTAAACAGTTCTATTCCATAAATGTGCTGGTCAGTCATCCAAATAATAATGCGGTTGGGTGCTATGCTGATTGATCTGGAATTTAGCGGCAGTAGATCATTGTGTGTTGTGTGGATGTGCGGTCCAGTTCTTTTTCTCTCCCCTTTTTCTCTTTTGTCTCTGCTATCATCCTCAGTTTTGCCTATAATTGAAGTAGTTGTCTCCCCTGGCTGTACAGATTGTCCCTTTGATACTGTAGCTTGCATAAATATAGGATTCAGATACAATTTTACAGAGGGGAGGGCTTACAGCTCCCTGTTAATAAGTGAGAGATCAGGGTCTTTATCACAATGTATTGCTGATTTGGCTTTGTTATCATCCTGATATGTAGTATCATATGAGTAGAATCTTTACAACAATGCTTTACTGCTTGTTATGGGTTCCAAGCGAAAAAGTCACACCTTGTGGAGCGACCTGGCGGTACTACGTTGTAGCAAGTCCAACCCGCTTTGTGGCGTGCTCTGGTAAAAACCAGGTGCCACTTAGACTCTGCTTCCAGGTGTTCACTTACGTCATCATCCATGGTGGTCCAGTGGGTCCGCTACCCCTGGTGCCTGACAGTAATTTCCGGCCATGGATCCCACCAAGGTTCCGCTACCTGACCTGGCTGATCTTACCACCATTGTGGTCCAGCAGTCTCAGCAGATTGCCAGGCAGGGTCAGCAACTTGGTCAAGTCACTGCCATGTTGCAGTAAATTGATGGCTACTCAGCAGCAACGTCTAGTTCCTGCGGCTTCTCGTGCTACTCCAGTTTGTCTTACATCTGCGGAACCCAAGCAGAGACACTCCTTGCCATCTAAGTATGATAGAGACCCCAAGTTGTGCAGGGGCTTTATCACTCCGCTCGCTGCACATTGAACTTATGCCAACACAGTTCTTCACTGAACGATACAAAGTGGCTTTCATCATCCCCCTCCTCTCTAGGAAGGCCCTGGCATGGGCTACTCTCCTTTGGGACAGGAAAGACCTGGATATAGCTGATATTTCCTCCTTTATCGCTGAGATCCGGTCCATCTTTGCATTACTGAACCTGTGTCAAGGGGACTCATCTGTCAGGGACTACGTGGTTTGTTTCCATACTCTCACTTCAGAGTTAACTTGGAACGAAGCAGCTTTGGTTGCAACCTTTAAAAAGGGACTGTCAGAACAGATTAAAGACGCACTGTCTTGCACGTGACTTGCCGTCTACACTGAGTGGTCTCATCTCTCTGGCCACTCAGATTAACATCCGGTTTCCAGCATCTGGAATGAGTGCAAATCTGGACCCGGTGTCTGCCATTTCTGTCTTCTGTCTTCTAAAGACCTTGTCAGCTCGTAAAGCTCGTCTGAAGACTCAAGAGCGTACCAGACAAAGACAGGAGAACCTTTGCCTCTATTGTGCCAGCCCTCTTGAGAAGCCGCTGTCATCTCCTCTGTCAGTGGGAAAATCCTCTCCAAACAGGTCCCATACTGCATCAAGCCCCTGTCTCTGCAAATCGGGGCATTGCACAAGGAGAGACTGTTTTTTTATGTGCTACCCTGGTCCACATCTTCTACCCTGCTGGGTCTTCAATGGTTGCAGCGCCAAGCACCCCTGCTCAGCTAGAAGATGAGGAAGGTTCTCTGCTGGGGACCGGAGTGTCAGTCTTGCTGTTTGGTGGTACCTCATCCTGTGTTTTTCCCTGCTTCATACCAAGACTTTGCGGATGTCTTTTCAGAAAAGCAAGAGGAGACTCTGTCACGACACCAACTCTTTGAGTCCCATGTACAGAAAGTTCTCAGGTGCCTAGGGGCCACCCTCGGCATCAGCCAAGGCTGTTGCTCTTTCTTGTGCCTCGGATGTCATTGGGAAAGAACTGGCTCCTAGGCATATCATTCCTCCTGAGCGACTAGTTTTGCGGCTCCAGTGGACATTGCTCACATGTGGCTGGGCACCCTGGGGTGCAATGCTCTGTCGCCCTCATTTCCCCTTTCTACTGGTAGCCTGATCTGGTCAAGGATGTACAAGATTTTGTGGGCTCCTCCACTTTTTGTGCCCGAAACATGCCATCTCGCCTCAAGCCCGCCAGTCTTCTTCTCCCGTTGCGGATACCCAGCTGCCTGTGGGCTTTGTCTTGGTCCGTGGGGTGGAGTTTCTGTGATAACTGTGCGGTCAACTTCAAGTGAAACTGGACTTCTCATCTGCCTACCATCCGCAGTTCAATGGACAAGTTGAGAGGATTAATCAGACCCGGGTTGCTATCACCAACATTTTGTCTGTGCCTGACAGGACGACTGCTACCATGGGCTGAATTCTCCTACGACTCTCTGGACTTCGAATCTGCCGGCTCCGTTCCATTTTTCATTGAGTATGGACACCTCTCCCTCTTGCTGAGAGCTCTGATGTTCCTGCAGAGGATGAAATTGGTCCAAGATCTCAGATCCATCAGGGAGAAAACACGTCAGTCTTTACTCCGAGCATCCACCCAGCAACAAAACCCAAGTAGACAAGAAGCTCAGGTCTCCTCCAGTTTTTTTCCTAGGTGAAAAAGTATGGCTGTCTTCGAGGTATGTCCGTTTGAATATTTTATTGCATTATGATTAATTATTTATGGAATAATGGTTTTAATGAAGTTACTGTTTTCTAATTAACACCTCCAAAAACAGTCGCCATATTTGGAGCCATTGGAGCCTATGAAGCCATAAAAATACCATTTAAATACCATGTACTTTACAATATGGCCCCATCTATTGTATACCAAATCAAATTATACAGCTAACACATGTTAGACATGGAAAAGACAGATAATTTTATGAACATCTGGATTTTAGTTAAACTATATTTATCATAGGCCCTTCAAGATTATCCTTCATCTTTAAGGATGACACACCTACTGTTAAACTGAGTACATCATCAACCCCTTAGTTATCAGCCTATTTTGGGCCTTAATGACCCATTAATTTTTTTTAAAATTTTCCCTTGTCACATGCCAAGAGCGATACATTTTTATTTTTCCACCAATGTAGCCAATTTAGGACTTATGTTTTGTGGAATGATTTGTAGATTTCAATGACATAGTTGGCAAGTAAATGTAACTTATTGATAAGATTTTATTAACTGTTTATGTGGTAAAATGTTGATAAGGGGTTTAACTATTTTGCAGTGTTCCCCATGCAGAATTAATGCTATCTTTATTTTCCGAATCAATACAATTAAGAAGATGGCAAATAATGTTTTTCCTTTTAGTTTTTTTTTTTTTAATTGCATTAAATTTGTTTCTATGTCAGTCCCTTTCGAGTCCCATGTAGTTTACACTGATGGGCAGCCTATTAGACACCTCATCTGAATGAGGGGACCTAAACGCTTATCTCCATAGCAGGGCCAAAGACTTAGAAAGGCCTCTGGGTACCCTAGAAACTATTGACTTCTGCAATCAGGATCCTCTAAATACTGGTTGCTGGACACTGGCTGCAGAGTACAGAGCTTGTGAGCTCCACCCAGGGCTGCCTTGCTGGGAGCTGACTGATGGTATCTATCCCTTAAAAGTTGGGTGGTTTTGTTCTTCAGCTCTGTGTTAGGCTGTTGGTTGATGATGCAGGGCTAGCCAGCCAGCTGCTGGGGGCAACTCCAGGTATTAGATAAATTTCCAGGACGCAACTCATCCAAGGCAGGTTATATGTGTCTTCTGAGAAAGTACACATAAGTTCAATTTGTTTACCCCACTGGCTTTTACATAGGTATTAGCAACATTCTTACTGTACATAAGCATAAGTATTTGTTTCTATTTTGGACTTAGAATCTAATTTCCAAATTAATCTACCTCTATGTTTTTGGAGTGTGGTAGAAAACTGCAGAAGGGAGAACAAGAAGAACATAGAAAACTGCATTGATATCTACCTCTTTGTCAGCTTTCAACTCATAGCACAAATAATGCAGTCTACGCTGATGATCTCTTCACCCACTTAGCCGCACTATCCTGAAAGTTACTAACTATCAAGTTGCATTTTCTGAAAGCTTTCGTTGATTCAACAGATTTGATTTTATGATTTGCCACATTTTTATAGTGAAATAATTATCTACTATACACTGAAAAGCTTTCCATTTGAAATGTAGTGGCATGAGCCAAACTTTTAGTTAAAGAAAATCTACCATTTTATTTCATGAATTATGAACCAAACATACCTTGAGAATGCTGTAGCTACACTGGTGCAGGCACATATCTTGTTTAATCCCTGTGCTGAGTGGTTTTTCTGAAAAAACAATTATAAAATTCAGGACCTTGGGAAAGCTGGATGACATGACACACATTACACACAGAGCTTTCTGAACAGGACTACAACAGGACTATTCAACCTAAGCTAGATCACTCATATACAGCACCTGGGGGATGGTGTAGCAATCGATTATTCTGCATGGCAGGAAGAACACTGATTGCATCATTCTCTGCTGCAGTGCATAGCTAATGTGAAAGGAAAAGTGCCGAGCTCAGGCTCAGAAGTGACAGAGCTTCATTATCATAATTTTATAATTGTTTCAGCAAAACCTCTCAGCACTGGGATTAAACCAGATATGATTCTGCATCAGAGTAGCTACAGCATTCTCAAGGCATGTTTTGTTCATTATGCATCAAATTAAATGGTAGGTTTCCTTTAAATTAGTCACAAATTAGGCACATTTACTTACCAAGTCGCGATCCCTGATCTGTACTCCAACGATGATGCACTGTGCCGCAATCCACATAGATCCTGCGCCCGATATCCTGGATGTGTCGCTCACTGCTCAGGTCCGCCAGAGTTCACCTTCTTTTTCCTGGTGCATGTAAGTTTATTGTCTTGCCACACAATTTAAAAGTTAAATCACGCACTTAGTCGAAATCAATCAGATCGTCCGTCAGCCCGCCCCCCCAATTTGTCACATGAAAGCCGGCGTCGATATGTCAAGTTCCGATCACATGCGACACAAACCCCTTTTAAATGCGCTGCAAAGTGCGGTCCGCCGACCTTTAGTAAATGAGCCCCATAATCTTGGAAAATGAGAATGATTTTTCTTGAGGTTCCAAGATATCATTTAAGTGTTTTGAACAAATCATTATAAAAAAAAAAGTTAATCTTTTTTACATAACTTTACTTTAACCGGTTAAGGACCGGGCCCTTTCCTGTTTTTTCATGTCCATTTTTCACTCCCCACCTTCAAAAATCTATAACTTTTTTATTTTTACACGTAAAGAGCTGTGTGACAGCTTGTTTTCTGCGTAACAAATTGCACTTCATAATGATGGTATTAAATATTCCATGCCATGTACTCGGAAGCGGGAAAAAAATTCCAAATGCAATGAAAATGGTGAAAAAACGCATTTGCGCCATTTTCTTGTGGGCTTGGATATTACGTCTTTCACTGAGCGCCCCAAATGACATGTCTACTTTATTCTTTGGGTCGGTACGATCAAAGGGATACCAAATTTGTATAGGTTTTATAATGTTTTTATACATTTACAAAAATTAAAACCTCCTGTACAAAAATAATTTTTTTGATTTTGCCAACTTCTGGCGCTAATAACTTTTTTATACTATGATGTACGGAGCTGTGGGTGGTGTCATTTTTTGCGAAATTTGATAATATGTTCAAGGATATAATTTTTAGGTCTGTAAAACCTTTTGATCACTTTTTATAGATTTTTTTTATATTTTTCAAAATGGCAAAAAAGTGCCATTTTCGACTTTGGGCGCTATTTTCCGTTACGGGGTTAAACGCATTGAAAAACCGTTATCATATTTTGATAGATCGGGTATTTGCGGACGCGTCGATACCTGATGTGTTTATGATTTTTACTGTTTATTTATATTTATGTCAGTTCTAGGGAAAGGGGGGTGATTTGAAATTTTAGTTTTTTTTATTATAATTTTTTTTTTTTTTACTTTTTTTTATTTTTATTTATACTATTTTTCAGACTCCCTAGGGTACTTTAACCCTAGGTTGTCTGATCGATCCTATCATATACTGCCATACTACAGTATGGCAGTATATGGGGATTTTCTTCCTCATTCATTACAATGTGCTATCAGCACATTGTAATGAAGGGGTTAAAACTAAATAGCCTCGGGTCTTCGGAAGACCCGAGGCTACCATGGAGATGGATCGCCGCCCCCCGATGACGTCACGGGGAGCGGCGATCCCAGGTAAGATGGCGGCTCCCATGCGCCGCTATCTGTTTGAGGCTGCCGGCAGCTTTGCCGACAGCCCACGCTGTGAAAACACCCGTGCTAGCACCGATCGCGGATGTTACCGGTAAGCCTTTGCTGCAATATGCAGCAAAGACTTACCGGCTATGGAGAGGGCTCAGCTCGTGAGCCCTCTCCATGCAGTGCGACGCGACCGCCGCCGTGAATACACGGCGGGCGGTCGCGAACCGGTTAACATTGTTGTTTTAGACATTTGGGGATTACCGTGGTCAAAACAATTTATATCACCTTCTTTGTGAGAGCTTTAAATTTCGACAGGAGCTATTGTTCTAAGGTTATAAAACTGCTGACTTGCAGAGCATTAGGACAATGAAGCCATCAGAATCCTAGTGTTAAATCCCATTCCTTCCCATTAGAGTAATAGCATCTTGCTATTTCCATGACCTTGTTTGTTGCTGGTTAAAGTCTAGTACTTGGCTCGATGTCTGTATCTTTTCAGAACTTTTACTTCGGTTTATTATCTGGATTTACCTCAAAGTTGTTGTTTTTGCTCAATCTGCTCTTTTGGATTGACTTGTCTACAACTTATTTTATTATAGTTTAGTTTTATGTTCTTTGGGTCCTTCCCGGTAAAATCTCTTCTCTCTAGTCCTGGGTATACTGTCCTGGTCATTTTTTTGTAGCGTGAGACCAAAAGCCAAAATGGAAACCTAGGTCTTTTACTGCCAAGACTGACAAATTCTGCTAGGGGCAATAGTGAACACCAATAGCCTTCAATTCAGCCACACATAACAATATTGGATTTTAGGTAGCTTATTCAGCTGTGGGGCTTTATCCTTCCAGTTTCAATACAGACTTAATAGTTCAAATAGCATTTTAAGTTAGTATTTTACTTTACAGCAATTGAACCAGACAATTTTATACAGTTATTATGTTAAACTACACTCACCGGCCACTTTATTAGGTACACCTGTCCAACTGCTCGTTAACACTTAATTTCTAATCAGCCAATCACATGGCTGCAACTCAGTGCATTTGGGCATGTAGACATGGTCAAGACAATCTCCTGCAGTTCAAACCGAGCATCAGTATGGGGAAGAAAGGTGATTTGAGTGCCTTTGAATGTGGCATGGTTGTTGGTGCCAGAAGGGCTGGTCTGAGTATTTCAGAAACTGCTCATCTACTGGGATTTTCTCACACAACCATCTCTAGGGTTTACAGAGAATAGTCCAAAAAAGAAAAAACATTCAGTGAGCAGCAGTTCTGTGGGCGGAAATGCCTTGTTGATGCCAGAGGTCAGAGGAGAATGGGCAGACTGGTTCAAGCTGATAGAAAGGCAACAGTGGCTCAAATCGCCACCCGTTACAACCAAGGTAGGCAGAAGAGCATCCCTGAACGCACAGTACGTCGAACTTTGAGGCAGATGGGCTACAGCAGCAGAAGTCCACACCGGGTGCCACTCCTTTCAGCTAAGAACAGGAAACTGAGGCTACAATTTGCACAAGCTCATCGAAATTGGACAGTAGAAGATTGGAAAAACGTTGCCTGGTCTGATGAGTCTCGATTTCTGCTGCAACATTCGGATGGTAGGGTCAGAATTTGGCGTCACCAACATGAAAGCATAGATCCATCCTGCCTTGTATCAACGGTTCAGGCTGGTGGTGGTGTTGTTATGGTGTGGGGAATATTTTCTTTGCACTCTTTGGGCCCCTTGGTACCAATTGAGCATCATTGCAATGCCACAGCCTACCTGAGTATTGTTGCTGACCATGTCCATCCCTTTATGACCACAATGTACCCAACATCTGATGGCTACTTTCAGCAGGATAATGCACCATGTCATAAAGCTGGAATCATCTCAGACTGGTTTCTTGAACATGACAGTGAGTTCACTATACTCAAATGGCCTCCACAGTCACCAGATCTCAATCCAATAGAGCATCTTTGGGATGTGGTGGAACGGGAGATTCGCATCATGGATGTGCAGCCGACAAATCTGCGGCAACTGTGTGATGCCATCATGTCAATATGGACCAAAATCTCTAAGGAATGCTTCCAGCGCCTTGTTGAATCTATGTCATGAAAAATTGAGGCAGTTCTGAAGGCAAAAGGGGGTCCAACCTGTTACTAGCATGGTGTACCTAATAAAGTGGCCGGTGAGTGTAGAAGGAGGTAACTAATCCTATACCTTCCATTTATGAGTGAAGAAAGAGGCATGTTGAGGCACAATCTACTTTTTGGTGATGTGATTTGAAAATGTGTGAAGACGTGTGCCCAATTTTTGTGCCCAAGGCTAAGAAACAGCAACATTTATTAAAACAATTCTACAAAATGTTACATATTGAACAAGCTAGAGAATTAAAAGAACCTAAAATATATTTTTCCTTTTCATTTTATCAAAGCTGAGAAAAATGTTGAAGCATTGCAAAAAAAATTAAAGTAAAAAAATGTGGAAAATATTGTACATATACTGTTATATTTAAATGAATTAAACTAAAATAAGGCCATATAAAGAAGTTTAATGCACTGTAAATATTTAGAATTATAGCTGATAGAGGGCAACGTGGTGCAGCATGTATATCATTTGGGGGTAAAAGTGATACAATCATGATTTTATCATACTAGGCAGTACAGTATAATTTCTCAATGAGGATAAAAATATCGCTTGACGGGCCCTGTCAGACGTGTTTTATGGGTTTATTTATACAGATATCTATAAATATGTAATGTAGTGTCTGTGGCTTAAAGCAAACACAAGCTGCTATTTTAGCAGAGGAGATGTAAGTAAAAGTACCGTAAAAATAAAAACACAAAAACATATTGTGTTATATAAAAAAGATGTATTTCTTGTGATTTGTTCCTTTATCATTATCAGAACAGGTAATAAAATCTGATATAGTTTCAATAAAAACTGTATATAATTGCATCTAATGTAAAGTTTTTATTGTATTTTTGAATGTACACTATTCCAAAAAAATAAAGGGAACACTCAAATAACATCTTAAATCTGAATGAATTAAATATTCTCATTGAGTTGAATGTGCTGACAACAAAATCACAAAAAAAATCATCAATGGAAATCAGATTTATTAGCCAATGGTGGCCTGGAATTGGAGTCACCCACAAAATCAATGTGAATGTCAAAATGAGGTTCATTATTGTGTGGGGCTTCCAAGTGCTCCTGATGAGGTTGCAGATGTTCTCCTGAGGGATCTCCTCCTAGACCTGGGCTAAGGCTTCTGCCAACTACTGGACAGTCTGTGGTCGAGACATGAAGTCTCAGATGTACTCAATAGGATTCAGGTCTGGGGAACGAGCAGGCCCGTCCATAGCTTCAATGCCTTCATCTTGCAGGAACTGCTGACACACTCTAGCCACATGAGGTCTAGCATTGTCCTGCATTAGGAGGAACCTAGGGAGAACCGCACCAGCATATGGTCTCACAAGCAGTCTGAGGATCTCATCTCAGTACCTAATGGTAGTCAGGCTACCTCTGGTGAGCACATGGAGGGCTGTGCATCCCTACAAAAAAGTGCGACCCCACAGCATTACTGACCCACTGACAAAACGGTCATGATGAAGGATGTCATTACATCAAATTTGGATCAGGCTGTAGTGTGTTTTTCCACTTTAATTTTGGGGTGAATCCAAATCCAGCTCTCCATTGGTTAATATATTTGATTTTCATTGATTATTTTTTGGGTAATTTTGTTGGCAGCACATTCATCTTTGAACAGAACAAAGTTTTCAATGAGAATATTTCATTCATTCAAATCTAGGAAGTCTTATTAGAGTGTTCCTTTTATTATTTTTTGAGCAGTGTACTTGTCTACAATTTCGCTATTCTCAGGGATTTTTGTGCCAGAATGGTCAGGGTTACTACCTGATCTGTTTGTTTATGTTGTTTTTGTATTTGAAATTACTAGCTTCTTAGAACTCTTAACGCTATCTCAGTCCTGACTGCCACCAAGGGAACTTTGAAGAGCAAGGGACATTCCAGTATATGATTGGTCTTCCCTCTTAGCAGAATTTTCTTATAATTCTCTAGACTCTGAATCCACCAGGGCTGCTCCCTTCTTCATTGCCTACGGACAACTTCTACGCCCACCTCTTCCTCTTGCTGTTTTTGCTATAGAAGAACTGGTGCAAGATCTTAAGTCCATCTGGGAGCAAACTCGCCATTTTCTGCTTCAGGCATCCACCTGAATCAAAACGCAGGCCGACAGGAAAGTAGGTTTCCTCCAGTCTTCTCTCCTGGAGATAAAGTTTGGCTGTCCCCCAGGTATGTCTGTCTGAAGATCCCCCGCTATAAACTTGGTTGTCGTTTCTGGGCCCATTCAAGGTACTAAGGCACATCAATCCCGTGCATACAAACTTCGTCTTCCTCCCACCATGCACATCTCAAGCTCCTTTCATGTCTCCCTCCTTAAACCGGTCATCTTGAATCATTTATCCCAGCAAATAGCTCCTCTTGCTCCTGTGGCTGATCCCACCATTGTCTTTGAAGTCAAAGAGGTCCTGGACATGAAGTCAAAGAGGTCCTGGACATGGAGTTGGTTAGAGGGAGACGCTACTTTCTTATTGACTTGATGGGGAGCCCGAGGACAACATCCTGGACTGTGCTCTGCTGCACAGGTTCCTCCAGTCTAAGAAGAGGCCGAAGGGGGGTGGTACTGTCACGGGTGCCCCTGCGACCCATATCCCAGGTGTATCCATGTGCCTTCCTGTGCCCCCGGAGCCCGTCTGCACGAGAACTCAGCTCTCCTGGCTCCAGCGACAGTCTCCACGGCTCCCGCAGTCCTGTGCGCGTGTCCCCATCTGCGAGGACATGTGCACAGCGGCTCGCAAAGATTTAACCCATTCACGACCCGTGATATAATAGCACGTCACGGGTCGGCCGCGGGTGCATGGAGAGGGCTCACGCGCTGAGCCCTCTCCATAGCCGGTAAGTCTTCGCTGCATATTGCGGATCTTCCGGCTCATCTTCCGGTTTCTTCTTTCTGGCCTGTGGCTCTGCCTTCTCACCCCGGCCCTCTTCCTGCACAGGAAGGGGAGAAGAAGCCAGAGGTGATTATAGAGTTTTTTTATTCAAGAGGGCTCTGTTGTGGACATTTCATTATTAGGGGGTATCTCTGCTGTGCAGATTTTGTAAAGGGGGACCCCTTGTGTTGACATGTAAAGGGGAGCTTTGCTGTGGACATTTCATTAATGAGGTGTTGCTACTGCAAGACATTTTATTAGAGTAGTGGTTACATTTCCCCACTACACTCAAGTCAATAACTTTTGCCAGTTTTTTTGTGGTAAAATTTGGACCCTTGGCTTATACGCATGTATTTACAGTATGAGGAAGGAGTTCCGCTGCAGAGAGCACAGTGGCCGGGCCAGGGGTAGCAGTCCACATCACCTACACTGTCTGGGAGATCTAGTCTAGACGGTAGTTGGCATGGATGGTTTCATGCAGTTAGGGAATGTGATTGGCTTTCCTTCATAGATGGTTTATAAGAGCACTTTTGAAGCTTATCATTAAATAACTTTTATGAGCAGTACAAGATTAAGGAGAAGTCTTCTCCGATCCAACCAGATATGACGCCACTAAGTCATCAGGTGTTTGTAGGTGATTTAAATGATGTGTAACCATTTGTTTTTAACTTTTACCATGAGTAAGGCTTAGGAAGAAGCAAAACGTGTAGGTGGCTCGCCTACATTCACATTGCACAACTTTTTTAATGAAAGAAGAATAAAAGTCATTTTTATTGGATGTGCCACGTCTATTCCCCTTTCTTTCTGGATTCGTTTGGATTTAAAAGCCAGCAAGACGCTGAGCACTCCGAAATAAGCCTCCACTACCTCAAGACCGCCTCATGCAAACATGGGTATGTGAGACAATTTTTTCTTTTTCTCTGCACATTAAGGAGAAGTACTTAAGTTTTAGCAACTCAACACGTGTATTTTGGATGCTGGGATAGGTCCCAGTCCTGTGAATAGTCCTGGGCCATTGGGACACTTAATCCGCCACTGCTGGATGGCATATCAGTGAATTTTGGAAGAGGGGCCATGTATAAATCTGGAATTTTTAAATGTTTACACTATATTGTTTTTCCCAGTATTGTGTATGTTTTTTAAATCTTGCAGCACTAGCTGTTATCATGTCTATAACCCTCTTTGTTGTCATAGGAAACCCTCTTTTTAAACAGTCTATCCTTAGTTCTCATGTTGATATGATATATGTTGTTATGAATCTCATTAATGTTGTGAAGATTCTCCCCCAATGTCTCTAGTTCTCCCCTATTTTCTGACTTTAACCCCTTCCCATCGCAGACCTTTTTCATTCTTGCATTTTCATTTTTCACTCCCCACCTTCAAAAATCTCTAACTTTTTTATTTTGCCATGTACACAGCTTTGTGATTATCAGGGTTTGGGGTCAGTGGACCGTCTGGACCACTCTGGGAGATGGTACTAGTCGACACCTGGGCCCGGAATCTAAGTGGTACCTGCTCTTCACGAGAGCCCGACGCAAAGCGAGATGGTCTTACTGCAGCAGGGAGCCACCGGGTCATCCATAGATGCGACTTGGCTGCGGTGGCAGCCAAGGTATAAGTACAGAATTACAGTCCAGGCTCGAGGTCAGGCACAGGCTGGCAGTCAAGTAGTGCACTGGCCCTTTAAATCTTTGAGTGCTGGCAGGCGCGCCCTAGTGAGCAGGGAGGCACACGGCCTAGCCGGGATGGGAGCAAGAGCGTGGACTTTGAGTGTGGGTCTGGGGGTGGAGCGCCACTGAGAGGGGCACAGGTGTGCCCGTGATCTGTGGCATGGATTGCAGGGGCACCCGTGACATTGATGACTTGCACTTCAAAATGGTGGTATTTAATATTCCATACCATTTACTGGTAAGCAGGAAAAAAATTCCAAATGCAGTGAAATTGGTGAAAAAACGCATTTGCACCGTTTTCTTGTGGGCTTGGATTTTATGGATTTAACTGTATGTCCCAAATGACATGTCTAATTTATTCTTTGGGTCAGTACGATTACGGGGATACCAAATTTGTAGAGGTTTTATAATGTTTTCATTTTGTCATATTCTAGCACTAATAACTTTTTCATACTTTGGTATACAGAGCCGTGAGAGGTGCCGTTGTTTCCAAATTTTGATGCCATTTTCAATGCTACCATTTTTAAGACTGTACGGCCTTTTGACCATTTTTTGTAGAATTTTTTATATTTTTTAAAATGGCTTTGGGCGCTATTTTCCATTACAGGGTTAAACGCAGTGAAAAAACTTAATTATATTCTGATAGATCTGACCATACCTAATGTGTTTATGATTTTTACTGTTTATTTATATTTATATCAGTTCAAAGGAAAGGGGGATAGAAATTTTCAGTTTTTTTATTATCTTTTTTTAAAAAAAATTTGATTTTTATTTTTACTATTTTTCAGACTCCCTAGGGTACTTTAACCCTGTGTTGTCTGATCGGTCCTATCATATACTGGCCAGCTATACTGCCAGCCGCCAGCGGCGGCGATCAGCGGGTTAACACCTGTGATCTGTGATAGCACCAACTGTGGGTGTTACCGGTAAGCCTTTGCTGCAATATGCAGCAAAGACTTACCTGCTATAGAGAGAGCGCAGCTTGTGAGTCCTCTCCATGCAACCGCACCCAAAATGTGACGTACTATTACTGCACATGTCGGTAAGGGGTTAAATAAAACTTGATGTTACCAATATTTTGTCTCTATGATCAATACTAACCACTGGGGCTTTCATTTACCATTGTAATAAAGTAGAGTTTCTGGATGTAGCAGTCTTCCATGATTTCAATTCTTTACATCAATACTAAAACTTCTATAAAACTGTTGACAGTAACAGCTTTTTAGAATTTTAGAAATGGTCCACAAATATTCCTATCGGAATATACAAATGTATTAGAAGGAATTGTACCAACAATTCAGATTTTGTAGAACAAATTAAGATCTTAAAAGGGTATTCCCATCTGGACATGTTGTCCCTTAGAAACGAGATAGCTTCCTCGGATACGACCACCTCACATTTTGGCAGCGGAGGTCAGACATGCGCTATTGAGTCCAGTCTGACCACCTGGATTCAGCAATCATTACCACAGGACGGTTGTGGGACCTGCAGTAATTCCCGGACATTTCATATACAAAAACCTTTTGTTTTTTCGTGCAATCCCTCCAGCAGAGGTGGCCGTATACATGGAGTCAGTCTTGTTTCTAAGGGACCATATGTCTACATTTATGAAAAATTATCTTCACACAGGAACATTTTTTTAATAACATCTTATTGAAGAAATGTTTATACATGGAAGATTAATGAAACTGAATGTGAATGTCCAGATGAGAATACCCCTTTAAGCAAACATTTTCAGCAAAAAGGATACTCTAAATCACTGGTAGAAGCATCATGTGAGGGTAGGGGCCGTCTTAATCAAACGAATGGTCAAATAAGAAGACCACTGAAAGCTCCTAAAGTTTTGGGTTTTTACCGCTACAACCATTCCAGATGAAAATGTTGTGCCACAATCGTGAACAGACGGAGAGAATTCTCTTCCACAGTTACTAAAGAGACTTTTGTGATTAAATTGTTTCTCAACTATGGCTTTGACTATATAATCTATCTAATCAAATGTACCTGGGGATTCAATATATAGAATACATAACACAAACATTGCCTTGCTGGTTCAATAAACATTGGAGTACTATAGAGAGTACATTTCCATTGCACAGCATGTACCAGAATGTTTCCGTACATCATAATAATAGACTGCAGGATTTCCAGGCAACACTGATAGAGCAAATAGGTACATCAGTCCCTTAGAGGTTACATTTTCAAGCAGAGGGAGATGTATTAGATCTTTAAGTTGCAGTGCCCAGTGCCTTTGGAGTTAAATGAGAGCCTAGAAGAAATAACCTAACACTCTCAATTATTTTTGCATTGGTAACAAATATATCTCTGTATTCCCCACGTCTAAAATATCCTTGTTTCCCATTGTTACTATTGTTTTTATGTTTTCTAGCTAATTTGTTCTCATATTACTTTTTTTTATAGTTTAATTTAATATTACTCGCTTTAACAGTTGTTTACTATACTTACTGCATTTCTCGATCCCCCTGTAACTGGTAATAATCTCATTTAGTTCAATGGGCGAAGTAATATTCCGTCATCACTGATCTATGCTGGATAATGCTGGTCCTTTCAGTAATTTCAAAATGGTCCTTTATAAGATTATTCTTCTATATAAGATTGTTTTTATTGGTTAGTAGGTATGATTTTTGCTGGTTTATTTGTAATCACATGTTCACATAATCATGAGTTACATATACATTACCCATGCCAAACCTGATGAAGGGGGTTAACTTGAAACACATTATTGGGATTTTTTAAATATGTATTTTATTTGAACATTTTTTCATTATAGTTTAGTCCATGTTTTATGGACTATGACTACATGATTCTTGTTTCCACCAACCCCATCTAGACAATGGACCCTGTTTGTTTTTCTCTCCTTTTTGCTTTATTGTACATGACAAACAATCAATATGCTCTAGGAAGAAGCAAAATATTTATTGAGGCAAAATTCATAGGCACACAAAAACCTGATCAATAAATGCTTGAATTTGTAACTTATTATTATTTTGAGGAAAGAGTGGCGTTCCAGCACTTAGACCCCACCATCTTACATTTCTTACCTAGTAAATAATATATTGCTTGAAACCCCCCTTTAATGTGATGTATTACTCATGGATTCCTATTTGCTCAGAACTTGTTTATTTGGTATATTTAGGATTGAATATTTATGCTTGAAAATAGCTCCAGTGAGGAAGTGAAATGTCGCACCTGTACCATGAATAAAATCACAGAATATTTCCAGGAGTGATGCTTCTCTGCATCTGTTTGGGATTTGACTTTATACACCTGGGAGTTTGGTATACCTGAGACCTGAATACTAATTGGGAATCTGATCCCTGTTACTAATTGTGCTGCTCTGCAGCTTGTGTTTTTTAGGCTACGCTGAAGTTTAGATGAGTCCTTACTAGAGATGAGCGAACTTGCTCGTCCGAGCTTGATGCTCGTTCGAGCATTAGCGTACTCGAACTGCCTTGTTGCTCGTTACGAATACTTTCGCCCTGCTCGAGAAAATGGCAGCTCCCGCCGTTTTGCTTTTTGGGCGGCCAGAACACGAGCCAATCACAAGCCAGGAACTCTGCACTCCACCCAGCATGACGTGGTACCCTTACACGTCGATAGCAGTGGTTGGCTGGCCAGATCAGGTGACCCTGGGATAGACTAGCCGCTGCCCGCGCTGCTCGGATCATTCTGTGTCTGGATGCCGCTAGGGAAGAGCTGCTGCTGGTCGGGAAAGCGTTAGGGTGTTTCTATTAGCTTACTGTTAGGCAGAGTGATTCTCAAAGAACCCAACACCCTTCTTAGGGCTACAATAACGTTCTACTACTTTTTTTTTTTTTTATTTGCATCTAGTACCATTTTGTGAGGAATTAGCAGGGGACTTGCTACCCGTTGTGTTTAGCTCTTAGTGGCACACATATCCACCTCAAACCAAAGTGGGAAAATTTAGTAGGGTTGGATTTCAATTAGGCACAGTCTGCCATTTTTCCTTTTTTATTTTACGTTTATTTTGTAATAACTCAGTGTCATCTCATCTGGCATAGTAGTGTGCTTTCATACTTGGCTAGAAAATAGCCATAGGAGAATCCAAACGGCTTACGCCTACAGTAGCGTTTATATATTTGATTTCTGGTTGATCTGCTGGTGGCTGTACTTGCTGCAGTGCATCTACTAGCCAATTGTGAGCAATTTGTAGTGAGACTTGCGACCGCTGTGTTTTGCGCTTAGTGACGCACATATCCATTGCAAAGACCGAAGTGGAAAATTTAGTGGGGTTGGATTTCAATTAGGCAGTCTGCCATTTGTCCTTTTTATTTTACGTTATTTTGTTTAACTCAGCGTCATCTCATCTGGCATAGTAGTGTGCTTTCATACTTGGCTAGAAAATAGCCATAGGAATCCACGGCTTACGCCTACAGTAGCGTTTATATTTGATTTCTGGTTGATCTGCTGGTGGCTGTACTTGCTGCAGTGCATCTACTAGCCAATTGTGAGCAATTTGTAGTGAGACTTGCGACCGCTGTGTTTTGCGCTTAGTGACGCACATATCCATTGCAAAGACCGAAGTGGGAAAATTTAGTAGGGGTTGGATTTCAATTAGCACAGTCCCATTTGTCCTTTTTTATTTTCGTTTATTTTGTTTAATAACCAGCGTATCTCATCTGGCATAGTAGTTGTGCTTTCATACTTGGCTAGAAAATACCATAGGAGAATCCAAACGGCTTAGCCTACAGTAGCGTTATATATTTGATTTCTGGTTGATCTGCTGGTGGCTGTACTTGCTGCAGTGATCTACTAGCCAATTGTGAGCAATTTGTAGTGAGACTTGCGACCGCTGTGTTTTGCGCTTAGTGACGCACATATCCATTGCAAAGACCGAAGTGGAAAATTAGTAGGGGTTGGATTTCATTAGGCAAGTCTGCCATTGTCCTTTTTTATTTTACGTTTATTTTGTTTAATAACTCAGGTCATCTCATCTGGCATAGTAGTGGTGCTTTCATACTTGGCTAGAAAATAGCCATAGGAGAATCCAAACGGCTTACGAGCCTACAGTAGCGTTATATATTTGATTTCTGGTTGATCTGCTGGTGGCTGTACTTGCTGCAGTGCATCTACTAGCCAATTGTGAGCAATTTGTAGTGAGACTTGCGACCGCTGTGTTTTGCGCTTAGTGACGCACATATCCATTGCAAAGACCGAAGTGGGAAAATTTAGTAGGGGTTGGATTTCAATTAGGCACAGTCTGCCATTTGCCTTTTTATTTACGTTTATTTGTTTAATAACTCAGGTCATCTCATCTGGCATAGTAGTGTGCTTTCATACTTGGCTAGAAAATAGCCATAGGAGAATCCAAACGGCTTACGCCTACAGTAGCGTTATATATTTGATTTCTGGTTGATCTGCTGGTGGCTGTACTTCTCTGCAGTGATCTACTAGCCAATTGTGAGCAATTTGTAGTGAGACTTGCGACCGCTGTGTTTGAGCGCTTAGTGACGCCCACTATCCATTGCAAAGACCGAGAGTGGGAAAATTTAGTAGGGGTTGGATTTCAATTAGGCACAGTCTGCCATTTTTCCTTTTTTATTTTACGTTTATTTTGTTTAATAACTCAGTGTCATCTCATCTGGCATAGTAGTGTGCTTTCATACTTGGCTAGAAAATAGCCATAGGAGAATCCAAACGGCTTACGCCTACAGTAGCGTTATATATTTGATTTCTGGTTGATCTGCTGGTGGCTGTACTTGCTGCAGTGCATCTACTAGCCAATTGTGAGCAATTTGTAGTGAGACTTGCGACCGCTGTGTTTTGCGCTTAGTGACGCACATATCCATTGCAAAGACCGAAGTGGGAAAATTTAGTAGGGGTTGGATTTCAATTAGGCACAGTCTGCCATTTGTCCTTTTTTATTTTACGTTTATTTTGTTTAATAACTCGGTGTCATCTCATCTGGCATAGTAGTGTGCTTTCATACTTGGCTAGAAAATAGCCATAGCAAAAGGATAGCATTGTTTGGTTTTAAAAACTCAAAAACACAAAAAAAAAAAAAAAACACAAAAAAAAGTAAAAAAAAAATTAAAGCTATAACTCTCATTTTAAAAATGTTTAACCCGAGGGCTAGGGGTAGAGGACGAGGGCGGGGACGTGGGCGTCCAACTACTGCAGGGGTCAGAGGCCGTGGTCCTGGCCGGGGTGAGACACCACCTGCTTATGAGGGAGCAGGGGAACGCCGCAGAGCTACACTCCCTAGGTTCATGTCTGAAGTTACTGGGACTCGTGGTAGAGCACTGTTGAGGCCAGAACAGTGCGAACAGGTGATGTCGTGGATTGCTGACAATGCTTCGAGCAATTTGTCCACCAGTCAGTCTTCCACGCAGTCCACCCATGTCACCGAAATCGCCACTCCTCCAGCTCCTGCACCTCAGCCTCCTCCCCCCCAGTCTGCCCCCTCCCAGGAAAATTTGGCATTTGAACCGGCATACTCTGAGGAACTGTTTTCTGGACCCTTCCCACAGTCACAAACCACTTGTCCGGTTGCTGCTGAGCAATTTTCCGATGCCCAGGTTTTCCACCAGTCACAGTCTGTGGGTGATGATGACCTTCTTGACGTAGTGGAAGTGTGTAAAGAGGTGTCCGACGATGAGGAGACACGGTTGTCAGACAGTGGGGAAGTTGTTGTCAGGGCAGGAAGTCCGAGGGGGGAGCAGACTGAGGGATCGGAGGATGATGAGGTGACAGACCCAAGCTGGGTTGAGAGGCCGGGTGAACACAGTGCTTCTGAGACGGAGGAGAGTCCTCGACCAGAACAGGTTGGAAGAGGCAGTGGTGGGGCCAGACGGAGAGGCAGGGCCAGAGCTGGTGCATCAGCGCCAAATGTGTCAACTAGTGAAGCTCCCGTGGCGAGGGCTCTTGCGGCGAGGGCTAGATCTTCAGAAGTCTGGAGGTTCTTTAAGGAAACACCGGATGACCGACGGACTGTGGTGTGCAACATTTGCCAAACCAGGCTCAGCAGGGGTTCCACCACTACTAGCTTAACTACCACCAGTATGCGCAGGCATATGAATGCTAAACACCCCACTCAGTGGCAACAAGCCCGTTCACCTCCGGCCGTGCACACCACTGCTCCTTCCCCTGTGTCAGCTGATAGTCAGCCCCCTGCCCAGGACCCTGCCACAAAAACCCCATCGTCGCCTCCACGATCCTCCACAGCATCCACCAGCGTTCAGCTCTCCATACCCCAGACGCTGGAGCGGAAACGCAAATATAGTGCAACCCACCCGCACGCCCAAGCCCTTAATGTGCACATTTCCAGATTGCTAAGCCTGGAGATGCTGCCCTATAGGCTAGTAGAGACCGAGGCCTTTCGCAGCCTCATGGCGGCGGCCGCCCCTCGGTATTCGGTCCCCAGCCGCCACTACTTTTCCCGATGTGCCGTCCCAGCCCTGCACCAGCACGTGTCAGACAACATAATCCGTGCCCTGACCAACGCCGTTTCTGACAAGGTCCACCTGACCACGGACACGTGGACGAGTGCTGCCGGGCAGGGCCACTATATATCTCTGACGGCACATTGGGTTAACTTGGTGGAGGCTGGGACCGAGTCTGACCCTGGGGCTGCTCATATACTGCCGACGCCGAGGATTGCGGGGCCTACCTCGGTCCAGGTGTTTCAGGCCTACTATGCCTCCTCCTCCTCCCACCCCTCCTCCACCTCCTCCTCCGAACTACCATCCGTGGGCACGGCGCCATCAGTCGGTAGCTCTAGGCACAGCAGCAGTGCCGTCGCTAAGCGACAGCAGGCGGTGCTCAAACTGCTGAGCCTAGGCGACAAAAGG
Organism: Engystomops pustulosus; assembly: GCA_019512145.1. Lineage (NCBI taxonomy): Eukaryota > Metazoa > Chordata > Amphibia > Anura > Leptodactylidae > Engystomops > Engystomops pustulosus. Next base: position 40,864,334 of record CM033650.1, read on the forward strand.
CACACCGCCCAAGAGCTATTACAGGGCATCACGGCGCAGACTGATCTGTGGCTGGCACCGCTGAACCTCAAGCCGGGAATGGTTGTGTGTGACAACGGCCGTAACCTGGTGGCGGCTCTGCAACTCGGCAGACTGACACATGTGCCATGCCTGGCCCATGTGTTAAATCTGATAGTTCAGCGTTTCCTCAAGACATACCCCAATCTGTCTGATTTGCTCACGAAGGTGCGCCGCATCTGTGCGCATTTCAGGAAGTCCAGCCCAGATGCTGCCACTCTCAGGGCAGCGCAGCGCCGCCTCCAACTGCCCGCTCACCGACTGTTGTGCGACGTGCCCACGAGGTGGAATTCAACACTGACCATGTTATCCAGAGTTTACCAGCAGCGCAGAGCGATTGTAGACTGCCAGATGTCAACTTCCACCAGAACTGGTAGTCAGGTCAGTCAGCTTCCTCAAGTCTACAATGAGGAGTGGACGTGGATGTCTGATATCTGTCAGGTGCTGAGTAACTTTGAGGAGTCAACACAGATGGTCAGTGGCGATGCCGCCATCATCAGCCTCACCATCCCGCTGCTTGGCCTGTTGAAAAACTCTCTGATCAGCATGAAGTCGGAAGCTTTGCGCTCGTCACAAGAGACGGGGGAAGAAGATTCCCTTGTTGATAGCCAAAGCACCCTTAGGTCTGTTTCTCAGCGCATATCGGAGGAGGTGGAGGTGGAGGAGGATGAGGAGGAAGAGGAGGAGAATGTTGGCGAGACACAAGAGGGGACCATTGTTGAGTCCTTTACTGTTCAGCGTGTATGGGCAGAAGAAGAGGAGTTGGAGGAGTTGGAGGAGGAGGAAATGGACAGTCAGGCCAGTGAGGGGAGTGAATTCTTACGCGTTGGTACTCTGGCGCATATGGCAGATTTCATGCTAGGCTGCCTATCCCGTGACCCTCGCGTTCAAAGAATTTATTCCAGCACCGATTACTGGGTGTTTACTCTCCTGGACCCACGGTACAAGCAAAATCTTTCCACTCTCATCCCTGCAGAGGAAAGGAGTGTGAGAATGCATGAATACCAGCAGGCCCTGGTGCACAAGCTGAAACAGTATTTCCCTTCTGACAGCGCTAGCGGCAGAGTGCGTAGTTCTGCGGGACAAGTAGCGAGGGAGAGTAGGCGAGCAGGCAGCTTGTCCAGCACTGGCAAGGGTACGCTTTACAAGGCTTTTGCCAGCTTTATGTCACCCCAGCAAGACACTGTCACCTGTCCCCAGTCTCGGCAGAGTAGGGCTGATCTTTACAGAAAGATGGTGAGGGAGTACGTAGCTGACCATACCATCGTCCTAAATGATCACACAGCTCCCTACAACTACTGGGTTTCAAAGCTGGACATGTGGCACGAACTGGCGCTGTACGCCTTGGAGGTTCTTGCCTGCCCTGCCGCTAGCGTCTTGTCCGAGCGGGTTTTCAGTGCAGCTGGTGGCATCATCACCGATAAGCGTACACGCCTGTCGACTGACAGCGCTGACAGGCTGACGCTTATTAAAATGAATAAAGGCTGGATTTCTCAGAATTTCCAATCTCCACCAGGTGAAGGAAGCTCAACCTGAATAATTGATCCACTCCTCCTCCTCCTCCTCATTTTCCTCCTTCTCCTCCTCTTTGTACAGTAAAGCAGAGGAAAATGGCTATTTTTTGACAGGGCCCACTGGCTCTTGCTATAGTACTTCATGCATTTAATTTTTCTGGAGGGCCACCTACCCGGTCCTCTGTTTGAAACAATTTTTGTGAGTGCCACATACAGGCACTCAATCTATTCCATTTTACTGCAGGGCCACCTACCTGCTCCTCTGGTTTGAAACATTTTTGGGACTGCCACATACAGGCACTCAATCTATTCCATTTTACTGGAGGGCCACCTACCTGCTCCTCTGGTTTGAAAAATGTTTGGGACTGCCACATACAGGCACTCAATCTATTCCATTTTACTGGGGTCCACACACTGACTCCTCTGGTTTGAAAATTTTTGGGACTGCCACATACAGGCATCAATCTATTCCCTTTTATCTGGCGGCCACTACCTGCCCTCCCTCTGGTTTTGAACAATTTTTGGGACTGCCACATCTACAGGCACCAATTCCTTACTGGAGGGCCACCCCTACCTGCTCCACTTGTTTGAGGACGTCACGAGGTGGAATTCAAAACTGACCATGTTATCCAGAGTTTACCAGCAGCGCAGAGCGATTGTAGACTGCCAGATGTCAACTTCCACCAGAAACTGGTAGTCAGGTCAGTCAGTTCCTCAAGTCTACAATGGGAGTGGACGTGGATGTCTGATATCTGTCAGGTGCTGAGTAACTTTGAGAGTCAACACAGATGGTCAGTGGCGATGCCGCCATCATCAGCCTCACCATCCCGCTGCTTGGCCTGTTGAAAAACTCTCTGGTCAGCATGAAGTCGGAAGCTTTGCGCTCGTCACAAGAGACGGGGAAGAATATTCCCTTGTGATAGCCAAAGCACCCTGAGGTCTGTTTCTCAGCGCATATCGGAGGAGGTGGAGGTGGAGGAGGATGAGGAGGAAGAGGAGGAGAATGTTGGCGAGACACAAGAGGGGACCATTGTTGGTCCTTCACTGTTCAGCGTGTATGGGCAGAAGAAGAGTTGGAGGAGGAGGAAATGGACAGTCAGGCCAGTGAGGGGAGTGAATTCTTACGCGTTGGTACTCTGGCGCATATGGCAGATTTCATGCTAGGCTGCCTATCCCGTGACCCTCGCGTTCAAAGAATTTATTCCAGCACCGATTACTGGGTGTTCACTCTCCTGGACCCACGGTACAAGCAAAATCTTTCCACTCTCATCCCTGGAGAGGAAAGGAGTGTGAGAATGCATGAATACCAGCAGGCCCTGGTGCACAAGCTGAAACAGTATTTCCCTTCTGACAGCGCTAGCGGCAGAGTGCGTAGTTCTGCGGGACAAGTAGCGAGGGAGAGTAGGCGAGCAGGCAGCTTGTCCAGCACTGGCAAGGGTACGCTTTACAAGGCTTTTGCCAGCTTTATGTCACCCCAGCAAGACACTGTCACCTGTCCCCAGTCTCGGCAGAGTAGGGCTGATCTTTACAGAAAGATGGTGAGGGAGTACGTAGCTGACCATACCATCGTCCTAAATGATCACACAGCTCCCTACAACTACTGGGTTTCAAAGCTGGACATGTGGCACGAACTGGCGCTGTACGCCTTGGAGGTTCTTGCCTGCCCTGCCGCTAGCGTCTTGTCCGAGCGGGTTTTCAGTGCAGCTGGTGGCATCATCACAGATAAGCGTACACGCCTGTCGACTGACAGCGCTGACAGGCTGACGCTTATTAAAATGAATAAAGGCTGGATTTCTCAGAATTTCCAATCTCCACCAGGTGAAGGAAGCTCAACCTGAATAATTGATCCACTCCTCCTCCTCCTCCTCATTTTCCTCCTTCTCCTCCTCTTTGTACAGTAAAGCAGAGGAAACTGGCTATTTTTTGACAGGGCCCACTGGCTCTTGCTATAGTACTTCATGCATTTAATTTTTCTGGAGGGCCACCTACCCGGTCCTCTGTTTGAAACAATTTTTGTGAGTGCCACATACAGGCACTCAATCTATTCCATTTTACTGCAGGGCCACCTACCTGCTCCTCTGGTTTGAAAAATTTTTGGGACTGCCACATACAGGCACTCAATCTATTCCATTTTACTGGAGGGCCACCTACCTGCTCCTCTGGTTTGAAACATTTTTGGGACTGCCACATACAGGCACTCAATCTATTCCATTTTACGGAGGGCCACCTACCTGCTCCTCTGTTTGAACAATTTTTGGGACTGCCACATACAGGCACTCAATCTATTCCATTTTACTGGGGCCACCTACCTGCTCCTCTGGTTTGAAAATTTTGGGACTGCCACATACAGGCACTCAATCTATTCCATTTTTCTGGAGGGCCACCTACCGTCCTCTGTTTGAACAATTTTGGGACTGCCACTAACAGGCACTCAATCTATTCCATTTTACTGGAGGGCCACCTACCTGCTCCTCTGGTTTGAACATTTTTGGGATCGCCACATACAGGCACTCAATCTATTCCATTTTACTGAGGGCCACCTACCTGCTCCTCTGGTTTGAACAATTTTGGGACTGCCACATACAGGCACTCAATATTCCATTTTACTGAGGGCCACCTACCTGCTCCTCGGTGAACATTTTTGGGACTGCCACATACAGGCACTCAATCTATTCCATTTTTGAGGGCCACCTACCCGTCCTCTGGTTTTAAAATTTTTGGGACTGCCACATACAGGCACTCAATCTATTCCATTTTACTGGAGGGCCACCTACCTGCTCCTCTGGTTTGAACATTTTTGGGACTGCCACATACAGGCACTCAATCTATTCATTTTACTGCAGGGCACCTACCTGTCCTCTGGTTTGAAAAAATTTTTGGGACTGCCAAATACAGGCACTCAATCTATTCCATTTTACTGGAGGGCCACCTACCTGCTCCTCTGGTTTGAAACATTTTGGGACTGCCATACAGGCACTCAATCTATTCCATTTTATGCAGGGCCACTACCTGCTCCTCTGGTTTGAACAATTTTTGGGCTGCCACATACAGGCACTCAATCTATTCCATTTTACTGGAGGGGGCACCTACCTGCTCCTCTGGTTTGAAAACATTTTTGGGACTGCCACATACAGGCACTCAATCTATTCCATTTTACTGGAGGGCCACTACCTGCTCCTCTGGTTTGAAAACATTTTGGGAATGCCACATACAGGCACTCAATCTATTCCATTTTACTGCAGGGCCACCTACCTGCTCCTCTGGTTTGAAACAATTTTTGGGACTGCCACATACAGGCACCTCAATCTATTCCATTTTACTGGAGGGCCACCTACCTGCTCCTTGGTTTGAAACATTTTGGGACTGCCACATACAGGCACTCAATCTATTCCATTTTACTGAGGGCCACCTACCTGCTCTCTGGGTGTGAACAGTTTTTGGACTGCCACATACAGGCACTCAATCTATTTCATTTTTCTGGAGGGCCACCTACCTGCTCCTCTGGTTTGAAAACTTTTTTGGACTGCCACATACAGGCACTATCCAAATTAAATTGTCTCCATAGCAGCCTCCACACGTTGTCTCCATTGCTACCTCCAAAAGTCGTCCATATAGCTGCCTCCATACATCGTCCCTTTATCAAACGAGGTGTGTCAGGCAGAAATTTGGGTTGTTTTCATGGATTCCACATCAAAGTTGTTAACTTTGTCGCCACCCTGCTGTGTTATCCACAAAATATACTGGCAAACTTTTACCATTTAGGGATATTATTTCAGCGCTTCTTGCGCATCTGTTTACATTCCCCTCACCCGGCATATCCTAAACTTATAAGAACGCTACTACACTTGATCTTATACAAAAGGTTCTTAGAAGTGCTGTTTGGGGAGTAGCCTAGAGACAGGGGCTTGGATTGGCGAAAGCTCGCCTGGCAGCGGAACGCCAGCTCCATGCGCATCATGCGCTTCTTGCGCATCTGTTTACATTCCCCTCACCCGCCATATCCCAAACTTATAAGAACGCTACTACACTTAACTTGGTGCAGGCTGGGACCGAGTCTGACCCTGGGGCTGGTCATATACTGCCGACGCAGAGAATTGCGGGGCCTACCTCGGTCCAGGTCTCAAAGGCCTACTATACCTCCTCCCACCCCTCCTCCACCTCCTCCTCCTCCGAATTACCATCCGTGGGCATGGCGCCATCAGTCGGTAGCTCTAGGCACAGCAGCAGTGCCGTCGCTAAGCGACAGCAGGCGGTGCTGAAACTGCTGAGCCTAGGCGATAAAAGGCACACCGCCCAAGAGCTATTACAGGGCATTCCACATCAAAGTTGTTAACTTTGTCGCCACCCTGCTGTGTAATCCACAAAATATACTTGCAAACTTTTACCATTTAGGGATATTATTTCAGCGCTTCTTGCGCATCTGTTTACATTCCCCTCACCCGCCATATCCTAAACTTATAAGAACGCTACTACACTTGATCTTATACAAAAGGTTCTTAGAAGTGCTGTTTGGGGAGTAGCCTATAGACAGGGGCTTGGATTGGCGAAAGCTCGCCTGGCAGCGGAGCGCCAGCTCCATGCCAAGATCCAACTAACATAGTTTTAACTGCAGCACCTTTAATCTACTACTAGTTCACTGCCTCCATACATGGTCCCCTTATCAAACGAGCTGTGTCAGGCAGAATTTTGGGTTGTTTTCATGGCTTCCATGTTAACTTTGTCGCCACCCTGCTGTGTAATCCACAAAATATACTGGCAAACTTTTATCATGTACCGATATTATTTGAGCGCTTCTTGCTCACCTCCTTTGGTTCCTCTCTGCCACCCATTGGTTTGAAGCCTGAGTCCATTTAGGGTATGTCGCCATGACACTCTCTAGCCTGCTGCCGCTGCCTCTGCATGCCGTCCCCTATAGTGTCAGGGTCAATTATTGGATGTTTTAGATGCTATCTAGCTTCATTCTGTCACTCTGTCATGGCCATGCTGTTGCCCATAATTTTGGCATAATGGTGCGATTAGGCAGCCTCAGAGGCATCCATGCATGCTGCCCCTGCTGTTTCCTGTCCATTTCCGTGGTGTTTCCATCCTTTTCTGAGGTTCCCAGGTGTTTGGCCAAGCTTCCCTGTGCAGAGCCTTGGTCCCCTTGAAAAATGCTCGAGTCTCCCATTGACTTCAATGGGGTTCGTTATTCGAGACGAGCACTCGAGCATCGGGAAAAGTTCGTCTCGAATAACGAGTACCCGAGCATTTTAGTGTTCGCTCATCTCTAGTCCTCATCAATTTACTCTTATTTCACAAAAAAGGCCTGGAAATGGCCTCACCAAAGTTCCATTGGTCAAGAGGTTGGGAGGAAATTCATATTCCCTATTAAAATGTTCATCTTTATTCAAATCTATTAAAATTATACTTGATGACCCTCCCAGATAATGTTAAAAATCTACAGGCAAAGGGGTTAATGTCCGTCAATGTTGTAGGTAGAATCGTGGCAAAGAATTGTGTGTTTTATTGAATTGGCAAGTGTAAGCCAATGGCTACTGTCTAGTATTGGTGTTTTCATAGACGGATCTACTTGGGTCCGTATTTTTAACAAGATAGTGGAAAGAAAGTATATATATCTATCTCAGGTAGATGTAAACAGTCAGGGACCTGGTTTCTTATTTATTCTGGCACTCTTAGATGGGGGGGTGGCAAAGCTATGGGGCTATATAGTGAGCTGTATCACTGTGTGATGGGGAGGCAGAGCTATGGAGTGGTATTGTGAGCTTTGGTACTCTGTAATGGGGAGGCAGAGTTATGGGGTGGTATGAAGAGCTTTGGTCCTGTGTAGTGGGGAGGCAGAGTTATGGGGTGGAATGGTGATCTGTGGCTCTGTGATGGGGTGGTATGGTGATCTTTGGCTCTCTTATAAGTTTTTATGGTGAGATTTGTTGTAGTGTGATGGGAAGGCCGAGCTATGGGGTGGTATTGTGAGCTGCAGCACTCTGCGGTGGGAAGCAGAGCTATGGGGTGGTATGTTGTGCTGTGACACTGTGGGCTGGGGACGCAGAGCTATGGATTTTATATGGTGGGCTGTGGCACAGTGTGGTGGGGAGGCAGAGGATATTAAGCTAAAGGAGTTAGCGGTTCAAATCCAACAGTCTAAACAGTCGTTGAAAGACACTTTACCTGAACCTGATTATAATTTAAAAGTACAAAAAATGGAGCAACAAATTATGAATATGGAAGAGAAAATTGCAGAGGCGAAGAAGAGCAAGTGGCTGCGCGATGAATATGATTTTTCCAATGATCAGGTGTATGAGTGGGGCAGATGGGAGAGACCCCCAAACACCCCAAGATCAATTCTCCGCAGGTCACAAGGAAAATCTCAACCGAGACAAGCCAAGGTCAGTTTTCTCTCCACTGACCAGGATTCCTCGGATGGGGGTCTTCTGGAATCTGAAAGCGAACTTGCTACAGCAGAAAGCACCCCAATAAATCCCTCTTACTATAAAAAGGAAAAAAAGACAGAGACAATCTAAACCTCAAAAAAACATAGAGGGGGGCGCAAGCATCACAAAACCGGTTGGCATCCCCTCCTGGACATTGAGAAGCAACAACGAGAAACAATAGGTAAATTAGATGTCATTAATTTGTCTTCATATGTATTATCTGATACACAAATAGATTTGTTATCACGAGGTTTAAACTTTGTACCGACTAAAAATTTTGATCTGTATGATACATTGTGTGATATCAATAGGTTCATTAGAGATCTTACGGTCAAGAGACACTTCTTCCAAACCGAGGAGATGCCTATTGACCGTATACATCCCAACCCTCCTATTAAAAATCTTTTCCGCTCCAGACCTTTCGGTGAACAGATGACACTGTTAGATCTCTTGTCACTGGACACTGAACAACCGGTCTCGGAGTGTTTACCAAATAATTCCAACTTCAGAGTAAAGAACCCGGTTTTTTACCCTATATCATCTAGAGCCGACTGCATGGAGCTTTTCCAGGAAAGGGTGGAAAAAGATCTAAAATCTTTAGAACAAAAATTGTCTCCCCCACATCACAATCTACCCTTTTCCCAGAGACAGGCGCTCAAAGAATTATCATCTTGGGAGGACACCATCATACGTATGTCTGATAAGGGGGGATCAGTAGTCATCCTAGACAAAGACATGTATAAAGAACAAATTTTATCTATTTTGAATGACGCCAAGACATACAGAAAATTACAAGAGGACCCCACCATTTGTTTCTCGGGAGAACTCAGGAAGACTCTGGCCGAAGGAGTCTCTCTGGGTATTTTCACGGAAACACTGGCCGAACAAATGATAACACAAACACCGGTCTTACCTATTAAGCACGCTTTACCCAAAACACACAAAGGAATAACTCCCCCCCCCCAATGAGACCCATAGTCTTGGGGATAGGTTCAATCAATGAACATCTGTGCAGTTGGCTGGACCAGGTCTTACAACCCTTAGTTATAAGAACTCTGGGTTACCTCCAAGACTCTAGGGATGTGTTGTCCTCTCTTGACAACGTTAAGTGGAAACCGGGGTTCCAGTGGCTTACTTGCGATGTGGTATCTTTATATCCCTCTATACCTCACAATGTGGCTCTAACAGCATTAGCTTTTCATTTGAACAAGTATTCCAACTATGCTAATGAATTTAAGGAATTTGTATTGGGAGTTTGCTCTTTCCTTTTGACCCACAATTATTTCATTTTTGATAACATCTTTTACCTACAATTACAAGGAGTTAGTATGGGTGCCAAATTCTCCCCCTCTCTAGCCAATCTTACCATGGCTTGGTGGGAGGAGCATGTCATTTATAATCATTGGCACTCACCGCCTTTTGTAAAACTCTTTTTCTTTATTGATCCATTCGAATAACGAGTACCCGAGCATTTTAGTGCTCGCTCATCTCTATTAAGGATATATAAAAGTGATTACATGTAAAAATTATTTTAACCAAAAATTCTTTATGTGAAAACATTATCCAATGGTTGATCAAGCAGGGAACAACACACAGGCTAACAGCAAACCGAATCCAGAATACCAAACAAAACTGTAAGAATTAAATAAACAAGCTAAAAACAAACAAAGATAAATACAAACAAAACTAAAAAGAAGATGGATGCAGAAAAACTACTAACACTTTTCATCATGAAACATACCAGTGATCAGACACTCATTAAAAACTAAAGGTTGCATGGTCTTCATATGGCAAATCCATTTAGTTTCTAATTGTTGTCATTTCTTCCTTAGAGAACCACTTTGTAAATCCATCTTGACAATGTTGATTTCATGAAAACATAGAAAGCTAGAGTTACATGAGTAATGTAGGAAAAAATGGCAATGGAATGGTTTTTAAATTCTCATCCCCGTCAGTTGCTGTAAGGGTAGCATTTGTAATTCCATTAAAATGTTCTCTTAATAGAGTTTTGATAAATTTATGGGCATGAGCACACACCGCATAATAAATCACACCTGTGGTTGAACATATGATAAGTTATATTTTAAGTAGTTGTGCGAGAAGAGTCAGTAAAAGATGTACAGTTGTCGATATAAGTACAAGCAATACAATTTCCACATGACATTCAGTCCCATGTAGGCTTAGGTGCTCCAAAAAGCAGCTAAGTAGGTTGGTGCCAAGAGATCATGCAGGGTGTTATTGAAAGAGTTGGACAATGAGACAAGATTTGTGATATAATTGGATCCACAAGTAAAATAGGCCAATTTTTCTGGAGGCATGTCAACATGTCAGACTACTGATTGTGAAAAGTGGTGACAAATCTAATTGTATTGTTTCCTGTTGTCTCGGGCCATGGTTGTAATAGAGTACTTTGTGAGGCCTCCATTATGCCTTTTGAATGCAACTGATGAATATCCCCTTTCTTGTTTAATTGTCTCTAAAGTCAGTATCAGTGGAACAGTTTATTTTTATTATTAAAAAATTACAGCAATCCTGTTTCCTTTTGGACACATCAGTTGTAAAAAAGCATTACTTTACTTTTTTGATAAGGATGTCTAGAAATTCTATTTGGTTTGGAACTAATTAACAAAAGAGTTTAATATTGACATCATTGTCATTTAAAGAATTTATAAACTCATTAAATTGCGTTTAGATGTCGTCAATGAACTGTGCCCAAAAGTTGCACTCACGCAACCAAAGGAGCCCTTTGGCCATAAAATATAACCTTTCTTAAGATCTTAATTCAGATCTATTTTGGACTGATACAATTGTGCATGTGAATAGTGACAATTAAAACAATGGTGGTGGTAGTGGCTATTATGTATTTAATGAGTTAGTATTTGTTACAGGTCTCTGGAATACAGTGTGTATTCGAGAATGATATCTTTTGTCCTTACATCATTTATCCTGATGCTGGGTTGTAATTATTATCTCACATCTAGACTTCGTGGGTACACACTTCTATTTCCTTGTCCCACAACTAGATGATATAGTCATACGACGATCATTGCTCTCGTCCCACACTCAAACATACACACATACTTTTTTCTCAAGCTTAGGTAGTATTCAGGGATCTGACACACTTTCCTGCCTGTAAATATAATTATTATTATTATTTCCTAATACGTCTAGTCTAGTTGTCGCTGCAGTTCAACCCTAGACTTCTCACTGAATGCTACTATATCACACCACTTCACTAAAAGAAATGCATTAGATCAATCAGCCCCCCCCCCCCCCGACATCTTTCACCATTTTTAATGGATGCCATTTAATTTTGGTAACAAATTAGCCGAATCACGTAAATAAGAGGGCAAGAGCTCAACAAGTGGTTTGAGAAACCAATCAATGTACCCACAAATATTGCCTGTTAGATTTCCGCTACCAGAAATAATCTGTGATGATTTCCTCATTTACTCCGGTGTTTTAAGATCTGTTTGTGAATGGCACTGAAAGAGGATAAAGGATTGTATGTCAGTTTTCCAACATTAGTGTTGGTGGTTTGCGTTTCTTTCGTACATGACCTTAGGCCATAAAACCACATTACCTCCCAGTGAGATAATCCTAACAATAGTTTGTTCTTTCTCTTGTACTGTTAGGTTGATTAGATTGTAAGCCCCATGGGGACAGAGACCAATTTGGCATGCTTTGTGCAGCACGGCGTAATCTGTAGGCGCTATATAAATGAAGAATTATTATTGATGTATGAATAGTTACATCCCTAGTTCTCTTTTTGCATTATATTAGATAGCTTTTTTGGAGTGTCAATATAAGAGAGGAGATTTAAATTTTATCACTGTCCAATCATGCACTTGTCTGCCTGTCAAGTTATTTAATTGGACTGTGAGTGTATAATGTATATAGAGAGATACTGCTGCAAAATATTTACAATGTTTAAAAAATGGAAATGGAAGTATAAAAAATGGAAAAAGTCCTGATTATTGGAATGTGGCTAAATACATATGTTGTATATATTTGTCATGTATTTGGCAGTTCCGTTACTAAAATTTTTTTAAATAGATGGCTAATGCTTTTGTCTATTCCTTTGATGTACGCGCCGAATTATTATCGAAGCCATTGTAACCTTTCATCAAACACTTTTAAAAACATAAAAATATTCCACAAACAAACATGCTCAGAATCAGCAACACAATTCTCCATTGTATGCAGAAGAGAAGAGACTGGAGGGTTTATTTGTATTCATTAGAGATTTTTTTTTTATCATTTGGCTCAAAGCAGAATGATGCAAACATCCATTAAATGCCGTTAGTTCTCTTTTTTGTTAGGGGATCATTACACATGAACAGCTAAGATATGTTATAACATTAAATGAAATAGAAGCAGTAATTATGGGTATAAATCTTGAGCTCCATTGTGCTTGAACAGTCAAATGTGGATGGAGTGACGAGCCAATAAAAAAATAAAGCCGTGAATTATCCAGGCCAGAGATGGGGGACTTGTAATGGACGGTTCAGCACTTTTTTGCACTTAAAAGAAAATGTGGATTAAAATGAGAGATACATTGCTGACTATAATGGTAAAAAATAAACTTTCTCCATTAAGAGCACATTTAAAATTGAAAAATGTGCTTGTTTTAAATAGCAAAGAATAAGATATTGAGAAACTTGAAACCAAAGTATTGTTTTTAAAGATAATGCCCAGCACTAAAGATAAACGAAGTCCCAAGATTCACTTCATGGCTGATTTTTGTTGCCAGATTTGTTCCAATCAAAATAATTTTGTTACATATAAAAAGTGCTCTGAAAAGCTCTACATTATACTCTGAGATATCCTATGACTGTATCCAACCCATATCAAGCTCTATTGCCAAGGCAATTATAAGGCAAATGCAAATGGCCATTTATATCTCATTTTGCTCTTCCACCTGAATAATAATAATAATAATAATAATAATGGAAATACCGTATATACCCGAGTATAAACCGACGCAAGCATAAGCCGAGGCCCCTAATTCTACCACAAAAACCTGGTAAAACCTATATATTTTTTACTCGAGTATAGGCCGAGTTTGGGTTTTCAGCACATTTTTTTGTGCTTAAAAACTAGGCTTGTACTCGATAATAATGGAAATATAACATATAAATAGAATAGATATAAAATTTGACATAATATATTATTAGATTATTAGATTTCTACCATTGTATTTTACATGTCTCTCTTCTTCTTGCTGCTGCATGCTGCTCTTATTTTGAAATAAATATTAATGCAGGCTGATGACAAAACAGAAGAAGGATGGACTGTATTAACATGTCCCATATCTTGGTCTGGATTCAAGTTATTCACTGACTATTTTTGTTTTTGTTTTTAGATTTTGTGCATGCACAGTTTTACCCATTTGGTTTTATTTGGTGACACCAACTGTTTATGTACTGTGCTACCTAGTGTTCACACGCTGCAATACGTAGCACTAGTAGCCGTATAGGATGCAACCAGGCACTTTGTTAAAGGTGCCATTTGACCCCAATACTATACAAACACAAAGTAAGATCTTATACCATTCACCTAATGTGATCTATGGTGATGTCCCAATGTTATTACATATAATAATGTGATTTTATGTTCAATTTTATGATACACAAAACAATTGTTAGTGATGTGCAATTTTATGGAATAAACACATGTTGACTAAAAACAGCAAGCAGTGCATGGTATACATTTGAAATGTATCCAATTTTTTAAATATACCGAGGGGCACACGTTATTACTAGAGCAAACTTCCCACTAGGGTTTTGTCCAATAGGTTGAGAGTGCGGTCTATAGATTCAAAACAGAAGAAAGATTTCTACTTTATATTTACATTAAATATAAATGGATGGAGGTGAATTTCTTTGTATCCATCATTTAATTTTACTGTAGCTTCATAATTTGAAATAAAAAAAAAGACAAAGATCCAATCTGATGAAAATGTAGTTGAAAACTTAACCTTTAATTCCTCCAATAAAAATACTAATTTAAACCTAAATCCTGATCAGCAAAATTATAATAAGAACCTGACCCAAAGGCATTTGTAATTCCCAGCCAATTCTGCCAACCTCAACATTCATCCAAGGTCCAAGATCATTTAGACATATTCACCAAGTATAGTTGGGACAAGATGCAGATATTCTTTCATGAAATAACACAGACAAATTTTGAGATACTTAAACGAGGCCCGAAAGGTCTTCCCATTGTGTGTGTGTGTGTGGGGGGGGGGGGGGGGCTGGCATGCTATATACTACATGGGGGAAAGGTCATATACTACAGGGGCTAGCTATATACTACAGGGGCTGGCTATATACTGGGGGGCCTGTGACCAATGCATTTCCCACCCTTGGCTCATACTCGAGTCAATAGGCTTTCCCAGTTTTTTGTGTTAAAATTAGGGGTCTCTGCATTTACTCAGGTCGGCTTATACTCAAGTATATACGTAGGTTCTATTGGCACCAAATAATAGGCTGGTAACAGTTCTTTTACTTCAACAGTGTAAGTATGACCAGTATAGAGAGATACTGCCCAGAGAGTAAGAGTGTAAGGGGGTCAGAAATAAAATGTAACCATTGATCCCACAGATAAACTTAGATTCAGTACAGGCATACCTTAATATTCTTAAATCATGTTAAAAGACAAATGTATAAAGTTTTTCATAGGATAATATTAACCCCCTACTCGGCCTTATTGTACTTTAGAATCTTTTGCATTAAAGGGGCTTGCCCACGAAAGAAAGTTCTGAAATTTCAATCCCCTAGTAAGATAATAATAACCTTTAACACCTTATTTCAAAATTGTGATCAGCTTTTTGTTGTCTGCTGCTGCTCCTGTCCCTCCATTAGCTTAGTGTAAAATTCTGATGCGTGGGCGTGGCCCAACTGAGCAGTAACATGGAGGTGACTGGTGGAGGAGGAGGCAGTGCAAAAACCTTACAACATCATCCTATTGTTTCTGTATACACCTACAAGTCTTTCTGCTGGACACCCCATTGCTATTATATTAGGACAGTGATGGCGAACCTATGGCACGGATGGGATGCCAGAGATGGCACTCAGAGCACTTTCAATGGGCTTCCAGGCTGTCTCCCCAGGACAGAGTTTACTAGACAGGACTCAAATCTTCCAGCAGTCCCAGACATCTTGAGATTCTGTTCTTAATGCCCTTTTAAGGTGACAAATTCTTGACTGTTTAGAACTGCAGCAATAGTGAGAAGGGCCGGTTTATCTCCCTGCTGTCCAAAAGATTCTTCCTGTACAGAGAGAACCTCGAGAGAAGCTACAATGATGTCTGAATTTACCCTTCTGCTTTCATCTCACGCACACATCACCACCACTCTATCATACACACTAAAGAGCATCTCACCCACACATCACAGCCACCACTCCATCACACACACTGCAGAGCATCTCATCCACATAACACTGCCACCACTCCAACATACTCCCTGCTGTGCATCTCATCCACAACTCCATCATACAAACTGCAGAGAATCTCATTCACATATTCTCTGCAGAGCATCTCACCTGCACATCACCACCATGCAGAGCATCTCCCCCATATAATCACCAGCACTACAACACACACCCTGCAGAGCATCTCACCCATACATCAAAGTAGCACTGGGCATTACTGGCACCATGTGCCACTCTCCTTCGCAGCAGGGGTCGCACAATGTGCTTTTCCTTTATGAAAAGAGATTACCCAAGGCATCCTCACAGAAAACAGGAAGGGATCAGCAGGATAGAAGCAGGAGTCTATGAACGATTATTGCACACATCTACCTCCATAGAGCACAAACTCTAGGGGAAGATGGGTGTGGGGATGGAAGTATGGAGGTGCAGAGGGAGAGGCAGGGGCTTCACTAGGTCAAAAGATCCGGGACTCATGCCCGGATCTCCAGGACATCTGCCCAGCTGCCTGGAAGATTCCTTCCCTCTCTCATCACAATCTGTGTCCTCAGGACACAGATCGTGATGAGAACGAGTGCAGGCACTGCTTTCCCCTGTAAGGACCTAGCCTCCGGGACTCCCAGAGGCTGAAGGACCGGTGATGATGTCATAATCACATGACCTGCCGGGGAAAGCAGTGCACAGAGCTGCATCAGTGAGGTGAGGGGGGAGACATGATAGGGAAAGGGAAGAACATGGGGGGCTGTGTGGGCACATTACTTACTGCAGATCTGTGTGGGGCACATTACTTACTGGGGGGCTGTGTGGGGCACATTACTTACTGGGGGGCTTTGTAGGGCACATTACTTACTGGGGGGCTGTGTGGCGGACATTACTTACTGGGGAGCTGTGTGGGGCACATTACTTACTGGGGGGCTGTGTGGTCACATTACTTACTGGGGGGCTGTGTGGGGCACATTACTTACTGGGGGGCTGTGTGGGGGACATTACTTACTGTGGATATGTGGGGGCTATGTCATTAACTATGGACAGAGCGGAGAAGGCAGAAGCGGTAATATAAATTGCATCTCCATTCGCCCTAGGGTCTTTGGGTGTCACTGCTAGTGCAGGAGCTATGAAAAACAGGTTAAATTACAAAGTATGTTATTTTTCTTTTATGAATGCAATTAAAAATGTTGCCTTTGTGAGAATACCCCTTCAAGTACTATCCCTCATAATCTCACTGGGCAGTGCTTCCCCTGGGGAGGTGTGCACTGGTGGTGATTGGATAAGGTCCAGTCACGTGTCAAAAGAGTCCTATGAATAGTGTCTTTGCCCAGGGAGACCTTAGTGTTTTTGCCAGGTAGCAGAAAGGTATGCCGGAACAAAGCAGTAACACTACCCAGTACCAGTCGGCTATATTATAGATAGCCTAATAGATCTTCCTGTTGCTATTGATAGGTCAAATAAAGTAACTTTGTTGAGATTGTGATAGCTGGTAATGGCCAACTGAAATATAAAATGTAAGAAGCAAGCTTTTGGGACAGCTTAGGTCCCTTCATTAGGCATGGTATAACAGGCTTTCTGAAGTGATACAGATTTTATATATATACAATGAACAGAGAAGCAATGCAAATAACGTAAACAAAAAGACAATAGCAATAGCATAGTTGAAACATCAGGTCCTTAATTGGATAACTTGGGCAGTTTGAATGTTTTATTGCCTCCAAGTTAATGACTCTGGGGTCTCTGATGACCTCACTATCTCAGGATAACATTTGTTAGATGTTGTAGTGGGCCATGAACCCCTTTGATAGATTGAGTCCTGTGTGGAGGGTGTCAAAGAGGTTATTAAATTTCTATTCCCAAAATGTGTCTCTCATTTTGTGACCGGAAATTGCCCTTTAATACTAGAACTTTCATATCCAGGGTATTATGGCCAGGACTGCAGAAGTGTTTTGCCACTGGTAGATGTTTCTGCTTACATTTTGTGTGGAGATGAGACCTTATCCGGGCTTTTAGTTTTTGTCCCGTCTTTCCTATTTTGTGCACACAATCAGGTAGACCACATTAGAAGTGGAACATGAGAATGTCCCCGTTATGTTATATTCCTGCTGTGTGTTGGGGTTCTGCATCTTGTCTGTGGTCAAAATCAGAAAACAGGTTTTGCAGCTCCTGACAATACAGGTTAAAGTTCCTTTTTGTATGTTAGATGGTATGGAGCTCCTGATCACAATATTCCTCAGGTTTCAGAATTGCCTGTAGCACAGCACTGGAGGGTATGGGAACATTGTCTTTAGGCGGTCATCTTTATGGAATATGTGGTTGAGGTTATTCTTCATATTTCTAAATGTGGATTAAAAGTCACAACCAGTGGAATATGATTGTTGTTTACCTTTTTTTTGTTCTGGAGAAGATGGCTCCTGGGTATCCTGGTGGCTCTACTGATTTCATCAGCATAGGATGGCATCCCTGATTTAGAAATCTTTTCCTCTTAGAAATCAAACCCTCTTCCTTGGGTTTTGGATAAGATACAGCGATCCCACTTTCTACAAGAAAAAAAATGATTTCTAAAAAAAAAAAATGAATATAGCAAAAAAAAATGCTAATTGAAAGCAAATAGTATCTTGAAATATCTCATACTACTTACATTCTACTCTGATCTGCATTTTCTCATGACCACAGTAGTGTTACACTACAACATAACCAAAATTATTATGAAGTAATTATTAAACAGTTGGTAGGATCATCATTTAATTTATCATTGCCCTTTAATCCCTTTATTTATATCAGCAAAAATATTGAAAACTTTATGCAAAAGTGATGCAAAACACAGTAGAAATGGAACTTGGCTGAATGGCTTTGATAAGCCGCCAGATACCATCTCTATGTATCATAGCAACTAAGAAAGTTGGTTTTGTTTTCTACATTTCACATTAATACTGTTACACACCTGTGGTCATCATCTGCAAAGAAAATAATTACAAAGCCATCTGGAATTAAATTTAATAAAGTTAATTTTATTCAAAACCGTTTGGCAATAGTTGTGACTATTTCTGTAAACTCATATTATTTGGTTTGTCTTCTTCTATACTTCATGTGAATATGGAAAACACAAAGTATTATTCCAATGTTACAAGAGGCACAATTACATTTTCCAGTAAATATTCTATATCTAATAACAGTTATTCAAATACATAGTCAAGGAATGTGTTCTTTGTGAAAATTGAATATGCATCAATTTTCGGTAATATTTTTCATCTATGAATTAATTGTTCATTTTCATTCGTCTAAAATAACATCTTCCCACAATAAAACTATATATACAAATTTTTTAACATTTTTTGCATGAAGCTCAAGTGCATGCTATAAGCTATAAAAACATTTTAAAAATTGTTGGGCCGCAAACAACCGACCTGTGGTTTGTGAGGACAGCTCACATGTTGATGTTTGTGGAATAGGAACAGGTCTTTTTTCTGCCATTGTTTGGGGCAATGACTATGGGCCCATGGAAATACATGGTGATGTCTCAGCAATGGCTAGCACATTGTCCAAGAATACACTCATAAAAATGAGGTCATTTGAAGTAGAAACTGATCTATTTTAATTAATCTACTGTAAATCTAATACACAACACAATTGGCCATGATACGACCTAAGTAGATAAAGTTCCATCAACTGTCACACAATTATGCTTCAAAAGGGTATTTCAGAGTTTATTTTTGTATTGAGAACCCATCATTAAGCATTTCAGGACACAGCCCTTTTTTGCTTTTGCATTTCTGTTTTTTACTCCAAAAATCATATGAGGGCTTGTTAACTTCAGGACAAATTGTACTTTTTCGTGGCACCATTTAATATTTCTTGCACTCTAGGCTATCCTTGTAGCCACTTGCCCTTTGATAATGTCACTGATTGGCATTGCTTACTCCTTACACGGCAGGTTTCAGCTGTATAACAAAGTTGGCACCTGCCTCTAACTGTTGCGGTTAGTTCTGGCACCGATAGCGGCAGTTAACCTTGGATGGCCAATCTGTGCCCACCAACAGTGCTGTTAGGTGCCACCTTTGGATTCAACCACAGCACTTAAAGGGGTTTGACCCAAAAAGAAAATTCTCAAATTGCAACCCTCTAGTGATGTTTACACAGCAAAGATAATTTTTATCCCATTCCTTTACAATTTTTTTCCTTTACAATTTTTCCTTTACAGTTTTATTGCTCTTTTTAAGGGTGTTTCATTTAGGGTACATTTTCATTTAACTTCTGTACATTCACACATAGAAAGAGAGATGAGACAGATCATAGATGATGAGATCCATGAGACACATATTACATCTTCACAGCTGTACTATTACAGGCATAACATACAAAGATCTGCTATATCTCACCTACAACACTGTCAGATCTTATGTGCCTCCCCTTCCTTCCTGGATAAAGATCTTATTTGTCTGTAGTGTTACTCTCCTCACGAGCTGCCTGTCGACAGGAAGTAAGTGTGTGTCTGTGTGAGCTCGTTCTGAAATGCAATGGTGGGGGCTGCTGCAGGGCACAGTTCTGCTCAGTGAAGTGTCAAACAGAAGAGCAAGAGGGCTGCTAACCCTTAACTCAGAAGAGTTCTTGTATGAGCTCTCTGCATACAAACCCAGCAGAGAGGTGATTAACATTAGATAAAGAAATGGTAATTTGCCCCTTTGACTAGGCAGTCCAAACACCCTCCATAATGTATTTTCATATCTGTTATAATTATCCACAGCTCCTATCACTCTTTATTCTACCATTGGAACAGAAGTGTCTACTATTTTTACGTCTACCACATTGAGGGTGGGTGACTATAATCTATTTTTTGTTATCCCTTATAAATTTATTTAATTTAATTAATCTATTTACTGCTGTTCCTTATGAATTTATATATTGCTACTACCTATGAATGTATATCAACCAGAAACTGAATGCAATCTCTTTATTGCCACTTCTAATCTTATGCATTATCACTATATTTTTGCTTCATATCTTAACTACATGGCCATACTTACTTTTATATATACTTAAATTTATTTTTATATATATTTTTATCGTTATATGAATTTTTCTTGGTATATGAATTAATGTCATGTTTTACCGTTATATCATTTCTAATAGAGATGAGCGAGCACTAAAATGCTCGGGTACTCGTTATTCGATTCTCGAGCGGGCGAAGTATTCGTCCGAGCAACGAGCAGTTTCGAGTGCGCTAATGCTCGACCGAGCATCAAGCTCGGACGAGCATGTTCGCTCGTCTCTAATTTCTAACTATTTATTTATATTCACTATCCTAAAAGACGCACTTTATACCAGATTTTAAATACGATGTTTTTATTGCACTGTTGTTCTTATACAATTTTATGTGAAATATTCTTCCAGAATATAATATCTGACCTGATGAAGGGAACGGTTCGTTCCCGAAACGCGTAGTCCACCCTGTACAAGTTTTTTGAAAATAAAAATCTGAATCCACTAAGCAGCACATCACAAGACCTTATCGTTTTTGCATCTCTCCCCTAATATTAGATAAGAAGGCTTTCTTTTCCATCAATTTTATATTGTGGTATAAAGGAGTTATTCTAAAAATGACAAATTAAATTATTTTTGTCAGTATACACAGCTAGAATTGTATTCATCATGCCTGTAGAATTGCATTTAGTGTACCTGCTGTATTCATTTGATGCTTCAAAGCTACTCTACAGTAGCTTATTTATATATCACTTTGCAAACTGTACTATTCACATGCTCAACATTAAGGGAAACTGCCTTGTTAATCCAGGAGAACAGAAAAAGTACAGTTTTTTTAAAGAAACTGAAACACTGATTTAAGCTACATGCACAATGCCGCTACATACACACGGCAGCGTGGTTAGAGGAGGAGGAGGTGAGTGCCGCTCACCCCCGCCCCTCACCATAGGAAGTTATGGCGCACGGCGCCATAATACGGGAAAAGATAGGACATGTCCTATCTTTTCCCGGGCTATGGAGCGGTACGGTGCCACACGTGTGCTGCACCGTACCGCTCCTGTACCATGCCGTGAGCCCATAGAAGTGTATGGGGGGCGTATATCGGCCGTATATACGTCCCCCATACATGTGTGTGAATGTAGCCTTATGAGTAAGATATCTACTTATTGTACTAATAAGCTGGAATCAGCACCAGTGTGTACAAGCATCAATCAATCACCAGTGTGTCTTTCTCCTGTGTGTTGATTCTCCAAACTGCTTGTTCCTTATCTGGACACCCTCGAATATAGGGCTAAATCACGGCATACAAGGTCCTATTCCAACCCTAGTGACATCCATAAATTACCATCAATTGACATTAAGGGCTCTTTCACATTGGCTTTCTTTTTCACCTTTGTGGTTTAGTGATTTCCACGGATGCCTCATAGAGCCATTGATTTCTATTAGTGTTTTCACATTGGCTTCTATTACACTGATCTGTTGTCTGTGGAAAATATTTTAAAAATAGTCCTACCTTTTTCCCAAATGTGGAACATGGAAGGCATTAGAAGTCTATGGGTGTGTGATGTCTTCAAACTAATGTTAAACTTTCAGGTTTTTTTGCAGACACAGAGACAAAACAGAAGAAAAACAGACACAACAGAGACAAAATGCAACGGATGCACAACTGAAGCTGAACATCAATGCCAATGTGAAAGAGCCCTAGTTTGCTACTGTAGTGGATGTGAATATAATAATTTAATTCTAATATTTCTATAAAGGCATGATGAGTGTCATGTATCCTCTGGACAAGACATCACAGAGCTCATGGAAAACGTTGCTTTTATCCATTTCACATGACTTGCTGAGACCTGTTTGGTTTCCCTTACAGCTGTTCTTTGACAAATCATCCAAATTAGATGCGGCACTCGCTATGACTTTCCTAAGTGAGTTCATTTTGAAAATGTGGTATCTGAAGCAAGTAGGCTGGCAGCCCCTAGAGGGCTAGATAGAACCTTATCATCCTGCATAGACTAAAGCTTTGTGAAAGATAAAAATATACATTTTTCAGTTCTTCCATTAAAAGACTTTATATAAACAAACTAAATCTCAACCCTTCTGAGATGAACCACATCTGTAAGCAAACCAAGTACATGCCATGAAAAATCTGCCAATATTATGCATTTGTGTAGGTGAAATAATTGGAAAGGGAAAATATTAAATATTTAGCATGGATCCAGTAGTTCCATAGTAAATCTACAACCACATAAACCTGTTGTGGTTCCTGGTAATGATTGCTGTTTCCAAGACACTTATTTGTTTTTATCTTGATTTTCTCTTCCTGGCTTCAGTGATTTTTCACTCACACCTTAATGAACCATTGTTTTCACACCCAATGAAAAGAATGGTTTAGTAAAGCATCAGAGAAAAATCACTGGAGCCAGTAAGAGAAAACCAACTGTATGCGCATTCTCTGCGGTGGATTCAGGTCTTCCGGCGATTCACTAAGGTAGTTCCTCCGCCGTCCACCAGGTGTCGCTGGTGCGCTGAGGCCCACCGGAATGCCCTGAAATTCACCGGCCTATTCCTAGTGAAGGTAAGTGCAAGTTTCGCGACACCTTTTTTTTGTAAAAATGCGGCGGTTTTTCCGAATCCGTTGGGTTTTCGTTCGGCCATGCCCCCCGAATTCCTTCGCGTGCATGCCGGCGCCGATGCGGCAAAATCCAATCGCGTGCCCCAAATTCCCGGGGCAATTCAGGAAAAATCGGAGCAAATCGGAAATATTCGGGTAACACGTCGGGAAAACGCGAATTGGACCCTTAGTAAATGACCCCCTATGTGTCCATAAGCCAGAAGTAAGTACTTACCTCTACCATTAAACTCTTTTCTATGCCACAGTCACTTTGATTGAAGCATCTATGCAGTTAGTGACTGCCTTTGATCTTCTAGCCAGATCCATGCTCACTTCTGAATTACCCTCCGTAGGGTATAAAGCTGCCCTGCTATGACAACGGCACAGCCAGAAAAGGAAAGGATTTATTTGGCGATTACGTATACATAACTGTATATATTTCTTTATTGATAGCATGGACCTGTTTGGTTCATGTTTTGTAAAATGTGTTTGATGACTTATTTGTTTATTTCCAATATGTATCCTCACATTCATTCCCCATACACATGCTCTACTGATAAAAGTTTGCGATTAGTTACTTTCACTTTTGCAAAGATGCGGTGATATTTAGTAGTTGTTTAAGATTTTTGGAGCAAGATTTTTATTTTAGTTACTCTGCCGCATTATGTATAAGTAGTAGATAAATAAAAAAAATAAAACAAAGAGAAATAAAACAAAGACTCCTAGTTTTATATCAAAAATCTGACTTGCTGACAACACTAAAGGATAAATGCCACATTTGCAATTGTTTCTCTGATGCCTGACCTTTAAGTAAATATAGTCGGTGTGTAAAGACATGCAAACTGTTTGGCTTTCTGACAGCACCTAGGAAAATGTTTATTTTTGCAAAAGGTCAGTTTTCACCAATTAATAGAAAAACACACAGGTAGATCGAGGTGAATCATAAAACTTCATTGCATATTTATATTTACTCATAGAGACTTGTGACATTTACAGCAATACAAAAAGGAATTCTTACAACAGGAAATGTTCTAAAAGTAAAAGAAAAATAGTATTACAGGAATTAGAGTTCACATAAAGCCTTAAAATTGCTTTATCATAACTAAAGAACAAAAAACTATTTATGGTGCCACAGATATAAAAATAAAACAAAAATGTTATAGTGTGAAAAGGATTATGGATGTTTTACATCAACCTAACAGTCAGCCTGTAATGGTCCAGAGACGACACATTGAGGTGTATGGAGAGTTTTCCAGGTCTACTCTGTGCAGAGACAGACAAAGATGGTAAGTGACTTGATCTTTGATCTTTGGTGAGTAATGACGGGTCAGTGGTTGTACGTGTAGGCACAACACTATTGAAGCGTGCATCGGGTGCTGCCTAGTCCACGTCGAAACAGGATAACCGGATACCAAAGTGCATCAGATCTCACAGAGGCAGGAACTCACCTCCGTCCTCGCGGGTATAGAAGAAAATTGGGACTTTTTGAAGGCACTCTCCGATCCAAAAATAGTCAGCTTGAGATAAACTATTATATTTTTTTATTGGTAAAACTGAAATTTTAAAAAGTAACAAAGAAGATAAATTGAAATAAAATAAGACAACGCGTTTCGTGTCCTATACACTGGACGCTTCGTCAGGTGTGAATAGCTACTGCCAGCACCATGATATATATGTGTCTATACAGGTGATAAGTGATGTCAAGTTATGACAAGTGATGTCATAAGGGGGATGAACCTTATCTAATGCATAATTGTATACATATAATAACCACCCGAAATACCGGTCTTTTATAGTATTAGATACAATAATTTTAATAGCAGAGGATATAAATTTCAATGTACAAAATTTCTGTATAATAATTTAGGCGCTATTTTCCATTACAGGATTAAACACAGTGAAAAACAGTTATTATATTTCAATAGATTGGGGATTTTTGGACGCAACAATACCTAATGAGTTTATGATTTTTAATGTTTATTTATATTAATATTAGTTATAGGGAAAGGAGGGTGATTTGAATTTTTAAGTTCTTTTAATATAATTTTTAACTTTTTTTGTATTTTTTTCGTATTAAAATTTTATTTAGTTTTCAAATAAAATTTTTACAAACAGCGCTCTACAGGAGCGCCTATAAAACAAACATAATACAACAGTTACTACTGAGTCGAAACCCAGTATCAGACATTTAACAGCAATAACAAGGTCTTGACTACCTCACAAATAAAGGGTGAGGCGCACTCGTAACAATTGGTTTAACAAGATTGTGTGAGAAGAAGAAAAAAAAAAGGGGGGTGGGAGATAGAGAGAGGGAAGAGGGTTAGGTAAGAGTAAAGAAAGAAAGGAGAGGCATGGGTCAGTGGGGGAGGGGAAGGCTAGGTCCCCCCATTCTCCCCCTTTTATGATCAGATCTCCACAGACACCTCCGCGGCACCATGCATCAGAGCATTGTAGGCCGATGAGGATTTAAAGACAAACCAGTGTTGCCAAATCTTCTGGTACCGTGTCACGCTCTTAGGATCTGAGTTCAGCAGACTCTCCATCCGACTAATCTCCTCCACCCTCCCTAACCACTGGAAGACTGTAGGTGGTTCAGTAGATAACCAGCAGGCTGGTATACATGATTTAGCCGTGTTCAATAAATTTCGAACCAGCGAACGCCTATATAGGGAAACCTCGTTATGATGTATCAAGACCCAGGCGGGGTTGTTTTGTAATGCTTTACCTGTCACTTCGCATGTAAGACGTGTGGGACTCTATACCATCTCTGAGAATCTTATAATTGGTTTCTTGGTAGAGTGTGCTTATAGTTGTTTTGTGGGCTATGAGGATCACTTTCTCACGCTGTTCTTTACTTTTTTTGTTTTAACTATTTTTTAGACCCCCTAGGGTACTTTAACCCTAGGTTGTCTGATTCATCCTACCATATACTGCAATACTACAGTTAGAAGCCTCCTGCAAAGCTGATGGATGGGATAACAGCCGTGATCGGTGTTACCAGTAAGTCTTTGCTACAATATGCAGCAAAGACTTACTGGTTATGGAGAGGGCTAAGCTCGTGAGCCCTCTCCAAGCACCTGCAGATGATGGGCGCTGTAATATTACTGGGTTCGTTGTTAAGGGGTTAACCTACATTGTAATTAGTTTGGCAGTATATTTCAGGTTATTCTCCATTTGAAAGACCCATTTGCGCAAATTTTTTTAAATTTAAATCTGACATTTCTATTTTTTTTTAAGTACAAGGACATAACAGCAAAAAGTGCTTGTCCAAATATATTCACTCCCATCCTTAACCCATTAGACAGGGAGTAGTCCAAGAATAGTCTGTCCATAGCGTCTATATGGTGCCCACAATTTAAGTATTCAACATATGTGCCCAGTCTTTAACTTCCGACCTGATATTTTGAGATATTGCTACAGTATTGCCACAAAATGTTCTTTCCTTATACCATCTATTTTGTGAAGTCCACCAGTCTCTTCTGCAGCAAGACAACCCCACAACATTAATCTGTTTTTTTTTTAATGTTTCTTTTGGAGTAATGGATTATTTCTGGAAGAGTGTCCTTTCAGCCTGTAGCGATACAGGACTTATTTCACTGTGGATAACTACACACTCTTACCAGCTTCAGCTAGCATCTTCACAAGGTCTTTTGCTTTTGTTCTTGTGTTGATATGCAGATTTTGGACCAAAATCTCTGGGACACAGAGCCATCTCCTTACTGAGTGATATGATGGATGGACATTGCAATCTTGTTTTAAATTTTCTGGATGTGCACATTTATATACTGTAGTTTGCATTGATATATTTTTTATACTTCTAAGTGCCTGTCTAGCATTTCATGTAGATGGTTACAAGTGAGTGTTTGCATTGACTGCATGAACAGCTAATCTATGGCAAAAACATTAATTACATCTTTCTAAATATATCCCATTTAATCTGATTTTTTTGTAGGCTAAGCTAATTATCCCACTTCACGCCAACAAAATAAATTAGTAAAATTAGCAAATTACACGCTACAATGATTATTTCAAAGATTTGGAGTAAAGTGAATATTTGATTACATTACTATACAACAATAACTGGTGTATAATTTTACAGGGTGCATTTGCAAAGTTAGAAGTAGTTACCGTTTGAGCATTAAATATTAAAAGTTTCATAATATACAGCATAGTCTTCTATAAGTACATATCATCACATTATATTTTACACTTCTGCAAATGTTTAAAGGGGTATTCCGGGAATATGAACGTCTGACACAAAAACCTTTGATGATATAAATAAATGAATACAACAATGTCATTAGTCACAAAACGGAGCTAAAATAATATGATTTTATGATTTACAAAATGTATGGCCTCTCTAAAGTAGGTGGAGTTATCACTAAGATGGCCGCCACTGGAAACTACAAGTTCCATGATCCTCTAGTTCTCAGTAACTCCTCCTACCACTTATGCTCTGCTAACAGTGATGATGTAACAGGTTTTCTTGCTCTGTTACCATAGTAATGATGTGTAACTGCTATCACCACAACACTGGCCATACTGGATGCACTGCAACCAACCGACTACAGCCAAACATAGTGATGATCACATGACCTGCCCAGGCAGGTACAGGACATGTGATGTGGACATGTGACCAGCGGCCATCTTTTTTTCTGCGACGGACCGCGCGGAGGAAATTAACGGACTGATTAAAGGGCCAGTAGCATTTTAATTCTCCATCACATTCTATGTCACCAGCATTTTCTGCTAAGGGGAGCAAAATTTTAAATAACAACTAATTACACATTGGCTTATATTTTGAGTACCCACTTGTATATGAATTATGCTGATTCCTGGAATACCCCTTTAACATTTTTCTATCACTAGATGATCACAGTCCTGGGGATAATCCTCTAAAAAATAACAGACCAATGTTCAACAGGGTATTCAGAGGCAATCTTTTTAAACTCATATGCAGACAAGAGTAAGACTTTAAGGGAACCTGTCACCACATTATCACAAATACAGCTAATAACAGGTTTCTATGGAGCCCTATTAACTAACTGACACTATTCTATTAGGCAAAAAATTGTTTCCTTTACATCTTATATTCCCTTGAATCAGAGGGGGTATGTCTTGTCTGGTTGGCTCCTATCACCTACTCTTCCCCATGCCTTATACCTCCTTACTATTCAGCAGTTCATGTCATATGACCAGGGTGATGTCATCAAAGGTCCTGTACCCTTTACATTTCAAAATTTACCCCATGTATCTTTTTGATGACATGATATCTCAGCAGCCTCTGAGGACTTCTATTCCTCTCCATTCTGTATGGAGGCTGCTTTGATACAAACTGTACAGATACAGTACATACAATACATAGAGTACAGTGCGGGTAAAGTTTGCTAATATTAGAAAGCTAACGGACCTGAGATAATGTCACTCTGGTCACATGACATGAATGTAACACAAGGCTGTCAATCAAAATAATGGAGTGTGGTTTACTGGCAGCCCAGGAGACAGGAAGTCAGCAAAGTTAGTTTGGATATCAGTAAAACGTCTGTAATTAAGGTACATTGCCCCACTGGCAGCTCATTTTCGGTGATATGGGAAGGACTTGTAATCCATTATCAGCAGACATTATTGGTTTAGAGGGTAAAATTGTGGTGACAGGTCTTCTTTTATCTTCATTACTATTTAAAGTTTAAGGTGTCTTTTATTATAACGGGCCTAAAGTTACAGTCTCTCATTGATGTTAACACAGCATTCAGTATTTCTTGTATTTACTGTATATGTATGTTAGTACCATTTGTAAATATAGCGCTAAATAAATATATCCTTGTATACCAGGGGTGTCCTCCAGTTCCTCCGGTTTCCTCCCACACTCCAAAACTTACTGGTGGGTTGATTAGATTGTGAGCCCCATGGGGACTGGGACCGATTTGGCAAGTTCTGTGCAGCGCTGCGTAATCTGTGTGCACTATATAAAGAATTATTAATTATAAAACTTGTCTGTCTGCAGTACAGGGTTTGTTCTATCTAAGCTAGCTATCTGGCATTAATCAAAAACAGGAACTCTAAACACTGAGCGCCACCATCACTATCCCAAAACAGACCCCAGAGGAAGCCAATTTTACGAGTGAAACATGTCGGGGGGCTAATTTCCCTTAGTTTTTAATTAGCAGTTCTGATTATCTATTTCCAGATAGCTAGCCCAGATAGAACTAACCGTGTACTGCAGACAGATGTGTTAGAATTATATACTATATAAACCAATAGTATTGCGTGGTGCTGCACCTTCTCTCCTATGAGCTATCCACAACGGTCCTAGATGTATCCAGCAAACATCCACTATTAAGTAATCCAGTAGAATAAAAGTTCTTCTTATGACCGGAGCTCAAAACCCAAATGACGATCCATGCACGATTCCTCCTTATTAATGTGCCAAACACAAGGGATCACTTTCAGGGCATGCCCCGGAAGAAGCATAGAGGCGAAACCCTGGGTCGGGCAAGGATTGGCGTCCTCGTGGAGTTACTTTTGATATGCGCATTTTTTATCTATGTATGTGAGTAGAACTTGAATAAAAAGTTTTAAAATTGTGAAACTGTCTACACTATGTCTGGATATGTCTCTCATATACAGTGAGTGGAGGAGACTAGGACAGGAGTGAAAACATTTGCGGTTTCTGGTCTGAACGGTGACTTATCCCTGAAAGTGATCCCTTGTGTTTGGCACATTAATAAGGAGGAATCGTGCATGGATCGTCATTTGGGTTTTGAGCTCCAGTCATAAGAAGAACTTTTATTCTACTGGATTACTATATACTATATACTCTTACTTGGAATGGAATATAGTTCCAGCAAAGCAGTACTGATGTTTAATACCCAGTCATATGTGGTTTGAGAAAGCGGATCTGGGATTAGCCCTAGATCTGTATGCTGTATCTTGGGGCTACAGCGATATATTTATATAGTGCTATATGTATACAAACGGTACTTAAACATTACTTTATCAAGATCCTGATGTATATGGCATTATCTCATCAGGGAAAACTTGTGGCTAAAAAAGCTGTTCAGTAGTAAAACAGATAATGTGCAGTGATATTCATGGCTAGATCTTCCTGGTTGCCATAAATGTAGATATAAGCACTGCAAAGCATGTGATTAGATTGATAGTAACAATACCTTTACATCATTTGTTACACAAAAGACTTACAGAGTAAAGTCACACATCAATTGTAACTAGAGATGAGCAGGTTGGTCAAATTTTTGGTTCAATAGGTTTCTCTGAATTCTATAAAAAAATGTTGATTTAGGCTCTTTACTTTGGGCCTCACTTTAACTTCAATGGGTTTGTGTTAAGGTTAGACGGGACCTGGATTTTAACAACAAAAAATATAATATGGGGCTTCTAAAGGGCAAGATGGCTGGAAATGGTGGAAATAACAGGGGAGTTATAAAAAAGAGAAAAAAAAACAATTGAAAATCTTATGCACTGTTGGCTGTGAAGACATCGCTTGGAGACAAACGCTGTGTTGCTACAGTTTAGTATCATCAAAGAAGAAATGGTGTTCTCCAGCAAACCCATTAAAAACATTTAAATTTTATTCCATACAGTTTACAAACATGATAGTGTGCACAATGTCAAAAAATATTTAACGTGTTTCAGACGGAGAACCGTCCTTAGTCGTAACCTAATACATAGTAAAAGCAGCATGTTTATACTAAAAACAATATGACGAAACACGTTGATGTGTTCCATAATTCTTTTCTTAAATTTATGAAAAGTGCAGCCAATGTATTGTACATTGCAGATGTTACAAGTGATGAGGTAGATGACATGAGTGGTATTACAATTTGTGAATCTATTAATGGGGTGTTGTGAGTGATTAGAACACAAAGAGAAAGAGGTACTACCATGTATGTAATGCACATGCCACATCTTTTTTTACTGCATGGATAATTGCTTTTATTCTGTAACCAAGTGTGAACAGAGGCAGACTCTGAAGAAAAGACATTAGGAGACGATCTGTTGCCTAGTGTTGTTGCTCTCTTGGCTCAAATTTGCAATCATTACTTAGAATTTGGGCAGTGATATTGTCTTGTTTCAGAATGGGCAAATTATTGCGTATGATAGAGACAATTTTATTATATTCTGTACTGTACGTGGTACTAAATGTGACTTAATTTTTGTAAAAAGTTGGACTTAGAAATAGAGTTAGTGTTGGAAATATTAAAAAAATAATTTTCCCGGGATTTTTTGGATACAATGTAATATTGTCAATGTAATATTGGTCTATTACCAAAGATATAAAACTATGTGCACACCACAACTAATGCCCTTTGATCGTAATTCAAAATACAAACTTAAAGGGGTTTTCCCATGAAAGAAAGTTCTCAAGTTTTAATCCGCTAGTGTTGTTTACACAATAAAGATCCTTTTTAACCCCTTAATTTGCATATTTTACTTAGTTTTAATGTTGTTTTTTAGTTCTATCACTTCCTAGACAGTTCAGTTTAAGAATTCAGAGTGAGGCCAGGGACTCTCTAAGCAGAAAACACATGATTCCTCTGTGCTATACTTTGCAGTGTTGCAGTTGCAGCTACCACACAGAAAAAGAGAGATGAGACAGATCAGAGATCCAGAAAAGATCCATGAGATGGTTATAAAAACACAATAAAAACTCTCAGCTCTGCTCATTCATCTAATCAATAAATCACAGAGTCAACCCTGCTTATCTGTATGTAGCTTATAGAGTAAGCCTCTGCACACTGCTGCTTGCCAGCAGGAAGTGCCTGTGTCTGAGCTGATCTTGTAATGCAGAAGGGGAAAGGATCTGGACTCTAAGATTCTATCTGGTATTGCCTTTACAATAAAGGGATATTATAACCATAGTTACACATTTAAAGTATTTAGCCATGAGTGTGGCCAAAGAACAGAAAATTTACATGCCACGCTGCAAGCTACATCTTCTACACTTCTGAACCCTACTGAACGACACTATAAAAGGCAATTGGTCTGTAGATGCCAATCAGATGAAATATGTTGCAATTTTATTTCTCTGTAAGATTGCACCCTGCTGTGACAGAGGAATTTATGGACAGGATATGCAAATGGATTGTATATAGAGTGAATCACTAATGAAACCGCTACCTATGAAGTATCAGGCAATTTTACCTTTGTGCGCTGTAATAGTAACATGTTAATACAAATCAGGACATGTCTTTGGTGAAAGGTCAGTTCTGACAATGACAAACTATTGTGCAGTGTTGAACAGGCATTTATCACCACCATTTATACTAGCAAACAAGGATTGCTTGTAATTGTTTTATCTGCCTTTGTTGATCTCACTATACTCAACAGAGTTTCAGACAGATGACAGAAATTGATACAGAAAGGATTGCCATTTTTCTACTTCATAAAAGAATGTATAATGGGTATGGGATCCCATTACACGCATAAAAGTTAGTTATGGATATGGGCATTCATCACTTGACTTGGAACATAACCGCTGTTTCATTCTTCTTTGAGCCAAACAGTCCCTGTAAATGACACAAAACAAGTAGCACTACATGCTGCTCTTGGATTTCAACAAATCAGACAAATAAAAAGAGCAAAGCTTTTATATGCTTTTAATGGGAATTCTGACGCAAGCCAACACATCAGGAGTGATATATAAAATACACTGCTAGATTACCATAAGGACTGTTGCCTTTATTGATTCAAAGTCTAATATTTCTTTCCTGAACAGAGCAGAGGCCTTATTCAGATGGCTATATTTGATCCATGAAATAAATACAGTGTGCTGATCAAATTTCCCACCCAAAATAATGCACTTCCGTCACTAGAGATGAGTGAATCATTCGAGAATGGCTTCACTGAAGCCTTGCCAAATTATCTGTAATATCTGATTGAGCCTGAATCTATTTAGCCTGAAGTAATCTTGGTTCAACTGTAGTCAAATCATGATTTATAACTACTGTATATAACAGAGCAAATAGTTGTTTGCGTGATAGGTAATTAGGTAATTGATCAATAATCAGCTGTTATACTATACAGCACCAAAATAACACAGGATAGTTAGTATCGTATCAGTTGCCTAAAAATAATAGAGGAGCTGCTCTCATTGAAGTATATCATCCCTTTGGTCATCCCTTATTCTGTTACAAAATGTGGGCTTCCAGTAGTTTTTCATTTTAGATTCTCTCATATGTCAAGATTGTTCATATTTGAAGAATGCGATAACAGCTCTTGATAAACGGTCATTAATGTGTTATTAAGTTTACCATTCACCATTAACCACAAGTAATTGACTGTTGAGAACATAACTGTACTTTTTGTTTCCATGGTCCAAGTGCATAACTTTACATTTATCTACATTAAACCTCATCAGCCATTTATTTGTCCACTCCTCAAGCTTCCACAAATCTCTGTAATGCTAAACTATTGGCCTCAGTATTATTTACTTTACAGAGTTTCGTATAATCTGCAAATATCGAAACTCTACTACTCTATGAGATCATCAATAAAAATATTAAAAGGAAATGGCCCCGATACTGAGCCCTGTAGCACCCACATCTGAGATTGTGCCATTAGCAAGCCAATTGCTTACCCAAATCCACAGATTTTCCCCTAGTCCCAGCAGTATCTTTTTATGTATAAAAATACAAAAAGTACACCTAAATATGAACAATGTTTACTGTGCAGCAGACCAAGGTAGCACAAGATAGACCAAGGTATGCCATATCTCACTTTGTAGAAACATGTGTAGATAAATACCCATATATAGAGCCTGTTGCTATAGGAAATTTCACCTTCTGTAGTAATGTGTTAACTCAATATAGACAATAACACCCCATAGTAAGACCAATAGCTTTGGAAAGGTCAAAACATAGTTAAAGGGGTATTCTCGTCTAAGCACTCACATTCAGTTTCATTAATCTGCCGTATGTAAACATTTCTTCAATTAGATGTTATTTAAAAAAATGTTCCTGTGTGAAGATTTCTCATAAATGTAGTCATATGGTCCCTTAGAAACGAGATAGCTTCCTTGGATACGGCCACCTCTACTGGAGAGATTGCACAAAGAAACAAATTGTTTTTGTATATGAAATGTTTTTGTATATGAAAAGAGTTATGGCAGGTCCTACAGCCATCCTGTGGTAATGATTGCTGAATCCTGTTGGTCAGGCAGGACTCTATAGCGCATGTCTGGCCACTGCTGCCAGAATGTGAGGTGGTTGTATCCGAGGAAGCCATCTCGTTTCTAAGGGGCCATATGTCTACATTTAAGAGAAATTATCTTCACACAGGAACATTTTTATTAATAACATCCAATTGAAGAAATGTTTACGTATGGCAAATGAATTTAAATAAATGTAAATGACTTGATGGGAATACCCCTTTAACAGTAACATCCAGACACAGTTGTTATTAAAATTCATCCAGAGCAAGGTAATAGACAAGGCTTGCTGTATACTGTATTTGGTGTATGGTTGGCGTAACCCTCACTGGGGCACATTTACTAAGAATGTGGGAAACATTCTTCCTGTGTGTAATGCTCGGTGCGACAGATTCATAAACAATGTGCGCTGAAAATCACGAATCTGCCGTTTACCTGCACTGGCCTGACTGTTTGTGTTGCATCTTTAACATAAGGCATGCAACAGACTTTGCATGTTAAATCAGGCTCATGGTCCGACTGATCGTCGTAGCGCCCCCTAATTTGTGTTGCATGGTGCCTAGTGCAGCTGCGCAACAAATAGTCGCGTGCAACACCTAAAAGAATGTGCAAAGTCCCTCAGAAAACTGGCACAAAGCCCTTAGTAACCAATCCCTCATAAACCCATGCTGATGCTAGGTTATAAGTAGAAATGGGCGAATTTAAAAAAAATTTGATTTGCAGAGTTTGCAGAATTTTCAGACAAAATTGAATCGAATCATGGCGAATCACGTTAAAAAAACAGGTATTTTCTGGCTGCAGAGAGCCTGTAGAGTGTTATAAAACGTTGTGCCATTCTCAAATATGCATAGGGAGCGTGGTTTGTTATTCAAACAAGAGGCTGTCGGTAGTAATTTTGCATTGACCTCACTGATCATTTTGCCCTTCTTTTCATCCGTCAGTGTCAAACAGGAGTTGATCCAAAACAGAGATGACCAGTAAATTGGATATTTGCATGCCATCTGTTTCCGGATCCACTTCTGCTTTTGGCTATCAATCCTGAAGCTTTTCATTCCTTCTGACAGATGGAATGAAGGGGAAAACCAAACATAGCGGCAACGTCATAGAGTGGTGGAGGGTTAAAATAGCATTATGGAAATCACAGGGTGTTCTAGGTAGACAGGGGTCAGTTGGCAGCAGCATGAGTAGACTGCAGAGTGGCACAATGAAAAATTATGGAGGTGGCAGCAACATTGTAGGCCACAGAGTGGAACAATTACGGAGTGTGGAGGTGGCGACAGCAGCATGAGGTCAGAGAGTGGGGCAATGACAAATTCTGGAGGTGGCAGCAACATGGTAGGCCACAATGTGGCATAACAACAGAGTGTGGAGGTGGCGGCAGCAGCAGCAGGAGGCCAGAGAGTGGCACAATGACAAATTCTGGAGGTGGCAGCAACATGGTAGGCCACAATGTGGCACAACAACAGAGTGTGGAGGTGGTGGCAGCAGCAGCAGGAGGCCAGAGAGTGGCACAATGACAAATTCTGGAGGTGGCAGCAACATGGTAGGCCACAGAGTGGCACAATGACAAAGTGTGGAGCCAGCAGCAGCAGCAGGAGGTCAAAGAGTGGCACAATGACAGAGTGTGTAGGTGGATGACAATTCCAGTCCCTGGTAAAGATGGTGGGAGTCAGATGGAGCATCTGGCAGCAGATTTGTGGCAGTATCAGAATAGTGGCTGAGGCAGGTAGTTAGAATCCAGACTCATTTTTCAACATCTGGGGGAGGTGTCATGGCTCATCTAATCTGAGACATTGGTGTGTTGAAATTCTGGTCCATCCACGCCTGATTCATCTTGACAAAGGTCATTCTCTCCACATTATGGGTGGACAAGCAGGTTCTCCTAGGGGTGACATGGCCCCCACCACACTTCAGGCCACACAGGACACCTTCTCTACTGCAAACTCTGCAAGTTGCGGCCACACATAAAGTTTGGATGCCCAGTAGTCCAGGGGATCCTCTACCTGTGGTGGTAGAGTACTGTCCAAGTAGGCCACCCTTAAGGACTCCCGACTTAAGCTGCTGCTGATGGAGATGCTACTGCTCCTACCCCCCATCTCCCCACAGCAGCCAAGGCAGTAGTACGTGAGTGATGACTGCCAGGAATCCCCTGGTCAGACCTGACAGAGGATGGACAACAACGCACATTGCAAGTGGTCAACTGTCTGCACAGTATGACAGTTATTCCTCCCTCTTGGCAGCTGGAAAAAGGCACTCATTTTGGACCAGTAGCGAGGTCATCCCTATGCCAGGTGTTGACTATTCAGCTGTCACTAGTTATGCATAGCAGCATGCTGCGGGCCATCTGCGCAAGTGACTCTGAGGGACTCCCGTCTTTCATCTCCACTGTATACTGCCACGGTACTTCTGGGTCATCTGCCTCGATTTCTACCTCCTCCGGATGCTCCTGCTCCTCCTGTCCTGTCACCTGAGTAGAAAAATCACTAATTTCACCAGACTCTGCTCGTGCTCCAATGTCCTCATCCTCCTCCAGTTCAGCCCCCACAGTTCTCATGTGGCCATGAGATGTAGTCGGGACTTCGCCAGTGCCCTGACCAGACAGATTTTGCATCATCTGTTCCAGGACATGAAGCAGGGGAATGACGTTATTCATCCCGTAGTCATGGCGACTGACAAATAACGTGGCCTCTTCAAAGGGCCTGAGCAAACGACAGGTGTCACGCATGAGCGGCCAGTGGCTGACATCAAAGTTGTACAGGGGAGTACTCCTGTCCGCTTGCATCATCAAAAAATCCTTAAAGGCTTTTCTCTGTTCATACAGGCGGTCTAACATATGGAGGCTGAAATTCCAGCGGGTGGAAACATTGCATATGTTGGTGGAGGCTGTTCTGCCTCTGCAACTCGAAGAGGGTGGGCTTGGCTTTGTAAGAATGGATGAAGTGCATGCACAGTTTCCTGGGCATTTTTAGAATGTTTTGTAGATGGGTGGAAGACTTCAGGAGCCATTTGACAACCAGATTGAACACGTGCGCCATGCAGGGCGCATGGACCATCCCTTCTCAGTGCAGCGCGGACACCATGTTCCTCCCATTGTCTGTCACCATGGTTCCGATTTTTAGTTGTCGCGGAGAAAGCCACACATTGATTTCTTCTTGTATGACATTCACCCAGGCAAACCAGGTGTAGAATTAGACCACCACATCTGAGACATGTTTCTCCCAAGCCATTGGATGGTGACACTGCATGTGTTGATGCAGGGCCGTGGTGCCAACGTTAGCTTCCTGGCCATGCTTCACTTTCTCCATGCAGATTATACATATACACACGCTCGGCTCCTCTGGTGTCTTTACAAAAAACTGCCACACAGCGAGTAGGTAATTTTACCGTCAACACTCTATGACTACTAATGCCCCTGTGCCACTGCTTACTTGGACCTGCAAAGCGGGTTTTTTACCCCGTGGCCATTTGGCTCCCATCCTCGCACTGCTGCTACCCTGCTGACTCACAGCCACAGTAGCGATTTGCTACCTGCTTCGCTGCCTGACACCCTGTTCTACCGACGATGATGATGAAGCCTTTGCTTCACTCGGCTCCCAAGTGCAATCAACTACATCAATCATCAACTACATCATCAATTTGTTTTATCACTGCTATTCTCCTTAATGGTGTTAGTATGCACAGGCTGACTACCTGAACGTGCAACATAACCTCCTGTGCCAATCTCCACATCTCTACTTTCCCGCCTACTGCATGAAGCAGCGGATGTCTGCCCCACCTCTTCACTGCCAAGCAGCTGCTGACTGTCCTCAAAGAGTTCGTCCTCACTGTATAGTGGCGCTGAGCCTAGACTACCTAGTAGATCTCTGGCTGAGGGAAATGAACAGGACAGAGGCTTGTTAAGGACAGGTGAGGGCCGCTGACCTGCTCCTGGGCCATTCCAACTAAGGGTTGTATCTGACAAACCCACACACTCTTGGCTGGGGTTGTCAGATGTCATTTGGGAGGACATGGATGACCTAGTCAATGAACCCACACACTCTTGGCTGGGGTTGTCAGATGTCATTTCGGAGGACGTGGATGACCTTTGGGTTGTTCATCAACACACTGACACTAGATGACACCGGCAGTTCTGGCCTCACGGATCGTTTCATATCAACTTTAGCAACAAAAAAGAATAGAAATTTGGGGAATACAGAACCTCAAAAACTGACACCCTGGACTTTGAGCAAAAATCACTCCATCAGCTACTGAGTACAAGCAGCTAGACTCTAGAGACAGCAAATGCAGTACGAAATGGGCGTCTGTTTATATAAGGCTGTGACTAGAGATAAGCGAACATGCTCGTCCGAGCTTGATGCTCGGTCGAGCATTAGCGTAGTGTAATCCCCAAAATATACTTGCAAACTTTTACCATTTAGGGATATTATTTCAGCGCTTCTTGTGCATCTGTTTACATTCCCCTCACCCGCCATATCCTAAACTTATAAGAACGCTACTACACTTGATCTTATACAAAAGGTTCTTAGAAGTGCTGTTTGGGGAGTAGCCTATAGACAGGGGCTTGGATTGGCGAAAGCTCGCCTGGCAGCGGAGCGCCAGCTCCATGCCAAGATCCAACTAACATAGTTTTAACTGCAGCACCTTTAATCTACTACTAGTTCACTGCCTCCATACATGGTCCCCTTATCAAACGAGCTGTGTCAGGCAGAATTTTGGGTTGTTTTCATGGCTTCCATGTTAACTTTGTCGCCACCCTGCTGTGTAATCCACAAAATATACTGGCAAACTTTTATCATGTACCGATATTATTTGAGCGCTTCTTGCTCACCTCCTTTGGTTCCTCTCTGCCACCCATTGGTTTGAAGCCTGAGTCCATTTAGGGTATGTCGCCATGACACTCTCTAGCCTGCTGCCGCTGCCTCTGCATGCCGTCCCCTATAGTGTCAGGGTCAATTATTGGATGTTTTAGATGCTATCTAGCTTCATTCTGTCACTCTGTCATGGCCATGCTGTTGCCCATAATTTTGGCATAATGGTGCGATTATGCAGCCTCAGAGGCATCCATGCATGCTGCCCCTGCTGTTTCCTGTCCATTTCCGTGGTGTTTCCATCCTTTTCTGAGGTTCCCAGGTGTTTGGCCAAGCTTCCCTGTGCAGAGCCTTGGTCCCCTTGAAAAATGCTCGAGTCTCCCATTGACTTCAATGGGGTTCGTTATTCGAGACGAGCACTCGAGCATCGGGAAAAGTTTGTCTCGAATAACGAGTACCCGAGCATTTTAGTGTTCGCTCATCTCTAGTCCTAGACTGTATCCACCACTGAGGTGTCCTAGACTGTATCCACCAACCATTAGCAGTCAATGGAGACTCGAGCATTTTTCAAGGGGACCAAGCTCTGCACAGGGAAGCTTGGCCCAACACCTGGAACCGAACCCTCAGAAAAGGATGGAACCCAACGGAAATGGACATGAAACATCAGGTGCAACATGCATGGGATGCCTCTGATGTTGCTTTAAGTGCACCACTTAATGCCAAACTATGGGCAACAGCATGGGCCATGACAGAGGTGACAGAATGAAGCTAGATAGCTGTATAAATATAATCCAAATAATTGACCCTGACACTATATGGGACGGCAAATCAGCTCATCGGCATCAGCGGCAGGCCCTAGGAGCGTGGCATGGCATGTGCTAACATACTCTAATGACGGCATGCTTCAAACCAATGAGCGTGCAGAGAGCGAACCAAAGGAGTTGAGCAGAACAGCTCAAATAAAAATCGTTACATGATAAAAGTTTGCCCAGTATTTTTGTGATACACAGCAGGGTGGCGACAAGTTAACCATGGAAGCACGTGACAAAATGCAACACCAAAACTCTGCCTGACACAGCCTTCGTTTTGTGATAAGGGGACCATGTATTGGAGGCAGTCGACTAGTAGTTAGACTTAAATAGGGTCGGCAGTTTAAAACTATGTTAGTTGGATCTTGGCATGGAGCGGCGCTCCGCTGCCAGGCGAGATTCATCGCCAATTCAACGCCTCTGTCTCTACGTCCTACTCCCCCAAACCATCACTTCTAAGAACCACTTTTGTATAAGACATTGTAAGCTAGCATCCTTATACGTTTAGTATTATGGCGCTCGAGGGAATGTGTAACAAATGCGCAGAATCTTCGCATGGCGCTTTGGCGCAGTCCACTCCGCTGTCCACTAGTGAGCCTTTTCCGCCACCAGCCCCTACTCTCTAGGCTACTCCCCAATACGTCGACATCAACCTATAACCTTTGTATCAGATCAAGTTTAAGTAGCATTCTTAAATTTAGGATAGGCGGGTGAGGGGAATGTAACAGATTGCGCAAAAGCGGCTGAAATAATATCGGTAAATGATACAAAGTTTTGCCATATATTTTGTGGATAACACAGAGGTGTCGACAAATTAACAAGTTTTGATGTGGAACTTGCCCCGTAATTGCTCGTGGGCGGTGTGCCTTTTACCCGCCTAGGCTCAGCAGTTTGAGCTACCGCCTGCTTGTCCATTACGCGACGCATCCGCTCTCTCGTGTCTCTAGAGCGACCAGCACTGATGGCGCTCACTGTCCACTCGGATGGTACTCTCGGACGATGCAGGAGGAGTGGAGAGGGTAGGGGATGGAGGGGATGGTACTACTGAACCTTTGAGACCTGGACCGAGGATCAGGCCCCCGCATTTCTCCTGCGTCGGCAGTAATATGTGACCAAACCAGGTGGCAGAACTCTCGGTCCCAGCCTTCACCGGGAACTCAAGTTAAGTGGACAAAAAAGTCAAAAAAAGTCGGGTGCGTACCTCTATGAATTTGGGGAGGTATGGCGGGTGAAATGGGGCTCGTTATTCGAGACGAGCACTCGAGCATCAGGAAAAGTTCGTCTCGAATAACGAGTACCCGAGCATTTTAGTGCTCGCTCATCTCTAGCTGTGACATCACATAAGCCTGCTGTTCACTGATTGGCACGCATGTCTGCACATGTGATCCAGGGTGTTCCTTTCTTCTTCCCAGAGTTCTCTGCCCCATGTAACATGTTGTGCTCACAGCCTTTTGGCTGTCACCTTATGGCTTTTTACCGTAAGCTTTGGATTCATGCAGAACCGAAGTTTTCCTGAAATTCTAAATGAATTCCACTTTGTTAGAATCAATTCGCCCATCTCTAGTTATAAGGTTATCTACAGTGATATACCCCGGAATAGCATCTCTACAAACCCTCTCTATTTTCCCCTCAACAGATGTTAGGCTTACAGGTCTGTAGTTTCCAGGATCACTTTTTGATCATTTTTTCATAATTATTGGCACCACATTTGCTATGCGGCGATACTGTGGAACAGAACCTGTCCTTAAAGAAAATACCCCCAGGATTAAGGACTGCAAGCCAAGCACACTAATGCCCCTTTGGCAGGACTTATTTTTCTTTAAGCTTCTTATCCCCTTGCTTTTAAGAATAAAAACCATTAAACCTATTGAGCTCGGAGCCCCTAAGGCTAATTTGCTTAATTTTAAAATCCTTTTTAAAGAAGCTAAAAGATTAGCAGATCCTGCCAGAAGGAGCACACACCTGTATGTCTGTGTGCTTGGTATACAATCCTTGATCCTGGTGGTAGACGTCCTTTAAGGAATCTTCATAATTTATGCATATATTACAGCCCCCCCCCTCCCCCCAACCTGTAATTTTGATATTCTGTCTGTTGGTTAGGAGATGGTCCAAGAGTTCCCCCACTTTTGTTGGCTCCAGGACTAGTTTTGACAGGTAATTGTCTTTTATGACTGGACCAATCTGAGTATGGCACAGGTATTTGTTACAACATGCATATATCTATTATATACATCTTTGAAATAATATTTATAGCATGTTTATGTATGAATTTTAGTGATGTAGACATTAGAACTAGTATCTTTATATATGCAGGTGAATGCCATGTGATTTCCACTCCAATTCATTCTAGCTGTTGGATCATGTAAGGCTGATACACTTACCATGAGATTAGAAGTGATGTTTTCATTGCTGCCTCTTGAATAAAGTGACACACAGCAGGGCATATTTACTAAGAACAGTGCAAACTACACTTTGTTTGCAGGGGGCACCAGATCCAGGATTCCTTGTGCATGTTCTTCATGAAGAATAGAGTACACCCTTTTTTTTCTGGTGTACCTTTAACATAGCATGTGCAACACATTTCTGTCAGAATTTGCATGATAATTGTGGTCCGGCTGAGCAACAGAACCCCTATTTCAGTGCAGAAATTTGTGTTGCATGAAGAATAGTGCACAAAATGTTTGCCACACAAATATGGTGCAGACGCATCTTATTAAATACCTCTGCAAGTCGTTTGCAGTGAAAAAAAAAAAATGTGCAAAGTCCGCCAGAAAACCGACAACACTGCTCTTAGTAAATGTGCCCCAGCGAGTTTAGTTGAGTGCCCCTTTTTACTTGACTTTGCAGCTATTACCCTATGCCGTGAGTCCTCCTGTGCTGCTTTTAGTTGGCCCGTCTACCAGAGCATAAGCAGTAACGATCAGTCACTTGGTCCTTGCTTAAACTGCCATTCAGTATACAACTAGGTTAGGTGCACTTGTTTGGTTAGCATACAAGGAATCTAAGGGCCAGGGTAGTGTTCAAACTTGTAAGTGGGTTGAAAATAGATACCAAGTTTGTGTTCAGGTGAATAAGTAGAATAACTGCCTGAAAAAGAACACTTAAAAAATTAGACTTTATTAGATATTCATAAAATGCGGCCACTCTTCAGCCAATTAAATAGTCAAATCAGGCTTCCAGTGTGTATGGGGGATATGAGACCAGTAGGATCCCACTAAATCACGGTATTACCCCCTCACTGGACTAAAGTGCGGATGTGCATAGTGTTCTGTTCATAGTGTGTGCAACGATCGGCGATATTTAGTTGTAAGCAATTCAACAGGTTCTCGCCCTAATACCTTGATCGGCACTACACTCTAGGATGAGAACAGAAACATAACCAGGTAATGGTTTAAATCATAATGTGGACCAATAACCTGTCTATTTCTGCAGCCCCTCTAGTATGGAGCTGTGTCATCAGAGGCATATGGATGCATAGAAGGTGTATTATTCAGTGCGGGCGCACATCACATATTTTTGTGTGCACCCGTCGGCAGAGTCTCGGCACTGATAGATGCCATGCGCGCGCGAGTGCACGCGCGGGGTATAAGCAAAACGCCCCGCCCACCCAGAGGCACGGCAGCCAATCACCACCCAAGACCGCCGGCCAATAGGAATTGAGTGGGCGTTCTGAAGAGAGAGGGCTCGTACCGATGCATAAGGAAATCATGTCGGCGCTGCAGCCGTCCATGAGACTCGGCGGTCAGTGACCGCCGTTCTAAAGGGGTAATCAGAGCTGCTGGGATCTAATAAGACCAGTCAAGCTACTGATCACTGCCACAGTGAGGTGGTGGATTTCCCTGTAACTGAGGCTCTTATGATGCTCAGTTACAGGGGAAAACTTGTGATAGAAAAAAAAGTAAAATGTAAAAAAAAAAAAAAAAAGTGAAAATGTCCCCCAGGGTATTTTATGACTCATGGGGGATCTAAATAGTAAAAACACTACA
This sequence comes from Engystomops pustulosus, assembly GCA_019512145.1. Lineage (NCBI taxonomy): Eukaryota > Metazoa > Chordata > Amphibia > Anura > Leptodactylidae > Engystomops > Engystomops pustulosus. The sequence goes on from CM033650.1 coordinate 40,908,115, forward strand.
CACACAACAATTAACCCTTCACGCTCTGCATCCGATATATCGGACGCTGAGCGCAGTGACATAACGCTCAGCGTCCATATATCGGATGCGAGCGCTTTGCATGGCAGCAGCAGGGGGAGTTGTTACCGTGGAGGAGCAGGCTAGCGTGGAGGAGCAGGCGTGCGTGGAGGAGCAGTGCGTTGCGTGGGGAAGTAGTAAATAGCGTTGTAGCCGAGCAGTGCGTGTGGAAGCAGGCGCTGAGGCAGGTGAAGGGTAGCGTGGTATAGAGAAGGGACGTCAAACACAGAATGAGGAGCGCGTAGCCGGGGAGAGCAGCGTCGTAGCGTGTGGGGAGAGGACGTGCGTGGTGGAAGCAAGGAGCAGATTGAGTGGGGGTACGAGCAGGCTTTGCTGGGAGGAGCAGGCGTAGAGTGGGACAGTCTGGAGGACAGCAGCGTAGGACGCAGCGTGAGGGCGGATAGCGTGAGGAGCAGGCTAGGGGAGGAGCAGGCCAATAGCGTGTGTAGCAGGAATATGGCGTAGGTGAGGAGTAGTAATAGCAGACAGTAACTAGCTTCGGTGCAAGAGTAGGCGTTCTGTGCAGGAGTAGTAAGCCGGGTAGTCGGCGTTTTGTGGGAATGCAGGCGTTGTTGGAGGGCAGGCTATCTTTTTTATCCGTCATTTTGGTGGGGAGTAGTTTTTCGTTAGTTTATTCTTTTCCCTGGTGTAATTATTCGTTCTGTTTTGTCTCCATGTCTTTAAGCTCCGTGTATCCTGTTTCTTATCAAAATGCCGTTTAGCGTGGAGGAGCAGTTCATAAGCTTGGAGAGCATAGGCGTTGCGGGTTGGGGGGAATAAAGTAGTAATATCGGGGAGAAGCAGGAAGGGCAGTGGAAATGTCGTGGAGGAGTAGTACTATAGAATAAGCAGGAGTAAGCCTTCTGTGCAAGATTAGGCTTCTGTGCAGTATAGTATATCGCGTGGGAGTGCGTACCGGGTCAGCCAATAGACGCGGTTCCAGGCTCAGGAATTGCAGATCAGGTGAGAATTGTCATTCACCAGTCTGTTCAAAGCGAGGGCCAGCTATCGATAAAGACAGTGTCGCAGGTTAGAACCTTGTTATTATGTTAAATGGACACCAGTCTGTATCTGTCTAAATTCCCTTATAGGATTACGTAACCAGGGGATCGTATCGCCGGCTAAGCCTGCTGTAGAACCCGATCCGTTTAGACACAAGGCCAAAGGAAAGGCAGTATTCCGCCATGGCTAGTGACGAAAGCCACTGTGACAGGATTGATTGAAAATTAAAGTTAAAAATGTGATGATGTAATGATGGTATAAAGCAAAAGGGATGTGTGCTAGAATGGAATGATGCAAGATATGATTGTTAATTCATTAAAGGAAGCATGCATAGCTGATAGCGTCGTTCAGACCTTGCGGTTTTTCCGTTTGGAAAGGGTGCAAATCAATCTCGCCTCGCGTTGAAGCAACATGCGATCAAAGTCACCGCGACGTATGGGGGTCACCCGTTCCAACTCTTAAATTGATACTCAGGGAGTTTCATCATGGTGTCACAGACATGCCGATGCGATGGTGGTGTCCTACCCATTAAGGAAACATCCCTCACATGTTCCGGATGCGTAAACGGAAAGTTCTCTCTATGTCTTACCACATATTGGGCTCCACCTATGATGGCATTGAGATACACAATACGGTACTTCTTGCAATTAATAAAAATGTAGCCTGTATGTAGATCAATGATTGAGACCATAGTACTAACACTACAATCTTAGTAGGGATATAGGACGTGCTTGAAGCGTTTTAGGTATAGAGGGTCTGTTACGTGGATTGACGATAAACTTCGGCAAGTTAGACGTCCGAGAGGCCCTATATAATCCATACCGCATGAGATTGGCTATCATGCTGTTGGTACCTCTAAGATCCAGGGGTACCCAATATAATGATCATCATGAATTCACTCTGCGAATCCAAAATTTGGTGCTTGAGCCACAACTTCTTTAAATTTGATGGCAGGGTTATACCCCAGCTCAGGGAGTGGTATGGGGAGCCCTGTGTCTCACAATTATCTAATCTTTCCTGGGGAGGTGGGAGAAGAAGGAGCTGCTGGGTTTAAATGAGGACCTTGAACCGTATAAGTCACACTTCTCCTAGGACAAGATTCATAGAGACGTTCTTTATAAATCTATGGAAGGACCCAAGGACCGCCTTTGAGGAATTGTACCATTTCTCAATTCCAATCAGATTGGTCTTTTTCTTACACTGAGATCGGCAGAAACAATTTATTTCATGACCTTTCCATTAGCCAAACTATCAGGTAATTATCTCCGAAGGTCTTCAGAAAAACCACAGCCACCAACTCCCTTCTTGTATGAACAGCTGGCATCCAAAAGCTTTGAAAAAAGGAATACCCAAAGGCGCCGTTATTAGTCTTAGGCAGAATGCTCGGAGATTGGCAGAATATTGCAGCAGGCAGACAGACGTTCAGATGCGATTTAATGAGAGAGGGGTATCCGGATGAGGGTCTTGAGGAAGCCCCATGTGCTGACAATTAAGTGAGTAACAGGGAGATACCCTCCTAACACCGAAAATCAGAAGGGAGTCGGATGCTCCAACACTATCATAGGGACCGATGATTCCCATCACAAGCAAAGTGAGGGTTTGCTGGCAGTTATGGAGATCCTGAACTGGATCAGGATATTGGTGAGGAAATCGGCGATTCTCCCCAGATCACATACAGGAGAGGGGCAAAAACAAGGGATATAATAAAACTGGTCAACAGTCACCTTACCCAGTTACAAAACAAACGTGGCTACCACAGCCCCCTCTAGGTACACACAGATGCGGGTTCTGGATAAGGCATGCCGAATTCATTCACCAGGTAATCTGTGACCAAAGCTAGGGAACTCAGCGGACTTTCCAAATCGCCAATGTATTATTGCAGAGTTACGGAGTAGTGTTCGCATGACCTGATATGTGGAGCCCATATGTGGGTAAGACATATAGAGAATTGTTCCTGTACGCACTCGAAACCACCACGTTGAGGGATGTTCTTAATGGTAAGGACCACCGAACCAATCGCTCGCCCATGTCTTGTGCACACCAGATGGGAAACTCCCTGAGACTCAAATTTAAAGGATGTGAAAGGCGACCCGTGATAGCGTAGTTGTGAGCTTCTGAGATTCGCTATTTGCTAACGCGTTCAAACGGAGGCAGATGGATTTGCACCCTTTCCAACGAAACCGCAAGGTCTGAACAGAGCGCTATCCCCCAGCATGATGCTTCCTAATGAACTAAATCAGATCTGCATCATTCCTTCTAAGCTAAGCACATCCGTTGCTGTATACCATCATTAGCATCACATATTAACACTTTAATTGGCAATCCTGCCAGGGCTTTCTGTCCATAGCAATGGCGGAAACGTGCCCTTTTCACTTTTGGCCGTTGTGCTAAAACCGGACTCGGGTTCCTACAGGACAGTAAAGGCACGCGATAACGACCCCTGGTTAACAGTAATCCAATAATGAATTTAGGAGTATAGCAGGACTGGTGTCCATTTAAACATCAATAAAACGAAAGGATTCACTAAACCTAAACGGACACTGTCTGTTAGTGATACGATTGGCCCTTCGCGCATTTGACATACTGGTGGATGACAATTCATATCCCCGACTGCTGACTTCCTGAGCCTGGGAACCAGCGCTATCGGGCTGACCAGCTTACAGCCCATCTCCTCTTCCAGAACGCCCACATCGCAATTCCTATTGGCCAGTCCGGTCTTGGGTGAGGATGGACTTGGCTGCCGTGCCTCTGGGTTTGGACAGAGCTGGCGTATTTGCTATCACCCCCGCGGCCGCTCTGCAAACTCCGCGGCTCATGATCAGTAATGACATGATTGCCGCCTAGTAACTATGACCGCGGGTGCCCAAAAAATATGTGATGTCGTCCCGACAACTGAATAATACACCCTCTCTATGCAACCAATGCACATCTCTGATGACAAGCCGAGGATGCAGACAACGATCAGCTATATATGCTGCAGAATAGACAGGGTTATTGGGTCCCGCACATTATGATTTAAACCCATCTACACCCCTGGTTACTGTTCTGTTTCTCATCCTAGAGTGTAGTGCCGATCAAGGGTATAGTAGGCGGTAACCTGTGAATGCTTTACACACTAAATCATCGCCGATCGAATGCACACAACTATTCAACAGAACACATGCACATAAACAACGCACTTTAGTGCGTGCAGAGGGGTGGTAATATACCTGATTTTAGTGGGATCCTAACTGTGTCTCCAATGAATATCCCCCAACACATGGAAGCTGATTATACTATTACTTAATTTGCCGAGTCTGCGATAATCCCGAATATTTTATGATACGATAAAAGTCTAATTTTTTAAGTTTTCTTTTTCAGGCAAGTTATTCTGTGTTCAAAATTGGAAATATGCTTACCATTAAGATCTGTATTTATTGATGCAGATGAGGATTTAAAGCATGCCTCTCACACAAGAATATCAGGATGTTGTCTAATCAAATGGGGCACTCAGGTACAAGAAATGGACATAGATTACCTCTGAAGTTTCAATTATTTCTGATGTCACAGCACCGTCTTTTTCACTTCAGAAAGGGGTACTTCACCCCAAAATGGGTGATAAGCTATTCTAAAAAAGGTCAGAAAAAATATTCCTATATCCATTTTTATACTGAGGGAGCCGTCGATAGACATCTATCCAATACGCAAACTTTAAGGTGTGACTTCTGCATACAGGTGACTATATCTGAAGGTGGCACATGCAACACCCAATGAAGCGTCCATATAGCGTGCGCTATCTATAGCACACCTTAAGTGAGGGAGAATGTTTCACCCTAACATTTATTTTGACATATGATTCACACTATTAGCACTCCTCCTGTCCCTTTTTTTCTGCCATTGCCCATACCTATCACACCAAAGGAGTAGGATCCTGTGTGATAGACGAAAGAGGGCACAGTAATTGAGTAGGCATAAGCCTTTTACAGATGGTTTTATAGGACACACAAGGTCTTGCTGCATAAACAGCAAAACATAACAACAAGCGGGCTTGTCAACCCATTTAACTGTGACGCGTGGGTGGCACGCAGAATTGGATAGGATTATCAACAGCCAGCCCCCCTTACATCTTTGGGCAAAGAGACAGCATGGGCACCAATCACTCATCAACAATCGGAGTCTCTAAATGTATATAATTGTATATTATATACGGTATTTATAATGCCTTTTCTTAAAAATTTGGATCCTGAAAGTCAGCCCCGGTGGAAGAAGGTCCAATGTTTTGTTTCTTGGGGTCCCAAGAAAGAAATATCCTTCACTGGATCGGTCAAGGGTGCGACTATTCTACATTTAAAGAGTGATTAAGAGAGCGTGCCTGCAAGCACAAACTCCAAAAAAAATAAACCTAAAAACGCTAACTAAAAATATCCACCGTGAATAAATATGCACCAAAAGCCTTCCTCTCTGCTAGTTTCATGCACACTCTAGAGAATGTTATTGAACCTGATATGTAATGTGGCCATTACTATTAGAAATCATCGAACAATCCCAATACACTAAAATACAGTAGAATAGAAATGCTGTATTTGGCCAAGGTTCAATCAGACCCCATTTAAGTTTCAAGTACCCTGGGATAAACAAAATGTGAAAAATGTTGTAAAACATTTATGGAAACCTAAAAGCTAAATCCACACCCTTTCCTTAAGAAACTGATTACAAAATAAAATTAAAAAGATGTTAGGTATTGCCGCTTCCCAAAATAGGTCTGAGTCTATAAAATATAAAAAACAGTTATTCCAAGATTTAAACACCCATTAACAGAAGTATTAAGGAGTAGCACCCAAATGTAAGAATAGAACTTTTTTACCATTGAACAAATGGTCACAAGCGGTCCCAGAATTATAACAATGAAAATGCCATTCTCGTTCCTCAAAAGTACGGTAACCCCTTACAAAGTCCATTACAATATATATGAAAAGGTATTGGCCTCAATCTGGTTTTGTATCAAAAGGATATTCTGGTCATACAGACTAAAAGAATAAGAGAAAGAAAAAGGGGTATTTGTTAAATGGTTTATAATCGAATATTTCATGTTTTATAAATGGTCATTTGTTATCTTTCTATTTGGAGACTGTTCATACATTTTATAACCATTTCCGTAACTCCATCGAGATTGTTTTCTCACATCAAGAATAAGCCGGCTAATTATATTACCATAATTAGAGGCGCGTACAGAAACATGGTCCACAAGCAGCAATATTTATTTGCTCGCTCTACAAGCAAAATCCTCTTGGGGAGGAGGAGGATGAAACATTTCTAACATGAATCGTGTTTTGCAAATTAATATATGCAATTATGATTATATTTCATTTTATATTTTAATATATTTCTTCTGGATTTTACACTTCCACAGCCTTAACACTGCCTATTTCGTTTCAGAACCTCAGCATATGATTTGTCCTCGGTCAATATTATTACAATGCCATTTCTCAAGAGGGATATTGTCTACAACTTTCCAGTTATATAACATGATCATAAAGGATAATGTTTCTGAAGTGTTCATTACCAATATGTTTATAGAAAGAAAGAAAGCAAATTTAAAAATGAAATCGGGATCTCAGTATGATATTTTATTAAATTTACTAGTAATTAAAAATGTATTTCTCTTTCTTTATTTAAGTACCTCTGGAAATATGGCCAAGTTCCTTACAAACACATCGCGTTCTAACTAAGATGAAGTTACATAATCAGCGTGATTCCAGTAATTTAAAAGAGTTGTTTTTTATATTGAAATCAATAATCAGAGATCTTGGGAAGCAGTGCCCTGCACGTCTGCGAGTAGTTGACCGTTTGAAACTACAGGTGGTCCTCCGATATTCCCTCCCCAACAATACACAGACCAACTTCGAGATCCGTTCTCGGTGTTTTGCCAACCAGCATCTGGTAAATGAAGGGCCTCTGGTGATTTATTGGCCAAACCAGGAGAATAATCATCATATCGGATACTCGCCCCAGCACCTAAACAAAATGTCTGTTTGGGTTCCATGCTAAGCTGGCTATCAGAAGAGCAGTTGGCCCAGTCAGTAGTGGAAAAACCGAATCCATTCTCACAATCCAGTGTATCATACTTGGTGAATGGAAAAGAAATAAAAATCCTACATACAGCCATAAAAACAAAAAGAAACTCCAGCACGTCCACGGAAATATAGGCTAAAATTTTCTGTCTTATTCAAGTCATACCAAAATCAACAAGGCAGGCACCACATAGATTATTGACAATAGCATATACCATGTGTTTCACACTTAATATGCCCTTTTGTTGTATGCAGTTGACACGTAGTAGTTGACTGTTGTAGTGCAGCACTGAAACGTGCAGGTGGCTGCTCCCAAAACTCCCTCCCAGAAACTACATTACAGCCAAGCACTAGATCCATTCTTCAACCTGTTTTGTGGACCCAACAACACAAACCATCCCACTAAGCCAATCAATTGAAAAAAGGTTTTGTTTTAATAAAATGGTACTTGTTTTAAATGTATTTTATTAGTTACATTTTATAAACTTATTAGAAGAAGTCTGGTAGCACTATAATATAGTTGTGCAAGACAGAGAAAAAAAGCTGGTCGTGTGGTGCGGGGGTTTGCTGAGCTAGAACATAACCGATCTGTTGTACCTAATTGCCTCATCTACTAATTCCGTATGTGCTTAGAACAGATCACAAAAACACGAGCGGTACAGACAGGACAAGAGTGTTGGCATGATAACAGGTTCAAACCAACGTGGCAGCAAGGTACAGAGTGAATAGTCAAAGACGATAGCAAGGTCAGATTACAACCGTATTTTAGCAAAGAAAGAAAGAGCGCAGAAAGATGGTAGACGAGCAAATAGTTTAAAGGAGGTTTGGTTGTCCCACAGCTGAGTGGTATACCACTGAGATCAGAGTAACCATCCATTTTTCCAGGAGGACAACACACACTAAGATTCAGCCAAAGAAAATGACTCGCAGCAGTTGTCATCACAGACTCAGAGCAGAACATCCTGAATGTGGTTCAGAGGCTCCAAAACCACTGCAGCACGGACACCATACAGAGAGTTATGACAGTTGATAAACAAGTACCCAATGCTTGTAGTTAGGGTCTCCCACATCACAAGTAGGCTACCCCTTCACACAATAATTATGTTTCTTCTGGCCAGCAAACTAAGGCCTCCTCCCGTGTCATAAAATGTCATCGTTTTTTGTGGAACAGGCTGGTTACACATAATTGTGTATCTTGCAAACTGATCCTAAAATACGGATGGCACACAGATGAAAACGGTTTCATCTGTACACATTCAACAGTCCCATAAAACTTATGGGAGAAAAGGCAATGCAATGGACTGCATTATTTGGTCCAGGAACAACAGGTGTTGGTGTCAGAGTTGCAGCCGCTCTCACAGTGTATCTACTAGGATCCCCTGCACAAAAGACATGTATAAATAAAAAAAAAAAAACTGAAAAAAAAACTGAAAACAGATGGGCCAGCACCTCAGATGATTCTTCAGAAAAGAAAAAAAAATAAAAAATAACCCAGCCCTAATAGGGGAGGAGAGAGAGTTATTGGATTTTAAAACCAGGAACATTGTCCGATGCTCGTAGGGTAGACTTTTGGTGTAAAATTTTCTTAGTGGTGCAGATAAATAGCAATGATCTGAGGACAGATGTAAATTTTCAATGGACAACAGTTCAATTACATCCATTAGATTTGGAGTACAAAGAACGATAAAGGTCATAAATGGTTAAAAATGGACAACGCGTTTGGGGCGGGATTGGCCCTTCTACAGGTCCGGATTGATTCTGTAACATGTAGACATAGTAAAAGTATATGTAATAATATATCTCATATATGTCATAATGGAAACAATTGGTGGGTGTGAGCGGTTATTATGTAAATAACTGACCTCTTGTGCTGGAGGGGTAGGGAAGGAACAACTGAGAGGGGGTGACCAAGTTAAAAGGTACCGTAAAACTGAAGGTAATGGATAAAAATTAAAAATGTTTGGGAGCATTTGGGAAGATGACGAGCCTCACCAATTGTTCCCAATAACGTCCCTTACAGTAAGTACCTTCTTCCCCCCTACCAGCAATCAACCCAATATCAGATTACAGCGAGGTCAGTTCATCTATACATAACCTTTAATGAATATAATATATTATATATTTTATATAATACATTATTACATTTTATAAACTTTGGTCTACAATTTTTAAAAGTTTAAAAACCTTGTCTCAAACACTTATACCAATTTGTATTAACCCCTACGGGACGCAGCCTCTTTGGCACTAAAGGACGCGGCCCCATGTTTCAAATCGGCCATTGTATCACTATTGACGTGGTTTATAAGTGGGAACGCTATGAGATATGCCAGGGGATTTTGAGGATGTGTTTCTCGTGACACATGTACTTCAAAATAGTTTAAAAATTGGATGAATCTTTTGCGTAGTAGTTATGAAAAAAAACAAAATTGGCAAAAATTTGGAAAAAATTCTTATTTTCAAGTTTATAATTCTCGACTTTTGGATTGCCAGAGTCAAAGCACCCAAATAAATGTCATGAACTACTTTCCAAATGTCTGCTTGTATGTTGGCAATGGTTGTTTAAAGATCCACATATTTAGAGAATGTATGAGGCTCAGAATTTAGGTATCATTTTTCACCATTTTTGTAAAATCCCCAAAAACCTGTATTTAGAGGAACCTGCTCAACTTTAATGACACTGAGGAGGCCTATATAATAGCTAGACTCATAAATATCCCATTGTGAGGAAACTACACCCCCAACGTATGAAAAAACCACATTTTAAGAATAGTTGGTAACCCTTTACGTGTTTTATAGGGTTAAAACAAAAGAGGTGCAGTCGCAATATGCACTATTTTTCACAATACACTCATGTTGGGTGGAAAATAAACCATTACAAATGGATTTAAATGAAAAAAAAGGGCTCCACAAGTTTGTTACCAATCTCTCCCGTACACGGATTACCCATATGGTGGGTTGGTAACTGACTGTATGGGCGCACGGCCGGGCATAGAAGGGAAGGAGGGGCGCCATCCAGTCAGATTGCTATGTTCACATTTACAGGCTACTATGTTTTTCTATTTTTTATTGGGGACTATAGAGGCTATTTTTTGCCACATTGAGACTGCACTTTCTGGTACGTAATTTGGGGGCTCTATTAGAATATGGTGTGAGATTTATTAAATCTCTTGTTGGTGGGGAGGAAATGAAAATCATCAATTTTTAGGAAAATTTTTATGTGTTTTTTTTTTTTGGCGTTCACCATACATAAAAACAGTTTCTAGTTTATTCTATGGGTCTGCCACGATTACGAAAATACTTCATTTGTATATAATATTTTCTTATTGTTTTCCATTTAACTGAATAAAAAGTAATTGGCGAAATTGTTGTTAATTTAGCATCACGACTTCATATGCAAACTTTTTTATTTTCACCTCACAAATTGTTAAGGGGCTTATTTTTTGCCGCGAAGGATGGTCTTTTAGTGAGTCTTATTTTAGATTGCGTAATTTTTAAAATCACTTTTTAGGAGCATTTTTTAAGGGCATAATAAAAATCATCTTTTTTCAGAGAGGAGTTTTGAGGTTGTGTTTTTATGGGTTTCACTTTGCGGATCAATAACGATTCTGTTTATTATGCAGATTGTTACGGACGCAGGGATACAAATATGGTGGGGGTTTGTGTATTTATTCAATTGTACTGAATAATAAACATGTGGAGGAAAATCTTATATTTTTTGCATCACCATCTTTTCATCTGCCAAATTTTTATTTTTGGATGACCAAATCTGGTTTAGGGGCTATTTTTGCGAGGCGAACTATTGTTCTTTTAGGGGCTTATTTAGGGTGCATAAAACTTTTTAAACACTTTTAGTAGAGCAGTTTTATAGGGTATAATTAAAAATTATATTTTTCGGACAGTTTTTTGCGGGTTTATTTCTCCGGGTTTACTCTACTGGTCCAGTTTGATTCTGTTTTAATGCAGATTGTACGGACGCGGCACATATCAAATGCGGGGTTTTGTGTGTTTTTTGGTTTTTATACTTATAAGTGGTTTTTCTATGTGAAGTGACATTTAGGGGCTGTTAATTTTTATGATTTATTTTTTATTATTATAATGTGTAGTGTAAGTGTTTTTGCATATTTTATTTTAATACTGAACTTAAACCAGCGATGCTCTGTCACTGGTTTAAGTCCAATACACTGCTCACAATACTATTGATGTTAGGAGCAGTTGTAAACGTCTGAGCAAGGCTGCGCATGCTCGAGACAGTTTGCAGTCCGACCCGAAGGGAAAAGGGGTGGCTGCCATGGCAACCGGGCAAGCATCCAAGGCGGCACAAGACAGTCCTCGGGAAGACTGCCAAGAAGTGGATCGGACACCCGGTAAGCGGCACGGGGGATCCGTCCATAGGGGGAAGACCCTACACGCGCGGTCAATGCTTGACCAGCCGGCGTGTAAGGGGTTTGTTAACACCACGTCGGACGAGTCGGCTCGATCGGGGTTGTTGTAGCGCAGGCGGTAGCTGTACTAGGACAGCTGACAGCGCTTGCTTCTGGTACCGGCTTCCGTTCGTGAGCCGGTGCCAGAAGCAGACGTATTATACTACGTCCGGGCGCTAAGCATGTAGCCACCGAGGACGTAGTATACGTGTGGTCGGCCTCTAGGGTGGTTAACTGATGGAATTTGAGTGTTCGTATGTATGAATTATGAATTATTGTTTTATACTACACCTATTCTGTAACTGTCATAGTATACCCTATACGATGTGATTAGACTTATAATCTTTTATTTAGTATTGATTATCATGACCCACCTACATAGCCACAGTAGAGTGGGATCTAAATAGAGTCGTTACTGTATAAATGATATAAACATGATACCAGAATCATCGGGGACTGAAGAAAGGGCCAATTCCGCCCGAAACGCGGTGTCATTTTTACCATTTAGCGCTTTTATCGTTACTTGGTAACTCAAAATATGATGTATTAAATGTTGTCCATTTGAAAATTTACATCTGTCTGCCAGATTCAATGCTATGTATCTGCCACCACTAAGTTACACAAAAGTACTACACGAGAGCAGCGCAACCAATGTACGTTTTAAATCCTTGGAGCCCGCTGACTTTAGACGTCAGCGGGCGCAGGTCCGGAGATGCCAGCGCTGCAGTTTCTGCTGCTCCCACGCTAATCGCGGGAGCAAGACCCGGTATCGGGTGTCAGAGGCACCCGGAGACCTAGGGAGAAGGGAGATGGCGTTCTTAACCCTTCTCTTCTCCGATCCTCCCTGCATCGCGCTGAAGGAGCGCGATCATAGAGGATTGAGCGGCGCTGCAGCCGGCTCCATAGATCGGCGGTCAGTGACCGTCGGGTCTAAAGGGGCTAATCAGAGCTGCTGGGTCTAATAAGAACCAGTCAAAGCTCATGATCACTGTCCACAGTGGAAGGTGTGGATTTCCCCTGTAACTGAGGCTCTTATAGATTGCTCAGTTACAGGGGGAAAACTTGTGATAGAAAAAAAAGTTTAAAATGTAAAAAAAAAAAAAAAAAAGTGAAAATGTCCCCCAGGGGTCTTTTTTATGACCTCATGGGGGACATAAAGTTATAAAAACACTACACACACAAAAAATTAACCCTTCACGCTCTGCATCGATATATCGGACGCTGAGCGCAGTGACAAACGCCAGCGTCCGATATATCGGATGCGAGCGCTTCTGCATGGCAGCAGGTGTCAGCGTGGGAGGAGCAGAGTAGCGTGGAGGAGCAGGTAGCCGTGCGGGAGGAGCAGACGTAGCGTGGAGGAGCAGGCATAGCGTGGAGGAGCAGGCGTTGCGTGGGGGAGTAGTAATAGCGTTGAGGAGCAGGCGTAGCGTGGAGGAGCAGTTCCGTTGGAGCACGCGTGGGAGGAGAAGGCGTAGCGTGGAGGAAGAGGCCGTAGCGTGAGAGCAGCGTAGCCGGGGAGGAGCAGGCGTAGCGTGGGGGAGACGGCGGGCGTGGCGGGAGCAGGGTTGAGTGGGGGAGGGGGAGCAGGCCGTTGCGTGGGGAGCAGGCGTAGACGGGGGAGCAGGAGGTATGATCGCGTGGAGGTAGCAGGCATCGCGTGGAGGAGCAGCCATAGCGTGGAGGAGCAGGCATAGGCGTGAGGAGCGGATAGGGGGAGGAGCAGGCCATAGCGTTGGAGGAGAGGCGTTGTCGTGGGGGAGTAGTAATAGCGTGGAGGAGCAGGCGTGGCGTGGAGGAGTAGTAATAGCATAGCAGGAGTAAGCGTTCTGTGCAAGAGTAGGCGTTCTGTGCAGGAGTAGTAATAGCGCGGGGGAGTAGGCGTTGTGTGGAGGGGCAGGCGTAGCGTGGTGGAGCAGGCGTTGTGTGGGGGAGTAGGTGTAGCGTGGGGGAGTAGAGAGGCGTCTGTGGGGGAGTAGGCGCTGTGGGGGAGTAGGGCGTCTGTGGTGGAGCAGGCGTTCTGGTGGTGGAGCAGGCGTATTGGGAGGAGCAGGCGTTCTGGGTGGAGCAGCGTAGCGGGAGGGAGGCATTCTGTGGTGGAGCAGGCGTAGCGTGGAGGAGCAGGGTTCTGTGGTGGAGTAGGGTTGTGTGGCTGGAGCAGGCGTTTGCGTGGTGGGGAGGCGTTGCGTGGTGGTGGCAGGCGTTGTGTTGGAGGGCAGGCGTTGTCTGTGTTTGTTCTGCGTAAGGTTGTGTACTACCCCCACCATGTCCAGAATGTCATACACTGACTTGGAGGTATATAATTTATGGCCTCCGTATGGAGGTCGCTGTGGTGGAGAGTGTGGGGACATTTGTGTGTACTCTTCCTCATAAAGGACTCTGAGGAACCCCCGAGAAGGCTTTTCGTAGTAGTTGCTGAGTGCCTAGATACAAGGACAGAGAGAGGTGCATAATGATTCTTGGGGCGTTTTTCTCCGTGGCAGGAGCTGGGCAAAGATGACATAATAGATATTTTGCGACTATCCAGGATCATCCTTGGGGGTTTAAAAATGCTATACACCCCTAGATTAATTCATGGAGGAGTCGTTTTTAATAGGTCAGTCTCAGGGGTTCCTACTGTACTGACCCTGAGGGCATCTACAAATTTTTATGGTGCCAAAAAAAAATGTAAAGGGACTCCAAATGCCATTGTCTTCCGAGCCTGCCCGTCTCCATCTTTGTAGATATTGGCATGTACCAGGGAGAACCTGCATGATGATTTTTGGGGTGTTTGCCTCCAGTTGCTGAATTGGGTAAAATACTTTTGACCACTACAATTACAAACATAGAGAAAATTGCAAAGCAAATTTTACCCACACCGTTAATTGTGTTACATTGAGCCAGGATCTATGGGTTATGCTCATACAACCCTAAATAAATCTTTGCGGGTTGCTCTTCCTGAAAATGGGGTCACTACACGGGGGTTTCTATTGTACTGGTATCCTCAGGGGCACCCCAACAACAGTCTAGTGAAACGGGTGCCTCCAAAGCTAGATTTTGATTGTCCCTCTCCGGCCTGCCGTTGTCCCAAGCTGTAGAATTTGCTAACATGGGGCATGCCATACCCGAAAGTAACCCACTGAATGATTTTGGGTGTGTTATCCACAGTGGGATGGAGTTGGGCGAATACATTTCTTCCTACTTTGGCACATTTGAGAAAACCAATTGCAATTTTTACAACTGCCCCACAATTTTGTATTACATTTGACCCAGCATCTCAGGGGTTGAAATGTTCATACAACACTAAAATTGGGGCGTGGGGTCACTACTTGGGGGTTTCTGGTGTTGGGGTGTTGTACCAGTAAAATATCTAGTGACAAAGGGTGCTCCAAAGCAAATTTCGCTCACTTTCCCTTCTCAGGCCCTGAGTGTGCCCAGCCCTGTCAATTTTGGTCACATGTTGTCGTTGCCGTAGAACTTATTATTTTGGTGGTGTTTGTCTGAGTGACTGAGTTGGACACAGTAAATTAGGTGCTAAAATGACATTTTTGAGAAAAAAATGCAATTTTTATATGCACCATGTAATTTGCATTAAATTTTGACCATCATGTTGGGGGTTAAATGCCACCAACCCCAAGATAAATTCTTTGAGGGGTTGTGGTTTGTAGTTTCTAAAATGGTTATACTTTTCTTGGGGGTTCTATACACTGTACTCACGGGGCCTGCGAAAACAGACATGACCCTCGAAATCCAAAACGTGTTGTGAAAGCGGAGCTGCAGAAGCAAAATTTAGCTCCTTCCCTCTCAGCCCTGACGTGTGCCCAGCCTGTCATTTTTGGCAACATTGTGTGGTATTGCCCGTAGAAGTATTTTTGTGGGGTGTTGTCTGAAGTGACATGAGTGTGGACCACAGTAAATAGGTGCTTTAAAAGTGACATTTTTGAGATAAAAAATGCAATTTTAAGTATGCACCATTACTTTGAATTAAAATTGACCATCATGTGGGGGTTTTGGTTTAACAATGCTCACCACACCCAAGAATAAATTCTTGAGGGGTTGAGTTTCTAAAATGGTATACTTTATTCGGGGGTTCTATAGCAATGGTACTCACGGCCTGCAACATGGACAGACCTCGAAATCCAAGTGGAAAAGCGGAGCTGCAGAAGCAAATTTGTCTCTTCCCTTCAGCCCTGCCGTGTGCCAGCCTGTCAATTTTGGCACATGTGTGGTATTGCCGTTACGAGATAATATTTTGGGGGTGTTTGTCTGAAGGACATGAGTTTGGACAAGTAATTAGGTGCCTAAAATGACATTTTGGAACAAAAAATGCAATTTTTAATATGACACCATTTACTGACATTAAATTTTGACCTCAGTGTTGGGGGTATAATAAAATGCCAACCAACACCCCAAGAAATTCTTGAGGGGGTAGTTTCTAAAATGGATAATTGCTGTGGGGTTTCTATAGCATGGTACCTTCACGGGCCCTGCGAACCATGACATGACCTCGAAAATCCAAACGGTGGTGAAAGCGGGAGCTGCAGAGAAGCAAAATTTTGCTCCTTCCTTCTCAGCCCTGAGCACGTGTGCCCAGCCTGTCAATTTTTGGCACATGGTGGTGATTGCCGTATCGGGACAACCAAAGAATGATTTTTTCGGGGTTTGTCTAAAGTTGGAATGGGTGGGCACAGTATATTAGGTGCTAAAATACCATTTTTTGAGATGAAAAACGCCAAATTTTTAATATGCACCATACTTTGCATTAAAATTTTTTTGCAACATCATGTTGTGAGGATGTTAAAAATGCTCGACACAACCCAGATAAATTCTTTGAGGGGTCTAAGTTTCCAAAAGTGTAATTCTTTCAGGGGTGTTCTAGTGCACTGGTTCCATCACGGACCACTTGACAATAACATGACTGGCACTCAAATCCAGACAGGTGTGAAAATTGAGATTCAAAAGAAATTTTGCTCCTTCCTTCTCATCCTGCTGTGTGCCCAGTCTGTCAAATTTTGGCACATGTGTGGTATGCCGTATTGGGACGACCCACAGAATGATGATTTTTTGGGGTGTTTGTTTCTAAACGTGGCAGGTGGGGGGATACAATATATTGGCAGTTAATATTACATTTTGAGATAAAAACACATTTTTTACTCTGCACACTTTACTTGCATTAGATTTGGCCAGCATGTTGGGGTTAAAATGCTCACCTCCAACCCAGATAAGTGTTGAGGTGTTGTTGGATTTCTGTAGTTTCCAAAATGGTATAATTCTCGGGGTTTCTTTTGCACTGGTACTCGAGGGCTCTTGCGACATGACATGCACTCTACAATCCAAATGTGTTTAAAAACGGAGCTGCAAAAGCTAAATTGTGTCACTTCCCTCTACAGCCTGCTGTGTGCCAGCCAGTCAATTATTGCCACAATATGTGGATTGCGACTGGGACACCTGCAGAATGATTTTGGGGTGTTTGTCTAAAGTGGCATGGGTTGGGACAATATATTAGGCACAAAATGACATTTTTGAAGATAAAAAATGCTATCTCTTCACTCTGAACATTACTGATTGAATTACTTTGGCCAGATGTTGGGGGTTAAAAAATGCTCCCCCCCAACCCCAGATACAATTTCTTTGGGGGTTCATAGTTATCTAAAATGGGACATCGTTTAGGATTTTTTCTATTAGACATGTTACTCAGGGGCTTTCAAGTACACTGTGGCACCACAAAAACATTGTAGTAAAAGGCCTCCAAAAACACCAATGTACAAACTTGTTCTGGACACGACACTTGTGAGTGAACGCGAAGCTGACATCCACATGTCTGGTGATATCATACTCGAAGAAGAATGCAGGGCAAACAATTTTGGGATGATATATACTCAATTCCTTCTGATTGTCCATTATTTGGGTACCTAAATGAAATCAATCTTATTCAAAAAATTGAAGCTTCTAAATTTTCAATCCATTTTGTTTGCTTCCAGAGAACATTTAAAGGGTTACAGATTCTCAAATGCTTTGATTTGACAAAGTTGAAGAGTTAGGTTCATTAAAATGGTGTACTTGTGGGGGTTTGTGATAGTACATAAGCCTTTAAGGGCATGTCCAAACTGAATTGGTACACAAAAAAATTTAGCATTTTTCAAATCTCTTGAAAATCTGAGAGTTGCAACCTAAAACTTGAAACCCTTCTAGATCCGTTTAAAAAAAATGGAAATGTTAAAACCAAATTATGTGAACTAAGAATAAGGAACCAATGGCAAAGGTTTCTACAAAAAACATGTGTGTTATGAACTTTCTTGTCTAAAAAGTATAACATTGAAATTGAAAAATGTCATTTTTTGTCAAATTTATTTCCTAAATTAGTAGCTTTTACCCCCTAAAAAGAACGAAACTGATCACCGAAATGATATACTAACAGTAACACTACAAATCTCTCGAAGAAAACAATCTCAAAATCACAAGGATATCTTAAAGTTTGAAAGTATTACCACAGGAAAGAAGAAACTGGGTCAAATTTTAAGAAGAAAAGGTTTGAGCAATAACTTAAAAACGGCCTGCAGTCATAATTAAGGAGTAAAATCCATTACTCTTTTATGCACATCAGTCTTCAACCTGACACGAATCAACCGAGGAGACAGCAGCTTTTCTCATCAACCTCATTCTGTCCATGACCTTTCTACATCCACCTACAGTAACCCGCTCGTATCCCTACCGTTACTCGGGATACACGCCCCATTAATAATGGGAGCGCGGGTTTCACCCTCTAAAAACCCTAAATAGGGGTGCTCAGCGGGTGACGCTTGTATTATGGCCAAATACCATGGGCACAGGGTGCTCGATGACCGATGGTCTCCTTTATGGAATGTTGGATCACTGAATGATTCGCAGCAAACTAGCCAAAAAGTTCCTAAAGGTTCAGAAAATAGGAATTGGAATCACTATGCATTAATGTAGAGGATAAAAGAGATGCAAAAATGTGGAGGCATTGTCCAGGAAGGTTAGCCAGAAACAAGGGAAAAGAACACCAGAAAGTAAGGTAAGTCGATTTATTGTAAATTAAACTACATTAAATTATATAAGTATATGAAAAAAGATAATAAAAGTCTCTAACTGACATGTTTTGGGTAGTAACAACCTTAATCAAAATACAGGACAGAAATTCTATTCCATTTCTGACTGCATTTTGAGAAAGGGTGTATACCCGAAGGCATCCAGTAAGGGAACTTTAGTATTCTTGGTTGTATTAAGTGGTGCTTTGTCTTCTTCAGCAAAATTTACAAATGCTTTTCGTAACAATTATTCGCTGTTTATCCCCATTCTATCTCTGGCTTGCTGACCGTTCATATTGGAGGCCCATGTTTACATCCTGTGGAAAGAAATCTGTCCATAGAAATAGATAGATGTCACAAGGGCCATCAGTCACTTTAAACCACATGTGATACTCTAGGAAACAGTGAAAAATCAATACACACATACACAACAAATTATTTGAGTGTGAAGTGACCCACACTTTAAGATTACCATTGTTCTTTCTAGGTATACTTCATAAAGTGATATATATACAGCCTACACACACTATTATTGAATGGCAATCTTTAGGTAGAATTTCCTTGCCTCTATGCGAATTCAGGGTAATACGTCTCACCATGTCTCCACATAAAACCAATTATCCTATAAAGTGTATCAATTTTTATTTGGCATAACTGGACATGCACATAAGACATTAAACATACATTCACCTCCGAAGAACACTGAGGATTGTTTCAGAAAAGGGCATGTGGCATGTCTATTGTGAAAAGCAGCATTGACTGGTTCTTCCTCACTGCTGCGTGGTAATTGGCATGGGCTCGTTCAGTCAGCAGCTGCAATAACGGAGGCGCTTCAACAATCACATATATGTTATATACCATATATGCTGTACATGTGCAGCATATGGTATAGATTGATGCAACATCCTCCATTCTTGTGTGTCAGGGATGGTTGACTGGGCCCCCTAATGGTGGCTACCACTGTAGTATGCTCCTGACTCCCAGTTAGAAGGTGAACAGAGGAACCCTGTGAATGCAGCACCGTGCAGTGGTGGCCTGTGACTCAATTTAATTCGGAACATTATCCGATTGTTCTTGCATAGAGACAGTGTACTTTTTGGGAAAGAAAACTTTAAGTTAAGGGATGACAATAGTGAATTCTAAAATGTCATTATTACATAGTAACCTACAATTTTACATTTAGTACAGAAGCGAGGGCTCATGTAGCGAGGAAGAGGCAAACCATGAAACATCTATGTAGATTCCTCCATTAGATAAAATGCTAAACTAAGTATTTAGTTGCAAAATCATTTACTTTCAAGTATATTATGCAAACGCCAGAGCAGATCTCCTTGATATTCTTTTTATAGAATCAACTTTTGTGATAAGCCACATTGGTTGAAATTTGGGTTAATCCAAATATTAGAGGCACAATCTGGGACCCAGACTTTGGCCACAAAGTGTGAACAATGGGAGAATACATACACCTGTCCTCTTACTGCAGTTCAAAATTTCAGTTACTGCAATTGTGACAAGTTCAAGTTTAAATTCTGTTAATGGAGCAGTGTGCCCTCACTAACAACTTATTCAGATGACAACTAAGTTGTGTGGGATCCATGCCTGTTTACTTATTGAAATGAGGGAATTGTCCATGTTACTGCACAATCTCCCTCCTGGTACTACATGCCATACCTGATAGTAGTGAAGGTTTGTTGAAGAGAGTTTACATGGCAATTACAATTGTGGACCATGCTCAACTCTCCCTTTCCCAGGGTGGTAGTGCAGAATTCCTGTTTGTTGGGAACTTTATCTTATTCTCCCCTCTACGTCACCGTGCTTTCAAGACAATGTTAAGGACTCAGAAAGTGCACCACTAGGAGTGTTGATTGCTATTCCCTCCGTTTTGCTTTATACTCTACTAGTATTCCTCCACTGATCGCTTTGAATTGGCCGCCTTTTTGTGTGTCTGCAGCTGCCTTGGCTTCCTGACCACCACCGATTTGTTCAAAATATCATTGTTTCGCCCATATCGGGTCTAGACTCATCGCCCCCCCCCTGCTTCTTCTACCACCCAAGCCCCACACCACCTGCTACCTTCTCACCTGCAACTTCAAGAAAAGAAAAAACCAAGCAGTTGATATTGGTGGGTTAGTCACAGCCATTAGCAGTTGGGGTGTGCAGCAGAGTGTGCATAGATTCAGGATTTCTGGCGCACTAAGAATCTGGTGCATTTGAACAGTGCACAATTTTAAATTTTTAAATGCTCCTGTAACAGGGACCGGGCCAACACTTGTCAAATTTGCATGTTAAATCTGGCACATTGTCTAATGAGCACCTGATGCCCCTCAGTGCAGAAATTGTTGCCGCACAGAAGAATAGTGCAGCTGCGCCAAGGAAAAACAGTCAGTTCAACAAAAATGTAGGTGACACCGTACCAGAGTTCACGTATGCACTGAATAGAATGTGCAAAGTCTACCGCAATACTGGAACAAGGCCTTCGAGTTTGCCCCTCTATGACCTGGGAAAGGGTCAGTTGGATTGGGGCCACCGAATCCCAGCAAGGAAACAATCATTACAGCATGACTAATGCTCAACGGATTTTGTCTCAGATGGCTTTGCGGTGTTTGAAAGGGGGTCGAGGTTGGAGGGCTCTGCGACTTTGAACAGAGGTGAGGTAGGGAAAGATAATCCAATGGAAGTGAGGCAGTGTGATGCCGTTTTACCCAATGCTATACTGTGACCAGTATACACTGCACACCCGGTGCCTGCTTGACCAGAGGAAATGTTGAGAGCAGCCAGAGAACGACAAAGTCCTTCGACCCTGCAGCACAGCTACACCTCCACCAGCAGCATCACAGTCATGTCCTTAATTTCGCTTTCATCATTATAAAAGATCGGCAGTACGTTGAGGATATAGGTGAAACAAGGAATAACAAGGCACTCAACGGAGACACTGACGGATACACATTAATCTACAGCGTAATATAACCCCTGATGGCAAATACTTGTAAAAAATGGTAGATGAAATAAATGTCAGGCAAATCGTCAAAGACGATGGGAGATTTGCAATCATTCGTTGACTTACAATAAGACTGGTGTGAAGTAACAGTGATGCAAATTTAAAACTGATGAGTCTGGAAACTGCACTATAGCAGCTATCAATAGCTAATGCCAATGTTGGGAAAGAAGTACGTACACACATCAAAAATACAATCATCTATTGCGGGCTAGGACTACATTTACAGATTTGAGGTTCTTAGTTACATTTGTATCAATTGCATAAAGGGCCCACTATCCACTCCTGGCTGAACTCATTCTGTAGGTTTTGCATTAGCATGCCAGCATCACAAGGCATCCACCAACGCTGCCAAACAGCACCACCCAAGGACTAAAAACCAGTTGACCCCAGCACCCATACTCAGAGGCGTAGATAAGACATTGTCACAGTACCTTAAAAAGAGCATATATTCAGATTTCAACCTGATCCGCATTACAGGAAGTCTCTGCCTGGCTCTGACCAAAACTATGAGAGATGTAACCTCTCCCTTGCTCCTCTTTGTCTCTTGCTCTTATTGACAGAGGTCACATGTCCCACTTGGCCATCACATACAATGCCATAGAGGAATACATTTGCTGTAAAGGGGCTTCCTACTTGGTGATTGGAATGCTCGGTTGCTATATTTTCGGCAAACACAAAACTGAAGCTCAAACATTGGTGGCTGTGGCTTTAGGGGTTGTGGTTGCCGAATCCACCAAAACTAGTACAGACCAGAATTTTGCAGTCCATAAATAATCATGGGTCACATTATAGATTATGTTATAGTATTTGCTCCTCAAAAAACCTTATGCATCTATACAAGTATATGAGACCACAGGAGATGATTAGCGTAGATATGTTGTGTTTGTCAGAAGGTGCTATTTGTTTATTGAGATGAGACTTCAGTCCTTTAAAATTTTAAGGTATCCCACCCTACCCCTCCTTATTGACACAGAAATGAGCAGTATTACTTGGAAAATTGATCTTTTCATTTCTTCAAGATGCCTATAAAATGTCAATGTATGGCAAAATAGCCCTCAACGGGACCTATAAATGACGGAGTGAGAGATGAACCCGTGTATTAAAGTAAATAACCACAATCAGAAGGGCAAAAAAACTTTCATTTTATATGAAACAATGTGATGTTGTATTAAAAGAGACCATTTAGTGGCAGTCTGTGATGAGAAAAATCAATACTTCATTTCTAAGGACAAATAGAGCTGTTATTAAAGGAAGAGCCTTCATTTCATCCTAAGTAAATAAAAAATTACCCCTTTCCCTGTCTAGTCTGGGGTTAAATAAACAAAAGTAATTTTGTTCAGTTTTCTTCTTCACGTTATAAGAGCTGAAGCTTTTTGATTTAGCAGCGCAGCCACATGAGACCTAATTTTTGTGAGATGAGTGTATTGTTAATATCTTTTAAGATTTTTAAAACATCAACTCTACTGAACAGTATGCCAGTCGTTTGCTTCAGCGCATCCTTTTACACATTCCCTCTGCCAAAACTTTATGAACCGACTTTTGTTACTTATTGTGTTCGGTACAGGGGCGTAACTAGGAGAGGCTAGGTCCAATAGTAGACTTTTGAATGGGCCCCCCCTTGACTGGCCAGGTCTCTTATCCCGTGGGGGTTGATAGCATATTTCTCTTGTAGTAACTACAGACCACCTGGGGAAAGTAGAGAGAAGGTAAGATGAGAGAAATTTTGAATCCTGTGTCCCCTACAGAGTTCCTCTGATACGGTAGATGATCTCAATGTAATATAAATATTATGAGTACAAAAGTGCATAATATGTATCTAGCGCTGCACATTCACCACTTTAGTGTATGTCAGGTTGGAGATGGGGCCCCCTGACACTGTGGGCCAATAACGCCGATATGGCCTCAGTAGTTAGTTAATCACAGAGTTAGCCCCTGGTTCTGTCATGAACTTGTCTGAACCCTGTCATACTCATAACTAAGCGTCATAATTGAATTCTACCACACCTGTCTCCTTCTGCTGATTCTGTTTTGGTCTGCAATGGTTTTCGTATTGGTACACTATAACGTATAACTTTGTATGCCTACAGCAAACATTAATCAGTGACCCTTATTACAGCATGTTAGGTGGATTAATTGTATGTGAGAATGTATAGTTCAATCAGTATTAGATCCATTTTCTAATATTTTATATAAAAATTTGCCTTAATTACAATTATGTTTTTTTTTAACTTAACAAAAATGTGACACCCACTGAGATCACCACTGATCACATGCTAAGACAATCACTGTGTTAACTAGCCTTATCACTTCGGTGTCGTCATCAGGGAGCATACAATGTATCCCCATGACCGATGGACTCTGTACACATACTCCCAGAAATTGCATTTCTGATGATTCACTTGCAATAGCACACCAAAGATATGAAAACATTGCTTTGTAGTAAATGGTAGGAAGATTAGACCCCCTGGGATTTTAAAGTACTCCACACACAGGGAAAATAAGAAAAAGTAAAACAAACATAACAAGTGCAAAATCAAACTTTCCGTAGAACGACATTAAATTCACAAAAAAAAATATATATCAACGTTAGGTATTTCCCCATCCCAAAAGTCTATCAAATATGAAAACAGGATTCCAGTGGGGAACCCGAAAAAGTCGAACATAACTTTTATCACCATTTTTATTGGCAGCAACCATGGACTATTAAGTCTTTAATAGTGCTGGCAAAGGTCACTAGTGGCATTTAATTATACTCACGGGGTGACAGTTGGGGTGACAGTAATATAAGTCTGTGCTAAACTTACCAGAGGATTTAAACCAGTTACTCCATACTATCGGGCCAGTTACTTGGGGGTGTCGAGTCCAGATTTTGTACCGGACCATAATAAATTTTTAAAATTTGAATGGGTAACTCACACTGGTGAAAGGACATGCTTTGTAATTGTGTGGACCATATAATTTAGGTTTTTTACCATTGGGGGGGGATCCACATGTTGTGCAGGGGACCCAGGGAAACCATGCTAACGTCTGCATAAAAGGTTTTACTGCTGATCACTGAGCAGTAAGAATATTAGAAAAATAAGGTGGTATTTCGTGAAATGAAATGTAAATGTGGATTGAAATCCATATATAAACTTAATGAAAATTTTTATTCAAGAGGGATAAACCTGTTCAGCGGTTCTGGGTCGTGGACCCTCTGTGGGCCCCCGTGGGGAGGGGATATAGCCGGACACATCGGGACGGTTCAAGTGACACATTGGTCTTCACCCGAGCCCGCCCATAGCGGGATGGTCTTGCTGCGGCGGGTGCACCAGGTCGTCCAACAGGTGCGAACTTAGGGGACTGCGGGGGCTTGCAAAGGGAGTAATGCAGAGGACAGTCTAAACACGGAGCGGAATCAGCCAGAAGAAAGGTATATGGGTTAACCGTGACTGGATGGTTCTGTCCCAAAGAGGTGTAGCCGGGGCAGAGCTTTCCTGGAAAGGAGGCTGGGAAATTAAATGTTACCTGGCGATTTGGTAAACAAACTGAGAATGCATCAGCTCTAGATGCAGCGCACACTGTTGTCATGAAGACCCTTCACAGTTTGGGGTCGCCATCGTATTTTATCAGGCATTAGAAAGTGAGCCTTTGTCCTGGTGCTGGTGGATAAGCGGCGATGACAGGAGAAGGCGCAGGGGTAGTCGCAGGAACTGAAACAGGAGCTGATTGGGGAGTCAAGCAGCTGTGAAGGGGGCTGGGGGTTGGCAACTTGGCCTAGGAGTTCTCCTTGAGAAGCAATCTGCAGCGCGAAAACGCCAGAAATATCAGGCAGTAAACCGACATGGCCTCATTGGCGGGTTCCATGGCCGGGAATTTACTTTAAGGTTTCTGGGTCTGTGGACCCTCTGGACCACAACGGGATGGTGGTACTAAGCAGACACCTGGGACCAGAGTCAAGTGCATCTGGTATTCACCCGAAGCTTGCGCAAAAGCGTGAATGGTATTGCTGCGGCGGGGGTGCAAACCAGGTAGTTCCACAGCGGAAACTAGGCCTGCGGTGGCAGTCAAGGTAGTTAGTAATGCAGGGCACAGTCCTGAGACGGTATGAAGCGGAAAAAAACAGCGCTGGAGGGACACTGGAACTCACAGCAAAGGAAGAAAACAGAGAGCAGGAACACTGGAACAAAGGAATGCAGGAGAGCACTGGAACAGCGTCGCAACACAGAGGCACAGGTATCAAGGGAAAACACAGGCGAGCAGGACACTGGGAAACAAGGCGCAGGAACCACAGGGCAACAGGAACACTGGATGCAAGGAGGATTCACTTCAATGGACATGGCTGAAGATCCGGCGAGGAAGGGAATGAGGGGGAACTTGCCAGAATGCTAAAGCACGACCAGAAGTGGTCAGCTCAATCACCTTTTAAAATACGGAGTGCCGGCACGTGCGCGCGCCTAGGGGAGCTAGGAAGATAGAGTATGCGCATGGCTCAGGATGGACGGGAGAAGGAAGCGTGGAGGGGCCGGTAAGTCGGAGCCAGGGCAGCACCACAGAGAGGGGAAGGGCTATGTGCCCACTATCAATGTCACGGACGTGGACACAACCATGCCCTCTCCGTGGGGCACCGTGACATACCCTCATTAAAAAATTCTATTCTCTTTCACATTTAAAAAAAAATTTCAATTTCAAAAATCGTCGGGGTTTTTATTTTAGAAGTTTTTGGTTCTCTGCCCCTCTACCCTCAATCAAACTTACCCTATTCTAAGATTTTTATTCCTTATTATCGCTCATTGAAAGATAGTGTTCTACAAAAAAACTTTTAATCGAGTCATTTAAACATCTTCACCATATTGTATAGAAGGGGCACTGATCATCCTAATGACTCATTATTGTTTTATTGGCAAAATTTTGTTAGGGCAAACAAAACATCTTGCAGCCCCTTTTATACCTCACTTTTACCCAAAATACATACTGAGTAATGTATGCAACACATTCGTTTACTCACAGCACACAGCAACAACAGGAGATAACTACAGTGGCGCAGCCATAGCAGTGCTATGGGGTCACAGTGCAGGGGGCCCTGGGCCTCTGGGAATTCATTGTGACTAAGCCGATTTGAGGTTGTATATGATGTATGTCTGGAAATGGGTGTAATATAAATATATAAATATAAATATATTTATAAGTATGTAGTTTTATAGGATAAGTTGAGCCATGTTAGAAGTTCACTAGGGGGTCTGCCTCTCCTAGTATGCCCACGTGTTAACAAACAGGAAGTCAAAAGCACCTCTGTTAGAACAATTGGAGTAGCCATTATGTGAAACATATATTCTGTACTAATTTATTGAAAATACCATATACATACAGTATTGTAATGAAAGGGTCCAAAACACACGAAACCACAAGAAGGGTTAGTGATACATGGCAGATGGGAAGTCTGTGGCGAACTCCTCTGTGACGTTTCCTGTGGGCTCCAGCAGTAATAAGCCCACCTGACAAGGACAAAACCCACTATCAGGAACCTAAAAGTCCCTCGTGACTTTTTTTAAAAGGTGCCGGGAAGACGTACTTATCTGTGACCTGCTAGATGGTGAGAGGTGGACGGGAACAGGAAACTGAGATCGACCAGTGTTTCAAATAGAACACAGAAAACTAACAGTCCCTGAAGAACACAGAAAAGAAAGCGGGATGAAACCGTGTGAGCTACACAACAGATAACAAAACAACAGGACCCCAGACAGACAAGCAGAGTCAAAACCAAGATAGCAGCAAAATACAGAATCATTATCAAGAGAATGGTCAGTAAGCGTGAAGGGTCAAAATATAAGAAAAGCAAACAACCAATAGCAGAAGCAGCACTAGAGAGCAGAGGGAAAGACTGAATAACCAGCACCATCTGAAAGAACTGGGCAGAATAGAAAGGGAGCAATGGACAATGCCTCCGAAGATCAGAAAGGATCTGACAACTCAAGAACAGAGGATGACGTTTTGCACAGATGTTCCAAAGTATGTGTTAAGTTGAATGGATTTCGCAGGTAAAGACATTAGTCTAAGGGTGTTGTCCACGTCAATAACTTAAGGCTTGTGCTTTCATTGTGTTTGTATTTTTATTACATGACGGGTCTGGCTTAGAGATGAAGGGGGGCCGCGAACATGCTAGTCACGAGATTGATGCGTCGGTCGAGCATTAGGGTACTCGAAAAAACTGTCGTTACCGGACGAAATACTTAGCCCGCCGAGAAAATGGCCAGAGCTCCCGCCGTTTTGCTTTTTGGCGGCCAGAAACAGAGCCAATCAAAGCCAGGAGACTCTTCACTCCACCCAGAAGACGTGGTACCCTTACACGTCGATAGCAATGGTTGGCTGGCAGATCAGGTGACCTGGATAGACTAGCCGCGGCAGCGCTGCTCGGATACTTTCTGTCTCTGGATGCCGCTAGGGAGAGAGATGCTGCTGGTCAGGGAAGGGTAAGCGTTAGGGTGTTCTATTTATAGATTATTGTTAGGCAGGGTGATTCTCAGAACCCAACAAGCCCTTCTTAGGGCTACAATAACGTTTACTTTTTTATTTTAATTTGCATCTTTTACCATTTGGAGGAATAGCAGGGGATGCTACCGTTTGTGTTTAGCTATTAGTGGCACAACATATACATAGCAAAGACCGAAGTGGGAAAATTCAAGAGGGTTGGCTTTCAATTAGACAATAAAACTCCAGTGTAATCTCATCGGAATTAGTAGGTGCTCCTTTGATACTTGGCTAGAAAATAGACATAGGAGAATACAAAACAGCTTCTTGAAGCCTCAGTAGCGTTCTATATATTGATTTCTGGTTGATCTTGCTGGGCAGGCGTTGTGTGGGGGAGTAGGTGTAGCGTGGGGGAGTAGGCGTTCTGTGGGGGAGTAGGCGTTCTGTGGTGGAGCAGGCGTTCTGTGGTGGAGCAGGCGTAGTGTGGAGGAGCAGGCGTTCTGTGGTGGAGCAGGCGTAGCGTGGAGGAGCAGGCATTCTGTGGTGGAGCAGGCGTAGCGTGGAGGAGCAGGCGTTCTGTGGTGGAGTAGGCGTTGTGTGGTGGAGCAGGCGTTGCGTGGTGGGGCAGGCGTTGCGTGGTGGGGCAGGCGTTGTGTGGAGGGGCAGGCGTTGTTCTGTGTTGTTCTGCGTAGGTTGTGTACTACCCCCACCATGTCCCAGAAGTCATACACTGACTTGGAGGTATATAATTATATGGCCTCCGATATGGAGTCTGCTAGTGGGGACGAGTGTGGGGACATTTTGTTTGTGTACCTCTTCCTCATAAAGCGACTCTGAGGAACCCCCGAGAAGGCACTTTCGTAGTAGTGCTGAAGTGCCTAGATACAAGGACAAGAGAGAGGTTGCATAATGATTCTTGGGGCGTTTATCTCCCGTGGCAGGAGCTGGGCACAAGATGACATAATAGATATTTTGTACTATCCATTATGCATCATCCTTGGGGTTAAAATGCTCACTACACCCCTAGATTAATTCATGGAGGGATGTCGTTTTTAAATAGGGTCAGTTCTCAGGGGTTCCTACTGTACTGATCCCTGAGGGCATCTACAAATGTTTTATGGTGCCAAAAAAAATGTAAATGTACTCCAAATGCCATTGTCTTCCGAGCCCTGCCCTGTCTCCATCTTTGTAGATTATTGGCATGTACCCGGGAGAACCTGCATGATGATTTTTGGGGTGTTTGCCTCCAGTTGCATGAATTGGGTAAAATACTTTTGACACTACAATTACAAACATAGAGAAATTGCAAAGCAAATTTTACTCCACACCGTTCAATTTGTGTTACATTTGAGCCAGGATCTTATGGGTTAAAATGCTCATACAACCCTAAATAAATTCTTTGAGGGTTGCTCTTTCCTAAAATGGGGTCACTACACGGGGGTTTCTATTGTACTGGTACCTCAGGGGCACCCCAACACCAGTCTAGTGAAACGGGTGCTCCAAAAGCTAGATTTTGCTTGTCCCTTCTCCGGCCTGCCGTGTCCCCAGCCTGTAGACTATTGCTACACATGGGGCATTGCCATACCCGAAGTAACCCACTGAATGATTTTTGGGGTGTTTATCCACAGTGGGATGAGTTGGGCTGAATACATTTCTTCCTACTTTGGCACATTTGAGAAAACAATGCAATTTTTACACTGCCCCCATAATTTTGTATTACATTTGACCCAGCATCTCAGGGGTTGAAATGTTCATACAACCCTAAAATGGGGTCACTACTTGGGGGTTTCTGGTGTTGGGGTGTACCAGTACAATAGTCTAGTGACAAGGGTGCTCCAAAAGCAAAATTTCGCTCCTTCCCTTCTCAGCCCTGCCGTGTGCCCAGCCTGTCAATTTTTGGCACATGTGTGGTATTGCCGTAGAATTATTTTTGGGGTGTTTGTCTGAAGTGACATGAGTTGGACACAGTAAATTAGGTGCTAAAATGACATTTTTGAGATAAAAATGCAATTTTTAATATGCACCATTTACTTTGCATTAAATTTTGACCATCATGTTGGGGGTTAAAATGCTCACCACACCCCAAGATAAATTCTTTGAGGGGTGTAGTTTCTAAAATGGTATACTTTCTTGGGGGTTTCTATAGCACTGGTACCTCACGGGCCCTGCGAACATGACATGACCCTCGAAATCCAAACGTGTGAAAGCGGAGCTGCAGAAGCAAAATTTCGCTCCTTCCCTTCTCAGCCCTGCCGTGTGCCCAGCCTGTCAATTTTTGGCACATGTGTGGTATTGCCGTACTCGGGACAACCCAAAGAATGATTTTTGGGGTGTTTGTCTAAAGTGGCATGGGTTGGGCACAGTATATTAGGTGCTAAAATTACATTTTTGAGATAAAAACGCAATTTTTAATATGCACCATTTACTTTGCATTAAATTTTGACCATCATGTTGGAGGTTAAAATGCTCGACACAACCCCAGATAAATTCTTTGAGGGGTCTAGTTTCCAAAATTGTATAATTTCTCAGGGGTTTCTATTGCACTGGTACCTCACGGACCCTGCAAACATGACATGGCACTCCAAATCCAGACAGGTGAAAATGGAGCTTCAAAAGCAAAATTTTGCTCCTTCCCTTCTCATCCCTGCTGTGTGCCCAGTCTGTCAATTTTTGGCACATGTGTGGTATTGCCGTACTTGGGACGACCCACAGAATGATTTTTGGGGTGTTTGTCTAAAGTGGCATGGGTGGGATACAATATATTAGGCAGTAATATTACATTTTTGAGATAAAAACACATTTTTTACTCTGCACCATTTACTTTGCATTAGATTTTGGCCAGCATGTTGGGGGTTAAAATGCTCACCTCCAACCCCAGATAAGTCTTTGAGGGGTGTAGTTTCCAAAATGGTATAATTTCTCGGGGGTTTCTATTGCACTGGTAACTCACGGGCTCTGCGAACATGACATGGCACTCTAAATCCAAATGTGTAAAAACGGAGCTGCAAAAGCTAAATTTCGCTCCTTCCCTTCTCAGCCCTGCTGTGTGCCCAGCCAGTCAATTATTGCCACATATGTGGTATTGCCGTACTCGGGACAACCTGCAGAATGATTTTTGGGGTGTTTGTCTAAAGTGGCATGGGTTGGGCACAATATATTAGGCACTAAAATGACATTTTGAGATAAAAATGCATCTTTCACTCTGCACAATTTACTTTGCATTAGATTTTGGCCAGCATGTTGGGGGTAAAAATGCTCACCCCCAACCCCAGATAAATTCTTTGAGGGGTCTAGTTTCCTAAATGGGACATCTTTAGGAGTTTTCTATTATACTGTTACTTCAGGGGCTCTTCAAGTACACTGTGGCACCACAAAACATTTGTAGTCAAATTGGCCTTCCAAAAACCCAATGGTACAAACTCTGTTCTGGACATCACTGTGCAGTGAAACAGCAGCTGACATCCACATGTCTGGTATTACCATACTCGGAAGAAGCAGGGCAACAATTTTGGGATGTATATTTACCTCAATTTCCTTCTGAATTTGTCCATTTTAGGGCTAAATGAAAATAATCTTATTCAAAAATTGAAATTTCTAAATTTCCAATCCATTTTTGTTTGCTTCCAGAGAAACATTTAAAGGGTTAACAGACTTCTCAAATGCTGATTTGAAAAGTTTGAGATGTTAGGTTCATAAAATGGTGTTACTTGTGGGGGTGTATAGTACATAAGCCTTTATAGGGCACTTCCAAACTGAATTGGTCACAAAAAATTTAGCATTTTTCAAATCTCTTGAAAATCTGAGAAGTTGCAACTAAAACTTGAAACCTTCTCAGATCCGTAAAAAAAATGGAAATGTAAAACAAATTATGGAAATAAGAATAAGACCAATGGCAAAAGGTTTCTACAAAAAACATGTGTGTTATGACTTTTTGTCTAAAAAGTATAACATTTGAAATTTGAAAATTGTCATTTTTTTTCAAATTTTTCCTAAATTATAGCATTTTTACCCCCCAAAAAAGAAACTGATCACCGAAATGATAATACTAACATAAACTACAATATCTCTCGAGAAAACAATCTCAAAATCACAAGGATATCTTAAAGTGTTGAAAAGTTATTACCACAGGAAGAGAAACTGGTCAAATTTTAAGAAAAAGTCTGAGCATTAACTTAAAAACCGGCTGCGTCATTAAGGAGTTAAAATCCAATAACTCTTCTATGCACATCAGGTTCTATCACCTGACAACCAGAGGACGCAGCAGCTTTTCCATCACACCTCATTCTGTCACATACCTTTCTACATACACCTACAGTCACACCCTCTGTATCCCTACCGTTACTCGGGATACAGCCCCATATATATGGAGCGCGGTATCACCCTCTAAATAACCCTAAATAGGGGTGCTCAGCCTGGTGACGTCTTGTCTTATGGCCAAATACCCTGGGCACAGGGTGCTCGAATGACCGATGGTCTCTCTGTATGGATATGTTGGATCCTGACATGATTCTGCAGCCACTAGCCAAAAAGTTCCTAAAGGTTTCAGAAAATAGGAACTTGGAATCACTATGCATATATGTAGAGGATAAAAAGATATGGCAAAAATTGTGGAGCTATTGTCCAGGAATGTTAGCCAGCAACCAAGGGAAAGAACACCAGAAAGTAAGGTAAAGTCGATTTATTGTAAATTAAAATACATAAATATATAAGTATACTATAAAAAAGATAATAAAAGTCCTTACTGACATGTTTTG
Organism: Engystomops pustulosus; assembly: GCA_019512145.1. Lineage (NCBI taxonomy): Eukaryota > Metazoa > Chordata > Amphibia > Anura > Leptodactylidae > Engystomops > Engystomops pustulosus. The sequence continues at coordinate 40,940,869 of CM033650.1, forward strand.
GGTATAACACCCTTAATCAAAATACAGGACAGAAATTCTAATTCATTTCTGTCCTGCATTTTGAGAAAGGGTGTTATACCCGAAATGCATCAGTAAGGACTTTTAGTATCTTTGTTGTATAAAGTGGTTGTCTTCTTTCAGCAAATTTTCAATATGCTTTCTGTAACAATTATTCGCTGTTTTATCCCCATTCTATCTCTGCTTGCTGACGTTCAATATGATGCCCCATTGTTTACATCCTGTGGAAAGAAATCTGTCCATAGAAATAAGATGTCACACAGGTGCACAGTCACTTTAACACACAGATGTGATTACTCTAGAGAACAGTGAAAAATCAATACACAATACACAACAAATTATTTGATGAAAGTGGACCCACACTTTAAGACTTACCATTGTCTTTTCTAGGTATACTTCATAAATTGATATATATACCTGTACACACACTTTATTTAATTGAGCAAATCTTTAGTTAGATATTTCCTTGCCTCTGGCGAATTTCAGGGTAATACCTTCTCACCCATGTCTCCACATAAACCAATTATCCTATAAAGTGTATTCAATTTTTATCTTGGCATATACTGGACATGCACATAAGACATAAACACTACATTCAAAGAACATGAAGGATGTTTCAGAAAATGGGCATTGCTGGCATGTGCTATGTGAAAGCAGCATTGACTTGTGTTCTTCCTATGCTGCTTGGTAATTGGCATGGGCCTGTTCAGTCAGCAGCTCAATTAACGGAGGCAGCTTCAACACATCACATATATGTTATATACATATTATGCTGTACAATGTGCAGCATAATATGTATAGATTGATGCACATCCTCCATTCTTTAGTGTCAGGATGGTTGACTGGGCCCCCTAATGGTGGGCTACCACTGTAGTTATGCTCCTGACTCCCAGTTAGAAGGTGAACAGAGGAACCCTGTGAATGGAGCACTAGTGCATGTGTGGCCTGTGCTCAATTTTAATTGTAACATATCCCGATTTTCTATGCATAGAGACAAGTTACTTTTGGGAAGAAACACTTTAAGTTAAGTGGATTACAATAGTTGAATTCTAAAATGTCTTAATACAGTATGTACCTACAATTTTACATTTAGTACAGAAGCAGGGCATCATGTAGCGAGGAAGAGGCAAACCATGAAACATCTATTAGATTCCATCTCATTAGATAAAATGCTAAACTAAGTATTTTATTCTGGCAAAATCAATTTCACTTTTCAATTATATTTTATGCAAACTGCAGAGCAGATCTCTTTGATATTCTTTTTATAGAATCAACTTGTTTGTGATAAGCACATTGGTTGAAATTTGGGTTCATCCAAATATTAGAGGAAAATCTGGGACCCAGACTTTGGCACAAATGTGAAGCAATGGAGAATACATACACCTTTCCTCTTACTGCAGTCAAAATTCAGTTACTGCAAATTGTGACAATTTCAAGTTTAAATTCTGTTAATGGAGCATTGCACTCACTACCAACTTATTCAGATGCACAACTAAGTTGTGTGGGATCCATGCCTTGTTTATCTTATTGAACATGAGGATGTCCATGTTAGCTGCACAATCTACCTCCTGGTACTACATGCCATACCTGATAGTAGTGAAGGTTGAAGAGAGTTTAACATGGCATTACACATTGTGGCCATGCTCACTCTCCCTTTCCAGGTGGTGCAGATTTCCCTGTTGTGTTGGGAACTTTATCTTCTTTCTCCCCTCTCTGTCACCGTGCTTTCAATGACACATGTTAATGACTCCAGAAGTGCACCACTAGAGTGTGATTGTATTCCCTCCGTTTTGTCTTATACTCTACTAGTGATTCCTCCACTGATCGCTTTGACTTGGCCGCCTTTTGTTTGTTCTGCCAGCTGCCTTGGGCTTCCTGACCACCACCTCTTTGTTCAAAATATCATTGTTTTTCGCCCATATAGGGTCTAGAACCTCATCGCCCCCCCTTGCTTCTTCTACCACCAAGCCCACACCACTGCCCTCCTTCTCCACCTGCACTTCAGAGAAAACCACAGCAGTTGATAGTTGGGGTTAGTCACAGCCATTAGCAGTTGGGGTGTGCAGAGTGTGCTAGATTCAGGATTTCTGGCGCAACTATAGAATCTGGTGCCATTTGAACAGTGCACAATTTTAAATTTTTTAATGCTCCTTTAACATGGGCCGGGCAACACATTTCTGTCAAACTTTGCATGTTAAATCTGGCACATTGTCCTACTGAGCACCTGAATGCCCCTTCAGTGCAGAAATTTGTGCCGCACGAAGAATAGTGCAGCTGCGCCAGAAAACAGTTCAGTTCAACAAAAATGTAGTGTGACACCTGTACAAGCAGTATGCACTGAATAGAATGTGCAAAGTCTACCCGAATACTGGCACAAGGCCCTTCGAGTTTGCCCCTCTATGCCTGGGAAAGGGGCAGTTGGATGGGCCACAGAATCCCAGCCAGGAAAGTCATCTTACAGCATGACTAACTGCTCCACGACTTTTGTCTCAGATGGCTTTGCTGTTTTGAAAGGGGTGAGGTGGAGGGCTCTGCGCTTTGAACAGAGGTTGAGGTAGGGAAAGATAATCCAATGGAAGTTGAGGCACTGTGTGCCATGTATTTTACCAATGCCTATACTGTGACCAGTATACACTGCACACCCTGGTGCCTGCTTGCACCAGAGAAATTTGGAGCAGACAGAGACTGAACAAGTCCTTCGCCCTGCAGCACCAGCTACACCTCCACCAGCAGCATCACAGTCATGTCCCTTAATTTCTGCTTTCCTCATTATAAAAGATCGGCAGTACTGTTTGAGGATATAGGTGAAACAAGGAATAACAATGGCACTTCAACGTAGCACTGAAGGATACACATTAATCTACAGCGTAATATAACACTGATGCAAATACTTGTAAAACTGGTAGAGTGAAATAAATGTCATGCAAATAGGTCAAAGACTGATGGGAGTATTTGCATCATTGTTGACTTACACTAAGACTGGTAGTGTAAGTTAACAGTGATGCAAATTTAAAACTGTATGAAGTCTGGAACTGCACTATAGCAGCCTATCACTAGATTAATGCCAATGTTGGGAAAGAATGTACTTACCACACATCCACACATACAATCATCTATTGCGGCTAGACTACATTTACAGATTTGAGGTTCTTAGTTACATTGTAATCAAATTGCATAAGCCCACTATCCACTCCTGGCTGAACTCATTCTAGTAGGTTTGCTATTAGCTGCAGCATCACAAGGCATCCACCAACGCTGCAACACAGCACCACCAAGGACTAAAAACCAGTTGACCCCAGCACCCATACTCAGAGGCGTAGCTTAATGACATTGTTCACAGTACCCTAAAAAGAGCATATATTTCAGATTTCCACCTGTCCCTCATTACAGGAAGTCTCTGCCTGGCTGACCAAAACTATGAAGAGATGTAACCTCTCCCTTGCTCTCTCTCTTGTCTCTTGCTCTTATACAAGGTCACATGTCCCACTTGGCCAATCACATCCATGTCCATAGAGGACATACCTGTTGCTGCTAAGGGGCTCCTAATTGGTTGATTGGCTGCTCGGTTTGCTATATTTTCGGCAAACACAAAACTGAAGCTCAAACATTGGTGGCTGTTTGGCTTTAGGGGTTGTGGGTGCCGAATCCAACAAACTTAGTACAGACCAGAATTTTGCAGTCCATAAATAATCATGTGTCACATTCTTAGCTTCTGTTTATAGTATTGCTCCTCAAAAACCTTATGCATCTATACACAGTATATGAGACCACAGGAGATGATTTATAGTATATGTTGTATTTGTCAGAAGGTGCTATTTGTTTATTGAGATGAGACTTCAGTCCTTTAAAATAAGGTAATTGACACAGAAATGAGCAGTATTACTTGGAAAATTGTATCTTTTCATTTCTCCAAGATGGCCTATAAAATGTCACTGTATGCAAAATAGCCCTCACCGGACATATAAATGACTGGAGTGAGAGATGCACACGTGTAAAGTAATATAACCACAATCAGAATGGGCAAAAAAACTTTCATTTTATATGAACAATGTGATGTTGTATAAAAGAGACCATTTAGTGGCATCTGTGCTGAGACAAATCAATACTTCATTTATAAGAAAATAGAGCTTTGTTTATTACAGGAAGAGCCTTCATTTCATCTAAGTAAATAAATTAACCCTTTATCCCTGTATATTCTGGGGTTAAATAACAAAGTAATTTTGTTCAGTTTTTCTTCTTCACGTTATAAGAGCTGCAGCTTTTTGATTTTTAGCAGCGCAGCCACATGAGACCTTAATTTTTGTGAGATGAGTTGTATTTTTAATCTCTTTTTAAGATTATTAAAACATCAATTCTACTGTAACATGTATGCCAGTTCGTGCTTCAGCGCCATCCTTTGTAGCACATCCTCTGCCAAACTTTATGAACAGACTTTTTTGTACTTATTTTGTGTTCTGTCCAGGGGCGTAACTAGGAGAGGCTAGGTCCCATAGTAGACTTTTGAATGGGCCCCCCTTTGCCTGGCAGTCTTCTTATCCCGTGGGGGTTGATAGCATATTTCTCTTGTAGTAACTACAGACCACATGGGGAAAGTAGAGAGAAGGTAGAGATGAGAAATTTTGAATCCTGCTGTCCACTACAGAGTTCCCTCTGTACTGTAGATGATTTCACTGTTATATAAATATTATGATGTACAAAATGTAGCATAATATGTATCTAGCGCTGCACATTCACCATTCTTTAGTGTGTCAGGTTGGATGATGGGGCCCCCTGACACTGTGGGCCCCATAACAGCCGCTATGGCCTCAGTAGTTACCACAGTAGTTAAGCCCCTGTTTCTGTCATGCACTTGTCTGAACCCTGTCCTACTTCATACCTAGCTGTCATAATTGAATTCTACCACACCTGTCTCTCTTCTGCTGATTCTGTTTTGGTCTGCAAATGGTTTTCAGTATTTGGTAACTATAACAGTATAACTTTAGTATGACTACAGCAACATTTAATTCAGTGACCCTTATTACAGCATTGTTTAGGTGGATTAATTATTATGAGAATGTTATAGTTCAAATCATTATAGATACCATTTTCTATATTATTTTCTATAAAATTTGCTTACATTACAATTTATGTTTTTTTTTAACTTAACAAAATGTGACACCCACTGAAATCACCACTGATCACTGCTAAGACCAATCACTGTTGTTAACCTAGCCTTACTCACTCTCGGTGTCGTCATCAGGGAGCATCAATGTATCCCCATGACAGACTGGACTCTGTACACATACTCCAGAAATTGTCATTTCTGATGATCACTTGCAATAGCAAATACAACATATACTGAAAACATTGCTTTGTAGTAAATGGTAGGAATGATTAGACCCCCTAGGGTTAAAGTACTCAATCACAGTGAAAAAAGAAAAAAGTAAAACAAACCTAAAAGTTCAAATCAACACCTTTCCCTTAGAACTGACATAAATTTCACAAAAAAAAAATATATATAAACGTTAGGTATTTCCCCATCCCAAAAGTCTATCAAATATGAAAACAGTTATTCCCAGTGGTGAACCCTGCAAAGTCTGAATCACCTTTTTATCACCATTTTTCTGGCAGCAACCATGGCTATTAAGTCTTTAATAGCTGCTGGCAAAGTCACTAGTGGCATTTAATTATCACTCACGGGGTGACAGTAATATAAGTGCTGTTGCTAACTTTACCAGAGGCATTTAAACAGTTAACTCATACTATCGGTGCCAGTTACTTGGGGGTGTCGAGTCCATATTTTGTACCTGGACCATAATACATTTTTAAAATTTTAATGGGTCCACTCATCACTGGTGAAGGGCCATCTTTGTAATTGTGTGGACCATATACTTTATGTTTTATTACCATTGGGGGGATCCCACATTGTTGTGCAGGGACCCAGGGAACCCATGCTAAAGTCTGCATAAAAAGGTTTACTGCTGATCACTGAGCAAGTAAGAAATATTAGAAAAATAAGGTGTATTTCGTGAACTGAAATGTAAATGTGGATTGAAATCCATATATAACTCTAATTGACATATTTTTATTCTAAGAGATAACCTGTCAGGGTTCTGGGTCTGTGGACCCTCTGTGGGCCCCCGTGCGGGAGGTGATACTAGCCGACACCTGGGACCGGAGTCTAAGTGACACCTGGTCTTCACCAGAGCCCGCCGCATAGCGGGATGGTCTTGCTGCGGCGGGGTGCCACCAGGTCGTTCCACAGGTGCGACTAGCCTGCGGTGGCTGCCAAGGTAGTAATGCAGGGCACAGTTCCTCAAACACGGAGCGGAATTCAGCCAGAAAGGTAGTATGGGTAACCGTGACTGGATTGTTTCTGTCCCAAAGAGGTGTAGCCCGGGGCAGAGCTTTCCTGGAAAGGAGGCTGAGGATAAATGTTACCTTGGAGCATTTGGTAACAAACTGAGAATGCATCAGCTCTAGATGCAGCGCACACTGTGTAATGAAGACCCTGCACAGTTTGGGGTCGCCATCGTATTTATCAGGCATAGAAAGTCTGAGCCTTGGTCCTGGTGCTGGTGGATAAGCCGGGATGACAGTAGAAGTCGCAGGGGTAGTCGCAGGAACTGCCACAGGAGCCTGATGCTGGGAGTCAAGCAGCTGTTGAAGGGCGGTGGCAACTTGGCCTAGGATTTCTCCTTGAGAAGCAATCTGGCAGGCGAAAACGCCAGAAATATCAGGCAGTAACCGACATGGCTCCTTGGCGGGGTCCATGGCCGGATCTTACTTTCAGGTTTCTGGGTCTGTGGACCCTCTGGACCACAACGGGAGGTGGTACTAGCCGACACCTGGGACCAGAGTCTAAGTGGCATCTGGTCTTCACCAGAGCTTGGCGCAAAGCGTGATGGTCTTGCTGCGGCGGGGTGCAACCAGGTCGTTCCACAGCTGCAACTAGCCTGCGGTGGCAGTCAAGGTAGTAATGCAGGGCACAGTCCGAGCCCGGGTATGACAGCGGAAAACAGCGCTGGAGGGGACACTGGAACTCACAGCAGGAACACAGGAGCAGGAACACGGAACAGGAATGCAGGAACACTGGAACACAGCAACACAGGGACAGGTTCACGGGAACACAGGAGCAGGAACACGGGAACACAGGAGCAGGAACACAGGAGCACAGGAACACTGGAATGCAGGAGGGCTTTCACTTCACATGGAATGGCTTGAAGATCCGGCTAGGAATGATGGGAACTGCCAGATTATATAGCAGACCCAGAAGTGGCCAGCGCCAATCACCTTTTAAAACTACGAGTGCCGGCGTGCGCGCGCCCTAGGGAGCAGGAATGCGCATGGGCTCTAGGCTGGACGGGAGCAGGAGCGTGGAGGGGTAAGTCCGGAGCCAGGGCAGCACCACAGAGAGGGGCATGGGTGTGCCCACTATCCATGTCACGGATCGTGGACACACCCATGCCCCTCTCCGTGGGGCACCCGTGACATAACCCTCATAAAAAATCTATTCTCTTCCCATTTAAAAAAAAATTCAATTTCAAAAATCTGTCTGGGTTTTATTTTAGAAGTGTTCTCTGCCCCTCTACCCTTCAATCAAACTTAACATATTCCTAAGATTTTTATTTCCTTATTATCGCTCATTGAAAGATAGTGTTCTACAACTATCGATTCATTTAAACATCTTCACCAATATTGTATAGAAGGGGCTGATCATCCTTACATTTACTCATTATTGTTTTCTTTGGCAAAATTTTGTTAGGGCAAACAAAACATCCTTGCATGCCCCTTTTATACCTCACTTTATACCCAAAATACATACTGAGTAATGTATGCAACACTATTCTTTTAATCACAGCAATCACAGTCAACAACAGAGAGATAACTACAGTGGCAGCAGCCATAGCAGCTGCTATGGGGTCCACAGTGTCAGGGGGCCCTGGCATCTGGGATATTTCATGTGAATAAGCCGATTTGAGATGTGTATATGATGTATGTCTGTGAATATGGTGTGTAATATAAATATATACATATATATATATATTTATAAGTATGTATGTTTTTATAGGATAAGTGGGGCCCTGTTCAGAAGTTCACTATGGGGTCCTGCCTCTCCTAGTTATGCCACTTGTTAACAAACATGGAAGTCAAAAGCCTCTGTTCAGAACAATTGGTAGCCCTTATGTGAAACATTATATTCCCTGTACTAATTTTATTTGAAATACCCTATACATACAGTATTGTAATGAAAGTGTCCAAAAACAGCGCAACCACAAGAAGGTTTAGGGCTACCTGGCAGACTGGGTAAGTTGTGGCGAACTCACTCTGTGACGTTTCCTGTGGGCTACAGCAGATAAGCCACCCTGACAAGGACAAACCCACTATCAGGAACCTAACAGTCCCTCAGTGACTTTAAAAGGTGGCCGGGAAGACTTACTTCATCTGTGACCTGCTAGATGGTGGAGTGGACGGGAAACAGGAAAACTGAGATAGACCAGTGTTCACATAGAACACAGAAAACTAACCAGTCTGAAACACAGAAAGCGGGATGACACCGTGAGATACACAACACTGATGAACAAACAACAGACACAGACAGACAAGCAGAGTCAAAACCAAGATAGCAGCAAAAATACAGAATCATATATCAAGAGAATGGTCAGTAAGCGTAGCAGAGGTCAAATATACAGAAAAGCAAACAACAAAATAGCAGAAGCACTAGAGAGCAGAGAAAAGACTGAATAACCAGCACCCTCTGAAAGAACTGGGCAGAATATAAAGGGAGCAATGGACACTGCCTCCCGAAGATCAGAAAGGATCTGACAACTTCAAGAACAGAGGATGACGTTTGCACAGATGTTACAAAGTATGTGTTAAGTTGAACTGGATTTCAGCAGGTACAGAAATTAGTCTAAGGGTTTGTCCACTTCAATAACTTTTAAGGCTTGTGCTTTCATTTTTGTTGTATTTTATTACATACGTCTGGCTTAGAGATGAGCGAACATGCTCGTCCGAGCTTGATGCTCGGTCGAGCGTGTACAGACCTGTGTGAGGGCTTATTTTGTGCGTAACAAATTTTACTTTCCCGTAATGTTATTTATTTTAACATGCCATGTATTGCGAAGCTGAAAAAAAAAATCCAAATATGGAAAAATTGAAAAAAAAAAAATTTTATTGTGTTTTAATACATTTTCAAAAATTTAAAGAATATGTACAAAAAAGAAAAAAAAAAATTTTGCCATCTTCTGAAGCTAATGACTGTGTGAGGGGTCATTTTTTGCGAAATGAGCCGACGTTTACATTGCTACCATTTTTAGGTCTGTGCGACATTTTGATCATTTTGTATTCCATTTTTTATGCGATGTAAAAAGGTGTAAAAGTCGCATTTCGGACATTTGGGCGCCATTTCCCGTCACCGCCGGCCGTAACCGTTTTTATATTTTGATAGATCGGGCATTTTGGGACGCGGCGATAACTAATGTGTCTGTGATTTTTACTGTTTATTACGTTTTATATCAGTTCTAGCGATAGGGGGGTGGTTTGAATTTTTAATATTTTATACATTTTTTTTATTTTTTAAACTTATTTTTTCTTTTTTTTTCCCCACTATTTCTTAGACCATCTAGGGTACATTAACCGTAGATGGTCAGATCGTTCCTACCATATACTGCAATACTACTATATTGCAATATAAGGCATTTTTGCAGCTCATTCATTACATAGAGCTACTGACTCATTGGAACGAATCTGCAGATGCCAGATAGCCTCGGATCAAACGAAGACCCGAGGCTACCATGGCAACCGATCGCCGTCCCCCGATGACGTTCGGGGGCGCGGTGATCGCAATAAAGATGGCGGCGCCCGCGCGCCGCCGTCTTTTAAATGTTGCCGGCGGCAACGAAAGTGTTAATAGCTGCGATCGGTGCAAGCACCAACCGCGGTTATTAGCGGTGGGGGTTTGCTGCAATATGCAACAACCCCCACCTCTGTATGAAGAGGACTCAGCCCGTGAGCCCTTTTCATACATTCCCTATACCTCTGCGCCGTAGAGCTACGGCGCAGAGCGTTAAGGGGTTATAGTTGATTTTATAAAAAGTGAGACTCATCACTGGTAATAGCACCCAGGAATAGATGGTAGTGCTGTCCCGACACACATTTCGGCTGTAACTAGCCTTCACTGTTTGCTTCACTGTTGCGGTTTTTAACTTGTTCTTAGACAGAAATAATAAAGTTTATTTCAGTTAAATATTGTCCCTTGGCTTTCATTTTCCCTAGATTGGGATACATTAGGCAATATAGAGTTTCTTTACTGTAAGAGACTGTGAGACTATGGAACTGTCGCAGGAGGTTGTTATGGCGGATTCTTTGTACATGTTCAAGAGAGGCCTGGATGGAGGAAAAATATCACTGGTTATGGGGAAAAAACATTTGCTTAAACTTATAGGACTTGATGGTCTTTTCCTAACCTCATATACTATGATGCCAAACTTCTTTAAAGAGGACCTGTCACCCAAAGTTTCAGCACTAGGAACCACTTACTAAAGTAAGTGGCTCCTAGTGCTTGAACAAATGCCGCAGTGTTAGAAGGATAACGCTACCGAAAACCTCTTGTAACGCTATCTAACACTGCGGCGGGGTACAGTGTAATCATCCAGAGAAGAAGCAGCGCCTCGGACTGCCCCCTCATGAATACGTGGGACCGTTTTGCAAGCGGTCCGACGATTACACTGTACCCCACCGCAGTGTTAGATAGCGTTACCGGAGGTTTACAGTAACGCTATCACTCTGACAGTGGATTAAGCACAAGGAGCTGCTTACTTTAATAAGCAGCTCCTAGTGCCAAAATTATGGGTGACAGGTCCTCTTTAAAGGACATCTACCACCAGGATTAAAGACTGCATGCAAATGAGCCTGAGGGGCTCCAGGCTCCATAAACACCTATAAAGTCTGTAGCCCCTCAGGCTCATTTGCATACAGTCTGGTAGAGCCATTGAGACGGGATCCTTCACAAGACCAGTTTGGTTTAGAATTGTTAAAAACCTGGGTCTGTCAGCAGGCCCGTGATTACTGCTTACGGTGCCTTATTTGCCCACTAAAGGCCCATACTCGACAATGATGTTTGGTTGGAATCAACAAAGAAGATAGTGTTATTCGTCAATTGTAATCACTTCACTCCTAAAGACGATTTCATGTGCTGAGAAATTAGCATGTTAGTAGCTCATCTGCAGTTCTTGGGACCTAGCAGCTACACAGGACAGAGCCAGACTTCTCGCCAAATGTCGTAACCCACCAATCTAATATTGTTGCTATATCCTATAGATAGCTCATATCTGAATGTTGGACAACCATTACATTTTAAGTGGTCACTGAATATCTTCTGACAATTAGTTGCTAGCTTGCTATCCATTGACCATGTGTGATGAATGGTAAACATACAGTTCAGACTGTACAGTACATCATATGGACCACATAATATTATCACATTCATATGATCTCTATTTTGTATTAGGTTTTATGTTGCTATTAGCGCTGCTACAAAAATGCCTTTCCAGGCGTAGTGTCTTACTGACTTTTTCTAAAATAACTGAGCCCAAATAGTTAAAATGATCTATTTATTGTCAGGGAACATTCCTTAGCCAAGATCAAGGACTAGAGCTGTGGAAGGAGCCACTTGTGCGTCAGAGGCAGTTATGCCCATGACAAATAGTATTCTTTTGATTTACTATCCAATTCATGTGAAAAATAGGCCTTCCCGGATGATGTATTAGACTTTCCTGCAGGTTACTGTAGCTGCCTTGCGTGGTCCTGGAGCACTACCCAATTTTCTGTTTTAGTTTCCAATGAGTTTATAATTGTAACAAGCTTTGTGTTTAACACCATGATTGTTTTTCTCACTAATAATTAAGATGACATCATTATTAACATTAGATCACTGAAAGACATACAAGTTCCAATAGATATTTCCTATCCTGCAGTATCAGCTGTTATTCCCTGAAAGAGGTTCATTCGTTTTTATTAAGAAATGGGAGGGGATGTACAGTGTTTATCCAGCTGCAGTAGTAAAATGAATGAACAGGGACCTGCAATGCATTGCAATGGCTCCGTTGTATGACCACTGAATAGAACTGCAGAGCTGTATATTAACTTATCTGCAGTGCTCACACTTGTAAACTAGCAATTAAACTTTATATTGCCTGTCTTAAACCAAAGATGTTCTTACATTCAGATTTATACCTTGGTTTAACAATGGCACTAAATGAATTACACAAAACTCAATAACTAAGCCCAGTAATAGCAATGTGTTATTCTTCAAGAGAAATTAATTTTTTACAAAGTCTTATAAGACACTCTGAGACAATAGAAGGTGATTTAAGGAGAAACTGGCACTCTCAATAACCCAGCCTTTCTGTTTATTGCACGGACATTAAAGGGTTTGGTAACTTGATGGTTTTTGTAATGTGATGGTGCTATTTATCTCATCAGCTGCCATGACTGTCTACAAATGGCAGCAGATGAAGAGTCATGTGATCTCTACATGTCAATGACCAATCTACCTTCCAGGACCTTATAATAGTATTCATCATGACAAGATTAAGGTCCTGTTAGGATCACATGACCATCCAGCACCTGATATTTTAAGGTCAAGTATTGTAGCTCATGAAGTAAAAGACATTTCTGAACCAGGGGCTTTACTTTAAATATCAAGAAAGTGTTCAAAACTTTTAATAGATGTATATTGGTAAGTAACCTTACCACACGTTCCAGAAACATGAAGTTAAGTGGTCATCCTATATAAAGGAGTTGTCCATTTTTTATTTAGTGTATTACTTCATTGGGGGTCATTTACTAAGGGCCCGATTCGCGTTTTCCCGACATGTTACCTGAATATTTCCTATTTGTGCCGATTTTCCCTGTATTGCCCCGGGATTTAGGCGCATGCCATCGTATTGTGGCGCATCGGCGCTGCCATGCATGTGATGGAAATCGAGGGGCGTGGCCGAATGAAAACCCGACAGATTCGGAAAAACTGCCGCATTTTAAAAAAAAAAAGTGTTGCGGGACTCGCTCTTACCTTCACCAGGAATAGGCCGGTGAACTTCAGTGCATTCCGGCGGGCCTCGGCGGACTTCAGCACAGCAGCGCCACCTGGTGGATGTCGGAGGAACTACTTAGTGAATCCCGGCCGGACCCAAATCCACTGCAGAGAACACGCCGCTGGATCGCGAATGGACCGGGTAAGTAAATCTGCCCCATTGTGTTCCCTTATTAAGAATGGACCATTCTAAAATCTCTTATACCTCTTGTGTCACCCCTTCATCCTCATAGACTGTAAGCTCTTGTGAGCAAGGCCCTCACTCCTGTTGTGCCACAAGACTGCCTTTAGTCTGTAAATGTCTTATTTTATGTGTATATGTCCACCACTATTTGTAAAGTGCTATGGAATATGATGGCACTGTATAAATAAAATATTAATACATTTTGTCCCTCGGTCTCACATCTCTTGCAGTGTGGCAACCCGGTATCTTGTTGACTCCAGCTGTGTTGGAAGTTGTGATGGTCACATCAAGAAAAAGGTATGAGCACTACTTGCTTCTGCCTACCCATGACTTCCAAACTTGGCTAAAAAATAGTGGTCTTACTGTAACTTCAACAACGGGGACCTTCGCGAGATGATGTAATGTGGAAGAAAGCCAGTGAGCACCAAGGTAAAAATAACAGGTTAAACCCTTGGTGGATGATAGACTAAAATTACCTCTGTACAAAATGATTTTTATGCCATGTATTCGATTCAAGAAGTGTTTTAAGATTGCAGTACACATGTATGTATATAGGAAAGGCTCCTGTCATGAGGCTCCGAACTTTACAGGACCTAAATTAAATTACTAAATGATTTCAGCTAAATAATCAAGCATGATTTTTTGTATATTCCAGAAATAAACTCAGAATAAATCATTTTAACCAAGTGGGTGCCATGCTTAACTGGAAAATGTGTTTATTTATTTAAAGAACAAAATGTAACCATGGTAACCGTGTGGAACAGAAGAATCCTTGCGGCTTTCTTTTAACATTTATCTGAAGATTGACTTTCTAAATAAATGAGACTCTGGAGCTTAATCTAACCCAAACTGTTTCATTCAATACCATGACAGTCCTTAATTAACAAGGCTTTCCATAATTTCCATAAAGCACTTACTCAATTTTTCCAATATTATTGTATGTGGTCTATCTGCAATGTGTTGCTCAATGCTGGCCTGACCATTGAAAAGGTTTATGCAAAAGGTGCATGCAAGAAAAATAATCAGTGTTGTGTATTGATCAAAAATTCAATGAATCAAAGAGGTTGTTAAATAAACATAATGCTAATGTAAGGATAAAAGTCACATTTCTTGTTAAAGAAAGAGAAAGTACCAAAGCAAATGTATGTAAAATTAGGGCATTCATTAATCCATATTTGGATTATGTATTTTTGCCCCAAATTGAATCATGTTAAGGCCTAGCCCTTTCTTGTGGCTTGGGGGCAGCCAGGGCCCAGAATACCGGAGTGGCTGTCTTGCACGGCCTTGGGGACGCTGTGGTCACAGTGCTCGGTATGGGGACTGGAGGGTTTACCTACAGCCTGGCAGGTCTCCAGCAGGTGGTGTGTGCAAGAAATATTGAGGGAGAGGCTGATGCAATGGTTTCTCCCTGGGGCAACCCCTGAGGTGTAAGTAGGATGAATCCCTGGGTGACTGATAAGGAGACCATGATGGTAAGCAGCCCTATTCAGGGATTAGATGGGATTAGCTGGTCCGCAGGAAGGTTGTTCAAACCCGGTAGTAGCTTCAGACTGGGCTAATAGAGATGGAGCTGAGTCCAGATGGTAGATCTCGTCTTCTGACTAACCCTAATGTGTCATGCAGCTTGCCTTAAAACTTCTGCTTCCTGGTATTAAGGAGCTGACGTGCTCAAAAATGGAGTTTCTCACTCTTTTTTCTCACTCTCTCTCTCATAGCCTGACACCATGTGCTCTTGCTCACCAGCGGTTTATATACTCTCTTGGTGAGGTGGTAGCACTCTCAAATCAGCTTCCTTTACAATATCACAAGTTATATAATTGCACAATCACTTTTAGCATACTTAACTCTTGCCCTACCAGGCAGTGGCTACAGCTGCAATTACAAAGTTCTCGACTACTTAGAGACCTTCTAGAGTCTCCCTATCTGCTCCTCACATGGAGAGGGTGCTATGTACCAGCTTGCCTTTGCGTTGGCAGGGGTGTTGCAGATGTTATATCAATTAATAGATACTTAACATGTTGATTTTATGGCTTGAGTCAAAATGTAAAAACAATACAAATGATATTTTCTGTACATATTTTTTTTAATTTAACATTTTTAAGGGAACCTGTGTCCAGAGACCCTCTTTTAGTCTCATCAATGTCCCCACAGAAACTAAACAGCATATCCCCAAACAGTTTGTATAAAAGTTCTGCCATTTTACTTAAAACTATAAAATTAGATTAGGCTTACCTGCCTCCCTGACAACTTGTTTCCTAGGTCCCCAGGGTGTGTTAAGCAAGGAGAAGAGTTCCCCCACCCCCTCATCTCTGGAAAATGCTTGTCATCAGGCACTGTAAGAAAAAACAAAGCCACCCTCCTCCCTTTCATCCCTTGCAGAGGGCGAATATCGTGCTTGTGTGGTCACCACCTTCTCCTGGATATGTGCAGATACATAGGAGACAGCTGGCTATCTGCGCATGCCAGAGTCATGATGTGGTGCATGCTCAGATAGCAGTAAAGACACGTGATACAAACTATTTGACATCCCTCTTGACACCATTTTAGAAATGTAACCTACTAAGGTAACCCTTGTATATACATAAAGACGAAAAATTTCTCCTATAATTGCAAGTACCTCAATCAACATAAAAACGACGGCGCAAGGGGAACAGAATGGCAAAGTCCGACAAAAAACACATAATCCAAACAGCAAATAAGTATGTTCCTCTGCTTCTACGTCCTCCATTTTTACCCGATGGCAAGGAATTTGAGAATAGACACAGTACCTTTCCAGTTTAAGATCGTAAATCTTGAGTAGGGATAATGTCCTATTGCAATCTTGTTGTCCTAAAGCGGCATTTCCTCTGGGTGTTTGATGGTCTCGGGGCTAGCTCCTGTGTTGTTCCTGGATCTTCTGGCTGGGAAATCCAGCCTCCATACCGTTAGTTCCGCCTTTTTTCCGTCCCCGCCGGCTTGTTACTCAGGATGAAAAACAGTAGAATCGCAATAGTGCAACAGGTTTCAAAATACTTTTAAAGTTATTTTATTTTCCATCAGAATACTGTAACATGAATGTATAAAAAGGCCTTATATATAAAAAGCACGCTCAGTTGATCCTGCTAGACGAGCTTCGCCTGAATGGCTTCTTCCGGGGCTTACTGGTCAGCTCTCCCAGGGAGGGGCAGTGGAACATACTTATTTGCCATTGTATATACATATGTTATAATAAATCATATCATAGATGTCATAGATGTCATCTAGGAAGCAGAGCAACATACTTATTTGCCCTTGTATATACATATGTTATAATGAATCATATCATAGATGTCATCTATCAAATATCTAACAAACACTAGCTCTTGGGTTGGCAGAAGGGCCTATTCTTATAATATGGTACCTCTTCAAAATATACAAGAAGGACCTTAAAATGCTCACAATAATGTTGTTTGGTGACGGAATGGTGTTCTGGAGAGGTTCAACATGTAGACCAAAAAGTGGACACTCATTATAAAAACGGTCATTAATATCAGATTTGAGAGGTTAAGCACCCTCAAAGTTCAGCTGCTCTTAGTACCTGACAAAACGTTTAGAACAGGAAGAGGCTTCATTCTCTGTGTACTGGGTGAAACAAGTCACTGCTGCTCAGCTCCAATTCAAATAAATGAACAATAACTATTGTAAGCTACTGAGAACAGCGGATCAATGGGGGCGCTGGCTGTGATAGCCCCATCAATCTGAAATTGATGAAATATTCTTAGGGTATCCTAAGTTTGGAAAACTTTCAAATATTTTAGCTCCGGTTAAAATAAAAACAGTATGTGCAGGGAAATGTTCACATTACTTAGAATAAGCTATGAGATATTGTTGATATACACTGCAGTGATATGAAAGCAAATAATTCAATAATATCTTCCGTTTAATGAAAATTGTTGAGCAGTGTAAGGAAAGGTTCACAAGGATTCTTAGAAGTTTTTTTTTATTTTTCTTTGTATAAAATATGCACCTTTAGTATGAATCATGAAAAATACTATTATATCAGTCTGGTGTATATGATATTCTAGGCTTCATTTGTTTATTATACTGAAACATTAATATTTAAATATGCTAAAAAAGGTGTTTGGAAAGAAGACTATGTCCTTAACGAACATCTTTGACAGATGAAAAGCAGTAAATTAAAATGGAAGCTACGTTATAAAAAAATAAGAGCAATTTTCATATGTTGATGCAGAACTGTTCATTTCCAAGAATTGATGAGTCCTTGTTCTCAGTAAAAATATCTAAATATGTTTTGAGTAATTGGTATCTGATACTAAGGACATTCTTAAAGAAACAGCTCATTATAGGTTTACTGCCTGCATTCTTCTGCTGCAGGTCTTTAGAACCATGCTGTTTGCCAGTTTTCCTGAAGTAACTAGAATTTCCAAAAGAAATCTATGTTAACAAAGAAACACTTCCTTTTTATTTTAGTGTTGAGCTTTGTGGGGACTTCTCATTAGTGTAATTTTTGACTACTTGCAATTATTTCATATGTTTGTTTTGTGTTTTGGTAAGTTGCCAAATACAGCTCTTGGTTCTCACTTGTGGACTCAAAGACTTTATGGGGGTGATTTATCATATGTTTGCGGTCACACTCCCCCAAGTGACGATGGACATATCAATAGGCTTAGGCCATATGACCAAAGTTTGCTGGTTTTTCAAAAGAACACAGGCAAGGGGCAGAAATGCCCGCCAGTGCCCACCTCCTCCACTGACCACCCCTCTATGACCCCTCCATGCCCACATGGCCTAGCGGTGGCGTAGATGCTATTGTAGTCACAAATTCTTGCACTATAGAGGAATTTGCAATTACAGGCGGTCCTCTACTTAAGAACACCCGACTTACAGATGACACCGTGTTACAAACATACCTCTGGTTGTGGGTAATTCACTATACAGTTCTGACTTGCATACAAATTCAATTAAGAACAAACCTACAGAACTATGTAACCTGAGGACTGCCTGTATTTTATTGCTTCTACGAAAGAAAGCTAGAAGCAGTGATAAATCTCCTCCAAATGTGAATTCTGAAGATGCCCAACAGTATGCTTGGCAATTTCCTACACTCCAGTTGCATGAAATGGCTTGGCATGGTTCCATGCTCATGCTGTAGCTCCATCAATAAGGTAGAGCAGGATCTCCATTCTTGTAATCAGTGCTGGTCCAAAAAAGTAGGAACAAATATCCTGTTAGGGGATGACAAATTAACTTGAAACAAACAATTTTAAGGCTTTGACTGCTACATTAGAATGATTGCACAGGCAGATGAGCCGCTACTGTGCCTTATAATATATTGACGAGCAAGAACCTTTATGATATGGGACTAAAATTGGGGGATGAAATAACACCTTTTCCCTTTGCAGCAGATTGACAGGGATTTATAATTTCACCCCACATTCTTCTGTATTAATACATAGTATACACTCATGTTATAAATGAGATTTATATTTTTACACTTAAATTTTCAACACTGAACATTATTTGATATTTTTCAGGTCCTGTACACAGTATCCAATTTTTATCTTGAGTAGTTCCAGAGCTAAAATAGCGAAGAGCCGACCCATAGAGCTTCAAGATCGGACAAGTTCAGCAAAGCCGAACCTCAAAATTATGTTCAGGGTGAGATCCAAGGACTGAATCGCCACTGATTAACACATGTGGGTGTTAACTATTTACATGCTGCCAGCAGAGCTGCTGGCAGAATATTAAAGGGTGATGATGCCTGTACAACGCCATTTTCCCGGGGATTGTTACTTCCTTTGCCGTCATCAGGGTACAACAACTCTGGGAAAATGGTGGTTCAGCGCAGTCACATAAGCGGTTTGCACATGCCATCTTTGTTTAAATGTCCCCAGTGGCTTTGCCAGAGGCATTTGAAGAGCTTACACCTGGGATTGGTGTTAAATGGGGGCGTTCGGGCCTAACCCACAATGTTAGGCACAGATCCAAAAATTATGGATTCGAGTTTGCTCATTACTAAAAAAATGAATCAATGCAATTTCTTTTTTTAGATGTACAGAAATGTACATCTGTAGAACATAAGAGATCATAAAGCACAATTGACTTATAGAAGCTTAGAAAAAGAGCGTATGAAAAAGACATTGCGCTATTTACAGCATTATCTATAAATTCCATTCCTACTTATTTCTCCTTAGGTCTGTAAGCTTTATATCACTTTGGAGCTTCTATAAGCAGCTGTTGTTAACAGCATATGTTGAACACTCTAATACATCATTTCATTTATTGCCAAGGAGACCAAGCAAGAGAGAAGTTTCAATGTGTAGCAGTGAAACTTTTGTGTGGGCTGAGTTGTGTTTAATGAGTCAAAGTTTCTTTAACTCTTTTAGTGAGAGATGTTCAGAGTATTATATTTATATCTTTTAATAAGTATTGTGGTTTTAACTGGATTTTGGCTTTCCTTACTTTACAAAAGCTATAACTTTTCTTATTTTTCTGTTTACAGGAACGTTTGGGGGTTTGCTATCTGCAGGACAAATAGTACTTCCAAGTGTTTAACCCCTCAACATTTAGGTTCTTTTAATTATTTCCATTTTCTGCTTAACAAATTGCACTTTGTAGAGATGGTATATAATATTAAATACCATGTACTGGAAAGCCGGAATAGAATTCCCAATGTAGGGAAATGTAAAAAAATGCATTTGTGCCATTTTTTTGTGGGCTTGTTTTTTTACAGCTTTCAATGCCCAGAAACTAGACAGCCGTGGTGTTATAAAGATCCAATGCTGTCATGAAGACAGATCGTTGCTCCCCGATGACATCACTGGGTGTGAAACATCGCTAAAAGGAATCTTGTGATCTGCTGTTACATTATATGATTCTTTAAGATTTTGTGGTGGAGCTGTAAATAATATGATAATGAATTAAAAGAAAATCGATAAAATCAACAAAGGATGTGTGCTACGTTCTTCTCTACTATATACTGGGGCTGAGCACCCGACGCAAACACCGCATTTCATTAGGAGTGCGGTACCCTTGTTTCTTAGGAGAAAAAGGCCAGTCCACTGGCTCTCAGTGGCATGGCTTTTTTCAAGCAATTTTTAAAAAACAAAACAAGCACGTCACTTGCATGTTGTGCCACCAGAAGAAGAAGAAGACAGCAGCATCTAAGTATTTGACAAAGCAACCAGCAAACAGTGAATGACACAAAAAAAACATGGAAAAACCTGAAATTCCCTCTGCTGGTTTGGCTAACTAAACCTCTACCAACACCTCCAGAGTGACAAGGTTACCTGTCTTTCCACAAAGGCAGCATGTGACACCACCATCACCAAGCCTGTGAACACTATACAAGGGAACCCTTCAGCTTTCTTTGCCCCTAAACAATGGAGAAAATGTTTAACACTTCTCACCCATGAGCCCTGGCCCTGACTTGAACAGTTGCAAACTTGCTGGCCTTTGAAGAGCATCCATTGCAAACAAATTTAAAAATCTTAAGGCAGTGGCTGTGCCAAAATACCTCAAACCACCGCTACTTTTCTGGGCAGGCCATACTTGCCTGCACCATGTTGTGGAGAAAATCAGATGTGCACTAAGCATTGTCATTAGTCATGAGGTGCTTATCACAAATGATACGTGGAAAAATACGAATGTAGTGGTGGGTGGTCTTGAGGTAGGAGGGGATCTAGCTCACATTAAGCACCCACCCAGGATCACCAAACACCAGTCCTTGCCAGTGGCGTAACTAGAAGAGGCTGGGCCGCTTGGCAAACTTCTGCATGGGGCCCCCTTCCCCTGAAAAAATATATACATATTTGTACAAACATATTTATACAATTACAGTTTGTGTGAATAGCGTTCTTGGAAATACAGACACAGGGGGGGGCGGAGTTTGGGGGGGAGGAGTGACACAGTGGGAGGCCCCTCCCCCCAACAAGCCTGGTCACAGTCGCACCCTCTGTGGCTGCAATTGATACACCCTTTCTTCTTGCCTTTTCCTCTGCTTTCTTTACTCCAACCTCCTCATCTAGTGAGCGTTGGGTCTGCAACACACCAGTTTCAGCACAGCCATGGAGAAATGGCAGCAGGCATGCTAAATCTCATCTGTCCGAGCATAATAGCTACCCAAAGTTTTGAAAAATTCCCTGCCGACCCCATAGTAACTCCCTGGATTGAATTAAACTTTTGTCAAAAACAGAAAAACTGGAACTTAAAAAAAAAACTTTTTGGGAAAAAAACGAACTTTGTGGAAGAAAAAACTATTTTGGAAAACAGAACCTTTTGTGTTTGTGCATTTCAGCATTCACACCCTGCTGCTGCTCACCTATCTGTAATGCAGAGGAATTTTTGCCAAACCAACCCACCTCGTATGTATCATACCAATTTTGCATATGTTGGAAAGAGTGTGAGAGCAGCAGCAGGTAATAGTTGTACTCCAGCTCCAGAATGCCCTGTTGAGTTGAAGTAGTGACCAACAGCACCCCCAACAACAGGTCCTGTGCATAACCTTGCAACCTAGCATCATTATGGGTTTATGAGGGATCGGTCCACTCCTGTCAGATTAATCTAATCAGCTTCTACAAGGAGGCAAGACTGTACTTTGAGGGGAGTGTTGGATGTTGTGTAACTAGACTTTTCCAAGGCATTTGATACAGTACCGCATAAAAGGTTGGTACATAAAATGAGATTGCTGGGACTAGGGAAATCTGTGTATTTGGGTAAGCAAATTGCCAAGTGATAAAAAACAGAGGGTCATCATGAAGGCACCTTGTCAGATTGGGTTTTTAATTAATGACCTCATAGAGAGTTTCCAAAGCAGAATTTCAATATTCAGATGAATGACTAAGCCTTCGGTAAAGCCTGCGGTCTGACCAAATGGCTGGTGAGGTGTTTTCATAACCGAACATACAATAGGGTAAGGTGATGACATCAATATCTTTTTATGTGTTAAAATGACAAACATCTTTTGTTTGTAATAAAGTGTGGAAAACACCGACTTGGCTGGATTGAATGTAATAGCAACTTTAGATTTTAGTGATTAGAGCCTTCGCGTCTTCTGCTAAAGCAAATAAGATTATGGGATGTATAAAAGACCGAGAATAGATTCGTATCATAACAACCTAGTTTTGCCCCATAACAAATATGCTGGGCAGACCCACATGGACATCGTGTACAGCTTTGAGTACAAGTCCGTGTAATAAAAAAGGACTAAGTAACACTGGAAAGGGTGTCAGAGGAGAGCATAACCAAGATTATTAGGGGAATGGGGGGACTAGAACTACATGACAATTTACATAAACTTGGCGTTCTATGTAATCTTTAGAAAAAAGATGGCAGGGGAGACCTTATTACAATGACAAATCCGCTGAATGTACAGTTGTTGAAATGTACAAGACGCGCGTTTTCATGGAACGAAATATGTCCCCCTCTCTTCAGGGTCCAATAACACGTCATTCACTAAAAAACAGCTTTTTAAAGGTGAAGAGAAATAAAAAGTAAATAACTGTGTGGAACCCCCATGAATCACAAACAAATGGATGGCTATGTAAGTGACTAGAATATATTTTAAACAGTTTTAAATCGAAACATACAAAAACAGTCAAGGCATAAATATCAGTTGCTAAACAATATAGAGTAAAATACAAGAAGATAAAAACATATACAAATTATGTGGCTGACAATATGGGGTTGTAGTTGGGATAGGAGACTAAGGGAGGGAGGGGGTTGTTTGTGGTGGGGTTGGTGGCTGGTGGTTGGTGTGTTGTGTTGGTTGGGGATATTTGCTGGTTGTTTGGTTGTGCGGGTGACTGACGAGGGTTAGGTGGTTGGGTGACAATCCTTGGTATTTGGGGGGGATAAAGGGAGGAAGGGAGGTGTTGGTTGGGATTTACCTTGGTGCAGCAGATGGATGGAGCCACCAGCGAAGGAGGAGTGTTGGCACGAGTTGTATGGGGGGGGTTTGGGTTTGATTTGGGTTCGGTTTGATAAAGCAAATAATAGATTAACTTGTTTTGGGTTTGATTAAGGGGTTTTTGATAAATTATTTCCTAAATAGGGTTTGATTTTGTTGATTGAGTGGGGTTTGATATATAAAGCAATAGAAAAGGGAGAGTTTGGGTTATTAAATGGAAATTACCTTAGAGAATTGGGTAAGATGGCCGAAAATTTGCACTAGGGGCAAAAGGCAACAGGGACAACATATTATGATCGGATGTGCTTGCTGCCAATCTGCATGAAAAGGGAGGCGATGGGTGTGAGGGCTTGTCTTGACCATGTTACATGCCTAAATGCACTGAGTTGCCGCCATGTGATTGGTTGATTAGAAATTAAGTGTTAACGAGCAGTTGGACAGGTGTACCTAATAAAGTGGCCGGTGAGTGTATAAAGCAACACACAAAAATAAATCCTGGCCCGCTAGGCACTGCCTATACAAAATCAGATCCTAGCTAACGGGTATCAGGCTGCCTGGCACACGCTCCTCGTCAGCTTCCTCAGCGTTAGGGCCTTCCTTACTGCTTTCGGCCTGCAGAACAGGCTCTAACAGGTCTGTCAGCACTGTGGGTCTACAGAAACCCAGGACCGGAGCCGGATGGAGTAGGAGTCCCACTACCCCTACCCTACTCCATAGTAAGCAGGCCCAGTACGGACATTACAAAGGTGTCTATGCTAGCTAGGCCAACATGGACCAAACAGATATTCCTGCTTACTAATGTCTGCATTAACCTTGGGTACTGCAGACAAATCCAGGACTTTTACCACCTGCATTTATTGCCTGTAGACACATAGCGGTCTTCCCACACAACACCTCTCACTTTCTCACGATGAAAAAGAGAAAAATGTTCAGAGGAGTGTGGAATGACATAGGGTTATTGTAGTTAGCTGGACGGACAAATTGGATTTAATACCAATTATCGAAATAAATTAATAAGAAATAATGAATACAGTAATTGACAATTACAACCGAATGGATTGATACATACCATATATACACATACAAAAGCAGTAAGATAGTTGTATAATAAAGATGAATAATACAGAATATGCATATAAATAAACCCATTAGAATATATATGATACTTATAGTTAATATATAATAAATTACAAAGGTAAAAATTATACTGCATGTTCGAAAAGGTGGTGTAAGGATAACTGCTAAAGGACAATAAAAGTAATATTGAACACTTAGATAAATACATATACCATACAAAATAAGGAATAAAAATTACAGTATATAAAGGGAAGCAAATGAAAAGTATAAATACCATATGAGTACCATGAACAGGATATATGAGTATTACACAAGTCTTATAAAAATTATACATAGCCTGCTTTGTGCGTATCTGGTTGCCATACTCAAGTCTAGATCTTTTTTCGTCGTATTCTTGAGGTGGTATTCATTCAAAACCCTTTCCAGGGACTCGGTGAAAGCCATTCGGATGTAGTGTATTAAGCTTGAAGATCAGAAGTTTCCTGTTGATCACCTGGGTCTATTGGGTGAGTTCTGGAATTTGCTCAATGGGGATCAGGGAGAGGATACACAAGTCCTATCATAGTGGGAGAGGGCAGTGTCTTGAGACGTAGGAGAAAGCTGGACTTGACCTCACCATTAGTAATTTTGCTGAACTTAAGGGGGCCTATCAATGCGAAGCAATGGAATGCAAAACTGCAAGATCCTAACACACAGGTCCACCACTTTCTCCTCTAATACCACCAAAGAGACCTTCCCCATCAATTAATTATCAACTGCAGTTAGATTATGGTGCTATCTATTGATGCCCTGTGCTTTGCATTACGTTTGGCGTACATCACAGACGAAAACAACCACAGAGTAAGGTAAAACACATTATAAAAGAGAGGCTTGGGCTTATGATGTGATATGGGATGTAAATTTAGCTTTTTATATTATTAATATAATCTTAAAGTTATTTCAGTAAAAAAAAATGCAAGCTACTATCCTGCTCTATTGGATGTAGAAGTATAGAAATGTAGGTACTATAATACAGTATGAGGGTGTTAGATGAAATTAGTTACTGCCCTGTGTCATAGCAGCATATCGTATAAACATGCGAATTCTTCAGACTGCCTGACAGCGGCAATAATTCCTGAGGCTTAACTGCAGTAGAATTCTCTCCATAGCTCTGTCCTGGCCATAAAAGAATAGAAATTGTTTTAGTTCTGTCAGGATCCAGTGAATATTGCGAATTAACCCCTTAGGACCAGGCCCTTTTCGTTTTATGCGTCTTTATTTTTCCCACCCCACCTTCAAAAATCTATACTTTTTTATTTTCCATGTTAGAGAGCTGTTGGGTGATGGCTTGTTTTCTGTGTAACAAATGCACTTCATAGTGATGGCATTAATTGCTATGCCATATACTGGGAAGCAGGAAAAAATCTGAATGCAGTGAAAATGGTGAAAAAACGCATTTGCGCCGGTTTCTTGTGGGCTGTGGATTTTACGTCTTTCACTGTGCGGTCCAATGACATGTAATTTATTCATTGGGGTCAATACGATCACCAGGGATATACCAAATTTGTGTAGGTTTTATATGTTTTTCATACATTACAAAATAAAACCTCCTGTACAAAAAAAAAATTCTTCATTTTGCCGTCTCTTGCGCTAATAAACGTTTTCATACTTTGGTGTATGGAGGTGAGTGGTGTCATTTTGTGCGCACTTTTGGACGTTTCAGCTTTTATTAAATTGTACGACCTTTGATCACTTTTATTGAATTGTTTTATTTTTCAAATGGCAAAAAATGCATTTGCGACCTTGAGCTTATCCGTACGGGTTAAAACGCAGAAAAAAACATCTTATATTTGATAGATTGGGCATTTGGACGCACTCCATTTTTTTTTCTTATATCCCACTCCCCCCCCCCACGATGCCCCCCCCCCCCCCCTCCCCCCCCCCCCCCCCCACACCCCCCCCCCCCCCCCCCCCTCCTCTCCCCCCCCCCCCCCCCCGGCGATACCTAATGTGTTTTGTTTTACTGTGTTTTATATTATATCCAGTTCTAGGGAAATGGGTGCGGGTCGGTGATTTGAATTTTTAGGTTTTTTACAGGCGCAATAAAACGTACAGGATGTTATTGCGCTATGGGTAGAAGAACACACGGATGCACTATGTATACTGCGTGCTATCAATGACAGGAGCACCTTTAGGATATAGGTTATACTGGCATGCTATTCAATGACTGGAGCACCATAGGATATAGGTATTACTGCATGCTATTCAAGACAGGAGCACTTTAGGATATAGGTATTAATGCGTGCTATTCAAGACAGGAGCACCGTGGGATATAGGTATTACTACTGCGTGCTATTCAAATGACAGGAGCACCTTGGGATTATAGGTATTACTGACATGCTATTCATGGACTGGAGCACCATTAGGATATAGGTATTACTGCATGCTATTCAGACAGGAGCACCTTATGGATATAGTATTACTGCGTGCATTCAATGACAGGAGCACCTTTAGGATATAGGTATTACTGCGTGCTATTCAATGACAGGAGCACCTTTAGGATATAGGTATTACTGCATGCTATTCAATGACAGGAGCACCTTTAGGATATAGGTATTACTGCATGCTATTCAATGACTGGAGCACCTTTAGGATATAGGTATTACTGCGTGCTATTCAATGCAGGGCACCATTAGGATTATAGGTATTACGTCTGCTCTTAATGACAGGAGCACCCATTCGGATATAGGTATTACTGCGTCTGCTACTTCAATGACAGGAGCACCTTTAGGATATTAGGTATAGGTATTACTGCGTGCTATTCAATGACAGGAGCCCCTTTCGGATATAGTATTCGTGCGTGCTATTCAATGAAAGTGAGCACCATTGATATAGGTATACTGAGTGCTATCAGACAGGAGCACCTTGGGATATAGGTTATACTGCGTGCTTTCAATGAAGGAGCCCATTAGGAATAGGTATTACTGCATGCTATTCATTACTGGAGCACTTTAGGATCAGGTATTAGCGGCTATTCAATACGAGACCTTTAGGATAAGTATTACTGCGTGCTATATCAATGACAGAGCACCATTGGAGTATAGGTATTACTGCGTTCTATTCAATGACAGGACCCTTTAGGATATAGGTATTACTGCTCTGCTATTCAATTAATGGCGCACCTTTAGGATATAGGTATTACTGCATGCTATTCAATGACAGGAGCACATTTAGGATATAGGTATTACTGCGTGCTATTCAATGACAGGAGCACCTTTAGGATATAGGTATTGCTGCACGACAGGAAAATTTTAGGACTTAACCAAAAAAACCTCAATAGCACTGAGTAAGTAGAGTAACCAATACTTCATAGGGTGCACATAGTTAGTCTTTATTCATCACATCAGTCATACACAATTACCAGAAAAAAACACCCCGTTAAAAGAGATACACGTTGAAAAAAACAAAAAAACAGACAGTGTGATAATATCTGGACTGGGAGTTATCATTAGAGATGTATGAATCGATTCTAATTAATTTACAATTTTTTTTTTGTTCCCTTTATTAGCAAAATGTCCGCAAGCACCATGTGTTACATGGGGCAGAGAAGTCTGGGAAGTAGAAAGGAACACGGCGGTACTGTTCCTCACTGTATGGGGGTAGTGTTCCTCACTGTATGGGGGTAGTGTTCCTCACTGTATGGGGGTAGTATTCCTCACTGTGTGGCGGTAGAATTCCTCACTGTGTGGCGGTAGAATTCCTCACTGTGTGGCGGTAGTATCCCTCACTGTATGGGAGTACTGTTCCTCACTGTGTGGGGGTAGTGTCCCTCACTGCATTTTGGTAGTGCCCCTTACTGTGTGGCAGTAGTGTTCCTCACTGTGTGGGGGTAGTGTTCATCACTGTGTGGGGGTAGTGTTCATCACTGTGTGGGGGTAGTGTTCCTCACTGTGTGGGGGTAGTGTTCCTCACTGTATGGGGGGGGTCGTTCCTCACTGTATGCCGGTAGTGTTCCTCACTGTATGGGTATAGGCATACCAAATTTGTATGGTTTCTATAATGTTTTCATACATTTACAAATTAAAACCTCCTGTACAAAAAAAGTATTTATTTTGTCATTTTCTGGTGCTAATAACTTTTATTATATTGGTGTACAGGGTTGTGGGTGGTGTCATTCTTTTGCGAACTTTGACAATGTTTTCATAGCTATCACTTTAAAGACTATGATCTTTTGATCACTTTTTATTGAATTTTTTTAATTTTCAAAATTCAAAAAAAGTACCATTTTGGACTTCAGGCGCTATTTTCCATAAGCAATAACTAATGTTTTTATGATTTTTACCGTTTATTCTAATATCAGTTCTAGGAAAAGGAGTGTGATCAGCAATATGCTGATCAAAAACTTACTGGCTATGGAGAGGGCTCAGCCCATGAGCCCTCTCTATGCACCCGTTACCTCACATGCCGTGATTCGTTAAGATTCGATTCAAATCTAATTTTCTGTGAAAATTCTGCAAACTGGGTCAAATCAAATTTAGATAAATTTGCCAATCTCTAGTTATCATATATCAAATCTATAACAAGATAATGGTAACACATAATAAATATCAGAGCAGCAATTAAACATTTTTAGGGGAACACAGAAGGTTAAATACACATAGTCACATAGTCTAGTCCAATACTCTAAATCACCCCAAATTATTTTGACACAGCTATGACACAACCATAATACCAACCAATGGCCATACTTTAGAAGTCCAGTACCACACTGTCCTTCTGCCAGCGTCACAGATCCAGCGCCACCTTCCAAACGATGCAGGAAGTGAGGTATGGATCAACTTCCTGTCATGCCCACAAACATCCCAAGCATCGTGGTGGCCATCTTGGAATTGGGCAAAATTGCCCTATCCTCATAAATCGCCATTTTAACATATCCTTTATACCAAACACGATTCATTTCTTTTAAAGTGGTAAACCAGGTTGACTCTTGTTGATACAAGACACTTATAGCTGAAACTATATCATTTCGCTATGTGAAAGTTCATATTATTATATCACCATTCCAAGAATAGATGGTGCAAACAGTAAATACATAATATACAAAAAGGTGTTAGAATATAAAAAAGTGCTATGAGCCTAAAGTGCATTGTGCAAAAAAAAAAAAAATCAAAAAATACAATTTATTATTTTTCTTTTTTTTCCTCCCATTTTCTTTCTTTTTTTCTCCTTCCTTCCCCCCTTTTGACTTTTTCCTCTCCCCTCCCATCTCTTTTTCTTTCCCTTATGTATAAAATATAGTTAAAGGGATATTGGTCCAATAGTAGTGTAAGTGACGAATTCTACTATGGTTCACTCCTCTTATACAGCAAACAAAAAAGTGCTACAAAAGTGAGACAAGACACACATCAAAACAAACACACAAATGACAGTATATAGTGTAGACATAAACATCCACTGTAATATAAAGTGTATACAGCAACATACGAAACAAAAAGATTAGTACTACAGCAAAAGGTCTCTTTTAAATTTAGTATCCTTTTAAGAATAGTATAATTTCAGATGCCTTTTTTTATTATCCAAACAGCTACTAGAGTCAATCCAACGTCCTTTCTCAGATATAAGCCATCAAAACCTATAACCTACAAAATGAATACAATATCACAATTATGGTCCAATCAATAATCACAATATATAATATATCCATGGCACAGTAAAAAAAAAATAGCGCATCAGAGCCCACCTCAATTTTATCGTGACTTGCAGAAATACAACATAAATCAATCCTAACCCAGATTGCAAATTAGGCCATCTTATTCAATGCTCTTGGAGTTACTGTGCATAGCACTGATCCATTTCATTTCCCATTGAGCCAGGGCTTTTTTAGATCCCCGCCTCTACACCCCAAAAAGACTTTGTGGACGTCTCTGAATTTCAGATTTCACCAATTGTTATTATGGTAGTCGCGAAAGTGACTCCGTATTGTTTTCAGTTTTTGGATTTGTTGTGGATCCTCAATGCCTCGTTCCTAATATCCCTAGCATGCTCAAGGATTCTCACTCTCAGTTCACAGAATGTTAGTCCAATATATATCAGGCCACATGGGCATTGGGCATAATAGATTACATTAGAGGTTCTGCACGTGATATGGTGCACATTTTTATACTCATTTGTCTGACTCTGTAAACATATTGCATCATTCCATTAGGGAGCAAGCACTGCAATCCCAGCATTGTATTGAACCCCATCTGGGACCTCTACAGTGGAAAATGTATTTGGAAGTGTCAGCCACATAGTGACTAGTAGTGACTAGTTGGTCACGCAGATTGGATGATCTATGAGTGGAATCACTTTATTAATATCTCTGTTCGTGTGTAATAGGGGCCACAACCTTTGTAATATGACTCGCATCTCCCCCAACTGTACATGATATTAGGTAAGTAATCTTACCTGGTCATCACATCTTTTTTTAGATTTTGTCTGAAAGATTTTGTCTGAAGGAGTGTTGCTTTTGGAGTTTCTTTGGCTATCTCATAACCCAAACTGATTTTCTTGGTTCTATAGCCCCTCGCCGGGTGGTGCAGCGTCAATTCATGTGATTGTTGTTCAAAGGCCTCCAAGGAAGAGAAAATACTTCTAGTTCTCAGATATTGACCAGTAGGTATTGCTTTGATGACCTGCGATGGGTGAGATGATTTAGCACTTAGAAGGGAATTCACAGTGGTTTGCTTTCTATGAATCTCGGTGTTAATAGATGCATCTCTGCCTTTATAAATCCCCAAGTGCAAAAAGTCAATTGAATGAGATTGAAATTGGATGAGACCCGAATGTTCATCACCCGAAACCCGAAACCTTCAATAAATGGTTGAAGGTTTGACACCTCACCCTGCCAGATAAACAAGATGTCATCTATAAAGCGCATCCATAATAGGACCATACCATCATTCCCAGCTGGCAGGACGAGGTGCCTTTCCCAAAAGCCCAAAAAGAGTGCGCCCCCATAGCCACGCAACGCATTTGTAAAAAATAATGGTCCTTGAAAAGAAAAAAATTGTAATATAAAATAAACTCCAAAAGTGTCAAGATAAACTCAATCAGGTCAACATCCAAATTTGTAGCTCTCAAAAAATATTGAGTGGCATGTAATCAGGTGTAAAGTGACTCGATAATCCTTTTCATCTAGGATAATGGTATCCAATCAATTTAAAACCTCCGTGGAATCCCTCAAATATGAGGGCAATGTTTCCACTAGAGGCTTTAAATAATAGTCCACAAATTTCGCAATGGGTTCACAAAGGCTACCATTCTCTGAGACGATTGGACGTCCCGGGTGGTCCTCTGTGTTTTTGTGGACCTTCGGTAGTAAATACAGAGTGGCCAATCTAGGATTATCCAGAGTCAGACCATCAAAGACTGTCTTCGGGATAAAGTTCATTTCAAACGCCTTTAACAGGATATCATCCAATTCCACTTTATAACGACTCAATGCTGTACAGTCCAATTTTCTGTAACAATTGACATCATTAAGTTGGCAAAATGCTATTCACTGACAAGAACACCTTTAGGATATAAGTGTTATTGCATGCTATTCACTGATAGAGGCACCTTTAGGATTTTTCTGGAGCTGAAGACTTTACAGGGATAGAACCTTCAATCTTGGTGGATAATGCAGTAAATGCTAATAATCCTGTCTGGTCTTGCTGGTATTGCTGTATTGTCCTCTATAAGAGCCAAGAATATGCATCCGCTATAGCAGCCTATCAGTAGCTTAATGCAGTTCTTCAGAGTATTCTAAAAACGCCAATTATTTCAGATGTTCACCTGTCCCTAGTAACAGCAGCTTCCTACCGTTACCTAAGTGCTCTAAAACGTACAATTGCTGTTTATTTAGACGTCCCTGCCTGAATGACTCACCCTATAGGGTGCAGCAAGCTCTCCCTAGTCTTTCTCCTCCGGTTCATTACACCAAGTTATTTTAGAACTGAATTAAAATAGTTTGCACATAATATGAAATGCTGAATATTTCTAGAGGGTGTGTAATACATTTAAGGAACTGACAGACTAGCTAAGTCTTGCTACTGGCTGTTAAAACACAGCAATTTCCATGTGCACCTAATGAAACCTCATTTGCAGTTACTCCAAACATATGGATTGTGCTCTGACACAAGGTGATATTTTGCTGTAAAATGTAATGAAATTATTGGCCGCATCAGTTCATTTAAAGTACTTTCCGGCAAACCATTTACATTGCTGCAGACTTGTATTGTTAATATAGAGAAAATCTTTGTGAATATGCAATGATAGTTATTGTATGTAACGTCATATTGTCAGTAGAATAATGTATTAGGTCCAGTTTATAATTTACTGGGACACTACTTATGTATTATGTATCTATTTGAAATTTGTTTAAGAAACCTAAACAAATCAGCTCAGACAAAAACATAATTAATTTGATAGAATGATGTGATTAGTTGGTAAAGATACATCCACTTTGTATTATGCATAGTTTATATTATAAAACCATATATATAGTCAAGTATAAGTCGACCAGGGTATAAGCCGAGATACCTAATTTTTTAAAAAATAGTAAAAGCTATTGACTTGAGTATAAGCCTATGGTGGGAAATGCATTGGTCACAGCCCCCAGCCAGTATATAGCTAGCCAGTCCCTCCCCCCAGTATATAGCCAGGCCCTTGCCCCCTAGTATATTTAGCCAGCAGCCCCTGCCCCCAGTATATAGCCAGCAGCCCCTGCCACCCAGTAGAAAGCCAGAAGCCCCTGCCCCCAGTATACCGCCATGAGCCGCTGTCCTCAGTATATAGTCATCAGCCCCTAACCCCCAGTATATGGGCAGCAACCCCCTTCCCCCAGCATATAGCCAGCAACCCCCTTCCACCAGTATATAACCAACAGCCCCTTTTAACTCCGTCTTCGGGTCCCTGTGTGCTGATGGCACACAAGTCATAACATCAGATGCTGCTGATGTCATTCTGTGCGTGCTGCTATTGCCTCCGTTTGTGTCAGCAATTGACTGACTTTATAATGTTGGTGGCGGCAGAGCGCAGGGACCTGAACACAGAGCCAAAGAACCATAAAAAAAGAAGAGAAAAGCAAGATTTATTTATTTTATAGACTCGAGTATAAGCCATTTTTGTTCTGAAAATCTTAGCTTATACTTGAGTTTAAATTATGATCATCTGTACCAGTTTGGGCTCCATTACTACTATATTTTTGGTGGTTGTATTTTATATTGTACTGTAAATTTTCAGGTATGTTCGGGGTTTGGGTGGTCCCTGCATAACCCTGACATCTTGCCGGATTGGCTGCCAAACAGCCGTGGCTGTGATAAGCCAAGGGGACACCCTTGGGCAATCAAATCCATGGCTAGTTGCTAAGGGAGTTAAGATGCCATACTGGCTGTTCGACAGCCAATCCAGTAAGGAGTTTGGGTAATTTGGGGTAACCGGACCCGAAGTTTGTATCCGCTCATCTTTAGTCTCTATGAATCTCCTATTTTAGAGACCAATGTATTAAACTTTCCACTGTTGCTAGTGTTGAGGATTTTGCAGGGATAACCCCATTACCTTATCAGAGCTAGCACTGGCCCCGATTGATAAATTTGATAATTTGGCATAAGATATTGCTCTTTTGATTATAGCTGTAGATATAAAACCATACACTTTTGTTCATAATGATCTAAAGTTAATTAGAGGGCCACACCTCTTCAATAAAAATGGGTTAGGAGGAGAAATCCATCAGGAAAAATTAAAGAAATAGTTTTTTCAGGAAAAAATCTGTTTACTTTCAAGTGAAAATTTGAAATGCAACATGGCAGATTTTATTTGTTGACAAATTATAACAAATTAAATGAATAACCAACATTTATTATGGTTGAAATTGGTTTTTAACTTTGGTATAGTATAGTACAGGTATCTAAATTAGATGGTTCGCATTACATTAAAACCATGGACAAAATAGTAAATTAGTTTACTTACTGTGCTCCTGCATCTTTCCTATGTTGTTCTATGTTCCTATGTACTAACAGCTTGGCCAGTTGTGCAGGGAGTCACAGGACCCTTTTTGGTCAATCATTGGGATCATTGAGATGCCCCTTGTTACAAGAAGGACATTGGATAGCTGTATAGAGTCCCGCTAACGGGGAACTTCTGCTAGAGCTTTAAATGATGAACACCAGAAGACACATTTAATGGAAGTCTAAAGGATCGTATTATAGTTTATAAGGGCCATTTAGGCACAGTTTATAAGATATTTACACAGTAAAGTGAAATGTAAACCAAGGTGAGTTGATTGCTCTTTTAGAGGATATGAAGCATGATAAGCCTGGGACACTTAGTCATAAATCCAGGACACTTGTGACTGAAGTAATCTTCTTATTTGTTATCCATGGCTTCCTTCCTTCTAAAACATTTACAATTATGCTAATGAATCAGAAGGGCTACCCACGCCCCTCTGTTATCTGTGTTACACTGTGCAGCAACACATCTCAGTCCCACCCTTCCCCTTGCACTTCCTGTAATCTCAGTAGTAGTGAGCACACAGTGGGAGGGGGTAAGTGATTCTTCACACTAACAGCCTGTGTGGGTACACAACAGAGGGCCTAAGGTAGCCCTTTTGGCTCATTAGCATCATTTTAAAACTTTACCACAGTCACAATGCCTGGATCTAAGAGTCCCTGGTTTTTTTAATGGATGATTTTGATGGTAGATTTCCTTTCAAATAATCTTCATTATATAAAGTAAAAAATGAATAGTGAATTGTTTTAGTGATAGTATTAGTCATACATTGTGTTGTTAAGTCAAAATTAAATCAGTCAAATTATTTACAAATCTGTTCTATCATAAAAGTTTTGCAATTTTTCCTTCCAAATGTTTAATCCATAAATAAGAACTAAAACACTTTAAGTTGGAAAATGTCATACACATTATGACTGTCCGAAGAGAGTAATTTTTTTTCGTCTATTCACCATTTGGATTATCATTAACTTACAATTTCCTGTCTCCAAAGGTATTTGAGTGCCCTGTGACTTCTCCTTCTGGAGCGAACACTTTAAAAGGAAAAACAACATCAGGAGGGAGGTGATGCATTAAAAGATAAGCTGCGGCCTGTCTTCCTAGTCTGTATTTTGTATTAATGCAGTTCCGAGTGCCATCAAAAGAAGTGAATGTTTGTTCCTGAAATATGAATGTAGTTTGGGTTCAGGATTTGTGATAGGAAGCTCAGTGCTGAAATCCTCTAGGTACTGATAAGCGGGCCCAGACGAAAGCAGCGTGTTCTCTAACGCAAATTGAAAGGCATTTCTCTATACATTGTTAATTCAGACCTTGATCTTGTTCTAAATATGAGCACAATCTTGCACTTCTTCAGAGCTGCCCTGAAATCTGCTGACATATGTTAAAATCTTGCAAGTGTGGCGTTCTTTTGACCTACCACTGTAATTTAAGTTTTCCTTTCATAATGTATTAACCTTAAAAAAATGTACTCACTGTAATTCACTTACTTTACAGAAGATATGTTAGAAAAAAACATAGCATGCCATGCTTCATAGACAACATCCTTTCAGGGAAATCTTATCTCTCCTCCCTGTAGCAGGTCAGACTAGGATGATTGAATGTGTGCCCAATTGTTGCTCAACAAGTGGACACTTGCTTAAAGTGGACCTGTCACCAGTATTTTACTACCCTTACTAACAAGACCTGCTGATAAAGAGTTACAAGTCCTCCCTATTTTACCTAAAATAGTTGTCAGTGAGCCACTGTACCTTAATTACAGACGTTCTTCTGATATGCAAATTAGCTGGCTCTGACTCTTCTCTATTTCAGGCTGGCAGAGAATCCCAGCTCTGCCTCTTTGTACTTAGGGACTGTCTGCTAATATTCAACCACAGACATATAAAGCACTATTTACTTATAGGAAAGAATGTGTCATTTTACACGGTGCCATGTGTTACATTCATGTCATGCAACCAGAGTGTCAACATTGCAGGTCCTTTAGCCTTCTAAAAATAGCAAACTGCAGACCATGGAGGTCCATAGAGGCTGCTGTGACTTCATGTGATCACATACAGTACAGTATAGGTGCTATTGTTAAGAAGCTGAAGGCCCTGAGATGATGTCACCCTGGTCACATGACATAAAGTACTGAATAGTAAGAAGGCATAAGGCGTCGGGAGAAGTAGATGGGATAGCCTTGCCGAGCAGAACACACCCTCTCTGATGCCAGGTAATATCAGATAAAAGGTGATTTATGTGGATGCAAGGGAAACAATTCTTAGCTAAAAGAAGGGTGTCAGATCACTGGCTGTATATTTGCAAATGTGGTGACAGGTTCCCTTTAAGATTTAACAGTTATCATTCTTGAGTAGCTTGTTATAATGTCTTTTTCACTGTATCTAACTCTGAAATCCTATTCAACTTACTGCACTATTTGTAAACTAACTGGTCTGCTTCATACTGCAAGCTCCTTTTGTGTTATGAGACCTGCATCATTATGTCTGGTATCATACATGTTAGCTACACATCAAAGTCCACATAGAGGTATTCCCATATTCTGTATTTAGGACATATCCACACCTCTGCGACCCATACCTATTTTGAGAATGGGGAAGGGGTTCCCGGATCAACATCCTACAGCCTGGCTGAACAGTGAGTTTTCCACTATCCATTCATTTTTATGGGAGTACTTACAGCATTCCCATGGACATGAATGGAGAGTGACCAGGAATGTGCAGCAATACTTCCATTGTACCATACTGAAGAGAGGGGTCAGCAAATAGGTGTGCAGGTCAGAAAATTTTTGAAATATCCTGTGTATATGATATAACTATTGAAGATGTGAATATCCCTTTGAATTCACAAAGGAATAAGACTAGAGATGAGCGAACATGCTCGTCCGAGCTTGATGCTCGGTCGAGCATTAGGGTACTCGAGACGGCTCGTTGCTCGGACGAGTAGTTCCCCTGCTCGAGATCGAGCATTTAATTAAAAAAACACAGTGAAGAACAATGAAGAATAGAATAAAAACAGTGAACACAGTGAACACAGGATCATTTAAGTGAAAAACACAGTGAAGAACACAGTGAAGAATAGATTACAGATGTTCGGCACATCTGCTTACTTGTCGGAAGATACGCGCGGAACGGTGCGAACAAAATAGTATGTGAAGAACAATATATATGTGTGAAGAACACATTGAAGAACACGGTGAGCAGGACGGAGACACCAGGGAGCAGCACAGAGACACCGGGGAGCAGCTAGGAGACACCGGGGCAGCGGCAGCACGGAGACATGGGGCAGCGGCAGCACGGAGAGCAGCGGCAGCGGCAGCACGGAGACATGGGCCTCAGAGGCATCCATGCATTCTGCCCCTGCTGTTTCCTGTCCATTTCCGTGGTGTTTCCATCCTTTTCTGAGGTTCCCAGGTGTTTGGCCAAGCTTCCCTGTGCAGAGCCTTGGTCCCCTTGAAAAATGCTCGAGTCTCCCATTGACTTCAATGGGGCTCGTTATTCGAGACGAGCACTCGAGCATCGGGAAAAGTTCGTCTCGAATAACGAGTACCCGAGCATTTTAGTGCTATACATATATATATATATATATATATATATAGTGTGTCAAAATTACACTTACATGGAAATATTTTTCTGATGTACTAATAATACGGCTCTTCCAAGCCACAAAGTAGATGCAAACCCTGGTTTGTCAAGCAAATGCCTCATCTGCAACTAAAACAAACAGGAGAGCGGGACCTGGAGATCCAGTCAGGGGACGGTACTGCAAGCTGCTTCGCCTGAAACTCATTCTGGAAGCCTGAAATATGCCAGCGTCCACAGAGCTTCCATAGGCCCCAATATCTACAAACTGGTAGTTACTATCAGCAACAGCCAACAAAACTACAGAGAAATACTCTAGTGGGGCAGCTTCTTCAGATGGATGTGCTTGCCTTCTAAGCCACCAAACTGTTTGGAAACTGTCCTTTAGACCAAAAATCAGAGGCATTTGCAAGTCATTGTTTTGGTAGGGGGCAGGTTATGTTGGTGGGTGGTGATGTGGGCGGTGTATGGGGGCCTAAGGCAGTGGATAAGGAGATCCACAAGTTGCAGAACAGTGGTGAGGATATATGTGCCAGTAAAATTACTTTAAATCAGATAAATAACTGTGGAAAATTAAATTGTATGTTCACAAATGCCAGAAGTATCACAGGCAAAATGGGCGAGCTTGAGGCTCTGATATTAGAGGAACAGTTAGATGTTGTTGGTGTAACAGAGACATGGCTCGATGCATCGCATGCTTGGGGTGTTAATATTCAAGGTTTTACACTCTTTCGGAAAGACACGCCAAATAGGAGGGGAGGTGGTGTATGTATGTATGTCAGAAGAGACTTAAAAGCGATTGTGAATGAGTCATTGGTCTCAGAAGAGTGTGAGGAGGCTGAAACTTTGTGGGTTGAAATTCAAAGCCAAGAGAGCTTTGAGAAAATTATTTTTGGTGTAATTTATAGACCCCCTAACATCTATGAGGAAATAGAGGGTCACCTATATAAACAGATGGAGCGGACTGCACAGGAGGGGACCGTAGTGATAATGGGAGACTTTAACTTTCCAAATATAAATTGGGGTCAGGGCTCGTCTTCATCTGTGAAGGGGAGGCGTTTTATGAACATTCTTCAGGATAATTTTATGGTGCAGCTTGTAGAAGATCCCACAAGAGGTGATGCATTGTTGGACCTTGTGATTTCTAACAATGCGGAGATTGTCCAAAATGTCAGTATCCGGGAACCCCTTGGGAACAGCGATCATAATATAATTATTTTCCTCTTAAACTTTAAAAAGCAGAAACAGGTGGGAAAATCGAAAACTTTGAATTTTAAGAGGGCTAATTTCCAAAAATTCAGGGCTACAATACAGGATATAGACTGGGATCAGATACTGTCACATGGTGATACTAATGTTAAATGGGAGAAATTCAAATCTATCCTGGGTTTTTATACTTCTAAATTTATTCCAATAGGTAACAAGTATAGACGGGCTAGATTACACTCCTCGTGGCTTACAGCTACAGTTAAAAGGGCAATTAATGAGAAAAAGAGGGCATTTAAAAAATATAAATCTGACGGGTCACCTGAGGCTTTCAATACTTACAAAAAAATTACCAAAATCTGTAAAAAGGAAATCAAATCAGCCAAAATACAAAATGAAAGACAGGTGGCTAAAGATAGCAAAACAAATCCCAAGAAATTTTTTAGGTATATCAATGCAAAAAAAAAATGGGTCACAACAGGTTGGACCCCTCTATTCTGAAAATGGGGCATCGGTGACTGGAGACCAAGAGAAGGCGGAGATACTTAATAGGTTTTTTAGCTCCGTTTATACAATAGAAGAGAGAACTTCTGACTTGGGTGGTGCCAGTGCGGGTCATGCACCCTGTAATATAGTAGACTGGCTGAATGTAGGCATTATCCAATCTAAGCTCAATAAAATCAATGTGTACAAAGCTCCTGGACCAGATGGGTTACACCCCAGAGTTCTTAAAGAACTCAGTTCTGTTATTGCTGTACCACTGTCTAAAATCTTCAGGGATTCCGTAATGTCTGGTGTGGTGCCAAGTGACTGGCGCAAGGCAAATGTGGTGCCAATATATAAAAAGGGCTCTAGAACTTCGCCAGGCAATTACAGGCCTGTAAGCTTAACTTCCATTGTGGGGAAAGTGTTGGAAGGGTTAGTAAAAGACTACATACTGGAGTATGTGACATCAAATAGAATAATAAGTGATAGCCAGCATGGGTTTACTAAGAATAGAAGTTGTCAAACTAACCTTATCTGCTTCTATGAAGAGGTGAGCAGGTGCCTGGATGGAGGAGAAGCTGTGGATATTGTGTTCTTGGACTTTGCAAAGGCATTTGACACTGTCCCTCATAGAATGATTCCTACTCGGAATGGTCACCAGTTATGAGTGGTGTACCTCAGGGTTCTGTGCTTGGCCCACTACTATTTAATATATTTATTAATGATATAGAGGTAGGAATTAATAGCACTGTGTCTATTTTTGCAGATGACACCAAACTGTGTAGTGTAATACAGTCTATGGAGGATGTTCATAGGCTGCAGGGTGACTTGGACAAACTGAATGTTTGGTCATCCACTTGGCAAATGAGGTTTTTAAGTGGATAAATGTAATGTTATGCCACCTGGGGGCCAATCCAAAGGCCAAATATGTCCTTGGGGGAGTAAATCTGGGAGAGTCCCTTGTGAGAAGGACTGGGGGTACTTTTTTTTTTTTTCTTTTTTTTTTTTTTTTTTATTTAAATTTTTCATTAAATACAAACATACACAATTTTTCTTTTAATACACAACATAGAGACCAAAACCAATTATATAATGATGGGTACAACAATCATCACAGTAGTGTTGGAAAATTTCCTGTAAAAGCCTATACACAGCAGTTACTGAAACAGTTTGGAGCAACTCATTATATGGGGTCAGCGTTTAATTAACAATGAAATTGGTTTGCTTTCTTTAAAGTTGAGAAGTAGACACACATGGTGTATACTAAGATTTTATAATTAAACTCCCCTAGGATCTTATATGTTATGAATACATTCTAAAGCCATAATATGAGGTTGGCTCCTCTATCTTAAACCCCTTCATTGCCATCCACCTTTATTGTCCCCCCACCCCGAAAATCCCCGCCCCCCCCCTTCCATCTCAGGGGGAAAATCGTAATGTACAAACAGCGGAGCAGCCGATTGGAAGAGAAGGAAAAAAAAAAAAAAAAAAAAAAAAAAAAAAAAAAAAAAAAAAGACAATCTTAGATGGTAATTGATATTCATCACATTGATACAAGGGATTTCCTATGAAACCTATACTCAACAATTCGTTAAAAACATTTTGAAACAACATCCTTATGTAGGAAGGTCCTTTAGTAGTCCCTCGTAATAAATTGATTCTTAAACATGGGGAGTAAGCTCGGAGTACATTCAATATTGGAGTGGGATACTAATGCGTGTTATCCGACTCAGATTATCTCCCATGGTTTTACCAGCGCAAGTCATATTAACCTCTGGGACATAATGTAAGGTTGTTCCGCGTGTCTGTGTAGCCTCATTACCTTTAACACCTTTAGTATTTCCCCCTACCCAGCCCCCAGACCGCCCCCCACCCTCTGCCTGGGTAAAAAAAAAAAAAAAAAAAAAAAAGAAAAAAAAAAAAAAAAAAAAAAAATTAAAAGGAAGGGAGAAAAGGTTCATTCCATTGTTCCCCATAAATCCCTCCCATTGGCTAACTGATTTCGATTTTCCAAATATATTTTTTATACGTTTTATCTTCTGTGTCAGGTCCTCCCATTGTTTAAATGTCGGTGTGTGCGCCTTCATCCAGTTCTCGCCAACAAGACTTTAGCAGTGAGTGAGAGACATTCTACAAATAATAGTTTTTGTTTTTAGATATCCACACCCCTGCGCCACATTTTGTAATAGTTTTTTTAAATTAATACCTTGGCAGAGAAGGGAATTTGAAACCCCAGTTGAGCCTCAATCTTTGCATGTATTCTTGTGGCCAGAAAGAATTAATATCAGGGCAGCTCCAACTCAAATGTGAAAAGTCTGCTTTAATACATTCGCAACGAGGGCAACTATCATCTCTAACAATTTCATTTTTTAAGAACAGTGGAGTATAGTATTATCCTGTGTATAAATTAAATTGAATCATTTTAGTTCATATAAGTGAACAGAAAGCTGAGTTCCGATAGACCTCACACCATGACCCTGTGAAGACATATCACATCGATCCCAGTGGGAGATAGCCCTTAAATTTACATCTTGGGTGTTCTCTAAGTAAAAGATTGTAATATTTGTGAAACTGTCATTCTTCCTTGCAATTAAAAAAAAAGTGATCTATCAGTGTATTATTGTGCACACAATAGTAATTTTTTTCCTGTGTCTTATTAAATGCATCTTTCACCTGTAAGTAGTGGAAATTACTATTCCTTTCCTAACCCGTGAATTTTTCTATGTCCTTATAAGTCATTAATATGCATCTCGAAATAAATGACATACCCTAGTTATTACCTAGTGCTATCCACACCTCAACATCCACCATTTTCCAAAATTCTTTCAGGTTGTGTTTGTTCTGTAACACAAAGGGGAGACCTGTAGAGCACCCCTCTCTTCGCCCATCTTCTTCAGGAATTTCCAACTCTCATTTATTAGTCTGCAGGCGGGAAGATTTTTAGTCCGCCCTTCGCAGTTGGCCCAGATTTCACAGATCTCCAGAAAGGACTATTGCCCTTAGTCTTACCCTGTAATTGTGGAACCAACCTGAATTGTGCCATTTTGATAGAAGCAGACCTAGCTGCCAACAAGTATAATTTAAAGTTGAGGGAATTGCCAGTCCACCTTCTTAGGCTTTTGTATAGGTAACAACTTTAATTGTACACGTTTTCCTCCCCAAAATCAACTCGTTTACAGAGCCTTCAATAAGTTTAAAAGCTTTTCGCTCACACCACACCGGAGATGCCGGAGAGGGGGACTTACATCATCACAATTGTGGGAGAATTATCTCATTTTTTATCAGGCCTATTTCTGTCAGCCCTGGTATAAAAGGACATTTAACCCAGTGGTGGAATTTTTGACCACCGAATTTTCGCTATCAGTGGTCGAATATTTAGCCTCAACATATCTCTCCCTGACGTCCTTGGAGATCGAAAAGTCCCAAAATACTCCATGGTTGCATGTGTTTCCGAGATAAAGTATAGTACTTTGAAGGCTACTAAAGCCTTACCTGTGGATTCTCTATTAAGCAAGCAACACTGTATTTTATTCCAATTGATTTTTCTGACCAGAGAAAAAGAGTCAACCCCCACAATATAGGGAAGGGAGGGAAAGAAGCGACGCCGATAAGTCATCGAAATCAATGCAAGATGACGTCCGTTAGGATCGAAGGGAAGTGTAGAGAGCTACCAAGAACACGAGGAAGTACAAAGCGATCAACAAAACCGGGGATCAATCGGAGCGTGTCAAAATATAAGGGTTAGTAGAGTTTGGTGTCAGAGAGGAGTATCCCAATCCGACCAGCCGCTACCAACACAACCCATAACCGAAAAAGAATATACCAGGAGGAATCGCTTACCACACCAGTACTCTTCTCAGGCGGACGCATCAACCGGTTACAATGAAGAGGGTTGAAAGGGAAGAAAAATAAAGGTGAAAAAGATAGAAAAGAGTGGAAGCGAGTGTCAGTCCCTGAAGGCCGGGACGGAAAGAACTACTATAGAGCAAAACGCTCAAAAGGGAGAGGGGGATAGTGCCCCTTTCCAATGAAAATTTCTCTGAGCTGCCGCCACGAGTCGTTGGTTTAAGGACCCAATGGCCAGGGGTTTGAGGTTTCTTTTTTTTTTTATTATAATAACTTACTTCTTTAAACCAAGAACCAAAAACAATCCTTCCCCCAAACCAAACCTTATCATAAGCAGCCCAAAGGAAAGGGCCACTCCACCCTTTGTCAAACGCGGGTGGGTAGCAGCGAACGTCGACGGGAAAGGACGTTGGGAGAGACAACACACACCCCAAACCCGACACAACACAAAACCGCCAAAACGAGCTTGCATAAATCATTCATACCCAGAAACAACCTATCCGCAAAACATTGCTCTAATTTGCGGACCCCCCAGGGCCTGAATCCTGCCCTGGTCTGGGTGGAATAAGGTGCTTGAACAACCCCCCGTAGGTCTCAACGATAGTGTTTTAGCCAAGATTTTCCTTGTCCGTATTAACAAAGAGAGTCGGCGATTATATGATTCTTTTCTAAGATGTTTTTCCTTTTTGGGAAATAAGACAATTAATGCCTCTCATTGATCTGGAGGTTTCCTTCCACAAAGGCTAGCGTGTTTTTTAAAGACTTCCAATAGTAGAGGAAGCAGGATATTACCGTACCTTCTAGACAACTTCGAAAGGTAGACGTCGGGCCCTGGACTGTATTCCCTGAGATAGTAGTGAGGTTTGTAATTTATTCCAGAGTCAAGGAGTGGTTTAACCCAATTGTCTCTGAGCGACCGATAGCTGGGGAAGGATACCTCTGGATAAAAATACTGATCTAGCTCACAACAGTAAAATTTTTAAGTCTGTGGAATACGAGTCGAAAAGAACTCCACAAAAGGCGTTATTAATTCCTGTGGGGACTCCACTACCTCCCCTATGGTCCAATATTTGAGGATGTATTGGCTATCTTTTGATGACGGACTTACTGGGGCCACAAATTTTCTGGCCGTACGACTCACAAAAATATTTCTGACCTTGGAAGAAGGCCTTCTGTGGTACCTTTTCCGTCATTTATACCTCAGATTTTTTTCTAATTTAGAGTTTGGTTAGCCTCAAGTTGGCT
The DNA here is from genome assembly GCA_019512145.1 of Engystomops pustulosus. Taxonomy (NCBI): domain Eukaryota; kingdom Metazoa; phylum Chordata; class Amphibia; order Anura; family Leptodactylidae; genus Engystomops; species Engystomops pustulosus. The sequence continues at coordinate 40,985,475 of CM033650.1, forward strand.
TCTAGAGGGAACTGTTGTATTATGCTTGAGCTTTTTCCAGTGTATTCTTAATATCTCTTCTGTGATTGGTAGGCTTTTTTTCCCATTAATTGGATACTTGCCACCATGCTCTCATATGGAACTTCAATGAGTCCCATACAGCTCCGATGTGGTGGAAGCCGAATTATCCTCCAAAAGGTATTCTTTCCTATGTTGCTCATTCTTTTGAACGGAGAGAAAACCAATGTGGATTACTTTTAGGTGGTTTCCCTCATCTGGCCCAACTCTCACCCATTTACTACTCCAAGTGCCACCAAAGCGTGGACGACAAGTGACTCCCCTCTCATATTTCATTTTTTCGTAAGAGACGGGCCTTACAGAGGCCAGAATCAAGTCCAATACGGACAATCACGCTGGAGGAGTCTGGGAAGAAACAGGAGAAGCTATTACATCCCCCCGTATTTCATTGCTCCAGCACATCCCTTAGCCGTTTCTATACAAATCTGGAGAGGGTGAGACAATGAACTTTGGAGCACCTTCCTTGCTGTCCTACTTAACTCTGTCTCTGGATGGATCAGGACGCAATTAAAGTCTCCACAGATCCACAAGGGCAATTGGTCTATTTGATCCAAAATGAACAGGGACTTGCACCACCTGGTAGGAGGAAAGAGGGGGTATCATACCAAAAGCTAAGCACACATCAGCCATTCATTTTCCATGCAAAAAAAACAAATCTCACACCCCGGATCCCACTTTATGGAGATTATTCTGAAATTACGGGCACTATGGATACAAGGGACACTAACACCTCTAGCATTTATGAAAACACACAGAGTGATATCTTTAATAGCCCATTTTCTCTGCCATATTCTTCAACCGTGTCGAACTTAGAATGGGTTCCTCAAGTAAGCACACCAATCGCTGGGAGGTGTCTTTGGATAACATCAAAAAACATACGACGTTTTAATCCTCTCCCCCAAACCTCTAACCATATCCATGTTAGAATGGATATCATTATTATTTATAGATGGAAGGGAGAGAGGGGGTAGGGAAAAAAAAAAAAAAAAAAAAAAAAAAAAAAAAAACCAAAAAACCTCCAGGCAAGGCCCAGCAAACCCTCCCAACCCACCCAACCCAACCCGAAGTCCATCACCCAACCCCCCCAAATTCCAACCACCACACCCTGCACCCACCACCCACACCCCCCCTGCTACGTTACCCAGCATTGCTGTGGTACCTTCTCCCATAGCAAAACCCCACGAGCCTGTCCTTCCCCCCACTCATGGCCATTTAATTCTGTCTGATGTCAAACGAAACAACCAGTCAGTCGCCTTATATGCCCTTTAACTCAAGCCATTTAAAGTCCCTCTTCTGGAGAGGAGAGAAAAACCGTAATTCCTCGGAAAACTACCACGCAATTGTGGCGAGGGTATATAAGAGCGTAAAGCAGGTCCTTCTCCCTAGTTTTTTCTTAAGTTCCTTAAATTCCTTCCTTTCATCAATAGTATAAGCTAGAATCTTCAGGATGCGAAAATTTTGATCCATCGTAGAATGTTTCCCCAAGGTTATACGACCACCCTAAATACGTATCTCTACCTTAGAGCATAACATCTTGACTAGTATGGTCTTGGGCGGTGCACCAGGAATTGGTCTGGGCCCGGGACCCCATGAGTCCCTTTCCATATGAATGTTGGGGGCAATATGTTCTGATCCCATAGTACCGACCACATTCTGGATAAACTGCCGCGATGTCCTTTTGTTCAAAACCCTTCAGGTAACCCTCAAAACGGAGTTGCCCCTCTGGGACCATCTTCCAGGTAAATTATTTAGGCTTGTAGTTCTTTCTCTCAACCTCCATTTTAGATATGTGTTTTTGAAGTTTTCGTGATGCCCCCTTCCAATTTTGGGATTAGTCGCTCTCCCCTCGCTATTGTAGTTGGCCCCTACATTTTGTAAGCATCATCCTGATATGCTGAAATCTCACTTCTAGTACGCAATGCTCTGTTCTTTTAACTTCATGATTCATTCGTTTTTTTTAACTGCTAGAAATTTCTTGATTCCCCAGATGGCGGGTTTATATTCTCATGTGATTCCTCACCTTCAGGTCTCAAGAGGACGAATCTGAAACCGACCATTCGGCCCCTTGAGCCGTATTTTGGCAAGTTTTACCCTGGTGGAGGATTTTAAGTATTATTCTAATTTGGTGGTGTACGACTTCTCACGAGGGGACAGGCTGACCCCAGTTGGCTTCACGGGGCTTGGGGGGCATTTTGCTACAGATAATGCAAAAAAAAAAAAAAAAAAAAAAAAAAAAAAAAAATAGTGCCTTAAGCCAAGATGATACTGAGATTAAGTATTACGATGGTATTTACTTTCTACCTATTGACCCTTAAAAGAAACAACGTACATAAAAAAGTACATTACATTGGAACAAGTCAGCAATATGTACATCACAACTAGAAGGTGCCATAGGTGACCGGGTTGCATGTACCCCAAAAGAGAACACTACTCCATTGGCAGGAGTTCGGTCCTAGAAAGAAAAAAAAAAAAAAAAAAAAAAAAAGAAAGCAGGGCCCAAGTCGATCAGGGGCCTCTTGCCCGGGACACTAGCGGTGTCAACAAGTCCAAGTTAATATAGGTCGATGAATGGAGAAGAGTTTTGACGGTGGCCAACCCCCGGTCTCCAAACCAGACTGGGAAAGATGATTACCCGAGCGGCCGCCAGCAAGTTAATCAGGCGGGGTTTTGAAACAAGGCCAGTTGGCACTAAAATAATGTCTAGTCATCAAGTGCAAGTCAAGGGGGGGAAGGCCCACAACGCTTATTTAATAGCAGATGTTAGTACGTGGGCCACACTCTCAGGATTGTAAGACATAAGTGCAAATGAAAGCAAAAGGATTGTTTTACGTTACCCACACCTCTCCCGTTCCGGTCTCGGTGTTGGTGCGCGTTCCTGTCCTCTCCTATGTGCAAGGGAGCTGCCGTTTGACGGAGTCACGTTTCGCTCCCCGGGTCCAAGTGCCTCCCTGATGCAATCCTCCTGCAGCTTTCCTTACCCCACAGAGGTTAGTCATCGATCGTATCGCCCTGGTGGTTTAACATCGGCAGCCAATGTACAGTTACGACAGCGACCGTGGGCAGCGGCAAAGGGTCAGCGTCTCATGTCCTCGGCGTCGCACGGACATCAATTGTGTCGCTCGATGATTCACTGTGGCAAACATCCAGTTATGAACAGTGACCTGGAGGAAGCCCAATCCGGCAGCTAGAAGTCGTCCGCGCTTCATTCCTCCGTGAGTGCACGGCGTCCACTGTGTCGCTCATATGTGTCTCTGTGGCCACCTGGGGGAGCCCAGTCGCAACAACCAACGGTCATAGGGAAACATTCCTCCTTGTGTCGCACGGTGCGTCTGCTGTGTCGACCCCGATGCTCACACCGCAGCGGACTCCAGCGACGGGCAGTGACCAATGCAGCGGGCGAATCGGCGTCTCAACCATCCTCTTGCGCCGCACAGAAGACGACCCCAGGTAGTCTGGAGGGAGCCCTAATGCGACGGTGGCGGTCAATCGGAATGATGGGAGGGGGCGGACGGCTCCCCGGAGTGGCGTGTTACGGTCATGAGTGCCACACACTGCTCAAGGGGGGTCACTAGTAGATCTTAAATTGAATAAACAGCATGCAATGTCAATCAGCTGCCTCTAAAGCTAGTAGGATCTTGTCATGTATCAAAAGTGGTATGGACTCTCGGGATAGGGATGTAATATTACCACTGTACAAGGCATTGGTTCGGCCTCACCTGGAATATGCTGTCCAGCTCTGGGCACCGGTCCATAAAAAGGATGCCATGGAGCTGGAGAGGGTTCAACGTAGAGCCACAAAACTGATAAGGGGTATGGAGGGTCTTAGTTATGAGGAAAGATTAAAACAACTAGATTTATTTAGTCTGGAAAAGAGACGACTACGAGGGGACATGATTAATTTATATAAATATATGAATGGTCCATACAAAAAATATGGTGGTAAGTTGTTCCAGATTAAATCAAATCAAAAGACGAGGGGGCACTGTCTCCGTTTGGAGAAACCAAGGTTTAATCACCGAGGCGACAGGGCTTTTTTACTATGAGAACTGTCAATCTGTGGAATAGCCTGCCTCAGGCGCTGGTCACAGCAGGGACAGCAGAGAGCTTCAAGAAGGGTCTAGATGCCTTTTTACACCTAAATAACATTGATTGTTATGCTATATAGGATTGTTTCCCCTAAATCCCTTCCTCATCCAATCCCTTCCCTTCCTTGGTTGAACTTGATGGACAAGTGTCTTTTTTCAACCGTATAAGCTATGAAAGCTATGAAACTATTGTTTGGTAGTTGGTGGCCTCATCACAAGGGAAAGAAGATGAGTCCAGACAGCATCACAGGTGTTGTGCACAATCTCACTTATAGTGGATGTGCCAAGAAAAAAATCAAAATGTAGTGACACAAATTTTTTCATTTCCCATGTCAAAAAACCTAGAGGAAAAAAAGATAAAATAATGGAGTGAACCCATAAATGCAGACGTTGACGACGTAGTATAGCAGTATATGATAGGATCAATTAGACAACCTAGGGTTAAATTACCCTAGCACGTCCAAAAAATGAGTGAAAAAACTAAAAGTAACTCCCTTTCTCTAGATATAAATAAACAGTAAAAATCATAAAAATGTTAGGTATTGCTGTGTTCCAAAATGTCCGATCAATCAAAATTTAATAATGGTTTGACCTCGTAATGGAAAATAGCGTCCAAAATTGAAAATGGCACTATTTTGAAAAATATAAAAAATTTGATAAAAAGTGATGAAAAGGCCATACGGTCCTTAAAAACGATAGCAATGAAACCATCATCAAAAAGACACCACACGTGGCAATTAGTGTCAGAAGAAGGCAAAACAAAGAGTTTTTTTTGTACAGGAGGTTTTAATTTTTGTAAATGTATAAAAACATTATACAACTTATTCAAATTTGGTATCACCGTGATCTCACCGACACAAAGAAAGGAGACATGTCATTTGGGGCATACAGTGGAAGCCGTAAAATCAAAATCATAAGAGTTGTGTTTGATATTCACATCCGATCTCCTTTCAGCACATGGATGAATGCATGTCGTGCTCCAGAGTTTACTTCTTCCTCATGAGGTCTGTAAAAGTTCACATATGTGTAATAAACACACAAATCTGTCTGGTTTCGGATGCAGTTTTATTTGGTGAATTCTAGAGATTACATAAATGACGCTGTGGATCATAAACCCATAATTTGTTTATGGAGTGTGTGTGTGTGTGTGTGTTTAGGATCTGGATAAATCACATAAACTACATTGTTATTGTATAAGAGCCAAAATCTACGGCCGAGGTTAATCCGTGAATCATGGACCATGCAGTGTCCTGTGTTCTAGACTGATTCCTGTGCCATGGACAGAACTCCAAGAATTGAGTCCCTGCTTCTCCTCGGTATCTGCATATGTTTGAGTGGCTCACAACAATGGAATTAATTACATGGCACTTATTTGCTTCAGATAAGAAATATGTAGTGAGGTGATTTTTTTTACAGTGTCATAACGATTAAGTGCAGTCAGTCAGTGAAAGGTGGTGGAGGAAGTTTCATGATTTGGGAAATGTTTTCTTCAGCGTAAGTTTTGACAACTCATACAGCTACATGGCACAGTGTACGCAATTGTATATGAGAGCCTTCATTCGACAACATGTTGTTCCTTCGTTCATCACTTAATCAGCCACTTAATCAGCCACCAATATTTATGCAGGACAGTGGCCCCTGTCACACAACAAAACAGGTAAAGAAGTTCCTTGATGGAGAAAATATTGAAACAATGAAAGCCCAGGTTCCTACACTAAACATAATAGAAATCCTTTGGAAAATCATTTGTGATACAACAGTCACAGAACTGGGGAAGAGACTGAAAGAAGAGTGGACCAAAATCCCAGCAGAGCCATGTGAGAGACTAGTGATGTCCTGTGGCCGCAGATGAGCTGAAGTCTACTGCCTACTGATTGGTGACTGTTGTACACTTCAGAAAATGTAGTTGCAATCTATCTCTGTGTTATATTAAGGGCTATAGGGATTGCTCCAATGTCTGGATTTCTCTAGGAATGATGCTCAGAGGCGGTGCCTTCCTCCAAGCTTTGAGAGCTTGCCGCCCAGCTGTACTCAATTGCATTCTGCAAGTAGCATGCTTTTCAGTAGCTGCGCTGCAAACAGAGTGAAACCAGGGTGGGCTCCAGGTTTCAGTAGGCCCCTGAACGACAGACTAAGTGGGCCCATTTGAAGGGAACTCGCATGGAGGCATTAAAAACTCAGAAACTGAAAGTCTCCTGTCCCCTAAAACATTCACTTGTTTATCATACCAAACAGCCCTTCATAGTTATTTTATATAAGCTCACCGCTATGGATTCCTTCCAGACAGCCTTATGTGGGCCCATAGCAGCTGTGGGTCCCAGCACTTTCCGCGTATGCCTAGTGCTGGCGCTGGCGCTGGCCCTGACCTGACCCCCCTCCCAATTAGTACCTAACATTGGTTGGCTGAACTGGTTGCCAGCAAAGTCCTAGCCAATCAGGTTTACTTCCTCACAGATCATTCAGCACAATCTGTGAGAGGAGGAGAGAGCTCTCTCAGGGAAGTAGTGGGACTGGAGTTACGACTAGGACTAGGAGTCGCTACTGCCATTGCGCCAGCCAGGCCAGCAACTAGGCTAACATGTCAGTAGGAGAAAGTTTAGAATATTAATGATAATTTACAATAGTAATGTGTATACCACTGTCTGGGCTACAGTTTTTGAGTTATATTGGTTATTTTGTAAAACACTGTTCTACTATAACGGCTACGATGTACCCCTTAAAAAAATCCTTCAAATGTTGGTCAATGTAGTTTATTTATGTAGTTACAAGTTATTATACACTATTACTTGCATTCCATTTCAACAAGTATAATATATATTCATGCCCTTGTTTTTTCAGTGGGGGGAATTTATCATGATTATGGTAATAGGGATTCCCCCCCAACCGCACCTAATATACTAATGCTGACTCCGGCCTCTTGGCATATAGGGTGCACCATTATTCTACACGAGGTCCGGCCTGGCATAGAATTCTGCGATAGCCTGTACCAGGATTCTCCCACGTGATCCTTTTAGCATCTTTCTTTATTATGAGTGTGCTTCCTCGTCTAGAAGTCTGGTTAGCTACCAAGTCTACCTCAAGTGCAGGAGTCCCCTCATGGCCATCATATGAGGTCGGGCACCAGGAGGCACTCCAAGATCCCATTATTTGTTAATTTTATTTCTGTCTTTGCTCTTCTCACTGCATATGCCGCTCTGTGGGCAGGCATTAGTTAAAGAGAACCCGTCATGCAAAATAACCCCCCTAAACTAAATATATTTTCATAAACTGCCATTAGAGAGCATTGCCTCTATCCCTTCATTGTCCCTCTACATGCCTGTAACCTAAGCAATGAGGTCCTAAAGCTGTATGCAAATGACCTGTGAATAGTCCAATGAAGCATTAGCATATTCAAGCTGTCCACTCATTTCATGAGTGGAGGGGCACAACGACACCACGCCCCATGCATGACTGACAGCTGTATAATATGTAAGCCGTTATAATGATGTTCTTCTGGTGCTGGCGCCCCTGCATCCTGTGTGTGTGTGGTATAGGAGAGGATACAGCAGCTCCAGGCAGCCATGTATCCAGAACATGTCAGATTCATGTGTAGTGTGTCTGTGTCTCTCACCTGTATATTAGGGGGAGGCATCAGCATCACAGATGCAGAACACCAACAACAGTAGCCATGCTTTACATACTTACACAACAGACATGAGCAGGGGGAGAGAGGGGAGGGGTAACAGGGGTGAACATCACTGCTCTGACCATGTGACCAGCCTCATGTACATGATAAAAAATAGATGATTTTACAATGATTAATATATGAAATAACTAGATAAAGGCTGGGATGGGATCCTTGTGAGCTGCTCCAACAGGTAGTGGTGACAGGACTAGTGGCAGAGACCTGATGACAGGTTCCTTTAAGCAGATATTTTCGATTTCTGTGCTATGCTGTGCACAACCATCTGTTGTGTTGATAATGTACTTATATAAGATGATGCTTATGATATAAATCCATAATGACACACTCGGATCTGATATCTTGCCTATAATATCAAACATACATTATCAACTTACATTACTATGCCCCCACCCTCCCCTCTTCTAGCATCTACACCACCAGGATAAGCCTATGCAAATAAGCCTGAGAGGCTCCATAGGTGTTAATGGAGACTGGAGCACCTCAGACCATAGTCCTTGCATGTAAGTTGCATATCTTTTCATCCTGTGGTAGATGTCCTTTGGTTATGCTGTAAGTTGAGTCTCCCTCGCTGGACAGGAAGTATCTGCTATGCTGCTCGCTTCCTATCCCCTCTCCCCCCTGTCGCCTCCAGTAAAGCAGAGAAATCTGAGCAGACAGGAAGACCTGCCCAGCCATAGTCAGACTGAGTTTATGGTCTTATCCATGACAATCAAAATATACATCAGGACTAGAGATGAGCAAGCACTAAATGCTCGAGTGCTTGTTTACTTGAGTCGAACTTCCCAATACTCGAATACCGAGCCCCCATTTAAGTCAATGGGAGTCTCGAGCATTTCAAGGGGACCAAGGTTCTGCAATAAAATGTGTCATTTTATTAATAAATAGGAATCGTCCTGTTTTGTTTTTTTTTATCAATCGAATATTCATGGAACTTCAAAGGAGAATGACCCGTGTAAAACATCTGCAATGTGTTCTTCACACATATTGTTCTTCACATACTATTGTGAAGAACACCTTTCTGTACTAATGTCTTCTAATAAGTTAGCAGAGTAGGAAACATCTGCAATGTTTCCATATTGCAGATGTTCCCGTACTCTTGCTAACTTATCCGAAGACGCGAGGTGCAGACGGTGTTCTTCACAATAGTATGTGAAGAACAATATGTGTGAAGATTCTTCATAAATACGTTGCAGATGTACGGAAATCTGCAATTGTTCTTCACTTCACTTAAATGATCCTGTGTTCACTGTTTTCATTTGTTCTTCACTGTGTTTTCCTTAAGTAAATGCTCGATCCGAGCAGGCGAAATACTCGCCGAGCAACGAGACGCTTCGAGTACGCTAATACTCGAACAGCATCAAGCTCGGACGATTAACTCGCTCATCTCTAATCAGGACTGATAGACACAGGTTAGAATTATAAGTGAAATCTGATTTTTTTTTTGTTAGAGAATGTGGTTATGATCCATCCCGAGTAATTTAAGAATTTTGTCTTTGTTGGATACCCCTTTAATGACATTATCATTAGCTCTGTATCTTATAAACATGTCCTGCATGAAAGAAAAATTCAAATAAATCAGGGAACACAACTCAGATGAAAAAAAATGTTTATTGTTTTGCCATAGAAAGCTCTAAAGTCTAAAGGCTCAAGTATCGATTAGTGAAAAGTAGCACAAGAAAAAAAAAAAAGAAAAGAAAAATGGTAAGTAAAGGCTGTACAAGTAAAATATATACACAACACTGGTACCAAATAAAATCATTTGGAATAAGATCATTGAAAATAAATGATAGACAACCCAATTTCTTAAAGCATTCCAAGCCGGGCACTCCAGCCACGGCGATACGGTTTTCTTTCTGTACAAGTGAAGATGGAATGCTATCTGAAAAGCAATATCGTAAGGGCGCACAAGGTAAGATTTCAGGGCAGTTATGAAAAGTTTTGCTGTGGACAAGAGCTTTCCTTTCTTTCAATTTCATTAATCTCCCGCTTATCATGAATTTAAACGTAGAAGAGTACCCTGATATACAAGACATTTAGCATCTATGGAGAGAAAAAGTTGTGCAGGAGTAACGGACTTGTAGCGGCTTTTGTTTTGCTTGCAGCCTAGCATCTTTAGACAGCAGATTAATTGAAGTTTTAATATAATATTCAATAAGTGCATGGTCCTCAAATAATACTGCAAGAAGGGTAGCGATATCTCATAGCATGCGGTCTCTCTAGTAGTATAAAAACCCTTTTCTTACAATTCATAGTATCTGTGCTTGAAACCTTTCCATAGTGCCCGACCTTTACTTTTTGTTACACGAGCACCAAATAGGACGTGTCAGTTTGAAGCTTTTATTCCCTGTACTGCACAATTATTTAATAGTAGAAGGGAGTCTGTCAGTATTTTATGGTTCACCGGGAACGGACGTCTGACAGACTCTGCTTTACGTAGACCTGTGAGAGCAGCATGTGATGGAGACGAGCTTCTCTCTCTACATGATGTATAGGTTACAAAAAATGGGACAGGATTTCAAAAGCAGAGTAAATCCTAACTTTGAGGAGAGGCAGAGCCCTGATTACTTCTTCCACACAGAGGATAACTTACAGCTTTTACTGTATCGTGTGGGCACGGTAAGCAGGCACTGTCTTTCCAAGAGTCCTGTCAGATTTAGGTTCTATTCCACGATCCACTGTTTGCAGCCTGCGTGTCACCGGCATTGTGGCCCGCTAAAACGATGAGACCACACATGGGGCAGGAATCCGACCTGCTCTTTGCTTGCAGACACACACAGGACTTTGAAACAACAGCTACCACATGGCCAAAAACTATTTCCATGAGCCTCTGCTTTCTTCTGACTTTAAAATCCTGCACAATCAATAACTACATTAGTCTTAGGGGATAGCAGAAAGCCCCCACCACACAACCTAAATCTCCTAGTAAACAAATATACACACTTCAATGATGGAACTTTGTATCATTTACCTCTGGACCCTCTCTCGGTCACACTACTGTGGGCGTCCTCCTTCCAGTTCTCCTGCTTTGTAGCTTATTATATACAGACACTCGCTCCTAGTCTTTGTACAATGTTAAGTATCCACAATGGTATAACACACTAAAAAACAAATCTCACTATTTACTAAGTTGTTGTTAAAAAAAAAGCCCATATTAATTGGACTACCTGTACTATGCTAACTACCATCAAGCCCCGTATTCTCTCCAGATCATTCATACAAGCACCAAGTAGGAAGCTCACTCTTAAATGTTTGCAAGAATGGGAGGTCCACACTGCACAGACGAGAGAGTACATACATATACCTAGACTAAAGTGTATGATAGCTGGAAGTCTACAGTAGGAAACACAAAAAAAAAAATGTAAAAAAATAATTTATATCTGTCAAATCAGGATTCTTCCAATATGAGAAGGCATCTGTAAAATGATAGCACTTATCTCCAGAATTTCAATCCATCTCGTCTCACCAAGTTCTTCGTAGGCTATGACCTGTCTCCGCACAGCACTGAAGTTATATTAAGCAGAATTAACCATTAGGGGCATCCAGACCACAAACCTAGGTCACAAACCACTAGAGCTACTTATATTTATCCTTAACCCATACCACAACCTTACTTTTTAGTCATATACTCGAGTATAAGCCTAGTTTTTCGCACAAAAAAAAAATGTGCTGAAATCAAACACGGCTTATACTCAAGTAATTAAATATAGGTTTTACCAGGTTTTTGTGTTAAAAATCAGGGGCCTCGGCTTATACTCGAGTATATACGGTATTTCAACCGAAGGAATAACAAATGTAGAAATGTATGAATTGGTGTTGGTGTTTTAAAACACCTAAAAAATAAAGCATTTTTTTTTTTAAAATTATTTTGGTAAGACACCATGTGAAAGTCACTGATAAACGTAGTTGCTGTATAGCTGTAGCGTGCTCATTGCTTGCTATAGGCCACAAAGTGAATGTAACCAACATAAGACATCTACTGCACACAGTGATCAACCCGGTCCAAGCATAGGCAGAACCCAAAATTATGTACTTGCATTTAAAGGGCACCTACCACCACAAATCTACCTATAAAAGGTAGATCGTGTGTAGGTGAATCAATGGACGTGAGGATAGCCCTTTTAAGGGCTAATCCTCACGTCCCCGCCACTTTTTTGTCCTTTTTTACCCTAATATGTTAATTTTGTTATGCGGCTACTTGGGCTGGAGTAGCCGCATCTGAGGTTAACCGAGGCGGCTACTCCACCCCCGGTAGCCACTTTACCCCCCTACCTCACCACCATGTTCCGGCGCGCAGCTGCTCGTACGCTGCGCGCCCCGTCCGCCCGAACCTGCCGTCTGCGCAGAACAGCAGGCCGCGCCTGTGCAGCCCGGCTTCGGAGCAGTGACCGCGCATCGGCAGACGGCAGGATCGGCGACGAGGGCGCGCAGCTACAGCAGCTGCGCGCCGAACATGGTGAGTAGGAGGGTAAAGTGGCTACCGGGGCGTGGAGTAGCGCCTCGTGTAATCTCAGATGCGACTACTCCACGCCCAAGTAGCCGCATAACAAAATTAACCATATTAGGGTAATAAAAGTTTACAAAAAAGTGCGGGGACGTGAGGATTAGCCCTTAAAAGGGCTAATCCTCACGTCCCATTGATTCACCTACCACCCGATCTACCTTTATAGGTAGATTTGTGGTGGTAGGTGCCCTTTAAGATATTTCAGCTGAACCCGCTAAAGTGCAAGGAAATGCACAAACAATTTACACACCTTACAGCAAAAGCATGAAAAAAATTGTAGATGTTTTTCTGTCACAATGAAACATCAGTAGTTAGAAGGGGTTGTCCGAGCCCCAAATTCCTTTATTTTTCTTAAATACTAAACAACCAACTTATAATGAACAGAACTGTAACATATTTTGCCTTCTAGAAGATCTGTGAGATGTAATTCGTTCCCTAGGGCTATTTCCTCCCATATGCTATAGTTCCCCCATCAGCCCTCTCTCCGCTCTGTGGGGTAGCCTTTGTAAACCTTCACTGCCCCTACATCCACAATACGCCAGAGGTGTCAGACAGAGAAGCCCACAAATTCCAGCTCGGACATCCCCTCTAAGTCAAATAATGACATCAACAACATCAATGACATCAATTGGTAAGAACATTTCATAAAACAAGTTATTAAAAGTATGTCACTCTAGCATCAGACTTCCCTTCCCACATGAACAGCTTTGTATGCATTACATCTGACCCTGCACATTACATTATTCCTGACTAACTCAATGCTCTAATATGTTCATCTACTGTCTACAGGCGCTTCTGATTGGGCCAACAACAAGGAGGGCTACGCACATTTTTTGTTGATACCCAATCATTTTATTCTAATGGTAAGATGCAGACAGAGGTGACTAGTGTCGCATTATTACCCTCTCCACATCCAGAATAAACCTTATGATAGGTGCAGGTTTCTGTGCCTGTACTTATGACTTATCCTGTAGTACACAACATGGGAATTCCATTTTAAAGGAGTGGAAGACCTTAAATTCTGTCCCCTTTACTGAAATGAGAGAAGATGTAACTTTCTTTATACCTGGCGAGGTAAATGAATGACAACATGAAATTTCTTCATTTTAAAGTGCACATAAGCCTAATTATTGGGAAGCAGGTTGAACGCCGAATCAGCTTCAGTGAATGTAATGCACACCTTTATTTTTTGTTATAACACAATTCTGTCCCCGACCATGATTTCCTATAAAAAGCTTGCAAAAACCAAAAAGTTAGGCCAATAGTCTCAGTAAATTTAGCATCATGGGCCTGGTAAAAGAATGTGGAGAAGATGCCTTCACCTAATGGATGCAACTGGTAAGAAAGACTAAAACTATGCCGTTTTGTAGGCTATATTAAAATTATTTAAAAAAAAAATTCCTGACAAGCAGTTCTCCTGTAGATCATGTACTCCGTGTTCTTAATGCACGTTACAATGATTAATAGGATTCTGGTATAACAAACTCAAATTCAGTACTGCCTTCTGAAGTAGTTGGCTTAAACATGTTCTGGTTGGACTGCTGTATGAAGATATCGTCCCAATTTACAGGTTTTGGCCCACCACCAGAGTGGTTCTCAGCAGATGCTGGTTCAGATTTGTCCGGATCAATGTCATATACGATTCCACCATCATTGATAACGGGGGTAGAATTGGAATTTTCCGATATGTATGCATACTGTCTGATCTGTAATGTCTTGCATGGATTTAGGCGGTAAAGCTTTGAGTCTCCAGCGGGGTCCAAACTGTGAACAGATCGAATGTGTGACGCCATGACTTGGTAATTAATAAATGAGCTACCACAAGTCAAGCACTGATATCTTCTCTCACCTGTATGGTGAATTTCATGCTTAGTACGATATTCAGCAAGAGGAAAGACTCTCTCACAATAACGACAAGGATATTTCTTTTCCCAGGAGTGAACATTGAAATGTCTTCGTAAACTTGTCAGACAAACGTATGATCTTTTGCATACAATGCAGATATAATAGACTCTTCCATCAACAATGAGCTCGTAGTGGTCCTCGTGTTTTAGTTTCATTCGTTTACGATTGGGAAACTCCTCATCATCCACCTCCAGCTTGGCCAACCCTTCTTCAGGATCTTCCTTGATGGGAATCACTATGTCATATGTATCTTCACCAATATTTGCATAAACTTTGCACCCGGTTGACAATCCCTCAATCTCCGACGCGGTGTCCAACGTGATTATTTTCTTTCCGTCTATTATGCGTCGAGGCTCAGAAGAGTCTTTACTAGTTCCAGAAACAACGTCGGCAATCTTGATTTTAAACTCCCCTGGTTTGGAAGATCCGGGGCTGAAGGTTACCACCTGCTTTTTTTGCACACCATCAAAAGACACATTTTTGTGTGTAATTGTAGGCTGTTCCACTGATACTACTGAGGAAGCAGGAGGAGATGTAATGCAATTTCCATCTAATATCAGTTCTGTTTTAGGTTTAACCATTCCAATAGGTTGTAGTTTTGGCAAGTTTTGGGGAGCATCAGTGGGGTTTGGTTTCTGAGTGGACTCTGTTGAGATGGAAGAGGAGTTGTTTTGGGAAGTCTGGACAGGAACAGCAGGTGTAACAGGGGCCGGCTGTGGAACTGGAGGGGCAGCAGAAGCATTTACAGGGGGATCTGGAGTAGAAACTTTTGTATCTGTGTTACTTGGGACAGGAGAAATGTTTTTTAAAGGGGGGTTTGTTGTAGGTGTAGCTTTTTCATTTGGCTGCGGAGGTTCACTCGTCGGGACAGGTGTTTTTGGATCAGTGGGGGTCTCATTTGGAACACTAGTTGGGATTTCCACTGGTTCTGTTTTTTCCTGACCTTTCTTCACTTGTTTTGTTGGCAATGTCTCAGAACAAAAGATCACATCATCATCATCGTCCGACTCATCTTCTATGACATTTGTTTCTATGGTTGAATCTTTAGAGAATGATAAAGAGAATGATTCAGCGATGATTGGCATTCCTGAGTCTTTCCCTGCACTTGATGATGGAGAGTTTTTAGGCGATGACTTTGGATCTGAATTAGACTGGGCTTCAGGTGAACCATCCAGACCTCCGCCAGACATACTCTTCACTTGTGATAAAGGTATTCCAAGCTCTGCTATGAAGGGAACTCCTAGCAATTTTCCAGATTTTATCAGTTCTTCCAGCATGTCACTTTTCACACGAAAAATTTTAGCACTGTAAATATAGTTGAGAATTTCTGCAAATATTTCCGCTCTGAGGAAATTCAATTCCACGACTGGTCCAGCGACAATGAACAGCTGGTGGAAATAAGTGCTGCAGGCAGAAAGAATATTCTTGTGAGCCCTGAATTTTCGATCTTCAACGATGACAGTGACATCACAATACAAGCCCTGTAGCCGCTGGTCATTTAATGTTTGCAATAAGTTGCCGGAATATTGGGTGTCAGTTGCCGTTATTAATTTCTTTGCCTCCATGTCTGCAAAGAAATATAAAAATGTGTCAGCCCACAAGTATCAATAACACACGTGAAAGTCAATAGCGATAAACTGAAATGCTAATACAGTCACTGTAAAAGAAAAGTGATATATGTTCAGACGGTCAGCAGTGCAGCATGTTTGGAGACACTTGACCTGACCAGGGTGACTGACTTTGTGGGAATTAGTCGGACACGAGCACTTCCAAAGAAATCAGCCAACTGACAGCTACTTTAACAGGATATAATAGGGATTGTTATACCCCACCCACAGCATGGTGCAGGAAATCCCACCCATCAGAAGAACATGGGTCCCGAAAAATCTGATGAGACCCCCACAGATCACAAGAACAAGTTGACTGATGGGGTCCCAGATACCTCCGTCGGACCCCTCGTCGCTCCCCTAGTGTAATGGAGCAGACGACTGAATAACCGTTCTGCCACATTCATCTCTATGGAGCTGACGGAGCTTGCCGAGCCCCACACTCTTAGCTCCACTCATCTCCGGGAGCAACAAGGGTCCAACAGAGGTACCTGGGACTCCATCTGACCCCTCTTTCTCATGATCTGTGGGGGTTTCATCCTGGAAAAGACCAATGTTAGACTATTTTTAACCCTTTTCTTACTGAAAGCTGTGACAAGACATACATGATGAAAATGTAGGTTATTTGTTACTACATTGTAGAAGGGCCCAGCAGAATGTGCGATCTATAGGGCCAATTATTACTATGGTTACTTTTGCAGAAATGCTTTCACAATATAAATTTAACTTCTAATTTTTTTCCAATGTTCTTAACGGTGAGGGGGTTATTAAACTATGTAATATTTATGGGTTAATACATTTCGTGCCTTTTCCGTACAGGTTAGAACTTCTATTCACTCATATTATGTACTACACGTTTAGTATAATGGTTTACTGTTAGACCATATAAGAATGCAATGTGACTATGAAGTTGGAGGAGGATGGATAAAGCTTTGGGGAGTTGAAGAAAATGATATTCCCCAGTGTCCATGGACTTTGCATGAGCTGGCAGCAGATGTGCTGGACTCTAGTCAAACTCCTAGGTCACTGATGGAAACCATGAATGATCTGGCATTTCTTCACAATATTCTGGATGGATGATAAAGGGGTATTCCACATTATGGATATATTCTCACCTGGTGGCATTACACGAGAGTAGGCGAACCTTTATTCTACAGGGCCACCAAGGCTGGGCATATAGGGCACAGTATAAAACAAATTTATTTCTCTGGGAAGAAAAAAAAAAAAAAAAAGACCCAAGATGTTCAGCAAATTACTTTATTATTAATATAACAACAAGTATATCCCCACATAAAGGCAAAGTCAAATAATTAAAGGGATGGAGGCTACGAGGCCAATAACTTCAGCTGATCTCATGATAATGCTGGGCAGGCTTATTAGCCACCCATGTGATGCACAGAGGGTCTATAGCCATCAGCACCTTGTACACCTAGTGATGCCAGGCAGGGCCAGGTCTCTGAGGCTATAGAGAACATATGGCAGGAAAGAAGATCTAGGACGTCTGCACTAACTGCAGGTGGTGTCGCCCCGATGTGTTGTCACTATTCTGCCACCTCCATGGGAACCACCACTGCAGAGGGGATGTTGTGCACCCTTCCCATACATTATTACAGGCCTGACACAACTAGGGAGTAAGACACAATTCAGACAGATTTTGGGCATGAAGCATCTTGCAGGTGGGCGTCTGGCCCATACCGGTGACCCCTTCATCACTATGGCCTGTACTTACATGGAGCTCCCCTGAGGAGGGGCCCAGCTCTGGCCTTTGCACCAATATTGACCTTCCCTCCCCTCTCCATCCATGCTCTGCACCCAGTTAAACGCCAAATAATCGCAAATCGATCACTCCCTTCAGGGATCGTACAAGACAATCGGCCGATCAGGCCCCCTGCACACAGGGAGCTCCCGGCCTCCATGCTGCGCTCAGCAGCGGCCTACACCCCAGGCCAGCCGCCGGCCTATGAGGCCTCAGGGCCCGCAGCCCCCACAGCGAGGCATCGGGCCCTGCCCCGTGTACAGCCTGGGCCCGCACATGACAACATGGCGGCGCTCACAAAGGAAAAGACCGGGACAGCTCCTGGCGCTGAGGAGTCTAGGCCCCGGCGCACACTGTGCGGCACACTCACAGCCCGCATTATGCTTCCCACCACTGTGACACAAACCGCAGCCGCAAGAGCCCCGGTCACCCAGTGTGCGGTATTTACCTGCTGTCCCCGGGCCACCCGGTGCCTCGGCTTCCGCAGACAACGAATGAACAAGCTCCTCCCGCACACACCGAGCACCGCTGCACCACCGGGCTGTGACCTGCAGAGGGCACCCGAGGCCGCCCCCAGTGACCGAACTGCCAGACAAGCGCTCGGGAAAATTCGACAATTTCCGATAATGTGCAATCTCGCGAGAGTCTCATGTATTCCTGCCTTTGCTGTAGGGTTCGGTTACACGTGGGAGTCTCCGGTGCTAAGCGCTCATATTACGTCCACAACTCACATCCAGACATTGTGACGGCCTAACCGTCTATCGCTTCATACAGTGTAACGCTATGTATTACAGCGCCGTATTAATGGGGGAGATAAGAAAAAAATGGTCAGTCTTTGTTCCAACGCACAATGCGGTTACAGGCGGAGGTCAGCGCCCCCTCGTGTTCAGGAGAGGAAATCGCATAACTCGGTTTTGTTGAGTGTGGCGGCACGGGAAGCGCGCGACCGGGGGGAGGGGACTGTGCTCGTGCACGTGGCCGCTCTCCAGGGTCCTGCTCCTCAATTTGCTGCCTATTGTTTGCCAATAGTCATGGGGCAGAGAGGTCTATGGGCCCCCTCAAGTAGCACTGAGTAGTCTCAGAAACACCCCGCATGTGGATGTAAATCAAAATTTTGCCACATGTCAGGGGCATAAGTAAAGCAGTGCCATGGGCAATGGGAGGGCACATTTAGCAGGACTTGATGACAGGCAAAATGTGGAATTTGCAGGCTGCGCCATCTAGAGGGGTTATTTTTATGTGTTTTTTTTCACATTTTTTCAATTAATCCGTGGACTGTCGAAAAATTTGAGAGCCTGTCCTATACAGAAGTCTAAGGTTGATGACACACGTAGCGCTTTGTCTGCGTTTGAAATGCAAACAAAGCCGCGCCCCGATCGCATCGGCGTTTCTACGGAAACACCTGAGATCGGGAACGAGTTGCCGGTGTTTTGCGTTAATTTCCATAGAAACGCCAATGCGATTGGGCCGCGGCCCACCCCGGTAGGTGCGGCTTTGTCTGCGTTTGCGTTATCAAACGCAGACAAAGCGGTGCATGTGGCACTGGCGTAAGGGTAAAACAAAAAGGGATGCGTATTCAAGATGAATCTGGAATGGGTATTATGCCTTCTGCATCAGTTTTTGCAGATGTGAATAAAAATGGAAGAGCGGATGCCATATGGATAGGAAAGAAACGGATGCAGATACCAAATGGGAAGAATATAGATCTATTTTTAACGACATGTGACGTAACTGTGCATTTCTGTGCACAGGGATCTAATGGGGTCCTCTTCATATGTACTGGATGTCCTCCATAATGCAGGCATTAATTGTGGGTGTTACATGCAGTGACAAAAGTCTGCCTCATTTAATTGCCAATGACACTTGTGTCGCCCCTATGAGGCATCATCTCCGAGACTCAGAGGCTGGTAATTAGGTGCCATCTCTTATAATCTAGACAGCAATAGGTGAACAGTAAAAATCAACATTTACTGAAAAATTGTTGTATTCGGATATATAGAAGGAGCCTAAAAATACAGTTAAAAAAACATCAAAGTTCATATCACCCCTCTTTCCTTACAGCAGAAATAAACAAACATAAAAATGTTAGGTGTCCTTTGTCCACAAAAAGCCCGATACATATAAGAATGATTATTACCAGAAAAAAAAAAACATCCAAATGTCCAAATCACCACTTTTTGGCCATTTCGCAAAATAGTGTGAATAAAAAGTGATTGAAAGGTTGTACAGACAAATAGTATCTTACATAGGTCCGTACACCGAAGTATGAAAAACTATGGTGAAACAAAGTAGGTTTTTTTGTACACAAGATTTTTAGAAATTAGCTGTGTCCTTATAAGGGTAATGACAGCCCCTGTTTTTTTTTTTTTACCATTCTGCCATTTGTAAACCCAGTCTCATTTTATGTAACAACATATTATGCAGTACAGTATGAAATGCCTTGGAAATGTTTACA
This sequence comes from Engystomops pustulosus, assembly GCA_019512145.1. Taxonomy (NCBI): domain Eukaryota; kingdom Metazoa; phylum Chordata; class Amphibia; order Anura; family Leptodactylidae; genus Engystomops; species Engystomops pustulosus. The sequence goes on from CM033650.1 coordinate 41,005,526, forward strand.
TATACAACATCTACAGTTTTCCCCAGGTCCAGTCTAGAATTTACCTCCTTATAGATGCCAAACAGATTAGCCGTTCCCTTATAAACCCATCCGGATGATGTGCATCTTTTTTATGTCAATGTTTTCCTGTCTTTATTCCTGCTACATTTATTTCTGTAATTTTTTTCCCAATAATTCTGCAACTTCTCATCCCATCTTGCCTTATAGTAATGTCCCCTGGGTTGTTGACCGATTTGATTTTGGGCCACCACTAAGGTCTTTCTTTCTGGATCTCTCTATATTTCACCCTTTCGGCCTTTTACTGTTGTTCTCATTGAGGAGAGTTGGACCAGCAGGTACAAGACACAGAGGGATCAGGCAAGCGTATAGTGACATCACTCATGTCTGCTGAAACTGGTGAGCCGGTAATGGCCATGAACCACCAATTTTACGCTTATCTTTGTCAGGAACATTCTGGGTCCTGAACTAGACGCAAATGTTATTTAGTTAATCGGTATCTGCATTTATCATTTCTTTCATCTTCTCATTTCTGCTTACAAGGACTCCACATATGCCCTTCCTTCTCAGATGTCATCACAATTTCTAAAGAGACTGCAACCTTTCAATGTCACAGCTACACAATAGCCACAATCAAACTATGTGTTACATATTCCCACTCTATTCCTTTTTCAGGGTGTGGTCACACATTGCGTTTATCGCATGCATTTAAAAACGCATTACAACAAAATGCAACCATTAATGCATTGTTAACACATGCGTTAACATCGTGTTAATGCATGCATTTGTAAATGTAATATTAACGCATATGTTAACACAAGCGATACCATTTGTATTTTGTAAACGCAAGTGTTAACAGCTGTTTAATTAGGCAAATCTCTCTTCAGCTGTTGCAAAAATTGCAGCCTTAACCCCTTAACGCTCTGCGCCGTAGCTCTACGGCGCAGAGGTATAAGGGGTGTATGAAGAGGGCTCACGGGCTGAGTCCTCTTCATACAAAGGTGGGGGTTTTTGCATTTTGCAGAAAACCCCCACCGCTAATAACCGCCATCTTTTTTACGATCGCTGCGCCCCCGAACGTCATCGGGGGGCGGCGATCGGTTACCATGGTAGCCTCGGGTCTTCTTTTGACACGAAGCTACACGGCTTATGCAGGTTCGTTACAATGAGCCAGTGGCTCATTGTAATGTATGACCTGCAAAAATGCCATATATTGCAATACAGAAGTATTGCAGTATATGGTAGGACAATCTGATCATCTAGGTTAATGTACCCGTAGATGGTCTAAAAAATAGTGGAAAAAAAAAGAAAAAAAAAGTTTAAAAATAAAAAAATAATAAAATATTAAAATTCAAATCACACGCCTTTTCCTAGAACGGATTAAAACTAATCAACAGTAAAATCACAACATATTAGGTATCGCCCGCTGTCCCAAATGCCGATCTATCAAATATAAAAATGGTTACGGGCGGCGGTGACCTCCGAGGCGGGAAATGGCGCCCAAATCCGAAAGCGACTTTTACACCTTTTTACATAACATAAAAAATGAAAATAAAAATGATCAAAATGTCCCACAGAACCTCAAAATGGGAATTGAAACGTCGCCTCATTTCGCAAAAATGTACCCCACACATCTCACGTGCGCCAAGTATGAAAAGTTATTAGCGTCAGAAGATGGCAAAAATTGTTTTTTTCTTTTTTTGTACACATTCGTTTAATTTTTGAAAATGTATTAAAACACAATAAACCTTATAAAGTTTGTATCAACCGTGATCGCACCAGACCAATAAGTAGGCATGTTATTTGAGCAGAGTGAAAGTCGTAAAAACTGAGGCCCCAAGGAACGACGTGCCGTTTTTTTTTTATTTTTCCACATTGGAATTTTTTTCAGCTTCGCATTACCAGCATGTTAAAATAATAACATTACGGGAAGTAAATTTACACACAAAATAAGCCCTCACACAGGTTTGTACACGGAAAAAATGAAAAAGTTATGGATTTTTAAGTTGGAGAGACGAGAATGAGCCGAAAAACCCTGCGTCCTTAAGGGGTTAAAGGGCACCTACCACCACGATTCACCATAAAGGTGAACGGGTAGGTGGATGAATGGACGTAAGGATAGCCCTTTTTAGGCTAATCCTTACGTCCCGGCTTATCCTTTTGTTAACTTTAATGAGTTATATGCTAATTTTTTTAAGGGCGGCTACTGGGGCGTGAGTAGCCAACTAAGCTACTAGTTCGCGGCTACTCACGCACCCAGTAGCCTCGTTCTCCTCCTCTACCAGGTATCTTGGCGGCGCAGCTCCTCTAGCGCGCGCCCTCTATCAATACCCTTGCGTTCTGCGCTTGCGCAGACGCAGGCCTCGGGTGGGCGCGGCGTAGCTCCGAGGCTGGGCGCTACTGAACTGCGCATGCGAGACCCCGGTACTCGACGAGGGCGCTCGCTACAGGAGCTGCGCGCCTAAGATTACCTGGTAGGCGGAGGAACGAGCTACTGGGCGTGAGTGCCTGTGGACTAGTAGCCTCATGTCCGCTACTCCCGTCCCATTAGCCGCTTTAAAAAAATTAGCATGTACAACTCATTAAAGTTTACAAAAGATAGCCGAACGAAAGGATTACCCCAAAGGCTATCCTTAACGTCCCATTCATCCACCTACCACCCGTTCTACCTTTATAGGTAGAATCGTGGTGGTAGGTCCCCTTTAATTGTGAGATGCCTAAACTCTTTGTGATGCTTCAAGGATGTTCTTCTTTTTCTGACTTTCCACATATAATGTCAAAATATTTTTGTTCATTGCTAAAACTAAAAAAAAATTAATAAAAATACAGTTACATGTAAAAAAAAGCAATGGGTGGTCACACCAAATATTGATTTGGGGTGATTTTCGTCCACTGTTCCTCCAGTTTCTTCCACAGTTCTGTGGCTGTTGTGGGTCTCTTGGCTATCACTTTGTAAACCAAGAATTTTCAAGAGGTTTAGATCAGGACTCTTTATTTCGTTGTTCCAATGTTTTCTGTTTCAAGGAACTGCTTTATCCATTTTGTTGTATGACAGGAGGGCATTTTCCTGCTTAAAAAAATGCTGGCTGATTAAGTGATGAATGCAAGGAAGGATTCTTATGTTGTTGGTACAGATTCTGTTTCAGACGTGCATTTACTTTACCATGTAGCTGTATGAGAAGTCCAACCCCTGCTGCAGAAAACATTCCTCAAACAATCACACTTCCTTCACCACCTTTCACTGACTACTTTACACACTTTGGATTCAGTGTTTTCCCGGTTTGTTGAAGACCCAAATAAATTAAATATACTTTCATCACTTAAATGAACTATGGACCACTTTTCTGTCCACACAACATGCTCCTCAGCAAAAGTGATTCTTTTTGCTAAAGAGATATTTTGTCACCTCAGTGTGGGGTTTCTGTCCAAATTCTCTTAAAAGTAGTGACACTGTATGATGAGACAGATCTGTAATCTGTTTAGTGCTGAACTGGTGAGCAATTCCAGCTGCAGTGCTGAAATAATTACCCATGGAGATTCTGTGCATTATGCTTTCCTCTCTTGCATTTATCTTTTTAAGACGACCTGCCTTCTTGGAGGACTTGATCTTACAGTTGATTGTGTGATCATACAGGCAGTCCCGGGTTACATACATAGATAGGGTCCGAGGTTTGTTCTTAGTTGAATTTGTAGTTATCGAATTGTATATTTTATATGTAGATCCAGACAAAAAAATTTTAGCCCCAGTTGAATTGGAGTTTAAAGAGAACCCGTCAGCAAATAACCCCCCTAAACTAATATATTTCATAACTGCCATTAGAGAGCATTGCCTCTATCCCTTCATTGTCCCCTCTACAGCCTGTAAACCTAAGCAATGAGGTCCTAAAGCTGTATGCAATTACCTGTGAAATTGTCCAATGAAGCTTAGCATATTCAAGCTGTCCACTCTATTCATGAGTGGAGGCACAGCCACACCCCCAGTGCATGACTGACAGCCTGTATAATGAGTGAGGCTGTATAATGATGTGCTTCCTGGTGCTGGCACCCCTGCAGCCTGTTGTGTGTATGAGAGATACAGCAGTCCAGGCAGCCATGTTACAGCGAACATGTAGATTCATGTCATAACTGATGTGTGTTCTCTCACCTGTATATTAGAAGGATCGCACTTTCAGCAGATGCAATGCTTTTACTTTAGCAGATGAGCGAGTATACTCGTCCGAGCTTGATGCTCGTTCGAGTATTAAGGTACTCGAACGGCTCTTTGCTCGGACGAGTATTTCCCCTGCTCGAGATCGAGCATTTATTTAAAAAAACACAGTGAAGAACACATGAAGAATAATAAAAACAGTGAACACAGTGAACACAGTAGTTAATGCAAAAGAGTGAAAACCATGAGAAGATCGATGTGCGGCACATCTGCTTACTTGTCCCAGGAAGATAAACAAGCGCGGACATCAGACCAGCACCGGACGAACACATCGAACACAGGCAGGGGACACATCAGAGCAGGCACGGGGAGACATCAGAGCAGCAGGGAGACATCGGGCAGCGCGGGAGACAGGCGGGCACACGGGGGAGACATCGGGCAGCACGGGGCAACATCGGGGCACGGGGAGACATCGGCAGCACGGGAGACATCGGGCAGCCGGAGACATCGGATGCACTGCATACACGAAGTACCGCAATGGGAGACATCGGGCAGGCAGGGGGTACATCGGGGCGCACGGGGGAGACACGGGCAGCACGGGGAGACATCGGGCAGCACGGGGGACTTCAGTGGAAGAAGAGACGTATCCGGTGACAGCGTATCCCCGCAATAAGCAGATGTGCCGAACATCTGTAATATTCTCACTGTGTTTTTCACTGCGTTTTTTCACTTCATGATCCTGTGGTCATGTGTTCACTGTTTTAATTCTATTCTTCATTGTTCTTCACTGTGTTTTTCACTAAATCATCCGTGTCACTGTTTTATTTATTCTTAATTCTTCACTTCTTCACATCTGTTAACTTGTTGGGAGATAATATAACGCGCGACAGTGAAGAATAGATTGCAGATGTTTGCATACATCTGCTAACTTATCAGAAGACATTCTTTTCAATTAAAACACATTTTTTCCGAACATGGTCCCTTGAAAAATGCTCGGGTCTCCCATGACTTCATGGGGCTACGTTATTCGAGACGAGCACTCGAGCATCTGGAAAAGTTCGTCTCAATAAGAGCACCCGAGCATTTTAGTGCCGCTCATCTCTATTACTATACATTCCACACCTACATGAGCATGAGGGGGAGAGAGGGGAGGAGTAATCAGGGGTGACATCACTGCCTCTGACCATGTGACCAGCCTCATTTACATGATAAAGAATAGATGATTTTACAATGATTAATGTATGAAATAACTAGATAAAGGCTGGGATGGGATCCTTGTGAGCTGCTCCAACAGGTAGTAGTGACAGAACTAGTGACACAGACCTGATGACAGGTGTCCTTTAAACATTTTTGGTTGTAATGGGACCAAGGATTATCAATAAAGCTTCATTACATACACCTTACGGCTGATTATTGCAGTCTGTGACTATAGTAAAGCATAGTATAGCTTCACCAGAGGTCAGAGGGGTCTGTCTGTAACTATGGGTTGTCTGTAAGTCGGGTGTCCTTAAGTAGGGGACCGCCTGTATTCTACAAAAACACAGACTTGGGCTTCATCTAGAAAACTTGCTTCTGGAGGGTTTCAGTCACTATGAAACAGCACACCATTTCCACAAACTGGAAAGTTAGGCTGCCAATTAAATAGGGTTTGTCAGATAATTAACGATTAGTATGAGGTGTCAGATTAACACCAATGAGTATGGTTTCACATTTGAGTGTGTAGTGCGTATCTGTTGCACTTTAGTTGCATTGTATCTCAGTTTTGCTTGCAATTTGTCTCCACATCAGCAAAAAACCCTGAAGGTTTAACATTGGTTTGAAAATATAACACCTGGTTTCCCAGCTTCACCACTGAAAAAAATGGACCTGTCATCAGTTTTTTTTTCCAACAGCCATGTTGAACAATGAGATGGATCATTTTTTTTCTAATTTGGGCCCCATTGGATGACTTTTGGAGATGTAAAAATGACATACTGTAGGTACATAGTTTATAGGGTTGAAAAAAGACACATATCTATCAAGTTCAAGCAAGGAAGAATATGAGTGTTAAAATAGTGCTGCTGCTCACGGTCACTGAGAATTTTATTCTGATCAGTTTCCGGTACCTGCTGCCCTCCCCCTATCCTCTCCTATGTGTCTTTTTCTTGTCTTTTGTGCGATACTTGTTTACCTGTGGTATTTTATCATTTGATACTTGTAAATTTTACCTAGTACTGTGATGCATTGCTCTAAGGCTGCATTCACAGCCCGACGGGCATTTGTTCGCTGCAGGTTGACCCCTCCCCACTCCATAGCGATGCATGATGCGTTGAGCTTTAACATGGGGAAAGATAGGACATGCCCTATCTTTTCCCTGTGTATGGTGCCATCTATGGGGACCATATATACGCCCCCCCAATGGTCGTGTGAATTCAGCCTTAATTGTGAGATGCCTAAACCCATTGTGATGCTTCAAGGATGTTTATCTTTTTCTGACCTTCTACATATAATGTCAAAATATTTTTATTCATTGCTAAAACAAAAAAAAGTTAATAAAAATACAAATACACCAAATATTTATTTAGATTTCTGTTTTTGAAAGCATTCGAACAAATCGAACATAAGTTTTCTGTATTTTTAAGGAGATTTCAGGATTGACTTTTTATTGTTTTAATTAGTTCTGAAATATATAATATTAGAAACCCCCTATATATTAACCCATTTTCTAATCTGCACTTCTCAAGCTATTAGAACCAGCTTTTAGGAAGATTGTTAACCCCTTGAGATCTTCATAGTAATTAAATCAAAATGGAGGTGAAATTTAGAATGGGCCTAATTTGTCAATAATAATAAAATCTATAATTTTTGCATCACCATTTTCCAAGTAGCATGATTTTTAAAATTTTTGGTCTGTATTGCTGAATGAGAGCTTGTTTTTTGCGGGATATGTTGTGCTTTATTGATACTATTTTTACTCACATTTCATTGCATTTTATGTGGGACAAAATAGGTAAAAATCCTTATTTTTGGTGGGTTTAAAAAAAATTTCTTTACGGTGTTCATCCTGTGGATAAATTATGATTTTGTTTTCTTGTATGGGTCATTATGGATGTGACAATACTACATACATGGGGTTTGTATGGTGATTTTTTTTTATCGTATATGTTATTCTAATACTTTGGGGGCTTTTTGATTTATTTATTACTTTGTTTTTATTTAAAACTTCTTTTTTACTTGTTGATTGCTTCTTCATTATATTACCCTGCGATACTGATCTATTGCAGGGTATTAGCACTGTCAGCCTATCCTGATGCATAGGCTGACTCACTGCCGGTAAGATCCCGCATGTAACATTTACTTTTGACAACCCTGGGGTTTTAGCTTAGACCCTGGAGTTGCTATAGCAATGAACAGCACCCCCAAAAACCCTGTGGGGAGCACCAATAAGCAGGGGATTAGCCCTGCAGCAATTTGACCCCTAGGTGCACCAGGATGTTATACTACGTCCCCGTGGCTAGATGCTAAGCGCACCGGGACGTAGTATAATGTCCAGCTTCTGGGACCGGCTCACGAACGGAGCTGGCACCAGAAGCTGCGGCTGTCAGCTGTCTATCACAACTGACACAGCGCTGTAACACCCGCGATCGGACCCGACTCCGATCACGGGTGTTAACCCCTTACAAGCATGACCACGGCGTGTAAGGGTGTTCCCGCTATGGATCGGATCCGCCGTGCCTATCCTCTTCTGGGCAGCCTTGAAGACCGCCTAGTGCTTCGGGCCTGCCCGATGTCCCTGGCAGTCAGATCCCTTCCGGGTCTGACTGTAAACTGTCTGCGCATGCGCCTTCATGCTCAGACAGTTTACACTGCTCTACAATGAAAAAGTATTGTAGAGCAGTAAATTGAACTTGAACCAGCGATCAGAGTATCGCTGGTTCAAATTCAAGTATGTATAAGTAAAAAAAGTTAAAAACACTAATGTTAACACATTAGAATAAAAAAAATACATAAAAACATAAGCCCCTAAAATGACACTTTCCCATAAAAACACTTAATAAAGTATAAAAAACACAAAAACACAAAAAAAGCCACATATATGGTTTTGCCGCGTCCGTAACAATCTGTATAATAAAGCAGAATCGTTACTGGACCTGCACGGTAAACGCGGGGAGAAAAACGCAAAAAATGTTCTGAAAAAAGATAATTTTTAATTAATACCTTTAAAAAAATGCTCTAAAAGGTGATAAAAAGAATGTTACACACTCTAAAATGAGACCACTAAAAAGAAAAACTCTTCTTGCAAAAAATAATCCCCTAACCAGATTTGTCAGACTAAAAATAAAAAAGTTCTGCATATTAAAAGATGGTGATGCTAAAATGAATAAAATTGTCTCCAAATTAGTTTTTATTCAGTAAAATTGAATAAAATACATAAAACCCCACATATTTGGTATTGCTACTACCGTGACAATCTGCATAATAAAACAGAATCGTTATTGGACCTGCAAAGTGAACCCTGTAAAAAACAACCTCAAAAAACTCTCCAAAAAAAAAGATGATTTTTAATTAATACCCTTTAAAAAATACTCTAAAAAGTGATTTTAAAAAGTTACGCACTCTAAAATAAGACCACTAAAAAGAACAATCCTTCTTGCAAAAAATAAGCCCCTAACCAGATTTGTAAGCTGGAAAATAAAAAAGTTATGCATATAAAAGTCGGTGATGCTAAAATTTACATTTTTGCCTAATTACTTTTTATTCAGTAAAATGGGAACATTTTTTTAAAAAAACTATATAAATGAAGTCTTTTCGTAATCGTGGAGACTCATAGAATAAAAATAATATACTATTTTACGGTATGGTAAACGGGCAAAGAAAAAACACAAAAAAAGTTCCTAAAAATTGATGATTTTCATTTCCTTCACCAGCAAAGAGTTAATAAAATCTCACCAATCTGCTATAGATGCCCCAAAATTATGTACCAGAAAAGTGGCAAAAGTGGCAAAAAAATAAGCCCCTATAGGTCCACAACAAAAAAAATTATAGCCTGTACAATTTGACAATGCAAATCTGATCTGCATGGCGCCTCCTTCTCTTCTATGCCCGGCCGTGTGCCCATACAGCAGGTTACCACCACATATAGTGTATCGGTGTACTCGGGAGAAATTGGGTATCAAACTTTGTGGAGCCTTTTTTTCATTTAATCCATTGCAAATGTTTAATTTTCCACCCAAAATGAGTTTATTGTCAAAAAATATATCAATTTGTAGACCACACCTCCATTTTGTTTTAACCCCCATAAAACACCTAAAGGGTTAACAAACTTCTTAAAAGTGTTTTTTCATACGTTGAGTGTAGTTTCCATAATGGGGACATTCACAATTCAATTCAATAAGTGGTTAAGGGGGAGAAATCTAGTGAATATGATGTTTGGAGCACCATCTGAACGTTGAGAACCAGATTGGTGAAGTGGTATTCCTGGAATAAGCATAATACATAAAAATGGGTCCTTAAAATATAGCGTAAGCTAATATGTAATTAGTTGTTATTTAAAATTTTAAAATTGTCAATAATCTTTCTCTGACCTGTAATGCTTTTCTTTTCTTTAAATACAAAAATAATTTAAAAAAAAATTAATTTTGCTCCCCTTAGCAGAAAAATGCTGTGGACATACAATGTAATGAAGAATTAAAATGCTACTGGCCCTTTAATCAGTCCGTTGATTTTCTATGCACAGAGCAGACACGGGACAGAAGATGGCCGCTGGTCACTTGTCCACATAACATGTCCTGCACCTGCCTTGGCAGGTCATGTGATCACCACTATGTTTGGCTGTAGTCGGTTGGTTGCAGCACATCCAGTATGGCCAGTGTTATGGTGAGACGTCATCTCAGTGTGGTAATGTGCAGTGATGGCAGTTACACACATCATTACTATGTTAACAGAGCAGGACATTCTGTTACATCATAACTGGGAGCAGAGCATATGAGGGAGGAGGAGTCACTGAGAACTATAGGATCATGGGACTTGTAGTTTCCAGTGGCGGCCATCCTTGAGAAGTTGCTGGTTACAACAAGTGCACTAGTACAAGGACAGGAACCACCCCTATGCCTCCTGGTGTGGACGTGGTGGAGGTGGTGGAGACGTAAGGGGGGTGCGGCTGACGATATACTAGCATTTGTGATTATTTCAGGGCTTCTACACCACTCGTGCAGACCCTGCTGCACTAGTGTGGGTGGACCTTTAGTAGGTTTCTAAGGTTTGTTTTATGTTTATAAGACTGTTAAAGTCAAGCTTAACTTATAAATTCTTTAAATACACATTTAAGAAACCCGTGGTTTAGCCATTATATTGGATATACTCGCTAATGGGAAACTTAAGGCCTTGTCTTTTTTTAATGGAAGGAACAATATTGATTAGCAAAATATATCACAGAAATGTTTATAACAACCCCATCTTACAATATATGAAAAATTACATGAAATGGTAGCTGCTTTCTATTGCTATAGATAAGACTGATAATCCATTACATGATTTATAGCTTTAACACAAAATCTCCTGGATGTTCATCTCCGACAATAGTGTCTATGATTAATGATACAAATAATGGATTTAATTCAAGGACGTTGCTGCTACTAATCCTTACATTCGGATGAAGCACTGCTAAGTTCAATACACAATTATCATGGTTAATAATGAGAACATCTACAAACATTACTACTTACAGTACAGATTCTTACTCTTCCTTGAATAAATTCTAGGCTACATTAACAGTGTTGGAATTTTTCTTTCTCACTGATCAAATGATTATTAGGTACAGTTTATGGTAAATTGAACAGATCTGGGTATTAAATTGTTCAAAGCTTGGTCCTAATTTTTTATGTATATTTACAACACTAAACAAAGATATGTGACAGTACAGAGAACTGCATACAATAAACTGCATTGTAAACTGCAAGCTTTGTATAAGAAACGACATGCCAATTAGGATAAACAATCTGAAAGAGCAGCAGAAGCCTGTGTGTGCCTGTGTCTCCTAATGGATACTCCCCCCCCCCCCCCTCCCATGCCTGCTCAATGCACATGACAGGAAGTGGGGAGGGTTGAGGGAGCTGCATGAGTCTGGAGGAGACTGAGACAGGGACACACAGACTGCAGCTGCCCCCTCTCCACACACTGCTGGCAGGGAGCATAGGCTACTGGAACCTGTCACCAGCTAAAAGTTACATTAATGGTGACAGCTTAGCTATAGATGGAGTATGCCACTTCCGTGAAGCCTTAAAAGCAAGAGACTGCTATTCTATTTAACCATTTCCCTTTTCTTCTGTTGTTGCCCTGTGCTTCTAACAACAGAAATCTTATTCTTATTTGATGGAGTGGGTCATGGTCCAGGCAGGAATAGCAGTTATGTGGGTGTTGAGGAAATGACCTTGGTGCACAAACATGCTGTAGAATATAATGCTTGTGGGAGACAGTGGTATGCAACCTTATCACATTTTATTCATAGATTGTAAGCAAGTTGTGACATCTGTGTTAGAGTCTTCCTCACTTCGTTTTGTCAGGCTGTTAAGATTCTAACTCCTGTGTTCTGTCCTATTAGATGTATCCTGTGACAATTTAAATCTATCTCTCCCCTCCTCCATAACCATATTAAGATCACCCATTATCATTAAGGGGCAGTTACCATATTCTTCCACAAAATTTAGCAGAATATTAACCCCTTATCAACCCCCCTATCGGCTTTTTACGGCGGTCATTAAGGGTACTTCTTCTGATGCGTACGCCTTTTTTCTACGGCTGCGCGTCAGAAGAAAATTTAAAAAAGTAAAAAAAAAAGATTAAGTTATTTTATAATATAATTGAATAAATAAATAAAATAAAAGTCCCATAATCTCCCCAGTTACACATGAAATGCAAATAAAGTATATAAAACACAAAAACACGTACATATTTGGTATCACCGCGTCCGTATCAATCTGTACAATAAATCTAAATCAATCTTGAACCCGCTCGGTGAAGGACGTAAAAAAAAAACTCGAAAAACTTCCCGTAATATACAATTTTTCATCAAACACCATCACAAAAAATGTTCTAAAAAGGGATCAAAAAAAGTCACGTTCCCTAATATGATACGACTGAAAAGAACAACTCTTTTCACAAAAAATAAGCCCTCAACGAGGTATGACAACAGAAAAATACAGAAGTTATGGCCCTAAAAAGTTGTCAATAGTAAAAACAATGCGATATTCTCCAATATTGGTTTTGCTCAGGAAAATTGAGCAAAGATAAGAAAAACTATATAAATGAGGTAACACCGCAATCGTAGTGAACCAGAGAATAAAGATGTATCTCATCCCGTAAAAAATAAGCCCTCATATATTTGCATTACCAAAAAAAATAAAAATTTATAGGTTGCACAATGTGACAATACAAATCTGCTGTGAATAGCGCTGCTTTCATTCTATAATCGGCCGTGCGCCCATACAGCAGTTTACCACCACATATGTGGTATCGGTAAACTTAGGAGGAATTGGGCATCAAGCGTTGCAGTGCGTTTCATCATTTAATTTATTCTGAAACTGTCAGTTTGGCCTAAATGAATGTATTTTCCAAAAATACATTCACGTCACGTGTGCGTCACGTGTGCGTTACGTGTGCGTCACGTCATGACGTCACACCCTCGCGTCTGATCAAGTCACTAATCACTGATCCATCCTTAATGCTCAAGTTCCGCTACACTGAATGGTACCTCATTTGCAATTGGATTGAGAACTGTCCAGAGAGTTGTGGTCAATGATTCCTACTCAGAATGGTTACCAGTTATAAGTGGTGTACCTCAGAGTTCTACGCTTGGTCCACCAATATTTAATATATTTATTAATGATTAATGAGGTAGGAATTAATAGCACTATGTCTATTTTTGCAGATGACACAAAGCTGTGTAGTGTAATACACTCTACGGAGGATGTTCATAGGCTACAGGGGGGCTTGTACAATGTGAGTGTTTGGTCATCCACTTGGCAAATGAGATTCAATGTGGATAAATGTAATGTTATGCACATGTGGGCTAATAATCCACATGCAACATATGTCCTTGGGGAAGTAAATCTGGGAGAGTCCCTTGTTGAGAAGGACCTGGGGGTACTAATAGATCATAAATTAAATAACAGCATGCATTGTCAATCATCTACCTCTAAAGCCAGCAAGATCTTGTCATGTATCAGAAGTGGTATGGAACTCTGGGACAGGGATGTAATATTACCACTGTACAAGGCATTGGTTCGGCTTCACCTGGAACCGGTCCATAAAAAGGATGCCCTGGAGCTGGAGAGGGTTCAACGTAGAGCCACAAAAATGATAAGGGGTATGGAGGGTCTTAGTTATGAGGAAAGATTAAAACAACTAGATTTATTTAGTCTGGAAAACAGACGACTATAAGGAAACATGATTAATTTATATCAATGGTGTAAAGTTGTTCCAGATTATATCAAATCAAAAGACGAGGGGGCACTGTTTCCGTCTGGAGCAAACCAGGTTAAATCACCAGAGGCGACAGGGCTTCTTTACTATGAGAACTGTCATTCTGTGGAATAGCCTGCCTCAGGCACTGGCCACAGCAGGGACAGCGGAGAGCTTCAAGAAGGATCTAGATGCCTTTTTACACCTAAATAACATTGATAGTTATGTTATATAGAATTGTCTCCCCTAAATCCCTTCTTCCTGCAATCTCTTCCCTTCCTTGGTTGAACTTGATGGACAAGTGTCTTTTTTCAACTGTATAAACTATGATACTATGATATCTGCCCCAACATAGCCAAGCATCTCCGAAACCTAACCCCCCTTATAATATCATTGTCTGATTTACTCATTAATCTACATGCTGCATATGTTGTTCATGTTATTTCTATTATAATTCATGTTGTGTCTTTATTCATTTTAGGAGGAAAACTTGAAACTGGAAGGCAATATTTCAGTGCATTCGTTTCACTACTAAAATTTGTTTACATATGCATTTTTAAAGATGTGTTGCTTTGATCACTAAACATGTTTTGTGCAAAAAAAAAAAAAATAAACATGCTAAAACTCTTAGAGCTCCTTCACAGATAAATACACCATGTGGTCTATTTAAAGTCTCTTGATAGCTGTATTGTCCGTGCTACCATTACATTTTATTTGTACTTTTTGGCTTTCGATTTTTATGCTTTGTATCTTTTATTTTGTGCCTGATTTTCTATCTTGGTTGCTGACCTTCCTTTTGTGTTATTTGTTCGTGTGCACACTTTGGCATAGGGAGGGATCCTTTATGTGTCACATATCGCCTAGGATACACAGAGGCAAGCAGGAAAGTGATTGGGGTCTGGAACTTAGGGCTCACTGTCCTGTCTTGTCTGTCATCCCTGGGTCCAGTGACCCATTACACAGGGCCCTTACATATGACTATGCTATTACTCTGTAATGTCTTATTTTGTGTGTATATACACTTCATTATATGTAAAGTGCTTTAGAATATGAAGGCACTCAATAAAGATGTATTATTTATTATTATTTTCCCTGTAATTTGGAAAAAAATGCATGAAATAATTTTTTTTTGAGATAACATTATCGTCCAGGTCCTCCATCCATGGAAGAAATGCCATCTATTTGCAGATGCAGTTAGTAATCAAATAATAATCAAAATAAATAGAATAAAAAGTAATCAAATAAATAATTGCAGGTCTTTATTCTTTTGATATAAAAGAAAACAAAACAAAAAAACAAGATAATAATTGTATATAACAACAAAAGCCCCTCAGCTTACAAAGACCTGAGGCTGTCATGGAGACAGGTTGTCGCTCCCTGACGACGTCACCGGGAGCCACAGTCAAAGCCTAGATGGCGGGACACATGCGCAGCAGCTTTGTGGCGTTGATCACAGGATGAACACCCTTAGAGAACACCCACAGAACCATAGAGATCAACCGAGGGAAACCCAGGACTCTCAGATTATTGAGAGTAACAATGGTGGCAAAGTCTATAAGAAGAGAGAAATTAACATTTTTTGGTCTAAAAAACTAGACCAAAGAGGCTGAGAGGAGAAGAAATTAAAGGAGCATAATGAAGATGGGAAGGACCATCCCAAGAGAAAAGACAAAATGGTGAGTGACATGGGTAAGACACAGGAGAAAGCAAAGGACAAAATCAAGAAGGAAGACCACCAGGAGAAGACTAAGGCGACTGGCTCCAAGAAGAGCAGCAAGGAGAAGCAAAAGGACTACTCCAAGTCCATGGAGGGCAAACATAAGGACCATTCACGGAGAAACAAATATGACACTACTCCAAGTGGGGGCAGATGGGGAAACTTAAGCAGATGCTCTCTGGCTTCCAGAAGTAGGTGACAGGAAGCAGGGAGGGATCCAAGGCGGAAGAAGCAAGTGGTATCAGGTCTGTGTGGGTGGATATAATAGATGTTAGGGACTTATCATTGAATTTCTATATCCTACCTATTAGCTGCTGTCTGCTTGAAACACACACAGGCAGTAGCTACACAACTCTCTGACCTCCTTCCCTATAGAGCGGGCAGACCAGGGCAAAAACTTACAGAGCACTTTATTCTGCGCTCATGTCTGCTCCTGCTGTGTGCTCCAGTGTTCAGCTCCACCTCCTCTCCTTTGCCGTTGATGTGAGGTGGATGGGGAGCAGAGGGTAGACGCGGAGTATGGTACTGACATTGGACTGCCTTCTCCGATTCCCTGACAATGTCATGTTATCATTTGGGCACTTTTGGAGCAGCCTGAGCCCACATGAGACTGGCTACAGTTTTAATTTATACCATTGTACATAACAAATGGGGAACCCAGACTCTTATCTTCACCTAACATGCCAGACCCCCCTTCGTGAGGGCATGTCTTAATTGATCCATTAGGTGATTTAAACTAAAGTGTGAGAAGGCCAAAGATTCCGCCATATGCCACTAGGAGGGCACGAGAGGCCCCTACACTGTACTCTGACCCCCACACAAAAGGAATAGTGCCCCCTAAATGGCGTCCTGCAAACCGGAGAGAAAAATAAGACCAGTGTGGTCACCCTCCAGTTGTCTGTTACAGATTACCATGCCTCATTTCATGCACCTAGAGACCCGCATATTAAGCTCTCTCAACAGAGTCCAGAGCTCCACCAGGTCTGAGTAGGTCAACATTGGTGAATCCCAGATTCAGGCCTCCTGGGCAGATCACAGCCCAATAAATGTATCAATGTGCTATAAGACAGGAAAACCTAAAAAAAAAACATTAGTACATCAACAGATGAGGGCAAACAAAGCGTTTGAAACAATCCCACTTCCATCTGCCTATCTACATGATGTCAGCATCCAAGAGACCCAAGGTATCGACAGTTCAGATATACCGTGGCCAGAGCCTTCTTGAGGCACAAGAATGCCGCTGTCTTTGGATGCTGAAGAATGAAATTGCAAATTAACCGTCCAGAAGGGACCACCCAGAAACCATACCCTGGAACCATAAATATCTGTCTTAGACTTCTTTATATGCACCTTAATTGTGTCCCCAACTAAAATAATATGCTCACCATTAAGACTGGCTGGTACTAAACCGCAGTGGGCAAAAGAAAGCCAGAGCAAAACTATTCTGAAGGAGCAGAGACTCAAATGGAGAGGAGCAAATGTCCGTCATGGCCAAACATAAACGCTGAAGTAAACAAAAGGAAATAGGCCAACAAGAGTCCTTTGTCCTTTGGGACATCCTGTATGCCCCATAATTTTAGAACAAAAGCTATTCCCGCTAGGTGCTTCCGAACTGCAGTAATAGATAAGCTCTCTAAGTGCAAGTCATCAAGGTAGTGAAGAGTAGTATCCCTGGCCGAAGTTACCTAATCCCCACGATCTGTTGCCAGCAAGCTATAACAGTCGCCCCACGCCTAACCATGAAGTGCTTGCCACCAATGAAGACTGCAGCAGCGGGGTCATCTGCACATCACCAGGTCCCACAGGAAGGGTGCGCAGGGGGTACCCCTACGGATCTGCCATGGGGTGAAAATCCCTGAAATGCCGGAGCTGAAAATCTATGTGTGTCTGTGTCAGTCTCACTGATCCAAACTCACACTGCTGCAGCTGCCCGCACACAGGATGCTGCTGGCAGGGAGCCAGGTAGTGTGAAATAAACTATTATAAAATAGTGAAATTATTCAGAATGCTTACAAAATCAGCATAGCAAAGGCTATTGTAACATGTCACCAACTACATATGATATTCCTGGTGACAGGTTCACTTTAAGATTCACATTGAGCAAAGAGATGGGCCTGTAGCGAGTTCAGCGTTATCCCACCAGGGCCTGGCTGCAATTTGTGGGCGGCTGGAGATGCAAGAAGAGGGAGAGGAAAGGGATCCCCCTGGGGCACATGCGGTGTGTTATTAGGCTTCCTGAAAGTCATGCCTGATGGTAAGGGGGTTGCTATACAAGGTAGCAAAAAAGGTGTGGTTTTCATTGTTCCATCCTGAAAAACGTATTTGCATATTTCCCAGAATCCTCTAGTGGAGTGTCAATGGCTTTAAGTTCTCACATGCCTCCTCCTTAGTGACAGGCATGATGTCATACCAATGCAAACACACTTTTTGGGCAGTAGATGGCAGCAAAGGATCATAAGTGGATTGCTACTGTAATGGCTGGACACCTACAAGGACAGTGAGCCCTAATGCTAAGCCCCCACAACTGTCACCTGCCCATTTGTTGGGTCCACCCTAAACTGTGGCCAATAATTGGGCAACGTTCCCTTCCTATGCCTAGTGTGAACACGTAACAAGACAGACAATCAAATAACACAAAAGGTAGGTCAACAAACTGAGTCACAACTAGACAGCAAATACAGTACAGAATTGATTCGATGGTAGGATAGTCAAGGACATAGTGAATATTTAGAAACCGGGAGGTGCAAGAATAGCAGTATACAAATAGCAAAGTATAACAGAGCTGGGTAGATAAACTGTTTGACCAGCAATGAAAGATGGCAGCACACTGATCTTAAATCAAAGCTCATGAGGTGAAGAAAAGGCAGGCCTTAACCCTTACTGGTCTAGAACAGAGATTTCAGCTTTCCAGCGGTAGAGCGTAGTTCAGACTGCCGACTGAAAAGCACTGTATAGTGGAGTAGCCTATGAGACGGCTTGGATTTGGCGAATCTCGCTTGCAGCGGAGCGCCAGCTTCCATGCCAGTCATTCCTTCTTCGCTCTGTTTACTTCCCTCACCCGCCATATCCCACAACTTATAGAAAACGCTAGTACACTTCCCTTGGTGCTGCCTGGAAGACCGAGTTCTGACCCTGGGCTGTCATACTGCCAGACGCCAGATCGAGGCTCCTACCTCGGTCCGAGGTTCAAGGTCTATCTAAATATCCCTCCTCCTCCTCCCACCCCTCCTCCACCCCTCCTCCTCCTCCGAATTACCATCCGTGGGCAATGGCCATCAGTCGGTTAGCTCTACTCACAGCAGCAGTGCCGTCGCTAGCGACAGCAGCTGTCTCAACTCTGAGTAGCCTAGCATAAAGGCACACCGCCCAAGCTATTACAGCTATTCCACATCAAACTTGTTACTTTGTCGCCACCTATGCCTGTTTAATCCACAAAATATACTTGCAAACTATTTATCATGTAACGCGATATTACTTGGACGCTTCTTTCTCACCCTCTTGTTCCCTCTCTGCCACCCCATTGGTTTTGAACCTGATCCATTTAGAGTAATCGCCATGCCATCTCTCTAGCCTGCACCTGCCCATCTGCATGCCGTCCCCTATCGTCGCAAGGGTCAATATTGGATTTTTACATGCTATCTAGCTTCTTCTTTCACTCTGTCATTGCCATGTCTGTTGCCCATAGTTTTGGCAATAATGGGCGTTTAAGGTCAGCTAGGCATCCATGTCTTGCTGCCCCTGCTGTTTCCTGCTTTCCATGGCGTGTTTCCATCCTTTTCTGATTTCCCGGTGTTTGGCAGCGTTCCCTGTGCAAGCCTTGGTCCCCTTGACAAATGCTCGGTCATCCCATTGCCTCAATGGGCTCGTTATTCGAGACGAGCACTCAAGCATCGTGCAAAAGTTTTGTCGATAACGCAGAGGCCTTCTCAGCTGAACAGCAGAAAACTGCGACACAGATGTAACAGCTACAATATAACTAGAGATGAGCGAACATGCTCGTCCGAGCTTGATGCTCGGTCGAGCATTAGCGTACTCGAAACTGCTCGTTGCTCGGACCGAATACTTGCCCGCTCGAGAAAATGGCACGCCCCGCCGTTTGCTTTGGCGGCCAGAAACAGAGCCAATCACAAGCCAGGAGACTCTGCACTCCACCCAGCATGACGTGGTACACTTACACGTCGATAGCAGTGGTTGGGGCCAGATCAGGTGACCCGGATAGACTAGCGCTGCCCGCGCTGCTCGGATCATTCTGTGTATGGATGCCGCTAGGGAGAGAGCTGCTGCTGGTCAGGAAAGCGTAGGGTGTTCTATTAGCTTACTGTTAGGCAAGGAGTGATTCTCCAAGAACCCAAACAGCCCTTTTAGGGCTACAATAACGTTATATTTTTTTTTTATTTGCAGCTAGTACCATATTGTGAGGAATTTGCAGGGGACTTGTACGTTGTGTTTAGCTCTTAGTGGACACACATATCACCTCAAACACCAAAGTGGGAAAATTATAGGGGTTTGCTTTCAATTAGGCAAGTCTGCCATGTACTTTTTATTTTACGTTTATTTTTTTAATAACCAGTTGTATCTCATTTGCATAGTAGTGTGCTTTCATACTTGGCTAGAAATAGCCATAGGTGAATCCAAACGGCCTTATACGCCTACAGTAGCGTTATATATAATTTGATTTTGGTTGATCTGCTGGGTGGGTACTTGCGCAGTGGCATCTACTAGCAATTGTGAGCCAATGTTGTAGTGAGACTTGCGACGCTGTGTTTTGCACTAGGACGGCACATATCCATTGCAAAGACCGAAGTGGGAAAATTTAGTAGGGGTTGGATTCAATTAGGCAAAGTCTGCCTTTCTTTTTATTTTACGTTTATTTTGTTAATAACTCAGCGTCATCTCATCTGGCATGTAGTGTGCTTTCATACTTGGCTAGGAAAATAGCCATAGGAGAATCCAAACGGCTTACTTACGCTACAGTAGCGTTATATCTATTGATTTCTGGTTGATCTGCTGGTGGCTGTACTTGCTGCAGTGATTCTACTAGCAACTGTGAGCAATTGTAGTGAGACTTGCGGACCCGCTGTGTTTTGCGCTTATGACGCACATATCCATTGACAAAGACCGAAAGTGGAAAATTATTAGGGGTTGGATTTCAATTAGGCACAGTCTGCCATTTCCTTTTTATTTTCGTTTATTTTGTTAATAACTCAGCTTATCTCATCTGGCATAGTTGTGCTTTCATACTTGCTAGAAAAATCGCTCTCGAATAACGAGTACCCGAGCATTTTAGTGCTCGCTCATCTCTAAATATAACGCCTCTACAATACTGGTATACATGGCTGGAATCCAGTAGCAAAATGGAGAGAGCCAGGCACAAGGACTGAGGCGTTGTAACAGTAGTGCAGGTAGTAGAGTAGATCACAGCAGGTATGAAACATGTAGGTAGGAACAGTCTGGGTAAGATTGTTCACCAATGTTAGGATTGCCGCATGGTTTTCATATAGGCCCAAACAAAGATGGCCTCCATAAAGCATTCGAATCACCATTTTAAGGGTAAAGTCAATTGCAAGTACAGCAGTTCCCAGCCCCCAGATGAGGAGCAGAGGTGCAACACAAGAAGACAGCATTGGTTTAAAATAAAAGTTCATCAGATTCTGACAGCCTCTTTCATACAAACGATTTAAATGGCCGGTTGCTACCCGTACTGTTTTCATACAGGTAACGCAGCCACATTCCCTATAATGGCCAATACGGTCATCCATTTACATGGCCATATTGCCCACCATACCATACTGTGAGCGAAGCGTAAAAAAAATATAGAAAATGTCGTATTTTCTCCAGTATTTCCGTTCTGTACATCCCATAGATGTCTATGGGAACATTTAAAATATGTGTTCCATATAGTTGTGCTCCGTGTGCTGTCATATACACGTGTAGTATCCAGGGGTGTTGGGGTGGAGCAAGGAAGTAGCAGCATTTGCCAGGAATACGGAACAGATATGTGCACATACGGTTAAAATAAATCATGTATATATGGCCAAATATGGCGCTAAAAATGACTGAAAAAAAACATATTTTCAAGTGAAAGGGGTCTGAATTAAATGAGACCCAGGGGGGAAAATCACAGCCTTAAAGGTGATGTAAGCTTAAAGGTGCTGAATTTAGTAATGACCTGTACTGGACATTGCACTAGCACAGGACGCAGGATCTTTCCCTTCTTTGGGGATTAATATGATGGTAGCTTTTAATGGATGTATTGCATTACAGGCACTTAGAAAGTGTGCAGAGAGTTGTATAGAAAAGATTTTCTAATATGATACAGACAGCTGACTGGGTGGACGATAAAGGCTGTTCCAGTTCCTTTGGTGTGATAAAGGACTCTCAAATATACAGGACAGGAATGGACATATACCTGAATGTCAGTGGGAGTAGGGGGTCTTTGGGGTTCATGCTGATAAAGGGAGGTGGAATACTCCCCAAAGGAGTAGGGTCCCCTTGGTGTCTGTGGGAGTCGAGATATCTGGGACACGGGGACCTCAGAGCATTTGTCACAATGCTCCCTGGCTTGTTGCCATGTTCATTAAAGACATTTATTCATGCTTTTAATTAAGAATATTAATTTTATTGTTCACAATAGCAAGTCTCTATGTAAACATCAAATCAATCAAATGTATCCTATCATGTAAATACACAATCCTTTACTTAATATTTTCACGTAGAAGTTGTGGTTTGTGATACTGGAACAATAAGATCTAGACGATATAGACAGCGGTAAGATGGGGCTGAGCACCTTTTTTTTACTGCCTGAGAAAACCTCAGCATTGCATTTTCTTCATCTGCTTTACACTATTTGTCCAGTAGATGGCAGCATAATCTAGCTAGTCACTAGATGAATAAAATATGGAGCCAAAAGTATGAATACAGTCTTAAGATAAAAAGTACATGTTTTCTCGAGGCAATATTGGAGATCAGCGGTCCTGATGCCTGCTCTATTTCCAGAGCGCTATGTATGTGATTAGCCATGGCCAATCCAACCACATGCACAGCACAGCTGATGTGAATGATCCCCCAGGCCTCACTCTTGTAAGCTTGCCTTCTCCCTCATTTGGGAAGATTATCTTCATTGTGTTCAGCCTGTTCCTCCTCAAGACAAAACACACAAGATCACCGCATACTTAAGCATGAAATTTTCCATTTTTTTTCCTGTTCCATTGGCTGAGGAATTTGACCTTATATGCCTTTGTTTGTGTAGATAGAAAATGGAGAGAGCGTTATATTAAGGCTTTCTACTTGTGATAAATAATTCCGTATTATCTAAAGTTCAAGAGGATTTGTCTCACGTCAGCCATTTAATTAAGTATGATATCTTCTTTTATACAAAATCCAACTATTTATTCTGTTTTATAAGCCACAGACCACTGGATTGTTAAAAATAGACATTTCTGTACAAAATATAAAACTGCTGGTGCTCCGCCTGTCAGATATGCTAAGAGGTGATAAAGTATGGCTGCATTTACACAAACGTTTGGGGGACGGCTGCATCTCAATAGAGAGGGGAGGGGTCACCGGCGGGCATACGTTCATGTAAATACAGCCTATATCTGCAAGTGCTCTGCACAACCAATTAGTAATTTTTGCCAGGCAAGACTAGGTCATACCTGGTGGAAATTTCAACCATAGTATCTGCCTGTTATCAGGTGGAGGGTATAGTAAATCAGGCATACCAGGGCGTTCATTTCCCCATGTGCTCCGTTACCGGTCCCATCACCCCCCAAAGAGATGTTCCAGACGGAAAATCTGCAAAACTGTTGGTAATGGGGCATTACCAACATGTTTTGTTCTCCAAATAACTGCCAGACAAGGCATTTTAACCCCCCCCCCCCTCATATGTACAATGTATTATATCTGGTATTAGTAGCATCCAAATGGTATAAACAATACAAGATGGAGAAATTGCATTGAAGGAAAGTTAGGCATACCTCTCCAGTTTACCATTGACATGTAAGAGAGAATAGCAGATACCACCATGCCCCTAATGCACTGTGAATGGTAATTTGGATAAAGATAAAAATGGATATTGACAGGTACATTTTAATTTATTCATGTATTAATTTTTTTTATTTTGAAAAGTCATGGCAAAGATCCCCTCCAACATACGAGGGCGGTTCAGTAAGTACCCGTGTTTGACGAGAGAAGTTCCTGAGAGAAGTTGGTGTTATCATTGTGTGCTGCCATCTATCAAACAATGGCAAAACAAATTGCAGACTGATTGATAGGTTAGTTTGGAGTTGGCAGCCATTTGAGTAAGACGTGTTTCGTGATTTTTGCTAAGATGGAAAAAGATCAGTATCGTTCGGTAATTCGCTTTTTGTTTTTGGATGGGAAAAAATGTGAGGAGATAAAAGCAACGTTGGATGTTGTTTATGGGGACACTTCGCCATCTATGACCACAGTTAGATATTGGTTCAACGAATTTAAACATGGGGGAACATCCGTTTTTCATGAGGAGCGACCAGGACGCCTGGCAGACGTGGTTACCGAGGAAATCATCAAAAAGTCTATGACATGACACTCGCTGATCGCCGAACGAAAGTGCACGAAGTAGCAGAGGCCGTAGGTGTGTTGACAGGAACGGCAATTAATATTTTACATGATAAGTTGTGATGAAAAAATTGTCGATGGGCGATTGCTCACGGTGGACAACAAGCGGATGCGGCTGTTAACTTCGAAGCAGTGTTTGGAGCAATTTAAGCAAGATCCAAAGGAGCTTTTGCGTCACCGTTGATGAAACCTGAATTCATCATTACACACCAGAAACTAAGCAACAATCAAAACACTGGATTTCTCCCAGTGAATCTGCTCCAAAGAAGGCAAAGGCGGTCCCATTGGCCGGAAAGGTCATGGCGACGATTTTTTTGTGATGCGAACGGCGTCATCCTCATGTATTTTTTTTAGAAAAAGTAAGAATGATCATTGGACAATGCTACAGTGAGTTATCGGACTGCTTTGACAAAAGATTGAAGGAGACACGGCCGCATTTGGTGAAAAAGAAGATGCTGTTTCACCACAGTAACGCACCAGCACATTAATCCGGAGTTGTCGCCGCCAAACTGCATGAATTGCGTTATGAATTGCTGCACCCCCCCCCCCCCCGGATTCACCTGATCTGGCTCCCTGCAACTTTTCCTTGTTCCCTAACATGAAGAAATGGCTTGTAGGAAAGGTTTTTAGTTCAAACCAGGAAGTCATCACCAAGACAGAGGTGTATTTTGTAGAGTTCGACAAATCCTATTTTTTGGAGGGTTAAAAAAAAATGGCAGGAACGTTGGGAGAAGTGTGTCTTTCTAAAATGTTTAAAAATAAGAAAATTTTTTTTTGAAAAATTGTGTCTTCATTTATAACACGGGTACTTATTGAACCGCCCTTGTATACCAGCTATTTATACTCAAGGTCATACTCAAGGATTTGGTTTTAGCTATAAGTCTGGCTTATGAAAGGCTATGGGCATGTTAGCTTGGTATACATTCAATGTACAGGCACAACGTCCAGTTTGAAGTTTGACATGTATTCTGGTTGGTCTTGCAAAGGTTTACAGGGGGAAATTCCTTTATAATCTTGACACCCTATAAAATTTAATGAAATGACTTACTAAGAAATTATTAAGAAATACCCTTCTTTGATCCAACTAACTTAAAAGGATTTTCTAGTAATATAGGTGTAGAAGAGCACATAGTTACCTTGCTCCAGCTCCCCCCACCAGCATCCAAACCAGCATGTTTCCGGATGTTAGGACTTAAGAACTAAGATCTTCCAGACAGTGTTGGAGATGTGGATGCTTCCCCTGGCTGCCCGGCCACTGTGCTTCCCGCAGCTGAACTTCCCCTCTTACTCTAAATACTCACGGATAACCCAAGGCTCCTGAATTTAGCCCCCCCCCCAAAAAAAACAGGGAAAAGTTATTGACTGGAGGACAACCCATAAGGAAGGAAATGCAGGCGCTACTAATTAATAAAATGTCCTTCAACAGAGCCCTCCTTTACTGAAATGTCCACCGGCACCGGCAGGGTCCCCCTTTACTGAAATGTCCACCCCATATGCCCCCTTTAATGAAATGTCCACCCCAGATGCTTCCTCCATCATTACTGTTATGTCCACAACTGGGCCCTCTTTAAAAAAACTAATTTAAAAAAGCTATACTCACCTTCCGGCTTCTTCTCCCTGGACCCGCGGCTCCGTCTTCTCCTCTCCCCTTGGCTCCATCTTCTGGCCTGTGCGCATAACTATGACACATCGGTGTCTGGCCCGTGTGACATCATAATGTAAGGGCCTGCACCTCACTATGACATCACACGGCCACGACACCGACGCGTCATAGGGATGCGCCCGGGAAGGAAGAGCAGAATACGGAGCTGCGGGGCCGAGGAGAAGTAGCTGGAAGGTGAGCATAGATTTTCTTTTTTTAAGACTGATGGCGGATCTTCATATAGGCCCCAGGCGCCCGCCATACCTCATATATGAAGATCTGCCATTGACCAGATGTTCTCGAATGACACGGGAACCATAACAGGGTAAAAGAAAGTGTTCTTTATTTCCTCTTACCCCTGGTTTGCTTTAAATGGAACATAGTAATAATCTTCATTCCGATACTTGTGCACTTAAATGGAAAAATAAAGCATGGATGCATCTATTGTCAGTATGACAATCACAAACTGTAAACTAGTGTATGCTAAGAAACATTTAGTAAGTACTGGAGATTGATGCCAATTTTGACTCATTTGTACTACTAGTCATTCTCTGATTATCCTCTGTAGTGACAACTAAATCATCACTTTTCAGGCTGGAACTGGTGCTCTTGCGTCCACACATCAACTTCTTGCACTGTACTCGAAGCTCCTTGTTCATACAGAAGAGGATGATGGGATTAGTAAAGATAGGAAGATCAAATAAAAACTCAGTCGCTGTTTCCAAACAGATGTTTTTGTCTGCAATAAGGGGCAGGATTCCTCCTGGAAAAAACAAACAAAGACAGATTATCATGGGCTTGATACTTTCCTTAAATTGTAGAAAAAAAACCAAAAAACTTTTTAGAAGTGAATATTTCAGTTGAATGTAAAACACTGTAATCATTTTAAGAAAAATGCTTATTTTCCATTTATCAGGATGTTCTTCTCTTGCATGCTTCCGGAGTTATACTAAATGGGGACCTGTCATCAGGGAGCACATTTTCACTAGACAGGTTGCAGAAGCCCATTACAGCTATGGTGTAAATATGCTTTTCTTCTTTTATGTGCATTTGCATTATAATATAATTGTTTGCTATAAGTTACCTTGCACCCTGACAAAATCCTCTGTTAAGTCCCAGGGGTTGGCTTTTGTTTGGTTGTATTTCAAATAACAACTTGTGAATTGTCTGTGCTGCTCACTCCTTAGCTCTCAGCCCACACCCTTGTGCTCCTCCTGTGCCTTCACAGAGCTCACAGCTGGTGATCTGACATCAGTGTGGGAGGGATTTTGACATAATTGGAGCTTTTTACTTTGTGTGTTAAATATAGTATTTTCATGGTTTTTGTTTTATCATTCTTAGGAGTGTAAATTCTTGTTTATGGTGTGTATTGTGGTCTATATAAATTTGCTCACATTGTGTTATTATGTTATTATTATGTTTTTATGGCATTTCCAATGCGTGTTTAAAAATAATTTGTATTTGTCACAAAGTTGCATGATTTAGGCACGGGCTGTCAACTGTTAATCATGACAAGTGCAATTGCCTGGTTCTCTGTCTTCAAAAAATATCTGGGTTTTGGGGGTGCCTTTAGTTTTTAATCTGTTTTATTCATATATTTTGAATACTTTTAATTTGTAGTTGAAATGAAAGTATTTGGTTATATCAATTTTATGATGATTTATTCATGTGGAGATATTACTTTGACTATTACATTTTGGAGATGTGAAGCTAATTATTTTCTGTTTGGGACATTTTTTGCCATCAATGTAAATTTTTATGCATTTTTTTACACTTTCAATATAAATTGCAGGAGGGTACCTTTGTCTCTAAACTCTTTAAAAAATGGGGCAAGTGTCTGCTTTCAGACACTTGCCCCTGCTTTTCAGGTTTCTTGGGGTTTAGTATAATAATTTATGCTGTAATTTTGATTTTATTTTTATACATCAAAATTGTAAAAATTGCTCTGGCCAATAATGCAATAAAATTTACAGACATACCTGGCAGGGAAGAGGTCAAATTATATAAAGAACAATTCAAATAGTAGTGAAAAGAAAAGAAGGTAGATGTGGCTGAAGAGTGTAGAAGGCTTAATGTAGTGCAGTTCAAGGTATATTGTCAGTATGGTCAATATTCATGTTTAATTGCTATGTGCTCTGTAAGAATACAACTTTTCTTGCTCTATGTAACACATAACATATCCTTATTATAATAATCACTATATCTATGATAGCAAAACGGATGGATACAATTAATTAATCTAGTACTTAATCATTAGCAACATTAATCACACATGTTATAAAACATAATTAATCATAATGAGGTAATTATAACAGGTATTTTGCATGTAACCTGTCTTGAATGATAATTTACGCTAATCACGCAATTTGCTATATAGAGAATCATGGGAAAATAAAATCAATGTTTTAAAATGTATTTTAACCCTAATGCAATGGTAAATATTTAGGATTTGACAATTATGATTATGATGAGTCCAAGAAGGTAAACAGTATTGTCTTGCAGACACCTTGTGTCTGGTTACTGGTATCTTTCATAAATTGTGAAGAAGCCTTAGTGATAAGTAGTACTTCAACTCCTACTGTATGTTCAGATTTTGGGTTTTGCCTACACTTGAGACTGAAAGTCTAAAATTCGGAGGGTGGTATGACTCTAATAAAAAACTGTACTACCTACCTCATCCACCCCACTGCCACTTTTGATGCTGCCTAGGTCACCAATGCTCTCTGCTCCCTTTTTCTGGTACACACATGTTACACTTGAAAATGGATATTCTGACAATTACAGGTCACAACACCAGTAATTCAGAGTCTATGCTGCGCTTCATATGTGTACACCAGAATTTGGAAGCAGAAAGATTAACAGGTACCTACACAGTATTTGAATGGGGTTGACAAGTCTACCAAAATATGTGGACCATGTGAAAGGTAATAGGACTGGAGGTCTTGTTAAAATCTTTGACTGTTTTGTAGGTAGGGACTATGCGTGCTGACTAGAGATGAGCGAACACTAAAATGCTCGGGTACTCGTTATTCGACGAAGGCCCAAAGCTGTCTCGTTTTAACCCATTCATTACAATGTGCTATCAGCACATTGTAATGAATGAGGAGTAAAATCCCCATATACTGCCATATTGCAGTATGGCAGTATATGGTAGGATCGATCAGACAACCTAGGGTTAAAGTACCCTAGGGAATCTGAAAAATAGTAAAAGTAAAATCGACCGAGCATCAAGCTCGGACGAGCATGTTCGCTCATCTCTAGTGCTGACATATGTGAAATAATATACTAAAATATTAAACAGATTTGTAATACAATATGTAGAAATATAAATAAAGGCTAGAGTGGCTCTATTTACCTTCTTGTTATCCTGCTGTCTGAAAGCTGGGGGAATTGCTTAATATGGTTGGGTGCAGCTCTGGGACTGTAAATCATTTAAACCATTATTTGATTTACCCATCCAGGCCCCTAATAAGGATCAGTCCAGTATTGCATGCTTCTTTAATTGGTATGATCTCCATATGTTTCACTCTTGGGTTACAATTTAAGTCAATAAATCTGTTAATAATAAAGCACATCAGTAGCGTCTACACTTCAGAACTGTTTCATCTTTTACCCCAATAAATTACTTTAAGGAGAACCTTTAATTTAACACCACCAACCTTGGTGCGTCCTTTTATAGATGTTTTTCCACTAATTGCAGCCTGTCTGCATTTTTTCTGTAGCCTCCACAATTCTCAAGAAATCAGCACTCGTTGCCCCAAATATTTACATTGGACACGATGGTGGTCCTTTGCTGGAGCAGACAACCTGGAGCTGCCTACCTACTGGACTTGTCCAATACTCCATTACATGGGTGTAGGGAAAAAATTCCAGATCATGGTTCGTGATCCAGATCCATGATGTTTTACATCATTCAACAGACTTCAGTAGATAGCAACCTAGTAGGGCCATTAAATACAGTAAAGGGTGCATTTTTAGGCAAAGAGAATGTGACTTCATCGCTAAGATCTCTATCTCTTTGACTTTATGCAACCATTTTACATCTCACTTCAAATTCGATTTTCTTGATGATGCCAACACATTGGGACACAAAAGTAATGTGGACCTGCTCATAGGTTCCCTTTAAAGAGTATCTGTCAACACATCTGTTGCAGTAATTATGTTCTGGAGAAAATCTCCTCATCCTGTTGATAACTGGGTATTACCATTTCCTTTGTCAAATGCTCTGATTGTACAATGTCTAAGTGTGCAAGGAACAATTTAATTCTGAATATGAGTATTTACTAAAAAATGCATGGACAACAGGGGTGTCAGGTCCCCTTTAAGCGGTCCAGCCAAGAGAGATTACGTAGCTGAGTGCATTGGTGGTTCTTTGTCTAAACATATTTTCTTCTTTTGTGCGTTCATAGACAAAAAATATATACCATGTAATACTTTTACTTCTTTTATCTAAAAACTGATAGTAATTCAAGCAGTCAAAACTTTTGTTGCAGTGTTTGAATACTTACTGCTTGTGACTATAAACATTAACCCAAAAGAAACCATTGGAGTTTCTGAAATATTTTCCCATTTCCACATTATGGAAATCTCTTTCTCACTTTATCTGAGCAAATGTTAGCATTTGATGTGAATTTGAGGCTTTTTACTTAATAGGGATGCTCATATTCAGATGCCTTTAATGTGCTATCGCTAAGCGCCTTCCTACACATTCAATAAATACATTTTGCACTCAGTTTGGCTATGTTTACAGTATGACATACAATTGTTTTCATAGTGAGGATTATTTCTTCTAAAAGTTGTAAGAAGGTGCACGTAACTAATCTCACTTCCAGAGAACACAGAGAATCTTCTTCTCACTTAATACAAATTGTCTTTGTTCACTGGGAGATCCAGTTGTTTCTATAGAAAGCATTATTTTCTGGTAATGCAAATAAACTTCTTTGCCTTGTAAGACTGGAAAACTTTTAAGGTAAAGTAAAACGTGAAATAAATATTGCATGAGGATGCCTATGCCTGATCTGATTTAATAGGTCAGTAAAACCTTAATGCTACATCTTTCAGAGCTCTTTACACAGAAGTGAATGCAGTTATCTTCCCATAAGGAAGACCCCTTAAAATCATACTCTGAATGGGTATACACAAAATGAAAGTAGGATACCGAATCGGATGGGTGCAAAGTTTACCTCTATATTGCTATTTTCTTTAATTATGAAACTTCTGAACCAAACTTACCAGGTATATGGGCAATAAAAGTGATGAGGCAGATGGAAGAGAACATTTTCGCCAGCTTTTTATTTGTCGCCTGGCTTCTTTGCATTATTTGGGCACTCCTGAAAATTGTGAGTAATATATGAAGGTAAAAATATGCAATAAGTGGGAGGCCAAGGAGGATCTTGCAAAGCATTCTGATTTTCATGATCTGGTCATTTATGATAGTGAAACAGGTTTCATATACAAAGTCATAATGAGAGTCTTTCCAACCAAGGAGATGTTCTATGGCTTCTTCACTCATAAGGACCAAACATGGAAAGAACAGCTGAAAAAGTGTGAATATTCTGCGCTCATCTATTTTATATCCAAATACTATTGCGATGTAGATGGAAAATGAAATGCACGAAACATAATAGAAAGAAACGGTACTTGCTGTTTGCTTGACGTAGACCATTAACTCACAGGTAGGAGAACTAAATCGCCATTTATGGTAAAACCTCCAGTCGATCATCAGAGGCCAGGAAAGTAAATTGATAATGTTGAAAGATGTGCTGCCCACCACATAGGCCACAATGCTGTTCTTAATACAGTTCTTCTTGCTGGTTAGACACATAAAGACCGATATAATGATCAGAAAGTTAATGGTCAGTCCGGGCGTTATTAGGACACACCTGACAAGGGCGCAGAACTGAAAATAAATTCCCACGTTGCAGTATAAGGTGTTGTTTAGATGCATTTTCTCATATACTTTGTGCCTCTGTTATTAGGCTGCACATGTTAAAAATCAATGTATCTTCCCAAGAAAGTCCATTGAGTATTATATAAAAAATCTTTCATTCTGAAAAATTTTTTTTTCCTTTTAAAAAACTGTTTTTGGAAAAAAAAAAATGAGAAGACCAATGTTCCTCCTAGAACTGACTCATACATTATACTGAACTATCGTATACAGAACTTTTATACTCTAACATGGCAGGATCAAGAGAACTCATGGGATTAATTATGAAGAACTGGCAACATAATCCGTGCATACCACCTGTCATTAGCTTCATTATCTGGATATATCACTTGTAATAATTGGCCAGAACACTCTAGTTTCAGTCTTTGCAGCAGTGTTTTCTGCTTGTTATAATCACTTATGTCACAGGATTCTACAGCAATGACATTGGAGCTTGGCAACATTGACCTTTCTTAAAATAAACAATATTAATAACAATAAATATAATAATTTTTAAATACTGTCAGCATTTTACAGCACTTTATATTTATGAAGATACAACATATACTGCATATAGACAAAATAAGACAATCCATAGTATTACAATGCAAATAATAGGAGTGAGGGGCCCGCTCACAAAAGTTTATGGTTCATAGAAAAATAGGGGTGAAACAAGATATGGAAAAATATAAATATACATATTGTAGCATTTATAAAGCTGCGTGAGCCAGTCATCCATCCACTATGTGTGTTTGTAAATACGAAATGAACAGGATATACATACACAATATTCTACTTATTGAAGACTTTACCTCTTTCCGCAATCCAAAGTAATAGTAAGTCGGTGTGCAGCAAGGGGTTGTATGGAGGGGGTTCACAAGGTGAGCCCTTTTCCCTATAGACTGGGTATTTGCTACATATTTAAGTAAACACCCAGTGTTTATGCCCTTGATCTGTTACAATGTGCCCATGGCGCATTGTAACAGATCATCAGCAATTCCGTCAAATACTGCTATTCTGTAGTATAACACTATGTGGTAGGTGTGATTATTCCCTTAGGGATAAAGTACCCTTGGGAATATAAAAAATAGTAAAATAAAATAAAAATGTAAAAAAAAACCCTAAAAGTTCAAATCACCCACCTTTTGCTAGAACATAAAAATAAACAATAAAAATGATCAGGCTTTGCCATAAATCCCAATTTATCAATATAAAAATGGTTATTTCTGGCACTGAATCCTATGGCGGAAATTCCACGTAGCAACTCATTTTCCCCCATCTGTTTTGAGTTCCAGTAGGTCTCATATGAACATATGTCTCAAATAAACAGTTTGGTCCATAAATATTTGGACACACAAATTTATTTTTTTTACCTGTTTACTGAAACATATTCAAGTAATAGTTATATTATGGACATGATAAAAAATTCCAGACTTTCAGCTTTCATTTGAGGGTGCGTTCACACGTTGCAGTTAAAGCTGCATCACAATCAGCTTTGAGGTGGTTTTAGGTGCAATTTCTGTCAATTTAACAGGTGGAAAGACATGAACTGAACGAGTGAATTTGACTTTGAAGGGGAAACCTGTTCCACAAATGTCATTCACCCGTTCAGTTCATGTGTTTCACCTGTTAAATTGATAAAACTGCACCTAAAACAAGCTCAAAAGCTGATGCACCCTAAGGGTATCTAAGTTTAAATTGGAAGTAATTGGATGATTGACTCAATAGCTGTTTTATGGGCAGGTGTGTGTATTTCTTCATTATGTCATTCTCAATTAAACAGATAAAAGGCCTGGAGTTAATTTGAGGTGTGGCACTTGTATTTTCCTTTGAATAAAACATTCAGTCAAAGAAGCGCTTCCTGTCGGTAAAACAAGCCATCCTCAAATGGGTATTCCCATTCCAGCAAGTATTGGGGTTTTTTTGAAAAATGTTATACAAATTTCCAATATACTTTCTGTAGCAATTTTCTTTGGATCTCTGCTTGCTGTCTTTCTATAGAAAGCTTCATTGTTCACTTCCTGTGGACAGAAATCTGACCATGGTCACACAGGTGCACGGCTCGTTATAACACGCAGCTCTAATTACTCTTTTATACTGATTACTCTTTACTAATGCACAATTGATACAGTTAAAACTGTAAGGAATTGATACAGTGGGGCACATTTACGTACCTGACCACGTCACGATCCCTGATCCGGAATGTCTGACGATCATGGATTGTGCCGCCATTCACTACGAGCATGTGCCCAATATCCTGCATGTGTAAGTGCATTGGTTGCCACACAATTTGAATATTAAATCCCATTCTCAGTCCAAATCAGGCCCGCCCCCGATTTACTTTGCATGAAAGCCGCTGCGATTGCGCCAAAATCCGATCATGTGCGACACAATCCCCTTCTATATCCCTGTCCCAGCCATGCGAAACCCGAAAATTTCTAAAATTCAACGAAAGTGCGTTCCACGGGACCCTTAGTAAATAAGCCCCAGTAAGTATATTGGAAAATGTTATATTTTTTCAGCATACAAACAATAACATGAATTTGCCTAAGTGGGTATACCCCTTTAAGCTGCAAAAACAGAAAAAAACTTCTCTAAGAAATTGCTACAATATTAGGAGTGTCAAAATCTATAGTTCGATATATCTTCCATGCGTGTGTCTTCAGAGTGGAAACATCCCCCGGGTTCTGTAGCACGACAAGGTAAATATGAAGTGGCAGAAAGTTAAATTGGAAATCTTCAATCTTTTTTTTCAGTGCTTGAGGGTGCGGTCACACGTTGCAGTTAAAACTGCATTACAATCAGTTTTGAGGTGGTTTTAGGTGCAGTTTTGTTAATTTAACAGGTTTAATAGTCCAATAAGGCATTAAGAAAAGCAGGAAGGTATAAGTCACTTCCCTATGATCAGGTCTGAGTGTGAACCAACTCCAAAGAAGTCTTAGGATGTAAACTGAACACATTTCAGAACCTTCACTTGTTTCATCCTCAGTAGTTGACATATTATGGCTCTTGGTAGATATTTATACTCTAATATGGGTGTATGTAAAACCCGGACCAGAAGTGGATAACATAAGCATGGAGTCAGTATGGAGTACATTTTTCTTTTCTCCTATTTAGGAGACTATGGTTAAAATAAGAACAGTAAAACGATGATAACGATAAAACAACAAATAAAGTAAAGTAACACTGTAAACACCTCTCTGTAAATAAGAACGTGGCAGTCTTTATTATATAATATTATGTTTCTTCTATGGGAAAAAATACCTATACACACAGTGCTCCTGGATCACGCCGTGCATTTATGTATTTTTACAGAATAAATAAAATAATATACTGACTAATTTTTAACCAAAATTAAATCATATTAACCAAGATCACCTTGGTAGCAGGTGGGAATTGCCAAGAGGGAGATCTGGGTTAGATTCCTGACAAATGTATTTTTCATTTATAATAATGCTTAGATGCACATAACGCTGATTGCTATTGACAGCCGAATCAGTGCCCCCCAGTGTAGAAGGCGGGGTTACATCCCCTCGGGCCCTGATATACAGAATAATAATCCAAAACCTTGACATGTTGGTCATGTTTAAAATTGAACTTATGCAAATAAATTTAACAATATTTCCACATCTTTCCTGTGGATTTGACACTCACACTTATAATGACTGTTTTGAAATTCTGCCTTCCTACTTCTTAGATGTTCCACTGTCCTTATAATGCAAGAAGATGGTAAATGCTTGAATGCATTGTCATGTTTGTACATAGTCTCCAACTTCTGTGACAGTTGATGGTGTCCAGCTGAGAATTGTTCCTACGGCAGTATCTAAGCACTTTAGACAGCGTTGCATATATAAAGAATTTTGGATAAATAAAGATCTTGTGTCATTAGTGGGCTGTATAGTATGGCATGCTTTAAATACATATATTTTATATGATACAATACAATATGAAACAACTTTATTGAACCCCTGGGGGCAAATTCTTCTACACATAGGGGCACATTTACTTACCCGGTCCCTGAGCGATCCACGAGGTGCATTGTCTGACGAGGGTAAAGTCTGCCGCGATTCAACAAGATTGTGCATCTAAGATCCTGTATGTGTCCTGCTCAGGTCCGCCGGAGTTCACCTTCTTCTTCCTGGTGTATGTAAGTGCATGGCTTGCGTCACAATTTGAATTTTAAATCCCGCGCACAGTCCGAATCAGACGGGTTGTTCGGCGGTCACGCCCCCCGATTTGTGTTGCATGAAAGTCGGTGCCAAAATCTGATCGCATGCCAAAAACCCTTGTTAAATGTGTTGCAAAATGGAAATAGTCGGGAAACCCTACGGAAATGCGGCCCGTGGACACTAAGTAAACGTCTTCAGGCATAATCATCTACAGATAAGAAAGGCTTACAGATACAGACATCATTACATACAGATGTACATGGATACAAATTGTATACAAACTACATCTTAATACACAGTTGCAAACATATAATAGAATTAATCACTTTACCCGGGTGATCGCTTTACACAGTTTGGTGGTGCCGAGGGTACCAGCGCTTTATGCTGCCTGGTGATTGCAAGTTCCAAGCTAAGAACGTCATAACACCCATCTAACTAAGACACTAGTAAAGATGGTTTTCAGGGGATATACTAGCTTACCGCTGCTTTGGAGACGCCTGTGCTGCTGCTCTTGACTGCCCGTTAAAGGTGTTCTGCCAGCACTGATGCATCCTTGTTTTCGGTATTCAGCTTTGAGCATATCCTATGCGTGCGTAAGGGTGGGTGGTGTTGTGCGGATGTATATGTCATGCAGTGGTTCCCCAGCTGGTGGACACGATGAGCCACAGAACTTCTTTGAGTTGCGTGATCCATGCAATTTTAACGATTTTAAGGCTTAGTACCCAATTATCTGATTTTCTGTCTCAGTGCCTGATTGAGAAAATATGCTACATTGATAAAATATATAAATGTGCTTTACTTAGGTAAGTTTTTACATAAATAAATTTATTCTTTCAAAATAACTACCATGCTCAGATTTGATTACCTTGCTCGGTGGTGATATTACATCCCTATCCCGAGAGTCCATACCACTTTTCATACAGGACAACATCTTGCTGGCTTTAGAGGCAGCTGATTGATATTGCATTCTGTTAATTATTTTATGATCTACTAGTACACCCAAGCCTCCCAGATATACTCAACCAAGGACATATATTACCTTACATTTATCCACATTGAACCTCATTTGCCAAGTGGATGATTAAAAACTCAGTGGGGCACATTTACTGATTAGTGCAAACTTGCCTGTGTATAATGCAAGGGGTGCCAAATTCATGATGTCATGTGCCCGTTTTTCATAAATCTGGCCCTCCCTGAACTGGCCAGACAGAGTGCACCACTTTTTTCCTGGTCTATCTTTAACATAGTGCATGCTGCACACTGTGGGACTTGCATGTTAAATCTGGCGCACAGTCTGACTGAGCACCGGAACACCCTCTAATTTGTGCCACATGGAGCCTAGTGCAGGCGTGCCACAAAATGGTCATGTGCAACATATGTGGTGCATACACTTCTTAAATACCTGTGCAAGCAGTTGACACTAGAAAGAACGTGCAAAGTCCGACAGAAAACCGTTGAAAAACCCTTAGTAAACGTGCCCCAGTTTGTCCAAGTCACCCTGCAGCCTATCAACATCCTGCATGTATTACACTACACAGCTTGGTGTCATCTGCAAATATAGACACAGTGCTATTAATAAATAAATTAAATTAATAAATACATTGAATAATAGTGGGCCAAGTCACTTATAACTGTGACCATTCTGAGTAGGAATCATTGAATACAACTCTGTGAATATGATCCTTCAGCCAGTTTTTAATCCAATTTCAAATGATTCCTGCCAAACCAACAGACCTTATTTTCCAAAAGACTTTGCAAAGTCCACGACCACAATATCCACAGCAGCTCCTCCATCCAGGCATCTGCTCACCTCTTCATAGAAGCAGACCAGGTTAGTCTGACAACTTCCATCCTTAGTGAACCCATGCTAGCTGTAACTTGTTATACTATGTGTCAGGCACCAGGGGTAGTGGACCCAGTGGACCACCGCGAACGATCACGTAAGCCAACACCTAGGACCGGAATCTAAGTGTTCCCCAGTTTTCACCAGAACCCGACGCAAATCAGGTTGGACTTGTTGCAGCGTGGTACCACCAAGTCGTTCCACAGACGTGACTTTGTCCACAGTGGCAGCCAAGGCGAGATACAGAGACGTTGAGCAGAATCGTATTTGTACACAGGCAGGAGGTCAGAACGGGCAGCACAGGAACAGAGTCGGTGACAAAGCGAAGGTCAGGGCAGAGAGAAAATGAGCGTAGTCAGGAACGGAACTGTGGTCACAACGGAAATTCAGAACACGAGCATGGGGCATCAGGAAAAAAGCTTTCTCAAAGACACAAGGCACAAAGATCTAGCGGGTGTGCAGGGAGAGGCTGTGTTATAAGGGATTCTGGGAATGGCCAGCACCAATGGTGCACTGGCCCTTTAAATCTTCGGGAGCCGGTGCGTGTGCGCCCTAGTAGATGGGGATGAGCGCACAGGACTACTGGAGCTGGAACAGGTAAGTGAGGCAGGTGCTGCACTGGAGCACATGGGTCGTAGGAGCACCCCTGACACTATGTGATGTCAAATACATATGTAGTCTTTTAGTAACCCTTCCAATATTTCCTCACAATTGAAGTTTAGCTTATAGGCCTGTAATTGCCTGGCAAAGTTCTAGAGCCATTTTTAAATATTAGCAGCATATTTGCCTTGTGCCAGTCATTTGGCACCGCACCAGTCATTAGGGAAATCTCTAAGATTTTAGACAGCAGCACAGCAATAACAGAACTGGGTTCTTTTAGAACTCTGGGGTCTAACCCATCTGGTCTAGGAGCCTTGTACACATTTATTTTTATTGAGCTTCAATTGGATCATGTATACATTCATGCAGCCTAATATTAAAAGATGCATCACCTTCAGTGGCACCACCAACACCAGATGTTCTATTGTATAAAGGGAGCTAAAAAAACCATTTAGTATCTTTGCCTTCTCTTGGTCTTCAGTTATCAAAGCCCCAGTTACTTTCATGAGTTACTTCACAAAATACAAAGGGGGAGACTCATTATGGCCTCTCTGCCAGTTTTCTGGCAGGGACACCCGATGTATCTCCCCGTCCCTGCCAGTTTCTGTCCTTCTCTTACCCATATGCCACTATGCGCTTGTTGGGGCAGTGAGCCCTTACTGTAGTCTCCGCCAGAAAACTGGTGTAGAGTATAGTAGAAAACTCAACCAGATCCAATTTTCAGGTTGAACCTGCCAGAGTTTGTGCCCATTTTCACTAAGAGGCCAGTGAAAATGTCAGTCTAAATGAATTCCTCTTCACCAACTCTGTCGGAGCAGTGCAGGGTGCGCCAGATTCATGCAGCACCTGCCCCACAATTCCTTAATCTAGCGCACCCTGCACTGTTTTTAGTGAATGGGGCCCAATGTGTTTTTCCCACAGTGGGATTCCCTTCTAACCACCCATCTATTTTTAATAAGAATGAAACATATACTCAAACCATGCAGTATAAATATCAAGCATATGAAGTTTGGTAAATATCTATGATCTATTATCTTATGTTATAATTCGCTCTGTCTTTTGCTTTTCTCCTCCTTTCAGTATAAAAGTTTAGACGGGTTAATTAAACTATATAAGACACCTCATGCCATCTGGGTATACACTGAGTCCCGGCTTCCTAAGTCTGGAAGACCCATTTCCACGATGCCATAAACAAACAAAAAAAAAGAACCCAATTTTATTCTGTCTTTGTTAGTACAATATATTATACCGGTCGTAGCAGGATGTTACAAAATACATGCATCCTACACTTCTAGTCAGGTGGCACCTCTCCTCTCTCATCTCAGATTATTGCCCAACTTGTGTGCTTCGAACAGCCAGTCATCTTAAATTCATTTTTTTCTCTAATTCGAACCCCCCACTTAAGTCGGCAGGAATTCTCCGGCATGGAGGGGCTCTGGTAAAGCCTCGCCATAGCACTTCTGACTCAGCATGATCTAAAAAGTTGATTTTGGAAGAAAGAAGGCCATGGATAACCAATATAATAAGACTACCACAGTCACAGTGCCTGGATCTATAAGTAAGTGTCCCTGGTTTATCATGATGGATTTTGATGGTAGATTGCCTTTAAAGAAAATTGGACAGAGAAGAGGCTTTCAGAAACTGGTATTAATTTTTGGAAAATCTGTAGTACTTTATAGATTTTAAGCTTCTGGTATAAGACAAGGGTGCCTAATTTATTTAGCGCACAGAAGATATAAACTGGTGGTGGCAATCTTCCCTGAAAAATTGAAATGCCAACCATGGGGATTCTCGTCTTGTTTCTACTCATTAATCTTTACACCTTTACATATAACGTTGGTGTTACAACCTATTCAGCCTGATGTATGCTTTACCTCATTGAACTTTTAACATGGAACACTTAAGGGAAATAGATTTCTCCGTTGCCATGACAGGTGGAAAGAAAGTTATAATTAGACAGGATGGTTGTGGGAGATACACCAATGCTCCATGTTATGACTAGCTATTAAACATGTCACCCTTTTAACATGGGGAATAATTGGGAAGGTTTTGTTTAAGTAGGTCACTTTTTGAATAAAAGCCCCATAAATGAAGCAGGAAAAATAGAAGCTTTGATAAGCGGAGGACTTTCAGCTCATTTTGTCACAATGGCTAATTAATGTGAAGTCAATGCAAATTCAAGTGCTTGTTATTGCTGCCAGAGTAATTGTAATAATCATGAGGTTAAAAATCCAATTTAATTCTCAAAATGTATGACAGTTTCAGTAGAGATTTCTTCAACGTTTGACAAGATAGATGATTTTTCTGCCTTCACTACAAATGTGACTTAAAGTCTGAACAACTATTTTAGCATTCACTAAAGTTGTGTGTGAAGCTTTGGACAGATAAAGAGATGGTACTGTTTAGTCAGTAAGGTGGACTAATGTTATATCTGTAGACAGATTGTTATAGAAAGGCAGCAGATGAGCAGATTGTGCCCACAATAGAGTCCTGACAGCATGTTAGAGAACAGGAAGACCTGAGCAGGTTGTACTTATTGTCCTATCCATAGGCAGCATGTAATAGTGCTGGAGGAGCTGAGCATATTATCCTCTCTATAGGCAAACAGCAGGGCAGAACAGATTGTAATAATAATAATCATTATTATTTATTTATATAGCGCACACAGATTATGCAGCGCTGTACAAAGCATGACAATTTGGTCCCTGTCCCCATGGGGCTCACAATCTAAACAACCTACCAGTATGTTTTTTTTGGAGTGTGGGAGGAAACCGGAGGACCCGGTGGAAACCCACGCAAACACGGAGAGAACATACAAACTCTTTGCAGATGTTGACCTGGGTGGGACTAGAACCCAGGACCTGAGAGGATTGTATATATTGTCCTATAAATAGGCAGCATATAATATAACAGTTGAAATTGAGCAGCTTAGACATAGGGGGAAATTCAATCACCTGTGTCAGATTTGTGCCCTAAAATGCCTTTGACACATTTAAGAAGGTTTTTGTACCAGTTTTTGGCACTTTTCCGACTCATGCAACAAAGGGGCAAAGCCTCAAGAGGGGTATTATATTGGGAAAGGGAGCATGGATGGAAGGGAAATAGTGTGTGCGCCAAAAGGAAGGAGGGTGCGCCACATTGTGTCACACAGTTTAGACCAGCTAAAAGCAGGTCTATAAGTACAACCCAACAGTCTTAAACTACACCAAATTTATCAGCACCATGATGAATCTGTTGCAGCACTAGACTAGTTCTGTTGTCCTCTGTACTGTCGGAGCCATATACTTACCTTTCCCTTTTCTAACAAAGCAGCAGCCTTTTTCTCTTCTCCATGTTGTGTACACTGGGCTGAGGTCGGCAGCCATGATGAAGTCATCAAATTTTGTCTGCTGGATTGAGAGCTGTACAGCCACAATGAAACAAAGAGGATTGCTGTAGCTTTGTGGAAGCGGGGGAAGGTGATTATATGGTTGTTTTTGTCTTTATTCACATCAAATGTGGCTGGAGAAGGCATACAATGAGGAGGGGCTAGAGAAAAAGTTATAGACATTTTTCTGCCCCTTCCTTATAATGGCTCCTTCTCTGTGGCCTGCAGAAAGTGGCTGCAGTAAAGATGCATTATTACAGATATAGAGGTACTTAAAGGAGGGGCTATAGAAATGGAGAAATACAGAAAAGGAGGCATTATTAGGGGGTCTGCAAAAAGGGGGCACTATGGGGGGGTTAGATAGGGGTGGCAGGAAAGTGGGCAGTACCTGGGGGTAGCGGCATGACAGGGAGTATTATAAGGGGGAGGCTTCATGAAAGGAGGCATAATTAGAGGTGGGGTGTTTGAAAGATGGCATTACAAAGGTTGCAGTTAGGTATAGGATAAGTGCAGGGCACCAGGGACAATGGGCAGAAGAAGCACACCCAACCAATCCCTGGAAAAAAATGTGCCATGCAGTAGGTTCCTGGATATAAAAGGTTGGGGACCACTGCCTTAGGGAATATAATATATTGCAGGTATGATTTGGGGTCTAGTGGTTTGAGTATTATTTATTCAGACTATATGGATCCAGACTAAAAACGGAACCTCCCATCTGTGGTCAATTTAAATAGCAAGCACTACTATCAGTGTTGTTTACTGTGTGTCATATTGTATTCTGCTTCATTTATACCTCTAAGGTTCTGCTAGATGCACATTGTATTAATTGTTATATGTAGTAGTGTGTATCTGACATTCACGCTGAATAAACAGACCAATTTACCTACTGAAATGAATAGGTCAGTGTGAACAGATCATACATGAACTGATTCTCCACACAGACAAGATGCTTGTGTACATATAGTCATATAGTCATAGGCTATGTAGTGTAATATATACACTCACCGGCCACTTTATTA
The DNA here is from genome assembly GCA_019512145.1 of Engystomops pustulosus. Classification (NCBI taxonomy): domain Eukaryota; kingdom Metazoa; phylum Chordata; class Amphibia; order Anura; family Leptodactylidae; genus Engystomops; species Engystomops pustulosus. Next base: position 41,047,989 of record CM033650.1, read on the forward strand.
GGTACACCATGCTAGTAACGGGTTGGACCCCCTTTTGCCTTCAGAACTGCCTCAATTCTTCGTGGCATAGATACAACAAGGTGCTGGAAGCATTCCTCAGAGATTTTGGTCCATAGTGACATGATGGCATCACACAGTTGCCGCAGATTTGTCGGCTGCACATGCCACATGTGGGGGGTCTCTGTACTCGGGAGAAGTAACGGCCACATGATGCTAAATATGTAAAATTTCATTCAAAAATGTATTTATCCGCAAAAGAGTAAATTCAGAAACTACGGAAAATCGCTATTCGATTTGTAGCCGCGCGACATCAAAAAATATTATCCAGACATTTCAAAAATTATGAAAATGAAAAGTAGACAAATGGGAAATGTTATTCAGCAACTTATTTAGGTGGCAAATCTATCGGCCTGAAAATGTAATGATTTCGCATTTCAAAAAAGTGAAATTTGTCTTTTTTTGGAAAATAAACGCAAAACTTATCAGCCAACATTTACCACTAAAATGAAGTACAACATGTGAGGAAAAAACAATCAAAAGTAACAGTGTTCAAAAGTTATAACCATATAAAGCGACGCAAGTCAGAATCCAAAAAATGGGGCTGACCCTTAAGCTGTAAAATGGCTGCGTCCTTAAGGAGTTAAAGAAACAGCAGATGACCGACGGACTGTGGTGTGCAACCTGTGCCACACCAGGATCAGCAGGGGTTCCACCACTACTAGCTTAACTACCACCAGTATGCGCAGGCATATGAATGCTAAACACCCCACTCAGTGGCACCAAGCCCGTTCACCTCCGGCCGTGCACACCACTGCTCCTTCCCCTGTGTCATCTGCTAGTCAGAGACTGACACATGTGCCATGCCTGGCCCATGTGTTAAATCTGATAGTTCAGCGTTTCCTCAAGACATACCCCAATCTGTCTGATTTGCTCACGAAGGTGCGCCGCATCTGTGCGCATTTCAGGAAGTCCAGCCCAGATGCTGCCACTCTCAGGGCAGCGCAGCGCCGCCTCCAACTGCCCGCTCACCGACTGTTGTGCGACGTGCCCACGAGGTGGAATTCAACTCTGGATAACATGGTCAGTGTTGAATTCCACCTCGTGGGCACATCAGACCAGGCAACGTTTTTCCAATCTTCTACTGTCCAATTTCGATTAGCTTGTGCAAATTGTAGCCTCAGTTTCCTGTTCTTAGCTGAAAGGAGTGGCACCCGGTGTGGTCTTCTGCTGCTGTAGCCCATCTGCCTCAAAGTTCGACGTACTGTGCGTTCAGAGATGCCTACCTTGGTTGTAACGGTTGGCGATTTGAGTCACTGTTGCCTTTCTATCAGCTCGAACCAGTTTGCCCATTCTCCTCTGACCTCTGGCATCAACAAGGCATTTCCGCCCACAGAACTGCTGCTCGCTGGATGTTTTTTCTTTTTCGGACCATTCTCTGTAAACCCTAGAGATGGTTGTGCGTGAAAATCCCAGTAGATCAGCAGTTTCTGAAATACTCAGACCAGCCCTTCTGGCACCAACAACCATGCCACGTTCAAAGGCACTCAAATCACCTTTCTTCCCCATACTGATGCTCGGTGTGAACTGCAGGAGATTGTCTTGACCATGTCTACATGCCTAAATGCACTGAGTTGCCGCCATGTGATTGGTTGATTAGAAATTAAGTGTTAACGAGCAGTTGGACAGGTGTACCTAATAAAGTGGCCGGTGAGTGTATATATATATGCACAGGCACAAGTATGGAAGACAACCCTGCCCACAAATGGTGATGCCAATACCTTTAATATAAGAACCAGAATACTGCTGTAGCATGAACTACGAAATGGGAAAACTGGAGAGGTAAGACCTGGAAAACTTAAAGGGGTGTATTTATTTTTTGAAACAACATTTTATTTGATTTTCCAACATAAAATGCAACATATACAACATGTAAACAATAAAATAATATTCACAGGATTTTGCTATGAGATATAGGTCATTTTGCATTCTATTGTGTTCCCCATGTTTTGTATTTTGTGAAGGGCCAAGTCATCTTTCGGCAGACCCCTGGCCCGGCTGCATAGTAGGGGTGTCTGTATCCGCAGTTTCCCCATTGTCCCTTTGAGCTCTTCCTGATTATACCACTGGGTAAGACGGAAGGGGGTTACCAGCTCCACAATTTCAGTTCTGGTCATGTGTGTTGTGATACATTTTCTCCACTTCCTGAATAAACCCTTTGTTTGTTTGTCTTTGTGTCTCAGCATTTCAAGTCTGTCTTGTCTTATTAACTCCTTAATGACGCAGCCATTTTGTAGCTTAAGGCTCAGTCCCATTTTTTATATGGTTATAACTTTCGAACACTTCTACAATTGGGTATTGTATGAGCAGGTTGAGGGTTTACCAGGTTTTACTCCACACTTTATTGTTTTGAACAGAGCACTTTACTGTATTGCCGCCATCTAGAGGTTTTTCTAGGACCGACTATGGTAATTTACCTATAAATAATTGTCTATCTGTGCGAATTACTGATTGTGGATGGGGAGTGTAAGGGACTACTACCCTTGGAAGCTTTATACACCCACTGGGTGTATGTTTTAAGTGTTTTTATATTTGTTGTCTTGTTATTATTACTGTTTGTATCAATAAATGGATTTTTTGGTAATGTGATTTCCTGTACGCATCCAACTTTTTTCTTGTTCTGATCAATTATTGGGATGCGAGGATACATTATTTGCTTACATTGTGGCGGTGCCTGCTCTCCTTTTGTGTAGTCGATAACTTTCGAACACTGTTACTTATCAAAGCGATTCTGAGATTGTTTTTTCCTCACATGTTGTACTTCATTTAAGTGGTAAATTTTGGCTGATAAGTTTTGCGTTTATTTACAAAAAAAATTAAAAATGATGATTTTTTTGAAAAATTTGCCATTGTCGAAATTCGAAATCACTACATTTTCAGGTACATATATTTACCACCTAAATAAGTTGCTGAATAACATTTCCATATGTCTACTTTACATTTTCATAATTTTTGAAATGTCTGGATAATTAATTTTGATGTCACGCGGCTTACAAATCGAACATCGATTTTCCGTATTTTCAGAATTGACTATTTTGGGGATAAATCCCATTTTTAATGAAATTTTACATATTTAGCATCAAAAACCTCCTATATTATCAACCCATTTTCAAATCTGCACCCCTCAAGCTATCAGAAACAGCTTTTAGGAAGATTGTTAACCCCTTGAGATCTTCATAGTAATGAAATCAAAATGGAGGTGAAATTTAGAATGGTCAAATTGTGCCGGTTATACGTTCATTTACCCCTCAAATTTACACATTTCCAAAAGATAAAAAGATAAAATCCACCATACAATTTGTTCAGCAATTTCTCCTGAGTGTAGAGACCCCCACATGTGGCCGTTACTTGTGTTATGGGCGCACAGCGAGGCGTAGAAGTGAAGGAGCTGCCAGGATTTTAGTTTCCTCATTGGCCCCTTTTGTAGGCTATACATTTTTAGCTTTTGCATTATTGGGTCCATGTGATGGCATTTTTTTTGCGGGATGAGATGCTTTTTCCAGTGTTACCATTTTGGGGTTGGTATCCCCTACTGTTGAAAATTTAGAACTTTTTTTTGAGGGTAGGAGTGATCAATCAGTTATGTACTAGATTTTTAAAATTTTTTTTTTGTGTTCACCATTTAGCCTAATAATCATGTTATTTTTATTCTATGGGTCTATACGATTACGGGGATACCATACATGAATATTTTTTCTTACGTTTTACTAAATTTGCCAAATAAAACCCTAATGTGGGAAAAATCTATCATTTTTGCATTGCCGTCTTCCAAGTGGCATAACATTGTTAATTTTTTGGCTACGGAGCTGGTTGATGGCTTGTTTTTTGCATGACATGTTGTACTTTGCACCAGTATCATTCTGGAGTACATATGTTTTTTTGAACACTTTTTATTGCATTTTTTGTGGGGTTCAATAGGTAAAAATCATAATTTTTGCAGGGTTTTAACAGGTTTTTTTAACGGTGTTCATCATTCGGGTTCAATAATTATTTAGATTTATTCTACAGATTGTTACGGACACGGTGATACTATATATGTGGAGTTTGTGTTATGATTTAGACTTCTTTTAGCGTTATACTGTATGTCTCTTTATATATTATGGGGCTTATAGGCATTTTTATTGATTTATTACTTTCATTTTTTTTAACTCTCCACGTGTTCCGCATACCTGTCTGTTGTAGGAGTTCTGACAGGTAGTGTTCTGGGTTTACGTCTCGCTGTCTGTTGGGCTGTGAGGTGTGTGTTAGTCGTTTTCTGTCTTCTGTTGTCGATAGTGTGGTATTGAGGTCTCCACCTAGTATTTTAAAGGTTGTGGTGTCTCCCTTGAGTGTGTTTGCGAGATTTCTATAGAACAGGCTTTTGTTGTCATTTGGACCGTATATGCTATATACTGACAATCTCTCCCCTTGATATTCCATGAAAATTCTCACCCATCTGCCCTCCTCATCACATTTTGTGTTCAATACTGTCCCTGTAAAGCCCTTGTGCAACAAAATCAAAGCTCCTGCTTTGCCATTACATGCAGGGGTACCATACACCTGACTTACCCACAGCTTCTGTAAGCAAAAGAAGTCAGGCTGGTCCAGGTGGGTCTATCTGTATACCCAATTCTGTGAAAATGCATAAATGTCTATAATGGCACAACCCCTTAGGTTATGTGATGTATAACACACACCTTGTAATGAATCTACAGAACAATTTTGGTTTCCTAATTTGTTACCTAAAAGATTGCACAAAATATTATTATACATTATTTTTACTCTAAACAGAACAGTGAAATGACTGTTCTGTGTTTTTTTTTTTGGTGCCGCAGTTTATTTTTATATATATACAGGTTAACGTATATTTTATGCAATCATGAATATACTTTTATTTTTTGTTGGGTGGATAACTGACCTTCAGATTATGAATCACATGTAGTTGTTAATAATTAGGTATTTTATAACCAACAAAAACAAGTTTTCAACTTCCTTCATGGTTGTATAAATCCCCCTAATGAGGCAGTACTATCTCATAATACTGTGGCCTGGAGTTCTCTGATTTATGTTATGCAAACATTTCATAAAAATATCAAATTGTATGAGCTGGAAAAACAAGCTTTTCACTTAAATTAGTCCACCTGGATTACATAATGAGAAAAGTTACAAAATAGGTACTACCCTTGTAAGAGAAGGGAGGCTAAACTTTAAAGGACATTTGTAAATTCTATTAGCAAGATCGTTTTAATGAGTGTTACACAAGCCTCATGCAAAGGTCTCATCCTATGTGATTCTGGCTCAGGAATAAAAGAAACTTTCCATCAGGAATCGACCTAATAAGGTAGATCTGACACGTCCAAAACCTGAAAAAACATAACATAAAAGACAGGCACAAATGTTCAGACATAAGATAAATGTGCCTCCATATCCCCACATATTGCATGTTTTAGTAGTATGACCATATAGTGACCACAAATGGCTCCATTCCATGTCAACGTACAGATGTAGCACTGTTTAACATGACTCAGGCCGCGGTTACACGTACCGCTAGGCGTCCGTCATAACGCGACGCTAGCGCACAGGGAGAGGAGCTCCTTGGCCCGAACGCACATCCGTTTCCAGGGAAACGCATGCGATTGATAAACCGATCGCATGCGTTTCTCTGGAAACGCACGTGCGTTCGGGCCGAGGACCGCCCCCTGTGCGCTAGCGTCGTGTTAGCGTTTAACGCATGTGTTTAAAACACTTTACAAAATGCAAATGTTAACGCTTGTGTTAACGCTGTGTTAACAAACACATGTATTAACACGATGTTAACACACACATTAACAATCCATTAACGGTCGTGTTTTGTATACGCAAGTGTTAACAGCTGTTTAATTATGCAAATCTCTCTTCAGCTGTATTTAAATGCGTTTTTTAAATGCATGTGTTAAACGCGAAGTGTGGCCACACCCTGAGTATGTATTGATCAGACTTGTACTGGTTCTGATTAGATCCAGTTGCTGTGGCTAACCCTTTAAAAACCGACAATCACAATCGGGTCTATAGATGCTGCATCATTGTTGTCTCCTCTATTCACTACAAAGTGCACCTTCAATGAGAATTACTGCTTTTACCTACTGCCTAGGGCAGTGGTGGTGGACCAATGGCACAGGTTCCAGAGGTGGCACTCAGAGTCCTCTAAGTGGGCACCAAGGCTGTTGCCCCAGGGCAGAGTTTGCCAGAATTTAAGGGATCCTCCTGCAGTCCCCGGTAGCCCAGGTTGTGCCATGCTTAGCTTACTTCAAAGTTCAAAGAATCCTGGTCTACATGAGACTTCAGGAAGAGAGAGAAGGCGTGGACAGGGCCAGATTATCATTGGTGCCATTGGAGCTCCATCTCTAGGAACCCCAAATCTTCCTATTCAGGGGGCTGTCACGGAAAGCTCCAAAGGCAATCAAAATTTTCCCTTAGGGCGCGTTCACACGTTGCGTTTTGGTTGCGTTTTCATTGCGTTTGGAACGCATATACAACAGCTGATGTGAGGTAATTTGCCTAATTACATTACCGTTTACGTTTGTAAACGCAATGTTAACGCATGCGTTAACAAAACGCATGCGTCAACGCTTTGTTAACGCATGCGTTAACATGACGTTTACGATGCGTTTTGTTAACACATGCGTTAACAGTGATGAAATTAGGCAAATCACCTCTCCTCAGCTGTTGTATATGCGTTTCAAACGCAATGAAAACGCAACCAAAACGCAACGTTTGAACGCGCCCTGAGGCCGCGGTCACACGTACCGCTTTGTCTTTGCAAACACAGACAAAGCCGCACCTACCAGGGCGGGCCACGCATGATCGCATCAGTGTTTCTATGGAAACGCCTGTGTTCGGGAACGAGCCGCCGGTGTTTTGCGTTAATTTAATGCAAAACACCGGCGGCTCATTCCTGATCGCAGGTGTTTCCATAGAAACGCCGATGCGATCGGGCCGCAGCCTGCCCCGGTAGGCGCGGCTTTGTCTGCGTTTGCACTTTGAAATGCAAACAAAGCAGTGGCGTGTGGCACCAGCCTTAGGGTGATGCCACACATGGCGTTTTTGGTCGATTTTCAATCCGTTTTTCCCAATTATCTTAATAGATAAACAGGTTTTAAGCAGCCAAACGCATTGTAAACGGCCAAAAACGGACTGAAAACGGAAAGGGTTTAACATCACTGCCCTAGGGTCTTCTGCTGTCTGACCCTGCTGCTGCCATCTTAACAGACTCGGGCTCCTCAGGTGACTGAAGGGCCTTGTATTGGATGATGCCAGTGGACGTTTGCGGATGAGTTAATTTTGTAAACAAAATAGTAGAAACAAGTAAAAAAATACCATTCATTAATTAACCTGAATGAGCAATATTTAAGAAATGTATCTGCGAGAAGTAAACACAGTGTGCAGCATGAGAACGTAACTAAAGAAAAAATCTAAATGGATGTCAAGGAACAAGGGTTTAAACAAGATAAACTATTCAAATATCGGTTGGGGGTAAATATGGTGCTGATAAAAGATATTAACCAAAATAATAAAATAAAGCCAATCCCACAGTTATAGTGTTGACAGAAATGTTAATAAAATATGATGAATTATATGGACACTTATTTCCCTATTGTGCTGCTTTTTAGATCTAAAGCTTTCATTTCATTTTAAAGCCCTTCTGTGAATTGTCATCAGCAGAGGAGGAAGCAATGAGATGTTTGCTAGGGTAGGGCTGCGGGGTAATGTACTGCGTAGTGTAGTTGCTGTCTGATAGGGGTTCTGACCATTCCTTTCCTCTGAGAGGTAGATTTGATTGTTATTAATGAGGATAATGCATGCATTAACCATACTAATCATAGTAAAACTATTCAATTACAAAGCTCATCACAATAATACATCAGACACATTAATCATTTCAATATTATGTGCAAGGGTTCAGCTGCTTCCAGCAGGAAGCTCTGCTACTGTGTTCTGCAGCAGCAGTAAGCCATCTTAGTCTGTGCTATTAACCATCTAGTATACGTATGAGATAGCCTTTTACTCATACACGTTTGCCTAGGTTTAATAGGCTTGGAGAAAAGCTACTGTCAAAAATGATTTTTTTTAATCAATCATTCCTTTATTAGTAAAGAGTTGGGTTAGTAAAGGATACAGAATGCAATAATATACAATGCACAGATATTGGAGCACATTTACTAACATCAGTGCAAACGACACTAAATGCAGATGTGTAGAGTGCAGAGGGCGCCAGATTCAAGATATCTGGTGCTTGTTTTTTCATGAATCTGGTGCTCCCTGCACTGCCCCAACTGAGTACAGCAATTTTTTTTGGTGCACCTTTAACATTGGCCTAGCACCACAATTCTGTCAGTCTTTGCATCTTAAATCAAGCCCCTAGTAAATGTGCCATAAGTCATTCACTAAGGGCCCGAATCGCGTTTTTTCCGCCGGGTTATCCGAAAATCTCCGATTTGCGCCAATTTTCCCTGAATTGCCTCGTAATTTTGGCGCACGCGATCGTATTGTGGCGTATCGGCGCTGGCATGCACGCGACGGAAATTGGGGGGCGTAGCCGTACAAAAACCAGACGGATTCGGAAAAACCGCCACATTTAAAAAAAAAAGTGTTGCTTGACACACTCTTACCTGCACCCATGATAGGACGGTGAACTTCAGTGCAGCAGTGACACCTGGTGGACGTCGGAGGAACTACCTTAGTGAATCCTGGCAGAACCCGAATCCTCCGCAGAGAACGCGCCGCTGGATCGTGAATGGAGTAAATATGCCCTAATGAGTTGTAGTATCCAAGTTATAAAGGTGACACAAAATGTAAGTTTAAAACAACAAAGTTACATGTAAAGGACTTCAGATGCCAGTAGGGAATAAGTAAAAGGTGGCAAGCATACAAAAATCTAGAACGGGTATTCCCACTCTGGACTTGGTAGAAAGGATATCATTATAATGTCCGCATGGGTTTACACGAAGGGGAGATAAGACATATCGACAATGGTATAAGGCAGTGATGGCTAACCTATGGCACTGGTGCCAGAGGTGGCACTCAGAGCCCTTTCTGTGGGCACCCAGGCCATCACCAGAGATGACTCCAGGTATCTTCCTGCAGTCCCAGACAGCCCAGGATTTGCTGTGCACAGAGCTATTTTAATGTGACAGCTCTACCTGGGACTATTTTCTGCTTTATTGGTGTCCTCAGGGTGCTGGTATCAATGAAAACTGTGACCGAGAAGGGAGTATAAATCACAAATTAAATTTCTGTGTTGGCACTTTGCGATAAATAAGCGGTGTCTTTGTTGTAGTTTGGGCACTCGGCCTCTAAAAGGTTTGCCATCACTGGTATAAGGTATAAAGTAACAACATATAGGGAAAAGAGGGGGAGGGAGATCAGAGGGGAAACCAGAGAGGTGTAAGGGTGATTGATCATAATCATCCCAAAACTACTTCTGCATTTTGTTGCACTAAAATTAAAATGAAGCCGCCATATTGAACATGCTCTTACATAGGTAGATACTGTGTTAAATTACTGTGCAAGTTGATATAAAAGTTTATGGCAAAAGTTTTAGTATTGAAGAGAATGTTCCAGCTCCTACATCATGCACCAAATGAAAGCAGCATTGTTAACCTCTTAATGATAAGGCCTTAAAAGGTTTTTCCAACTTTGTTTGTGACACACTTATTAGTTAACAGATGTTAAAGGATTTTTTTAGTTTTATTTGGGTTAGAAGACATCTACCATCAGGTTTACTGAAGGTAGACAAATCCTACTAGCAGGCTCGTGCAGAATAAGTTGTTCTTAGAACTTCTATTATTATAACTCTGCAATTTTGGTGATAAAATTATGCTAATCAGTCCGGCTTATGTCACTGGAGCGCCTTTGGAAGTGTGCACCAATTTTTTTGGTGCTCTTTGTTCCTGCTGCAAAATTGTGGCGCAGACAGAATTGTGACGCACGGAAGCAATAAATGTGGCACAAACTCAGACTAAGCAGTAACCCGCACATTTTTTCTGTCTTGTCGGACACAGTGTAGCCGTGACACAAAACTGACGCAGACACCTTATAAATACATGTACCAGCAGTTAGCACGTTTTTTTTTAAGTGCAAAGTCAGACAGAAAACTGGTGCAAACACTTAAATAAATGTGGCCCTATATTACAGAAATTGTGGCATAGAGTGTTATAATAAAATAAGCTCTAACAGGAAAGTTTTTTTCATTCCAATGAAGACAATATTCTAAAATATACTCAGGATAACAAAATAGCACATTCTCTAATTCACTGTTATTAACAAAAATACAGCACTTCACCAGTCCTGGATACGACCATAAATCTTCTAACTATGATCGGATTCTTCTCATTCATAGCTTCTCTTGTCTGCACACTGCAATGCACTATGCATTACAAGACCAGCTCAGACACAAGCACTTCCTGCTGGCAAGCAGCAATGTGCAAAGACTTACTCTACAAGCTACAGACAGATAAGTAGAGCTGTGTGTTTTATTGATAAGTTGAGGGAGCAGAGCAGACTCTATTTTATTGATTAAGTGAGTTACTGTATATGAGCTCACCGAAAAAAAAGAGATAAAGGGTAAAAGTCCGCCACCAGATGCAAAAAAAACCCTTCTGAGCAGGGCTCATGTAGCCTATTACACGTCACATACTTTGGGACAGACAGCGGATCAAGGTACTAGTCTGTGTTTATTAACCTCACTATGTACACTATAATATCCAACTGCTGGTGTCTCTTGTAGAACTAGAGGAACATTAGAGGGTGTACGATTGATACAATTGTTTACTACAGTCTCTTTTCTATTTTGCAACAGTGGATGTAATATTTGTGCACAATCGGAATCCACCGTAGCTATATAGATCTAATGGATGCTTAAATTATACATATTTTAACATCCCTCATTGTGCAATCACTTTCTACTGCACAATAGTGGATGCATCTTTTAAACACAGTCCACATACAGTGTTATTAGCACAGATTTGGTCTCTAATCTCAACGTGTTTCCCCCACTGATTCTTTGGTTCATCAGGAGAACCTCGTCCACTCTTTATATCGCCGCGACTCGCGTCTGACTATGTAACCTCCGGTGCCCACCGTCAGGATGTCGGCATATTATTTTGTTCTACCGTCTGTCTTTTAAAGGAATCCTACCACTGCTAATGGTAGGTATTAGCTGTAAACACCGGGCACCAGCTCAGGGTGAACAGACCCGAGGTAGCTTGGGCGCTGCGCTCAGCCGTGCGCGTGTGACGCCCCCGGCACTTCCTATGGAGGCGCGCGCGCCGAAGCTGCTTCGGGTCTGTTCATCAAAATGTGTTTAAACCGCGATATAGCGGTTTAAAACACTAGCAAAGGTATGCTCCGGCACCCTGAGCTGGTGCCCGGTGTTTACAGCTAATACCTACCATTAGCAGTGGTAGGTTTCCTTTAACAGTGTAATCTAGACTCTCATGTACAGTAGAAAATGATTGCACAATGAGGGATGTTAAAGTGTGTATTATTTAAGCATCTATTAGATCTATATAGCAACAGAAGATTCCGATTGTGCACAAATATTACATCCACTGTTGCAAATTAGAAAAGAGACCACTAATGTTCCTCTAGTTCTACAAGAGACATCAGCAGTTGGATATTATAGTGTACATAGTGAGGTTAATAAACACTGACTAGTACCTTGATCAACTTTCCAGAGGTGTTGTATCTAAGATTGCAGGACACCTAGTGGCAGATGCAGGTATGTGACATGGCGCAATAGGCTACATGAGCCCTGCTCAGAAGGGTTTTTTTTTTAAGTATCTATTGGCAGACTTTTATGTGAGTCATCCCCTTAATAACTTTAAAGTGACGCCTATTAAAAGTTAAGTTTTACCCTTTATCCGTTTTTTTTTCGTTGAGCTGTTAATTAAAATGAAATGGTAATTTATACCAAGAATTTCCGTGAGAATATAAAGTACTGTGTATGCCAAAATATTTTTTTCTTAAAATCGACAACTTCTGTCTGCTGTATAATTTATTCACTGCTCTTCAACCCCTCATCCCCCTAATGTAGTGTCAGCAGACAATCTCTCCCTCTGGATGTGGGAGAGGATGTGGGAGGATGCACGGAGGGAGAGATTGTCTGCAGTGAGCTGACATGTCATCGGGGGAAGAAGCGTGAGCCAGGAGAGCAGTTTCCCTTTCATTTTCTTTTAAATTAACTCCAAATGACCATCATAAATGAATTCCGTATTGTGTGATGGTTCTTTTGGTTTTAAATATTTTTCGTTTTTGGGTAAGGCCGCGGACACACATACCGCTAGGCGTTCGTTCATAACGCGATGCGACAGGGGGAGGTCCTCGGCCCGAACGCACATGCTTTTCCAGGGAAACCTACAGCTATTACCTACCATCAGCATGTGCGAAGTTTTTCTTACATGTGTAACTCGTAGACTCTCATGTACAGAAATGACTGCCCAATGAGGATGTTAAGTGTATTATTTAAAGAGCATCTATTAGATTCTATATAGCAACAGAAGATTTCCGATTGTGCACAATCTACATCCATGTTGCAAATTAAGAAAGAGACCACTAATGTTCCTCTAGTTCTACAAGAGACATCAGCAGTTGGATATTAGAGTGTACATAGTGGGTAATAACACCCGGACTAGTACCTTGATCAACTTTCCATAGGTGTTTTGTATCTCTATGATTGCGGACACCTGGAGTGGATCGCGATGCATTGTTTTACTGGCGCAAATATGGCTCAATGGCCCTGCTCAGAAGGGTTTTTTTTTTAAGTATCTATTGGCAGACTTTTATGTGAGTCATCCCCTTAATAATTTAAGTAACGCCTATTAAAGTGTAAGTTTTAACCCCTTATCTATATAAATTACATTTCTTAACACCCACCGTTTAACATTACTGTTATTACCCTATTAACCGTTTTTTTTTGTTGCTCTTGGATGTTAATTTACAATTAACATCACGTATCTTAACTACCAATAAGTTTCCTTCCTTCCGTGAGAAATAAAGTACTGCCTGTGTATGCCAAAATATTTTTTTTTTTCTTAAAATCGACAAACTTTCGTCTGCTGTATAATTATTATTCACTGCCTTCACACCCCTCATCCCCCTAATGTATTGTCACAGACAATCTCTCTCCCTCTGGTGTGGGAGAGGATGGGGAGGAATGCCACGGAGTAGATTTGTCTGCAGTGAGCTTACATGTCATCGGGGGAAGAAGCGTGAGCCCAGAGAGCAGTTTCCTTCTCATTTTCATTTTCTTTTAAATTAACTCCAATGACCATCATAAATGAATTCCGTATTGTGTGATGGTTCTTTTGGTTTAAATATTTTTTTTTCGTTTTTTGGGTAAGGAAAAAGAAGAGGAAGGAAGAAAATTATCCGCAGCCCCCCCTACCACCTACTATTCTTTCTTTCATAACGCTATGGGCGCGCAGCGCCGCCTCCAACTGCCCGCTCACCGACTGTTGTGCGACGTGTCCACGAGGTGGAATTCAAAATTAACCATGTTATCCAGAGTTTACCAGCAGCGCAGAGCGATTGTAGACTGCCAGATGTCAACTTCCACCAGAACTGGTAGTCAGGTCAGTCAGCTTCCTCAAGTCTACAATGAGGAGTGGACGTGGATGTCTGATATCTGTCAGGTGCTGAGTAACTTTGAGGAGTCAACACAGATGGTCAGTGGGACCATCATCAGCCTCACCATCCCGCTGCTTGGCCTGTTGAAAAACTCTCTGATCAGCATGAAGTCGGAAGCTTTGCGCTTGTCACAAGAGACAGGGGAAGAAGATTCGTTTTAAACAATTTTTGGGAGTGCCACATACAGGCACTCAATCTATTCAATTTTTCTGGAGGGCCACCTACCTGCTCCTCTGGTTTGAAAACTTTTTTGGACTGCCACATACAGGCACTCACTCTATTTCATTTTTCTGGAGGGCCACCTACCTGCTCCTCTGGTTTGAAAACTCCATTTTACTGAAGGGCCACCTACCTGCTCCTCTGGTTTGAAAACTTTTTTGGACTGCCACATACAGGCACTCAATCTATTCCATTTTTCTGGAGGGCCACCTACCTGCTCCTCTGGTTTGAAAACTTTTTTGGACTGCCACATACAGGCACTATCCAAATTAAATTGTCTCCATAGCAACAGGGGGAGGTCCTCGGCCCGAACGCACATGCTTTTCCAGGGAAACGCATGCGATTGATAAGCCGATCGCATGTGTTTCGCTGGAAACGCATGTGCGTTCGGGCCGAGAACCTCCCCTCTGCGCTAGCGTCACGTTATGAACGGACGCCTAGCGGTATGTGTGACCGCGGCCTAACAGTGCGACTACGGCGATGCTTTTCTTAGCGTGGGCGGGAGATCATTTAGTAAATTGTTGGGAAATAATAACGTATATTCCTCTACATTTCCATATATTTTATGTGTGGCTGTTTTTTTGTAATTTATGTGTCCCATGTGAGGTCATTACAGACATTTATACAAGGTTTTTTTTTTTGTAAGTCTGATTTATTTTATTCGGGATTGAGTTAACTCACTGCATAAGATTTTCCAAACATACCTTTCCTGTGCCCCAGAAAGATTTTGTTTTACAAAAAAAATGTATTCTTATCTTTATGTAACTTAGCTTGTTAGTGCATGGGTGGGGGGGCTGCAGGGGTCATACTTGCAGGTGCACCAAGTACAAAAGGCCCTTCACAAGGCTGTTTATTTTGTGGAGCTGGTAGATGCACTTTAATTAAAAATAACTACTCCTTCCTTGCTAAGGAGTCCAGTAGGTGGTTATACAACTTCCACCACATCCTTAAGCCTGGAATAAGCAGAGATTTAAGAAAAAAATGGCAAATTGTACTGAATGCATTTCCCCATAAAACTCTATACCAGTGTGCTCATCTCATCTTGCTAAGTAACCTGATCCAAAGGCACTGTCCATCACCTTGTCTGACAAAGATTAGCTCCAAATTAAAACAAGTTATTCAGACAAGTCCCAAAGGAGGGGGAAGGGACTGTCAGGCTATTCCCATACTCTTTACACAGTGGGAATCGGCAGAATGTGCAGCAAATATTGGATTTGTTTACCCAGTTTAACTAAGCAAATACATTCTGCTTCCAATTTGTTCACAGCTCAGAGACTACCCGCAGTGATAAAGCAGGGATACAGTGGTCACAAAGCTTCAGAGCACTATGGGCTACAGTATTTCATTTAACTGCATGCTTTGTCTGTAATTGACTCCAATGGTAAGATGAAGGATCCGACCTCTGGAATATGCCGCACCATGCAGACTATTTAAAAGGATCGCATAAGAAGAAGAATGTCCTGCTATTGTACTCAAGCCCTGGTTAAATGTATGACAGCAGTTTCTGAGCCACATACCTCCTTCTCCAATGCCATTTCTAATGCATTTCTGAAAAATGTGAAAGTAATATCTTGAGAATTGGCAACTATAACTACAAATATCACATTGCTGGGTTGTTTAGATCACCATCCATGTGAATGGGGATGACAGTCAATTATAACCATGAAAAATCACAATGTACTAAAAAAATATTTGTTAAGCTTTGTTAAGCTTGTTAGTTTCAGAAAAACTTGGCACTCCTTAAGGAATGCCAAGTTTTTATGAAACTATCTGGATGGTGTTGTAACCTACTCGAGCACCCGATGTGTAATATAGAGAGAGTGATGTGTATTATCTCTACTTTGGTAAGCTTGTTAACCCTTTAAGAATCTCACAAGAATTAAAAGAAAATGGAGGTTCTATTTGGAATTTTTTTAATTTTGACAAAAAATTATTATTTAGTCCTAAAATTTACACGTTTATGCAGGATAAAATGAGAAAACACATTTCAGATTTTGTTGTGCAATTTCTTACAAGTACGGCACTAAACTGCATGTGAATATAAATTAATTTAGGAGCGCACAGCAGAGCACAGAACGGAAGGAGCCATTGAGCTTTTATAGGGCAGATTTTTATGAAGTTGTTTTCAGGTGCCATTACACCTGATCTACGAGAGCAGTGAACCCCTGTGTAAGTGCAAATCTTTTTCCAAAAAACCTTGCTTTGGCCCCTACATTTTTATTTTTAGAAGGGGTTAGAGAAGTAAACGCACCCCATAGTTTGTCACTGTTAGGGATTTTTATGCAGGGCCCCAACAGCCCTCTTGACTTTTGTAAGGTGACTCCTAATTAACCCTTTGAGGGAGGATGAGATAGCTGCCGGCAGCGAGCTGACAGAGTAAATGCAAGACACAGTCGGTCTTCCGATGCACTCAAATCAAACTGTTTATTTCAAACAGATACAGCTATATTTTAGCACATAGAGATCAGCATTTGGGGTGTTGATAAGGACTTAGATTCTATTGGCCATTATGTTTTTGTACCAGCACATTCTGGGAAAAATGACTAGGCCTTGTTTACAGCCATGCTTATCTACACAATGGCTCCTAGAAGCTTCTTCATAACCAAAATAAATAACAAGAATACAGAGGCCCGAAGGACGGTAAGAAATGCCAAGGATATTAGTAAATGGCAGACTGTGCCTAATTGAAATCCAACCCCTAATAAATTAATGAGATATTACTTGATAGGGCGTCAGTTTACTTTAGTAACCGATCACTCTCCCCTAGAGGAACGCAAGGGTCACCAGGTGGTTCCTAATGTTACAGAATTTCAAGTTCACAGTAGAACACAGAGCAGGGAAACTGCATGGGAATGCAGATGCCCTGTCTCATACCCACTTTCTGATGGCCAAAGGTGTTCGCCCCCACATGGTCAAACAGAGGGGTAGGGTATGTGAGACACTGAAGGGATTAACTGTGAATGGGCGGTATGTTTCCCCTGGGTTTTCCTACTATGTAAGGCCTTAGTGCTGAGGTTGTGTTGTCCAGCACCTTGGACACAGGTGGTGGGAGCAGCATAATCAGGCTGCATAAAGCTGCTGAGCAGAGCTGAGAGCGTTGGCTCTGGAAAGAGGCTGGAGAGCACACACAGCCCTGACCCCTGTGCCTGGAGCAGCGACGTCTTTTGTGTTTTAGTGGTGAGTTAGAGAAACTCTGTATAGTTAGCACCCAGACGGGTAGGATTTTGTTTATGTTTGATGCCTGAATGTGATGGCTGTTTTATTTTGTACCTGCTGCAGGAATAAACGCAGGCAAGACCTGTTTTGGACTAAACTTTGGTGTCACTGTCTTGGATTGCATCACGAATCACCTCTACCACAGTCTCTTCTGGGCCAAATCTTCCACAATCCTCACACAGTGTCACCAGTTCACAAACATAGACATTAGTGGCATCTATTACCTTACAGTTGATGATCTGCAACATCAGGACTTCATCACTATTTCTCACGGCTATGGTTTATCCCTGTTGAATTCACCACCAAATATCTTCTGCACCATGCCCCACATCTCCACATTGCGTCCCTAAAAAAACAGAGTCACTTATGGTATAATGGATTGTGTTCCTAAATATATTATATATACAAACCTCACAACACGACTGAACACACTATTCCTCACATAAAACATCCTTTATATTCCCCCTATCCAGCCCCTATATACAGATCCCCGTTAATTTGATTATATATATATATATATATATATATATATATATATATATATAGTATATATACAGCCTCCCAAAGATGGTATATACAACCAGGTACCCCCGGTACATAGTATATACAGCTAGGTACTCCCAAAGTACATAGTATATACAGTCAGCAGATACCCCCCCATCCCCACCCAGTACATTCAGCCAACAGGTACCCCCCATAGTATATACAGCCAGCAGGTAACCCCTCCCCCCCACACTCAGTACACAGTATATACAGTCAGTAGGTGCAACCCCCCCCCAATACACAGTATATACACCCAGCATATAACCCCCCTCCCCCACTGTAAACCACTAAACAACAGTAAATGAAGTCCGCAGGTACCCCCCCCCCCACAACCAGTACATAGTATTAAAAATAAAGCCACGCATCACCCGCACCTAATACATCACCAGCCACAGTGACCCCCCCCCCCATCACACAAACACGCTACCATAGTGTAAAGCCCACAGGTACCCCCCCCCCCCAACCTTGTACATAGTAATACACTCACGCGGCCACTTTTTAGTAAGGCACCTGTCCAATTGCTCGTTAACACTTTAATTCTAATCAGCCAACCATGGCGGACAACTCAGTGCATTTTAGGCATGTAGACATGGTCAAGACAACTCCTCCTGCAGTATCAAACCGCGGCATCAGTATGGGGAAGAAAGGTGATTTGGAGTGCCTTTGAATGGCATGGTTGTTGGTGCCAGAAGGCTGAGGATCTGAGTAATTCAGAAACTGCTGATCTACGGGATTTCTCACGCACACCATATCTAGGGTTTACAGAGAATGGTCCGAAAAAGAAAAAACATCCAGTGAGCGGCAGTTCTGTGGGCGGAATGCCTTGTTGATGCCAGAGGTCAGAGGAATGGGCAGACTGGTTCGAGCTGATAGAAAGGCAACAGTGACTCAAATCAGCCACCCGTTACAACCAAGGTAGCGAAAGAGGCATCTCTGAACGCACAGTACGTCGAACTTGAGGCAGATGGCTACAGCAGCAGAAGACACACCGGGTGACACTCCTTTCAAGCTAAGAACAGGAAACTTGAGGGCTACAATTTGCCACAAGCTCATCGAAATTGGACAGTAGAAGATTGGAAAACGTTGCCTGGTCTATGAGTCTCGATTTCTCCTGCGACATTCGATGGTTGGTCAGAATTTGGTCACATAACATGGTCATCCTGCCTGTATCAACGGTTCAGGCTGGTGGTGGGTGTCATGATGTGGGGAATATTTTCTTGGCACTCTTGGGCCCCTTGGTACCATGGAGCATCGTTGCAACGCCACAGCCTACCTGAGTATTGTGCTACATGTCCATCCCTTTATGACCACCAATGTACCCAACATCTGATGCTACTGTTCCGCAGGATAATGCCTCATGTCATAAAGCGGAATCATCTCAGACTGGTTTCTTGAACATGACAATGAGTTTCACTGTACTCAAATGGCCTCCACAGTCACCAATCTCAATCCAATAGACATCTTTGGGATGTGGTTGAAACGGGAGATTCGCATCATGGATTTGGCAGCCAACAATCTGCCAACTGTGTGATGCCAATATGTCAATATTGACCAAAATCTCGAGGTATGCTCCACACCTTTTTGAATCTATGCCACGAAGAATTGAGGCAGTTCTGAAGGCAAAAGGGGGTCCAACCCGTTACTAGCATGGTGTACCTAATAAAGTGGCCGGTGAGTGTATATGCCAGCAGCTACCACCCCAACTACATAATATATATAGCAAACAACCCCCCCCCAATAGAAATTATATACAGCCCATGTGATAAAAATTATAAACGGAATACTTCTGGCTCCAGCACTCCCTCGCCGCTGCCATCTTCTTCCGCTGGCTGCCACGTCTTCTCTGTACTAACACAGGCCAGCGCATGCAATGACTTCATCATGCATGCCATAATTCTGTAGAATTTCGCTGCACTCTTAATAAAAATTCTCAAGTGCTCTGGAAAAGACCCAATCCCGTCAATCACTTACAGTGTAATCTAGTCACACTGATAGGCTCAAAGTTTTTCTTTTTTATTTTCACAGTAAACAAACAGTTTGGGGTCGCGTAACTATTTAGCATGCGAGAGTCACAACCCCCCGCACTTTTGTTTGTTTACGGTAAAAATCAAAAATTGAACATTAAACCGATAACTGTGACTGGATCTACAATTAGTCATCATGCGTGCCGGCCTGTGTCCTGCAGAGAGGTGCTAACAGGTGAGTCTGTGCTGCATCCCTCCTCTGCCGCAATGTCATTGATTTTCTGGTAGTGTGGACTTGCCAGCGTTTGGCGAGTCCCTAATACTGGTGATCTGCTGCCCCCTTCAGAGGTCCGTGATCTGCAGCCCTGATCACCTACCTCATCATTTTTAATATCTACTAACCTGCTGGAAATGACTCTAGGAGGAACTTGTATTGGAGAGAAGCTGTCGGTCTAGAAAGAAGAGGCAAACACCTGATGTAAGGTGTCAAACTGTTTAATGACATAATGTAAAAAGTCAATTATATAATATGGAGCTATCATTTGCAAACATGATTATTTTTTCACTGGGCAACCACTTTAATGTTAAATACACAAGTGTACAGTAAATTCATGCAGAGGGATCATTGTGTCTGGTTACACATTCTGAAATCTTACACTTTCTCTGCATTTCTACCAGAGAAAATAACATTTCAGGGTAGAGAAGAATCATCTCTATGGAGCAGAGGCTAATAGTCCCACATGAACACTCCTCTCCCCCTATGTGAAGCATTGATGTGCAGAGAAGTCTGCAGTCATGCTGTCTACTCAGACTTCCAAGGCACTGAATCAAAAACCTATATAAAGAAATATTACTACTGACATGAACAGAAAAGCCTATTATAATTTTTTTTTCCCACAAAAGTTCAACAGGTGGCATTATAATGCAAATCCATAATTCATAGACCTCACACTGCGTCTTAGCATAGAGAGTGCGGAAAGCAAGCAGCGCTTTGTCATTATCAGTCTCTTTTAAAAAAAACAGGTCACAGGTTATTCTCTTCATAAAAATAAGTTGTGTAATTGGTTCTCTATGGAGACTGTAGGCCATTTTGTTACTCAGGAGCCATCAGAGTATAACCTCAGGATCAAAAATGTAAATATCTGCTTCCCAGACAGCCAAACGCCTGACTTTACAAATCAAACCATCCTGCAGTAAGGGCACGTTTTATGCTCATTTCCAAACAGAACATAAAATGCAGATAAATAGAAGTGAATGATCTTTCAGGGAACGTTTAAATGGATGTTGAGAGAATTTCTGTCTAGAATCGGGAAGTATTAGCTGAAGAATATTTTACGGTTCATAATTATAATACTGAGACATTTTTTTAACCCTAAATAATTGGTTCATTCACTGATATTCAGTGTGACATAACTGGGATACTTTGAATATATTACTCTGCCTTTTGCCTTGTCTGATGGTGGCATCTTGATGCCATTTATTCCACCTATTGTGTGCTTATGTTTTGGTTGCCTTAAAGGGGTCGGCCTCTTATACAAAACTTTAATAGGTTCACCCATATTATTCTTACTATGTTAAAGTTTCTCGTTTACTGTCACTTGACCCCCTGTGTGTCCTGTGTCCTGCTGGCTTCTGGCAGATTGATGGGTCTTCTTGCAGATTACTGTCTGCTGGAGACAGACAGTATGTGTGAGTGGTCATGATGAAGGTGCGTGAATACAGTGATGCATGGTCTTTTCCTTCCGCCAAAATCCAGCATAAAAGGCAGTCCCTAGAGCTGCTTTACAAGGATCATGTGACTTATGGCTCCAAGAGGCAAAAAAACTATTTTTACTAAAGTAGGTATATTTGAGTGACCTTATTAGTGTCTTATACGTATCCAATAAATCCCAGTCATCCCGGATCCAGTGGGACAATCCTGGAATTTCAGGCTCTGTTCCGCTGTCTGAGATGCATAACTTTTAAAACTTTATATTCCCGTGGGGTATAGAGTTATAATAAAAGTCCTGAGGAACTTCTTACTAGGACACATCAACCATCTATGAACTAATGCCCTTTAAAGTAAAGAGCCAGAAGCAGTAGGATGTGGGTCAAGATGGTGGTTGAAAGCAGGCATTGCAGTCACTGTTCTTATTAAAAGTAAATGGGCGCTGTGCTTGCAGCTAAAACTTCGGACAATTACAGGAACATCGGGCTATGTGCTTCCAGCTCTGTGTCCCATATTTAGAAGGTGGCTGTGGCCAATCAGTGGTCCTAGTGGTTATAGGAGTAGAAATTGCTCTTTATCTGCTTCTTTATTGGTAGAAGATTCCAATCAATGTGACGTCATTGTGCAGGGTTTCCATTGCACTTATAAAAGATTTGCAAGACCACTAATCTATGCATTTATTCTCTGCGTTTAGACTATGCGGGAAAAAACAATGGCAGATTTTGGGCAACCATCAACATTTCTCCTCGAACAGATTTGACCTGATAAAAGCAATAAATGTTGCAGTGCAGACGCTGTGTCCCTGCGGCATAAGCTGAGAAGCCAATTGTTGGCTTTTCGCAGTGATATGATTTTACAATTAATGAGATTAGCAGCAGGCAGCAAAGGAAACGTCAGATGTATATTTTATTATGATTTTTAATAGGTTCCTTAATTTTTTTGCTGAACTTGATTTTTGCTAAGATATAAGAAATGCTGCTGTATAAATTAATATTAAGTATCTGCGCGTTGAGTCACTAGGGTTTGGTAATTTACAGAAGTCAATGTATTTTGAAACTCATTAAAACATACTGCTCTATTCCAGACACTTAGATGGCAACGAGGTAGTAATTTGTGTCAAGTCCGGGACACAAGTAGAAGTTGGTATTTTATACTGCTGTATCTCCAATTAGAGAATTACGTGATCATTTGCACTGGCTAATTTTTTAGCTTTTCGAAAAACTCATCTAAAAAATCATAATATTATCATAACATCAGGATACACAGGATCCAATAAAGTCAAATTAGCAAATAATAATATTTGTCTTCCAATAAAGTTACAACCATAAAAAGGAAAATATTTACAATACTGATTTATTCACTTAACCCTTTACTTCCACCCCTATCTTCCACCTTAATGACCATGGGATTTCTAATCTTTTTTCTGTCATTATTTTTCTACAAGCTAAAACTTTTTTTTACATTTTTCTGTCAGTTTAGCTGTTTGTTATGGTCTATAGACTGAACTTTTATTAACCCTTTTCATTATAAGAACAACGTAGGTTGATTAGATTGTGAGCCCCATTTCGGACAGGGGCTGATTTGGCAAGCTCTATGCAGCTCTGTGTACGCTAAATAAATAAAGAATTATTATTATGAAATACAGATGATAAAATCTTATAGAAGAAAAGAAGAAGAGTTTGACACTGTTTGTCTTGAAGGGGGTCCACCATCACACCACAGTTAATAGCAGCATTTGTACGATACTTTACAAGCTTTCCAGACATAACTTTGCTGTTCCCCTTCAATCGTTGATTTAATAAAAAAAAAAATCTGTATAGGTAATCTGTGCCTATTTACGTAAAAATGTATCCACTAAACAGGAAACTTATATCATTAAAGCTGATAATGTGCCCTACATAATATTTTATTAACTTCTTGGGTTATTTTTGAGCTGGTGAAGACTCTTTAAAAGTAGATTCCCACATTCAATTTTTGGTGCAGTATTTGAAGCAGGTTTTTTTTCCACTGCCAACATAAATGAAGAAAAGCAACAAAATAAATCAAATATAAAACACCACATAGATCATTGCGCCACTGTGTATACTAACTCCTGATGGCAATCATACTGCTGTATGGAAGTCACAAATGTTCACTATACTGCACTGATTTGAACCAATATAGGGATGAATATTGAGGCTTCAGCTACTAGGGGCCACAATGTTGTTTTTCATTTTAATTGGAGTGCTGCCATTTTTCTTTTTACTTTTTTGGATGGACTTTTGTCTTAGTTCTGGGCGTGCACCCAACAGAATTTTGCATTAAGTGCTTCTTCTTTCCATTTACGGTACAGGCAGTCCCCTACTTGAAAACACCCAACTTACAGACGACCCCTAGTTACAAACGTCCCTCTGCGTGTTGGTAATTTCCTGTACTTTAGTCTACAATAAACAGCTATAACAGTTATCAATGGTTTCTGCAATTAAGTTTTATTGTTAATCCTGGTTCTGACGACAATCCAACATTTTTTAAATCCAATTGTCACAGAGACCAAAAAAAATTGCCTGAGGTAACAATTATAAAATATACAGTTCAAATTCATACAAATTCAAATTAAGAACAAACCCAAAGAACCTATCTTGTATGTAACCTGGGGATTGCCTGTATATATAAATATATTTTATAATTAATTTCTAGAGCATTATTAACTGTGTGGCGTTGTAATGGGTTGACATAAATTACATTAAGTGTACACACAAAAGAAAAAGAGAGGCTGGTGGTGAGGGCCTATGCACCACCAGCGCAATGTATAACACCAAATATTTGAACAAAAATGAATAAATAATCAAAATAACTTCTAATAAATATCAATCTTTATTTATCACGATGAAAAAGCATCTAAGTACATACAGTAATATGTGGACCAAGGAAAGGGATAAAAAGTGACTTATATAAAGGTAATAGCCAAGAAACAAAAGCTTAGAGGTAGGTTGTACAATCCATAATAAGATGAGGCATAGGGAGAAAACAAGCATAAAGAGAAGAATATAATGTTCACACAGCCAGATCTATAGCTAAAGCAAGGTAGTAGATATACCATACCACAGGATAAAAATACAAGCCACGGACCCCGACACGTGTTTTTCGCCGTTAGGCTTTATCAAGCTTGATAAATAAAGATTGATATTTATTAGAAGTTATTTTGATTATTTATTAGTTTTTGTTCAAATATTTGGTGTTATAAATTACATTAAAACAAGAACAAATGCAAGTGTAAAAGACACAAAACTACATTGATCTATTACAAGTGTAAGGAAGATCCTGCCTGTGAGGGCTCACAATCTATGTATATTGCAGAGTATCTAGGAATTGTTCCCTAGCACTATTAACATCCACTTTTTGGCATTATGCAAAAGTTACTTTTTACTCACCAAGAATAACATTGTTCTACTATTTCAGTAGAGATATGCTGACTATTCAGCGTCTCAGGACGCTGAATCTAGATTACATTTTATTCTTTAACCCTGGATGCGATTGTTTGTATACAGTTTCAGATATGAGAAATACCCAGACTTCTTTACGTCATTAAGTTTGTGCTACATCATGCTTATATACAACACCAGATGTAACTATGTACCTACAAACAGTCTAGATACTAGATTTCACCCTCGCCAACCTAAACAGATACCTTGGCATCAGACAAGGGCTCCAATCCAAAAATGTCTAATGCCCAGCAAATCTGCAGTGTGAAAAGCACCAACATGGCTCATAAAATGTATTGTCTCTCAATCTGGGAACTTCAAGCCTGGGAACACAAGCCTGGGAAAGCATTGTAGCATAGTGGATGGGACCACATGATTTTGGGTTGTTTTTAATGTGTTGACATTTTAGCCTAAGCGCCTACTGTTTAGGTTCTGTTAGGGAGTCTGATTTTTATACATAAAACTGGATGCGGTGATACCTAATATGTTTATGGTTTTTACTGTTTATTTATATTTATATCAGTTCTAGGGAAAGGGGGGTGATTTTAATATTTATGTTTTTTATTATCATTTTTTAACTTTTTTTATTTCTATTTTTATTATCTTTCAGACTCCCTAGGGTACTTTAACCCTAGGTTGTTTGATCGATCCTACCATGTGCTGCTTAGCCCATGAGCCCTCTACATGTACATGCACCCGACGCATGCCGTACTATTATGGGTTAAACAAGATATGTTTCTGCATCAGTGTAGCTACAGCATTCTCAAGGTATGTATTCTCAATGCGTGAAAGGTACGTATTAATAATGCATAAAACAAATTGTAGATTTCCTTTAATGATTTCTTAAAAATAAGTAAAGTGCTTGATCAGGTGAAATTTAAAACAAAGATTTCTTCCCTCAATTGGAGATATTATTAATCAATAAGGTATATCAGGTAAAGCAAAAAGGTAATGCAGCATTAGCCCAAAACCCTGATGAAGCCAGCTAACATATAGGGGGCTTATGCTCAGTGATTTTTAATTAGCAGTGTCAATCCCCTTGATATTTTTGTTAATATCTAATGGTTCTTTTTGATTAACTATCTGAGTAACGCAGGGGGGGCATTTATTATCGACTATCACACAGGTTCATTTTTTTGTCCCTTGCTGCGCCTATTTCTCTTTATTTATGAAGTGTCGGCGCTGCTTGTGAATCACACATCTTTTCGGCTTTTCCATTATTACGATTCATTTTGTGGCGCAATTTTTGGTTCACAATTAGAGCAGCTAAAAACGAGTCTAGGGAGACAGTTCTAAACCTTTTTGTTTGTGTGCCATATCATTAATTCCTTGCTCCACAAACTTACATCGCACTGAAAATCATAGCATGCTTCCTCCGCCACCCGGCGCCCAAATTAATAAATGCCTGCCTATGTGAGCAATAGTTATATGACAGCTAATATCCCACATTTATTAAAGCCAGTTTCTGTCTGACTTTGCACTGAAAAGAACATGCAAACGGTCTGCACATGTATTTATAAAGTGTCTGTGCCAGTTTTGTTTGGTGACTGCACTGTGTCCAATAAGACGTGTTAGTGCTTAGTCGGAGTTTGTGCCACATTTATTAATAATGTGCACCACAATGCTGGCTGCAGCATGAGCAAAGGGCACCAAAAAAATGGTGCACACTTCCATAGAAGTGCAGGGGCGCCAGATTCATGATAAACGTGAACCAGCATTGATGAATCTGGAATGCTCTTTATTGTTGACCAATAACATTCAATGTTTATAACATATAATTGCAACTGTTACAAAGGGGGTGGTTGGATGACCTCTGGGCTGACCACTCCAAAGGCTAGTTTAAAAAAACACTTAGGGGAAGAACGTTCCAGGCAAGTATAGTCTTTGCTGAGCAGCTTTGATAGGAAGCACATGTGTCTGAGATCTGCTGCCCATACACATGGCCTAAAACTGCCCATACACAAGGCCAGCAGGTCTCTACCTTCAAGAGGTTGCCTAAACTTACTGCTGAAGCAGCCACTCATCTCCGGGCCTGAAGCTATCTATACTAAGCTGTGAGCAACCTTTGCCAAACACCATCCAACTGGCGACCTTGAATCAATTGAATCGTTATATATTGTTGTTCAGGAATAAAGGAACTGGAAGTATGTGGTTGACACCCCTTGTCTCCACATGATACCTGCTTAAAACTGCTAATATGAAGGTCACATTTACCATCCTCACACACCAATTGTGAGTACCCTTGGGAGAACTATCATCCATTCGGAGCATCTCTGTCTTGCAAATCTACCTGCCATGTGGGGACAAGGCCATACGAGCGCTAGGCCATGCTTAGCCAGGCACTCAGGTACCAAAGGGAATTCTGACTCCCTCTTGTGGCAAGTATGCAGATTACATGTTCTGTCGTGATTCTGCATTGTGGCTTCCTCTGGTGGTAGGTTTGTAGCAGTCGTATACTGGAACTTACTCCAGAGGTCCAGTGATCTTCTATGTGGAATCGTCTATATATCTGTTTCTTGAACCTTTGAACTAGAGTATCTAGGTCAATTGCATGTGTTCCAGCCCTCTGTTTGCTACGTGCATCTGATACTGTCCTCTGCAATTGTGACCACAACGTGTTTGTGAGCCAGTCTCTAACTCCGTCCTCTGCTCCGCCTTCTGCTAGAAGTCTTACCTTCGGCTTATACCATCTTTTCAACACTTGGTTCATTCATCTATGTTTCTCCCCAGCAGTGGCAGGATTTTTATTTGTGGAAAAGAAAGGACAGTTGTCTCCAACCTCCAATCGCGGGTTGAATGAAAATGCCATCAAAACTTTACCTCTAATTTCTGAACTTTTAAAAATAATTTGTGGTGCCACTTTTTTTTTTACAAAACTGACCCATGTAACTCAGAAGTCTAGGGTTGAGCATGGCAGATTCTGCTGTCTGACACTGCAGTGAGCTCCTCACTGCCTCCTGCCCCTCCCCTTGTATTCCAGGACGAGGTCACACACATACAGGGTCTTCCTGCCGGCAAACAGCAGCGTGAGGAGAGTAAATTTACAAGCTACAGGTCGATAAGGTCTTTATCCAGGGGAGGGGGAGGGAGGCACAGCAGAGCTAACAGTATATGTTATGGTTGAGATAAAGCAGAGTTGAAAATGTCATTGTTATATGCATCTCATGGACTTCATCCTCTCTCATCTCGGATCTGTCTCATCTTTCATCTCTTTCTATGTATCAGGTACTAGTGAATGTTCAGGAGTAAAATGATAGTGTATGTATGTTGATTGCTTGGTGTAGATCAGTGGATATACACATTGGGGCAGATTTACTTACCCGGCCCATTTGCGATCCAGCGGCGCGTTCTCTGCGGTGGATTCGGGTCCGGCCGGGATTCATTAAGGCAGTTCCTCCGACTGCGCTGAAGAGCATCGGAACGCACTCGAATACACCGAGCCGGGCTGAGTGAAGGTAAGTGCAATTTTCGCAACACATTTTTTTAAAAAATGCAGCGGTTTTTCCGAATCCGTCGTGTTTTCGTTCGGCCACGTCCCCGATTTCCGTCGCGTGCATGCCTTCGCCGATGCGCCACAATCCGATCGCGTGCGCCAAAATCCCGGGGCAATTCAGGTAAAATCAGCGCAAATCGGAAATATTCGGGTGACACGTCGGGAAAACGCGAATCGGGCCCTTAGTAAATGACCCCCATTGGCTGTAATTTATCATAAACAGCGCAAAATGCACAAGGTTCATGAATTGTGGCACACGTTCTTCATAAATCTATCATAAAACCTGCTGCACTGCTCCGACAGAGTGCACCATTAACATACAGTAGAGTGTGCATGATAGACTGCATGATAAATGTGGCGCATGAACCGATTGTGCCCCTTCCAGTGCAGAATTTTGTTTTGTGTCGGGTATAGTGCAGACGCGACACAAATGTGTTGCAGACACTATGGGGCAGATTTATCAAGCAGTCTGAAAGTCAGAATATTTCCAATTGCCCATGGCAACCAATCACAGCTACCCTTTAAAATATTCATGAGCACTGGTGAAATGAAAGCTGAGCTGTGATTGGTTGCCATGGGCAACTGGAAATATTCTGACTTTCAGACTGCTTGATAAATCTGCCCCTATGTGCACAAAACTGGTGGAGGGGCTTTAATAAATGTGGGTCAATGTGAAAAACAGCTAAATGACACCATGCATTTACCTTGATAAATTGAATTGAAAGTGTTTTGACGGCATCAATAGAATTTATAGGTAAATTTTATAAAAAGTGACAGATAAAGTTGACACAATTGGAAGTTGTTATCAGTATTCAGAAAAGAAACAGAGAGTTGCTCCATGACAGAAAACGCTGAGCACTTTATATTGAAAAGTGAGTTGGAAAAATGGTAATTGGTTTTCTGATTATACAGTATACATTTATTATACAAATGAAGATTTCACAGTATTCAGGCTAAGAGATTCTTAGAAAAGACATACAGGCAGTCCCCCAGTTACATACAATAAATTACCAACATTCAGAGGTCCGTTTTACTAGGGGTCGTGTTAGTCAGATGTTCTTAAGTAGGGACCACCTGTTTATATATATATATATATATTATTAATACAACAACATTTGAAAATGTCCAGCAGCACCAAGATTGCCAAGTAATTTTGTGGTGCAAACCCCAATATCCTGGTCTGACACCAACACAATATATCCAGAAAAAAATGAGACTGCACTCCAAGGTCAAATGTGAAAAAAAAACGGATGGGAGCTTTATTAGCCCAGTGCTTGGGCTAATAAAGCTCCCATCCGTTTTTTTCACCTTTATACCTTGGAGTGCAGTCTCATTTTTTTTCTTGGATATATATATATATATATATATATAGATATTATATATATGTTTATATGAGCCTGCACCTACTAGCAAATATGTTAAAATCATGCGTATGTGACCAGGTAATAGTATATTTTCTTTGCCCTCACTATAACTTACATAATTTTTGTAATAATACTTGCTACTGTTGGACTGTAATACAAAATCTATTGGTCTATTTCTTACCTGAAGGAAAATGGACATTTTCAATCCTCAAGAGACTTCTTAGTGTTCAGAGATTTCAGAGCATGCAACATAGGGAGATAAGAGCTAAACATTAGACCACTGAGAGGACTGGTGTCCCCCAAAGTGGGACCAAGGAAAGCATAAGAAACAACAGGATAGAAAAGACTCAGGTGAAGCTTGGAAATTTGTTAGCCAATAGCTCCCCATTTTCTAAGTATATGATATAGGTCAAAAAAGATTTGTAAGGATAGACTTGCTGTTTACAATTTTACTGTAGCAGAAATCTAAATTACAGAGGGGCCTTTCTAATTCTTTCTTTGTTAAAGGATTTAAACCTCTAGACAAAAAACTTATATTTTTATGGGTTTGGAAGACGCTGATATAGCTGGGTTTTACATACACTTGAGATGGCTTTGGCAGACACTGATCTAACTGGGTTTCACATTTTAGAGTGTCTATGTTATGAATCCCAATGACTGCTGTGATGTGGATTATTTATCAAACACCAGTGCTCGTGTCCCAGCGTATGATCTCCTTGCCGCTGCTCTAGCGCAGTCAGATACATCAAGATGCACCAGAAAATTCGACTGTGCCCACCCTTCTAACCAGCCACGCCCTCCTTCACGCACTAGCACGTCCCACTGGCGTGGAGGTGGCATAAAGGAGGAAATATCTCAGGGCTTTTATACCACTGGCATGGCGCAGAAGCCAAGATAAATACCCCCCTTTATGCATGTGCAATGTATTAACTTTATATCTGTGTAATGTGAGTTATTTCTAAAATAAGGGAAACCACTTGATTTAGTGATTAAATTATTTGAAAACGGTGGATACATCATGAGTTATGAATTACAATAACTGTAAATGTTTTTATCAAGGAATCCTCCATCATAAGAGTGCTATGCATGTTTGATATGGAATCCTATGAACACATTTGAGGAGTTATTATTTTATTGGGGGCAAGAGATGATAAACTAAGTCATAAGTATGTTGAGTATTTTCTATTGAAAAAAAGTTTTCTGATGATACCAGTCTCCGTATGTGTCTTTTTACTAAGTCTTCTTACTTGAGTCGTCTTACTAAGAGTCTTCCTACTTTTCAAGAGTCTGCAGGCTGCTATATTTTTTCCTAATTATTTCCTTTTAATTCTCTTCTCCTAATTTTCTATTCACCTCACATTTACATCCATTTTCAAGTGCTTTTAACCCCTTCATGACAAAGTTTGAAAATATTCCTCATTAGTTGGCTGAGAATGTGGCATTCTCATTTTGTTCGGCTTAAATTATGAACTCTTCACTCTATATCCTGCACATCATATTGGAGCACATTTACTTACAAAGTCACTAGAGTTAACTAAAATTGCATTGTCTGACAGAGTTCACCATCTTTTTTGTGGTGCACCTTTAGCATAGGGCATGCTATAGTTATATACAGCGTTTGGTCCGAATCAGTCCGACGGCACGCCCCCTAATTTGTGTCACATGGAAGCCAGAGCAGCTGCACCACAAAAGTGTTGCGTATGATACAATCACAGCGCAGACACTTCTTAAATACCTGTGCAAGCCGATTTAGCCATGAAGAACATGCGCAGTCCAACGGTCCAACCCTGAGTAAATGTACCCCATAGCGTTGGTGTCTGGTATTGCAGCTCTCTACCTTTTTATTAAGATTAGAACTGACATGACTAGTTAAAGTGATATAATAACCTCTATGGAAAGGCCGCAGTATTTACCTTCCGTGGACTGGAGAATTGGATCCTCACTGATCTAACATTTATGGTCTGCCTAAATATAGGTCATCAATATGAAAACTTTTAAAGTTTAAGTTTAACTTTATTTAAAATTTTATTATTAAGGTCATAAATTATACATGTGGTATTGAAGTGGTAATTTAAATAATGGCAGATTATAATTTGGTTAGAATTTATTTGTGTGTGCTTTACTCAAACATTGTCAACATAAAACGGAAGTATACGTCTTCCGAGTAAAACCTTAGAATACCATTAAAGGGGTTGGCTACTTTACCTCATGTTTTTGTAATGTGTGGGGGGCAGGATATTAGGTAATTTACTATAATACATCTATTAAAAGTTCTGCTCCGCTTTCTTGATATGCACAGTGAAGCCTCCTGTCTTTAACCTCATCAGCCAGACATTCCTATCAATAAAATGGCTGCTGATGGAGGGTTATGTGATCTTTAGCTGTCCATGAACAACTGCCCTGCCAGGACCTTATTCATGAATAAAAGATCAAGGTCCTGACAGGGAAGTTGTTCATGCACAGTTAGAGATCACATGACCCTCCCATCTGCAGCCAGTTTATGGACAGGAGTGTCTGGCTGATGAGGTAAAAGACTGGAGGCTCAATTTACATATCAATAAAGTTGAGCAGAACTTTTAATAGATGTATATTGGTAAATACCCACACATTACAAAAAACATGATGTAAAGTGGCCAAACCCCTTAAAGGCTTATGGGACATACAAAATTAATGTGATCAATCTATATAAGTTTTTTGTTTTGCTTTTATATATCTGTATACCATTTTCTAGTAATTACAATTCTGGATCAGTACAAAATTTAATAATTTATTCCAATATTTTTTGAAAACTTTACAACAAATGCAGAGGAAACAGGAATTGTTTATAATGCAATGTGGTGTTTTAAGTGATTTATTCCTTTTTCTTCTATGCCAAGAATAATATAAAAGTCTGAAGAAAACAAGAACCATAAACCTTATTTTGCTGAACATTGCAGTCTAATATATTGGCTACAGTTCCACATGATAAAGGTGCCAAAAATGTAACTACAATTTGTTTAATTAGCTACAGTGATATTGTGAAATGAGCCACATAGGAAAAGATCGGTTAGCTACTTTTCTTTATCTTCAGATTCTGTACAGCTCTATGTTATTTGCAAGAAGCGAAGAATAGAAAATGTTTTCATAACAAAAAGATAAAAGCGCCTCATTTTGTATCGCAACTCAATAGTTCATTTGTGTAGTGGGCTAGAACCTCTCACCTGGGAATTCTCATTCCATAAGCATCAGATGGTTGGCCAAAGTTCAGGGTACATCTGCTTTGTCCTTCTTTGGCAAAGGGCGTCCAGAGTATGAGTTGTGCTATGGAGGGGGATAAAGACTGGAGTTTTACAGTGCTGCTGAGCAGAAGTTTTTAAAGCTGCAGGTTAAAGGAGCAAGACCTCTCTCTTTTAGCATTACATGTGTCAAGATGGGGAAGAAGCGGAGTCTTGTACTTCCCACAACCTCTGTCCCTGTCTACTTACTGGACCTGTGCTAAGCTACAGGTAACAAAGGACCAGTGGCCCCCACCCTGGATACGTACATGTATAGAGGACAGAAAAAAAAGATAAATTACAACTTTGCAAAGTCAAACAAACCCATTCAAACCAAGATGATTGTGAAAGAAAAATAATAGTCATGGTACAGGTCAGTATAACAGCCATGGCCAGCTTATTGTTCCAATCCCTTCATGGTGCTATAGGGGTGAAGCACCTGGTCTGACAAGTCAACCCCTCCCATGTACCTATTATAGTGCAAAATACAGTCAGGTTTGTGGATTTCTGTACTGATACCTGTGCACAAGGACATCTCTCTTGTGCTTAACACACAATACAGAGTTGCTGTATTTTGCTTGGCTCTCATGCCTTCTAAGTTTTTGGCTCTTTGGGATTTTTTTTCTTCTCACAATGATACATGCCACAGTAATGCCGGTATAAAAATTGTCCAGGTAGAGATGGTAGCCCTTGTCCAGTAATAGGAGAACCAAATCTCAAACTATTCTAGCAGTAATTCCCAGGAAGGGGGGGGGGGGGGGCATTCTGGGAGTTCTATTTTGGAGTCCTTCCCTTTGTATATCTTGAACTTGTAGGTGTATCCTGATCTACTCTAGCATAGCTTATACATCTTCAGACCATATATTGTCGTCCTCTTACTGGGTAGGTACTGGCAGAAAATGAGCTTCCTTTAAAATGTACCAGGACCTTGTCAATAAATATGTGTTTCTTAGTGGCATAGGCCACCAATCATATCTGGAGCTATCCCTGGGTGGAAACCATGAGTTATCTAGTGTGAAAATGAATCAATGGTGTGGTGAAATATTCATACACAAGGGGTGTAAGTCACATGCCAGGTTTTGTTTTAACTTGAATAACTAATAAAAATCTCTGGAATAGAGTCCGTGTCTCTGCAGGAGGTAACAAAAAAGCCATAGCCTCAGCGTTTCCAAGGATTTTTCTGAAGATTCCCTTCTTTTTTTTTTTACACAGAGATAAAGGAATTCTTAATATACCAGTTATGGACCAGTTACGAATACATTTTTGGAATCGGATAGCCAGGGCAATAAATACCAGTGCCTAAATTTGTTCTAGCATTCTTGGACACAGAGATGGGTTGGGTCTGGTATAAATTTAATCCAGGGACTCATCCAGAACCAATAAAACCAGAACCCCGACACTATGACTTCCCAATGAGAATCTAGAACTCTTCCAAGGTTCTGGATTTGATTCAAGGTAAGAGGGTTCCTTGAGCCCTCCCATGGGCTCATATATAAATATATATATATATACATATATATGCAAAAAAGAAAATTTATTTAGCGGCACTGCGATAGAGTAGAGGATGGGTGAACGAACGGCACTCCAAAATGAGGAATAATTCAAGTGGTGTTTATTCCCAAGCTGCTACGTTTCAGCTTCATCCGAAACCTTTCTCAAGCCTCAAGCAGGCTTGTGTGTACTGTTTGTCTTGTGTGTACTGTTTGTCTTGTGTGTACTGTTTGTCTTGTGTGGCCTTAAAGCAATTAAATATAAAATTTAACTTGAGTTGCTCTTCTATCTTGATCTATTTGACCACATCCATGTCTGGCTATATATACGCTACTGGTTGGACTCTAGCCTGATTAGCCCAATATAATCCCGTTACAGACTGGGCTTATATCAAATGAGAGTTTGTGGCAATCTACTGTATACAGGCTGTAAGCTGGTGTTGTGCCGGAGGTTGTGTGGACAACCCGAACTCACTTCCTGCACCTCCTGAGTGTCTATGAAATCAGTAATTAATTGACCTTGCATACCCCTCAAGGCCCATGGCCTTGCAGGACATTGGGATGTGGTACAAAATGTTTGTGCTCCAATAGTCCCTGAATATTGGCATCTTTATTATCCCCATAAGTAGAATTATGCCCCAATACTTTTATATCTTTGCCATCATTGCCAGGGGTTCACCTGTGGGGTTGGGTGCAGAAAGTAGTGGCAATTAATTGTGCAGCAGAGAGATTTGTCTGGAAATCCATAAGACTAAATAATTCATTGTCCAAAATTTTTTTTGAAAGGTCCACTGGTCTTAGCCCTGCCGTGTCTAGCTGTATCCCAGGATAGCCCAAGAACAAAAGGTTCTTACAGGTTGTTAGCAGATGAGGGTGATGACAGGACTGTGCACTTAAGTTAAGGTCAGGATCTGACATATTGTAACACTGCGTACACACTGCACTTAAGTGTGTTTGATAGGCAGTGGATGATGGGACTGATTTCAGGGGTGATCACAAAGAGATGAGACACATGATGATTAGTGTGATCACAGTTATCACATAGGGAAGAGGACAGAGGATAATGGGAGTATAGGAGTGATCAAGTGGGTGTAGTAGTGCTAGTTAAGGATAAAAAAATAATTTGGTATTGTTGTTAGATACATATCACAATGCCTCTTCTGCTCTTTTAATTCAATATTAGAACACCCATCATGGTCTTAACCTATGGCATAACTAACATAAGAGCCATGGGAGTATTTTCCTTAACATTTGTGTTAGTTTATTTGTCTTTATGCAGTCTCATCAAGTTTTATGCAAATGCATCTAAAGTTGTGGCACTTTTTTTTATCATGATCGTGATATACACATTTTACAAATCATACAATTTGAGCTCATAAAGCCTGCCAGTTGGCAGCTTTTCATTAATGTTGTTTTTTGTACAACCCCCGAGTTTTGTTTTCTTAGAGGCTGCGACTGTCTGCAGCAGAACGTGATGCAAGAAGACTAGTAATACACTGCCTGTCTGGGTTATCTAGGTATAGGGAATGAGTTATGTGTATAGTAGTTTCCCTTAGCTCTTGTCAGTTCCTTCTGAGCCCACTGTTTTATTTGGCTATAAAAGTTTAAGTGAAATGACATTAATCATCGAGCAGCTCTCTCACACCTTTACTTATTGACTGCCAGGAGAGAAGACACTTCAGCATTCTCTGTTCTAACTCCTCAATCTTACAGAGAAGAAAACAACAAGTTCAGTAATGTTATGGATGGATGGGCTCACATACAGAAGGCTCTGCGAGAGAAAATTCTCAGCCTCACGCTTGGTAAAACTCCTAGATCCTACATATGGTTCATAAAGCTGTAATTCATTGTTGGCATCAATATTGAATAATATCCAGGGACGCTAGCTGCTGAATTGATTTATGTAAGTATGTCATGCATGAAATTGTTATCAGTGGACACTAAGCAACTATACCTTTCACGTGGATTTAGTTTTAACTTGGGCGTACGTTCAGGCAGTTACGTACAAGATAGGTTCTGTAGCTATGTTCTTAACTTGAATTTGTATGTAAGTCGGAACTGTATATTTTATATTTGTACCCCAGACAAAAATTTTTTGGCATCTGTGACAATTGGATTTTAAAAATATTGGATTGTCATAAGAACCAGGATTAACAATAAAGCTTCATTGCTGACACATTTGATAACTGTTATAGCTGTTTATTGTAGCCTGAGGCCAAAGTACAGCAAATTAACAACACCCAGAGGTCCGTATGTAACTAGGGGTCGTCTGTAAGTCTGGTGTTCTTAAGTAGGGGACCGCCTGCATATGGTTTCTTAATAATAATCGTCCTGCTAAAATGTGCATGGTGGTATATAGGAGACCATACATTATGCGAGTACTATGTTACTATGTTCTGAAACAGACATAGAATTTGGGACACAGTAGAGGTCCACAGTTTGCAGAACACAAGGTACCTTAACGGAAGATGCCTGAAATAATCAAGGTTGTGTGGTACAATGTTATAACTAACACCGCTACCAGAAGTAGAGCAAAAGACTGTGCACAGTTGGATTGTGAATTACAATATTTATTTGTGGCAAAATACAAGTATGCCTTTGTCAAATACACATCTGTTTAACAAAACTGAGTGTGGTGTCGATGCTGGTGCATAGCACTAGCATAAGGAGCAAGAAGAGGGCATGGGTATTCTGGTAATTGCTCACCAGGAGAGCAGAGAGTCACAAGCATTACACCGGCCTATCAGAGTTTAAAGGGGTGTTCCCATTTCAGCAAATAAAAGTTATTGTTTGAATAATTAAAAGTTATACAATTTTCCAATATACTTTCTGAATCAATTCTGCACAGTTTTCTAGATCTCTGCTTGCTGTCCTTCTATAGGAAATTTCATTGTTTGTTTCAGGTGGACAGAAATCTGACCATGGTCACACAGGTGAACGGCTTGTTATATAACACAGCTCTGATTACTCTCTGTGATATAACAAGCCGAGGACCTGTGTAACCATGGTCAGTTTTATGTCCACTGGAAATGAACTTAGAAGCTTTCTATAGAATGACAGCAAGCAGAGATCTAGTAAACCATGCAAAATCGATACAGAAAGTATTGGAAAATTGTACCATTTTTCATCATACAAACAATAA
The DNA here is from genome assembly GCA_019512145.1 of Engystomops pustulosus. Taxonomy (NCBI): domain Eukaryota; kingdom Metazoa; phylum Chordata; class Amphibia; order Anura; family Leptodactylidae; genus Engystomops; species Engystomops pustulosus. The sequence goes on from CM033650.1 coordinate 41,085,544, forward strand.
GATAAATTTGCCCACCCCTTTAACAGAAAATCTCCAGAGGGCCCAATTGTAAATACAATCAATGTGTCCACTGTAATTCTGTAGGCAAGGGCATAACTTGAGGGGGTGCAGAGGTTGCGGTTGCACCAGGGCCCAAGAGGTTTAGGGGGCCCTTATGATGTCACTTTCCCATATGAGAAGACTAATACTATAAACCATACATTATAGTCGGGGGCCTGGCACAGACTTTGCACTGGGGCCCATCAGCTTCTAGTTACGCCGCTGACTGTAGGTTTAGAAAGGATCAGAAGAAGACTATGCAGAAGAACTGCAATTAAAGTTTACTGTGTAGGTAATCCCTTGTCACTAGGATCAATTTTCCTACAGAAACTTGTTAGACTTAACATGAAATAACAGTCGTAAAACCCTACACCCTATATCTAAAGTTAGGACCCAACCTATGGTAGCTACAGAGTACAAGCTTTCACTTATATGAAATGACCAACGGCTCCTTGAGACATTTTACATTTCACTCACACTTCCTTTTTCTAAGTGGAAACATTTAATTTGAAGATCTACATATAAAAAGATAATAGGCAACAAGTTATATATCCATTGTACCACCTACAAGATTAGGCTTCTCCCTCATGACCAGTCAGTATTAAACCTTTAATCTTTATGTATGAATCCGAATTTTGCTAGTTCTACAGCTTGAGGACCTTTCTGCATCAAAGGTCAGGAACTGGGAGACAAGCAGAAAGCAGGAACCAGGAAGTCTTCCGATTATATGGGATTGACTGTGGATGGAATTGGCCATGGGAGAAGAGGAAGGCAGCACAGCAAGATTGAAGGTAATACCCCCTGGTATGCCATGATATCATCAGACACAGAATACTAGTTTGCTTCTAACTATTTTGAAGGTTAATACACGTGGTCAAATACCTTAATGTAAAAGAAAATAGACCTGAATTTTATTGGATCTCTCTCTCTCTTACTCTCCCTTTCTCTCTCTCCCTCTCTCATATATATATATATATGTATTTATATTTATGTGTGTGTATGTATATATATATATATATATATATCACAATAGTATTAAGTATGCTCAAATAATGACTACGAATAAAATTTTCTACCATAAGGTGAGAAACCAATAAAAAATCTGAAAAAATCTAACATGTACTAAATAAAAAATAAATAAACAGAACAAAAGTAAAGATTCCTAACCCTGTGCTCTTGCTCCTGGCTGGGTAACCTTGTAGACTAAGTGAATTATTTAATGGGCTCTGAAGAATTTAGTTTGGCTTTTGGGAGCATTGTAATTTAACCATTGACTGAGATGGATCGAGTCAGCATTAAGGTTTTTAGAGCATCATTTATTTTAAGACAGACTTAACCTCACCGGTTAAAACACATATTATAGTGTACAAGTAGCTTATTGCTTTTGTATCCTGCAAAGTACATTGGCATTATACTTATTTTCTATTTTTTAATTTTAATATGGATGTCATAATGTGTTTTCTATGGTGGTTTTCTTAACTCAATAATTTTACTGCCATTATAACAATTCTCAATAGGACTAGTCATCGGAGAAATATCAACATTTTTTACGTTATTATTGCATCTGTTATAGGGTAGAGCACTGTAAAGATTGACTGTTTCAAAGCTGTGGGACCATCTGTCAGAGAGTTGAAAATATGCTGAAGTGCATCTAACCCTAAACATATCAGAAAATCAACCAATGAGATGCAGAAAGAAATATCTGCAATCTCATTTGGGTGCTGTAGGATGATATGAAATGGAATGTGCAGGAACTAAGTCAACTAGAGTTGAAAGAGCACAAAGAGTTTAGAAGTCAGCTATAAAAGACATATATTTATTACATATCTCTCAATTTGTTATGCTTTTTTTCAGTTTTGCAATCTTTAATACCTTACAAGCACAAAACATAACTTTTGTTTTTATCTGACCAGGGCATACAGGGGCCTGCCTTTTTGTTGTATTTTCCATTTTCTTAAGTTTGACTGATGGTAGATGTCCAGCATTACATGCCCGTTTCTTTATGCACTAATTGTAACTGTTTTTAGTGCATAATGAAAGGGAACCTTTGCTAAGAAAATGACTTAAAAAAAATATGTAAATGAGATGGAGGCACTCGGGCTTATGGCACCTGAGTGCTGGGTTTTAATTTATTCTGTGTCTCCTCAGCGATCGTACCTCCTGCTCCCGGCTGGGTAGCTGGGAGAGAGCTCATGCCCCTCTCTCTCCATTCTCCTGCTCTGTGACGTCACCGGCCAGCTCCTAGCTCTCCGGCTGGGAGAAGAGGTATGATGACAGCGGGGGCTGTTTAAATTAAAACACGGCAATGCCGAAAGGCACTCAGCCCGAGTGCCTATAACTCATTTACATATTTTGTAAAAGTTATTTACTTAGCAAAGGTGTCCTTTCTTTATGCCCTAAATACTGTTGCAATTTGTGCATAAAGAAACAAGCACGGAAACTGTCAAACTAATGGTAGAAATTCTTCATTCTGCCACATGCTTTTTAATGTTCCAAGGTAGTAGATACACCTCAAAACTTAGGATCAATGAACAAGTAAGCTTAGAATAATTAATCTGAGAAACCTATTAATATGTAATCCAATCTTCATATTTTCAAGCAATATATATATAAAGAGCCTGAACAGTAAGGAACAAGTGAACAAAATGTCAGTTGCTAGGAATAATGTATAGGCAAATGGACGAGATTTCACATAAAAGATGGAATTGAAGATTGGTCATTTATACCCTACTTCAAGGTGCCGTTATTTTGTTGGTGAAAAAATGATTGCGGTGTCCATTTAAATGAATCAGAGTTTAGGTTCTCTTTCACAGGTCCATATGGTCTACCAAGTGCATCTTCTAAGTGCAGCTATTTGCACAAACAGAATTATACTATAATGTAGCATTACAGAATATGACCTTGCACTCCATCACCATTATCTTCATTGTCATCACCTTCACCTGATTACTTATTTCTCTCATTGTTAAGGAGGTCGCACTGGTTTGGACGCCATCTTGACTACTGTCCGCCATCTTAGATACAGCGGCCACCTTGGGGGGGGGGGGTATGCTTCCCTTTTAGAAGCTATAGAGTTAAATGTTTTAATTCAGCTATTTTTCTCATTTAAACTGTTGTTTGCCTTTTCACAATATCCTTGGCATTTCTTACCGTCCTTCGGGCCTCTGTATTCTTGTTATTTATTTTGGTTATGAAGAAGCTTCTAGGAGCCATTGTGTAGATAAGCATGGCTGTAAACAAGGCCTAGTCATTTTTCCCAGAATGTGCTGGTAAAAAAACATAATGGCCAATAGAATCTAAGTGCCTTATCAACACTCCAAATGCTGATCTCTATGTGCTAAAATATAGCTGTATCTGTTTGAAATAAACAGTTTGATTTGAGTGCATCGGAAGACCGACTGTGTCTTGCATTTACTCTGTCAGCATCTTATGGTATGTTTGCTTAATTCGAACCATTCGGAACCAAAAGTCCTAGCACCTCTTGCAGAATAGTTTTTCTCTGCATCTTTCATGTCTATTTGTATGTGAATGCATATCTATATCACTACTGCTCCATGGAGACTTCCTGACTCCTTTCTTTGACTCTCCACTTTCTTAACACCTAGTAGTTTTAACTAATTTGTCCTGGGTGTATAATTGCCGACTTCAGGTCACACCTGACTGTAGTCTACCCAGTGTATCTTTCGACGTGCAGCTATTGAAGTACACAAACAGAATTATACCAGAATTGAACTACAAGGGCACAAAGGGACTCTATCTGTCAGAACCATAAAAACTCTTGTCCTTCTAAATGTTATCTGAAATGCATGGTCACACCATAACCTCTTCTAAATCTTCTAAACCTCTCACTCTAAATCTTGTGGACTTGTAGCGGCGCTTTGAAAGATGCACCGTAGGCGGCTGCCTTAGCTTTGGTGCTAGCTTTTGAGAAATATGGCTGCCATAGTCTGTATACTCCTGTATGAAGGAGGCCTACTTGTTACCTCATGTAAGCTAGTCGATCTTAAACCTTACATGGCTCTGAAGCTGATCACTTCTGCAATGAATACACTTCGTACTGTCCTGCTATAAACTTGATATTAGCATGAACTCAATTTCTATTAGCTAAAGTGTTACAAGGACACATTAAAACTTGCTGTAACAATCTCTGTAGAATAGGCCAACATTTTCCTATCCGGTGCTGCATTTCAATGACAAACTTTACTTAGTGAGCTTCCTAAAGACCATATTAACATATTCACTTAGCTGCACTTTCAATTTCTATTCCTTGAAGTGCCATAATATTTGCCCTTCAGACAGTAGATGTCAGTGTTTAGCTTGGTCTGATCAGTCTTACCAATGTATTTCCACCCCACACGCAGCAACACATTCATGTACCGCACCAAGGGAAAGGCTTACAAAATCCCACCCAAAGAAGAAATAGATTATGTTAAAGAATTTGTCACATAATGATAAGTCATTCATTTTATGCCTTGCTTATTGAATTTAGGGAATGCCATAGTCTATAAAATAAAATACAGAAAGAATGATAATTAAAGAAATGCTCAGATGAAATTAGATTTTCCTCTGTGTGAGGGAGGTGAGGCTGAGCTAACAACAGTTCATATGTGGAGAGATTAACAGGATAAGTAATTCAAGCAAAATGTCCACCTTCAATGTAAATGCTTTTTCTTCTCATCAAATAAGAAATTAGATCAGACTGGGTGTAAAGAGGAAAATGCTGATGCCTTCTTATGCTTTGCTGATTTTCGTCTTTGACATATACCGTTCTGTTTATTGCACTACTGTTTGCATCATTTTCATTTCTAAGTCATCTTAAAACAACCTTTAATCACCTCCATCAACTCCAACTCATTTACATCCTTCAATCACCTCATTAATTGGTGGGCTGCCCTGGGTTGTATTCTCTAGAGAGGGACTGCCTGCCAGGGAGTAGGGACTGATACCAGGTGCCAAAACTCTGGCCATTAAAAAAAGGCAAGTGGCATCTATTACTGGAAGCAAAGATTTAGTCCTCTTTCAGGCACTTGAATTTAGGCCTCCTGCAAATGGCGGGTGGCAGAGGAAATGACTGGCCAGTCCATGGAGGAATAGGACCTGCTCTATTGCAGCGCTGCCAGTTGGCACATTCATGGTACAGTGAGACATGGGGACGGTTTTCAACACTGACAACATGTACAAATCCATGTTACAGTGCCTACAGGGTGGTCACACATAAATATGATTTACACGAATAATAGTATTAGCAGATTCTAATTCATGTCTATCACAGTTAGCATTGTCTAACTATTCCAACTTCCAGCTGATTTCTTATGTTTCTTTTTTAAATCATGCTGGAATTTATACAATACAAATCTTGAATTCATGCTGCAGTTTGTTAATTGAAGTGTAAAACGTTTTTTTTTTGCACTGTATAGATGGGATTATGTAAATCCCATTCAGTATGTAGTTCATGTAAACACTGCGCAGGTCCGGCACCAGCCCTGGGCAAACCTGGGCAAGTGCTGGGGCTCATAATTGCTGGGAATCCAATTTATCTAATGAATCCATGGGGTGAGAGGGGCTTTCTATAAAATGAGCATGAGGAGGCTGTTTGGTATGATAAACTAAGCAATATTTTAGGAAACATGAGACTATTTTTGTTTATGAATTTTGAATGGTGCCACATGAGTTCACTACAAAGGGGCTTAATGAGTCTAACGGCCTACTGAAACCTGAAGTCGACCCTGATGCTGGGGGTTGACCTTCAGTGATTCAGCTTTAGGAGTCCAGTTAGAATGTATTATTATATCTGCCCCTTGTTACAAAACTACCCTTGAACTCAACAGAGTTAGTTCAGCAAGTTCTAATATATGAAATAGTTATGTTATAATACGGATTTGCAGTACATAAAATTAAAACAACAGGGCAATTATACTTCACTCCTTCTAGTAGACCCCATGTTCAACACGGAACCTTAACCCTGCTGCTCCCAATTCCTTCAGGCTGCAACACTGTAGGACTGTAATTACAAATGTTATAAGTAAGTTCAAAGACATTATTTGCAAGACCTGATTTCTATTAGTCTAAATATAATTTCCCTTCAGAATAAATCAATTACCCCCTTCCACGATACTGTAGACTGGAATTTCATAAATTACCACGCCCCATACTAACAGAAGTGTGTACATTCTGGATTGAGAAAACCAGGTGAAAGCTTTTGCACATCAGCGAGGAGAGATATATGATGTTGCACTAAATGTTGTGTGACTACAATATATCATGCCAACAGCTAACAAGTCAAATAAATTGGTAATTTAATTACACATTATATGAAGACTCCTCAGTGGTTTCAAAAGATTGATTTGAAGTTGCCATGAAGATTCTCCATAGGATTCATAGGGATTATAACAGCATGGATGTCCTTGCTTCCTAAATATAACTGTGTAATTAAAAAGCATGGCTTGTCTATAATCAGCATCAAAGCTGTGCTAATGGCTTGTTGATAAGATGGGTTGCAGCTACTGTGACACTCTCTATGATAAGCACATATCTAAGGGCTCAAGGTAGCTCATGTCTGCTTGCAAACACGACCCACTTTCCTTACTCCTAAGATGCGAAATGACACGTACACACAATATTAAAGAAGTACAGCTTAATTATAGCAGCAGGCAATTAACAGTGAGCGCCAGACTTCTTCCTTCTAACCACAGGCAGTGTACAATCTTGCACCTTGTGACGGCTCTAGCTTCACTCTTAATTTCCCTGAATTTATAATGAACGCTGGGTAATATGGAAATGTATCAATATTTTTACTGTTATACTCACATATAGAAAGAATATTGTATTTTATAATTTCATGTCTTGTATTTTAGATAAATCTACCATGCAAAAGAAGTAAACATCTAGACTGTAATTATGTCGACAAAGTTTGTAAAAGCTACCAAACAACCATAAGAAGGCATATAAACCAGATAAATACAAGCTGTAAAGGAATTTGCATGTTTTTTAATCAACTAAGCAATTCTATATTTTTGCACATTTGTTTCATTACACCGTAACAGAGAATACTTAGTAAGTGCAATAGGTAAGTGGGCAACCCACCTGGTGGACAGCACCCTAAGCCTCACTCCTGAAATGTCACCTTGTACAATTAGATCTCAGGCAAGTATTAGTTTTGTTGACTACTGGGGAGTTGACAATGCTTTCCTGACACTTTTCATAAAATATTAACTAGCAGACAACTGTTCTGGTTGTTGCATTGTTATCTTTCACATTCCAAAGCCTTTATCAATACTGTTATACAGATTACAGATGTGTCCACCATTTATCTAGATTGTATTCCATTAAAATGTCCAATATCGCATTAATTAGCATTAATTAGCAATTTAGCATGTTATTGCACTGAGATATCAAATCCTTGACAAATGCAATTCCCAATTGAGTGTACATGCGCATATATAGCCTTCCCCTTTGAACCCATCTGCCTGCCCAGCTTCCTGCACCTTCACGCCCTAGGGTAAGAATTCCAACACAATTGTAGAAAAATGAGCTCATTGCAAGCCTTTTCTGCCAGAAAACTGATAGACAAGGTATAGTAAATCTCCCCTTTTCTCTTATAAAGCTTGTTATCTTGTGTCACAAATATGTGGATGTCAAATGGAGAGGTAAGTAAAGACACACCCAAACAAAAAATAACATGCTTTATAGTAGAAATCTATGCTTAGATACCATATAAATACTTGAGTATAAGCAAGCCTGTATTTTAGGTACCTAATTTTACCACAAAAAAATAGGAAAACATATCAACTCAAGCATAAACCTTGGTTGGGAAATCCATTTTGGTAATAAAGGAGAAAAAACACGCTACGTTCCTATGAATCACTGTAAACTTCAGATTCATGACAAATCAAATTTTCCCTGAAATTCGGGCCGAATTCCACTTCGTTAGAATCTATTCCATCTTTTATCTGCTCCTTTAGACATGTCGCTGTGCAGATACAGTATGTACCTGTCTCTACATGTATATTGTCACGGGTGCTCCCTCGATCTCTGTCTCCGATCGCGGGCGCACCTGTGCCCCTCAGCGTTCCTCCAGAGCTCCACCTTTCTCACCTCTCCTGGCTCCAGCGATGTCCTCTCCTGCTCCCGCGGCTCCCGCCGTAATTGGCGCTGGCCTGCTATAAGTTTCTGCCTCTTCCTGTAACCATTGCCGGATCTTCAAGTCTTCCCCATGAAGAAAAAGCTCTCCTGTGATTCCTGCGTTCCTGAAATTCTCCGGATTCTGTACTCCGGGTACAGACTGTTTCCTGTGTTACCACCTTGGCAATCACCGCGGGCTAGTCGCACCCGTGGAACAGCCTGGTGGTATCCTGCAGCAGCAAGTCCATCCCGCCTTGTGGCGGGCTCTGGTGAAAACTTAGATTCCGGTCCCAGGTCGGCTAGTACCATCTCCCGCGGTGGTCCAGAGGGTCCACAGACTTCCAGCCTTGACAGTAAGATCCGGCCATGGACACCGCCAAGGAGCCACGTCGGATGCTGGCTGAACTTTCCAGTGTTGTTGCCCGGCAGTCACAGCAGATTGCTGCCCAGAGGATTCATCACCCTGTGTTCACTGCATATGGAGTTAATGTCTTCTCAGTTGGTCAGTGAGCGCTCCAAGGTGGGGTTCATCATCAGCCTCCTCAACGGGAAGGCCCTGGCCTGGGCTACTCCTCTGTGGGACAGGAATGATCCAGTTACAGCTACCCATACCAACTTCCTGGCAGAGTTCCGGTTGGTGTTTAACCCCTTAGCGCTCTGCGCCGTAGCTGTACTGCGCTGAGTCCCGCGATTAGCATTTAGCATTAGCATTTAACATGCCATCTGGGGGTCTTTACCCCACGATCGCCCCCCCGCACCGTTTTCGGGGGGGGGGCGATCGCTGTTTTGGCTCCTCTGGGGTCTGTGACGTCATCTTAAAGGCAAAGTGTCAGCCTATGCATTTGCATAGGCTGGCACTGCTAATACCCTGCAATACATTAGTATTGCAGAGTATTATCAAGAACAAGCAATCAGATGATTGCTTGTTCATATCCCATGGTGGATCATGTAAAAAATGTACAAAATAATGTTTTTCAATAAAAAATTACTTTATAAATCACTAAAAATGCCCATAAGCACCAAAACATATAAAGAGACATATAACGCTCAAAAAAGTCTAAATCATAATACAAACCCCACATATATAGTATCACCGCGTCCGTAGCAATCCATAGAATAAAACTAAATAACTATTGAACCCATATGATTAATGCCGTAAAAATAAAACCCGCCAAAAATTATGATTTTTACTTATTATATCCCACTAAAAATACAATAAAAAGTGATCAACAAAACATATGTACTCCAGAATGATATTGTTGCAAAGAACAACATGTCCCGCAAAAAACAAGCCATCAACCAGCTCTATAACCAAAAACGTAACAATGTTATGCGACTTGGAATACAGCGATGCAAAAATGATAGATTTTTCCCCACATTAGGGTTTTATTCAGCAAATTTAGTAAAACATAAGAAAAAATATTCATGTCTGGTATCCCCGTAATCGTATCGACCCATAGAATAAAGATAACAGGATTATTAGGCTATACGGTGAACACAAAAAAAAAAAAGTAAAAAATCCAGTACAGAATTGATGCTTTTCTACTCATGACCTCAAAAAAAGTTCCCAAATTTTCAACAATAGGTGATACCAACCCCAAAATGGTAACACTGGAAAAAGCATCTCGTCCTGCAAAAAAAATGCCGTCACATGGCCTAAATAACGGAAAAGCGAAAATTTTATCGCCTTCAAAAGGGGGCAACCAGAAAACTAAAATCCTGGCAGCTGCAGGGTGCTCCTTCCCTTCTGCGCCTCGCTGTGCCCCCATAACACAAGTAATGTCCACATGTGGGGGGTCGCTGCACACAAATTGTAGAACAAATTTTATGGTGAGTTTTCTCTTTTTATCTTTTGGAAATGTGTAAATTTTAGGGCTAAATGAACGTATAACCGACAAAATTTGACCATTCTAAATTTCACCGACATTTTGATTCAATTACTATGAAGATCTCAAGGGGTTAACAATCTTTGTAAATGCTGTTTCTGATAGTTTGAGGGGTGCAGATTTGAAAATGGGTTGGTTATATAGGGGGTTTTGTTGCTAAATATGTAAAATTTGATTTCAAACAGTATTTATCCCCAAAATAGTCAATTCCGAAAATACGGAAAATCGCTATTCGATTTGTAGGCCGCGTGACGTCAAAATAAATTATCCAAACATTTCAAAAATTATGAAAATGTAAAGTAGACAAATGGGAAATGTTATTCTGCAAGTTATTTAGGTGGTAAATCTATCTGCCTGAAAACGCGGTGATTTTGAATTTCGAAAATGGCAAATTTTTCTAAAAATTCATAATTTTTTTCTTTTTTTTGTAAATAAACGCAAAACTTATCAGCCAAAATTTACCACTAAAATGAAGTACAACATGTGGGGAAAAAACAATCTCAGAATCGCTTTGATAAGTAACAGTGTTCAAAAGTTATTACCACAGGAAGAGACACTGGTCAAATTTCAAAAAAAAGTTGCGATCCTTAACCTGCAAACAGGCTGCGTCCTTAAGGGGTTAAAGAACCAGCACGAGCCTCCTCAGCGGAAACAGTGCTACTGAGCCTACGCCAAGGAGACTCAATTGTGGGTGAATACACTGTTCAGTTCCGCACCTTGGCGTCTGAACTCTGTTGGAACGAGGCGGCCTTATGTGCAACCTTTAACAAAGGACTGTCCTCTTGTGTAAAAGATGCGTTGGCTGCCCGTGACCACTGAGTGGTCTTATCACCTTGGCCACCCGGATTGACGTGCGGTTTTTGGAACGAGCTGAAGAGTTGCGGCACGAGTGATCTCTTGTCCGGCTTCCCCGTCTGCCTTGGTTGGCCCCGGTCTTCCAGAATCCGTTCCAGCCTCCGGTTGCACAGTCTGCAGGGGAGCCTATGCAGGTTGACAGAGCTCGACTTTCGCCTGCAGAATGATCTAGACGTTCCCAAGAAAACCTTTGTCTGTACTGTGCCATCCCCAAACATCACATTGGGGCTTGTCCAGTCCGTCCCCAACGTCCGGGAAACGCCAGCACCTAGGGCTTCTAGGAGAGGCGTCCCTAGGTGTGAATTCAGCTTCTCCACGCCTGATTGTTCCCGTGCTCCTCAGTGTCGGTACCAGTCCTCCCATGCAAGTCTCAGCATTCCTGGACTCTGGTTCCGCAGGGAACTTTGTGGATGCTGCTCTGGTCTCCCGGCACCACATTACGGTGGTTCCCCTCACGTCTCCCCTAGTCATTTCCTCTGTAATCGGACAGCTGCTTTCCGATCCGGTCCGTTACCGCACAGAACCCATCCATCTTCAAGTTGGAGTCCTTCACCAAGAAAGTCTGGTCTTCTATGTCCTGCCTCGCTCCACATCAGCTATTCTTCTGGGTCTTTCTTGGCTTCAACTACATGCTCCGGTCCTCAATTGGAAAACTGGTTAGATCCTGCGTTGGGGCCCGGAATGCCAATCTCGATGCATGGTGGCACCACTTCAGGTCCTGACTTCTTCTGCGTCTTCCACAACCCTGAAGGGTCTTCCAGCTTGTTACCGGGACTTTGCTGATGTGTTCTCTAAGAAACAAACAGAGACCTTGCCACCACATTATCCCTATGACTGTCCAGTGGATCTCCTTCCGGGTGCCATTCCTCCCAGAGGTTGGGTCTATCCACTTTCCGTTCTAGAGACGGCTGCCATGTCGGAATACGTCAAGGAGAACCTGCAGAGAGGTTTCATACGCAAGGCCTCCTCTCCGGGTGGTGCAGGTTTCTTCTTTGTCACCAAGAAGGACGGCTCCTTACTATCGAGGGCTGAACAAGATCACGGTTAAAAACCGCTACCCTCTACCGTTGATTACGGAACTCTTTGATCGCCTACGCGGTTCCAGGGCATTCTCCAAGCTGGATCTTCGGGGTGCTTATAATCCCATCTGGATACGCAAAGGTGACGAGTGGAAGACAGCATTTAATACTCGTGATGGGCATTTTGAATATCTAGTAATGCCTTTTGGACTGTGTAATGCCCCTGCTGTCTTTCAGGAATTTGTTAATGACATTTTCCAGGACCTTCTTTATGCGTGTGTCGTGGTCTACCTCGGCGACATCTTGGTTTACTCTCCAGAACTTGAATCCCACCAGACACACATACGTCAAGTTCTTGGTAGACTTCGTGCCAATCATCTCTATGCCAAACTGGAGAAATGCCAGCTCCACCAGTACAGTCCTCCATTCTTGGGGTACATAATTTCCGACAGAGGCCTTCAGATGGATCCCGCGAAACTGTCTGCTGTTCTTCAGTGGCCACGTCCAGAAGGTCTCCGAGCCATACAGAGGTTCCTGGGGTTTGCGAATTACTATAGACAGTTTATTCCCCATTTCTCCACTGTCGTGGCCCCCATCGTGGCACTCACTAAGAAGGGTGCCAATCCACGTGCTTGGTCTCCCACAGCTGAAGAGGCCTTCTCCAAGTTGAAGTCTGCTTTTGCCTCAGCACCAGTCCTCTCTAGGCCTGATACCAACAAACCTTTTCATCTTGAGGTGGATGCATCCTCTGTTGGGGCTGGAGCGGTGCTCTCCCAGAGAGGGCCCAAGGGTCGAACTTCCACATGCGGCTTCTTTTCCAAGACCTTTTCCCCAGCTGAGAGAAATTACTCTATTGGAGACAGAGAGCTGTTGGCCATCAAGCTTGCGCTAGAAGAATGGCGGTATCTTCTAGAAGGTGCTCTCCATCCCATGAGTGTGTATACTGACCACAAAAACTTGTTATACCTCCAGACAGCCCAGCCTCTGAACCCCAGGCAAGCCCTGTGGTCATTGTTCTTCTCCCGTTTCGATCTGCTTATTCATTTTCGTCCGGCTGACAAGAATGTCAAGGCTGATGCCCTGTCCCGGGCTTCGGATGTGGTCGGAGAAGAACCAGTTCCTCGGCACATAATTTCTCCAGACCAGCTTGTTGTTGCAGCTCCAGTTGATCTTCGGCAGCTACCTCCTGGCAAGACATATGTTAGACCTGCTCTCCGGAAGAGGATATTATCTTGGGGACATTCTTCTCGTGTGGCTGGGCATCCTGGGGTGCAGCGCATTGTGGCCCTCATCTCCCGCTACTACTGGTGGCCAAACCTGGTCAAAGATGTTCAGGAGTTTGTGGGATCCTGTTCTTCCTGTGCCAGCAACAAAGCCTCTCGCCTCAAACCGGCTGGACTGTTACTGCCGTTGCCGATACCCAGTCGTCCGTGGTACCACGTGGCGATGGACTTTGTTACCGATCTGCCTATCTCCTCGGGCTGTACTGTGATCTGGGTGGTGACGGACCGGTTTTCAAAGATGTCCCATTTTGTTTCCCTTCCAGGTCTTCCGTTTTCCGCACAGCTTGCCAGTCTATTCTTCAGACACATCTTCCGGCTGCATGGTCTTCCGCTTCACATCATGTCCGATTGAGGAGTCCAGTTTGTGTAAAGATTCTGGCGTTCTTTGTGTAACCAGCTGCGGGTCAACCTAGACTTTTCCTCTGCATACCACCCGCAGTCTAATGGTCAAGTAGAGAGGGTGAACCACACTTTGGGCTGCTACCTTCGTCACTTTGTCTGACCTACTACCTTGGGCTGAGTTCTCCTACAATTCCCTGGACTCTGGCTCGGCTCCGTTTTTTGTGGTCTATGGACATATTCCTCGCCCGCCTCTCCCACTGTCTACTTCCTATGATGTCCCTGCAGTAGAGGATTTGGTGCAGGACCTCAAGCGGTTCTTTCTTGTAGACTGGAAGGGGTTCGGGCCTGAGGAAAGATCCTGGGAGCCTGAAGAAAACATCTTGGATCGGACTCTCCTCCAGAGGTTTTTTGGGACCAAGAAGAAGAGGGGGAGGCCGAGGGGGGGGGTTACTGTCACGGGTGCTCCCGTGATCTCTGTCTCCGATCTCGGGCGCACCCGTGCCCCTCAGCATCCCTCCGGAGCTCCGCTCTTCTCACCTCCCCTGGCTCCAGCGATGCCCTCTCCTGTTCCCGCTGCTCGGCGCCTGCGTCCCTGTCTCCTAGGGCGCGCGCACGCCAGCTCACTCAGTTTTAAATGCCCAGCGTTGGTAATTGGCACTGGCCTGCTATAAGTTTCTGCCTCTTCCTGTGACCCTTGCCAGATCTTCAAGTCTTTCCCATGAAGAGAAAGCTCTCCTGTGATTCCTGCATTCCTGTGATTTCTGCGTTCCTGTGATTTCTCTGTGCCAGTCCGTTCCTGTGTGTCGGTCCATTCCTGTGTCCCAGTCCGTTCCTGTGTGCCAGCTCCTGACGTGAGTCCTACTCTGCATTCCAGTGCTATCCTCCTGCCATTACTTCGGGTACAGACTGTCTCCTGTGTTACTACCTTGGCAGCCACCGCGGGCTAGTCGCACCTGTGGAACGACCTGGTGGTATCCCGCTGCAGCAAGTCCATCCCGCTTTGCGGCGGGCTCTGGTGAAAACCGGGTGCCACTTAGACTCCGGTCCCAGGTCGGCTAGTACCATCTCCCGCAGTGGTCCAGTGGGTCCACAGACTCCCAGCCTTGACATATATGTACTTGTACCTTTGCTTTCTTGGAGAGATTCAGACTTTCCATGTTCTCACTATGCCGCCCTCAACATACAGTATATATAAAATTTCCTGTTTCCTACTCCTTCAGTCTGTCCTAATGGCAGCACCATCTTTCTCTCACAGTCCATCTCACTGACAGAGACAAGTGATCGGAGGAGCTCTGGCTGGAAGCTCTAACTCCGACAGGTTCGCTCAGACCAAGCGAGAAGTCCCTCCTTCTTTGTGAGATCACAGTGGTACGGAGAGTGAGAAAGGTCAAAATTCTGATGCTATGTTTTCTATTGTCCTGGTATAGGTTTTTAGTTACTCTTTCATCTACTACTAGCACAGGAGATTTTTTCATATATAGTCAATGTCTATACTCAATGTCCTATTCTGGGATAAACAGATACGCATACCCACTAATCTCAAATAATAACAATATAAGTTCAAGACTACAAAACTAACTATACTACATCTTGATCATACATATATATCTCAAAATGTTATCACAATTGCACCCACAAATGCCCATGACCCAACCACTACTCAGGTATTTCCGGCCTTCATGATGACTCATCTCTAGAGATGAGCGAACACTAAAATGCTCGGGTACTCGTTATTCGAGACGAACTTTTCCCGGTGCTCGAGTGCTCGTCTCGAATAACGAACCCCATTGAAGTCAATGGACTCGAGCAATTTTTCACAAGGGGACCAAGGCTCTTCTGCACGGAAGCTTGGCCAAACACCTGGGAACCCATAAAGTTATTGAAACACCACCAATGGACAGGAAACAGCCAGTGCCGCATGCATGGATTCCTCGTATCTTCCTAACAATCTCACCATTATCCAAAATTATGTGGCAACAGCATGGCCATGACATAGTGACAGTAATGAAGCTAGATAGCATTAAAACAGCCATATTGACCCTGACACTATAGCGGGACGGCATGCAAGAGCAGCGCAGCAGCGGCCGCTAGAGGGGCATGTGCGACATACCCTAAATTGACTCAGGCTTCAACCAATGGGTGGCAGAGAGGCCAAGGGGATGTGAGCAGATAGCGCTCAAATAATGATCGCTACATTGCAAAGTTTTTTTCCGTATATTTTGTGATATTACAACACCGAGGTGGCGAACAAAGTAACATGGTACAGCATGAAACACCCCAAATTCTGCCTTACACAGCTCGTTATAAGGGGACCATGTATGCTTTACGTTCATCCATTCGCTGTCCTTCGCCAGCCATCCCTTCGAATAGTTTAAAATAAATAATAACCCTCATCCATAAAGCTCTGGATATTATTCGTTTGCATGTGCACCCCCCTACCTCTCCTCTCTTATCTCATATTCGTCGTATCGCCCAACCCTGCTACTCTTGATCCGCCAGGGATCTAGATATTAACCGCCTACCCTAGTGCGGACCTCCCACTCGCTGTCTCCAAGACTTCTCTAGAGCCCCTGTCACCAATTCTATTGGTCAATGCTCTGCCCCGGCTATCAGATCTAATACCTACCTCCAAATTTCAAACGTGCTCTTAAACCCATTTCTTAGCAGCCTATACACTCTTAACTGCATAAGTGTTAACTCTTCTACTAACGCCGTCCGTGCTCCTCCCATCTGTTATCCAGCAACCAACAGCACCAGACTTCTCTGCATCCCATTCATCACCCTGGACCTGGTATTAAGATGACGCTGAGTGTTTTCAAGCGACAGCATTCCATTTATATTTTTTTTTTCTATTCCCTAAGAAATGGCTTACCATTAAATATTCTTTCACCTCGTGTTCCCCCATCATCTTCTAAACCGTAAGCTCTGGCGAGCAGGGACCTCACTCCCTGTTGTTCCACTACAAATTTGGTGCTCTGGTACATTACATTTGTATTTGTTTCCTATGATATTTGTAAAGCGCTGCAAATATGATGACGCTAATAAATAAGATTATTATTATTATGGGAGGCAGTTAACGATAGTAGTTTAAAGGGGCTATGCACTATGTTAGTTGGATCTTGTGATGGGCTGGCGCTCTGCAGCCAGGCGAGCTTTCGCCAATCCACCCCTGTTTCTAGGCCACTACTCCCCAACCTCACTTGCTAGAACCTTTTGTATAGATCCGTGTAAGTAGCGTTCTTATAGTTAGGATATGCCGGGTGAGGGAATGCACAGATGCGCAGAAGCGCTGATAATAATATCCCCTAAATGGTAAAAGTTTGCCAGTATATTTTGTGATTACCACCAGGGGTGCGACAAAGTAACAACTTTGATGGGAATGCCCTGTAATAGCTCTTGGGCGGTGTGGCCTTTTATCGCCTAGGCTTCAGCATTTTCAGCAACCGCCCCTGCTGTCGCTTAGCGACGGCACTGCTGCTTGCCTAGAGCTACCGACTGATGGCGCCAGCCCACGGATGGTAATTCGGAGGATGGAGAGGTGGAGGAGGGGGTGGTGAGGTATAGTAGCCTTTGAGACCTGGACGGGTAGTCCCCGCAATTCTCTGCGTCGCCAGTATAATGAGCACCCCAGGTCAGACTCGTCCCGCCTGCACCAATTTATGTAGTAGCGTTCTTATAAGTTTGGGATATGGTCGGGTGAGGGGAATGTAAAAAATGCGCAAGAAGCGCATGATGCGCATGGAGCTGGCGCTCCGCTGCCAGGCGAGCTTTCCCAATCCAGCCCCTGTCTCAGTCTAACTCCCCAACGCACTTCTAAGAACCTTTTGTATAAGATCAAGTGTAGTAGCGTTCTTATAAGTTTAGATATGCCGGTTGAGGGGAATGTTAACGAATTGCGCAAGAAGCGCTGAAATAATATCCCAAATGGTAAAAGTTTGCCGTATTTTTGTGGATAACAAGCAGGGTGCGACAAAGTTAACAACTTTGATGTGGATCCATGAAACAACCCCAATTTCTGCCTGACAACACCTCGTTTAATAAGGGACGATGTATGAGGCAGCTATATGGACGACTTTTGGAGGTAGCAATGGAGACAACGTGTGGAGGCTGCTATGGAGACAATTTATTTGGATAGTGCCTGTATGTTGCGTCCCAAACATTTTTCAAACCAGAGGAACAGGTAGGTGGCCCTCAGTAAAATGGAATAGATTGAGTGCCTGTATGTGGCAGTCCCAAAATTGTTTTCAAACCAGAGAGCAGGTAGGTGGCCCCTCCAGTAAAATGGAATAGATTGAGTGCCTGTATGTGGCAGTCCCAAAATTCTTCAAACCAGAGGAGCAGGTAGGTGCCCCTCCAGTAAAATGGAATAGATTGACGTGCCTGTATGTGGCAGTCCCAAAAATTCTTCAAACAGAGGAGCGGTAGGTGGCCCGCAGTAAAATGGAATGAATTGAGTGCCTGTATGTTTGGCAGTCCCAAAAAATTTTTCAAACCAGAGGAGCAGGTAGGTGGCCCTCCAGTAAAATGGAATAGATTGAGTTGCCTTATGTGGCAGTTCAAAAATTGTTCAAACCAGAGGAGCAGGTAGGTGCCCTGCAGTAAAATGGAATAGATTGAGTGCCTGTATGTGGCAGTCCCAAAAATGTTCAAACCAGAGAGCAGGTAGGTGGCCCTCCAGTAAAATGGTAATTGAGTGCCTGTATGTGGCAGTCCCAAAAATTTCAACCCAGAGGAGCAGTAGGTGGCCCTGCAGTAAAATGGAATAGATTTAGTGCCTGTATGTGGCAGTCCCAAAAATGTTTTCAACCAAGAACAGTAGGGTGGCCTCCAGTAAAATGGAATATTGAGTGCCTGTATGTGGCAGTCCCACCTTTTTTTAAAACAGAGGACCGGTAGGTTGGCCCTCCAGAAAATGGAATAATTGTAGTGCCCTGTTGTGGCCTCCAAAAATTGTTTCAAACAGAGGACCGGGTAGGTGGCCCTCCAGACAAATTAATTGCATGAGTACTATAGCAAGCCAGTGGGCCCGTCAAAAAATAGCCATTTTTCTCCTTGCTTTACTGTACAAAGAGAGGAGAAGATGAAAATGGGAGGAGGAGAGAGTGGATCAATTATTCAGGTTGACTTCCTTCACCTGGTGGAGATTGGAAATTCTGAGAATCCAGCCTTTATATTTTCATTTTAATAAGCGTCAGCCTGTCAGCGCTGTCATCGACAGCGTGTACGCTTATCGTTGATGATGCCACCAGCTGCACTGAAAACCCGCTCGGACAAGCTCTAGCGGCAGGGCAGGCAGAACCTCCAAGGCGTACAGCCCAGTCTCGTGCCACATGTCCAGCTTTGAAACCCAGTAGTTGTAGGGACTGTGTGATCATTTAGGACGATGGTATGGTCACTACGTACTCCCTCACCATCTTTCTGTCAAGATCAGCCCTACTCTGCCGCGACTGGGGACAGGTGACAGTGTCTTGCTGGGGTGACATAAAGCTGGCAAAAGCCTTGTAAAGCGTACCCTTGCCAGTGCTGGAAATCTGCCTCCTCGCCTACTCTCCCTCGCTACTTGTCCGCGAACAACGCACTCTGCCGCTAGCGCTGTCAGAAGGGAATACTGTTTCAGCTTGTGCACTGGCCCTGCTGGTATTCATGCATTCTCACACTCCTTCCTCTTGCAGGGATGAGATGGAAAGATTTTTGCTTGTACCGCTGTGGTCCAGGAGAGTGAACACCCCGTAATATCGGTGCTGGAATAAATCTTTGAACGCGAGGGTACGGGATAGGCACCTATCATAAATCTGCCATATGCCCATAGTACCACGCGTAAGAATTACTCCCCCTCACTGCCTGACTGTCCATTTTCCTCCTCCTCCAGCCTCCAACTCCTCTTCTTCTTCTGCCCATAACGCTGAACGTGAAGGACTCAACAATGGTCCCCTCTTGTGTCTCGCCAACATTCTCCTCCTCCTCTTCCTCCTCATCCTCCCCACCTCCACTCCTCCGATATGCGCTGAGAAACAGACCTCATGGTGCTTTGGCTATCAACAAAGGGAATATTCTTCCCCCGTCTCTTGTACGAGCGCAAAGCTTCCGACTTCATGCTGACCCAAGAGTTTTTTTCAACAGGCAAGCAGCGGGATGGTGAGGCTGATGATGGCGGCATCGCCACTGACCATCTGTGTTGACTCCTCAAGTTACTCAGCACCTGACAGATATCAGACCATCCACGTCCACTCCCCCCTATCTATTGTTGACTTGAGGAGCTGACTGCCTTACTACCCATACTGTGTGGAAGTTGGACAGCTGGCATCACAATCGAACATCGCTCTGCGCTTGTAAACTCGTGGATAACATGGTCAGTGTGAATTCCCCACTCGGTGTGCACGTCGCACATACAGTCGGTGAGCGGGGCAGTTGGGAGGCGGCGCTGCGCTGCCTGAGAGGGCAAGCATCTGGCTGGCTTCCTGAATGGCACAGATGTCGGCGCACCCTTCGTGGCAATCAACAGATTGGGGTATGTCTTGAGGAAACGCTGCACTATCATATTTAAAACAAACACAGGGCCAGCATGCACATGTGTGTCCGTCTGCCGAGTGCAGAGGCCGCCACCAGTTAACTGCGCACCCGTTGTCACCACATTCCTTCCCGGCTTGTAGGTTCAGCGGTGCCAGCCACAATCAAGTCCTGCCCGTGATTGCCGTAATAGCTCTGGGCGGGTGCCTTTTTTCGCCTAGCTCACAGTTTGAGCACACCGCTGCTGTTCGCTTACTCGGCAACTGCTGCTGTCCTCGACTACCCGCGATGGCGCCGTGCCCACGGTATGGTAGTTCGGAGGAGGAGGTGGAGAGGGGTGGAGGAAAAAAAGGATGAGGGCATAGTAGTCCTGAAACATACCTGGACCGAGAGGCCCCCGCATCCTCGGCGTCGCAGTAATAGCAGCCCCAGGTCAGACTCGGTCCCAGCCTTCCACCAAGTTAAATTAAAAACACAAAACGATTACCAACAAAAAAATACAAACGGCAACAAAAGTAACAAAGCCGCCATGTCCAGCGATAGTAAAGTGGGCCCTTGCCCGCAGGCACGCGTCCACGTGTCTCGTGTCAGGTGGACCGTTGTCAGAAAACACGGCGTTGGTCAGGGGCACGGATGATGTTGTCTGACACGTGCTGGTCAGGTGCTGGGACGGCACATCGGAAAATAGTGGGCGGCTGGGACGGCTGGGCCAATTCCGAGGGGCGGGCCCGCCGCCGCCATAGGTTGCGAGGCCTCAGTCTCACTAGCCTATAGGGCACATCCTCCAGCCTTAAGCAATCTGGAGATGTGCACATTAAGGGCTTGGGCGTGCGGGTGGGTTGCACTATATTTGCGTTTTCCGCTCCCTCGTCTGGGTATAGAGCTGAACGCTGTGGATGCTGTGGGAAGGATTCGTGGAGGCGACGATGGGGTTTTTTGTGCCAGGTCCTGGGCAGGGGGCTGAACTAGCAGCTGACACAGGGAAGGAGCAGTGGTTGCACGGCCGGACGTGAACGGGCTTGTTGCCACTGAGTGGGTCTGAGCATCATCATTGCGCTGCGCATACTGGGGTAGTTAAGCTAGTATGTGGTGGAACCCCTGCTGACCCTGGTTTGGCAATTTGCAACACACCACGTCCGTTCGGTCATCCTGTGTTCCTTAAGAACTCCATCACTTCTGAGATCTAGCCCTTCTCGCTCGCAAGAGCCCTCACCACGGAGCTTTCACATAGTTGACAGTGGGCGCTTGATCACCAGCTTCTGGCCGCCTCTCCTCTGGCCCCACCACTGCCTCTTCCCACCTGTTCAGGTCGAGGACGCTCCCTCCGTCTCAAGATCAACTGTGTTCACCTGCCTCCAACCGGCTTGGTCTGTCCACCCATCATCCTCCTCCGTCCCTCAGTCGCCCACCCCCTCGACTTCCTGCCCGACAACACTTCCAACTGTCTGACAACCCGTGTCTCCTCAGTCGTCGGACACCTCTTTACACACTTCCATCCTACGTCAGAAGTCACTCACACACAGACGGACTGGTGGAAAACCTGGGCCCCCCCCATCGGAAATTGCTCACGCAGCAACACGACAAGTTGGTTGTTGTGACCTGTGGTAAGGGTCCAAGAACAGTTCCCTCAGAGTATGCCGGTTCAAATGGCAAATTTCCTGGAGGGGCAGACTGGGGGGGAGGTGCTGAGGTGCAGGAGCTGAGGAGTGGGGATTTCGGTGACGATGTGGACTGTTGCGTGGAAGACTGACTGGTGTGGAAATTGGCTCGAACATTGTCACAATCCCACGACATCACCTGTTCGCACTGTTCTTGGCCTCACAGTGCTCACCCACGAGTCCCAGTAAACTTCAGACATAACCTAGGGATGTAGCTCTGGCGCGTTCCCCGCTCCCATCCACGGTGGTGTCTCATCAGCCCCGCCCAGGACCACGGCTCTGACCCCTGCAGTAGTTGGACGCCCCCTCCCCGCCCTCGTCCTCTAACCCCTAGCCCTCGGGTTAAACATTTTAAATGAGAGTTTATAAATACTTTTTTTTTTTTTTTACTTCTTTTTGGTTTTTTTTGTTTTTTTTTTTTTGTGTTTTTTTTTTTTTTTTGGTTGTTTTTTGTTTTTTTTTTGAGTTTTTTAAAACCAAACAATCCTATCCTATGCGTATGGCATTTTCTACAAGTACAAAGGAAGCACAACTATATGCCAGATGAGATGACACTGAGTTATTGCGCCTATCAAATCCAACCCCTACTGAATTTTTGCCACTTCGGCTTTGCTATGTGATAAGTGCCGCCACTAATCGCAGAACACAGCGGTCCGCAGTCTCACTAACAAATTGCTCAAATGGGCAAGTACATGCACTGCAAAACTACAAGTCCCCAGCAGATCACCAGAAAATCAAATTATGAACGCTACTGTAGCTTCAGAAGCTGTTGTATTCTCCTATGGCTTATTTTCTCAGCCAAGTAATCAAAAGAAGCACACGTACTAGTCCGAAGAGACACTGAGTTTATTGTCCTATATGAAATCCAACCCCTAACTAGCCATTTTGCACAATCGTCGGCCTTTGCTATGGAATGTTGCGCCACTAAGCGCAGAACAAGCGGTCGCAAGTCCTCACCTACTCAATTGCTAGAATGGCAAGTACATGCACTGCAGAAACTCTACTACAGCCACCAGCAGATCAACCAGAAATCAAATAATATAAACGCATAACTGTGAGGCTTCAGAAGCTGTTTGTATTCTCCTATGGCTAGTTCGAGCCAATAATCAAAGGGAAGCACACTCTAGCCAGAGAAATGAACTGATTATTTGCCTAATAGAATACCAAAACCCCTACTAGAATTGTCCCACTTCGGGGGCCTTGCTATGGTATGTGCTCCACCTAAGCGCGACACCCGAGCGGGTCGCAGTCCTTCATCACACTTCACTCTAAATTGCTCCGATAGCAATTCCTCTCATAAACCAGACTACCAACCCAGCCACATCACCCAGCAAATCAAATATAGAAGCGACTGTTAGGCTTCATAGAGCTGTTGTATTCTCCTATGGCTATTTTCTAGCCAAGTATCAACAGGAAGCCACTACTAGCCAGCATGAGATGACACTGAGTTATTGCCTACTATGAACTCCCAACCCCTACGGGAATTTTCCCACTTCGGTCTTTGCTATGGATATGTGTGCCACTAAGAGCTAAACACAACGGTAGCAAGTCCCCCTGCTGATTCCCCTCACAAAATGGAATATGCAAATTAAAATAAAAAGTAAGACGTTATTGTAGCCCTAAGAAGGGCTGTTGGGTTCTTGGAGAATCACTCCTGCCTACAGTAACTAAATAGAACCCCTAAGCTTCCCTGACCAGCCAGCCTCTCTCCCTACGCTCATCCGATACAGAATGATCCGGCAGCGCGGCCAGCGGCTAGTCTACCCAGGGTCACTGATCTGGCCATCCAACCATACTGTATCGCACGTGTAACGGGGTAACCTAGGGGGCCGTATTTCCGCCAAAAAATCTGGGTGGAGTGGCAACTAGTCTCCTTGCTTTATTGGCTCTGTTTTCTGGCCGCCAAAAGCAAAACGGCGGGAGCTGGCCGATCTGCCGAGCAGTTTCCCGAGTACCCTAATGCTCGACCGAGCATCAACTCGGACGACATGTTCCCACTCTACTCATCTCCAATTACAGCTTGTGGAATAGGATATAGCATTTCTTCTTCTTTAGATGTGTGCTCTCATACTCAGGGTTGTGTATTCACTTGCCAGGTCTTTGCTAGGGGCCCCTCTATGAAGTCTATTAAGGCCATAAACGCATTATCCTCTTCCTTATTTACTATAGAGTAAATCACATCTCTTTTACCCTATCATATAAATGGACTCTTCTGGGCCTTTCTTTTCCTATAGTAACGGTGCCATAACCACGGCCTTCAAGTGCTTAATGGAAATACAGCCCTGAATATTTGTCTTTTGTTTCAGATTTATCTGGAGCAGTACACAAACTTTGTGCTATCAGGTGGATCATGTATGAAGAGGAGACTGAGAAAACCATTTCACATAACATACACGTAACTATGGTCTGTTTGGCTTCTAGTTGACGCTATATAATTAATTTTTATCCATATGCCAATAGGTTAATTGCATTTCATTAAGTCATCAAAAATGATTTCTAGAAGCCTACATTTTAGGTTAAGTTCATCATTCCATTTATGATTATTTTATATTGTTTACTTACTTTTTAAAGTAAAAAAGTCTATTATAACTAGCACTTGGTCCACTCATAGCTCCAAAATCCTAATCTTCACTTGACACACTCTGTAGCGATTTTCTTGTTGATTTAGGAAACCATGAGGGTGCCCCTCCTGTCAACTCTCCTCAATGATCTATCCATGACGTATCATGCTGGCTTTGACTGGGATTCTACCAATCAGGTTTTATTTTGAATAAATTTAAATAGCTGGGTAGATTTCCTTTAGACTGACCAACCATGGTAATGCACATGAAGCACATTGCAGATACTGTAGACTGCCCATTAACAAGTTATATCATTGACAAGTATTTACCATAACATTATCACGCAACCTTCTATTGGGTCCATATTTTAAAGTCTCCTACCATTGAATTTTTAGAAGTTTTGGAGAAACAGAATCTGATATCCTTTTCCAAACAGGTCTAAATACTAAACTATTTTGATATTGCTTGACATTAGAATTGTAACCAACGACATACAAGTTAATCTAACAGACATCTTAATGTTTCACTAGTCACGTCTGCTTGGCACACCAGACTATAGATTTTTTGACCACACTCTAGGTAACTTTTCTGTGCCAGAAGATATTTTCTTCTCCAATCACTATTTCTGACTAGTCCACTAAACTCTCAAAGTTCTGTGGAACTCTTGACTTACATGTGAAGGCGTTATAGATCCATACCAGAACATTAATCCTGAGAGAAACAGTATGAAAGGGCAATTGAAAGGCTGATGTTTCAATGAAAAATCCACATGCAACTTTATCTCATAGGTAAAGCGAGAAGTCCTGCAGTTGTGTGAAACGTTTCTATATAATTATGTAACATAATATTATCATGTTTTATCAATAATCCAAATTCTCAAGAAAGAGAAGAACTGTTAAAAAACCTTCATTAATTCTCGATTATTGTTGTTAAAGGATGTGTTGGTTGTTATTATTGAAAGTACCGACCAGAAGTTAGGTCAAGATTAAAAGATTCCTCACCTCATCACCACTGCCCTTTTTGTTGCCCCCATGGCGACCACTAAGGCCCGATGTGTGGTTCTCCTGTTCTGTTCCACTGAGTTTGGTCCATATTTCGTATGGCCTCGTAACCTACTCACCCATAATACCAGACAAGGCTGGTTACTCCTCATGAGGTTGTGTTGCTGCGTGCAAATATAATGTATGGTGGACGCATATCCTTTCATTTGCACTGAAAAAACGTTTCATCACGCAATCTCCTCAAATGAAAATCACCGATTATTTCCTGAACGCAAACCAGGCAGAGTCCTCATCATCCGGGGTGACTAACACGACAGACCAACCCACTAAAATCGTATCGCACAGCCACCTTTCCGTACTAACCACCCAGAGCGCGAGCCTTTCCTACAACAGTAGGATTTCTATTCTTATCACCTGGCCTCCCGAATAAAGCGTTATGGACAGCCATCCAGTGCATGACATGGTAATGACCAGGTATTGTTGGACTGATGTGAGGGCTCCCCATGTGTTACATCTCATGTTGAGACTTCCTCAGGCGTATGACAACTTACACTTTTAGGAAGCTTTGTATACTTCTATAAAGAGAGTGTTTTGGTGAAGTTGTCCTCATCCTCGTGCACACTAACCGTATGCTGGCCTGGGCCTTGCCCGCAGAGAAGAGGATGGGTGAATGCTCCCACCTTTTCCTCACTATTAAAGCTGAATCACAGTGCAAGCTCCTAACAGTTGTGATCATCGGGAGAGGATTCACCACTGTAAGCCAATGACAGCCTCAGCATTGACCTAATACCCGTGGAGGTCACACAAGGCGCATACAGGAGTGAGGAACTTTGCAATCTAGATGCTAGGCGGGTATAGAGGGGTCCTCGTGTATTTTTGCTTAAATGGGTTACTACTTTTGGTAATAATTGACTTTATCTATTCCTCACTATTTACTATGATCCTGCTTCTGTCTTCTATAGGAAGCTTCGTGTGTTTAACTTCCTTTTTTGTGGAAAATAACCTCTCCCCCTGTCGGACCATGTGATATCACCAAGTGCATGGCTGATCGTTAATAACACACACTCTAATTTACCCTCTGTGATTTCAGAGCTTTACCGTGTTGACATTCACATGACCTGTTTCAAGTTATTAATCCACCTGAGATGTTGAGGAAATCACCAAAATACAATCAAGAAAATAGTGATGAATTGATACAGAAAGTATATTGGAAATGTTTAAAACTTTTCATTGGATACACATTTAATTATTTGTTGAATTAAAAGAACTTAAGCAAAACAAATCTGCTGCCCTTACTGTTCTGTGTATTACAACACAAAGGATTCTAAAGGTTTTTAGACAACATATACCAATTGATTGAGAAGATTGGATGGAATGTATAAAAGAATGGCTCACCATGTTCATCTAGTTTTCTGAGCCCTGGTCTGTGGAGGGAGGCCTTTTTAATCCAGGCACTCCATATGGGAATACTACAATAGGACTTCAGGCATTACTATATTTAACTAAACAGCATGTCAATAGTTGAGAATATCTGTACCCCATGCTAATGCATGTGCAGAAATTGGCATCAGGACAACAAGTATATACCCCAAGACAAGATACAGATAGTATAGAAGTATAAGATTTAAATTAAAAATAAAGATATTATTTTGGTATAACACACCAAGTACTATGGACCTATATTATATGCTGAAAACCCCCTAAGGATCATGAATCTTTCAACCCATCTTATTCCGGAATCTTCAATATATGAGCTGTATATATTAGTTAATTATTATCAACTATTTAGCTTTTTATGTCCTGAGAAAATATTTCTATTGCACATTTAGCCCACAGCGAACCATTTCTGCCCTTAAAAATAAATCCCATAATTTAACGCTATGCTAAAACTTTTGGACTAGCGCAATATGTGCATGGTAACTGAATGAAGGAAAGGCGTAATTGTCCTAATGCACATATTAACATCTTGGTCAATTAAAGGTCACTGAACATCTCTATCCCGGAAGCCATCAAGTGTTTTGCAGAACTCAAATAAAATTTCCACAAAGGCATTTTCACATTTAGTGAGTTACCGTAATACTCGATTAAAGCGACCCGAGTAAGCCAAGACACCCTATTTTAACCACCAAAACTGGAAAAACCTATTGAGCTCGAGTATTAAGCCGAGGGTGTAAAGTATACGCCAGCCTGCCCCCTGTAAGAGTATCAGCCAGCCTTGCCCCCCTGTAGTATACAGCCGCCTGCCCCCCTGTGTATACATCCTGCCCCAATAGTAATACAGCCTGCCCCCAAGTAGTATACAGCCTGCCCCCATGGTAGTATACAGCCTGCCCCAATGGTAGTATACAGCCTGCCCCAATAGTAGTATACAGCCTGCCCCAATAGTAGTATACAGCCTGCCCCAATAGTAGTATACAGCCTGCCCCCATAGTAGTATACAGCCTGCCCCCATAGTAGTATACAGCCTGCCCCAATAGTAGTATACAGCCTGCCCCAATAGTAGTATACAGCCTGCCCCCAGTATGCCAAGTGAATAAAAAAAACAAACTTAATACTCACCCTCCGACGATACTCACCTTTGATGCTCGGCATGGCTCCCGGTCCTCGGCGGTGGCTCCCGGTCCTGGCGGCGGCTTCCGAACCTTGGTGGCAGCTCCTCTCTTGTTTCTTCACTGGCGGCTCCCGGTCACTTCGCTAGCCGGCAGTCACGTCCATGCGATCTGCGGGCGGGCGCACACTATGATGCGGCAGTGTCGTCGCCGATGACGTAATCGGCGGCGACAGCGCCGCATCTTAGTGTGCGCCCCACTGCCGGCTAGCGAAGGAAGCAAAGAGCCCGGGAGCCGCCAGTGAAGAAAGAAGAGAGGAGCGGAGCCGCTGCCGAGAATCGGGAGCTGCCGCCGAGGATCCGGACACCGGAGGGTGAGTATTATTATTTTTTTTTTTACTTGTTTTTTTTTTTTTATAGTTGACTCGTGTATAAGCCGAGGTGAGGGTTTTCAGCACATTTTTTGTGCTGAAAATCTCGGCTTATACACGAGTATATACGGTAAATTACATATAAAAACGGGTTGGTTTAAAGCAGATGTGGCAATCAATACATACAGTACAATGTATCTATTTTTAAAATCTATGTGTTTTTACCTAAAAAATTGATTTTTGCTGGATTTTATAATACCCTGTATTTTGTCGTATTCTGTTGAAAGCCTACAGGCAAATAACATTTTGTGCTCTTTAAATAGAAAGTAAAAAAAAAATATATACTAAAAGTTACATCTTCTATAGCGTTTGGCCAACTACTATTTCACCTTTTAGAATAAAGGAATCAAGAGTTAAAATCCCATGCCAAAAGATTATTTTATGAAAGATGTTGGTCAGGAATGGAATTCTTTATGCAAACTACATTTACGAGTGTATGACGTCTTAAAGGCCAGAAATGTTCCTATGGGTAAGGAATATACAAATAAATTTACCAGGCCCGTTCTGGCCTCCTGCCTTTCCCGGACTACGATTCTGCTCAACATCACTGTACCTCACCTTGGCTGCTACCACGGACATAGTCACACCTTTGTAACAAGCTGGTGCTGCTACGCTGCAGCAAGTCCAACATGCTTTGCGGCAGGCTCTGGTGAAAACCGGGACCACTTAGATTCTGGTACCAGGTGTTGGCCTACGTCATTGTCCGCGGTGGTCCAGTGGGTCCACTACCCTTGGAGCCTGTCAAGGCTAAGCTGTACTAATGGTATTTCTAACTGATTCGTCATTAAGTAGTGAGTTCATAATTTATTTGCAGCAGGAGCTGTAACCTGGAACTTCTTTATCACAAATGTGAAACCGGTAATCAAACAGATAGTGCTGTATAAGGTGTAAGTGGCAGAGGGGCTTTTGGCCTATGCAGAGACCAGGGCGTGGTCTTAAATTAAAAAAGCATTCATACTTACTTCTTTTCCTGCTCCTTTTCTCCTGTGGTGCTGCCCGTCTGTATATGGAGGCCAGTGGTGATGCGCATCTACAGCTGTGCACCAAACTTTTTACATGGAGGGGGGCGTTCATTGTCCCTCTCAGACCGTTGGTGGGCTGTATTAATAGCGGTACATGTGACCGCATCTGTAATACACTGCCCCCCCTTCAATTAATTATTTAATATACTGCACCCCCTTCTGAACTATTTTATATATTGGCCCAATGAATTAATTAATTGGGTCAATTAATTATTAAAAAAAAATGAAGCCAAATATTGGGTACCAAAAGTAGTTCACCCTAATGATTAGACTCTGGAAAAAACAAGCATAATGGGAAACGGGTGACAAAAATAGTGCTAAAATCTAACTTTTAATAGAATCACATTAAAACCGCACTTACAGTATTATGTGCTTGAGAGAAACTAGGATGGGATAGTGCCACTCCTAATTATAACTTATCCTCAAAGGACTAGATGGCAGCATACAGTTATGAATCAACGAAGATATGTGTAGATCTTACCGTGATTCTGATGCATGTGTGCTTACCAGGCGGGGGGGGGGGTGTCAGGGGTCGCACCAGATGAAATGCTATCCCTATGTACCCAAAAGAACTCCCGCCCTTACAAGGGCAGTCCACAGCTGACCCTCTTAGTCTCTTGCATGCCCCCTGTTGGTCGCCAAAGTTCCCTGACGCGTTTCGTCCATATAAGACTCCTCAGAGGGAAATAGAATAAACGATGATGGATGCTTGGGCCGACTTCGTGTTCTGCTAGTTCTCATCGGGCCAAGCGTTCAATGGCATGCGGCTTAGCAAACGGGCTTGCTGTAAGCTAGAGCCCCGTTGGCGCAATCAACTGCTTCATCCCCGCCCCTGATGGTGGGTCCCCGGGGTGCACAGTCAGTGGCTAGTTGCGCCAAATTGGAGGATAGTTCCGCCTTTTAAACTATTAAGCCACTCCCTCAACACTTGCAATGGGATGCGTCTAGAAGAAGATCCGCTTACTATTGGACGCCACCGGTCAGCGTCACGTCAGCAGACGCGGACCGCAATGGCGACCGCAGCGCTGTGGATCGGCGGACTCAAAGGAGGACAGCGCAGGTCGCGGAACACCTACTGCGCATGCGCCAGAAGAGTCGCGGGAGTCAGTGTGAAGTGTCGCTAGGCGACACATTACGCCCACCCATTATGGGCGTGTGATCCACTTATGAGAATGGCAGTGCCGGCACAGCAGGTAAATGATAACAGTTAAGGAATGGTCGCATTACGCTGTAAAAGGGTCAAATTACCACTATCTCTCCTCATAGTAGCAGACCTGTGAGAAAAGACAAGTGGTCATAATAATGCTAAAGTAAAAATCCCCCGGGACACGGGGTCACCGAGTATACATCCTACCTCCGAGTGTGCATAGACATCAGTGTCAAAGTATCAGATTGTACTGGGTTGAAAGTACATCTGAAGGCATGCAGAGACAAATGTATTCAAGATGGATTAATGGGACTGACCAACAAGGTTTTTTACTAAGGAATATAGACATAGGCTAAGTAATTGGGAGTCAAATGAAATGGGTGTGAAATCATAAAAATGGAGCAAAGGACAGTTGGTCATTAAGACCCTTGGGAGAGATGGTATCCAGGGTGTAGATCCATCTTGTTTCCCTTTGGAGGATGAGTCTATTCCAGTCTCCTCCCCTTGCTGGAAAAGGGACCATATCAATGCCCATGAACTGTAACACCGTTGCATCTCCTCTATGTTCTGACCAGACATGATTGGGCAGTGGTTTCTCTCTGCGGTGTGTAATGTCTCCAAGGTGTTCACCTATTCTTCTCCTCAGTTCTCTGTACGTTTTGCCTATGTATTCCAACCCGCATCTGCAGGTAACCTTATATATAACGCCAGTGCTCTTGCAGTTTATGAAGTGTCTCAAATCATAAACTCTACCCGTGACATTGCTGGTGAACGACTTTCCGGTTTGAATATACGGACACGCAATGCAACCCCCGCATTTGTAACTCCCCAGGACTCGCCTGTCAAGCCATGTGCCCTTCGGTTTTGGGGCCACGAAATGGCTATTGACTAGGCGGTCCCTGATGGATTTTGTTTTCCGGAAAGTAATCAGTGGTCTCGGACCTACAATGTCCTTAATATCCTGGTCCAGTAGCAGAATGGACCAATGTTTTTCAAGAACGTGTCTTGCCTCCTCCGAGCCGTTGTCAAAGGAGGCTATCATCCTGAGAGCACAGTCCGTCTCTCTTTTTGTTTGGCGAGCGCTACTGAGAAGATCAGTCCGGCTCTTTTTTAGACTACTCTGGTACGCTTCTCTTAAAACCTTATCCGGATACCCCCTTTCCAGAAATCTGTTCCTAAGGTCTTTGGCCTGAGATCGAAATTCGGTTTGGGAACTGCAATTTCTCCGAATCCGGTAATATTGGCCTTTGGGGATTCCTCTCCGAAGGGGGTAAGGATGATGACTGTCTCACCTAAGCAGTGAATTTGTCGCCGTGGGTTTCCGATATACGGTTGAGTGTAACGTACCATTCTCAGATTTAGTAATCAAAATATCCAGGAAAGGGAGGGTCGTACTGTGGATTTCAGAGGTAAACCGTAACCCAATATGATTGGAATTCAATGTTTTTACAAATTTACTAAAATCTGATTGGTCACCCTTCCAGAGAATGAAGATGTCGTCTATATAGCGGAAAAACATTTCCACATGTTCGATTCCCTGGGGAGGGTTGTCGCCAAAGACACAAGTGGCCTCCCACCAGCCCAGGAGCAAGTTTGCGTACGAAGGGGCGCAGGGACTCCCCATCGCAGTGCCCCTGAGCTGGTGGTATATCTGGCCGTTAAAAAGGAACACATTTCGGGTTAGTGTGAATTTCAGTAGGTCTTGGATCACTTCATTATGCGCCTGGTATTGTAAACCCCTTGACGAGAGGAAGTACTCTACTGCCTCCAACCCTTTATCATGGGGGATGGAGGAGTACAGGGCCTCTACATCAATACTACCCAGATGGGTGTTGGGTTCGACAGTCAGTCCCTCAATATGCCTCAGGAGGTCAGCCGTGTCCCTTAAATACGAGGGGAGTGAATAAACAAAAGGGCGGAGAACCGTGTCAATATAAGTACCTACATTCTGACAGATCGAATTTACCCCAGATACAATCGGCCTTCCCTTAAGGGGAGAGACCCCCTTATGGAGTTTTGGAAGGCAATAAAAGGTTGGTATGACCGGGGTCTTGGGGATCAAGAAATCAAATTCATCCTCACTGATCAACTTAGTCTGTTTCGCCACATTGAGGATGCCTCGTAATTCTCGCAGATAATCAGAGGTTGGATTGGATCTCAGAATTTCATAACTAGAGCTGTCGCCCAGTATGTCCATACACATTTGAGCATATTTCTGTGTTTCCATTATTACAATATTCCCGCCTTTGTCTGAAGGCTTAATCGTAACATTGGAGTCTTTTTCTAGACTACACAGCGCCCTTATTTCTTCTTGTGTGCAGTTATGTGTGACGTTAAGGGGTTTTATCTTCTTCAGATCTGTGCAGACTTTGTCAACGAAGACGTCTATACAAGATATGTCGCCTTGTGGGGGCATCTTAGTGCTCCGTTTTTTAAGGCTGGTAAAATTAATTATTAAATATACTGGGACTCCTCTCTATTAATTATTGAATATGCTGCCCCCCCTATTAATTACTAGACTGTCCCTCATAATTAATTATTTCCTATGCTGCCCCCCACCATTAGTTATTTTGTATGCCCCCACCATTAGTTCTTTTATATGTCCCCCCCACCATTAGTTATGTTATGTCCCCCCCACCTTTAGTTATTTTATATGTTCCCCCACCATTAGTTATTTTATATTCTCCCCCCACCATTAGTTATTTTATGTCCCCCCACCATTAGTTATTTTATATGTTCCCCCACCCACCATTAGTTATTTTATATGATGCTCCCATAATGAATTGTTTCATATATTAGGGCCCCCGCCGGCACATTGTTTTTACTGCTGTAAAAATCCTAAAAAATCATCTACTCACCCCTGGCTCCCGCGTCTTCTTTCTTCTTGCGGCTGTAGGACAGGAAAAGGTGTTCGGCCGTGTGATGACGTCATGCCCACAGCCGAAGGCCGCGGTCCGATGCGTCGGGGGCCGCAGTTTGGGGACCCCTGCACTAGACGTATGTCGCCAACATTTTTAATATATAAATGTCTGTAGTACATTTGTATGTTGTGAATTTAGTAGCCTGGGATGTAAAATATTATAAAGGAGGAAAATGGTTCCATTCCCCATGTCTCTGAAATATTGGAGCTGCATAATGATTTATATGCAATGATAAATCAGATGCTAATTGACTTTTCTAGTTATCTTTTCAGGTCATCTTTCTCCCTGGTGTGAATGCATTTCATTTGGAATCCACCCCTTACTCCCTGCCTCTCCACTTGATGACTTTACTTCCCCATTTCAAACTGCTTTCAAATTATTGCTTATATAATATGCACCCAAAGCAATGTAAATCGTTTACTTTTACTTAAAATCACATAAATATGTAGAATGTCCTCAAACAGAAAACCTTTTTTCTAGTCTAGACTGAAAATCTCAATGACAGAAGCACTAAGTGCTGCAAAATGAATCAAAGTAGCACCCTAGGTGTATGGAGGAAGGCTGTGTACTCAGATACTCTGAACTTAGATACTTAGATACTGTGTATTTTAGATGTACATAAATATACTGCATTTTATTGTGTATATACACTGGGCATGGAATTAATTCAGACCCCTTTTTTATTTTTTCACTCTTTTTTTTGCTCATTATAGCGCATGTACCTAATGAGACAGTACTTAGTCCGCCTACTTAAAGTAGATGTAATTAAAGAAACCATGCATCTAAATGTACTGATGGGGGAGATTTATAATGTGCATGATGTTCCTCCGGTCTCACCTGCCGCACCAGATATATCAAGCAGCATTTGGTGTAGAATTGCGATATGACGTGCACCACAACTAGGAATGCCCTGCGCCAGTCCACTTTGCCACTCAACATAAGGGGGGAAATAATTGCAGTTCCTTGCCATACATAAAGAATTGCAATAATTTCAAGGCTTGTATGCTAGAAAACTGATAAATATGCCCTATATGCTATGATGTAGTAAGAGAGACTATGTACTTAGATGTAGTTAGAGAAACTGGAGGGAATTAATTAAGACTGGCATTTTAAACACCAGCCTTAACATTCCCTCCACTGTCCCGGAACTACGGGAGGGAGACCCACGCGACTTAGATGAACTTAGTACTTAGATGTAGTTAGAGAGACTATGTACTTTGTTGTATTGAGAGAATTTGTGTACTTAGATGTAATTATGGATATAGATATACTTAGAGATACTTTGAGATAATTAAGGAGACTATGTATAGGGTGGAGAGGGATAAACTTCAAGATTTCATGAAATACATAAATAATAACGTCAACTTAAAATTTACTCATGAAAATCCATCCATCAATGTACATTTTTTGGACATTTCCCTTACAGCACTACCAACATATAAACGAGTCAGCACATCCATGTTCACCAAACCCCTTGCAGGCAACTCCATACTGTCCGCAATCATTTGCCATCCTCAACATACCATTGATATTTTTAATTGATTTTTAACTGACATACAGTTGTGTATTTCATGAATTGTTTAATAAAGATTGAATTGTATTTAAAAAAAATATATATATATATTTTTGGGTCCGAAATAGCACACTTCTTTTTTCCTTAGTGCATATTGTCTCTTGTTGGTGTGCGGACCAGCGTATACTCCAGCTGTGCACGCCCCATCCCGTTTTTTGTGTTGCGACATACCATTTATGCCATCCCATATGGAGAGTTCTTACGTCCAAAAAGAATATGTACAGAGAACACTGTTTTTCAAGAAAATGCCACCAACATAGAGAATAAATTGATTAAAAGAGGTAACTCTAAAGAAATTTTATCCAATTCCCATGACAAAGCAAATAAAGTCAAAAGAAAAGATCAGAACAAAAACTCAGACTAAGAAAGATACATACGGTATTCCTACTTTCAGTACTGCATACAGCCCCCAATACAATTCCATTAAAAAGATAATACAAAAATACATTCCAATGTTAAATCAAGACACAGTTCTGAATGACATTATGAAAAAGGGACACAGATGTGTTGCTAAAAGGGGTCAAACATTAGCGAAAATCTTATCCCCAAGAATGATACACACCGATTCAAAAGAAAAAACATGGCTAACAGTGAAAGGATTCTATAAATGTGGTGGGTCTCGCTTTAATGTAAGTCCTCTGGCCTTGAACAAAACACTGGAGTTTAACATCAATTCAATTCAGAATGTATATGTTTCTATGTAGGATGTACAGTTCAGAAGTTAAAAACCAGAATAAGCCAACATTTGAACATTACAACTGGAGATGTGAATGCATCTGGAGCAGCCAGACATTTCATTGTATGCCACAATAGAAGCTTTTCCTCTCTTCGCTTCATTGGACTAAAACAGGTTTTCCGCCCAGCCCGTGGGGGCGATTGGAGAAAGAAGCATATTGGATTTTGTCCTTGGGTTCAAGGTTCCCGAGAGGGATGAATTCAAAAACTGATCTATCATACATTAGTAATGATATGTGTCTCCCTCATCTATACTCTCTCCCTTTTTCTTTTTCTCTTTTTTTTTTCGTATGCTCTACATTATGTGTACCTGTAATGTCAACATAATCTTTCCATCATTTTTTGAACAACTTTCTCAATGTTATGACTACCATATTTGCTGTACATAAGATTTTGAATGTCATTTATCGTCCAATGTATAGGACCTGCATGTCCATGAATACACACATATTCATTATGTTAATGATGCATGATCTCTGCTGCATGGCAGTTTGTCACCATTTCACACTGCCTCTGTTTTGCATAGGGCGTCTTTCCATTCAGACCGGATATGACGCAACAAATCCATCAGTATGTAGGTAATTTAATCGTGTGTAATCATTTGTTTTTATGTTCACCATGAGTAAGGCTTAGGAACAAGCCGAAAAGCGTAGGTGGCTTACCTACACTCACTTTATGAAATTTTTAATATAAGAAGAATAAAGTCTATTTTATTGGATGTGCCAAGTTTTCCTCACTTAATTGGATTACCTTGGATAATGAAGCCAGTCACACTCCGAGCCTCCACTACCTCTGTATTGCCTCAAGATAACAGGGTATGTGAGACACTTTTTTTCTTCTCTACATATGTTCAGGGTGGGCCAGTTATATGGATGCACCTAAATATAATGGGAATGGTTGGTAATATCAACTTCAATCCAAAACAATGGGCAGCACTTTGAAGACATTTTATAAGTGGTCATAAACTTGTAAATAGCTAACTAAAGAATAAAGTTTGTTGTTTTTATTGTGAAATTCTCAATAAGTTTGCTATGATCAACACCCATCTTGAAATGTATCCCCCCTGCTATATACTAATGTGCCACACACAGGAGTTGATATCACCAACCATTCCCATTTTATTTAGGTGTATCCATATAAATGGCCGACCCTGTACTTTAATGTACTAAGAGAGACTATGGGCCACATGTATCATAACTCAGGCTTTTTTTTCCTTGGCTTTTCAGCTGGACCGATGTGTGTTAGCAGTTTTTCCTAAGTGATACATGTGACATTTGGCTCTTTAGTGAATTTGAGACTTTTTAAATCAATAGTCGAGAAAAGTCTCAAAATGTCCCAATCGCCTCTATGCCAATTTCTACACCTGGTCAAAGACGACCTTTAGATCTGCGCCATTATTTTACGACTCATAACTTTTAAGTCAGAACTTTCCCATCTGGATTCAGGTAAGAACTCGGGGAACACTGTAGAAAAAGAGTCTATAGCAAACTTTGAAGGGAGGCTCAAAAATTAAAATTAAAAAATGTGTCCTTTTGTACTTGCACGTTCTTAGACTGTGGGGGAAATTTATCATCTGCTGATGCTCACGTGCTGGTGTATGATAAAGGTCACATAAAGTGGATACATCAAGAGGCTTAACCCTCTTGATGTATCTGAGGGGTGGCTGAGACACAAGACAAAACTACACCAGGCCCAAACAGTTCCCGTTTTGCTAGCAAAAAAAACTGTGTAGATGCACTGATAAATGTCCCCCTGTATGACGTACTTAGAGAGACTGCATACTTAGATGTCCTTTGACATGTTTAGATATGTGAATATATTTTTACACATATACTGTGCCCTGCCCACAGTCCGTCAGCGATTCCCCTGTATGTTTACAAGGGCAAGGACGCTCCATTCCAACTTCTGGGCCGCTGGGCTCATCCACCTGTCACCATGTCCCAACGCCTGATACAAAGGAAGGGTTGGCCTGCCCAGCCACCTAGAGGTAGTTGGAGTGGAGCTGCCATTCCGCTGTAAACAAATTGGGGCGCCGCTTTGACTGTGTCATTAACACCAGGAGCGCAGGACAAGGTGAGTACACATTTATATTTTTAACAAGCCCTCTTCAGCCTCAGTCCCAGATTTTGTTAACAACCCAACAACCCCATTAAGTTCAATGAATGTATAATCATTAGTTCTTATTCACGTACAGTCCTGGATAAGGTAGAATCCAAACAACTTAGCTGTTTTCTCTACCTTCATAGAAAAAAAGTATTTGCAGCCAACAAAAAGTGACTGTGCAGCCTCAAGACCTTTTGCTTTCCAAAGTAATATATACAGATAAATGACAGATGGAACCGGTGCTGCCAATTTTCCCAGCACAGGATATTTGTCAGTGATGTCTGGCTATGTAGCGATTTTTGCTATCACTTCAACAAGCACAGCAATTAAGAGACTGCTTATTTATCTTAACAATGGCTCTGCTAGATATCCCTAGTAATCAATTAATTGCCGGTGGCCGCAGCCCAAGTGTGTAATGAATCGTCCGGCATGTATAATTTAAGCTCTTATCTGATATTCGGTCAATGACTTGTATCATGGCTTCCAAACAATGATGCAAACTATATGATTTGTAGCAAGGGACCAACAAACCTTTAAACTTGTGCTTTTATTATTTCTTTCATTTTCTGCAGCAATATAAAAAAATGGACAATATCCATTATATTTCCTGAATGAAATTGAAGGTTTTAGCTCATCACTTATGGCAAACAAAGAATCTGTTCCTTCTTTTCTTTGCCAGCATATTCGAAGCTCCATTCATGTAAGATTTTGTTAACCGGCCCACACCCCCCATTTCGGTTGCATGAAAGTTGGCGCGATTGCGCCATAATCTGATCGTGTGCGACAAAATCCCCAGGTAAATACCTGTCACAGCGGTGCAAATCCCTAAAATTTTACAAAATTGCGTTCTGCGGACTCTTAGCAAATAAACCCCAGTGTCTTATTTGAATGAGATGAGGAGATATTTACACTGCTCAAAAAAAAGAACTCTCAAAAGACACATTCTAGATCTGAATGAATTAAATATTTTCACTGAATACTTTATTATGTACAAAATTGAATGTGTTGAACAAAATCACCAGAAGAGTCAATGAAGAAAAAAATCAATGGAAATCAAATTTATTAACCAATGGAGGCCTGGATTTGGAGTCACCCACAAATCTAAAGTGGAAAAACACACTACAGGCTGATCCAACTTTGATGTAATGTCTGTAAAACAAGTCAAAATGAGGCTCCATGCCTATATGATCACCCTATTACGTGCTCTTCCAGAATGGCATATCAATGCGAGCTGTGGCAAGAAGGTTTGCTGTGTCTGTCAGTGTAGTGTCCAGAGGCTGGAGATGCTGCCAGGAGATGTGTGCGTAGTGTGCCGGATGCTTGGCATTTGCCAGAGAATGCCAGGATTGGCAAATTCACCAAACTCCCTGTGACAAGCCTGACAGAATCTGGAGATGCTGTGGAGATCGATCTGCTGCCTGCAACATCCTTCAGCATGACCGGTTTGGCAGTGGATCAGTAATCGTGTGGGGTGGCATTTCTTTGGAGGGTTGCACAGCCCTACATGTACTCATTAAAGGTAGCCTGACTTCCATTAGGTACTGAGATAAGATCCTCAGACCCCTTCTGAGACCATATGCTGGTGCGGTTGGCGGTTCCCTAATGCAGGACGGGCTGTCTCCTTGGCTTTTCCTCACCTATGACCGTTTTCCTTAGGCTTAAAAAGTTGCCACCAACTTGCTATTCCAGATAGTAACAAGATCACAATGGTATATTTTTTATAGAAAATTCATCACTATGCAAAAAAGAGCCTTGAACCCAGTGAGTAGTAGTGGAGAGGAGTCATGCTATGGTGTTGCCCATGCTGTAAATAATAGGTTCCCATTATTGTGCAGCAAATCAATGTATGGTAAGGGATGAAAGATGCTTAGTACAATCATTTGTCATCATATAGTTTGCATATTTCCAGGAGGGAAGACTAACATATAGTTATGCAAGAAACCTGTGATTGAGGATTATAGTTTATGATATGACAAAAGTTTTTCCTCTTGACAAAAAACTGTCATTTGTAATTAATGACAACAGGTGGTTAAAGATTACAGAATCATCAAAGAGAGAAAGCAGAGCTCTGAGACATGCTGAGTCTTACATACAGATTTCCATGATTTAAATTATATACAAGATTCATTTCTTCAGTTTGCTAGAAAGATTTGTATTCTTTTATTTCTCTTTCAATAAGGTGGCTATTGTCATTAAGGCTGACCTTCTGCACCTATTATGAGATTCATGAATCCATACAAAGCTCTGAAAAAATTTTACATGAGAATAGATCCTGCATGTCCTGCATGCAGATGACATCTAAGAAGCCACCCTTAAAGTCAAAGCAGAGTAGGCAATAGTCAGCAACAAAATGCTTCAACTGGCCATACAAATTGGGGTGAATTTATTAAAACTGGCGTATTGAAAATTAGGCCTGAACAGTTTTTGGAAGATTCTAACTGGCTAACCTCCTGTCCATTCCTGCGTTGCCCTCATTACATGGAACTTTGGGAGTGGGAACTAAATATTTCCCTAATGCCTGAACACTAGACTAGGATATTTAAACTATGTCATAGTACCTCAATCAGCTCTAGATATCAGAAAGCGGGATATAAACCCCTAGCTAGATGGTAAAGAGTTTCCACAAGACTGCATTTTATCTTTCCACAGGTCCCTGCCATTTGTTGGAGATTTGGGGTGTTGGATATCTCCATCACTGCAACATTTTGACTCAAACTCGAATGGCATTCCAATTTTGTGGCAACAACTGCCATGTGCATTAACAAAGCAAAATGATATTATGCATGGAAGACATCTCCTCCTCAATTCTTGGCATACATGCCAAGTTCTAAAAAGTTTGGCAACCTTGCATCCTCTTACAACAATTTACTGAATATAGATTGCAACATCCCCCACCGGGGCCTAGCCTTTTCTCGGGGCCTGGAGTCAGCCGGTGCCCGCAGTACCTGAGTGGCTGGCGGTTGCGGCCTAAGCACGCTTGTGTCACGGTGCTTGGTATGGGGAACCGGAGGGCTGTCCTACAGCCTGGCAGGTCTCCAGCAGGGTGGTGTTGGCAAGAAATGATGAGGGAGAGGCTGCTATAGCGGATCTCCCTGGGGCAACCCTTTAGTGTCTAGAGTATGAGTCTCTGTGTGGTGGACAGGGTGCCCGTGATGGTGACAGCCGGAGTAGCAGGGACCAGACGGAGGCAGAGGTTGAACAGAAACACTTACAGTTCTTTATTGGAACCGACAGGAACATCAGCAACGTGCCTTTAACAGAATGGTGGAGT
The DNA here is from genome assembly GCA_019512145.1 of Engystomops pustulosus. Lineage (NCBI taxonomy): Eukaryota > Metazoa > Chordata > Amphibia > Anura > Leptodactylidae > Engystomops > Engystomops pustulosus. The sequence goes on from CM033650.1 coordinate 41,126,567, forward strand.
GCTGGAGAGGTATTTGGAGGAAGCCACAGGAGGTAGATCACCAGCCTGGATGCAATGGCAGGCTGGGAGGTAGCTGTGTCCTGGAAGGATGCTTCAGCTTGTCCTGGATTGCTTCAGGTATCACCCTTGAAGGTAGGATGATACCCCTTTCCTCACTAACTAGCTATTAGTTCCACTCTTCAGGCAGGGGCTAGGCTCTTCCTGCTCTGGTCTGGTGTGCTAGCTGTACAGACTCCGAAGAGTCTGTACTGGAGAGACTCCAGTCTGCTTCTGAGCTACTGCTCAGCTAACTACTCCCTAGAACATTCTTGGCCAGGGGTTTTATTATCTCCCCTTGGTCAGGTGGTGGCTGCTCCTCCAATTACCTCTCAGCTTACATTGGACAGAATGCAATACAAGTGATTGGACGACAGATCTTTCATCATACAAAACACTTAACTCCTGCCTTGCCAGGCAGGATCTACCACTGCAATGTCCCCTGTGTGCTGTAGTGACATGCTGTGGGACGTATTCCCAAGCACTCCTTCACCTTGCATCGGCGAGGGTGTTGCAAGATGATTACTGTAATAATCCGCCGGGGCCTCCGCTGCACCATCCCTGGTTCCCCCCTCAGACTGGATGCCCCCTTCAGCCGGGCCTACCCCTTAAGCCTATCCTTTCCTTCCCACACATTTCCCTTCCTTCTCTCTGCATATTTTCTGTATCTACTCCTAAGGAGGGCTCTGTTGAAGACCCTGAGGTGTCACTGGGCTTCTCTCATGCCTTTCGCTTTATATTACTCTTTATATGTTTTATTATTCTTGTATTCTTGACACTAATAAATCTAGAAATGCCCTTGGTGGAGATTTCAGATGTAATATCTTCTGGATTTCTGGTAAAGACTATAATAAATATAGTCTCCCTGCCCAATCACACCCAGGAATCAGGAATTTGTACTTTTTACATGCCTTGTACGCCAGTTTTAATAAATGTCCATCATTATGTAATCCGAAAAATCTAATTTTTGGGGATAACAGGCAAATAATTGTTATTGGAAACTGAAATTAAATCATGCCAGATTTCTCAAAGATTCTTACGCCAGAGTGATAGCTCTAGTAGAGTTCAAGACTTTCTTGTATGTGAAAATAACTTGTATTCTTGAAAAAAGTATGGTGGCAGGGAAGGGAGCAAGAAGGGCTCTTACCCAGCCGAATTTACCATAATCTGGAACCTCTTAATACTTTTAACTTTTAGTGTGCCGGCTGTGGCGATTGTTGAGGGGTTTTCCCACGAAAGAAAATTCTCACATCTCAATCCCCTAGTGATGTTAACACAACAAAGATCATTTTAACCCCTTATTTTACAATGAATTTTACTCAGTTTTATTGCTGTTTTATCTCCTATCACTCTATGCTGCTCCGTGTAAATTCCCAGGGTGTTGGCGGGGTCTTTCTAAGCAGACACATTACTGTATTATCCATCTAGTTCTGTGGGGTAATAATGTGGTTAGATTATCAGGGTACAAGGTCTATATGCACTTTCATCTGGCTTCTGACATTGTACTAACACACTGACACATAGACAGAGAGATGAGACAGATTAGAGATGATGAGATGCCTATTGCACACAGCTTTACTACATCTCACAGATCATGAGATAGATGCCTATTAGACACACAGCTCTGCTACATCTCCTTCCCCAGGATCACTTATCTCTTTGTAGATTGTTGTTTGCAGCCTCTCACTCTCTGCTCACCATGTGCTGACAGGCTGTGAATCAGTGAGAGTCTCTGAGCTCCGTGCAGGGGGCGTGGCTACAGCCACACATCTCCACAATCTCATCCAAGAAGGCTGCCCAATCCTAAGAAAAGTTACAGGGTCCTGTCTAGGGAAAACTGAAATTGTGTACACCAGGACTGATAGAGACTGGTTGGACTTATATCTGTGAAATGCTGCATTTTTGTAAATAACAGTGAATTAAAGAATGTGTTATTTTCTTATGCTAAGTACTTATAAGAAACTTGTCTTCGTGGGAATACCCCTTTAAGCCTGGTGCGGTAAGTGCTAGTCTTGATACATTGGCCCCAATGTTTATTCCCGGATAATCCTCACTTTTTTTGTATACAAGTTGCAGAAATGTCTAATAATTGTCTTTAAAAAATACTTGCAAAATTTATCATTAAATTGAAATATAACTTTCTCCAGAATTCTAGGACTTTAATCTTTGTTGATTTCTCTGGTGTCTTATGTGTGGAGAGGTCATTTTCTTAATTCATATTGATGGAAGTCTCTATGTTAGTCCGACAGAGACAAATAGATAAAATGACTTCACGTTCACACATAAGATCTTAGTTGTAAACTGTTAAGATTGTCTACATTTTTTTGGAATTGTTACTTTAAGTTCTGTATAATTCTAGGAAATATTCTTTTATAGATTATCATAATTGCTAAGTTATGACAATGGTGGCACATTTTCCATGCAGCTTTTATGGCCCTGTTATTACTAAGCACACTTATACTTGTAACTTCACTGTGTTCACAATGTCAACACAAAAGAAAATCATTTTGCTATTATCTTTATAAATTGCATCAACCTTTATGTGAAATTTACAATAAATACATAAAGAAGATTATTTAAGAAAGTTATAGAGCAAATAAAAGAACCTGGTCTGATTTATGAACTTGAGAATATGTGCAGGTTAATAGAAATAAAATGTCTGACCAGGAACATTATTTCTGAAGGTTGGACACTTTTACTATCGTTCCATATTATACTTTGGATAGGCTGTGAATATTAATGAATGCTACATTTTCTAAAGATATTATGGACCTAGAGACAATTGTGTCTAAATGTTTGATACCTGGTTAGGTATTCAAATACAGCTCAGCTGGGCCAAAATGATAGCCCTGGCATTGTATTAACCCCTTAACGACCAGACCCTTTTTCTTTTTAAGTTTTAATTTTTCACTCTCCACCTTCAAAAATCTTTTTTATTTTTCCATGTAAAGAGTGTGAGGGCATGTTTTTTATGTAACAAATTGCACTTCATTGTGAATGTATTTAATATTCCATGGCATGCACTGGGAAATGGGAAAAAATTCCAAATGCAGTTAAATTGGTGAAAATACGCATTTGCACCATTTTCTTTTGGGCTTGTGGGGTTCTTCTTTGGGTTGGTATGATCATGAGGATATCACATTTATATAGGTTTTATAATGCTTTCATACATCTATAAGTTCCAGCAGCAGGCAGTGGTGCTCTATTCCCATTGTACAGGATAATTTGAAACTTGCAAGCAAAAATGGAGAGCAGAAAAAAGGAATAGCAACTTCTTAGTGTTGCATTTATTTGTGAATACCTACAAAAACTTAATACAGGCATGGCACAAGCCATAAAAGGGAGGTAGGAGAAAACGGTGCAGGGCTTCATATCAAGACAAAACAGCCGTTTAGCACTGTGTAGCGCTTCATGTGTCCGAAACGAGACTTTTACACCATTTTACATCACATAAAAAAAAGGAATAAAAAGTGATCGAAATGTTGCACAGTCCTCAAAATGGTAGCAATGAAAACGTTGGCTCAACACTGCTCCGTTTACCAAAACATAAAAAAGTTAGCAGCGTTACAAGATGGCAACTTTTTTCTGTTTTTCATATGCATTCGTTTAACTTTTGAAAATGTTTTAAAACACAATAAAACCTATATAAATTTGGTATCACTGTGATTGTACAGAACCAAAGAATAAGTAGAGGTGTTATTTGGAGCGCGGAGTGAAAGTCGTAAAAACTGAAGGTGAAGAGCGAGAAATGATAGAAAGAACCCTGCGTCCCTAAGGGGTTAACTTGTGTTCATAAACCAATTAACATACTTTGTAATAGGAAATATTTTCATTTTAGGTAAGATAAAGCATTTTGCTCAGCTTCAAAATATCTGTAAATAATATATAAAGAATGTTGAATGAAACTGAGAAATAGCTGCATATCCATGTAAATGGCAACCACTGTTACTAAATTGCTTTTGTTCTGGAAAACCCAAACAAACTTCCATGTCTAAGTTGTTTTCCTTGTTCTATGTTCCTCCAGCATTGTATTCTTGTTTGTTTTTAGCATGTAGCCGGTGTGTACCCTTTCAGAAAGTCCATTAATATTGAACAGGTTCTGGGGGCGGGGCATATCATCTCTTCCAGGACACTTCCATTTGCTGTCCTGCTGCAGAATTGCTCAGTTTTGCAGGGATTTCGGCATAACAGGCTAAAATGTTTAAACAATACAATTTATTAAAGAAAATTTATTACATCTGGTTAGATGTTAAATATTTTTTTTTTAAACTAAGTTTTAGTCTAGCACTTGTATTCAGTTTATGATTGGATTATTTTCCAGATTTGTGTTTTTTTATATGCTGTACTGTAGAAATACAATATTTCTTTTTATATTATAATTTTTTTTTGTTCATTGCTGTCCTTGAAAGTACCTAAGACTTTACAATCAAGAATTCATCTTTAATTAATTATTTTCACATTGCAGGGACTGTCTGCTTTTGATTTAATCATGTTGTATTATTAATACAATACTGTATTATGTATCTGTTATTTAAATCACTTGTTAGATGAATTATTGGTAATTTAGTTGCTAATGAAATGCATGGCAGGTCAACTTTATGAATGAATGTCACCAGAGTAACAATTGCCAACATGTTCCAGTAATTTCCAGGGATCTCTGCTGCTGTGCCAGCGTATGTAAGCGTATTGTGCACAGCACTGTCTGCGAGAACCGTGCAGCATGGGATCCTAAATTAACAAATAGTTGCTGAATCTGAATATAAAGTATAATTTTACATTTTAAATAGGCTGTTCAGGAATGATTAAAAAGACTGAAGAACCTAAGCCGATTTTGACTACCGTCTAATTACACTAAAAGAGGGATTTTTTTTTGTAATTGATCAAAATGAATAAATCAAGGACATTTGGAGGGATGAAAATAATCAGATTAAGAAACTGCCTTAGTTCCACTGTCAATTGACCACTATGAGGGTGAAGTTAGTGTTTTTCTTATATTATAAAAGAAATATGTTTAGGCTGTATGATTTTTCACAACCTGCTGATTTCTCTATGACTCGCTTGTTTTCTGCAGTCTGAATAGTGTTCTAGTGCTGGGCCACTGATTGAGCATACCACTCCTGGCTCTCTGCAGTTTGGGTCCAGACTGGCAGGGGTTAAGTCACTCATACTGTTAAGTCACTCATACTCACACTCATACCGGTTCTTGGCTGACACATAAATGTCTTGTGTGTGCTATGTCCCTGATTAAAAGTAATATTTGCCAGATCTATTATTTGTATTGCTATTGTTTGCTACTTCTGTATTACTGGTTATCTGATTCTTGGCTATCCTTTGGTGTATGCGATTTTGTACCTTCTATGCCAGTGATGGTGAACCATTTAGAGACAGAGTGGCCAAACTACAAGCAAAACCCACTTATTTATCACAAAGTGCTCTATAGCAATTTAGTAGTTTCTTCTCCCTGCAGTGCCACAGCTTTCAATCGCATTGGTGTTTGGAGGACACCAATACCATTAAAAGAAGGAAGGTAAATTTGGGTTATCATCGTAGCTTCCTTCCAGGGTCCTCTTATACAGGAAGAATCGCAGGGAAGGAGCCCCGATGATAATCCAGCCCTCTCCACTCTTCCTTAATCCTCTGCAGACCCAGGAAGTATTGCTTTAAAATAGCACCAAACGTATCACATCCTAGGACTGCAGGAGGATGCCTTGGGTCAATTAACCTGTCTTGCAAACTGTGCTGGGGTGATGGCCTGTGTGCCCACAGAGATAGCTATGAGCACCCATGCCATTGGTCCTCCATCACTGTTATATGCTATCTAAGCTGTGATTTAGATTATTTACAACCCTTATTGTGTCTTATCTTTGTTTATTTTGTTTTGTGTCTGCACTGTTGCATAAAGTGAGACCATCTTCGTGGTTGTCCTGTATCGCCTAGAATACACAGAGGCAAGCAGGCATGGCTATTTGTGGGCTGGAGTGATAACAGTGAACATAGTGTACTACTGTTCTATCTGTTGTCCCTGAATCACAATTGGAGAGGTCACAATTTCTTCTTGTAAAGATAATAAATTGAAGTAAAATTAATATAAGTTTTTTTTAGTTTAGTTTAACATTTAGTTAATGAGAAGCAACCAACATAAAATTAAAGTTAATTTGAACCTGATTATACTAAAAGCAGATTTTAACAAATACTTTGATAGTTTTAAATATTTTTTGTAACTGATGAATGTAGTACTTACAATACTGTACAATAGGATTTCATTTTGCGTTTTTGAGACCCACATACAGTACTTGGGCAGGATAAGAAGTGTTTATTAACCCCTTAACGACCTGGCATTTTTTAGTTTTTTCACTTCCATTTTTCACTCACCACCTTCAAAAATCTATAACTTTTTTAATTTCCACATAAAGAGCTCTGTGATAGCTTATTTTCTGCGTAACAAATTGCACTTCAAAGCGGTGGTATTTAATATTCCATGGTGTTTACTGGGAAGCGGGAAAAAATTCCAAATGCATTAAAAATGGTGGAAAAAACACATTTGCAACATTTTCTTGTGGGCTTGGATTTTACAGCTTTCACTGTGAGCCGCAAATGACAGGTCTACTGTATTCTTTGGGTCGGTAGAATTACGGGGATACCAAATTTGTATAGGTTTTATAATGTTTTCATACGTTTACAAAAATTAAAACCTCCTGTACAACATTTTTTGGGGGGATTTCGTCATCTTCTGGCGCCAATAACTTTTTCATACCTTGTTGCACGGAGCTGATTGTGGTGTCATTTTTTGCGACTTTAGAGGGCGTTTTCATTGCTATGATGTTTAGTACTGTGCGACCTTTTGGTCACTTTTTATGAATTTTGTTATATTTTTCAAAATGGCAAAAAAGTGCCATTTTCAACTTTGGGCGCTACTTTCCCTTACAGGGTTAAACGCAGTGAAAAAACATTATTATATTTTGATAGATCGGGCATTTTCAGACATGGCGATACCTAATGTGTTTATGATTTTTACTGTTTATTAATATTTATATCAGTTCTAGGGAAATGGGGGTGATTTGAATTTTTAGGTTTTTTTATTATCATTTTTTTAAAAAAAAATTTATTTTTACTTTCACAATTTTTCAGACTCCCTAGGGTAATTTAACCCTAGGTTGTCTGATCGATCCTATCATATACTGCAGTATTTACTTACCCGGTCCATTCGCAATGCAGCGGCGCGTTCTCTGAGGTGGATTGGGGTCTGTCCGGGATTCACTAAGGTAGTTCCACCAGGTGGCGCTGCTGCACTGAAGTCTGCTGAAATGCACTCAAGTACACCGGCCTATTCCTGGTGAAGGTAAGTGCAAGCTCCGCGACACTTTTTGTTTTTTAAATGCGGCGTTTTTTTCCGAATCCGTCGGATTTTCGTTCGGCCACGCCCCCCGATTTCCGTCGTGTGCGCCAAAATCCTGGGGCAATACAGGGAAAATCGGAAATATTTGGGTAACACGTCGGGGAAACGCAAATTGGGCCCTTAGTAAATGACCCCCAATGTGTCTGCTTAGAAAATCCTCGCCCACACCCATGACCAGGGAGTGTTAGGAGCTAAAACAGCAATAAAACAGAGTAAAATTGTGAAGTAAATGGTTAAAAATAATCTTTATTGCAGTAACACTAGGGGATTGAGATTTGAGAATTTTCTTTAATGGGAAAACCCTTTTAACAATCTGGGCACCTCAAGTGTGAGCAGGCACCTGCAAGTAAAGTAAACATGTGTTGCAGTGGAAATATAAAACCAAAAAAGAATCAAGAGTATTCAGGTCCAATTAAATCAATACTTTATTAAGGAAAAAGACATAAAAATAAATATGAATAACAAACATATTAAAAAACATCAGTGATAGTACTCCAAAATAGACTATATTGCCATCTAGCCCAATTGAAACCCAGGAAATATATTTCAGAAAAAAATTGCAAGTGCCAAATATATATAAATACTAATGGGTAAACATTACTCTTTCATCATAAAAATCCATGTTGGCCATGTTGAAATCGTGCTCAGTATACATCAACATATAGAGATTAGTTACCCATTTAAGAAAGACTCCTGGGTTCTGGGCTGTGGTCAATATCTCCCCGACAGGCGTTTTGCTTTGTTGTCGCTTCCTCAGGAGGCATATGGCTTATTGAACTCCTCTCACTATTTAAGCAAAATGTGGCTTAGAACTCCTCCTATCAATCTATAGCTCCACCAATAGGTACAGGTTAAATCATGACCGCCCCACTTCCGTGGCCGGGATCTCGCCACAGGGGCGTATCTTAGCTTGGTTAACATCTGCCCCACTTCTGGGTCATGTATACAAAGGTCAAAAGGGGAGAAGCTAAAAACAAAGGAAATTTCAAGAATAACCTTATTAAGGTATTAAGGTATATCAAAATGAAACATCTCTGGGTATCATATACATAAATACTTAGGTATATCAGGGGGGTATAGTGACCACAACATTAAATGGTATGATATTACCGTGACGTGTTCCCATCCAAATGAAGGGGCGGTGACAGGGAACACCAAAGCTCCACAACACCAATACCTACATGCGGAGAATTACTCCGCCCCTAAAAAAGGTGGAAACATGCAAATCCCATCCCCATGGTGACCCAATGCGACCACGGATGGCCGAGCCCTCAGGTGCGCTACTGAGAGCCTGGTGAGCGCAAGTCACAGCCGCAAACCACAGGGAGGGGAAAGTTAGCACATCCATGGATGAATAAAAAGAGCAAAATAAAGTCACCATAAGTGTAAAGAAGACAGCCTGAAAGATGGCAATTCCAACAAAAAGGAATATAACATATATCAAGCATAATCAGATAACTGTCTCTAGCACACACCCTCCCTGTGGTTTGCGGCATATATTATATATATTTTGCACTTTTTTCTGAAATATATTTCCTGGGTTTCAATCGGGCTAGATGGCAATATAGTCTATTTTGGAGTACCATCACCAATGTTTTTTAATATGTGTGTTATTCATATTTATTTTTGTCTTTTTTCTTAATAAGGCATTGATTTAATTGGACCTGATTCTTTTTTGGTTTTATATTTCTATGCAAAGAGTTGGTTATACAGATTTATAGAAGGGACACGTGTGTCAGCCCATCTATATAAAACATGTGCAATTCTTCAACCTGTAGCACCATCACATACAACGCTTAATATTAGGAGACAGACTCACATCTCAAATTGTGAAAATAATCTGTCCACAAGTCCCCTGGTACTGAAGGATGGGTCCTCCTCATTCAATTACAGGGTGTGAAAATAAGACATTTGGCCTGAGTTTGCATTATAAGCCTTGCAGGTACTATCCTACCATGTGGAAAGAATACCGACAGAGCTCATGTTCAGCACCGCAAGAGCATCTGGGTATCTACAGCCAACTTGGACATTCCCACTTTCACTAAAATTAACCAGGCATGGATACCACACAACTTGGCTGTGCCAGTGTCTGAATACATTGGTAGAGAGTGAAACATGGCAGTAACTGAGATTTGACTTAAAATTGCCAAATTCTGCAGCAACTGCAATTGAATCTTTAACTGCTGTGACAGTTCACATCTTTCAATACATTTTTTAAAATGTTTTTTCTTTGTTTATTATTAGAGATGAGCGAACATGCTCGTCCGAGCTTGATGCTCGGTCGAGCATTAGGGTACTCGAACACTAGCTCGTTACTCGGACGATTACTTCGCCCCGTCGAGAGAAAAATGGCAGCTCCCGCCGTTTTTGCTTTTTGGCGGCCGAAAACAGAGTCCAACCACAAGCCAGGAGACTCTGAACTCCACCCGGCATGACGTGGGTACATTACACGTCGGATAGCAGTGGTGGCTGGCCAATCAGGTGACCCTGGGATAGACTAGCCGCTGCCGCGCTGCTCTGCTCGGGATCATTCTTGTGCTCTGGATGCCCGCTAAGGAGAGAGTGCTTGCTGGCAGGGAAGAGCTTAGGGTGTTCTATTAGCTTACTGTTAGGCAGGAGGTGATTCTCAAAGAACCCAACAGCCCTTCTTACTAGGCTACAATAACGTTCTACTTTTTATTTTAATTTGCATCTTTTAACCATTTGGAGGATAGCAGGGGGACTTGTAACCAACCGTTGTGTTTAGTCTTAGTGGCACACATATCCATAGCAAAGACCGAAGTGGGAAAATTCAGAGGGGTTGGATTTCTATTAGGCAATAACTCGTTGTCATCTCATCTGCATAGTAGTGTGCTTCCTTTGATACTTGGCTGAAAATAGCCATAGGAGAATACAACAGCTTCTTTGAAGCCTACAGTAGCGTTTATATATTTGATTTCTGGTTGTTCTGCTGGTGGCTGTAGTTTCTGCAGTGCATGTACTTGCCAATTGAGCAATTTGTAGTGAGACTTGCGACACCGCTGTGTCCTGCGCTTTGTGGCGCACATATCCATAGCAAAGGCGACGAAGTGGCAAAATTCAGTAGGGGTTGGATTTCTATTAGGCAATAACTAGTGTCATATCATTTCTGGCATAGTAGTGTTTGCTCCTTTGACTACTTGGCTAGAAAATAGCCATAGAGAATACAAACAGCCTTCTGAAGCCTACAGTAGCGTTCATATATATTGATTTCTGGTTGATCTGCTGGTGGCTGTAGTTTCTGCAGTGCATGCACTTGCCAATCTGAGAATTTGTAGTGAGACTTGCGACCTGCTGTGCTCTGCTTAGTGGCGCACATATCCATCGCAAAGGCCGAAGTGGCAAAATTAAGTAGGGTTGGATTTCTATTAGGCAATACTCAGTGTCATCTCATCGGCTAGTAGTGGTCTTCCTTGATACTTGGCTAGAAAATAGCCATAGGAGAATACAAAACAGCTTCTTGAAGCCTACAGTATGCGTTCTAATATTGATTTCTGGTTGATCTGCTGGTTGTGTGTAGTTTTCAGTGCCAGTGCATGTACTAGCAAATTCTGAGCAATTTGTAGTAGTGAGACTTGCGACCGCTGTGTTCTGCGCTTAGTGGCGCACATATCCATAGCAAGGCCCCGAGAGTGGCAAAATTCAGTAGGGGTTGGATTTCTATTAGCCAATAACTCAGTGTCATCTCATATGTGCATAGTAGTGTGCTTCCTTTGATACTTGGCTAGAAAAAGCCATAGGAGATACAAACAGCTTCTTGAAGCCTACAGTAGCGTTCTATATATTTGATTTCGGTTGATTTGCTGGTGGCTGTAGTTTCGCAGTGCATTACTGCACAATTCGAGCGCAAATTTGTAGTGAGACTTGCGACCGCTGGTTCTGCTCTAGTTGGCGCACATAGCATAGCAAAGGCCGAAGTGGCAAAATTCATAGGGGTTGGATTTATTAGGCAATAACTCAGTGTCATCTCATCGGCATAGTGTGTGTTCCTTTATACTTGGCTAGAAAAATAGCCATGGAAATACAAACAGTCTCTCTTGAGCCTACAGTAGCGTGCTATTAGTGATTTCTGGTTGATCTGAGTGGTGGCTGTAGTTCTATGCCAGTGCATGTACTTGCCAATTCTGAGCAATTTGTAGGAGACTTGCGACCTGCTGTGTTCTGCCGCTTATTGGCGCCCATATCACATAGCAAAGGCCGAAGTGGAAAATTCAGTTAGGGGTTGGTTCTATTAGGCAATACTCAGTGTTATCTACTCTGCATAGTATGTGCTTCCTTTGATACTTGCATAAAATGCCATAGGACGAATACAAATCCCTTCTTGAAGCCTACATAGCGTTTCTATATATTGATTTCTGGTTGATCTGCTGGTGGCTGTAGTTTCTGCAGTGCATGTTTGACCTTGCAATTCACTGCATGCAGATGGAGTGAAGTGAGTTCTCTACCTTCCCGCCCCTATTCTCCCGCGTGTTCTGCGCTTAGGGGGCAGCACATATCCAAGCAAAGGCCGAAGTGCAAAAATCAGGGTAGGGTTGGATTTCTATTAGGCCATAACTCTTGTCATATCATATCTGGCACTAGTAGTGTGCTATCCTTTATACTGGCTGATAATATAGCATTAGGATAATACAAACGTCTTTCTTGAAGCCTACATAGCGTTTCTATATATTTGATTTCTTGTTGGATCTCTGGTGGCGGTTGTAGTTTCCTGCCAGGCATGTACTTGCCAATTCTGAGCATTTAAGTATGGAGACTTGCGACCGCGTGTGTTCTGCGCTTAGTGGCGCACATCCAAGCAAAGGTCGCCCGAAGTGGCAATATTCAGTAGGGGTGTGATTTGCTATTAGGCAATAAACAGCTCATTTCCAGCTGGCATGGTAGTGTGCTTCTCCTTGATACTTGGCTAGAAATAGCCATAGAGAATAAAACACTTAGCTTGAAGCACAGTTACGTTTATATATGATTTGCATTCGGTTGATTGCGGGTGGCTGTAGTGTTTCTGCAGTGCTGGTACTTCCAATCTGAGCATATGTTACTGAGAACTTGCGACCGCTGTGTTCTGCGCTTAGGTCGCACTATCCATAGCAAAGGTCCAAGTAGTGGCCAAATTCCATAGGGTTGGATTTCATATTAGGCATATAACTCAGTTGTCTCGTCATCTAGGCATAGTAGTGTGACTTTCTTTGATACTTGTAGAAAATATGCCATAGGAGAATACAAACAGCTCTTGAAGTCCTACAGTAGCGTTCTATATATGTGATTTTCTGGTTGATCTGCTGGGCTGTAGTTTTTCTGCAATGACGATGTACTTGCCAATCGGAGCAATTTGTAGTGACTTGTCCGACCCGCTGTGTTTTCTTGCCTTAGTGGCGCCCATATCCTAGCAAAGGCCGAAGTGGCAAAATTCAGTAGGGGTTGGATTTCTATTAGGGCAATAAATCAGTGTCTTCATCTGGCATTTAGTGTGCTTCCTTTGATACTTGGACTAGGAAAATAGCCATAGGTAGAATAAAAACAGCTCTTGAGCCTACAGTAGCGTCATATATTTTGAGTTTGGTGATTGTGGGGCTTGGAGTTTCGCAGTGCTGACTTGCCAATTCTGAGCAATTTGTAGGAGACTTGCGACCCCGCTGCTGTTGGTTCTGACGATTAGTGGCGCACATATCAATGCAAGGCCGAAGGATAGTGGCACATTCAGTAGGGGTGGATTCTATTAGGCAATAACCGAGTGTCATCTCATCTGGCATAGTAGTGTGCCCTTCCTTGATTGATACTTGGCTAGAACATAGCCATAGGAGAATACAAACAGCTTCTTGAAGCCTTACAGTAGGTTTTATATATTTGATTCTGGTTGATCTGCTGGTTGGCTGTAGTTTTCGCAAGTGCATGTAATTGCCAATTCTGAGCAATTGTAGTGAGACTTGCGAACCGCTGTTGTTCTGCGCTTAGTGGCGCAAAATCCATAGAGCCAAGGCCGAAGTGGCAAATTCAGTAGGGGGTTGGATTCTAAGTAGGCAATAACTCAGTTTGTCATCTCATTGGCATAGTAGTGTGCTTCCTTTGATACTGGGCTAGACAATAGCCATAGGAGAATACAAACAGGCTTTTGAAGCCTACAGTAGCGTTCTATATATATGTTTATGGTGATCTGATTGGGGCTGTAGTTTCTGCAGTGCGTACTTGCCCACTTCTGAGCATTTGTAGTTGAGACTTGCGACCCGCTGTGTTATGCGACTTGTGGCGCACATATCCAGAGCAAAGGCACCCGACGTGGCAAAAAGTCGTAGGGTTGGATTTCTATTAGGCAAAACTCAGTGTCATCTCATCTGGCAATAGTAGGGTGTACTTTGGACTTGGAACTAGAAACAAAAAGCCATGGGAGAATACAAAAGCTTCTTGAAGCCTACAGTAGCGTTTCATATATTTGAATTTCTGTTGATCTGCGGTGTCTGTACTGTAGTTATGCAGTTGCATTTTGTATTGCAAATTATGAGCAATTTGTAGTGAGACTTGCACCGCTTGTGTTCTGCGTTAGTGGCGCACATTATCCATAGCAAGGCCGCCCGACGACAAGTGGCAAAATTCAGTAGGGGTTGGAAGTTATTAGGCAAAAATCAGTTGTAATTAATCTGGAATAGTAGGGTGCTTCCTTTGTACTTGGCTAGAATAGCCATAGGAGGAATACAAACAGTGTCTTGAAGCCACAGTGTAGACGTTTATAATTTGATTTCTGGTTGATATGCTGGGGTGGCTGTCGTTGCTAGTGCTTTTGTATGCCAATCTGAGCACTTTGTAGTGAGACTTGCGACCGCTGTGTTCTGCGCTTCGAATAACGAGTACCCGAGCATTTTAGTGTTCGCTCATCTCTATTTATTATGTTTTATATGTTATTATCTTAAGTCCTTTTTTCCAACCTATTTTGGGCAGGGCAAATTCCCTGTTATCTCCACCATTTTCCACCCTCTGGCCCCATTTTACAGCTATTTTTAGTTGTTAAAATTTGGTTTGCCATTGCCTTAAGTGGGATTTGTGTTCAAGTCAAAGATCGTCCTGTGAAGTATTGTTATACACTCACCGGCCACTTTATTAGATACACCATGCTAGTAACGGGTTGAACCCCCTTTTGCCTTCAGAACTGCCTCAATTCTTCGTGGCATAGATTCAACAAGGTGCTGTTAGCATTCCTCAGAGATTTTGGTCCATATTGACATGATGGCATCACACAGTTGCCGCAGATTTCATGTTCCTTCATGTATCCACTGTTTCTTTACTTTGTGACTAAACAATTGTAGGCTTGATGCATGTTCCTCATCTGTGTCCACATGAATATCCGACATTTGATGTTTATCATGTGGTTCATAAGTATTACAATTTAACACCATATACAAAATTAGCCCATGCTGTCTAGTGTCAGGGTATATTCTACCTGGGCACAGTTGTCCATTTATCTTTGTTGTGTGTATGTATACACATTTCTATACATGTCGTTTTAGATTGTTTCCAATCAATAATAAAAATCTTTTTATATTTGTAAAAAACTTCTTTGTGGAACATCTCTCTTTTTGGTCTCACAAACCCTAGAGATGGTTGTGCGTGAAAATCCCAGTAGATCAGCAGTTTCTGAAATACTCAGATCAGCCTTCTGGCGCCAACAACCATGCCACGTTCAAAGGCACTCAAATCACCTTTCTTCCCCATACTGATGCTCGGTTTGAACTGCAGGAGATTGTCTTGACCATGTCTACATGCCTAAATGCACTGAGTTGCCGCCATGTGATTGGCTGATTAGAAATTAAGTGTTAATGAGCAGTTGGACAGGTGTACCTAATAAAGTGGCCGGTGAGTGTATGTTTAACGAAAATGTTTTTATTTTTCATATGCTTGCAGAATGCTGAAACTAAGAGGACATTTGACTACGGATGAAGCTAATCAAAGTTTAATCCTCTGCACCAAAAGAATGGTAGACCCCCTCCGCGATGTTTACCCATGTCACAAGAGGGATTTAAGAATATTACCCACTCCAGGGAAAACAGAGCCTTTATGTCTGCGATGCCCGTGTAATAATTTAGTAACCAATGGACTATGGACATTACTTCTTTATCCCTAAGTAACCAAGCCCAGGTCCTGACTACACTGCTGGTTTCTGTATAATACTTTGTAACACAAATAAAGAATCTCACATCTGCCTAGCCTTTCACGGCAATGATGCTCCACACAGATTGAGATATTATACCATACTTTGTCTTGGTATTATTTCTTTGAGCTCACTCTGTGAATTTTATTAGTCATTAGAGAACCTGAGGTTGTGTGAACAGGGGTAGAACTTTACAGTTCCAAACTGAAATTTTGGATGAACCTGTTAAACCTGAATTTTCCAAAGCTATTCATCACTAATGGCAGTGGTAAAAGCAAGATTTCTATATTTTAAGGTATTCTATATAAACATAAAAGGTAAATACAGTCTGTGGCAAATTACCCATCCTCCATTACACATTCTGCATTCTGTAGGAAGATTCTCAAGCAGAAAACTAGAAACCTCTTTACCAGCATGCATTTTTTATAATCTAAAATGAATGTGATCATTTGGAAGTCTGAGATATAGCTGATCGCGTTTTGCTCATTTCTTTTTAAAACATTCCAATCCTCTTCTAATTGCTGGAACAAATCTGCAAATATTCCATCTTCCTAATGTAAACACTGTTATGTATTTGTGTCCCCGTGGGAAATGCACAGATCTTCGCATCCCTGCTAGATAGAGCAGACTGTAAAGACAACATTAGAAAAGCACCAGAAGGAAAAAACATGGATATCTGCAGTAATGTCTCCCCCACTATGTTACAGTATGGTAAAGCGACTCTGCACTCCTATCTATACTTACATTTTACTTATTACTACTAATATATTAAAAAAATCACACAGCAATGAAAATATTGTAAGCCTCATATTATCATGGAGCATGTCCTGAGATCCAGACTCCCAGCATTCACCTATGAAGGTTATCACTGGAGAATATATAGCTGTCTCCATCTAGTTCAAGGGCATAGCCTGCATTTGAAAACCAGAGAGATAACTGCCTGAGGCATTGCTTATCTCTAAGTTCTATAATTAAAGCCAACATATGCTTCATAATTAATATATTACACACAGCTAAGTAAAAAGATCCTTTTGAATACACTGTCCTAGTCATATAGTGAGTATAAAGTGTAAATGACATAAAATACTCTATAAAGTAAAATACACAAAATTATATACAAAACAGTCTATAAAGATGTAACTAGTATTTACTTTCACTATAGATGCACATTTATCCAATTTCAGCAATGCACCTGCTGGTTTTACAGCAGGTATTCCCATAAAGACAAAATTCTTAAAAATACTTAGGATAACAAAAGAACACATTCTCTAATTCACTGTTATTAACAAAATTACAGCATTTCACAGATATAATTCCAACCTGTCTCTATCAGTCCTGGCGTTTACAATTTTGGTTGCCCCTGGAACCGACCATAAATCTTATGACTACGATCAGATTCTTCTCATGAATAGCCTCTTGTATCTGCACACTGCAGTGCTCTCTGCCTATTGCCCCTTCTCCCTGCATTACAAGATCATCTCAGACACAGGCACTTTCTGCCAGAAATCAGCGTGCAGAGACTTACTCTGCTAGCTACAGGCAAAATAAGCCCTTTATCTGGGAGGCAGGAATATAGCAGAGCTGTGTTTGTGTGTGTAATAGGTGAGTTAGCAGAGCTGAGAGCGTGAATGTGTTTTATATTCATCTCATGGATCTCATCATCTCTCTTTTTCTATGAGCAGTAGAATGTTCAGAAGCTAAATAAAAGTGTAGATAAACCATGTACCCTGATAATCTAAACACATTGGGGCAGATTTACTTACCCACTCCATTCGCGATCCAGCGGCGCGTTCTCTGTGGTGGATTCGGGTCTTCTGGCGATTCACTAAGGCAGTTCCTCCGACGTACACCAGGTGTTGCTGCTGCGCTGAAGTCCGCTGAGGTACGCCGGAGTTCACGATCCTATTCTTGGTGAAGGTAAGTGCGTGTCCAGCGACACTTTTTTTTTTTAATATGGCGGTTTCTCAGAATCCGTCGGGTTTTCGTTCGGCCACGCCCCCGATTTCCGTTGCGTGCATGCCGTCGCCGATGCGCCACAATCCGATCACGTGCGCCAAAATCCCGGGGCAATTCAGGGAAAATCAGTGCAAATTGGAAATATTCGGGTAACACGTCGGGAAACCGTGAATCAAGCCCTTAGTAAATGACCCCCATTGTCAGCATACTGCATCTCACAGCACTAGCAGTTCCTTCCCAGTGCATGTGAGTGCTTGATCTTTCGACACAAAACCTTTTTTAAATTCCGCGGTTTGTCCGAATCCGACGGCCCGCCCTCCAATTTCTGCCGCGTGCAAACCGGCGTCGATGCGCCAAAATCCGGGGCAATTCGGCACAAAATGGAAATATTCGGAAAACCCGCCGAAAGTACGACGTTCGGACCCTTAGTAAAAATTAGTGTCTTTCACTCTTTGCACTTTTATTATGTACTCTGCCATTGTTTGAGTGGTGTGGGGAGGGTTAAACAAGTAGCTGGAGTGATTCTTTAGGGAATATTATGACAAGCTAGCAAAATCTTTGGCAGGGTCTAATTTACATCACAATCACAATTTATCTGTACATCATTACCACCTGTTCTGCAGTATATTGTCATCTAGGTGTACAGCATACGCGTCTCTCTCTTCCTTTCATGTTTCCTCCCTTCGTGAAATGCTTCACATCACAATAACCCAGGCAGCCAATGAATCAGTTAATTCCCTCTGATGCACAGACAGCTTTTACTCCTCATTGATTAGAGTGGTCTAGTTGGCAATGTATCAAAGTGAATTAACCTGACAACACTGATAAGTCCGGAGTGCCTCCATGCTGCTGGAGCTCGGGCTCTATATTCATTAGGATGCACTATGCACAACAGTGAACCTAGATGTTTGGGCCTAGCAACAGCAATGTGAAGAAGTATTTCTTCTTATCTGGATGGTTTATGAATAATGCCGTAACTACTGTCAGATGTACAAAGGCAAAGCAAAAGGTAGGAGGGAAAGAGTAGTCTGTATAGATGGATTACATGCAGAAATACATGACACTTATGCCTTCTTCCCCCTACAATCTCCAGGTTTTCTAAAATACACATTTCAAAGTGTGAGTGTCAGCTTTTCACAATTAAAGTAACATCTAACAAAAATAAAACAAACCCCCTCATGCAATATAATGTAAATCTGGAGCACAACGTTAAGTTGATGTAGAAAAATTTTATTGCGGCATTATTTTATTAACACTAAACAATGTGTAATATAATGGAAGAGCATTGTTAAGAATGTACTGAGAGGGCACATGGACTGCTAACATACATGATCGGTGCTTGCCACTTATTGGAGTGCCCCCTGTAAAGTTATTGGGGGTTCCAAGAGTCTCTCATAGACTCCCATGGCTGTTATAAAGTAATCTGTAGTAAATAGAGATGAGCGAGCACTAAAATGCTCGGGTGCTCGTTATTCGAGACGAACTTTTTCCGATGCTCGAGTGCTCGTCTCGAATAATGAGCCCATTGAAGTCAATGGGATGACTCAAGCATTTTTTCAAGGGACCAAGGGTCTGCACAGGAAGTTGGCCAAACACCTGGACCTCAGAAAAGGATGGAACACCACGGAAATGGAGCACAGGAAACAGCAGGGGCAGCAGCATGGATGCCTCTGAGGCTGCTTAATCTACCATTATGCCAAATTATGGGCAACGCATGCCATGACAGAGTGACCGAATAGGCTCGATATAGCATCTAAACATCAATAATTGACCCTGACACTATATGGGACGGCATACAGAGGCAGCGGCGCAGCGGCAGGCTAGAGAGTGTCAGGCGACATACCCTAAAATGGACTCAGGCTTCAACCATGGTGGCAGAGGAACCAAAGGAGGTGGGCAAGAAGCGCACCACAGTATGGTGGCGACATAGTGACGTCACCATAACGTATCTGGTGAAACACCCAAAAATGAGCCTGGACACAGCTCTTTTGATAATGGGGACGACATGTGTGAGGCAGCCATGGAGACGACTGCCATATTAGAGCCGACAGTATGGGCTCATATGGCCTGCTTGATTGCAACTTCAGGTCTCAGCATGGCGGCCGACAGATGTGCTGAGTTCCACTATGTATCTGGTGAAACACCTGAAAATTGCCTGACCGACAGCTCATTTTGATAAGGGATGATGTGCTGCATCATCCTCTTCGTGCTCCAGCGTCTGGGGTATAAGAAGTTGAAAGTTCGCATGGAGACGAATTGGACAGGAAACAGCGGGCAGCATGCAGGATGCCTCTGAGGCTGCCTAATTTGGGATGGAGCTGGCGGTCCGCCTGTCAAGCCTACCTGTCTCTTGGCTCCTCCCCACCCAAAAGGGCCTGGGGGCCAGAAGGTTTCACTTGAAAAAAATTTCTCATTTCTGCCTGACACAGCTCGTTTGATAAGGGGACGATGTATGGAGGCAGTGAACTAGTAGTAGATTAAAGGTGCAGCAGTTAAAAACTAAGTTAGTTGGATCTTGGGATGGAGCTGGGCTTTCGCCATCAAAGCCCCTGCTCTCGGTTACTCCCCAACACACGCAATTCTAAAAACCTTTGTATAAGATCAAGGTGTAGTAGTGTTCTTATAAGTTTGGTGTTATGACGGCGTGAGGGAATGTAAAACAGATGCGCAAGAACGCTGAAATAAATATCGGTAATGATAAAGTTTGCCAGTATATTTTTGGTAACACAGCAGGGTGGCGACAAAGTTAACAAGTTTGATGTGGAAGCCATGAAAAAACCCAAAATTCTGCTGCTCCGCTCGTTTGCCTAATGGACGAGTATGGAGGCAGCTATATGGACGACTTTTGGAGGCAGTTATGGCGATGATGTGGAGGTAGTCAATGGAGACATGGGGGTCATTTACTAAGGCCCCGATTCGGGTTTTCCCGAAGTGTACGAATATTTCCGATTTGCGGATTGTACTGAATTGCCCGCGGTTTTTGGCGCACGCGATCGGATGTTGGCGCATCGGCGTCGGCATGCGCGAACGGAATATGGGGGCGTGGCCGAACGAAAACCGACGTATTCGGAAAAAACCGCCGCATTTAAAAAAAAATTGTGTGCGAAAATTACACTTATTTTCATCCTGGATAGGAAGGTGTATTTGAGGCTCCAGCGGACTTCAGCGCAGCAGCGCCCACCTGGGGACGTCGGAGGAACTGCTTTGATGAATCCCGGCCGGACCCGAATCCACGCGCAGAGAAAGCGCCGCTGGATCGTGAACGGACCGGTGGTAAGTAATCTGCCCCAATGTGGAGGCAGCTAAAAAGACGACCTGTGGAGGCTGCTATGGGAACAATTTAATTTGGATAGTGCCTGTAGTAGCCGTCCAAAATAAGTTTTCAAACCAGAGGAGCAGGTAGGTGGTCCCCAGAAAAATTAATAGATGAGTGCGTATGTGCCAGTCCCAAAAGGTTTTCAACCAAGGAGACAGGTAGGTGGTCCTCCACGAAAATTACATAGATTGAGTGCCTGTTGTGGCATTCCCAAAAATGTTGAAACAAGACGCGGGTAGGTGGCCCTCCAAGAAAAATTAAATACATAGAGTACTAGACTAGAGGCCAGTTGGCCCTGACAAAAAATAGCCAGTTTCCTCTGTTAGTATACAAAGAGGTAGGGAAGGAGGACAATGAGGAGGAGAGTGCATACATTATTCAGGTTGAACTTCTTTCACCTGGTGGAGAATGAAATCCTGAGAAATCCAGGCTTTATTCATCTTGATAAGCGTCAGCCTGTCAGCGCTGTAGTCGACAGGCATGTACGCTTATCGGTGATGTGCACCAGCTGCACTGAAACGGCCGGACAACACGCTAGCGGGGGAAGCAAAGAACCTCCAAGGCGTACAGCGCCAGTTCGTGCACATGTCCAGCTTTGAAACCCGTAGTTGTAGGTAGCTGTTTGATCATTTAGGAAGATGGTATGGTCAGCTACGTACTCCCTCACCATCTTCTGTAAAGATACCGCCTACTCTGCGAGACTGAGGGCAGGTGTCTTGCCGGGGTGACATAAAACTGGCAAAGGCCTTGTAAAGCGTACCCCTGCCAGTTGGACAAGCTGCCTGCTCGCCTACTCTCCCTCGCTACTTGTCCCGAGAAGTACCCCTCTGCGCTAGCGCTGTTCAGAAGAGAAATACTGTTTAATTCGTGGACCAGGGCCTGCTGGTATATCATGCATTCTCACACTCCTTTCCTCTCCAGGGATGAGAGTGGAAAGATTTTGCTTGTACGTGGGTCCAGGAGAGGGAATACCTACCAGTTCGGTGCTGGAATAAATTCTTTGAACGCGAGGGTCACGGGATAGGCAGCCTAGCATGAAATCTGCCATATCCGCCAGAGTACCAACGCGCAAGAATTCACTCTACTGACTGGCCTGACTCTCCATTTCCTCCTCCTCCAACTCCTCCAACTCCTCTTCTTCTGCCCATACATGCTGAACAGTGAAGGACTGAACAATGCTCCCCTCTTCTGTCCTCCTCCACCTCCTCCAATATGCGCTGAGAAACAGACCTGAGGGTGCTTTGGCTATCAACAAGGGAATCTTCTTCCCCTGTCTCTTGTGAAGAGCGCAAAGCTTCTGACTTCATGCTGACCAGAGAGTTTTTCAACAGGCCAAGCAGCGGGATGGTGAGGCTGATGATGGGGGCATCGCCACTGACCATCTGTGTTGACTCATCAAAGTTACTCAGCACCTGACAGATATCAGACATCCAAGTCCACTCCTCATTGTAGACTTGAGGAAGCTGACTGACCTGACTACCAGTTCTGGTGGAAGTTGACATCTGGCAGTCTACAATCGCTCTGCGCTGCTGGTAAACTCTGAATAACATGGTTAATGTTGAATTCCACCTCGTGGGCACGTCGCACAACAGTCGGTGAGCGGGCAGTTGGAGGCGGCGCTGCGCTGCCCTGAGAGTGGCAGCATCTGTGCTGGACTTCCTGAAATGCGCACAGATGCGGCGCACCTTCATGAGCAAATCAGACAGATTGGGGTATGTCTTGAGGAACCACTGAACTATGAGATTTAACACATGGGCCAGGCATGGCACATGTGTCAGTCTGCCGAGTTGCAGAGCCGCCACCAGCTATGCCTGGTTTCAGGTTTAGCGGTGTCATCCACAGATCAGTCTGCGCCGTGATGCCCTGTAATAGCTCTTGGGCGGTGTGCCTTTTATTGCCTAGGCTCAGCAGTTTGAGCACTGCCTGCTGTCGCTTAGCGACAGCACTGTTGCTGTGCCTAGAGCTACCGACTGATGGCGCCATGCCCACGGATGGTAATTCGGAGGAGGAGGAGGGGTGGGAGGAGGAGGAGGCATAGTAGGCCTGAGATACCAAGACCGAGGTAGGCCCCGCAATCCTCGGCGTCGGCAGTATATGACCAGCCCCAGGGTCAGACTCGGTCCCAGCCTCCACCAAGTTAACCCAATGTGCCGTCAGCGATATATAGTGGCCCTGCCCGGCAGAACTCGTCCACGTGTCCATGTTCAGGTGGACCTTGTCAGAAACGGCGTTGGTCAGGGCACGGATGATGTTGTCTGACACGTGCTTGTGCAGGCCTGGGACGGCACATCGGGAAAAGTTGTGGCGGCTGGGGACCGAATACCGAGGGGCGGCGGCCGCCATGAGGTTTTCAAAAGGCCTCGGTCTCTCCCAGCCTATAGGGCAGCATCTCCAGGCTAAGCAGTTTGGAGATGTGGACGTTGAGGGCTTGGGCGTGTGGGTGGGTTGCACTATACTTCCTTTTGCGCTCCAGCGTCTGGGGTATGGAGAGCTGAACGCTGGTGGAGGATCGGGGGAGGCGAAGATAGGGTTTTCGCACGGGAGGTGTTTGGGCCGGGGTCCTGGGCAGGGGGCTGACTAGCAGATGACACAGGGGAAGGAGCAGTGGTGTGCCCGGCCGGAGGTGAACGGGCTTGGTGCCATTGAGTGGGGTGTTTAGCATTCATATGCCTGCGCATACTGGTGGTAGTTAAGCTAGTAGTGGTGGAACCCCTGCTGATCCTGGTTTGGCACAGGTTGCAAACCACAGTCCGTCGTTCATCCGGTGTTTCTTTAAAGAACCTCCAGACTTCTGAAAATCTAGCCCTCGCCACGGGAGCTTGACTACGTGAAACATTTGCCGCTGATGCACCAGCTCTGGCCCTGCCTCTCCGTCTGGCCCCACCACTGCCTCTTCCAACCTGTTCTGGTATAGGACTCGTCTCCGTCTCAGAAGCACTGTGTTCACCCGGCCTATCAACCCAGCTTGGGTCTGTCACCTCATCATCCTCCGATCCCTCAGTCTGCTCCCCCCTTGGACTTCCTGCCCTGACAACAACTTCACCACTGTCTGACAACCGTGTCTCCTCATCGTCTGACACCTCTTTACACACTTCTTCCACTACGTCAATAATGTCATCATCACCCAAAGACTGCGACCGGTGGAAAACCTGGGCATCGGAAAATAGCTCAGCAGCAACCGGACAAGTGGTTTGTGACTGTGGGAAGGGTCCAGAAAACAGTTCCTCAGAGTAT
The DNA here is from genome assembly GCA_019512145.1 of Engystomops pustulosus. NCBI lineage: Eukaryota > Metazoa > Chordata > Amphibia > Anura > Leptodactylidae > Engystomops > Engystomops pustulosus. The sequence goes on from CM033650.1 coordinate 41,150,657, forward strand.
GCCGGTTCAAATGCTAAATTTTCCTGGGAGGGGGCAGACTGGGGGGAAGGAGGCTGAGGTGGAGGAGTGCTGATTTCGGTGACATGGGTGGACTGCGTGGAAGACTGACTGGTGGACAAATTGCTCGAAGCATTGTCGGCAATCCACGACATCACCTGTTCGCACTGTTCTGGCCTCAACAGTGCTCTACCACGAGTCCCAGTAACTTGAGACATGAACCTAGGGAGTGTAGCTCTGCGGCGTTCCCCTGTTCCCTCATCAGCAGGTGGTGTCTCACCCTGCCCAGGACCACGGCCTCTGACCCCTGCAGTAGTTGGACGCCCACGTCCACGCCCTCGTCCTCTACCCCTAGCCCTCGGGTTAAACATTTTCAAAATTATTATTTTTTTTTAAACAAAACGATGCTATCCTATTGCTATGGCTAGTTTCTAACCTACACTGACAGCACACAACTGGATTTTGTGCTGTGCCTGATGACTTTGAGTTATAAAAGTAAATAAATGTAAAAAAAAATAAATAAATGAGCAGACTGTGCCTAATTCAAATCAAACCCCTAATAAATTGTCCCACTTCGGTGTTTGAGGAGGATATGTGTGTCACTAAGAGCTAAACACAACGGTTGCAAGTCTCCCTGCAAATTCCTCACAATATGGTACTACCTGCACTACTAGTGCCAGCAAGCCCAGCCACAAGCAAACCAAAAAAAAGTAAAATATAACGCTGTTGTAGGCCTAAGTAAGCCGTTGGGGTTCTCCTATCGCTATTTTCTAGCCTACACTGAAAGCACACTGCTTTGCCAGATTACTTTGAGTTATAAAAAGAAATAAACGTAAAAAAAAATAAATGAGCAGACTGTGCCTAATTTACAGCCACAAGCAAATAAAAAAAAAATATATATAACGTTATTGTAGCCCTAAGAAGGGCTGTTGGGTTCTTGTAGAATCGCTCCTGCCTAACACTATTCTAATAGAACACCCTAACGCTTTCCCTGACCAGCAGCAGCTCTCTCCCTAACGGCATCCAGACAGAGAATGATCCGAGCAGCGCGGGTCACCTGATCAGGCCAGCCAACCACTGTAAGGGTACCACGTCATGCTGGGTGGAGTGCAGAGTCTCCTTTCTTGTGATTGGCGCTGTTTTTGGCCCGCCAAAAATCACACCGGCGGGAGATGCCATTTTCTCGAGCTGGCAAAATACTCGTCCGAGCAACGAGCAGTTTCGAGTACGCTAATGCTCGAACGAGCATCAAACTCGGACGAGTATGTTCGCTCATCTCTAGTAATAAACCTTTTACTGATCCAGTAAATTTACAATGTACAGCAATACAATATTATTGAAGTATATTGTAGAAGCAATCAGAACCCCTAGGGTTGAGCTACCCCAAGTGGCCTAAAAAGATTAAAAAAAAAATTAATGTGAAAACATTTAGGAATAAAAATTATCCCCCTATCCCAATAACAGAAATACAAATAAACATAAAGAGGTATCGACATATACCAGTATGCCCAATTTATTAAAATACATTCTGGGCTGTGATTTCTGTAATGGGAAAAAACAACCAAATGTGTGCATTGCCACTTTTTGCCATTTTCCCACAAATAAAAAACGAATTGATAAAAAATTCAGACCGTTCCCACAATGGTATCAATTAAAATACCAGCTCGTCCTATATAAAATGACAATTAAAGGGGTTGTCCGAATTTATTTAAAAAAAACTACAGGTAGCCTGGTGAGGTTGTAAAAATAAAAAAAGCTTGTATTCCCTATTTCTGGAACTACAGTTTCCCTGTGCTGCTGTCCGTTGATACCTTGCCCATGTTTGTTTACAAAGGCATGCATGCTTGGCTCCAACAACTTCCACTCATCTGGCACCCATCCCTGTCCCAGCGCCTGATGCATCATTAGTATCAATGTGTATCAGGGGACCCCTTTAAACACTTTTGTACACCAAAATGTTGGATCTATCAAAATATAGTAATGGTTATTCCCACAGTTGAACCTTGTAACAGAAAATAGAGCCGCAAATCTCTGAAAACGCCACTTTTTGGCCATTTTGCAACATATAAAAAATGGAATGAAAAATGATCACTAAGTTCACTAAAATAGTAGTAAAGAAATTGTAAGCTGATTCCACAAAAATTTACACCTCACACAGCTCCATACAATGAAGTATAAAAAAGTTTTTAGTTATTAGCAAAACTATTTTTATCAACCTGACGAAGGCTTAAGTACTAAGCCGAAACGCGTTGTACTACTTTTATCTTAATATATTTTATGCTCCAATCCGTATATGAAAATAAAACCTGACATTTTTTGGAACTTAAAAAGTTTGGTTCCTAGAAAGGTTTATTTTGGGATTCCGAAGCGCCGATGCATCGCCTGTGACTCCATTGGAAACCTACATTATGGATCTGATGGAAATTGCTGCACTCACCGATCTCCGTCAGCTCCATAGAGCTTAATGGAGGAGAACGGTTATGTGTGGCTGCTTGCTCCATTACTCTGACTGAGCAATGAGGGGTCCGATGGAGGCATGTTTTTGTTTTTGTTGCCTCAGCAACTGAGGCCTTATTCTGTGGATGTTTTTGGGAAAACCCCTTTAAGTATTACTGATAGTTCCTGCCAGAGGTATAGTTTTATTTTTCCCAATGAATGAAAGTTATTTGCATGCATTTTCCCAGAATTGCCAGGGGAACATGAATAGCATGTGCTCTTCCCCCTCAAGTAAAATGATATCGGGTGGCCTGAAGGAGTCTATTGCTCTCTGGTTTGCCATATCAATAGACTGTATTGGGATCCTGAAGATCACACAGGGAGGATTTTGGTCAACATTTTGCTTCTTCCCAGGTTCCACTGTGTCTCTGGGTAAATATTCCCACCAATATTGCCACAAACAGGACATAAGTTCATTGACTTTATGAAATGTCTGCCAAGCTTATATTGAGACGTGAGAATGTGGAAAAATGTATTTTTTTTTTAACTAAGTGAATGGAACAAATGTTTTATCATAACGTCTGAGAAAAATGTTGGCAAACTTTGTTGTTGTACATGAAAAGTATGTTAATATAATTTGACTGCCTGTACCATGTGCTCTATGGATGAGCTGATGCTTTATGATAGAGCAGAGCCCTGCTGTTCTCCCAATCTGATGCTCGTATTCTGTTTCCTTTGTAAGGTATTTGCTCCTACAGCTGGGTCTGCATGTCTAATTCTAAAATTGCATTTTCTCTTTGTTAAAACATGATGCAGCTGCTGTGCCATATGAATAAAGTGATTTTCCTCTTGGTACAGACTCCGTTTACATTGCATGGAGCTTGTATCGATTCAATTACAAATGTTACAACGGGTTTTCCCCATATAACTGCGCTGAGCTACAAAAGAGCAGATTGTGTACATGGAGAACTCTGCCTGGTTGTATTATATTACATGCTTTGCCTGGGAACTTATGAATTACATTGACAAAAATAACTCACACTGGAAATATATATATATATATATATATATATTCAGAAATTCAAAAAGATAACAAAACTTAAAAGACTATCAACCCCTCTCTGAAGAGGCCTTAAAAAGCTCTACTGACCAGAGCATTTCCAACACATTTTCATACTAATTGGTTGGTTTAAGGGCCATAACTTCAGGGTTTTTTTTTTCGATAAACATTTATTCTCAATTTTTTGACACATAGGGATAGTTAAACATAAAAAAGTTAAGGCATCTTTTTTTGAATTTTGTTTTTTTTAGTCCCAAAAACTGGATAAATATATATGTTTTATATTTTTTTCAATTTTCAAATGACCATGATAAATTAATTCCCCAGTGTGTGGCGGTCGTTTTAACATAGAATATGCGTAGTCTGGGGCAACAGGGCGACTATGGCAATCGTTTTTATAGTAGAGCAGAGGATTTTTTACAATTCAATCGGAGTATATTAATGTTCATTTTTAAATATTTATATGTAATTTGTGTGTGCATTTAATGTTCCCCATGAGGTCATAAAAGACCACTGGGGGACATTTCCACATTTTTCATTTATTTTTTTTAATTTTTTTACATTCTTTTAAACTTTTTAGTTTACACCTGTAACTATCTATAAGAGCCCAAGTTGCAGAGAAAAATGATCTCTTGCGGGGGGTGATATAGACCCGGCAATCATGTGACCTGTTCTGACGGGTCACTGCCTTTCTCTTTGCTCCCTCCTCCTGAATGACCTTTAGCCCAGGAAGCAGATGGCAGGCCAGGAGTGCACAGCAGCAAGCTGTCTGCCTAATGAAGATAAGGGGATGCAGTCCCTCACTACGGGGAGGGGATGTCAGGTACTCCATTATAGGCAGCAGCTAAAGTGTTAAATAGTTGACTTTAGTGTTTTGTGCCCTCCACCCCACTACAACCACTTTGCCCCAGAGAGATCTTGCCAAACAGGATTCCCCAATTCCCTCAGTGCCCGTCTAGTTTGTTTTATTTTACCAGAATTGTCACCTTTCTTGCCACATTCAGTCCCTGCCACTGTTCCCCTCTCCCCCTGCTCCCCTGCAGCGCTGCTTTTACCTCTATATCACCTTAATTAAATATAAATTCTTGTGATCAAGATTCATCATCACATGTTTGACATGTAAACAATGGAAAACATGTGGTGCTCATTCATGGATGGAAATGTTGAGGGTGCGTTCCACGTAGTAGAAACGCATGCGTTTGCTAATGCTGCGTTAATGCATGCACTAATGCATGCCTTTTATAAATGCATTGTTAACAGCTATGCGATCGGGCAAATCTCATCTTCTCAGCTGTTCTGATGCATTTGAAAATGCATGCATTACTGCCACAACACACTGAGGTCTAATGGTGCAGTCGAATGTAACGCTTTGACTTAGTTTAGAAACAGAATTAAATTGCATGGGGAGTGCCACAGCTCTTTTGTACATGTGTTTCTGTCACCTTTTTCACCACTTTTCTATCCATGCATATTTTATTTAAAAAGTATCAAATGGTCATATAGGAGAAATTGATAGAAAGTAAAACGACAGCATGTACCTAAAACAATGACACCTTGCATAAGTCTCACATTTGAGTGTAAAAAAGTTATTGGCCTCAGAATTTGGCAAAATGTCATATATTTTTGTACAAAAGATTCAAATTTTTTAAAAATCTACTAAATCTTAATAAAACCTATATAAAATTGGTATCACTGTGATTGTATTTACCCAAAGAATAAAGAGGAAATGTCATTTGGAGTGCAGAATGAAAGCTGTGAAAATAGAACCCACAAGAAAAGGCCACAAATGTGTTTTTTTTGTCAAATTCACTGCACATGGAATTTTTTCCCAGCTTTCCAGTAAATTGCATATGCGCTTCTAAAAATGAACAATTTGTACCGCAGATAACAAGCCCATAAAATATCTTTGAACATAAAAATAAAAACATTATCGCTTTTGGAATGAGGAGAGTAAAAAAAAAGAAATGCAAAAACAAGGAGTCCTGTAAGGAATAAAAATGATTAATGTTAACAAGTATAACACATATGGCTGCAGCAAATCCATAGTTCATTTGGTGATGTATTTTGACCAACTCATTTACAATATATATCAAAATGAAATAAAATGCATAAAGTGAATGCGTTCTTGATCCGTTCTTGGAGCGTTAGTAAATGCACTGAAAACGCATGTGTTTTTGCGTATGGCTGGTTTGAATTTTTTTTTCTTCATTTATTGAAATGTAAGCAGCTGTGTTAACGTTTTCACAGCTGCTTACACTTCCAGAAATAAAGCAAAATGGATTAAAGCCAGCCATATGCAGGGTAAACATACAAAAATGCATGCTTTTAAAAATGCAACAAGAAAGGTCCAAGAATGCACCGTGTCACTGTACCCTCAGAATACACCCAGATCACTTTATATGATGTCCACATGATACATTTTTATGAGTAGTGTGGTAAGGGAAAAGGGGGTTTATGTAAAAGCAAGAAGTGGGGGACTAGACTTTAGAAATATTGGAATGGAGGTTCTTAAATCAATAACAGACAAGGAAAGAGCAATAAATATTAGTGGGGCAATGAGGGCATAAAAACCAATTGGAAAAAAAAGGGGACTCTAAAACTGGTGCTGCAGTAGAATTAGTATCTCTTACATGATGTCCCATCTTCACTGTATGGCAGTAACTCTATGGCAATAATGTTCAATATTGGCAATAAAATCAATTTCCATACTTTTTTGTTGCTAAAGTTGAGAGCAAGAAGTACGTGTCAAATCCATGTAGTTTATGGAGTGATTTTCGCTCCAATTACAAGGTGTCTGTTGTGGGGTACCTATATTGAAGATTGAAGATACATTTTGGATGTTACTGTTACAGTACATATGAATCCCACTTTTCATTTTTAATATTCTTCAGCTGAAAAGTTTTTACTTGAATTTAGTATTAAAGGAGGCTGTAGTGGTGTTGTTATAGAGGTGTACAGGTAGCAATTACCCCTAAATCTTATACCGGCTGGGTCAGTGTGTCGGCACTTTTTAGCTGCAGTCACTCCGTTGGGCTGCAGGATGATTTTTACACATAAAAATCACCACTTATTGGGGGAATTTATTAAAAACTAGTGTATTGTGACTCCGGCCTTAGCACGGTGCACATTTCTTAAAAGGAAACCTTTGCCTGGTATAACATGGACCAGTATTTCAGCCTCTCTCGGTTTTCTGGTGCAGGCAATACTAATTACCCTCGGCTGGGGCATCCACATCCAGGAAAAGTGGGATGCAGGGCTGAAAACCCACAAGTCCTTTTCTATTCCTTGTATGCCAGAAAATGAAACTATTAAATCTGCCTCAGAGTACAGTCTGCGTAAATTATATGTGTTATAAGAACAATTCTTTGTAATCCCTGTCTCTCTACAATGGAAAGATTGCATAATATATTACAATGCACAGAAAGCTAGAACAAGCAACATTCACAAGATATTTAGAGAAAATAATTATATTTTATTCTGTTTTGGATTTTCATATCAAATACAATGGACTGAAAAAAAAAGCTAAAATAAACACTGTCTAATTATGGTTTGAAATCAAGAGATTTACAATTAGCTGCATGTTTATTTCCAAAAGAATTTAAGATGCTTCCCTCCTGAACAATAAATGCTTCTTTAATTTTAAATTAATCTATTCACTCATGCAAAGACATCAGCCTCACCCCTTCAGCACAGATAGACACATGGATGTCATCCAGAGGGATAGCCTTACGTTGTTTGACATCTGCCAGCCACATCTGTGTTCCTTTGGAAAGTCTGAGGTTCACACATTTGGAGCACAACATACTTAGCCTAGATTTGTGTCCTCCTGAGGATCAACCCTCTCGCTGCCAAATACGGCTGGCAAAAGCATTAAACTAAACAGAATTAGACTTTACAAAGGGATAAATACAGCATAGAATTGGAAGGACCATAGTAGTAACCAGACCCAGGTCTAAATTACCTTCATTGATATTTTTTCATTTTACAAGTCCTAGTTAATATCCTACTAATAATAGTTCTATCCAGTAGTGTCCCTTTTACATGTCTTACCTGGAATTCTGGGTAATATGCATATTTTGGCTAGTATGGCTGCCATTACTGTGATTACAGGGATTAACAAGGGCAAGGGAACGGCACAGCAGTAAATATACCCACAGACCAAAGTGCATCAAAATGCAAATCAATAGACAAAGAAGAGAAAGGGATGCACATATATGGCAAAAGAGTAACAATCTCTATTAAACATAATCCAATACGTCATGACAAAAATATGAAGAAACACAGACAAATAAAAACAATTAAAAATGTGCTGCACAGAGCACAAACACCCCCCTTTTTTAAGGGTGAGGGATGTAAGTCCCAAACCCCGGGGTAACCCACAGCAGTCCACAAAAGCTCCCCTGAATGTAAGCCCCAAATTTTAACCATAAATATATAATGTGTGTGTAATCAGGAAGACCTGATAGTAACCATATACAATACATCCAACCAGCAAGTGAGCATGGAACAGAGTAGGCAGATGAGGTGGGGGAGGGAGGAGTGGATCAGCTGAGGGGAAGGAGACCCCACGGGTCACGTCACGTATCCGTGACTTCCTCAGGGGTAAAGGTGATTACAGGGATTACCATCCCACTATCCATGGACCAAGACCAATAATTATGTCTACAGATGAACATAGAACAATGAAATGTAACAATATTATAAATAAACATTTTAATTTTTATTAAAATAAAAAAAATAAAATGCTGCTTAATATGTTAATATGTTACTTCACTTTGTTACTTCGCTTCACAAACGTTGAGTTTTGTTGCTCTTTTAGCCTAAGTGTTTGGTGGTTTTGGGTGTAAAAAGTAAAATAAATCCTAACTGGACTCAGTACCCTCTGTTACCGTACAATGTGAGGACAAAAAAGACTGACAATCACTAGGACTTTTACTCTGAAGTCCTGCTGCAAATAGAATGAATCCTATCAAAAAGCTCAGCTCTCTCTATTATAATCTGCTCTCAGGTCACTTTAGGAAGTTCTTTCTCATGTTTTTGTTAATCTTCTGGGATAAAACATATTGGGGGTAAATTAACTTTGTCATGACATCTGTGCATGTCTTTTTTTCTTATAGGTTTTGGACTTTTTTTGGACATTTATCTTAGAGGGTAATATATAAGGCAGGTGTGTCTGTTGTTTTATTGCACTTTTTTTTTTTTAAATGTTGCAAATTCTTCTGGAACCCCCTTCTAAGCTTTTGCCTATGCCTGCTTGGGACAGAAATTTATTTGCAGCAAAAATGTGCCATTTTACAGCAATTTGTTCCAAAATTATGTTGTTTTCGGTGTAAAACAGCTTCATCAAGGCTTGATGAAGGTGTTTTACACCGAAATGTCGCCACTTGTTCAATAAGGATCACCTTTCTTTGAATTTGGAACCCTGGTATGCTGCACGCTGTTTACTTTTTTGTCTATAGAGGACCAAGCCAGGATCTATGGGGGCGTTGTACCCCTCCTTTTGAGGAGTTTCCACACTGTGCGGACTTGAACTTTACTAATATCTTTCTTTCTGTCTTCCTATTTGCTAAGTAATGAAAATGTACATCTTGCAAGACATTACTTGGCTACTTAGTTAACGACTCAGAAAGTCTTATGTAACGGTGCCTTGTTGGGTCACTTAACTTTAATTTAGGCTATCAATGTGTGAGGAATGACCTTGAAACTATTTGTTACTTGACAAAAAAAACACATTAAAAAATATATTGATGCTGAAAATAGATTATTTTTTCCTACAAAGGAGTAGTTAAGATTTTTTTTTTCTAACCAAATCCTTAGTTATCTGTTACTTCAGTGAGTGGAATATAATTTAATTATTAAAGCAGATTGATAATTAGTATTACACAGTATACATGTCAATATTATCCCTGCATGGTGATATCACTGCGTCTGTATTCCCTGTACTGTAGCATCACTATTAGTATTTTCCCAGTACTATGACATCATAGTGTGTATTATCCCTGTACTGTGACATCACTGTGTGTATAATCCTGGAACTGTGACATTACTGTCAGTATTATTCATGCACCTTGACATCAATATATTCATAACCACTGTAATGGAAATTCACTCTGCATTTTATCTTTAAAAATGCACGGTATCCCGGTACTGAGACATCACTGTGTGGATTATTCCTTTACTGTGTATTATCTTTGTACTATGACTTCACTATGTGTATAATATATTTGTACTGTGACATCCCTGTACTGTGTTTATTACCTATGCAATGTGAAACCAATGTTTACTCTATGGAAGCTTTTTGAAGCATGCTCAGGAAAGAGAAAATGGAGAGAAAAAGGGGATATTTAACCCCTTAACGCTGAAGCCACTTTTCACCTTCCTGACATGGCCCATTTTTTAAAATCTGACATGTGTCTATTTAAGTGGTTATAACTTTGGAACGCTTTAACATATCCAGTTGATTTTGAGATTGTTTTTTCGTGACACATCGTATTTCATGCTGGTTGAGAAATTTAATCAATATATTTAGTTTTATTTATGAAATAAATGGAAATTTGGCAAAAATTTTGAAAAAAACAATGTTTTCCAAATTCAAAATTTTCTACTTTTTGGAAAGTTGGTCATATCACTAAAATAACTTGATAACTAACATTTTCCATATGTCTACTTTAACTTGGCATCATTTTTCAAACATCTTTTCCTTTATTTTGGATGTTAGGAGGCTTATAACTTTAGGTGCAATTTTTCAGATTTTCACGAAAATCATCAAAACCTACTTTTGGAGGGTCAATTTAGTTAGAAGTGACTTTATAAGGCCCACATGACAGAAACCCCCCACAAATGACACCATTTTAGAAACTACACCCCTCAAAATATTCAAAACAACCTTTGGGAATTTTGTTAACCCTATGAGTGTTTCATGAGGGTGAAAGATAAATGAAAGTGAAATTAGAGAAATGTAATTTTATCTTACTATAGATTCATTGAACACTAAAATTTGCACCTTCACAATGGGTTAAAAAGGAAAATGCATTTTACAATGTTGAGGGCAATTCCTCTTGAGTATGCCAATACCCATTTTGTCACTGTACCCTGCTGTACGGGCACATGGGGGCACTTGGAATGGAAAGAGCGCTGTTTCGTTTTTGCAGGGCAAATATGGCTGAAAAAGTTTTCATGTGTCAGGATGCATTTGGAGAGCCATAGTGGTACCAAAACAGAGGAAAGCCCCAACATGAGACACCATTTTGGAAAGTACACCCCTTGGAGAGTTTAGCAACGTGTAATTTGTGTATTTTCCCCAACAGGTGTTTGATTCAATTAGGCCCCAAAAGGGAAAAAAGGTGAAAATTTTCTCAAAAAAGTCACTTTTACCCCAAATTTTTGTAAGCCACAAGGGATAAAAGATGAAACAACCCCATAAATATGTAAAACTATTTCTCCTAAGCACAGAACTGCACCACTTTTGAATATAAAGTGTTGTATGGGTGCACAGTAGGGCTCAGAAGGGAAAGAGGGGCTTTGGCCTTTTAGAAGCCAGATTTGACAATCATCCTTTACATGTGTCAGGATGCATTTGGAGAGCCCTAGTGGTACCAAAACAGAGGGGAACCCCAACAAGTGTACCCTTTGGAGAATTTAGCAAGGAGTAATATGTGTATTTTCCCCTACAGGTGTTTGCTTCAATTAGGTCCCTAAAAGGAAAAAGGTGAACATTTTCCCAAAAAAGTCACTTTTACGGTTAATTTTTGTAAATTAAAGGTGAAACAACCTCAAAAAATGTGTACTAGCATTTCTCCCGAGTCTAAAATTGCCCCACACATGCAAATAAAATGTTGTATGGGTACGCAGTGAAGCTCAGAAGGGAAAGAGGGGCGTTGGCCTTTTAGAAGCCAAATTTGACAGACATCCTTTACATGTGTCAGGATGCATTTAGAGAGCCGTAGTGGTACCAAAACAGAGCGGAACCCCAACAAGTATCACCATTTTGGAAAGCACACCCCTTAGAGAATTTAGCAAGGTGTAATATGTGTATTTGTCCGTAAAGGTGTTTGATTTAATGAGGACTTAAATAGATAAAAGGTGAACATTTTCTTATAAAGGTCATTTTACTCCTAATTTTATATAGCCACAAGGGATAAAAAAATGTAATAACCCCTCAAAATGTGTAAACCTATTTCTCTCGAGCGTAGAAGTACCCCACATGTGTATATAAAATGTTGTATGGGCGCACAGTAAAAGGAAAGGGGAATGTTTGCCTTTTAGAAGCCAAATTTGACAGAAATGTTTGACATGCATTTGGAGAACCCTAGTGGTATAAAACAGATAAGAATCCGAAAAGTGACCCTAATCTTTGAATGCACACCCCTTAGAGAATTTTGCAATGTGTAATATATGTATTTGCCCCTACAGGTGAATGATCCAATTAGGCCCGAATCATTAAAAAGGTGAAAATTTTCCTATAAATGTCACTTTACCCCTAATTTATGTAAGCTACAAGGGATAATATATTAAATAACCCCAAAAAAGGTGTAAAACTATTTCTCCCGAGTGTAGAAGTACCCCACATGTGCATATAAAATGCATTATGGGCGCACAGTAGAGGAAAAGAGGGATGTTTGTCTTTTAGAAGGCCAAATTTGACAGAAATCCTTCACATGTGTCAGGATACATTTGGAGAGCCGTAGTGGTACCAAAACAGAGGAAAACCCGAAAAGTGACCCTAATTGTTGAATGTACACCCCTTGGGGAATATAGCAAGGTGTAATATGTGGTGTAGTGTAATACGCGTGGTGAAATGAGCATTTTGAACATACAGGTGGTTTCCAAATATGATGTGCAATGGAGTCCAAGATGGAAATTTCAATTATTTCTGGAAAGTTCAGTGCCCGTTATGTGGCGCCCCCTATGAAATAATGGAGGGGTATAGGGAGCAACAGGACATAACAGTTGTTACAATTATTCATTTTACCGAAATTAATTCACAATAGGTTGGGCGTGAATTGTGAATGTCTAGTGTATAAGGAGGTAGAATATACCAGGGGACCAACTAAACTTTTGTCACTCTGGAGTTGTCGCAGGTTTCTCAGTAGTATGTAGTGTCCATCCTAACTCCTCTTTTGGAACAGACTCTTTATTGAGTCCTACCATTAGAAGCAGCAGAATTCACCGGGAAAATGCTGTCCTGGCAAAACACAGGAACATCTAAACCAGAGGTACTGGGGCCCCGGTCCTTCTTGTCCCAATATTAGTTTCCTAATATCTTCCTCTTGAAAACGGAGAAATGATACGGCAGGACATGCACATTGGAACAGCTCGTAAGAGTTGTACAGCATCATCTGAACAATGTGCACAGCCAGCACTTTTGTACCATATCTTCGTTTTAGTAGGGAAATTATCACCAAGTGTTGCTCTTATTCACCCTAGCGATGCCCATTGTGACGAATATTGCTGCTTTTGGCTGGACCAAATCGACCAGCAAATAGCGGCAAACATGGACAGAGGGGGGCAACAAAACCCCTCTGGACCACAAGGCAAAATTGGTGGCTGTCAGGAACAGCCGCCACCCTGCCCCGATCACCGTGTCTACAGACATGGTGACCGGTATAACTGACGTCATATGTAAATTCGCTGCTATTGGCTCGTCTGAATTGATGAGCCAGTAGCAGCGATAATAAACTGGGGGTGTGTGGGGGGGACGTAACCCTTCTGGTCCATGGGGCAGGATGGATGGCTGTGAGGAACAGCCACCGTCTTACCCCGATCAGTGAACAGCCGCCGTCTTACCCTGACCGGTGTTGGAAAGTCACTACCCGCCGCACCGTTCTATAACAACGCTTGTTGGGAATAGGCTATACAATCTTTATTTATTTTTTAAGCAATTTAGACAAATAAGGGCTTATTTTTTGCGAGACGAGATGCACTGTAAAAAAAAACTTAATTTTAGTGGGTTTTTAGCTTATTGAAGAAATTTTATTACCTTTTTACGTGTGGAGGAAAATAAAATCATTAATTCTTGTTTTGGATTTTTAGCATTTTTTTTGGGGGGGGTGTTCACTGTAGCATAACAATAATATAGAATAGAATAGAAAAAATTGCATTTGTTTTAATATTGCCATTTTTATAGTGGCATAATTATAGTATTTTTTAGTTTACGGAGCTGGTTGTAAGCTTATTTTTGCGTGACAAGTTGCTCTTTTTATTGGTATCATTTTGGTGCTTGTAACTTTTTCGGATCACCTTTTAGAACATTTTTTGTAAAGCAATTTGATAAAAAGTTTTAATTCTTGGCAAGTTTTTTCTCGAATAACGAGTACCCGAGCATTTTAGTGCTCGCTCATCTCTAGCTCCAACCAATCAGGACAGCAGATGAGGGGAATTTCTAGTTTTGTGGGGTAGAATCCCTAAGTAGCGCAACCCACACTTTATCCACTAACCATCAGGCTATCTTGGCGCTAACCCTTTGTAATGACCCATCTACGGGCCATTACAATAACTGTCATCAAGAAATCAGCTGCCATTTTAGCAGAGAGACGATGGACGAGGGGAATAAAATAACATTAGTTTTCCTGGCAAAATTAAGGGTACAGGCATGTTGACTATTCATCCCTAATCTAAAGCCAAATTTATTGTTTTGGGTAGAGGGTCAATATAGTATAGTAATCACACGATTGAACATCTGATTTCAGTTTCACATAGTATAGTATTTCCTGGTTTCCAGGTAGATGGCTGCACAAGGAACATATAATAATGATTTATATAAAAGATGAATAGCCCAAGTCTACATGTTTGTAAGTGTCTTACAGACAGGATTTCCTGAGTGGAGGGCATCCCTTAGAGTAGAAAGAACTTCTTATCACATATATATTACCTGGAGAGAGGAGCAACTAACAAAGAGTTCTCTCTATTTAATATTGAATATTTAAATTGAGAATGATCAAATCACCTCTGTAATATAGTACAATCAAATATTAGCTGAGTCCCAGCAAGCATGCGTATGCTATCTGATTCTGCACAATATCTGATCTTCACAAAAATGGAAATGCCTGCCAGTTGATTGAAAATGAATGATGTTGGTATGTAAAAGAATATGAGAATTCTTCTATGTAATTATAATCTGACATTGGTGTCTGACATTGAAGAAAACATTGCATATAAATACTCATAAAGTTGAATTTTATAGAAGAACTGATTACTGACTTTGCTTGGAGGGTTGTTATGTAGACACTGAATAGAGTTTTTCGATGAGGCTTATGAAAGGGGCCAGAGGAATGGGGCTGCATTATCCTGGTAATTCCTTTGAGTCATTTATATGAGTATCATTTTTTATTTGTCCATCTCTAGTAATATCTGTATAGAGCATAACATTTTTTGTTCAAATAATAAAAGAGAACAGATGACCGGCACCAACCTTTTAGTGTAATAGTTCTCCAGCGTTCCTTCGGTCACTCACGGCTCCACGATCTTGCCGACTCATTGACCTGCTCGTTCCCGGGGTGCACACTGAATGCCAAAGCACAATGATCGTGTAAAAAGTAGAAAAGCAGAGTGGCACTCAACGGGGTAAAAGCAGAAAACTTTATTGTAGAAACAAATCCAGGGCAGGGGGGATGCACGCCACGACTAGGCGACGGGCTGTTTTGCGCACTAAGCGCTTTCTCAAGCCTCGGACCAGGCATTTTTTATTATATCATTGCTAGTATAGCCAGAGTGATATTATTTGTGTAGCAATCAATTTACTAGAGAAAAAATTTAATTTGTGACATAGTCCTTTGTGTGCTGCTAAATTTGCATTCTTTATATCCTATATATGTGCTTTATTATTGTTATTCAGTATATAATTTATACAATTTATCATTTTATGCAAAGTAGTTTTTACTCTTTAATGTTGACACCATATGAGAGGTAGAAGAAGAAGTCATCTCACAAACTGTGAAAATTCTTTTTCAGGCAGAAGAAAAAACACTTGGTTGAAAAAAGCAGTTGTTAAATTTGCCAATGAAGCATGAGATAGAAAAGCGGAATGCCTGGACTGGTAAAAATCCATTAGGTGCTGCAGCTTAGAGATGAGTGAGTTAGATGTAAACAGGCAGACAGATGGCCCTAAACAAAGAGTACAATGCTGGATACTTCACAATATGGCAATGGGCAAAAGTAGGACATCAAAGTATAGAATGCTTGGTTATGCATCACATTCTAAGACATTGCACAGAATGGTAAAAAAATATCCTCAAAAAGCAATGGATAATACAACTACTAACAAACTTAGTATTGGGAAACAAATCGCATTCAACTGTGACAATAAAGGGAGCCATGTTAGATGAATGTTCATTGTCATGGTAATAGGGACACCGGGCTCAGGGACGAAAGACTAGACATTGAACCCCAAAACTCTGGCCTCCCGACAGCCCTGCCTGCTTGCCTCAGTGTATCTTAGGTAATAGGGTACAACCATGAAGATGGTTCCATCCTGCGCAAAAGTGTGGACACGAAACAAGACAAACAAACAAATAAAACAATAGGAAGGTCTGTAGTCTGAGTCACAACAGAGATATCCAAGAAGGTACAAAATTGCAGATTCATGGAATTGTTGAAGAACAAGAACCAAAAATTGGAGACCAGAAGTACAGAAATTAGCGAACCAATAGCATAAACAATAGAGCTGGCATAAAAGACTTTAACCAACAATGACCTTGTTATTAATATTAATATTTAGGAAATTTGCTCCTGGTGGATGGGTTAGAGCTCTGAGAGTCAAAGCATAGTAGCCATTGCCAGTCCAGAACAAAGCTTGAAGAAAGCTGGGCATCACAGATTCAATCCGCAGCCCAGCCACTAAAGCACCGTTCAGACTGCCTACTGAAGTGAGTCAGATAGAAATTCAGCATCTAACCGTATGAATAGAGGAGAATGCTGACACAGATGTAACAGCGTTTGTGAAAAGATGAAAGTTGAAGAAGTTGAGGATGTGAACACTTTATATAGAGTCAGTGTTGTCTGCTGTTGCTTTCCTTTTCTGTGTATGGGACCCTTGGCTACATTATTTGACTATTTACATGCTACTATATTCTGTGCCTCGCTGCCACTTTAGATTTGACCCGGTATGCGCTGACCTTGTTGTTGTTTGTCGTTCTGTGTCTTTTCATCTTTCCTGTGCACTTATTCAGTGCAGGGTTTGCTGACCATCCCTGACCACCAGGGATCTCAAGACCTGTTATGTAGGTGGTAAGGGCTTTGGATGAGTTTAGGGGCACCCCTACACCCTTGTGATCTGTAGGTCCCTTTATGAACAAACCATACTTTTCAGCTTCATTCTCTTGGTAAATTATTGTAATTGGATCTAGGTTGCATTCATTACCAAAAGGGGAGTTTGATTGCTTTGGCTGATGTAAAGTTATCACAGCCTTTGATGGCAGGTTTGATAGGAGGGAGTCCAGTCAGGTGCAGGTCAATGTATTTTAGTAGCCTAGGCAGAAGTGAAAAACTTCAGTAAATATAGAAATGAAGAAACTCCAGCTCACCCAGCTCCTCGTTGTAGTTCCTTAGTGCACGGATCCACCTTGCTGCCGGGTTATCAACTTCTGAACAAAAGATTCACTGATCCAGCATTAGAACAATCCAACTGCCTTTATTAATTAATCCATGGCGTCCACAAGCATGTTGCAGGTTTAAAAGTCCATGTGTTTCCAGCACTAACCCGTGCTCTTAATCATGAAGAAGTGAAAAACTGCCCAATACCCCTGCTATAAAATCAATTCTTAACGAAAGCGTGATTGACAGAGAACAATTAAAAGGGAACATTTATTGGGTCTCCAAAGATTTGGAAAGATAAGTTCTGCACTATTTATGTTGTGTTTTAGAAAGTGAAATGATTAGAGATGAGCGAACACTAAAATGCTCGGGTACTCGTTATTCAGGGGACCATCTGTAGTATGCAGTATTCACACAAGTGTTTTAGTCACCCCAACTCTGTTATTTTATCCTTGAAGAGGCATTTTTCCAGTGTGGCTGGAATTTTTTTTTTAATGTTCTAGAGCAATTAATATCAATAATTTTGTCGCCCCACCGACAGAATGATTCCTTCACTGCTACCCCATTACTTTAAACCTTTGCATCCAGAAAATGTTTTCACTAGCAATTTAATCCTGAATATAATTTTAAACTGTTGCAGAATACAGAGGGTAATAATATAAAACAGTAATAATGGCGGGAATGTATTAAGAACTTTTTCCAAACTTCTGATATAAATTGCACACAAAAAAAAATAGATACCACATTTGTCAAGGATTTCATGTTTTTTCAACACTTTTCTGACTTGTCTGGCTAAGGGGGTGTTGGCTATGAAAAGGGGGCATGGAAATAGGGTGCACACCAAAACAATTATGAGTGAGCGCATCATTGAGACAAAGGGGCAGATTTAACAAGCTGTCTGAAAGTCAGAATATTTCTAGTTGCCCTTGGCAACCAATCACAGCTCAGCTTTCATTTTACCAGTGCTCATGAATATTTTAAAGCTGAGCTGTGATTGCTTGCCATGGGCAACTAAAAATATTCTGACTTTCAGACAGCTTGATAAATGTGCCCCATACCGTTTAGACCAACTGGTTAAAAGTGGAAAAAAGTTGCACAATTGATACACTAGCTGGCTATGCAGCCAAAGAGACTGCTGTATATTTGAGCCACCAGTGAGGTGCATATGTTTCGCCTGTCCTACTGTAAGGCATCTTTTCGCTTATTAATCAATAAAGTTTTGTTGAAACTAAATTGGAAAAAAGTCTCTTTTTTGTAATTTAAAGTACATATTTTTTTATTTTCAAATTAAAAGGGTTATATGAGGGTTTTAAACAGAACCTATTCATAGCTGGGATGGGGCAGGTAAAAAAAATAAACATGCACTTACCTCCTAGAGCCCTCCTGGTTTCCAGCACCGCAATCTTTCTGGTCCGTGCCCCATGTAAACAAACAGGGGCACTGAAACTAGAGATGAGCGAGCACTAAAATGCTCGAGTGTTCGTTACTCGAGTCATACATTTGTCCGATGCTCGAGTGCACGTTTCGAATAACGAGCCCCATTGAAGTCAATGGGAGACTCGAGCATTTTTCAAGGGGACCAAGGCTCTGCTTAGGGAAGCTTGGCCAAACACCTGGAAACCTCAGAAAACGATGGAAACACCACGGAAATGGACAGGAAACAGCAGGGGCAGCATTATGCCAAAAGTATGGGCAACAGCATGGCGATGACAGAGTGACCGAGTGAGGCTGCTATGGAGACAATTAAATTTGGATAGTGCTTTTAAGTGGCAGTTAAAAAAAGTTTTCAAAACAGAGGAGCGGGTAGGTGGCCCTCCAGAAAAATTAAATAGATAGAGTGCCTGTATGTGGCAGTCCAAAAAAGTTTTCAAAACAGAGGAGCGGGTAGGTGGCCCTCCAGAAAAATTAAATAGATAGAGTGCCTGTATGTGGCAGTCCAAAAAAGTTTTCAAAACAGAGGAGGTACTATAGCTAGAGCCAGTTGGCCTTAGGAAAAAAATATCCAGTTGCCTCTGCTTTAGAGTACAAAGAAGAGGAGAAGGAGGAGAATGAGGAGAATGAGGAGGAGGAGTGCGTACATGAGAATTATTTAGGTTGAGCTGCTTTCACCTGGTGGAGAATGAAAATCCGGAGAAATCCAGGCTTGATTCATCTTGATAAGCCCCATCCTGTCAGTGCTGTCAGTCAACAGGCGTGTACGCTTATTGGTGATGATTAGAGATGAGCGAACACTAAAATGCTCGGGTACTCGTTATTCGAGACGAACTTTTCCCGATGCTCGAGTGCTCGTCTCGAATAACGAACCCCATTGAAGTCAATGGGAGACTCGAGCATTTTTCAAGGGGACCAAGGCTCTGCACAGGGAAGCTTGGCCAAACACCTGGGAACCTCAGAAAAGGATGGAAACACCACGGAAATGGACAGGAAACAGCAGGGGCAGCATGCATGGATGCCTCTGAGGCTGCCTAATCGCACCATTATGCCAAAATTATGGGCAACAGCATGGCCATGACAGAGTGACAGAATGAAGCTAGATAGCATCTAAAACATCCAATAATTGACCCTGACACTATAGGGGACGGCATGCAGAGGCAGCGGCAGCAGGCTAGAGAGTGTCATGGCGACATACCCTAAATGGACTCAGGCTTCAAACCAATGGGTGGCAGAGAGGAACCAAAGGAGGTGAGCAAGAAGCGCTCAAATAATATCGGTACATGATAAAAGTTTGCCAGTATATTTTGTGGATTACACAGCAGGGTGGCGACAAAGTTAACATGGAAGCCATGAAAACAACCCAAAATTCTGCCTGACACAGCTCGTTTGATAAGGGGACCATGTATGCTTACAGTTCATGCCAGTCGCTGCACTGGCTGCCAGTCTCCTTTCGAAAACAGTTTAAAATAATAATAACCCTCATCCATAAAGCTCTGTATAATGCTGCACCCCCCTACCTCTCCTCTCTTATCTCAGTCTATCGCCCAACCCGTGCTCTTAGATCCGCCAGTGATCTTAGATTAACCTCTACCCTAGTGCGGACCTCCCACTCGCGTCTCCAAGACTTCTCTAGAGCTGCACCAATTCTATGGAATGCTCTGCCCCGGACTATCAGACTAATACCTAACCTCCAAAGTTTCAAACGTGGTCTTACAACCCATTTCTTTAGGCAAGCCTATAACACTCATTAACTGCATGAAGTTTTAACTCTTCTACTAACCCGTCCTGTGTCGTCCTCCCATCTGTTATCCAGCAACCAACAGGCACCAGACTTCTCTGCAGTCCCATTCACCCTGGACCTGGTATATAAGATGACGGCTGAGTGGTTCAAGCGACAGCAATTCCATTTATTATATTTTGTTCTATTCCCTAAGAAGAATGGCTTGACCATTAAATATTCTTTTACCTCGTGTTACCCCATCATCTTCATAAACCGTAAGCTCTGGCGAGCAGGGACCTCACTCCTGTTGTTCCATACAAATGTTGTGCTCTGTTACATTACATTTGTATTTGTTTCCTATGATTTGTAAAGCGCTACAGAATATGATGACGCTATATAAATAAAGATTATTATTATTATTATTATGGAGGCAGTGAACTAGTAGTAGATTAAAGGTGCTGCAACTATGTTAGTTGGATCTTGTGATGGAGCTGGCGCTCTGCAGCCAGGCGAGCTTTCGCCAATCCAAGCCCCTGTTTCTAGGCTACTCCCCAAACAGCACTTCTAAGAACCTTTTGTATAAGAAAATGGAATAGATTGAGTGCCTGTATGTGGCAGTCCCAAAAATTTTTCAAACCAGAGGAGCAGGTAGGTGGCCCTCCAGTAAAATGGAATAGATTGAGTGCCTGTATGTGGCAGTCCCAAACATTTTTCAAACCAGAGGAGCAGGTAGGTGGCCCTCCAGTAAAATGGAATAGATTTTTGCTATGGATATGTGCGTCACTAAGCGCAGAACACAGCGGTCGCAAGTCTCACTACAAATTGCTCAGAATTGGCTAGTACATGCACTGCAGAAAGTACAGCCACCAGCAGATCAACCAGAAATCAAATATATAGAACGCTACTGTAGGCGTAAGTAAGCTCTTTGTATTCTCCTATGGCTATTTTCTAGCCAAGTATCAAAGCACACTACTGTCAGATGAGATGACACTGAGTTAGTGCCTAATTGAAATCCAACCCCTACTAAATTTTCCCACTTCGGTCTTTGCTATGGATATGTGTCTTATTTATTTCCTTAATTATTTGTGTCCTAAATTTAAAGTGTCTTGCCGATCATTTCCAGAAGCCTCAGCAGATGGTTATGTGTTATTATATATATATATATATATATATATATTTGACAATGTTAGAGCACATCTAGTGGGCAGCATATAATCAATCTCAATTAAGATAGTTCAAAGGGGAGAGATTATGATACAAGAAAGTATATATCAAAACCACTTTCTTCAGCAGTCACTTGCTACAGACGCCCCACATTTTCTGCAGCAGTGATATGGATAATGTATGTGAATTCTGTACGGCAGGATTACAGGTACTCCACTGGAACAGCCACAACGGGGAAGAGAGAAGGACCACTGGTAGATGTTTTTCATTAGACACTGCCTGACCTGCAGTGCAGGGGTCACACCAAGCACCAGCGCCCCCTTTCCATCCATTATATGTTTATAGAGTGCCCCCTAATTTCCCTCAACCAATCTAACTTCTCTCATCCATGTTTTCGAGAATTCCTTTAATAAACAAAGCAATCAATCATCTTTTTTGCTGGGATATTCTAATTACAAGTAATGTGTTGTACTTTTTGCGGAAGTATTTCCCTGAACGTAACAACTAGAGAGACATTACAAACTATGCGTTTATTACTACACAGATGCTTCATAGGGAAATATTGATTTGTATGGCGCCGCAGAAATCTATTTATGAAATAGCACCCTTATGTCCTAGTCTGTGTTTTTTGGCCACTCTGTTGCACACCATTTTGCTCAGTAAGTTTCCACAAAGCATCTTTTAATGAACTTGTTTGCCAGGGAACCAATCTCTAGTGAACAGCTTGTTGCAAGTTTAATTAGAACATTATCACATACAAAACAGATCAATTGGTGAGAGCTGGTAATGCATGCAAGCCTGGATAGCCTCCCTCACAAAATACATTATAAGTCAAACAGCATGGTGAAAGAAATCAAACTTTCTTCATAAATGTTCCCCCTCCTCCAGCCCCGCTTTTCTCTTCACATCTAATCATGTAATTACTAAGACCTGGGTCTGACATTACAGCAATTGCCTTAATTTTCTCTGTATATTGTTATGTGGTGCAGAGTAACAATAAAATACTATGTAGATTGCACAGTACATATACAGCCACAAGGACAGTAATGAATGAATGTTGGTGAGAATAGGTCTGGTGGGCTTCTTTGTAATAAGCCATGGGAAATGTTTATCCAGGGATTATTCTTATTGCCACATTTGCAGTTAGAGAATACATTTATCTATTGGACTAATAATAATTGCACTATGAATCAAATAATTGATTTTAGAGATACTTTGCTGTTGCATGTGTACCTAAAGCAACATTATAAGATTCTTTCTTTGAGTCCTGGGGAAATCTTAATTTGTTATTGTGACAGGAGTCACAGTTGAAAAAGACACATGTCTATCACGTTCATCCAAGCAAGGGAAGGGATTGGATGGGGAAGGAATATAAGTGAAACAACTCAATATTAAACATAATCTTCAATGTTATTGTGATGTAAAAAGTATCTCAGCCCGTCTTTGAAGCTCTCTGCTGTCCCTACTTTGACCAACTCCTGAGGCAGGCTATTCCACAGATTTACAGTTCTTACAGTAAAGAAGCCCTGTCGCCTCTAGTGATTAAACTTTGTTTTCTCTTTTTATTTAACCTGGAACAACTTTCCACTATATTTTTGTATGGACAATTCATTTTCTTTATTAATCATGTCCCCTCTTAGTGGTCTCTTTTCAAAACTAAATGAATCTAATTGTTTTAATATTATCTCATAACTGAGACCTTCAATACCCCTTGCACAGAAC
Organism: Engystomops pustulosus; assembly: GCA_019512145.1. Lineage (NCBI taxonomy): Eukaryota > Metazoa > Chordata > Amphibia > Anura > Leptodactylidae > Engystomops > Engystomops pustulosus. The sequence goes on from CM033650.1 coordinate 41,173,720, forward strand.
TGAACAGCATATTCCAGGTGAGGCAGAACCAATGCCTTGTATAATGGTAATATTACATCCCTATCATGAGAGTCCATACCACTTTATATACTTGACAAGATCCTGCTGGCTTATGATCTACTAGTACACCCACGTCCTTCTTAACAAGAAGGACATACATTGTCCCCAAGGACATACATTGCATGTGAATTATTAGCCCCCAGGTGTAAAACCTTAAATTTATCCACATTGAACCTCATTTACCAAGTGGATGACCAAACATTCAGTTTGTCCAAGTCACCCTGCAGCCTGTGAACATCCTCCATAGACTGTATTACACTACACAGCTCGGTGTCATCTTCAAAAATAGACATAGTGCTATTAATTCCTACCTCTATATCATTAATAAATAAATTAAATAGTAGTGGGCCAAGAACAGGACCCTGGGGTACACCACTCATAACTGGTGACCATTTCTGAGTAGGAATAGTTGACCACAACTCTCTGGATACGATCCTTCAGCCAGTTTTCAATCCAATTGCAAATGATTTCTGCCAAACCAATAGACCTTATTTTACCCATCAGGTGTCTATGAGGGACAGCGTTGAATGCCTTTGATGTGCAAGAACACAAAATCTATAGCAGCTCCTCCGTCCAGGCATCTGCTCACCTCTTCATAGAAGCAGATCAGGTTGGTCTGACAACCTCTATCCTTGGTAAACCCATTTTGGCTTTCACTTATATACTATGTTTTTTGTAGTGTTTAGGTAACCTGTCAGAACTTGCAAATTGTACTGATGGGATCTGGCTTCAGGCGTCTTGCTAGAAAACCACAACCAAAGCTGCCTGTGATTGATACTAGGAAAGCTGGGTGTGTCTTTGTATTCGTTTTGCCTGCAGCTGCGGTTTGAGTGATGGACGGCTGAGCCAGTCAGTGCTGGAGGCAGTGTCCATTACTGCCTTATATTCTGCTCAGCCCTTCATTAGGTGTTGGTTATTGCAGTCTGTCTATCTATCTCTTGCCATTGCGTTTCTTGCTTCTCTGTGTAATGATTTCTGCTTTGCCTACTGACCATTCTATTTGCTATACGAATCTGTACCTTTGCCGCCATCTTGGTTTTGACCCGTTTTTTTGACTCCGCTTGTCTGCCTGTATCTGTTGTTGTCCCTCAGTATCATTTATCTCCTAATGTTACCCCACCTTCCTGTCTGTCTAGTGTCAGTTTCTGTTACCAGTGTGAACACTGACCTATATCTGTATTCCGGTTACCTGTCCGCTCCACCATCCAGCAGCTGACAGACAAAGCAGGTTTTCCTGTCACATTTTTTAGGGTCACTCAGGGGCCGTCAGTTAGGTTGCCCTTTTCAGGGCGGTTCATCTGCTTTAGGCAGGGCCTTAGCCCGCAGGGACGTCGCAGTGTGAGTTCTCCACCACCTACCAAGTTTGACAGCTAGCGCCAAGAATGGTTGTGGTTGCGCGGTTGCTGGAAAGGTACTGACATAACCCTTACAATATTTTTCCCACAATGGAAGTTAAGCTCAAAGGCCAATGCTTGCTTGGAAAAGTTCTAGAGCCTGTGGTACCGTACCAGTCATTAGGTAATTTTTGCAGATTTTAAACAGGGGCACAGAAATAACAGAACTGAGTTCTTTGAAAACTCTGCAGTGTCAGGAGCCTTGTACACATTCATTTTATTGAGTGCATATGTTTTATGCACTTTTCAAAATTTTATACAAAGAGATTAAAAATAAATACAATATTCCATAGTTAGCTATAGTAGATCCTATAGTTTTTCTCCCTATTTTTTGTCAGCTCACTGCCCATTCATGTCTTAGTGGCCATGATGTTAATACCATGAGGATGTAAATAGGCAATGCATCTATTCCTCCAGAACTGCTGTAGCTCATTCTATGATTTTATAGACATAGCATCGGGAAGCAAGTGGCAAAAATAGACGCCCCGGAGGAAACTGTGTCGGCGAAACCCAGGGTCGGGCGGTCGTGTGAGGCTGGTGTCCTTTCTATAGATATGCGTATTTTTACTAAACATTTGTGAGTAGTATTTAATTTTATTAAAGCATTTTATGAAGACATTCTACATGATTGGAATGTGTGTTACGGTGAACGGTGGTAACAATAGGAGCAACGAAAACTGCATCTATGTCGGTCTGAACAGTGGGCTATTCTTATCTGGAGAATCTGTGGATTTGTGCTCTGAGCAGAACGGAGGACAAACGAGAACAATTATTGTGAACGTTTGGAGTGAAAACCTCTGTGAACATCTGGATCTCCGGTCAGATAAGAAATCTATATATTTTTATTTCTATCTCTTTATAAGAATAGTGATCATCACTGTTAACCTGTTAGATAAAACTGTCAATGTAGCGTGTGTTATCTGAGAAAATATAACAATTGTACTTTAACCTGAATTGTTTCCGATACATTACAGCCAAGGGTTGAAAAACCAAATACACTATGGCTTTACCCAGCTGATCAAAGTATTCTTGAAAAAATATTCCAACCAATATTCCAGCCAATCTCCGAAACAACTTCAAGTTTATTGGATCTAATTCTTATAAATCCACAGTGCAATCCCAGTAATCACCAACGCGTTTCAAACGGATAAACCATTCTGAATAGAGATGAGCGAGCACTAAAATGCTCGGGTACTCGTTATTCGGCCGCCAAAAAGCAAAACGGCGGGAGATGCCATTTTCTCGAGCGGGCAAAGTATTCGTCCGAGCAACGAGCAGTTTCGAGTACACTAATGCTTGAACGAGCATCAAGCTCGGACGAGTATGTTCGCTCATCTCTAATTCTGAACCATAGTCTACCCCAACCCAGCCATGCTTGCAATTTATATACTTGGATGTCAATGCTCCACCTATATAGAGGGGGCACGGTTATTGGTGAAATAAATTTGCATGCATGAATACGGTTTTAAATGTGAATAATAAAACAATATGTACAAAAATATACACAAACATGTATCCATAATTCATATAATCAATGCAGAAGATTAAAGTATGAATGTAAGCCTCCGGTGTTCCCAGTCACCAAGGCAATGATGGCGCCGTGTTCACTGGTCACATGATCCAGTCATGTGATGAAAGAAATATCACATGATCTATGATGCTAAGGATATTTGTAACTAAGGAAACTAAATACATTCTCTGGTGATGAGCGATTCATCAGTGTGTCACGAAAGAAGACAAGGAAATCCTTGCAATCACACTCAGGAATCAGAAATAGACTCTCCGGAAAAAACCCCAATAAATCCTCTTATTACAAGAAACCCCGTAATAGAAAAGAAAAAACATTGAGGGGGGCGGGCGTAAACACCACAGAAGGCATCCCTATAAGGAAACTATGAAGTCAGAAGAACAACTAAAGGTATATAATGTAGTCAATTTGTCTAACCATGTTTTAACAAAAGATCAGAAATAGAGATGAGCGAACATGCTCGTCCGAGCTTGATGCTCGGTCGAATTGGCTCTGTTTCTGGCCGCCAAAAAGCAAAACGGCGGGAGCTGCCGAGCTGCCGAGCAGTTTCGAGTACCCTAATGCTCGACCGAGCATCAAGCTCGGACGAGCATGTTCGCTCATCTCTACTCATCTCCAATTAGCTTGTGGTAATAGGATATAAGCATTTCTTCTTTTAGGATGGTGCTCTCATACTCGGGATGTGTATTCACTTGCTAGGTCTTTGCTAGGCCCCTCTATGAAGCTATTAAGCCATAAACGCATTAAGCTCTCTCTTCCTTATTTACTATAGGAGTAAATCACATCTCTTTACTCCTATATATAATGACTCTCTGGGCTTCTTTTCCTATAGTAACTGGATGCCATAGACACAGGCCTTCAAGTGCTTAATGGAAGATACAGCCCTGAATATTTGTCTTTTGTTTCAAGATTTATCTGGAGCAGTACACAAACACTTTGTCTGGATCAGTGGATCATGTATGAAGAGGAGACTGAGAAAACCATTTTAACCATAACAATAACGTAACTATGAGTTCTGTTTGGCTCCTAGTTGACGCTATATAATTAATTTTATCCATATGCCAATAGGTTAATTGCATTTCATTAAGTTCATCAGAAAATGATTTCTAAACCTAATTTTAGGTTAATCATATTACATTTATTGATTATTTTATAATTTTTACTTTTTTAAAGAAAAAAGTATAGTATACTAGAATTGTCACTCTAGCTCCAAAATCCTAATAATGACCTAACACTCTGTAGGAGTTTTCTTGTTGTATTTAGACCATGAGGCTACTGTAAAACATATCACTAAATGATTTATACCAAGACGTAATCATGCTGCTGCTGGGATCTACCAAGCAGGGTTTATGTTGAATAAAGTTTAAATATGCTGGTAGATTTCCTTTAAAGACTTGACCAACATGTAAATGCACATGAAGCACATTGCAGATACTGTAGACTGCCCATTAACAAGTTATCATTTGACAAGTGTTTACCATAACATTATCACGCAACTCTTCTTATTGTGATCCAATATTTTAAAGTTCTCACCTTGATTTTAGGATTTTGGAGAAAGCAGAATCTGATATCCTTGTCAAAACATGTCTAAATATCTAAACTTATTTTGATATTCTTGACACATGAATTGTAACAAGACAGACAAGAGTTAAGCTAACAGACATCTTAATGTTCACTCTGCTGGCACGACACAGAACTATAGATTTTTTTGACCAACATCTAGTACTTTCTGTGCGCAGAAGATATTTTCTCCATCACTTTTCTGACAGGTCCTCTAAACTCTCAAAGACTCTTGGGAACTTGACTTACATGTGAGGCGTTATAGATCCATACCAGGAACATTAATCACTGAGAGAAACAGTATGAAAAGGGCAATGAAAGGCTGATGTATCAATGAAAAATCCACAGTGCAACTTTATCTCAGAGGAGTAAACGAGAAGTCCTGCAGTTGTTGAAACGGTTCTATATATTATATTAACATAATATATCATGTTATCAATAATCCAAATTCTCAAGAAAGAGAACTGTTAAAAAACCTTCATTAATTATCGATTATTTTGTTAAAGATGTGTTGGGTTGTTATTATTGAAAGTACCCCAGAAGTTGAGGGAAGGTGAAAAGATTCCTCACCTATCACCAATCCCTTTTTGCCCCATGCTGACACTGCCAGGGTTCTCCTGTTCAGGTTCAGAAGGTTGGCAAATATTTGTGATGGCCCTTACCTAAACTACACCCTTATACACATTTTGTGTGTTACTTCATAGCTTTTGGGTGACAAAAGGAATGAATGGTATGTGGAATAACTTTATCAATCACAATGAAAAAAGAAACAGATGTGTATCACAAAGACAATCTCTCAAAATACAATCAATCTTATTATTAGCACAGAGATTTCCACATATCAGACAGAAAAATAGACCTGTAAAAACAAATGTGTTCCTAAAAGGTTTCTTTATACACTACAATCCAGATATAAGCGGTAGGACAGACATCAATGTGCATGAAATGGTAATGACCAGTGGATTGTGGACTGATGGAGGGCTCCCCATGTGTTACGTCTCAATGTTGAGACTTCCTCAGGCGTGAAACTTTATCACTTTATGAAGCTTTGATAACTTTATAAAGAGAGTGTTTTGGTGAAGTTGTCTCATGCCTCGTGCACACTACCGTATGCTGGCCTGGGCCTTAGCCCAGCAGGAGAGAGGATGGGTGAATGCTCCTCACCCTTTTCTCACTATTAAAAGCCTGAATCACAGAGTTGCAGCTCCTAACAGTTGTGATCATCGAGGGAGGATTCACCACTGTAGCCAATGACAGGCCTCAGCAGTGACCTAATACCCGTGGAGGTCACACAAAGGCAGCAGTACAGGAGATGGAACTTTGCAATCTAGATGGCTAGGCGGGTATAGAGGGGGTCTCGTGTATTTTGCTTAAATGGGTTATCTACTTTTGGTAAATAATTGATCTTTATCTATTCCTCACTATTTACTAGATCTCTGCTTGCTGTCATTCTATAGGAAGCTTCGTTGTTAACTTCCTGTGGATACAAGCTGCTCCGTGACCATGTGATATCACACAAGTGCATGGCTCGTTATAACACACAGCTCTATTTACCCTCTGTGATTATCAGGAGCTGTGTACCTGTGTGACATCACATGACCTGTGGCAAGTTATTATCCACATGAAGATGTTGAGGAATGACACCAAACAGAAATCAAGAAAATAGTGATGAATTGATACAGAAAGTATATTGGAAAATTGTTTAACTTTTCATTGGATACACAATTAATTATTTGTTGAAATAAAGTAACTTAAGCACAAATCTGCCCTTACGTGTTCTGTGTATTACAACAAAAATACGATTCTAGAGGTTTTGTAAAAACATATACACAATGATTGAGAAGAATTGGATGGAATTGTATAGAAAGAATGTGCTCATCCATGTGTCATCTAGTTTTCTGAGCCCTGGTCTTGTGGAGGGAGGCTTTTTACATCCAGAGCACTCACATATGGGGAATACTACACATAGGACTTCAGGCATTACTATATTTAACTATAAACAGCATGTCAATAGTTGAGAAATATCTGTACCCCATGCCTAATGCATGTGCAGAAATTGCATCAGGACAACAAGTCATGACCCCCAAGACAAGATACAGTATAGTATAGAAGTATAGATGTATAACATTAGAAAATAAAAGATTAGTATTTTGTATAACACACCAAGTACTATGGACCTATATTATATGCTTAACCCCCTAAGGATCATGAATTCTTTCAACCCATCTTATTCCGGAATCTTCAATATATGAGCTGTATATATTATATATATTATCAACTATTTAGCTTTTTATGTCTAGAAAATATTTCTAATTGCACATTTAGCCCACAGCGAACCAAGTATGCCTTAAAAATAAAATCCCATAATTTACGCATATTGCTAAATATTTTGACTAGCAGCAAATATGCTGCATGGTACTGATGAAGGAAAAGGCTAATTGTCCTAATGCACATATTACATCTTGGAGCTCATTTAAAGTTCACTGAACATCTCTATCCCTGAAAGCCATAAGTGTTTTGCAGACTCAAATAAAGATTTCCACAAATAGGCCATTTTCACATTTATGAGTACCGTATATACTCGAGTATAAGCCGACCCGAGTATAAGCCAAGACCCCTAATTTTACCACCAAAAACTGGAAAAACCTATTGACTCGAGTATAAGCCGAGGGTGTAGTATACAGCCAGCCTGCCCCCTGTAGTATACAGCCAGCCTGCCCCCCTGTAGTATACAGCCAGCCTGCCCCCCTGTAGTATACAGCCTGCCCCCAAGTAGTATACAGCCTGCCCCCAAGTAGTATACAGCCTGCCCCCATGGTAGTATACAGCCTGCCCCCATGGACATACCCATGTTTACACTATGGATCTTAATAACATCGCTGTATAACCTGTCATGTATTTTATTAACCAAGAAGCATTGTAAAATATAACATTTGGGGAATAATTCTTGTGTCGAATTAAGGGTACTTGCGTTTCTCGGGTGTTTTGCCTGTTCCTTTGGAGGTGTTCTTTCCGTTTGGCCTTTTCTTATTAATTGTTTATCTTGAACTTGTATATGTTTTTTGATGGAGACTTCTGGCCCCGGGACGCCTCTCTATGGTAACACGCTCTCATCATGTGACGCAAGTACACGCCCCACTGAAAGCACATTGGTTGACGTTTTCTTTTTAAGTTTTACTTCATTTCATTGTTACCATGCCATGACTAAGAGCAGGAGACTGCTCGAAACGCGTAGGCGGTAATCCGTCCCATACTGCTATGTTTTTAATCCATTCCTAATAAAGCTTCAAGTTTTTATGGATGTGCTGCGTTACAAGTTTCTTTTTTTTTTTTTTTTTTTACCACGTTCACCGAGCGGGTCCAATTATGATTAGGATTTATTGTACAGATTGTTACGGACGCGGCGATACCAAATAAGTGGGGTTTTTTCGTGATTTAGTGTTTTTTATACTTTATTACTTGTGTAAAGGGAAATGTGGTGTTTGGGGGGACTTTCACTTTCTTTTATTATTTATTTTTATTGTAAAAAACCTTTATTTATTTATTTTTCCTTTTTTTTTACAGTTAATGACATCTAAGCTTGAACAAGTGATCTTCTGATCACCCGATCGCGGGTGTTAGAGGCGGGTGTCAGCTATAACATATAGCCGACACCCGCAGCTTCTGGCGCCGGAACCGTTTAGGAGCCGGCGCCAGAAGCTTGACGTAATAGTACTGCATTTTGCGGGAACGCACCTCCCGCGATGCAGTACTATTACGTCAGATGTCGGGAAGGGGTTAAAGTGTAACTGTAAAGTTATAATGATTTTACCAAATTATTATATGTGATTCCCCTTTGAAAACAAACAGAATGATGCCTCCTTTGTGCTGCTTCCCTTTTTCTTTCCAGAGTTATGGCATTTTCTGTTCTGAACGTGTTTGACAAAAAAGGCAATTAGCTTGCCTACAGCTCCCATGATGCCTTTTGTTCTCTCTCAAAGTAATTTAGCATTAAATCCATTTAGTTTCCCATAAGTAAATCCTCTGAACACTGCACAGTGCACATACCTTGCAGCTTCCATCACATGGAGGAGCAGGAAACTTGTAATAAGTGGAAGAAATCATAAATACACCAGTTATATGCAGTCTACAGCTTGTGCTGTGTGAGCACTAAGGGTTAATAGCTTATCTTGTGCACGAAGTGCCAAGTACAAGGAGGGGAGTGGAGCAGCACGAGGTGCAGAAAAAGACAGAAAAAGTTCTGTGTAATCACAGACTGGGATGGAAGGACTGATAGGGAACAGGGGTGATCTTGTACCTCACTATTCTGTACAGGAGACACCTGTATCCACAGTCTTGAACACATCCAGCTCTGCTACACACACAGAGAGAGCTCTGTCACATGACCTCCTCCATTGTGAGCAGGGAGCCGTAGCCCCTCCCCTACCAAGAGTCCATAGAGTTTGTAAATAGTATGAACTCACAGGGCTTCTCAGCACAGGCAGAGGAAGCAACTACTGCAGCACTGAGATAATTGAAGGGGTATTCGTTGTTTTACATCCCAAGAGCTATTGATTTGTGGAAAAAAAAAAAAACTTTAAGGTTACATTTAACATTTAAAAGGATTTATTGCCCTAAATGGATGGCAGGCATTCCAAGATATAAAGCAACATGGCTGTATGCTAAATTTTTCTGGGTACTTACAAAATCAGTGTCAGGGTCTCTGCAAATACATAGTAGTTCAAATACTCTCCACATGACACCCTCGAGGTGACAAAGATCCCACAACATAAGGACAATCAGCGACCTTGACTCAGTAGGATCATCTTGTATAGGTAAGGCAACTTCATTAATCACACCTTAATCATACCTGAAGCATTTGTGGTAGCCCCTGATAGCGAACATGGAACCCGCTCATTAGAGGTGTACTGAACGGGAGCCCGTATTGTTAAAAGACTGCCACCAGTCTATTGGTTAATGCCCCCAGAACTGGTACGCATAGTATTACACTAGCTATTTAGGAGTCATCAGAACGCATCTAACTATCATGCAGCCTCTGGCACTAGTATGGCTGTCACAATTCCCAAAATGGCAGCTTGTCACAAAAAAAAGCAGGTCAACGACCATAGAAAAAAGGTTATTGGTTTCAGAATGTGGCAAAATGACAAAAAAAAGATAAAATGATTTACATTTTTTCAAATGTGTTAAAACCTTATAAAACCCATCGCCTCACATCCTAGTAAAAAAGACAAAAGTAAAAATACCCTTAGCAAAGTTCCAAAATGTGCAAAACCCTATTCATGAATAAGTTAAGCAGCATTTATTATTTTAATAATCCCCTAAAAATCATCCTAGCTCGTACGCCATGGTTATTGCTTCACACACAATAAAAACAGAAAGCGGTGCTGGCTATGTAATTAAGCAGGGACCAGCTCCCCTCTCCCCTGGAAGCCGTCTGCTCCCTTTTGACTTTGTTGTACATCCTTGTTACATTTTTTCAGTAGTCTCGCAGTGATCATTAAATGAACCTCAGATGATGGCACGGAGGATCTCATTTTATACTCCCAAGGGATGCAGTCAAGAGGAAAGAGAAACAGCTTGTGAAATTCAAGGAGACTTTTCCTCAATTCTATTATATATAGCGGCAAGACATTTATTTAGAAAGTGTGATGTAGGAGAGCATGGTTGAACACTTAGTGAACCTTCATATACAAGGTGCAATAAAAAAATAAAAATATATATGGGTTTTCTACAGAATGTTCTGTGAGTCATAAAACTTTCAAATAAACTACTTTAGAGAGGGAATATGTCAAATAATTAAAAGATAAATTTGGCTTCAGGTATAGTCTGCAGTGTCTGTTCAGATAATGTTCTATGGCCCACTATAAACCATTTTGCACTGTCCATGAGGTGAGGTACAAACTTTGACTTGGGCGGCAAATACCTCCTGTCATAAGGGGGCAGCAGATTTTAAATGATACAGACAGATCAGTTCTACACAGAATGAAGTTGGCTCCAGCAGCGATCAGGAGTGGGGCTGTAAGTTATGGATGGACAGAGTGATCTTTAGCTGTTCCACTCGTTAGCTGATCTCACTCCTGTTCCATCCTTGTTAGGTTGGACGTGTACATTAAAGCAAAGCAGTCCTGTCAGGGAAGATGAAAGTGGGGCGGGGAGGGTATTGAGTGCCTTCATATTCTGCTCATTATAACTAAACACAACTCTATTAGCCGTGTGCTGTGTCATGGTAAAGCCATCAGCTTATTACAAGCAGAGACCTTCAGCATCTAAGTACTCTAGATCTATGGAAAATGTATATACTATATTATCCTTGCCCACAAACTGTAAGAAAATCTGGAGACCCTGAATATCTGATATTAGGAAAGGGGTAATAGCTTGTCCAAAAAAATATATTATGGTACTATCGTGATGAGGTGGAGACTGTCACCATTTCTATCTGTTCTCAGATATATGTGCTTCGTCCTCCGTCCGCTGAATGCCATCTCTGTTGTGACTTGGAATGCTTGTGGTTCTTTTGTGTTATTCGCTTGTAAGACTTGTTTTGTGAGTGAAGAAATGCCAAAAAAAGAAGAAAAGAGGAAGAAAACAAGGCTACACAATAATTAATGAAAAATAGTAATCTTTATTACACATAGAAAGCATAAAAAATATATATAAAATGTGAGTGCATCACAGGGCGAGATACACAATGCACGCCAGGTAATAGGTCTTAAATAAGTAAAGTATAAGGAGATTAATGCAGATAATAGATAATACAAAATGACAGGGACAGATATAATATGGCAAAAGATTACCATTTTTCATTAATTATGGAGCCTTGTTTTCTTCCTCTTTTCTCTTTTTGGTACTTCTTGAGATTTCCTAAAGAGGTTTTTAGCTTTTTTGGTATATATTTTTTTGGTCAGATTACCTAGAGTACTAATTAATGTATGACTTATTTGTTTTTGGTTTATGTAATTGTTTTGTAACTTGACTATGGCTTAGGGAAGGACCGTCTTTGTGGTTGTCACCACCTCCCTCCTGCCTCTGGCTATATGCTATACCCCGATATGTGCTACGGCCATGTGCAAAGGGTCTAAGCCCTTCTGTGCCATCGCCTGTGTGTCATCGCTTATGCGATCCTGTAAGCACCTGCACACTGAGGTTGAATTGGGTTTCTTAATACAATTCAAGTGCAGTGTATGAGCTCCGCCTCAGGGCCAGATGGGAACTAAAAAGCAGCCCTGACAAAACAAAATGACCAGACCACATACAATATTGCCGCCCCAGATGAAAAAGTGGTGTGAAATGTACAGTGCTTTATCACTCCACTTATTACTGCTTATTATGCTATTTACCTACTTTTATTTTAAACAGTTGTTATATACAGTCACCATATATAATATGACGACCAAATATAATTGTTCTTAGTGTATGTATATTTTAGATAAGTTGTAAGGGTAGCAGAATAACTAGGCGCACCCCTGACTATAAGCAGTGGCGTAACTAGAAGCTGATGGGCCAGTGCAAAGTCTGTGCCAGGCCCCTGACTATAATGTATGTTCTATAGTAATAGTCTTCTCATATGGGAAAGTGACACCATACGGGCCCCCTAAACCTCTTGGGCCTGGGTGCAATGACAACCTCTGCACCCCCTCAAGTTATGTCGCTGACTATAAGTCTCCTGGGCTCCTTTCCCAGTTATCACCGCATATAAACCTGTCCAGCCACATGATGTAAAAGACAGCAAGATAAGAACAAGACAGATTCAGATTTTCTCCTTGGTCCAGGATCTTTTGGCACTTGACTGACCCATAAACAGCAAGCTGTGGTCTACCATGTGCTAATCTTTTTTCTAGCCTTACATGTATTCTCATCTTATGCATTCCCAACTTATGTGGATATACCATAAATGTTGGATACCATAAAGGTCTACCATATATGAGAATAACACAGGCTCCCGAACTCTCTCCTGTCTGGTGGGTGCCATGTAAGATATGTAAGCAGACTTCTTCTGTACAACTTCTTACAATCTGCTCAGCTCCTCCTGCTCTATAACACCCTGCCTTCAGATTGGACACTAAGTTAAACCTCTCAGCTCCTCCTGTGATATAACATGCTACCTCTAGATAGGACATTAGAATCTGCTCAGTTCTTCCTGCTCTTTAACCTACTGCCTGGAGATAGCGAAATATGTAGAATCCGCTCTGTTCCCACAACATGCTTCCTGCAGATAGGTCCTATCAAAAATATGTTGTTGTAAAAACACTTTAATGGAACTTTTACTGCAACCACAAACACAATAACAACCACAACCACCTACTGTATAATAAATTCTCTTTCCTAACTCTTCAATATGTCATACCTGATTGTGTCATTGGTTGTAGAAATGTCAAGATTGCATGATGGGTGTTGTAATGATATACTAGCAGAAGTTAATGACAAATGCTGAACAGAGGATCTTAAGCTGTTTTAGATTCAGCCCAGGCTATAACATGGATTGCCTAGTCATGAATCAGGCATTGTAGGTGAAAAGAATTGCTGAGATGGTTTTGTCATCATTTAATTAGTCTTGATAATGAGACCTTATTTTAAGAGAAAACTTAATTTAATGGCCTTGATATTGAGTGACCTTGATACAGAGAAGATGCTTGTCAGTATGCAAGGCACATGTAAATGACTAGAGCTGTTTTGACTCTTAGCCAAGTGAGTAGCACAAAGTTACTCTACATAGCCTCGCTTTACCAGTAAGTGGAGGTTGCTGTGCTATCACAACTAGAATGATAGGAAACCCTGTTTTAAACATCTTCATATTGTATATTTTGTGCATGACCATAGAGGAAAAAAGAATGTATATTTTGTTCAGCCATTTAACAAAAGAATGAGACCTGTTGTATGTGATTTTGTTCCTTTTGTGATCAGCTTCCCTGTTGTAAAATGCTAAGAAAACATTGTATTGTCAATGTTCCTGTGCATGGGCACAGTAAACCTAATAAGGCAAAATAAATACTAAAAAATAGCCTGATATTTTCATATCTGAAACAAGATAATTGGCAAGGGCATAGATATGGTAGCCGTTCACCAGACTAAGCCACAACAGGCAACAATGCATAAAGAGGCCTCTGGATTCTTTTGGAATGAACTGTCCAGACTGGATTCCCCAAGCAGCAGCCTACCTTATATATACATGGCGGTGGCTACAACAATTCATATGTCCTACTTTTAATAACACGGCAGCTGTGTACTTATTGGCATATAACCATCTACATGTTGGCTGCAAGAAACTTCCTAAATGTCTGCAGCCAAGTTCATATAAGAAATTGTCTACAGTTGTGACTAAACACATTGGAGCAGATTTACTTACCGAAGCCATTCGTGATCCAGCGGCGCGTTCTCTGTGGTGGATTCGGGTCTTCCGGCGATTCACTAAGGCAGTTCCTCCGACATCCACTAGGTGTCGCTGCTGCGCTGAAGTCCACCGAGGTCCGCCGGAGTTAACAATTCGTTGTTGGGTGCAGGTAAGCGCGTGTCCAGCAACACTTTATTTTTTAAATGCGCCGTTTTTCCGAATTCATCAGGTTTTCGTTCGGCCACGCCCCCCCCTTCCCCGATTTCCGTCATGTGCACGCCGGCGCCGATGCGCCACAATCCGATCGAATGTGCCAAAATCCCGGGGCAATACAGGGAATATCGGCGCAAAATGGAAAAATTTGCATAACCCACCGGAAAAACGCGATTCGGGCTCTTAGTAAATGACCCCCATTGTGGGGGGATTTCTTACAACATTGAGGGGAGGATTTATCAAAGCTGAAAAAGTCACAATTCCTGGCCGTGCACCTGTTTCCTTCTACTATAGCCTGAACCAGACAGGACCTTGCATAATATTGTCCAGCATTGTGGCCGTGCATTGGATATATATAAATCGATATATATCCAGAGCACATCATGTTAAAATACATGTTAAAACGCTGGAATGGTATGATTTCCAATATTTGCATTTTGAGATTTACAGACTCATAAAATGCAGACAGTAATTGCATAGAAGTTTTCTTTGACCTTGTTTTTAAGAATTATGCAAGATGAAATTCTCAAACGGCTAAACTGCCCTGGATATCTGTAATATTTTGTCAGATATGTATTGTATGGCACACCATGTGAACTGTTACACAGCAGTCTTATATTTAGCTGTGGTAATGCGTGCATTATGATTAGAGATGAGCGAACACTAAAATGCTCGGGTACTCGTTATTCGAGAGAACAAAAAACTTTTCCCGATGCTCGAGTCTCGCTCGATACGACCCCATTGAAGTCAATGGGAGACTCGAGCATTTTTTTCCAAAGGGACCCAAGGCATCTGCACAGGGAAGCTTGCCAAGACACCTGGGACCGCTCAAAGGATGGAAACACCACGGAAAGGACAGGACAACAGCAGGGGCAGCATGCAGGATGCCTCTGGAGCGCCTAATGCACCATTAGGCCAAAGATTATGGGCAACAGCTGGCATTGACGTAGATGCAAATGAACTAATGGCATCTAAAACTCCAATGAATGTGCCCTGACCACATATAGGGGACGGCAAATGCAAGAGACCCCCAGCGCACAAGGCGAGAAGGTCATTGGGCGACGATACCTCCTAAATGGTCCTCAGCTTCAAACCATGTGTGCAGATACATGAACCAACAGGAGGTGAGGTCAGAAGCGCTCAAATAATATCGTCTACTCATGTTATCTGAAAATGTGTTACCATCCCAGCCCGTAGTTTCTTGGGGTGAGACTACTGGCCGGTGGCGCTATCATCTATATCTGTCCGTGGAACCATCATGAATCCTCGGAATCTACTATAGCCTCCCTCATAACCAATTTCTGTCGGCGTTCTCCTCGATGCCCTGCCTTGTACATACACTTATTTATCATTCTGGCCTCCTGTCCTCTCGCTTCTTTTATTTGTTAAGCGTGTGCGACTATAGGTGGACCATTTGTTCCGTCGAGGCTCCCCTACGTGAACTACCTTAGGAGTGGGTGGGTGGAGGGGGGAAGTGCTGCGGTCGCAGTTAAAATCATGCTGTAGTTCGGATCGGGGCATGCTCGGTGAGCGGCGCGCCGCTGCCAGGCGAGGCTTACGCAATCCAAGCCCCGTCTCTAGGCTACTCCCCAAACAACACTTCTAAGAACCTTTTGTATAATAAGTGGAGTAGCGTTCTTATAAGTTTGGGATATGGCGGGTGAGGGGAAGTAAACAGATGCGCAAGAGCGCTGATGCGCAGTGAGCTGGCGCTCCGCTGCCAGGCGAGCTTTTCGCCAATCCAAGCCCCTGTCTCTAGGCTACTCCCCAAACAGCACTTCTAAGACCTTTTGTATAAGATCAATGTGTTAGCGTTCTTATAGTTTAGGATATGCCGGTGCGGGAATTGTAACAGATGCGCAAGAAGCGCTGAAATAATATCCCTAAATGGTAAAGTTTTGCAGTATATTTGTTGATAACACAGCAGGGGCGACAAAGTTAACAACTTGGATGTGGAATCCATGAAAACAACCAAATTTCTGCTGACACACCTCGTTTGATAAAGGACGATGTGGAGGCAGCTATATGGACACTTGGAGGTAGTGCAATGGAGACAACGTGTGGAGGCTGCATGGAGACAATTATTGATAGTGCCTGTATGTGGCAGTCCCAAACTATTTTCAAACCAGACGACAGGTAGGTTGGCCCTCCAGTAAAATGGAATAGATTGAGTGCCTGTATTGGCAGTCCCAAAAATTTTCAAACCAAGAGGTAGCAGTAGGTGGCCTCCATTAAAATGGAATAGATTGAGTGCCTGTATGTGGCAGTCCCAAAAATTTTTTAAAACAGAGGACCGGTAGGTGGCCTCTCCAGAAAAATGGAATAGATTAGTGCCTGTATTGGCATCCCGCAAAATTTTTCAAACCAGAGGAGGGGTAGGTGGCCCTCCAGTAAAATGGAATAGATGATGCCTGTATGTGGCATCCCAAAAATGTTTCAAACCAAGGAGCAGGTAGGTGGCCCTGCATTAAAATGGAATAGATTGAGTGCCTGAGGTGGCAGTCCCCAAAATTTTTCAACCAAGGAGCAGGTAGTTGGCCCTCCAAGTAACATGGAATGATGGTGCCTGTATTTGGCAGCCAAAATGTTTCAAACCAGAGGAGCGGTGGTGGCCCTGCAGTAAAATGGAATAGATTGAGTGCCTGTATGTGGCAGTCCCAAAAATTTTTCAACCAGA
Source organism: Engystomops pustulosus (assembly GCA_019512145.1). Lineage (NCBI taxonomy): Eukaryota > Metazoa > Chordata > Amphibia > Anura > Leptodactylidae > Engystomops > Engystomops pustulosus. Next base: position 41,190,480 of record CM033650.1, read on the forward strand.
GGAGCAGCTAGTGTGCCCTCCTGTAAAAGAATAGATTGTGCCGTATGTGGCACTCACAAAATTGTTTCAACAGAGAACCCGGGTAGGTGCCCTCAGAAAATTAGAATGCTGAAGTAATAGCAACAGCCAGTGGGCCCTGTCAAAAAATACCATTTTCCTCTGCTTTAAACTGTACAAAGAGGAGGAGAAGGTGAGAAAAGGAGGAGGAGGATTGGCATCAATTATTCGGTTGAGCTCCTTCACCTGTGGAGATTGGAAATTCTGAGAAATCCAGCCTTTATTCATTTTAATAAGCGTCAGCCTGTCACCGCTGTCGTCGACAGGCGTGTACGCTTATCGTGATGATCGCACCACTGCACTGAAACCCGCTCGGACAAGACGCTAGCGAGGCAGGGCAAGAACCTCCAAGGCGTACAGCGCCAGTTCGTGCCACGTGTCCAGCTTGAACCCCAGTATTGTAGGGAGCTGTTGTGATCATTTAAGGTACTGGTATGGTCAGCTACGTACTCCCTCACCTCTTTCTGTAAAGATCAGCCCTACTCTGCCGAACTGGGACAGGTGACAGTGTCTTGCTGGGTGACATAAAGCTGCAAAGCCTGGTAACGTGACCTCTGCCAGTCTGGCACAAGCGCCTCGCCTCTCCCTACTCGTCCCTCTTATCGCCGCAGAACTAAGCACTCTTGCCGCTAGCGCTGTCAGAAGGGAAATACTGTTTCAGCTTGTGCACCAGGCCTGCTGGTATTCATGCATTCTCACACTCCTTCCTCTGCAGGATGAGATGTGGAAAGATTTTGCTTGCTTGTAACGTGGTCCGGAGAGTGAACACCCATTAATCGGTGCTGAATAATATTCTTTGAACGCGAGGGTCACGGGATCAGCCTAGCATGAAACTGCCATATGCGCCAGAGTACCAACGCGTAAGAATTCACTCCCCTCACTGGCTGCTGACTGCTCCTTTCTCCTCCTCCAACTCCTCCAACCCTCTTCTTCTGCCCATCTACACCGCAACAGTGAAGGACTCAACAATGGTCCCCCTCTTGTGTCTCGCCAACATTCTCCTCCTCTTCCTCTTCCCTCCCTCCTCACCTCCACCTCCTCCGATATGCGTTAGAAACAGACCAGGGTGCTTTGGCTATCAACAGGAATATTCTTCCTGTCTCTTGTGACGAGCGCAAAGCTTCCGACTTCATGCGGACCATCAGAGTGTTCAAACAGGCCAAGCAGCGGGATGGTGAGGCTGATGAATGGCGGCATCGCCACTGACCATCTGTGTTGACTCCTCAAAGTTACTCACGCACCTGACATATCAGACCATCCACGTCCCATCCCTCATTGTAGACTTGAAAAGCTGACTGACCTGACTACACATTTCTGGTGGAATTTGACATCGTGCAGTCTACAATCGCTCTGCGCTGCTGGTAAACTCTGGATAACATGGTCAGTGTTGAATTCCACCTCGTGGGCACGTCGCACACAGTCGGTGAGCGGGCAGTTGGAGGTGGCGCTGCGCTGCCCTGATAGTGCAGCATCTGGCTGGACTTCTGAAATGCGCACAGATGCGGCGCACCTCGTGAGCAAATCAACAGATTGGGGTATGTCTTGAGGAAACGCTGAACTATCAGATTTAACACATGGGCCAGCACGCACATGTGTCAGTCTGCCGATTGCAGAGCCGCCACCAGGTTACGGCCGTTGTCACACACACCATCCCGGCTTGAGGTTCAGCGGTGCCAGCCACAGATCAGTCTGCGCCGTGATGCCCTGTAATAAGCTCTTGGGCGGTGTGCCTTTGTCGCCTAGGCTCAGCAGTTTGAGCACCGCCTGCTGTCGCTTAGCGACGGCACTGCTGCTGTGCCTAGACTACCCGACTGATGGCGCCGTGCCCACGGATGGTAGTTCGGAGGAGGAAGTGGAAGGGGTGGGAGGAGGAGGAGGCATAGTAGGCCTGAAACACCTGGACCGAGGTAGCCCCCCCGCAATCGCGCGTCGGCTTATTGAGCACCCCAGGTCAGACTCGGTCCCACCCTCCACCAAGTTAACCAATGTGCCGTCAGCGATATATAGTGGCCCTGCCCGGCAGCACTCGTCCACGTTGTCCGGGTCAGGTGGGACCTTGTCAGAACGGCGTTGGTCAGGGCACGATGATGTTGTCTGACACGTGCTGGTGCAGGGCTGGGACGGCACATCGGGAAAGAGTAGTGGCGGCTGGGGACCGAATACCGAGGGGCGGCCGCCGCCATGAGGTTGCGAAAGGCCTCGTCTCTACTAGCCTATAGGCAGCATCTTCCAGGCTAAGCAATCTGAGATGTCACATTAAGGGCTTGGGCGTGCGGGTGGGTTGCACTATATTTGCGTTTCCGCTCCAGCGTCTGGGGTATGGAGAGCTGAACGCTGGTGGATGCTGTGGAGGATCGTGGAGGCGACGATGGGTTTTTTGTGCAGGGTCCTGGGCAGGGGCTGACTAGCAGCTACACCGGGAAGGAGCAGTGGTGTGCACGGCCGGAGGTGAACGGGCTTGTTGCCACTGAGTGGTGTTTAGCATTCATATGCCTGCGCATACTGGTGGTAGTTAAGCTAGTAGTGTGGAACCCCTGCTGAGCCTGGTTTGACAAATGTTGCACACCACCGTCCCGTCGGTCATCCGGTTTTCCTTAAAGAACCTCCAGACTCCTGAAGATCTAGCCCTCCCGGCAAGACCCTCGCCACGGGAGCTTCACTAGTTGACAACATTTGGCGCTGATGCACCAGCTCTGGCCTGCCCTCTCCGTCTGGCCCCACCACTGCCTCTTCCACCTTCTGTTCTGGTCGAGGACTCTCCTCCGTCTCAGGAGCACTGTGTTCACCCGCCTCTCCAACCAGCTGGGTTGTGTCACCTCACATCCTCCGAGTCCCTCAGTCGGCCCCCCCTCGGACTTCCGCGCCGACAACAACTTCCCCACTGTCTGACAACCGTGTCTCCTCATCGTCGGACACCTCTTTACCACACTTCCACTACGTCAAGAAGGTCCATCACCCCACGACTGTGACGGGTGGAAAACCTGGGCATCGGAAAATTGCTCAGCAGCAACCGGACAAGTGGTTTGTGACTGTGGGAAGGGTCCAAAAACAGTTCCTCAGTATGCCGGTTCAAATGCCAAATTTTCCTGGAGGGGGCAACTGGGGAGGAGGCTGAGTTGCAGGAGCTGGAGGATGGCGATTTCGGTGACATGGGTGGACTGCGTGGAAGACTGACTGGTGGTGGACAATTGCTCGAAGCATTGTCAGCAATCCACGACTCACCTGTTCGCACTGTTCTGGCCTCAACAGTGCTCTACCAAGTCCCATTAACTTCAGACATGAACCTAGGGAGTGTAGCTCTGCGGGTTCCCCTGCCCCTCATCAGCAGTGGTGTCTCAACCCCGCCCAGGACCACGGCCTCTGACCCCTGCAGTAGTTGGACGCCCACGTCCCCGCCCTCGTCCTCTACCCCTAGCCCTCGGTTTAAACTTTTTAAAATAGAGTTATACTTTTTTTTTTTTTAAACTTTTTTTGTTTTTTTTGTGTTTTTTGTTTTTTTTTTGTTTTTTTGTTTTTTTTTTTTGAGTTTTTTAAAATCCAAACAATGCATCCTTTGCTATGGCATTTCAGCCATAATAAGCACACACTATGCCAGATGATGATGACACTGAGTTATGCCTAATTGAAATCCAACCCCTACTAATTTTCCCTTCGGTCTTGCATGGATTGTGCGTCACTAAGCGCAACACAGCGGTCGCAAGTCTCACTACAAAATTGCTCAAATTGGCTAGTACTATGCACTGCAGAAGTACAGCCACCAGCAGATCAACCAAAATCAAATATAGAACACTACTGTAGGCTAAGTCGCTCTTTGTATTCTCCTATGGCTATTTTTTCTAGCCAAGTATCAAAGCACACTACTAGCCAGATGAGATGACCCTCTGAGTTAGTGCCTAATTGAAATCCAACCCCTACAAATTTCCCACTTCGTTCTTTGCTATGGATTGTGCGTCACCTAAGCGCAGAACACAGCGATCGCAAGTCTCACTTATCAGAACTATCTCACAATATTGCTAAAGTATACAAATCACTGCAGAAGTACAAGCCACCAGTCAGCATACTAACCGAGAATCAAATATAGTAACGCGCTAATACTGTAGGCGTAAGTAGCCTTTGTAATCTCCTATGGCTATTTGCTAAGCCAAGTATCAAACACACGGCACTAATCCAATGACATGACACTGAGTTAGTGCCTAATTGAAATCCACCGATAAGATATTTTCCCGACTTACTCTGGCGAGAGTATGTGCTGCGTCACTATCTTACCTGGCAGTATACGCTTAAGCTGTCAGGTCGAAAAAGCGTCGCAAGTCTCACTACAATTGCTCAGAATTGGCTAGTACATCACTGCAGAAAGTTACAGCCCCCAGCAGATCAACCAGAAATCAAATTATAAGAACGCTACTGGAGCGTAAGTAAGCTGTTTGTATTCTCCTATGGCTATTTCTAGCCAAGTATCAAAGCACACTACTATGCAGATGAATACACTGATTATGTCCTAATGAAATCCACCCCTACTAATTTTCCCACTTCGTCTTTGCTATGGATGATTGCGTCACTAAGCGCAGAACCACGGTCGCAAGTCTCACTACAAATTGCTCAGAATTGGCTAGTACTGCACTGCAGAAGTACAGCCACCAGCAGATCAACCAAAATCAAATATATAAACGCTACTGTAGGCGTAAGTAAGCTCTTTATTCTTTCTATGGCTATTTTCTAGCCAAGTATCAAAGCACACTACTATGCAGATGAGATGAACACTGAGTTAGTGCCTAATTGAAATCCAACCCCACTAAATTTCCCACTTCCCCTTCGGTCTTTGCTATGGATATTGGTGCCCTAAGCTAAACACAACGGTAGCAAGTCCCCCTGCTATTCCTCACAAAATGGTACTAGATGCAAATAAAATAAAAAAAGTAGAACGTTATTGTAGCCCTAAAAGGGCTGTTGGTTCTTTGAGAATCACTCCTGCCTAAATTAAGCTAATAGACCCCTAACGCTTCCCCTGACCAGCAGCAGCTCTCCTCCAGCGGCATCCAGACACAGAATGATCCGAGCCGCGGGCAGCGGCTAGTCTATCCAGGGTCACCTGATCTGGCCACCCAACCACTGCTATCGACGTGTAAGGGTACCACGTCATGCTGGGTGGAGTGCAGAGTCTCCTGGCTTGTGATTGGCTCTGTTTCTGGCCGCCAAAAGCAAAACGCGGAGCTGCCATTTTCTCGAGCGGGCGAAGTATTCGTCCGAGCAACGAGCAGTTTCGAGTACCCTAATGCTCGACCGAGCATCAAGCTCGGACGAGCATGTTCGCTCATCTCTAATTATGATGTTTGCATTGCATATAACTATGGATGATTTATTTATATAGTTTTACATTAACATCGCTGATTCAACATTTCATGTCAGCAAATAGAAGCACAAAAGCGTTGGACGCACAAAACCGCTATGAATCACAGACTATGGCTCCAAGCCGCAGCACACCATGACCCAAGGCAATGAAACCATAAAATATTAAACTAGTGAACAGCAAATAACGGAGTAGAAATCCATTTTATAGGTTTAAAATACCAAAATTTACACTAGAAACAGATATAAAAACACAACTTGCTAAAATTCTTTTTTTTTAGCACTGAACAATTAGAAGCTACGCCTGGCCGTCTGTCCTTGGATGTGGTGGTGTGATTTAGGAAAAAAACGTTTCTGTGTAAGAGAGCATTATGGAGTTAAAGGGGTTGTCCGGAATGGTTCCTACGGTCTCTAAAATAACTTAAAACTTAGGCCTGTTCCACACTCGCAACACATGCTACCCGGATCGCGCGGCTCAAACGCTCCGAACCGGGACTGAACTCAGCATGTCAGTTCAGTCCCGGTTCGCAGCGTTCGGGCCATGCGATCTGGGCAGCATGCGTTGCGAGTTCATCGCATCACACTTGCAAGTGTGGAACGGGCCTTATACTCACCTCTATCTGGCAATCATGTCCATTTTAGTGCCTCCCGTTACTGCAGATCCTGGGAATACAGAGACTTAGTGTTTGTGTGATAAAGACAGCATGCAACCACTAAAGCCTCTGATTGCAGCTTGCAACGTGATATCAACACTGAACCACTACATACAAACAGATGCCAGAGGTGGTGGGTGGTGGTTCCCTGTCCCGGAGAGAGGAAAGTATAGGTTCATTTTTAGATTCCCTGGGACTCAAAAAAAAATCCAACTGTGATAAATATGATGAGGGGGAGGGAGGCCTTATACCACTGAAATCCCCCACTTCCCCCAGCCTCAGCTTAATTAGCATAATGGAGCTATCTAACAGTACTAAGGCTGCAGAGGAACTCTAGCTCGGGAGGGGGCTGGGCTTCAAAGCATTTCCCCAGTCACAGTGTCTCCAAAGGCTAGAGCTTATTTTCCCCCATTTTCAAACAGGAGACATAGTCATAAAACTCTTAGACCAATACTTTGATTAGGGACAGTTATGAAGTTATGGTCCATCTCATCCCAAGGGCAAACACCTTTTCGAAACCTGTGTTCGCAGAGTATCATTTCAATATATATTTAGGCTCTAGCATTATTGGGTCCAGAGATATTTATATAGGACCATAGCAAATGGGTCAGGTTTGGTATCAATGCAATCCAGAGATTCACATGGATCCAGTGATACCAGAAACCTGACCCTATGACTCCCCCCTGAGAAGCTATGACTTATCCAAGGTTCTGGAAGTAATACCAGGCAGGAGGGACCCATGACCCCTCCTGCGGGTGGACAGAGGTGTGTCTGCACCTGATATAATCAGACACCTCTGAATGCGCCTTGTCTTTTGTCTGGGAACCCATTTAATATCAAGTGCAGAGGAAGATCTTAAGATGTGAAGTATCAGGTTCCATTAGGCCAAGTTATATAAGTTAAGTTAATTAGGTAATTAACTTAATGAACTGCTGATACTTGTAGTGCTACCTTTATATTTTGTACCTGTTTAACTATGTATATCTCTATTGTATATATTGTTTTGTCTAATGTGCCCTTAAGGCAATTAAATATAAAACTTAACCTGTGTTGCTCTTTTATCTCAATCCACGAACCCAAACGTCTGTGTCTTACTTATTTACATGCTACCGGTTTGGTTCCTCACCCTATATAATCCCGTCACTGACCGGGTTTATATTAAAGGAGAACTGGTGGCAGCTTAAATTGGTTTGATAAGGTTCTGTTTCACTGAGGCTAGTGAAAGGGGTCTTATAGCTATTGAGGGTTGTGATTTATTGTTGTGTCATATCTGGAAGTTTTGTGGACAACTTTAAATAATTTCCTGCGCCTCTCAGAACCTGTGCATTCTGTGAGTGTCAAAAAAGGATAACTAAGTGACCTTGCATACTCTTCAGGGGTCCAAAATGCCACGGTTTCCTTAACACCAACCTAGAGAAATCTATTAAGCTAAGGCCTCTTTCACACAAATGTATTAAAACAGCTGTGTGCTACGCCTACAGTATAGTTTTTATATGGGTAGCACATGGCCATATTCACTGCAATGGGCAACAGGGGGATCCATTGACATGGCCACGTTTCCCACTGTCCATACCTTACCATGGGCAGGATGTAAAAAATATAGAGCATTTCCTACTTCCTTCAGTCTATGGGAGTTTAAAATATATGCCGTATATACACGTAGTATCCAGGGATATGGGGTTGATTAAGCTAGTGACATCATTTGCCAGCCCACCGTATTTTATATGGATACGGAACGGATATGGTAACATACATGAATATATGTCATGTATATATACGGCAAAATGCAGCCCTGAAATACATGACTGAAAAAAAAAATCATATGTTCCTGTGGCCTTTATGTATGTACATGCCTCTCTAGGATACATGGCGCCGTCAATGGTTATTCATATGCCATTGCAATGTCATTGTTACGTAAGTTAAGTTGCAGTTGATCGGCTGGGGGTCTGCAATTTGTGGTCAGATTATACTTTTTCAACATGTGATACAATCTTTACTTTAATTCCATATTTTTATGTTATTATTATATTATTATTATATTGTCTGAGTATTTTCCTACACAACATAAAATACTATAATCATTGATCTAGGCTGAATATAAAAACAGATACATTTTCTCATTAATATGGCCATAGTTGTAATTATTCTAGATTCATACATTTGGCCAAAAGTCCTTGGTAACAGCTGGTGGCTTCTGTTGTTGATTATGCAGCAACTTTAGTGTTTAGAAGTGATGAGTTGCTCAAAGTTAATCGCCTAAAACTGTGTGGAAAGTGATATGCATCTCTGAGCTTTTACTAGAGTCTAGATTTTGTCACAACTTAATCATTCTTCTCTTTTGCAGTCTTATTATGAGGCCATATATCTCTAGCTGTGCAAGATATGCCACAAATCAGAGTCATTCTACTTATCTTTTAAAATAAATTGAGCTCCAAAGTGTAATTTATTTGTAATAAAAAAAACATATGGAAATATTTCAGATATAAGGCATGGGTTAATAAAAGAGCCTCAGATAAATAAATGAGATTCTGAGATTGGAGAAATGTAGCATATGTCATGCATACAAGTCCCCTGCTGCAAGTGCTTTACTATCCCTGAAAGCATTGTTGATCATCTGTATAACATACAGAAATAGGTTTTGCGACAGAAATGTTTTCTATCAATTCATATCATTCTTCTGTTTGGCCAGGATGAAGTGATGTGCAACCGGTTATCCTGCTTCATTTCTGGCTTTTAAAGATTATTTCTGATCAGTTCTGAAATTGCATAACTGCAGCCTGTGTTAGGTAGCAGACATACTATATTTTTGTGTGTTGTAAGCAGCAGTAGGAACTTTTAGTCCAAGGCTGCAGCCATACAAGTATTTCTTAACCGGGCCCTTTCCTGTTTTTCATTTCCATTTTTCACTCCCCACCTTCAAAAATCTGTAACTTTTTTAATTTTTACACATAAAGAGCTGTGTGATGGCTTGTTTTCTGCGTAACAAATTGCACTTCATAGTGATGGTATTGAATATTCCATGCCATGTACTGGGAAGCGGAAAAAAAATTCCAAATGCAGTGAAAATGGTGAAAAAACGCATTTGTGCCATTTTCCTTTGGGCTTGGATATTACGGCTAATAATTTTTTTTATACTTTGTTGTACGGAGCTGTTGGGGGGTGTAATTTTTTGCGACATTTGATAATATTTTCAATGATATCATTTTTAGTACTGTATGACCTTTTGATCACTTTTTATAGATTTTTTTTATATTTTTCAAAATGGCAAAAAAGTGCCATTTTCGACTTTGGGCGCTATTTTCCGTTACTGGGTTAAAAGCATTGAAAAACTGTTATATTTTGATAGATCGGGCATTTTCAGACGCGTCGATACCTAATGTGTTTATGATTTTTACGGTTTATTTATATTTATGTCAGTTCTAGGGAAAGGAGGGTGATTAGAATTTTTTGGTTTTTCTATTATAATTTTTTTTTTTTTAACTTTTTATTTTTACTATTTTTTAGACTCCCTAGGGTACTTTAACCCTAGGTTGTTTGTACGATCCTATCATATACTGCCATACTACAGTATGGCATTATATGGGGATTTTCCTCCTCATTTATTACAATGTGCTATCAGCACATTGTAATGAAGGGGTTAAAACGACATAGCCTCGGGTCTTCAGAAGACCCTAGACTACCATGGAGACGGATCGCCGCTCCCCGATGACGTCACGGGGAGCGACGATCCTAGGCATCATTTTGAGGCTGCCGGCAGCTTTGCCGGCAGTGATTGCTGTGATGACACCCGCGATTGGTGCTGGCATCGATCGCGGGTGTTACTGGTAAGCCTTTGCTGCAATATGCAGCAAAGACTTACCGGCTATGGGCTATGGAGACGGCTCAGCCTGTGAGCCCTGTCCATGCGGCAGGACCGGACCACCGCCGTGAATACACGCCGGGCGGTCGTGAACCAGTTAAAGAGGTACTGAAGAGCAATCTGCTTCCTACACTGAGCTACTCTACAGACCCTCAGATCTGAAAGACAGCTTTGGTATCCAACCAGGTGCCAGGGGTAGCTGTCACTCAGAGCACAGAGCAGAAGGGAGGGGTTGTGGTGCAGCCAAAGTATAAGAAGTAATCAGCTCTTCTGATTGGCCTTATTCACCTGGCCATGTGCTTGCCCGGACCTTATCCTGGGTGAGCAAATGGCCAGGTCGAGAAAGCAGTGGTAATGAGCGCCCCTCACACCTTCCTTCTCATTTAAAATCTGAGCTGCCAAGGGTTGCAGCCCTGGATTATTTCTGCTAGTTGTTAAGGTTCCTTGTAGTCTCACTATTCACATATTGATAAGCATTTTAGGGCTAGCAACTCAATTTCTGACTCTCTGCAAATGGTTTGTCTGCTCAATAAAAGTGCCTACAACCAGAAAATAATATAACTAGCAAATCTAATGCCCTCTGTTCTGATGTGATCTCAATTACTTTATTTTCTTCTTCTGTGTGACCTCTATTAAAATGGCTGCTGAACTCTGAAGGAAAGCTGTTTTTAAGACACATGCTCCCTTATTGCACCCACCAGGCACTGACCTCAGTGTGAGGGCAACTTGATTTTTAAAGGCACACAATCCAACACAGCAGATCTGGAAATTTCCAAGGGCTCCAACTAGAGATGAGCGAACATGCTCGTCCGAGCTTGATGCTCATCGAGCATTAGCGTACTCGAAACTGCTCGTTGCTCGGACGAATACTTCTCGACCGAGCATCAAGCTCGGACGAGCATGTTCGCTCATCTCTAGAAATGATGTAAAAGATGAAACCTCTGTTAGACAGATATATGAAATAATAAAGAGGCAAAGCTCATGTCTTGCATTATGCACCCTTACAGTCTCCTCTGGGCACTTCAAACAAGTTTCTAAAGAAAGCATTTTGTTAATCCTCATCAGCATGTTATTCATGCCTCCAGACCGAACATTACTCATTTGGGCAACATACCTTTTGTTGCATGAATTTTACTGTTGCAAATATTTTTGACCTGGTATTTTTTGGACTTTATTTATTTTTTAATCTTATAATAATTCTCTGTGAGAAAATAATTTATCCTTCAGTGTAATTTCACCAAAGATTATACAATAGATGCCTTACCAAAACAATAGTTTGGATTAAATTATTTCTTTTCTTTAACCCCTTAGCCACGATCTAGAAAACCACAAGGAATTGACACAAAAAGTATATTTGAAAGCTGCTAAACTTTTTCTTATGGATACAATGACATTTACTTGTTAAAAGTGGACAACCCCTTTAAAGACTAAGCCAACTGAAGACTAAGTTGTAATCTAAAACTCACAATTTTTTTATTTTTACCTTTACAAAGTCATTTGCGGTTTTGGGCCATATTGTACTTCCCAGTTTTTAAACTAAAAGTGCTGTGAAATTTGCACAATTTTCTTACAGGTTTTGTTTTTACAACTGTTACTGTATGGTCCAAATTACACATCCCCTTTATTTATAAGTATTATTTATGGAGCTGTGCAAGTTGTCATTTCTTGTAGGACGAAATGGTATAATAACCAAGATTCAGACATTTGCTCTGTTACGGTATAACTTTTATATTTTGAAAGATCTAGCATTTTGGTATTGGGTGGATGTTTACCATGTTTAACCCCTTAATGAAATAGCTCATTTTCACCTTCAGGACACAGCCCAATTTTTCAAGTTTGCTTAGACAATATGCTCTTGTCACAATATGCAGTTAAAACTTTAGAACGCTTTATCTAAACATGTTTCTTTTCAGACAGTTTTTCATGACATGTTGTGCTTTACCATAATGCTATATTTTGGTTTAAAAAAATGGAAATTTGGTGAAAATTTTGGAAAATTAGCTATTTTCTGATTTCTAAATCTTATGCTCATCATACAGTTAGTCTAACTGTCCAAATTGGTAACAACCATACACTCACTGGCCACTTTATTAGGTACACCATGCTAGTAACGGGTTGGACCCCCTTTTGCCTTCAGAACTGCCTCAATTCTTCGTGGCATAGATTCAACAAGGTGCTGGAAGCATTCTTCAGGGGGTTGTCCATATTGACATGATGGCATCACACAGTTGCCGCAGATTTGTCGGATGCACATCCATGATGCGAATCTCCCGTTCCACCACATCCCAAAGATGCTCTATTGGATTGAGATCTGGTGACTGTGGAGGCCATTTGAATACAGTGAACTCATTGTCATGTTCAAGAAACCAGTCTGAGATGATTCCAGCTTTATGACATGGCGCATTATCCTGCTGAAAGGAGCCATCAGATGTTGGGTACATTGTGGTCATAAAGGGATGGACATGGTCAGCAACAATACTCAGGTAGGCTGTGGCGTTGCAACAATGCTCAATTGGTACCAAGGGGCCCAAAGAGTGCCAAGAAAATATTCCCCACACCATGACACCACCACCAGCAGCCTGAACCGTTGATACAAGGCAGGATGGATCCATGCTTTCATGTTGTTGACGCCAAATTCTGACCCTACCATCCGAATGTCGCAGCAGAAATCGAGACTCATCAGACCAGGCAACGTTTTTCCAATCTTCTACTGTCCAATTTCGATGAGCTTGTGCAAATTGTAGCCTCAGTTTCCTGTTCTTAGCTGAAAGGAGTGGCACCCAGTGTGGTCTTCTGCTACTGTGGCCCATCTGCCTCAAAGTTCGACGTACTGTGCGTTCATAGATGCTCTTCTGCCTATCTTGGTTGTAACGGGTGGCGATTTGAGTCACTGTCCTTTCTATCAGCTCGAACCAGTCTGCCCATTCTCCTCTGACCTCTGGCATCAACAAGGCATTTCCGCCCACAGAACTGCCGCTCACTGGATGTTTTTTCTTTTTTGGATCATTCTCTGTAAACCCTAGAGATGGTTGTGCGGTAAAATCCCAGTAGATCAGCAGTTGCCGCCATGTGATTGGCTGATTAGAAATTAAGTGTTAACGAGCAGTTGGACAGGTGTACCTAATAAAGTGGCTGGTGAGTGTATGTCTGCTTCATATTGTCATCTTTTTTATTTTTTTATTTTAATAGGATTTTAGGAGACTTACAGTTTGAACAGCAATTTTCCAAATTTTTAAGCATATTTTAGATTCCATTTTTCAGAGGACAATTCATCTTTATAAGGACCGATTTGGCTAGCTGCACTGTACAATCTGTGTGCTATATATATAAATAAAGGAATTATTATTATTATTATAAGGGTTTGTAAAGTTCTATTTATTGGAAAATCCCCACATACTGCACCCATCAAAGTATACAGAACAGCATTTATTAAGCTTGTTAACACTTTAAGCATCTCACAAGAATTAAAACAAAATGGAGGTTCTATTTGGAAATTCCACATTTTGACAATGAAATCATTATTTAGTCCTAACAATTACACATTTTTGTAGAATAAAATAAGAAAACACATCCCACATTTTGTTATGGAGTTCCTTATGAGTAGGGCGGTACCCCACATGTGAATCTAAACTACTTTAGACACCAACATCAGGGCACAGAACGGAGCATTCGTTCCTTCATTACTAGTGACTCGAGTCAATAAGTTTTCCCAGTTATTTGCGGCAAAATTAGGGGCATCGGCTTCTACTCAGGTCAACTTATACTTTAAGTTGTATATACGGTAAGTGTAAGTATTGCAAATGTTAACAGCAGGTGTCTGTGCTACAAGACTGTTGAAGGTGACCTATCCACAAATGCTTAAAAGAAACCTACCACCAGACTCACTGATGTTACACCACTTTCACTTTCATGTGCATCTCTTCTTCTTGTGTCTGGAACAGTGTCTTGTTTATCCTTAGATACCCTGTATTTTTTTTAAATTTGCAAATGAGCCTGAGTGGCACAGTGTTTTGTCAACTTAACCCCTTTTGGCTCTGTTTTAATTTATTCAGACCTCCAGTCCTCAGCTGCCTGTCTTGTACTGCTTCTATCCCAGGCAGAGAGCCAGTGACATATAATGTTTGGCTCACTGCCAAAGGACTTGGTGTACTACCATAATGAAAGCGACAAAATGGTTAGAAGATAGTTTGTAATAAAGGTTTGGGGTACTATGTGGGCAACATATGATATTTACATGACATTTTCATCCTTAGTATAACATCCTTCATTATATTTGATGTCATAATGTATGAAATTATTCTACAAAATGAGGCAGATTGAGCTGAATATCAGTATGATATTAAATATAGTGGGTACAGAAAGTATTTAGACCCCTTTAAATTTTTCACTTTTTGTGTCATTGTAGTTGTAAGCTCTAACAAGTTATTTTTTTGCTCATTAATGTACACTGACCGCTTGCTAAGACACTCATATTTAACTCACGTGCTGTCCATTTCCTTCTGAACCTCCTTGAGATTGTTCTACTTCTTCATTGGAGTCCAGCTGTGTTTAATTAAACTGATTGGACTCGAGTAGGAAAGGCGCACACCTGTCTATTTGAGACCTCGCATCTCAGCACACATGAGAATTATGAGGTCTAAGGAACTGTAGATGGAGCTCAGAGACAGAATTGTGGCAAAGCTCAGATCCTGCCAAGGTTACAAAAGAATTTCTGCAGCACCCATGTGTTCCTATGAACACAGTGACATCCATGATACTTATATGGAAGAAGTTTGGGCTGACTGGCCGTCCAGCCACATAAGGTAATTGTGATAGAAGAGCCTTCATGAGCAAGGTAAAGAAAAACCCCAAGATCACTGTGGCTGAGCTCTAGAGATACAGTAAGGAGATGGGAGAAAGTTCTATAAAGTCAACAATCACTGCAGCCCTCCATTGGTCACAGCTTTATGGCAGAGTGTGGTGACGGAAGCCTCTCCTCAGTGCACAACGTATAAAAGCCTGCATACAGTTAGCAAAAAAACACATGAAGGACTCCCAGACTACGAGAAATAAGATTCTCTGGTCCAATGAGATAAGGAATTACCTTTTCGGTTATTTCTAAGCAGTAAGTGTGGAGAAAACCAGACACAGCTCATCAATTGCCAAATATAATCCCAGCAGTGAAACATGGTGGTAGCATCATCATGCTGTGTGGGTGTTTTTCAGCTGCAGGGACAGGATGAATGATTGCAATTTATTGCATTATGACCTAATGTGTGGTGGCCAAATTCCAAAATAATATCAGTCATACAACCCCTTTAATGGTGATTTTTGGGAAAATGAGATTACCGAACTAACATTAGGATAGGCCATGGCATTCAGTTCTGAAGGGGTCTGGGATCTGGCATCACTGATCAAAATCTGATTAAAGATTCAAGTTTTTGTGCACCAAATTTGGGTAACATGGCTCATGATACTGTAGGTATGAGGGACAAAGGGTCATTATTTGCAAAATCAACATATTAAAAAGTACTCTAGCATCAGAATATGGATACGTTCTCCAGAATGTCAGTTGGGTCAAAGACCTAAAACAATCATCAAATAGCTGCTTGAGGTTAATCTGTGATATAATTTTTATATATGATGTGATGTTAAGTTCATACATCACTTGGCCATGGTTGCAAAAAAATTATATTAAGCTTTGAATTTTCATCTTCGGAAAGCAACAAGTACATTTAGCAGCCCCCTTGGTCTCCCCCCAAAGAACTCATACAATTTCCTCTATAAAATACCCAATTTACTTAGTAATTTACTTAGTAGATTCCAAATAACTGAAACACGACTGTATCTTAAAAGTATCTAACGGCTGCTGTAATTTAATATTTACTAATTATGTTAAGGTACATTTCCTGTGGTTTTATATTTATTTCAATTAAAACATCTAATCACTCATAATAATAGAGCTTTTATGCTGGATTTAGTCTTAAAAAAATGAGTGCCATTGTCATAGATCAAATTTAATGACTCACTTATCACAACCACAGGATTTATATTCCTTGAAATTTACATTTCATCATCAAGAATTTATTAATTAACCCTTTGAGACAGAATTTTCCTGAAAATGTTGCCAAAAAATTGCAGAAGAAATACTTTTATGAAGGGTGTAAACCTAGGACTTTTAATTCCTAACATGATCCATTAGCACGGTCATTTTCTGTCAGGAGGCTGCGGATAATAACCTAAGACCTATTAATTAAAATAGAGGATTATGATGTTAAAGCCCTTGGTGAATGAATTCCAAAATGTTCCTGTCACACCAAGGCAAGTTATGTGCCTACATCGCTTGATTGATGATGTTGGGATGACCTTCCTCTCTAGACCTATACTTAAATACTAAGCAAAGCTTTTAGGAGACTTTATACTAGGAATGGACAGAAATGAGTTTGACAAGAAACTATATGAGATCTGTAAGCTCCTGCCAGAATGACAGATTCAGAAAATTTCCCTATGTGCATATCGTGAGGACATGTCATAAGGACAATTTACAAATACAACATATGAGAACATCAATTTATAAATTGTAATACAGGCAGTTTGTCCTTAAGTTGACTTTGTATGTAAATCGGAACTGGTATATTTTATAACTGTAGTTCTCGCCCGTGCCTGCGTAATTTAGAAAAACCTGAGAACGTTCATTTACAGGTTTTTGCGCAAAACCACGCTAGGTCAGTTCTGGCATAGTTTAGCCTAAGCCTCCTTATGTATCTGGCGGGACCCAGGGGTGGAGACGTGGCCGCTGTCATACGCTGGAGTATGATGCATATCCCCCTATGAGTAAGAAACCCAAAGAGTGATATATGAAGTTAAATTACGATGGTGTATACTTTCTGCCATTGCCCCTTCTCTATACCAATTCACCAGACAGTTCTCTCTGTCTATTAGACCTTTATGGCAAATCCTACTAAGGGTTCAGAGACAAACCCCTTTTAATATTATTTCATGTTTTTTCAAAGATTAAACAGTAGATAATTTACATTACATGACTTATTTTCTTAATTTTACCATCAAGCCCTGACTGACCATGTTTTTTTGCAAATGTTGGTGCATTTATTTTCATCACCACTCAACACCCCCTTCTTTACATGAAGATTGATTCCCTCATTGTATCTGGCAGCAGCAGGCAGAGGCTCACTCCTTGTGCACTAAAAGATTTATGTGCAAATATGTAAATCTGAGTTTTCTTTAAATTGATAAGGAAAGGTATGCCTGTAAAGTTTATGAAATGTTTGGCTACTTATAGTAAACTTTAATAGTATAAGACCCTAATAAGATGACCCACATTATGCTTACCTTGTTGAAGTTTGCTGGGAGCTATGTATCTTGGACTTCTTGTGAAGTGCTGTTTGCTGCCATGTACCAGTGGATGAAGGGGTCCATGTAGTCATTAAGGCCTGAAGGCTCCCTTGTCATAACTAATCCCATATTGCACAGACCTCTCCATTCACCGGTAGCCAGCAGAACACCGGACCTCACAGGAAGTTCCAAATCCTGCTGCCCTGGGGTAACGTGGTTGCGGCTCTTGGTGAGCTTGAATAGGGTAAGTATAGGTCACCCTATTAGGATCTTATGCTAACATTGCTAAAGTTTGGTACAACTGGCCAAGCACCTTAAGTGCCTTACTTTAAAAATATAAAGTGGAATTAGGTTGTGATTTTTGTGTAAAATGTACACAGAAATGAGTCCCCATGCTTAGATTATTAGTTAATTATTAGTGAAGTTACAATTTTATTCATGTATATTATGTGCAATAATTGATTTAAAAAATCTGCTAAAAGTAAAGTATTGTGGCTGCTTTCACATAATGTTGAAAAAAAGCTATGATTAATAACTAAAGCCAGAGGAGTTGGCTGATTTCCTCTGCTCTTGTGAAGATAAATACTTTTGGTAACATTTTTTCTAGTCATCCTTCCAATTTTCATTGCCGAGTTCATTATCCTACCACTGACCTTGTAGACAATCTCTAAATGCATTGCCAGTTTTGGGATAAATTATGTAATTTATTGAATCTATATAATTTATTTGCCAGAAATAAACACATAAGTATAAGAAAGAAAATTGGTTATATTTCTTTTTTCAGATATTTATTTAACCCTTTAATTACTTAATTTTTACTCTTAGGCAGCTTGATAAATCTGGGCTATTGTACATTGTATTCCATGACATGCACTTGGAAGCGGGAAAAAAAATTCGAAATGTTGCGAAATTGGTAAAAAAAAATGCTCTATGTGTGGCTTTTATTTTCGTTCCAAATAAAACTTCCTCTTTTTCCCTTTTGGTTGATATGATCAGCAGAATACCAAATTTATATTGCTTTTATAGTGTTTTAATAGATTTTAACAAATTAAAACCTTACTATTTGTGAGACTGTATGACATTTTGATAACTTTTTATTTCAATTTTTATGTGTTCAAAATGACAAAAAAGTGGCTTTTCAGACATTTTGGTGCTATTTTCTGTTACAGGATTCACCGCTGGGTATATCCATTTTTATATATGGATAGATTTGTACTTTTTGGGACATGGATAATCAAATGTTTTATATATATAAGTTTAAATCAGTTCTAGGAAATGGGGGGGGGGGTTAATTTGAACTTAGGGGTTTTTTATAAAATAAAAATATAATTTTTTTAAACTTTTACATTTTTTTTTTTATTTTTAAGCCCCCCCACCCCCTAGGGTAATTTATCACTAGGTTGTCTGAGCAATTCTAACATGTACTACAATACTACTGTCAGTATATCAGGATTTTGTACATGATCTGTTATAATGTGCTACCGGCAACTGCAAATTTTTTTCTCATAGAATGTAGGAATTAGGACATGTGTCATTTGCACACTGGGCCTCCAGTCCGTATAGCTTGGCCACAGCTTTAACAATCTTAGCACCTCATGTATGACTAGGCAACTGCAGAGTAAACATGAGCTGCAGTGGCTGAGAAAGCAAAAAAGACTGGAAACACCTACTGCTTCAGTTGGCCTAGAGTGTTCCACTGCTTTCCACTTCACAAGGCCAACTTTGTTCCTGAAATGCACCACCATCATCATCACCATCACCAAGTATGTCGAAAGTGAAATTTTGGCCCATTGCATGCACTAGCTCAAGTCCTGAAGTGGAGAATTTCCAAATTCCTGGGCTTTGAAATGCTCCCATTCAGACTGCTGGAGACGGACAGCTTTAACCCCTTAAGGACGCAGGTTTTTTTCGCTCATTTCTCGCTCTCCACCTTCAAAAATCCATAACTTTTTCATTTTTACGTGTACAGACCTGTGTGAGGGCTTATTTTGTGCATAACAAATTTTACTTTAAGGTAATGTTATTTATTTTAACATGCCGTGTACTGCAAAGCTGAAAAAAATTCCAAATATGGAAAAATTGGAAAAAAAAAACCGCACGTTGTGGGCTCAGGTTTTATGACTTTCACTCTTCGCTCCAAATAACACGCCTACTTTATTCTTTGGTTCGGTGCGATCGTGGTGATACCAAATTCATATAGGTTTTATTGTGTTTTAATACATTTTCAAAAAAGAAAGTGTACAAAAAAGAAAAAAAAAATGTTGCCATCTTCTGAAGCTAATAACTTTTTTATACTTTGGCGCACAGAGCTGTGTGAGGTGTCATTTTTTGCGAAATGAGCCGAAATTTGCATTGCTACCATTTTGAAGTCTGTGCGACATTTTGATCATTTTTTATTCCATTTTTCATGCGATGTAAAAAGGTGTAAAAGTCGCATTTCAGACATTTAGGCACCATTTCCCGTCTCGGAGGTCACCGCCGGCCGTAACCGTTTTTATATTTTGATCGATCGGCATTTTGGGACGCGGCGATACCTAATGTGTCTGTGATTTTTACTGTTTATTATGTTTTATATCAGTTCTAGCGAAAGGGGGGTGATTTGAATTTTTTATATTTTATTAATTATTTTTTTTTTTAAACTTTTTTCTTTTTTTTTCACTAATTCTTAGACCATCTAGGGTACATTAACCCTAGATGGTCAGATCGTTCCTACCATATACTGCAATACTTCTGTATTGCAATATATGGCATTTTTGCAGCTCATTCATTACAATGAGCCACTGGCTCATTGTAACGAATCTGCAGAAGCCAGATAGCCTCGGGTCAAACAAAGACCAATCACCGCCCCCCCCCCCCCCCCCGATGACGTTCAGGGGTGCGGCGATCGGAATAAAGATGGCGGCGCTCACATGCCACCGTCTTTTAAATGCCGGCGGCGGCAATGAAAGTGTTCATAGCCGTAATCAGTGCAAGCACCGACCGCGGTTATTAGCGGTGGGGGTTTGTTGCAATATGCAACAACCCCCACCTTTGTATGAAGAGGACTCAGCCCGTGAGCCCTCTTCATACATTCCCTGTACCTGTAGAGCTACAGCGCAGAACGTTAAGGGGTTGAAGATCTGATGGCGGTGGCCATCCCAAAGTACGAAGTTCCTAGATGTTTTTTTTTCATCAGGCATCCCCTGCCTCGCACCAACAGATTGTGAACAAGATCAAATGTGCACTGCGCAATGCTATTAGTCCCAAGGTGCACCTCACGACTGACACGTGGACCACTAAGCACAGACAGGGACCTTATCTGCCCACTGTGTTAATGTAGTGGTGGGTGGTTCAGAGAAAGTAAGTGCTCTGGCTCACATTCTGTCCCCATTTCGGATTGCCGGTCAACACTCATTGCCCCCAGTTGCCTCTCCCTCCTACTTTGCTTCCTCCTCTCCTGCTTCCTGATTCTGTTAGTGCAGCACAGACAGCACCACTTCTAGCAAAGCTGTAGGGAAACAACAGCAAACCATGCTAAAACTCATACGTCTGGGTGACAGACTACACACCGCCAGGGAGCTGTAAACTCAGATCCAGGAGCAGACAGATGAGCGGTAGCTGCCGCTGAACCCCGTGCCTGGAAATGTGGTATGCGAAAATGGCGGAACCTTGTAGCAGCTTTGGGCCAAGCCAAGTTGGCACATGTCCAATGTATTGCGTATGTGCTTAATTTCATGGCGCAATGGTACCTGTCCAAATATCCAGACCTGCCAGAACTGCTGCTTGGAGCATGTGCCATGGGTTCACATTTTAATGTCTCTCAGACCTTGGTTGGCAGTCATTCTCCTGAGTGAAACTCAGTGTATGTAAACCTATCTCTAACTATGTGTAACAATTGCTGGGACACTATGTACTAAAGAATTTTGACTATTATTGTCTTGTTTCTTTTCCTCCAAATCTGCTTTTTATTCTGATTTCTGCCTTGCTAGCAACAGAACAGAAGCTCACTGGGGAGTTAGATTTCATAGTAGCTCAATGCAGAGAGGGTGGAGAGGAGGGAGCCACAGGGAAATATGCATATACGATTTCCAGGATGGGATAAGGAAAACAATGCCTCTTAGCTACTTTGTAAGAGAGCCCACTTACCATTAAGCAGGACTTTCAGGAAGCCTAATGACATGATGTGGGATAAAAGCCAAACCAGCATATCTATACCAGGAGGAACAGACTACAGTAAGGATACTATTCCTTTTTAGGAGGGTGCTTTACAAGGTAGCTAAGAGGCAATTTTTTTTGTTATCCCATGCTGGAAAATATATCTGCATAATACCAAGAAATAGCTGATTTTTGCAAATTTAGTTTAAAGGTACGGTACGCTGTAATAGAATTTTACAACAAAATGCACAGCACCATGTTTGGTATGGAAAAATATTAAAACATTGTAACAATATATGTTTTCTTTTTGATTTCTTTCTCCCATCATCTTCACTGAGGAAGCAGTCAGGTTTACTGACTGAGGCCAAAGTAATCTTGCGCTATAAAAGCCCTGCAGCCCAGTGCCACTGAATGCTGTCAGTTGATTATTGAAATATTCATAAAGCATACTTATGAAGAACCTTGTTAACACTTCACCCATTACTTGCAACATTACGGAACTATTCAAGAGAAGTTAAATTAATAGCTCGAACAATATAATACTAATTATCCATTTAAGTGAGCAAATGACAAAATCTGTGGCTTAATATGCGTAATGGCCTGTGCTGAAGTCTTACAGCAACCTAACTGCGTGTTTATATTTAGGTTTTGCAATGTACCGACGGCTAGAAATGTTAAGAATCACAGGGAATATATTTCATCATATAACAGCAGTTGATTATTTTTCTAAGGAATTTAGCTCACTGAGATTGAGAGGTTAAATGGATTGGAAATTGTCAGCCTATGGTGATTTGCTTTCTGCTTTAACAACAATGGGAAATCAATATTAATATCAATATCTCCCAGCAGAACAATTTCAGATCATCCCCATTCTCATTGTCAGCAGAAAGCGGTCACATCTATTCTGTGTTCCGTAGACAAATACTAATATATTTCCAAATCTTTGCTTACTGATCAAAATGGGCAATAAGTGGTGTAGATTTTTGAATAAAAATACTTTGTAAGCTGCCAGGACTCTTTAGTCATCCAGTGCATATACCTACAGATGCAGCAAGTGACATGCAAATGTTTGACTTGCGATTTTAGAAGCATAGATTGTTGAATGAACTAGGAGTTTATTGCACCACCCCTGTCTACTCCTGTAGCCTACTGCAGTCCATCAATAGTTAACAGCTGTGACTGACAAAGCTCTGCTCCAATCAGTCTGGAGCTGAGAATCTGGTTTCGTCGGACTGTTCATGGTATTCGGGATTTGCGCCGATGTGACAGGTATTTACAAGGGGATTGTGGCTCAGCAGTGCCGGCTTCCATGCGACAGAAATCGGGGGACGGTCCGCCAGGCGATCCGACTGATTTGGAATGAGCGCCGAATTTAACAGTAAAATTGTGTTGCAAGCAATGAACTTACACACACCTGGAAGAAGATGGTGAACTCCGGCGGACCTGAGCGGGGAAGCGACAGATGCAGGATATCAAGCGCATGATGTTAGTGAATCACGGCACAGTGCGTAGTCGTCGGAGAATGCACTTTTGGAAACTCCTCCGGATGGGTAAGTAAATGTGCCCCATTGTGTTCACATTTAGTTCTGTGGTTAAAGATATTTATATTGAGTAGTTCCTTACCATGATAGAGAGAGGCCTTTTATTCTTTATTGCAGGTATTTTCATCTTGGCTCTATACAGACTACTCTTCTGTTCTGTACTACTGTACTTCTACTATCTCTGTTGTGACCCAGCTTGTTGACTATTATTCTCAGTTTGTGTTGTTTGTATAGTTATGTGTTTGTCGTAAAGAGGGACTTGCCTTGTAGTTTTCCAGGACTCTTTACGGTACTTAAGGCAAGTATTAGGGGCCTTATGGGGGTGGAGTTACTGCTCAATGTACTGTCTCCCCTGATCCTAGTATTTTCATTACATTTAGCCTTGCGGTGCACTGTGCGGCCTAATTGATATATGTATACATGTTAGAGATTTGGGGTAAGTAAAGGAAAGATGGAAAACTAAAACTTCAGTTTTATTGTTCAAATGTAAAACCCACTTTTGTATCTGCAACTTCCCCAAATGGGCCTGGCCTTTTCTTGTGGCCTGGAGGCAGCCGGGGACCAGAATACTGGAGTGGCTGGCGGTTGCGGCCTAGGGCGTGCTGACGTCACGGTGCTTGGTATGGGGACGGGAGGGCTGTCCTACACCCTTGCAGGTCTCCAGCAGGTGGTGTGTGCAAGAAATATGGAGGGAGAGGCTGATGTACTGGTTCTCCCCGGGGAAACCTGGGGATCAGACGGAGGCAACGCTGTGCAAAATAACTCACTGTTCTTTATTGGAACAACTGCAGGCAACGGGCCAAAGCGATCTCAGAACATATGCCGGATTGTTGGAGTTGATAGTAGCATAAGGTAGCATAATAGGCTGGGATGAAGGCTTTGTCCAGATGTGGAGGCTGCAGCCCTTGTCCTAGGTTTTGCTGTGTGTCTGTGCTCGAGGTGCACAGACACGCTCTCTTTCTCTCAGTGTGTGTTCTGGAATATCTGCTCTCTAGGAGAGCTGGGGCCTAAGAGCTGCTCATGTGGTGAGAACATGTGCTCAGAAGCAAGGCTCAGGCCTAAGAGACCAAGCTCCTCCCTGTCCAGGGGTTTTGTTAAACCCTGGTCAGCTGGTGACTCACTCTTCAATCACACTCCAGTTACATAGAGGAACATAATTGGCTTACAATTTCTACACACATATCCTGTTAATCTTTGCTGTGCAGGCAGGTACAGGCATCTACCACTGCTAATTACCTCTATAGGACTGTGCAGTCTCACTGCTGGGAGAGACACAGACTGGGGGCTTATTCGCAACACTGTCTGTATATTTATTTTTCTGTTTGTCACTGTTCATAGTACAGTCATGGCCATAAGTTTTGAGAATGATACAAATGTTAATTTTTACAAAGTCTACTGCATCAGGTTTTATAATGGCAATTTGCATATACTCCAGAATGTTATAAAGAGTGATCAGCTTATCAGCAATTAATTGCAAAGTCAATATTTGCCTAGAAAATGAACTTTTTCCCCCAAAACACATTTCAACTTCATTGCAGGCCTGCCTTAAAAGGAGCAGCTAACATCGTTTCAGTGATTGCTGTAGTAACACAGGTGTGGGGGTTGATGAGGACAGGGCTGGATATCAATCTGTCATGATTAAGTAAGAATCACACCACTGGACACTTTAAAAGGAGGCTGGTGCTTGGCATCATTGTTTCTCTACTGTTAACCATGGTTATCTCTAAAGAAACACGTGCAGTCATCATTGCACTGCAAAAACTGGCCTAACAGGGAAGAGTATCGCAGCTAGAAAGATTGCACCTCAGTCAACAATCTATTACATCATCAAGGAATTCA
Organism: Engystomops pustulosus; assembly: GCA_019512145.1. Lineage (NCBI taxonomy): Eukaryota > Metazoa > Chordata > Amphibia > Anura > Leptodactylidae > Engystomops > Engystomops pustulosus. The sequence goes on from CM033650.1 coordinate 41,215,241, forward strand.
AGGAGAGAGGTTCCATTGTTACCAAAAGGGCTCCAGGGTGCCCAAGAAGGACCAGCAAGCGCCAGGACCGTCACTTAAAAGTGTTTCAGCTTCGGGATCAGGCTACCAGCAGTGCAGAGCTTGCTCAGCAATGGCAGCAGGCAGGTGTGAATGCAATTGCACGCACTGTCTGGCGGAGACTCTTGGAGCAAGGCCTGGTGTCAAGGAGGGCAGCAAAGAAGCCACTTCTCTCCATAAAAACATCAGGGACAGACTGATATTCTGCAAAAGATACAGGGAGTGGACTGCTGAGGACTGGGGTAAAGTCATTTTAATTTATGAATCCCTTTTCCGATTGTTTGGAACATCTGGAAAACAGCTTGTTCGGAGAAGACAAGGTGAGCGATACCACCAGTCTTGTCTCATGCTAACTGTAAAGCATCCTGCAACCATTCATGTGTGGGGTTGCTTCTCAGCCAAGGGAATCGGCTCTCTCACAGTCTTGCCTAAAAACACATCCATGAATAAAGAATGTGTCAGGTTCGCTGAGGAGAATGCTGGGACTTCTGGTTCTTCTGGTGGTGCTAGCAGGGTTCTCCGACCTCTGGCGTGTATCGACGCAAACTCCACCTCTCGTCCGCTACCAGTGGTCTCTGGCGTGCACCCCTGGGCAGCGGCTGCTAAGACCTTGCGCTGTCTAGTAGTTGTGTTCTGAACTTCTGGGATTTGTGGTACCTCTGCATGGTGCCTGCGATTGTGCTTGGTTATTCTGCAGCATGAGGGGTTAATTCCCAGAAGTTGTCCAGCTCCTATCAGGTTCTGGAGGTGGGGTTCTGGCTACATAAATTGCAGCCTCACTAGTCACCTGTGCCAGTGTTTGAAATCCCTTTCTTCACTTGCTCTCTGCATCAGGTTTGACTTGCTCTGTGTCTGAATTGTTGTGATCTCGGCTAGTTTTTGACATTGACTCTTTGCTTACTGATTTTGCTCTAGATGTACCCTCTCGTTGTGACTCCGGCTAGTTTACCACTCTTTTGTGTTTTATGTTTGTCAGTCTGTTCGTGTTTTCCCTTCCCACTCTTATCCAGTGTATTTTGAGTCTTTATCTTGAGTGTATTTCGAGTTTAGCGTGGGGGGGCTATAGGGAGGGACAGAGGTTGGGGCAAGCTCAGGGCACACTAGCCCCTGTCTTCTGTGTTACCCAACCCTAAAAGAAACACCGGCCACACATAGGTCTGCATCAAATATCCGACCTGCTACATTCACTCCTCCCATGGAGCCTTTGTCAGCTACGGTCGCTCAGGTCCAGACCTTAACTAAGCATGTTCAGGGTCTGTCTGCCCGTCTTCAAATGCAGGTTTCGGGGCAGACAACACCACAGGCTCCACCGCCACCACCTGCACCAGAACCTAAGGTTCCCGTCCCTGACTTGTTCTTTGGTGACCGTAGGAATTTTTTTTCATTTAGGGAGGGATGTAAGCTTTATTTTTCTTTACTCCTTCACTCATCGCGCACAGAGACACAGGGTCATTTCTCTTTTGCGCGGGGATCTGGAAAATTGAGCCTTCTCTCTCCCCCATCTGACTCTCCATCCCGTTCTTCTCTTGACGCTTTGTTTTCTGCTTTTTAGGCCAGATTTATGATGAAACTGACCACTGAGCACTGGCAGTTTCCCACCTTAGAGCTCTGTGTCAGGGAAAACTGACGGCGGAAGATTATTGTGCCCAATTCAGACAGTATGTGACTGACTCGCAATGGAATGACTGTGCCCTAAAATACCAATATATGACATTAGATGAAGCTATGACTCATTAGATGAAGCGGCCAGTCTGTCTCCAACCCGTCAAGAATTGGAATCCATGGAGCTGGCTAGCACCTCTCCTGCACAGCGGAAGCAACATCGAATAAGACACCATCTTTGTTTCTACTGTGGAAGTCCTGATCATCAGGTACACACCTGTTCCAAGAGGCAGCAGCAGGAAAAACTTCCGCTCCTAAGCAGCAATCAGGGGGACTGCTTAGGAGCTCAGGTACTCCCAGTTGTGTCTAGAATGTATTTACCTTGTACGGTTAAGTTTCAATATGTTTCCTGTACTGGTCATGCCTTCTTGGATTCAGGTGCTGCAGCTAATTTAATTGATTATAATTTTGTCTCTCAGTTATCTATGTCATTGATTCCATTGTCCACTCCTATCCAGATGTCGGGTGTGGATTTGACCCCTCTATAGGCAGGGTTGATTAAATTCCGAACCCCGCAGATAAAGATTATGGTAGGAGCTACGTATGCATGAAGAATGGTGTTCTTTCCTAGTTATGGAAAATTTGTCTGAAAATGTCATTCTTGGTTTACCCTGGCTCCGGATCCATAAAACGGGAATTAATTGGGAAACTCTGGAGCTGGTTCATTGGGGTCCTCACTGTAAGGATGACATGACCAGAGTTTCATTATGTACAGTAGTGGCGGAAGGTCGGAGTCCTCCAGATGTTGTGCTGGCAGCTGTCTCCTCCCACATCTCCTCTCAAATTTTAGCAGGACAAAGATCTGCATTTAAAGACCTTCCGGAAGGCAAATTATTTGTTTCTCTTTCTTGTCGTTTGAGAGCGTTGGAGGAGACGAATTGCTCGGTGTTGGCAGGCCATCCGGGAATGCGGAGTACCTTGGATCTCTCAAAGAGAAGTTACTGGTGGCCTCACATGATTAATGATGTGCACGCATTCGTCCAAGTCTGTCACGTCTGTGCGCGAGGAGAGACTCCCAGGAGACGTCCTGAGGGGCCTCTTCTTCCGCTTCCAGTTCCCACCAGGCCATGATCTAAAGTGTCTATGGATTTTGTCACTGATCTGCCAGCATCTCAAGGGTATATGGTGATTTGGGTGGTAGTGGACCTTTTCTCTAAGATGGGACACTTTGTTCCATTAATCGCGAATGGGCCGGGTAAGTAAATCTGCCCCTTTATCTCGGACAGTCAGGACCAACGGGTGAAATTCCTTCCCATGGCAGATTTTGCTATTAATAACCACTGTAATTCTTCCACTCAGGTTTCTCAGTTTTTTTGCAACTATGGTTTTCATCCTCGATTCTCCTTTTCATCTGTGCCTGTCTCTAATATTCCTCAGACGGAAGCTATGATGTCCAAATTGCACACACTCTGGTCAAAAGTTCAGCAGAATAATCAGAGGGCACAAAATTCTATGGTCCAACAGACTCAAAGAAAGCGCACTAACTCTGATACGTTTGTGGTGGGGGATAAAGTGTGGTTATCCACAAAAAACCTTAAATTGAAGGTCCCCTCTTTAAAGTTTGCACCCAGGTTTGCAGGTCCTTTTGTTGTTACTCAAATTGTTAACCTGGTGTCCTTCAAGCTTACTCTTCCAGCAGGGTGGTGGGTTCACAACACTTTCCATAAGAGTCTTCTGAAGCGCTATGTTGAGCCTCTTTTGCCTCTTCTTGACCCTCCTTCTCCATCTATTGTGGAGGGGAATCTGGAGTTTGAGGTGGAAAAAGTTGTGAATTCCAGATGGGTAGGCAACTCCCTGCAGTACCTGGTCCATTGGAAATATTTTGGTGCTGAGGATAGGTCTTGGGTTCCAGCTAGAGATGTTCATGGTATGGGGGAACCGGAGGGCTGTCCTACAGCCTGGCAGGTCTCCAGCAGGGTAGTGTTGGCAAGAAATGATGAGGGAGAGGCTGCTACAGCGGTTCTCCCTGGGGCAACCCTTTGGTGTCTAGAGTATGAGTCTCTTTGTAGTGGACAGGGTGCCTGTGATGGTGGCAGCCATAGTAGCAGGGACCAGACGGAGGCAGAGGTTGAACAAAAACAACTTACAGTTCTTTATTGGAACCGACAAGAACCGCAGCAACGTGCCTTTAACAGAGTAGTGGAGTGCTGAGATGCAGTTGGAGAGAGCCACAGGATGTAGAGCGCCAGCCTGGATGCAGAGGGCTTCAGGTATCACCCTTAAAGGTAGGATGAAACCCCTTTCCTCACTATACTAGCTATTAGTTCCACTCTTCAGACAGGGGCTAGGCTCTTCCTGCTCTGGTCTGGTATGCTAGCTGTACAGAGTCTGTACTGGAGTAACTCCAGTCTGCTTCTGCAGAATCCTAGGTCTGACTGCTCTCTACTCTCTTCTGAGAGAACTGACTTCTAGAAGTTTCCTCAACAGGGATCTTGTTACTCCCCTGGTCAGGTGGTGGCTGCTCCTCCAATTACATCTCAGCTCACATCTCAGCTCACAGAGACAAAGTATAACACCTGTGATTGGCTGACACATATGACATCACATAAAACAGTTAACTCCTGCCTTACCAGGCAGGATCTACCACTGCAATGTTCCCCTGTGTCCTATAAGGACTATGTAGTGTGATGTAGTGACATGCTGTGGGGCTGACTAGACCCTACACAGGCTGCAAGCTACATGGTGGGACGTATTCGCAACCACTCCTCTGCCTTGCATCGGCAAGGGTGTTGCATACCCCCGGGGCAATTGAAAGAGCCGCCCTCGGCTCGACTGCAGACTGATTGGGGCGCAGAAGTAGATAAGGGCACTTCTGGGAAGTGCAGGCTACAGGATCTGTAGAGACAAACCGCCCATGGTCCTGGAGACAGGCACCTGGGTTGGTGTCGGACTAAGACAAGGACATGTAAATGCGAAGTATGACAGTTGGTCGCTAACGCCATTAAACCAAACTGTACAGTAGGAAAGGTGTGGTGTCATGTACTGTAATCCACTCCTTGCACCAGGGCCTGTATATTTGTTATATAAACACTTCTTCCCTAGCGACAAATATATAGTGTGTATATGCATTACATTGGCATATGTGACACAATTAAACATTATACAAATGTATAAGTACCTGCTGACTGACATTCTTACCCTTGTATGAGTGGCATCCAGGTGCTATCTCTGTAACACCCCCGGTCTCCTAAGGACCCGCAGTTTACGGACTACCCACACTTACAAACTTCGGTTTGAGGCATAAGATTGCGGTCAGGGTTTTACATAGAGACGGTCCGACACAGCCACACTACAATCTGAAAAGCCTATAAGAGGGTTAGTGCAAACTACTGGCATAAGTTGACAGTGTGCAAACATTTTGTAAACTCACATTGGCTTAGGAGCCCAATGGGTACACATCTTAAACGTTACAAACGTTACATGGGTAGGCTACTCAGGGTAGCAGAATAAAATGTCTCTTTACCTGAAAAGGAAAAGGCATAGGGGATGATGGTCTCTCTGGGGTACCTCTTACTGGAGTGGAAACAACAAAACAGAGTTGAGGCACAGTCACAAGTTTTAAGAAACTGGGGGTAGGCGAACACAAGGAGGTCTGTAAGTTGGGGGTCGAGGTGAGAGGTGTGGACATGGGGGCAAAAGGACGAAGACATCTCTTCGGCCGGTTTCTATGTACCTGGAGTAGTGGACGGTCTCCTCTTGAAATCTCGTAGACTTCAGGGGAGAGACTGTCCCTAACTAGGTATGGCTCACACTCCCAACGCCCATCTAGCTTACTGGTGGGATGGTTGTTGCGCAGCCACACTCGATCTCCTGGGACAAGAGGCTCAGCACAGGCTTTACGATCGAAGTCCCTTTTTTGTTTCTCTCGGGCCTCTTCCAACCGCAGATCCACAACTTCTCTGGCATCCGCCAGGCGCCTCTGGTGTTCGTGAACCCAGTCAGTCTGGGGGAGTAAAGACTGGGAATCAGGGGACTTCATGTCCCAGGTCATATCAGTAGGGAGATGGCCGTGTCTCCCGAACATCAGATAATACGGGGTGTATCCTGTGGAGTAATGAGTGGTATTGTTGTACAGGTACACTAATTCGGGCAACAGTTTTAGCCAGTCAGCCCTTTTTGCAGGGGTCAGAGTCCTCAGCATGTTGATTAGAGTCTGATTCATCTTTTCACAAAGCACGTTGCCTTGGGGATGATAGGCTGTGGTCCTCAGCTTTTTACAGCCATATAGAGTGCACAGCTCTTGGAAGACTTGGGACTCAAATGTTGTTCCTTGGTCCGTAAGGATCTGGTCCGGACAGCCATAGGGGAGGATGAAGCTCTTCCAAAGGGCCGTTGCGGTGGTCCTTGCAGATAGGTCTCTGACAAGTACTGCAACCACAAATTTGGTATAGTGGTCGATGATCGTGAGAGCATAACTGTGACCGGATCTGCTGGGCTCCAACTTCACATGATTTAATGCCAGGATCTCTAAGAGCCGTTGGCTCACAATGGGATGTAGAGGGGCCCTTTGATTGTGTCACTCTCCTCGAGCGACGGCGCAGGCTGGGCATTCCCGACACCAGGCTTCGATGTCGGGCTTCATGTTGACCCAGTAGAAGCGCCTTCGGAGGGTGGCTTCAGTCTTCTGAGCGCCAAAGTATCCGGACTGGTCATGGTACATATCCAGTACTATCTTGGCATCCCCCCTGGGAATCACAATCTGGTACAGCCGGTCATAAGTGATAGGGTCCAGAGTTCTTCTCTTTAGCAGACCCTGATGCATGTTCAGAGTCTTTCTCTGGCGCCACAATTGAGACAGTTCTCCATCAGCTCTTCTGCGGCGGATTCTTTCAGGCACTCGCCCACTAGAGAGATAGTCCATTACTTCTCCTATGGCACGGCTATCAGCCTGAAGACTTATCCAGAGGTCCTTTTCCGCAGGGGGCTCTGACTCTTCTTGAGGAGTAGCTGACGCTGCCTCTGACGGTAAGGAGTAAACTCTCTGGGCATCTTGACGCACAAACCGGGCATAGAACGCTGGCATCTCCACATCTTCCCACTGAGCATCCGTGGAGGGTCCCTCCCACTGGTCAGGGAGACGGGACAGAGCGTCGGCGTTGTCATTGGTCTTACCAGCACGGTACTTGATGGTAAAGTTGATGTTGGCAAGTCTGGAGGCCCACTGTTGTTCCAGTGCTCCAAGACGAGCGGTGTTCAGATGCGCCAAGGGATTATTGTCTGTGAAGACAGTGAAGAATGATGCAGCCAGGTAGTCATTGACCTTTTCGGTCACAGCCCAGACTAACGCCAGAAACTCCAACTTGAAGGAACTGTAGTTTTGCTCCGGTTCTCGGAGGGAACGGCTGGCGTAGGCTATGACCCTTTCAGTTCTGTTTTGGAGCTGGGATAGTACAGCCCCTAGGCCTTGCTTGCTGGCATCAGTGTATAGGGTGAAAGGCAGACTGTAGTCTGGATATCCCAACACCGGAGGCTCAGTCAACCGTTGCTTGAGCATCTGGAAGGCAGCTTCTCGTTCGGCTGTCCACTCAATGGATACTCAGGAACGTTGGCTCTCTTTTGGCAGGTCCCTTAGAAGTTCTTGCAGGGGAGCCGCCAGCTGGGCAAACTTCGGGATGAAACGACTGTAATAACTGGCAAATCCCAGGAAGCTTTTGATGTCCTGTATGGTTGATGGGGTAGGCCAGTTGTGGACAGCTGCAATCTTCTCTGGATCTGGCTCAATTCCATGAGCGCTCACCACATGTCCCAGGTACTTGACGCTAGGTTGTAGCAGGTGGCACTTGGATGGCTTGACCTTCAACCCATGTTGGGTCAGGATTTGGAAGACTTCAGCCAGATGGTGGAGATGGTCTTCATAAGTCTTGGAGTAGATGATGATGTCGTCCAAATATAGCAGGACGGTCTCGAAGTTGCGATGACCCAAACATCTCTCCATCAGCCGTTGAAATGTGCCTGGGGCGTTGCATAGCCCGAACGGCATGTTGTTGAACTCGAACAGGCCCATTGGGGTGGTGAAAGCCAATCACTACCTGTCTTCCGGTGCCATGGCCACTTGCCAGTAGCCACTGATTAGGTCCAGGGTAGAGAAGTAGGCAGCTGACCCTAGGGTTGCGAGGGATTCCTCGATTTGAGGCAGAGGATAGGCGTCCTTGTGGGTGATATTGTTGATCTTCCTATAGTCAACACAGAATCGAAGGGTTCCATCCTTCTTCTTCACAAGGACCAGCGGGGCAGCCCATGGGCTGTGACTCTCCCGGATAATGTTGGCTGTCTTCATCTCTTGTACCAGCTTTTTCACCTCTTGGTAGCGGGCTGGAGGTATGGGCCGGTATCGCTCCTTGATAGGGGGATGAGAGCCAGTAGGGATGGTATGTTGGATCAGGGTAGTCTGCCCAAAATCCAGTGGGTGTTTGCTGAAGGCCTGGTGGTGCTTCATAACGACATCCAGGACACCTTGTACTTGGTCTGCAGGAGTAAAATCGTTGTCTCCAGTATTGAGCTCAAGCCACCAGGATTGCTTGGCAGGCTCACCTTCAGCACTTTGCTTCAGTTCCAACTGTTGGGAGGCAGACAGAGAGGTTTCCACCAAGTCTTCAGGATGGACGCTGAAGAGAGTGGCTACGGCTTGGTACTTTCTCAGATCCACTGGGGAGTCTCCCACATTTAGTAGTCGAATGGGTACTTGTCCTCGGGATACAGTGACTAGGCTCCTGGCGGCTAGAATGGGCAGGTCTTCATTAGCTGGTAGAGGTTATACTATCGCCTGGTAGTCCTGACCTTGGACGCCCATGCAGGCTCGACACCATACTAACGTCTCAGTCGCTAGAACCTGAATAGTCCCCTGAATTACCTTCTGGGAACCATTGGGCACTGTTGGCAGGGAGTCGTGGAGAGCCTTCAGCACTTCAGGGTAGCAGTTGCGGAGGACATTGGTACCCAGTACCAGAGAGAAGTTACCGTTTTCGGGGACTCGTGTCACCACTACGCCCTGTCTGGTTAACTCAGTGTCTCCAATGGTTAGCGTGGGCTCCCAGTAGCCGCGGATGGGTACGGGTTTTCCGTTCGTAGCAATAATGTTCAAGTAAGCCTTTGGAGGCTGGACTAAGGATGCTCCTCCTCGGCATTTCTCGAAGGCAGCACTCCGGAGGGTGGTCACTTGAGAGCCGGTATCAATTAAGGCCGGTAGGGTAACTCCGTTGATGGTTACATGAACCATGGGGCGAGTCCCCACGAACCTGGGCATCCAGTTGGCATCTCCGGGACTTACAGGTTCTTCCCTTGGAGGTCGTCCCTTAGCTCCAAGGGTTTGTCGTTTAACTGACGACATCCATCCTCTTCATGCCCATATTTATGGCAGTAGCTGCACCGCTGGCGGGGTTTCTTCTGACTCCAGGTGCTTAACGACTTCGCTTCTCTTGGGCGCTGTTTGGCCGGGGAGTCACGAGGGGTAGTTGACCGTACAGAGTTCTCTGGAGGTTTCTTCACTTCCAACTGGGTCAACCGATCGAGAATTTCATGCAGGGTGTCCGCCAGATTAGAGACCTGTCCTGCTAAGCCAGCAACTTCCGTAGCCGCAGGAGTAGGTGATGTCGACTGCGTTGGATGGCAAGCTAGAGCAGATTCCTCCATTTCCACGGATTCAGGCTCTTTCTGCGGTCCAGTAGGCAGTCGGTCCCCTAATATGTCAATGGCAATTTCCTTAAACTCAAGAAAGGAGGCCTGGGCATGTTGAGAAGAGATAATCTTTAGTTGACACCTTTGATTTCTATCAACAAGACCATTAATGAATTGTTCCCTCAGGGTTTGGTCAGAGGTTTCAGCGTCTTTGGGCTCAAGACGGGTTATGGCCTTCCATATCTCCTGTAGGGAGATGGCAAAGTCTCGGAGGGACTCTTGGGGCTCCTGTCTTTTCCCGAAGAATTGCTGCTTCAACTCTGAGGCAGTACACTTGTCAAAGGTGTTGCGCAACCTATCAAGAATTTGGACCACATTCTGACGCTGTTCTCGGGGCCAAGACTTGACTTCGCGGAGAGCGGGTCCTTTCAACTGCCCGGTTAGGATGCCCACTTTCTGTTCCTCTGTGAACGGGCACAGGGCGAAGGTGGCTAACAATTTGTCTCTGAATTCAGAGAGAGTGTGTGATTCTCCCTCGTAGTGGGGTAACCAGGGGGCCCCCAGATAGTAGGGCATAGTCAGAGGCATCATGGTGGGGGTCACAGGGACACTAGCTGTAGCAGGGCTGAAGGGACTCTCTGGAGGACTTAACATGCTCCGGTACCCTGAGGAGGGACCAGGGGACGGGACTTGCTCCAGTCCCGTATCTTCGTCCTGGGCGGACATGACTGGCTTAGCTGAGGGATATCTGCAGGGTTACACAATGTCCGTTGCTATGGGCGATGGCTAGAATGGGACGTGGGCACTTTAAGACACAGTCACTATTCCCTGGGAGGTGAGCCAATAACCTAGAGTCGGAAACAATCTCTACACCCCTTTAACTTCCCCAGCGGTACTCACTCAGGATCAGCCGTGGTGACAGGACAGCTCCGGTGCATGAAGGACTCCGTTCCCGATGTCCGGCAGGCAGCAGGGGCTCGGGGATGCTCAGCGGTGCTCTCCAGTCGCAGGACACGTGCGCCGGAACTCCGGATGAGGCGCACGGTGCGGCAGGCTTCAGGCGCGGCCTGCGCCGAAATCCAAGATGGCCGATTAACCCTCTTCGTTGCCGGCCGCACACACTCCAGCTCCTCCACGGTACTTCGCGCCACTCGCACAGGAGGCGGAGCCTAGTGACGACTCCGGAGTTCCCGCCAGTGAGGATTTGGCGGGCTGGAAATACTTGCTGCGCCACACGCCTCTGAGGTAAAATGCTTCAGGCGCAGCAGCGCCGGATGTAGCAGAGCTGACAAAGTTCTTTGCCGGGGTTAACCTCTTGAGTGCTGGAGCAGAGCTCGACAGCACGTGGCAGCAGTATAACACAGTTCAAAGTAGTAATGCACACAATCACTTGGGCCTAAACCCGGATGGCAGCAGGGTTAGGCAGCACAGTCTTTGTAATTAAGTACAATCTATAGTGCCAGAATAAGGCACAGAAGTATATATCCTGTGGTTCGTGACGCCACTTGCAACATCCCCCACCGGGGCCTAGCCTTTTCTCGGGGCCTGGAGTCAGCCGGGGCCTGCAGTACCTGAGTGGCTGGCTGTTGCGGCCTAGGCACGCTATTGGCACGGTGCTTGGTATGGGGGAACCGGAGGGCTGTCCTACAGCCTGGCAGGTCTCCAGCAGGGTGGTGTTGGCAAGAAATGATGAGGGAGAGGCTGCTACAGCGGTTCTCCCTGGGGCAACCCTTTGGTGTCTAGAGTATGAGTCTCTTTGTAGTGGACAGGGTGCCTGTGATGGTGGCAGCCGTAGTAGCAGGGACCAGACGGAGGCAGAGGTTGAACAAAAACAACTTACAGTTCTTTATTGGAACCGACAGGAACCGCAGCAACGTGCCTTTAACAGAGTAGTGGAGTGCTGAGATGCAGTTGGAGGGAGCCACAGGATGTAGAGCGCCAGCCTGGATGCAGAGGGCAGGCTGGGAGGTAGCTGTGTCCTAAAAGGATGCTTCAGCTTGTCCTGGGTTGCTTCAGGTATCACCCTTAAAGGTAGGATGAAACCCCTTTCCTCACTTAACACATGGGCCAGGCATGGCACATGTGTTAAATCTGATAGTTCAGCGTTTCCTCAAGACATACCCCAATCTGTCTGATTTGCTCACGAAGGTGCGCCGCATCTGTGCGCATTTCAGGAAGTCCAGCACAGATGCTGCCACTCTCAGGGCAGCGCAGCGCTGCCTCCAACTGCCCGCTCACCGACTGTTGTGCGACGTGCCCACGAGGTACTACTAGTTCACTGCCTCCATAATAATAATAATAATAATCTTTATCACTCTGTCATGGCCATGCTGTTGCCCATAATTTTGGCATAATGGTGCGTTTAAGCAGCCTCGGAGGCATCCATGCATGCTGCCCCTGCTGTTTCCTGTCCATTTCCGTGGTGTTTCCATCCTTTTCTGAGGTTTCCAGGTGTTTGGCCAAGCTTCCCTGTGCAGAGCCTTGGCCCCCTTGAAAAATGCTCGAGTCTCCCATTGACTTCAATGGGGCTCGTTATTCGAGACGAGCACTCGGGAAAAGTTCGTCTCGAATAACGAGTACCCGAGCATTTTAGTGCTCGCTCATCTCTAGTGATAACTAAATGGCTCAGTAAACAAAACATAGAGATTTGGGGTCCATGGCCTGGAAACTGCACAGATCTTTATCCCATTGAGAACTTGTGGTCAATCATCAAGAGACGGATGGATTAACAAAAACCAACAAATTGTGACAAAATGCAAGCATGGATTGTGCAAGAATGGACTGCTATCAGTCAGGATTTGGTCCAGAAGTTGATTGAGAGCTTCCAGGGAGAATTGCAGAGGTCCTGAAGAAGAAGGGTCATCACTGCAAATATTGACTTGCTGCATTAACTCATTCTAACTGTCAATAAAAGCTTTTGTTACTCATAATATGATTGCACTTGTATTTCTGTATGTGATAAAAACATAGATCATAATAGATCATGTGAAAATATAATATTTGTCATAATCAAAACTTATGGCTATGACTGTAATTGTGTTCTGAGTTCATATTTAGAGTAGGAATTGTCGATCAGTAGTCCCCTAGCTAGGGTTTGCAAGATTATTTGGCTGGGAATTGGGGTTGTGGGTGAGTTAAGGGCTTAGACTCCTTTCTTTCCCATGACAGTCCTTGTCTGTCCTGGACTCTACCATATACCTTAGATTCTGTCTGAGTTTGCTGCCTGTAACTGATCTACAGCTTTTTTTGGATTTTTCTGGATTGGCTGACCAAGCATCCTACTTCTGTGTAGTAAATAGACCCTAAGTCTTCATTTTCCACAAAGCGCTCAATTGAGCAATTCAGCTATGGTTCCCTGGAGTCAGTATTTTACTATTAATATAATATCTATATTATATATATATATCTATATATATAGTATATATATATGAGTCCAATATGGTTATGTACCTTTTATTTTTGTCATGAAAGCCTCAATTTGAAAATACAGAATATCAAAGAAAAAATAATCAGATCTTTAAAGATTTCTACTTGCTGAGCATGTGTTACCACTTCTGACATGTGTGTTTTAGTAAATACCTGCATTCTGCATTTATAATTGAGCAACAATTTACTTATTATTACAATTACTTATTACAATGTATACTTTTTATTTTTGTCCATCTCTTTGTTATTAAAAATGAATAAATTGACAACTGGATATTAACTATCTTGCCAGAGAGGTTTGTCCCTAAGGGCTCTTTCACATTGACTTTGTTTTTCATGTCCGTGGTTCAGTGATTTCCACTGATGCCTCACAGAGTCATTGATTTCTATGGGTGTTTTCACATTGGCTTGTATTTTCACTGATCCGTTGTCCATGGAAAGAATTATGAAACAGGTCCTATTTTTTGCATGCATGTGCATCATCGAAGGTAATAGAAGTCTATGGGCCCACAAAAAAAAAACAATGAAACATTCTTTTAAAAAAATAAAAAAATAAACTGATGAGGCTGAAAAGCCAGGTGTGGTGTTTTCAAAGCAATGTTAAACCTTCAGCAATGGATGCAGAACTGAAGCTGAGCTCCAACGGCAATTTGAAAGAGCCCTAACTCTGAGACTGTCACCCTTGATTAAATAGTGTTTGTGTATGTAAGAACATATTCCCAACTCCAGACTGGTAACACAAGCTTTTTAACATACTTATAAGATTACTAGAAGGAGAATGATACAAAACAGGATAAGATGAAAGATCCCTTGGAATTGTTATTTAATTACCTACTTAATTACTAAGCAAAAGTGTCAAAAGTGCTGACTTATCCTCAGCGAAATCCATCTAACAGCGTGAGCCTATTTTTTCAGAGGTGTCCCTTAAAATGGGTTTTTAACATACAGTTTAAATTTATAGGGTACACATATATAAATTATAGTGTACATGACTGTGTGACATTACTTCAGAGAAAGGTGATTAGTCAAAGGATAGTTACCAGGAAAATGCCTGCTATTAATTACTAATAACTGTTTATCCAGACCTAATGTCAGCTTAATGGATTTTACCATGTCACCTTTTTAAAAATAAATTTGTGTGTTTCTTCCTGACCTATTGATATAATAAATGTATAATTCCTGCTGTGTGACCCTCGCTTGTATGCCCTTGGAAGGTAGAAAATGCACACAAGTGTTGATGCCGACATGGCAACTTTGACACAAAGAAGTTTTTGGCTCAGCTTGGAGAAGAAAATCATAAAACATATATGGTCTTCATACACTGAATAATTTTCACAGTGCTTAGTTTCTGCCCCTTTGCTTTTGCATACAGGCATGCAATAATTAAAAGATTTCTGACGTCACTATTATGTTCAAAAGGTTAGTCAAAATGTTACTATCTAGGCTTCTAAAATGTTAGTTTTTGTACCAACCTCTCCCACTCCAGCACAGACCACATTTGTAGAGTGCACTCAAATACAAATATTGGGTCATGGACCCTCTGAGACAGCAGCCAAATTGTAACAAAGTGTTAACGGACCAGAGTAGTAAAACACTGAAATCAAATATAGAATAGACACCTTTACAAATAGCTGGAGGACTAGTATAAGAAAAGTTTGGACATCATCATCATCATTTATCAATCAGGGATTGTCTGTGGAAACTGTAGTCATGTTTGCAGTTGCATGCACTAGGTCAATAGATGGCCGTACTGTGAAGATTAGATGCCAAGACAAGATACACAAAGGACGGTAAGGAACTTAGTGTCACGATAGGGGGGCAAGGTGAACACTGGTCACGTGCAGATACTGATACTCAATAAATAAATATAATCAGAAGATAAGAGCAGATTTAACAAAAAAATGTACAATGAAAACCTTTAAAAAAACACTTCTATGATATAACCCCCCTTATCCAGACCATTAAATCCCATAAGCTGCTGCCCTTTGTAGTTTGTGTTTAGTTTTATATAAGAGCAAGCATTATTACAAGTCAAATCTAAAGCATAAAGACCAATCACTCTTATTCTACAGGATGCCTTTCGGCAGTAGTCTGAATTGGCTTAAGAAGTGGCGCACGGAAATGAGCGTATAACATGAGGCAGCATAGCCAGCAATAGGCACAATGCCTGAGCTATGAACGCTTTTTGTTTGCTCATACTCTTATCTGGCTTAGCTACCACAGTGAATAATAATACTGAATGGTTCGCCAGTGAGCTATGAATTCCTATTTCCCTACAGGTTAAGAAAACTAGCAGTATTTCCGAGCGGTGTGATTCTATGGAGTGCATCTTTTAAAGCTGCTCCAAGGATAAGACTGTTGTTAATTTTTCTTTGCAGTTACTTAAATCCCATTGTTCCTTCATAAAAACCTTATATCATCTGTGTGGAAACAAGACAATGCAGCGGAAATGAAAAATGAGTTTGAGTAACAAGTTATCTCACTTCAAAGGGACTACGGAAATAGTGTTTCAAAATAAGGTTTATTACTTTTTCCCCAAGATATATGAACTGGCGTTATCAGTTTAATGCAAAAATTGGATTTATATAGCAATAAAAAGGAGGTTCAAGTGCTATTAAACGTTAACTACAGTCTAAAAAAAAAATGCATTAATTCTGCACATTTACAAAAGTTCCATTGTTTGCAGGGGACAATTAGGAATCATTTGAAACTAGATTTAGGCTACTTTGGGTATTTGGAATAGTCTGGAGCTAATGACATTGTGTTGGCTAGACAGCGAATGCACAAACGTGGGGGAGTTATGTATTTTCTTGATCAATAGATTCTAATGGTTTTAGCAGAGACAGCTGTTACATGGTATAAAGACAATTATTGGTAGCATTTTGCCCGTTTAAATATTTCAAGAAATGTTGTGCAGAACTTTGCTGCATGAAATATGTGCATTCAGGAATCCACTGCTTGGATGATTTTATAACTGACTGAAAACCATTATTATTTTATTATTAACCCCTTTGGTTAAAAATCTTAAACTTTTTCATTCAATGTACAGAGCTGTGTGAGGGTTTATTTTCTGTGGAACAAATTGTACTTCTTAGTGATGGTATTTATTATTTCTTCGGTGTACTGGGTAGCAGGAAAAAAAATCCAAATGCAATGAAATGTATTTTCCCCATTTTTTGGGGGGCTCAGTTTTTAAGGCTTTTGCTGTACGCTCCAAATTACCCATCTCCTGTATTCTTTTGCTCCCTCTAATCACGGGGAAAACAAAGGTATACAGGTTTTAAGTTTCTTTAATACTTTTTTAAAAATGTTAACTATTTGTACTATTTTTTTTTTTTACCATATTCTGATGCAAAAAAAATTCTTCAGACCTCCGTATACAATGCTATATAAGGTGTCATTTTTTGCCCTAGAGAAAGGGGGTGATTTAAGCTTCCAAATTTTTTATTTATTTTTTAAAATGTTTTACTGTGTTTTATAGATCTCAAAGGACACTGTAATCCAATGAAATCAGATTGTTCTTGCCATCTACTGCCAATGCTAATGTATTGCAGTAGATGGCAATATTGGAGGTGACCTGACGCTGCTTGTAATACACAGGCAGTTTCAGATCGCTGCTAATGACATGTCCTAGAGCAGTGATGGCGAACCTATGGCACTGGTGCCAGAGGTGGCACTCAGAGCCCTTTCAGTGGGCACTCAGGCCATCACCAGAGAGGACTCCAGGTATCTTCCTGCAGTCCCAGACAGCCCAGAACTTGCTGTGCACAGAGGTATTTTAAAGTAACAGCTGTACCTGGGACTATTTTCTGCTTTATTGGTGTCCTCAGGGGCTGGTATTAATGAAAACTGTGACAGAGAAGGGAGTATAAATCACAAATTAAATTTCTGTGCTGGCACTTTGCGATAAATAAGTGTGTCTTTGTTGTAGTTTAGGCACTCGGTCTCTAAAAGGTTTGCCATCACTGTCCTAGAGTCTCTTACAGGCTCCAGGTTGTCATGGAAATGCGTCGCAGTGACTATCTTTCCAAGAAGGTGGCGCTCATGCTTACCGTGGATTTGAATGCTGCAGGAGACTTTACCAGCTGCATTTAAAAGGTTAATAAGAGCGTTAAGAAAAGTTCAATCCTCACCTTTAATTCTGCTAGGAAACAGTGAAGGGTTGATTTCTATTTTCCCCTAGTGATTGAAATATTCTTTTACTGTATAATTCTCATCTTACTTTATGAGCTCGGTAACTGTGCCTTTTCTCAGTGGCTTCTTTTGGAAAATAATTGATTCTTTGTTTAGTTAGATTAGGCTCTCATTACAATTTAAACATAAAGAAGTACAATATGCTGAATGATGTTGCTTTTGTTTTAAAACTATACTACACTCGTTCAAAGATATGCCCCCCATCTGTGAATCAACTCGTACAAGGGGGCAGTAACCATTTATCTTAATACAACACCCATAGATACACCCAGTTAGAAAATTGGGCATCGCAATGGCATATTATTGACTAATAAAATAATATTGGTTTAAAACCCCTGAGTAGGCCTTTTCAACATCCCCCACTGGGGCCTAGCCTTCTCTGGTGGGCCTGGAGGCAGCCGGGCTCAGAATACTGGAGTGGCTGACCAGTGCAGTCTAGGGCACGCTGTTGTCACGGTGCTTGGTATGAGGACCGGAGGGCTGTCCTACAGCCTGGCAGGTCTCCAGCAGGTGGTATGTGCAAGAAATATGGAGGGAGAGACTGATATAGTGGTTTCTCCCTGGGGCAACCACTGAGTGTCTGTAGGATGAGTCCCTGGGTAATGGATGCGGGAGCCCATGGGGGTAAGCAGCTGTATCCAGGGATCAGACAGAGGCAATGTTGTGCAAATTAACTCACGGTTCTTTATTGAACAGCAGGCAGTGGCCCAAAATGAACATCGGATTCTGGTTACTGGAGTGGTCATGGAGAGTGGTCTGCAGTAATAGTGCACCAGCCTGATAGTAGATGCAGGCTGGGATAGTTGAGGTGGAGCTGTGTTCAAATTGTGGAAGCTGCAGCTCTGGATTAGAGTCTCCTTACTCCCTTTATGGAAATAGTATCTGCAGTACACTGAAGGTGTGCTGCACACACTGTCTCTCTCTTTACTTAGACTAAGAACAGACTCCTGAGACAGATGGATCATGAGGTGTGACTCTCTACTACATGCCTCCTACATGCCTACTCAGACAAGCCATATACTAATCTCTATAGGGACGGGTTTATTTGAATATTTGTTTTGTTATAGTAGTTGTAAGACCACAAGTAATAAGACCTTTCATCTTTGCCCTTAGTGACATTTAACAGGTTCTTTCCACTGTTGGAAAGTTTACTCTAGCCCCCTCCTAACCAATTACTTAAGCAAACATGTGCAAACATGTGCACACGGCGCACATGTATTTATGGAGCTTGTGCACCAGTATTGTTTTGTTGCACAGTGTCTTACACAGCACAATATGATGCACTAAAAAGGGGCATTCTGGTGTGTATGGACACAGCAAGTCCAGCTTAAATGTGAGTGCACCCAAAAAAAAATGGTGCATTCGGTTTAAGCACTTTGGGCTTGTTCTGGTATTCATTAATCTGGTGCACTCTGTTCGCTAGTGAGAGAAAACCTCATGTAGTACAGTTTGCTCCACTATTAATAATTGTGGCCCAATGTCTTTCACCTGTTTAATTAAGAAAATGCAGCTATAATCACAAAGCTGATTATGATGAAGTTGAAATGTAATTTTGACTGTAACGTATGAATGCACAATAAAAGTACAGCTCTGTTTTGAGGTAAAATGTGCCTCGAAATCAGTCCAGAATCGTCCTCACATTCTCTTCAATTGATCATTTATTTCCACTAGTGGATATTCCTGTTTCAGGAAAAAAATAACATGAGCTATTTTCAAGTTGATTATGTGCAGAAACTTTTGAATAAATTCTGTAATTTAACTCCAAAATCTGCTATAAAAAATAGTAAATCCACTGGAAACAGTGGAGTAACAGGAACCTATCAAATGATGTTAAACTTAGAGATGGAGGAGGTTAGAGGAAAATTCCTTTCTGCATATACAGTATTTGAAAAATTAGAGCTGGGCCCTCCATGAAGGAAGGTGCCTAGACAATTCACAAAGTATAGTAATGTCCCTTTAAACATTTGTATCACTTCCACAAAAAAAAACATAATAATACTGACCCTGTAGAGAATTAGTTCTAGCCTCAAAAGTCATACTGCTATAATAGCAGATCTGTTGAGTACATAATATGATCTTTTGTAAAGACATGTAAATGAGTCATTCCTCTTGTGCAGCTTATAATCGAGGTGTTATTATGGCTAAATACAGAATGAAATTTGACATTTAGTGCTTTCAGAGAGTTATGCAAATTCTCAAGATTTGTTGGTGCTTTATCTCCTCTTTAATTTCTTTAATGGCAATGCAGCCATTTTGTAGCCATTAGAATCCTGTTACATTTAAGTAAAATGCGTTCTCAATTAAATAAAGATGCATTTAAAAAAATATAAAGGATTTGTATCACAATGGAAATTGCGCTTTGAATAAAGAAAAACATCTACAAGACAAGAGATAATTCATCAACTCCTTTGTATCACTGAGGCAATGGAAAAGCTGGTTGTCTACCGTAGCTCGATCATGCGCTAAACCTACCCCCAACTCAATCATAGTTGATGCAGAGACAGTGGAAGGGGATGGCTTGGCTACCAAACTGATCCACACAGCCCACTTCATCACGTAAACTAGGGAAGAAGCTCTCTGCCTCTCTCGAAGTTCACATTAGAATAAATGGAAAAACTCCAAAAACTCCAAACTCCATATGCCTTTGTCCGCATTTTGAAACAATTCAGTACTTTGTATAAGTTTAACTTACATTACCTGGCTTTAGGGGCATAACTAGGAGAAGCAGGACCCCACAGCAGACTTCAAACATGTATACACACGCACACATAGAGCATATACACACATATAGTGTGCCATATACAGACAAACAACATATACACAACATACACCATATACTGCATATATTCACCATATATATGTTATATATATATATATATATATATATATATATATATATATATATATTATGCTGTACAATGTGCAGTATAATATGTATAGAATGGTGCACATCCTCCATTCTTTATTGTCACCTCAGATGCCAGGACCCCCTTACACTGTGGGCCCCATAGCGGCTGCTGTGGCTGCTACCCCTGTTAGGTTCATCCTCAAAGGGGATAAGTAAGTATATTGGAGAAGAGCCAAATTCATGATGATAACGAGCTCAGTAGCCTGGGAGTTAATTAAGCCAGAACAGAGGTGGCAAATGGGAAGGGTCAGCTCCAGGTTTCAGTAGGCCACTGGGCGACAGAGCCTCAAAGGGCCCCTTTGCAGTGAACTCATGTGGAAGTATTAAAAATTCAGAAACTGAAACAGTCTCCTGTTCCCTAGTTTATCATATCAAACAGCCTCCTCATGGTTATTTATATAAGTCCCCTCACACCCTATGGATTAATTAGATACAACCCCCATCACCCCCATGCAGTCCTGTGTGCCCCCCCCCCCCCCCCATCAGTCCTGGCACCTGCCCTGCAAATGGGAAGTCACATTTTTATAAAACAATAAACTGATAAAGACTATAGCAATAATGCAATAAATGTATTGAATTCTTAGGGCACTAAACAACTCAATCCATCTCTCCATGTCTTCTCCTATTTTTAAGTTGTGGTGGGTGGGGCTTTTTATATGCTTCTAGCCCAGTGAACTGATTATGTATTAGGTAATTATTTTGGTGAACCAACCTTCTAAGGTAACTCTGACTGGCTAGACAGCACAGAACAAAGGAGACAGTTTCCACACAATAACAAAAGGTGCCAGTTAGAAGAGCTGAATAATTGGTTCGCCAAAGCTGTATCTGCAACTGCTGACATGTGCTTTGACCTTTTTGGAGCACATCACTATGGCTCTCCTGTTGACTCTTTCTCTTATAGTAATAGACATCTATTATTTCCGATAGGTAGCTTGTCAGCAGCTCTTCACTGCAAATTTATACCACAAAAGCAGGTGAACAACATTATAGAAATTACAACAAAAGGTAGCAATGGAGAACTGACACATTGCACATCTTACTAAACGCCATGATAACGATGATTCTTAACATAGGAGCATTTTAATTTAGAAAGAACTCTCTTCTTTATCTCTCAAAAAATACATAGAGCGGGATTTTTGTTTGGAGAAAAAGGAAAGCAGCAAAATAGAATTTTTGTATTTTCCAACAAGGTGGATGACAAGTCACTGTAAATATTATCATTAACATGGACTGTGTGTACAAGGTTTATTGAGTTGTAGTCTATTTTATGAAGCCTTATGTGAAGGTTAGGAGTTTGTAATTTTGCTCTTTTTATCCTGTTCATATTTCATTACAGTGCATTATCATTTTGCAAAAGTACCTTTATTTTATCAAAATATATTGGGGGGCATTTGCCAGTGTCTTTATGTCAGTTTCTTGGCATACAAGTCTTTAAATGGTAACTACTATTGGATGTGCTCAAATATTTGCCCTCCACACTAAATGGCACAACATACACAAGTGCGTGATAAATTGCCCTGCATTGTGGGCAGATTTAACAGTCTGTTTATGAGACATTTTTTTATAATTCGCACCAAAAAATTTTATTCAATTTTTTACTGCACATTTATCAAGGGGTTAAAGGAAACCTGCCACCACGGATCTACCTATAAAGGTAGATCAGGCGGTAGGTACCTCTATAGGACATGAGGATAGCCCTTTTAAGGGCTAATCCTCATGTCCCCTGTATCTTTGAATAACTTTTAATTCCCTAATATGTACATTTTCTAAAGAGGCTATTGGGGTGTGGAGTAGCCGAAGCTGAGGCTACATGGCGCGGCTACTCCACGCCCCAGTAGCCGCTTTGATCCCCCTACCAGAAATCTTCGTCGTGCAGCTCCTCGTAGCTGCGCGCCCTCATCCTTGAAGCCTGTCGTCTGTCATGCAGTGACCGCACAGCCGCGGGCCTACAGTTCTGCGCTTGCGCAGATGGCAGGCTTCTCATACAAAGGCCTGCAGTTATGAGGAGCTACGCACTGAAGATTTCTGGTAGGAGGATCAAAGAGGCTACCGGGGTGTGGAGTAGTCGCGCGGTGTATCCTCAGCTCCGGCTAATCCATGCCCCAGTTATTAAAAGATACAGGGGATGTGAGGATTAGCCCTTAAAAGGGCTATTCTCATGTCCTACAGATGCACCTACCACCCAATCTACCTTTACAGGTAGATCCGTGGTGGTAGGTTTCCTTTAAGACACTCGTAACACTGTGCTGCATACTTTTTTTGATCAGTCCTTGACTTTTAAGACTGGTTTCATATTCGTTACGTGGTCTTCAAAAAGTTTGTGCCTTAATGCGAAAAAGGGTGTGTGCTAAAATTATGGAAATATTTGTTTTCTAACATAAACGCAGCCAACTCTTAAAAGGTGCAAAGTTAGACAGTCTTATACTAAGTCAGATTCAGCAACACTGCTTTATGAAATCTGGTGCAGCCTTTTATTTACATTTTTATATGTTGTGAAATGGCAAAAAAAAATGGAAATTATTTTCAGTTACAGGGTTCACAGGAATAACAATGTAAATAATAATATATTTTGATAGATCGGAACTTTTGGCATTTTTTCTTACTGTATTTATAGTTCTTTAATTTATAGAGCCCTAGGATGTCTTATCACTTATACAATATAGTGCAATATTACTGTACAGGCAGGCTTCTTTACAGATTCTACTTTGACAAGCAAGAGACCTTCAGCAAGGGTGTCATACCAACCAACACCTCGTGATAATGTCAAGGGGGCGCCGGACGGATTAACAATAGGCTCAGCCTGTGAGCCAGTTCCATATATATTTAACAGACATGTGATGTAAAGATATCACATGTCGTAAAGGTGCTAAAGGAGACAAAATAAAACTCATCATCCCTGATGCTCTCCTTCTCCTTCATACTTCTCCCTGTCAGTCTTTCCTAGAATTGAAACTGATGTCTTCAGTCAAGTCATCAGACACATCCACACTTGGACACTTGGACAAGTTTGTTCTCTGAAGTGGAGGCTATAGACTTAGTTATTATTTTGTTTTGGGAATTTGGGACCAATTACTAGTTTCCATGTTTTTCATTAGTTATTATTCACAATTTAACATGTTTTCCCTATTATGGCATAAGTAGTGTTCATCCCAAAGGGCTGTAATCCTTCTTTTAGATCTGTATGATTAGAGAATTGGAGCTGTAATTTAGGTAAAACCATAACTTAAGGGAACTTTGTGAAATAACACTGAATTCTATGGCAGAATAATGAGCCATTGGTAATGTGGTTTACCATTCTGAACAACCCACCCAGAGCCGTTTCTAGTATTTTTGCTGCCTGAGGCAAAATGTGAAAATGCTGCCCCTCGTGTGCCCAATGATGACACCTCACACACTAGTAGTCAGTCAGTGACACAGATATTAATGACTTCTAGTACCTTACAGGTGATGATCTGCTCCATCAGGAAGAGAACTTCATTACGATTTCTCCCGCTCATGGTTTTTTCCACACGGTGCCCCTAAAAATACTAGTTACTTACAGTATAATGGAGCATGTTCCTAATGTATATTATCCTCACAATGTGTCTGAACACACTATACTCCACATAAAACATCCTTTATATGGTCATCCGATTGGAATTATAGTATATACAGCACCCACAATTTATTAGTTCCCCTAATTTAGCCTCCCCCTGCAGACACAGTCTTCAGCAGTCCCCCCTGCATGCACAGCCTCCAGCCCCCTCGTATACTCAGCCTCCAGCCCCCTGTATGCATCCTCCAGCCTCTATATACACAGCCTTTAACAGCGCCCCCTGTATACACAGCCTCCAGTCCCCTGTATACACAGCCTCCCGCCCCCTGTTTTAATTTGTTTGCTTATTTCCTCCTTTTAACAATGGGACAAGCCAGTACCAATAAATATCACCATAATAAGAGATAAGAAGCCAATGTACAATGTACAAATAACGATCGTCTGGTTAGAAAAATCTTCTTTTCCAACTTCAATAGGATTTTTGTCATAATGTTCAGTGTTTAAAATATCTCAGTTTTCATGATACATTCACAATCTGCACGATCTGTTGCTTCCTTGGGGAAAATATTTAATTTCCAAATTTTTGTGCCACATAATTAAAATTATGCAGAGAGAGAAAATGTATAATTAATGATATGGCCCTAATTGAAGAGTATGGGAGAATATATTATTTTAAATGAAATATGCTACATCTTTCACATCATTAGCTAGCAGGACTCTTTAATGCACATTCTTTTATAGCTATGGGGCATCGAAATGGTCCTTTTAATAGGCAGTCATCTGGAGAGAACTATTATGTTATTCATCACACTTGGATGAACATACAATACTAAGAAGCTGTGCTCTGTGAAACTGTGCAAAAGTTTATGGCTTGTTTCATGGCTGATTCTCAGGCATATCCATTATAAAGCTCAGTGCATGTGCAAAGCTGTAGATGTTTTGGAAATGAGCCTGTATGTCTTTCACAACATGCAAGTGCATTGTGTATTTTTCAAAGTATTTAATAAATGCGATAAGTAGAATGTACGTATTGTAATACTTAGAATCAGGTGTTTGGTGTTCTTTATTGTATGACATCTTCTATTGTTGTATGTGAAAAGGTCTTTGTGCAGTGTGCATCCATCTTAGACCCTAGAGCTGAATAACCTGTAGCTCAAAAAGTATTTTGGATCAAAAATAGATTGGATACTAAAAGTTGTAAAACAAAGTAGTAAAACGGTCTCATGTTATATTTGAGTGTCAACAGCAGCATTCAGGGCCAACACAAGTGGACCGGGACTGCCGGCTGGTCGGAAATATATTTGATTGAAAGATGTTACACATAACACGCCCAGCTCGAAAGGGCCATTGTACACAGTGGCAAAATCTTTGGTACTTGTGTTTAATTACAGGTGCTGCAAGTTTCTTCCTTTTGCATGTTCTGGTTACAAAGCCCTGGTAGACATTGGGAATAACATTGGATCACCAGTGGCTCACTTAATACTTACACTGGGCTTCACAGTAACACAGTAGACTGAAGCGCTCATCAGACTTTCTCTGTCTAGATTCAATGACCGATCTGTCTCTGACATCAGTGATAAAGTTTTTGCACGCAAAGCTAGATTTTTGCAAATCACAGACAGCATACCAATGACTGTGCGGCACATATAAATAAACAGCACATAACAATATCCTGCACATACATATATACAAAAAACTTATATACTACAAGTATAAATAACCTAATATATCCGCAGTAAATAATCCCAGATAAATTTTTACCAGCATTAAATGTACTGCACACTTGGGCTGCAGTATATAGTAGCCCTTAAACTTGCCCCAGCAGTAAACAGTAGCTCTCACACACGCCCCAGCAGAATACAGTAGCCCCCACACATGCCACAGCATTATATAGCATATATTTAAAAAAAAACAGAATGCTCCCCTTTCCGGGCTCTTTGCAGCCACCTCCTCCCCACTCCCAAGATCTTCTGCTCTAGGCACTGATGTCAATGCTTATGCAATGGCGCCTGAGTCATATAGATGAGGCACCGCTGATCACTATTGAGGACCGGGATGGCAACCACCGAGTGGGAGGTGAGGGTAGCATGCTAGGCAATCACATACCCTCGTCCTACCCCTCCTCCTGGCCCTCGGCCCCCAGAAAGCTAATTGGCCCAGATCACCCTTTCCCCCTGCCCCAGGTAGTGGAGCTATATGAATCATCTACTTAACTACATCATATTGGTTGAAACTCTTTCTTGAAACACATAAATTTTTCTAGTACTTGATGGTGCTAAAAATTGGTTGTGAACTATAGATAAATAGAACTTTTATTATAAGAGCCAATCTTTTCACTAAGGTTTCACCAGAGCATACACTGCATATCATCTTCCATAGTTGTAGCTTTAAACTGGTTGCTTAATCATAGTTTGCAAATTTTTACTCAGGGAAGAGTTCTTCTCATTTTTCATCCAACCTTCAGTCTACCTGATGTTCACTCTGATCATTTTATTGGACAGAAAATGTTGGGTTTTAGGGATTTAAGTTTTGCTTTCTTGATTACAGCAAGTGTGTCACGGGTGCTCCCGCGACCCACGTCTCGGGTTGCGGGCTCACCCGTGATGCTCGATGTACCCCAGCACCCCACCACCCTGTCTTACCTCTCCTCATTCCGGATTCCCATCCATTGGCCGAGCATGCACACTCCCGTCTCCTAGGACACACATGCCAGAAGATTTAAAGGGGCAGCGCACCGCTAATTGGTGCTGGCCCTTTTCAGGAAAGGGATAAAGCCCGGCATCTACCAGCATTTCCTGCTGGATCTTAGTGCTTATACCTTTGAAAAAGCTGTTTTCTGTGCCTCGTGCTAGTGATTGTATTTCCCTTGTGACCCGGACCTGTTCTTGACTTCGTTCGACAGTGCTCACCTCTTGCTTTGTCCCTGACCTTGAACCCCTGCCACCTGCATTGACCATCTGCCTGTCCCCAACTCCGAGATTACCTGCTGCCAGCGTGGACAAGTCGAGCCTGTGGAACGACCTGGTGGTACCACGCTGCAGAAAGACCAAGCTGCTTTGGTGGACTCTAGTGAAGACTGCGTGCCACTTAGATTCCGGTCCCAGGTGTCAGCTTGTGTCATCCGTGTTGGCCAGGGGGTTCACTGACCCCGAGCCTTGACAGTAAGATCCGGCCATAGACCCCACCAAGGTTCCACTATCTAGACTGGCTGATCTTACCACCGTTGTGGTCCTGCAGTCTCAGCAGATTGCTGTGCCAGGAGAACAGCTAGGCCGAGTCACTGCCATGTCTCAGCAGCTGCTTGCCACTCAGCATCAGCGTCAGATTCCTACGACTGCTCCTGCCACTTCTACTACCCCAGCTTGTCTTCCTTCCGCTGAACCTAGGCTACTACTGTCTATGCCGATAAGTATGATGGGGACCCCAGGCTGTGCAGGGGATTTATTACCTAGTGTTTCTTGCACATTGAACTCATGCCATCTCAATTTGTCATGGAGCGATCCAAGGTAGCATTTATCATCAGTCTTGTCTCCGGGCAGGCCCTGGCCTGGGCTACCCCTCTTTGGGATCAAGACAATCTGGTCACGGCTACTCACACGGCCTTCCTGGCCGAATTCTGGTCCATGTTTGAAGAACCTGCATGGGCCTCCAATGCCGAGACAGCGATGCTGAACCTGCACCAAGGCGACTCATCAGTGGGAGAATATGCAGTTCAGTTCCACACCCTGGCCTCAGAACTTTCATGGAATGAAGCAGCTCTGACCGCAGCCTTTAAGAAAGATCTTTCAACTCCATTCAAAGATGCTTTTTGACCTGCCTTCCACTCTGAGTGGTCTCATCACACGGGCCAATCGGACTGATGTGCGATTTACGGAGCGCGCTGAGGAACTACGTTTCAAGCAACCACAAGCCTGGGTTAGATGTTTACCTCGCTTGGAACCTGTCTTCTGCTCCAACTTCCGCCTGTATCGTCTGCAGAGGAACCTATGCAGGTGGACAGTACCCAACTCTCCCTCCAGGAGCGTTCTAGACAACGTCTACAGAACCTCTGCCTATATTGTGGCAGCCTGGAGCATTTCATTGGGACTTGTCCTGTCTGTGCCCAATGTCATGGAAACGCCAGCACCTAGGGTTTTGGGAGAAACATCCCTAGGTGTGAGCAAAGATTCTCCATGTCTGGACATTCCCATGCTCCTCAGTGTTGGCACAGGTAGCCAGTTTCAAATGTGTGCCTTCAGACTCTGGGTCTGCAGGAAACTTTGTGGATACTGCCCTGGTTTCTCAGCATCCCATCCCAGTGGTCTCTCAAGAAGCTCCTGGTCATCTCCTCAGTCAGTGGCCAGATTCTCTCCGATCCAATCCAGTACCACACACAGAGTCTGTTCTTCTATGTACTGCCTCACTCCACCTTCCCCTTCCTGCTGGGTCTTATTTGGTTGCAGTTCCATGCTCCTCCAGATTGCCAGTCCCGCTGCATGGTGGTTTCTGTTCCAGTACCCGTCTCTTCTGTGGTTAGCAAGCCTTTGGAGGGTCTCCCAACTTGCTTTATGGACTTTCCGGACATTTTTTCTAAGAATAAAGCCGAGACTTTGCAGCCTCACTGCCCCTATGACTACCCTATTGATCTCCTACTGGGTGCGTCTCCTACTGGGGCCAGGTGTACCCACTCTCTGTACCTGAAACCGCTGCTATGTCGGACTACATTGAGGAAAACCTGCAGAGGGGGTTAATTCGTAAAAATCCTCTCCCACAGTTGGTGCAGGCTTCTTCTTCATTACCAAAAAGGATCGGTCACTCCGTCCATGCATTGAATACCGCGGTCTTAACAAGGTCATTGTTAAGAACCGCTATCTGCTACCTTTGATCACAGAGCTGTCTGACCGCCTGCGTGGAGCCAAGGTAGTCTCCAAACTACACCTTCTTGGAGCCTACAACCTTATCCGCATTCACAACGGTGAGGAGTGGAAGACCGCCTTTAACCCCTTAACGCTGAAGCCACTTTTCACCTTCCTGACACAGCCCATTTTTTCAAATCTGCTCTGTGTCACTATAAGTGGTTATAACTTCGAAACGCTTTAACATATCCAAGTGATTTTGAAATTGTTTTCTCGTGACACATTGTACTTCATGTTAGTTACAAAATTTTGGTTGTATGTTTTGCATTTATTTATGAGAAAATCAGATATTTGGTGAAAATTTGGAAAAATTCTCAATTTTCGAAATTCAAAATATTCTACTTTTTCCACACATGAGTCATAACACCAGAAAACATAATAACTAACATTCACCAAATGTCTACTTTATACCTCCGTGGTTTTTTATACATACTATCATTTTTGTAGGAGGTTCTGGGGCTTTGAACGATAGGTGTAGAGATGAGCGAGCACTAAAATGCTCGGGTACTCGTTATTCGAGAGGGGTTAAGACTCGCTACAGACACTTCAAGTATTTGGTGATGCCGTTAGGACTTTGCAATGCCCCTGCTGTTTTCCAGGAATTCGTCAACGATTTTTAAGGGATCTATTATATACTTGTGTAGTGGTCTATATTGCCAACATTCTGGTGTTTTCTCCAGATCTCGAGTTTCACCTGTCTCATTTAAGGGAAGATCGAAGGTTCCTAAGGGCCAATTACCTTTATGCCAAACTGGAAAAGTGCCAGTTTCACCAGCGGAGTCTTCCTTTCCTAGGTTATATTATCTCCGATAAAGGTCTCCTGATGGATCCTGCCAAACTGTCTGCTGTTCTTCAATGGCCTCGCCCTAGGAGTACATGCTACACAGCAGTTTCTGGGCTTTGCAAATTACTACGGGCAATTCATTCCGCGCTTCTCCTCTCTGGTGTCTCCAATTGTGGCGCTTACCAAGAAGGGTGTCGATCCCCGACTCTGGCCTTCTTCAGCTAAAGAAGCCTTTACGAACTTAAAGTCTGTGTGTGCTTCAGCCCCAGTTCTTGTATGTCCCGACACAGAGAAGCCTTTCCACCTGGAAGTGGATGCCTACTCAGTGGAGGCCGGTGTGGTGCTCATTCAGAAGGGTCCCAAGGGCTGAACCCTAACCTCTGTTTTTTTCTCTAAGGCTTTCTCCTCCACAGAGAGGAATTATTCCATAGGAGATAGAGAACTTCTGGCCATCAAACTTGCCCTGGAAGAATGGCAATATCTTCTGGAGGAAGCTTACCGCCCGATCTGCATATATACAGACCATAAGAATCTCCTGTATCTACAGACAGCACAACGTCTCAACCCTAGACAAGCCCATTGGTTTCTCTTCTTCTCACGCTTCAACCTCCTGATCCACTTTCATCCTGCTGAGAAGAATATCCCCTGCCTCTGTTGTCATAGGAGAGAACCCAGCTTCTTGGCACATTATTAATCCTGAACAGCAGGGTTGTTGCTGCTCCAGTGGATTTTCCTCAGCTACCTCCTCGCAAGACCGGCTCTACAGAAGAAAATTCTGCTTGGGGACATTGCTCACAAGTGGTTGGGCACCCTGGGGTGCAGCGCTCTGTCGCCCTCGTGTCCCGATTCTACAGGGGCCAGATCTGGTCAAGAATGTTCAGGACTTCCTGTGCTTCCTGTGCCCAGAGTAAGCCGTCACATCTCATGCCTGTTGGTCTCCTTCTGCCGTTGCCGATACCCAGCTGCCCGTGGTCTCACGTGGCTATGGACTTCATCACGGATCCTCCGCCTTCTTCTGGCAATACCATCATCTGGGTGGTAACAGACCATTTTTACAAAATGTCCCATTTTGTCCCTCTTCCTGGCCTGCTATTTAAAAATCCCTGGCTATAAACTTGGTCCTCGTTTCCTGGGTCCCTTCGAGGTGCTAACTCGCATTAATGCAGTGGCCTACAAGTGCATTCCCATCTACTAGAGTGCACGCTCCGGCTCCAGAAGATTTAAAGGAAATGGACCTGCTGGATCTTAGTGCTTATGCCTTTGAGAAAGCTGTTTCCTGTGCCTCGTGCTAGTGATTGTATTTCCCGTTGTGACCCCAGACCTGTTCTTGACTTCGCTTTACCATCTGCCTCTCCCCGACTACGAGATTTCCTGCTGATTCTGTATCTCGACCTTAGCTGCCACCGCAGACAATTTGCGCTTGTGGAGCAACCACCTGGTACCATGCCGCAGCAAGACCAACCTGCTTTGCGGCTGGCTCTGGTGAAGACCAGGTGCCACTTAGAGATCGGTCCTAGGTGTCGGCTTGTGTCATTGTCCGCGGTGGTCCGGGGGTTCAAAGTGTAATTGGGATACGTTAATTTTTAAACTTCATTTCTAGCAAATCAGATTTTATGGCTATAAACTAAATTTGATCAAAGGTGATTTCATTAATATGGAAAAATCCAAGCTTTGCATGTGGACAGCATCATTTTTGTTATATCAGCAAGTAGGATGTATGAGGCTCTGTAGGCCTGAATTTATATTCCACCTTATATGCACCTAGTGTTTTATTATGTCCTTGGCATTTGCAGTTTGTATCATATTTGCCATAACTTCAGTAAATGAAGTTTATTTGTGATTCCCCTGCGATTGTCTTTTTTTATATATCATCTGTAATTCTAAACCAGACAGAATCTGTTAAAAATGCACATATATATCTTTTACTTTTATCGATGCTTGTCGAATATATGCTGTGGGTGTTAATTTTGTGTAATAGAATACACAAGTCTATTGTGATTTATAGCATTTTGGTACACCTGACAAACTAATTTGGAGAGAATGTAATATATGTTTTCACTTTCAGTGGATTAATGTAGAAGTGCTTTGTCATGCAGGGGCTGACTGCTTAAGTTGCGGTTTTTACAGAATATCAATTTTTCTTGTGGAATATTCAGAATGAGTGAAGATTTCACAGTATGACTTATCTGGTAATACACAAGTACAGAAAATAAGTATATAATCAATAATGCAAAGGAAACCACTGAATCAAAGAAAATGTGACAATCCTCAGACAAGGCAGTTTTAACAAATAAAATCATTAAATCATAAAATAAAAGGCAAGAAAACTTCTACTTAAAATTAAGACTTCTATGTGACGTCAAAATGTGTTGGTCTCTATGTCAGTGTAATATAAAAACTTTAAAGGGAACCCCGACTTGTTAACTTAAGGGGGGACATTTACTATGCCTTGTCCAATGTGCATTTCCAGCATTTTGGATGATTTTCTCCCACACACCCCTTTTTCAGAAAGTGGCTATGGCGGGGAACAGGGCGGTGAAGACTTGAACGCATTGATCCAAAGTATTTAACTTACATCTTACAGTAAAGAGGTGGAGGCTAGAGATGAAATATCAGCCAAGCTTGACCTGGCAGAGATTTCATTCCAGTGCATGTAATCACCAACGGATTTACTAAGAGGCTGAAGCTTCTTTGTAAATCCAGCATGCAATGTGATGGGAAATTTCTAAACTGGAATTGGAAGTATTAATAAATTCCTTCAATGGTTAAGGCTTTGCAGCACATATTTTTGTACAAACCCGTTGTAATATAAAATATAGTTTCAGTTTCTTTAACATATTTGTGATTCCATTTTCACTCCCCACTTCATAAGCCATAGCTTTCTTTTACTGTCTTATACTTTCCAACCAACCCGGATCCAGTGGGACAGTGCCGGATTTCAGGGTCTGTCCCACTGTCCCGGGTATCAGGAGGTATGCTCTATGACATCAACTCTTAAATCAGTGAAGACGCAGAGAGCCATAAGAGTACATTGCAAAAAACTAGACCATGCCAAACTTTGAAGGAGCTGCAAAAACTGGAATTGAGTAGGATGCCGGGGGAAGTCCTTCAAGGTCGCACAGTAACACAGCCGGTGAAGAGCGGAGATAAAAAGCGCAGAGGACTCGAGTGTATTTCTGGATCAAGAGTTGGTAAATGCTAGTGAAAGACTCTCACCTTGTGCATTAAAGTAGAAGGCATATCACGTGAGGAAGACCTTCTGATGGTGAAAGAAGACGCTAGTGAAAGAAGACAGGGGTCTGTCCACCCAGACGGCAGACTAGATAGTTTGATGGAGGTCCACGGAAGTCAAAGTATTTGACTGCACCTGACGAAGGCTCCTGTCCGGAGCTGAAACGTGTTGTGTTTTACCAATAAAATACCTAAAGGACAATAGTACACTTCTCCTTCATTGAGTGTCGCAGTGGTGATTACACCAAGACCATCTTCCCGTGTACCTCCATGAAACTTTGAAGGAAGGTTGTCACACATGCTGAATACAGTATACAGTATATGCATGCACATGCTGAAAATGTCTACATAGGTGGGATGGAACCATAGTGATGACGGAAGTCTAAGTTACGATATTCATTTATTCTATTTGTCACCAACTTACCTGTGTAATTGGATTTTCTGATTGGTTTACAACTGAAATGTGTGCCAAGTGGGGAGATTGGAGGTTATTTAAGGAGTTATTCCACACATGGCTCCTTGTTCAGCCCAATAGGATAAAACATGTTGAGGGGCTATGTGTATGTGTGTCTAAAAGGTTTTAACTGCAATAACAATTCAGTGTAAACATACTGGGGGTCATATACTAAGGGCCCGATTTGCGGTTTCCCGGCGTGTTACCCTAATATTTTCGATTTGCGCCGATTTTCCCTGTATTGCCCCGGGATTTTGGCGCACGCGATCTGATTGTGGCACATCGGCGCTGGCATGCACACGACGGAAATCAGGTGGCATGGCTGAACAAAAACTCGACGGATTCGGAAAAACCGCGGCATTTAAAAAGTGTTGCAGAACTTGCACTTACCTTCACCAGTAATAGGCCGGTGAACTTGAGTGCATTCCAGCGGGCCTTGGGGAACTTCAGCGCAGCAGCGCCACCTGGTGGACGTCTGAGGAACTACCTTAGTGAATCCCGGCCGGACCCAAATCCACCGCAGAGAACGCGCCGCTGGATCGCGAATGGACCGGGTAAGTAAATCTGCCCCACTGTATTAAGTATACAGCACATAGTGTATAGTGGATGAATGAGAGAATCCAGGATCATTGATTTTACACAAAATTAAGTGATAGTTACATTTTACTCTAACTTTGAGTTTGGGCAACCATAGGTTTTTCAGCTCAGCTGAGTTGTCTAAGAAAAATGTGTATGATATTCATTTCTAGCATAGTCTCAAGTTCAGTAAGAAAAACATTAGATATTGTTGCAGGGATAAATGGAGAAGAAATATTGAAAGGTTGTCAAATAGAAGCTGCTCCATTTCCTTTGTTTGGCAGCAACAATTTATGAGACAATATCTTTTGAGACAGTTATGATAAACTGATGAATTGTGTTTGTTTTCATAATGAACAGTAACAATCTGTAAGCTGCTTTTCATCTTAATTCCATCTCTTAATCGGAAAACTAGTTACAAATTCTAAAAGACGATGGAAATATCTCAGTTTCCAAAGATGGTGTGGCTCTCTTACTTACTTACCTTATATACTCGAGTATAAGCCTAGTTTTTCAGCACAAAAAAATGTGCTGAAAACCCCAGACTCGGCTTATACTCGAGTCAAAAAAATAAATATATCTAAACTCACCTTTCCGGCGACCCCTGTATATCTTCTGTGCGATCTGTCCGGCAGGGGCTGGCAGGCTATATACACTGGGGCAGGGGCTGTGGCTGGCGTAGATACACTGGGCAGGGCGCCTGGCTTTATACACTGGGGCAGGGGCTGGCTGGCTATAGACTGGGAGGCTTGACCAATGGGCATTTCCCACCCCTCGGCGTATACCGAGTCAGAGGTTTTCCCAGTATTTTGTGGTAACTTAAGGGCCCTCGGCTTATACTCAGGTCGGCTTTACTCGAGTATAATACGGTACTCAGCTTTTGGTTATGCTTAGCAAACATATGGGCATTCCAGAGACAAGCAATAGATAATTAGGACCCTTACTTGCTATAACCATTCATTTCAGTACTGCTACGCTGGTGCGGCCATTCTTTTGCCGTAAGATGTCTATGACTTTCCACCAGGGCCAGCTGAGTTATATGATCTCTAACCAAACCACTGGCCCACAATGTACCACTTCAGTGATTTTCTACTAGAGTGGCAAGAAGCATCGATTGACACAGTGGAAGGTCATTAGGGGGTCAGTTTTATGTTCCAGGTTGGAACATTTGTGGTGTTTATCTTTTTCTGCTCTTTTTGCTTTTTTGGCTTTTTTTTGCATAACAGGTTTTTGTTTCTGTTTGTTTTTGGCCCTTTCGTTGTCGGCACAAAAGGTGGCAAAATGTCTCGTCGCAACCCTGTATCTTCATTTACATAAGCTGAATGGATGGAACTATTTTGATTTAAAATTGCACAATTTGCCTCATTTTTGCAAGATGTGCCCAAATTGTGACTTTTTATATTCCACATCGGGATTTTAAGGATAGTCCAGGGCGCAATAAAAACTCATATTTAAGATAGTCTTCAACAACCATTAGCAATCCATGTGTTGCCAGTAGCTTTAATACCCAAAAGAGAATTGACTGAACACAGCTAATTTTTACATTAAAAAAATGTGGCAATCTGAATACCCGTTTTAGTCGAACACACATGATCTAGTTAAAACCGATATGGAGCACCCAGTTTTAGTAATACAGACATCGTGGAGTTGTTTGGCAGGTTGTGGAGCAATCCCGTCTATGCAACGCTTCCATGTGCTGTCCCTATGAACATTTGAACATAGGACAGCGCAAAGTCACTACCATAGACCCCTTGCTGAACCAATTCATGTATTGCACAATGGAACTTTGCGTTGGCACACAGTTGTTTGGCCAAACTGACAATCCGCATCCCCATCCTGGTCTATGTGTAGCAACTTTTGATGTTTTTCACAAGCTTTTGTAGGTGCAACGCTGTCAATCAGCTCCATGAGCGTAAGACCTGCCAAAAGATTTATCAGGGGCCAACGCTTTAAGTTAATTCTGACAGCAACGGAACTCCAAAGACAGACATCAGAAACTCCTCGTAAGACCCGAACCCAACGGTCCAAAATAATTACCCCATCACCCATTAATTATGAATGCCATAGAACAACGATCTTTCATATAAAATGCCATGGCATAACGATGACAGGGATACAATGTGCTGTACTAAACATACACGTCACACGGCCACTTTATTAATACACAACCTGTCCAACTGCTCGTTACACACTTAATTTCTATCAGCCATCAAAGCTCATCGAATTGGACATAAAGATGGGAAAAAACGTTTGCTGGTCTTATGAGCTTTGATTTCTGCTAGCGACTTACGGATGGTGGGTCAAATATGCATGCGTCAACAACATGAAAGCAGGATCCATCCCTTCCTTGTATCAACGTTCAGGCTGGTGGTGGTGGTGTCATGGTGGGGGAAGATTTCTTGGCACTCTTTGGGCCCCTTGGGTACCCATTGAGATTGATCTTTGCAACGCCACAGCCTACCTGAGTTATGTTGCTGTACCATGTCCATATCCCTTTTGACCACAATGTACCCAACATCTGATGGCTACTTTCAGCAGGATAATGTGCCATGCTCATAAGCTTGAATCATTCTCGACTGTTGGAGGTATTCTTGACATGGACAATGAGTTCAAACTGTACTCATGGCCTCCACGTCACCAGAGTCGTCAATCAATAGAAGCAGCTCTTTGGGATGTAAGGTGGAAACGGGAGATTCGCCAGCAATGATGTCAGGCGCCGACAAATCGTGCGGCAACTGTTGTGATGCAATCATGTCAATATGGACCACAAATCTTGTGAGCAGATGCGTTCTAACAGCACCATGTGTTGAATCTGTGATCCCACGAAGAATTGAAGCAGTTCTGGAAGGCAAAAGAAGGGTCCCACCCGTTTACTAGCATGTGTACACCTAATCAAGTGGTCCGGTGAGTGTATAAGTATTACACAAACCACACAAACAGAGAACTATAAATAACTAAAGACTGTTCTGCGATGACTAAGCCTAAAATGTTACTAGGCTTGTCTCCTTTACATGACATCAGCTTCAAATGGAAACAATGACACATCCATATACTGCTAAATGCAGCTAGCAAGACAAGCAGGGAGTATTTCATGACTTTCTACAAAAAAAACAGATCTATTTCATTGATAGAATGGTCAGTATTAAACCCTTATGTAAACAAAATAGAAACGTTTAGTTTGGGTGTTCCAAAGAATGTAATTGTAAAATGACCTCAGAAATGGTTAAATATTCATTATTTTAGGGGAATCAACATTTTTTTTAATACTTTACAGAGGAAATAAAAGGCTGTAGTGTACTTAATGATATCCTACATAATTAATCACCTGATTGATATGTACAAATGAGGAAGGTCACCTTGTGCAAATGGAAGAGAATTACTCTAAGATGGGTTTTTTATTACAAGTGTGTCATTTTCTATTGTATATAATATCATATTCATAGATTTCAGGGTGTTATCATACATACACTGTGTATAACAGGCTAACATTACTGCACACATTTATATAAAGTCTGCTCTTAATAGCCCATAAAATGTTAATTACATCCAACCCATATGTAGGATTATTCAATTATTGCTAGACATTTTGCTAGATAGTAAAATATAGCCTTATCTCTATGAAATCACAAATATATCAGGTTATGCAGTTTTCAAATAAAAAAAAGCTTTTTAGCATCTGAAAAAAACACTTCTGAATGTATCATTTAGAACTCAATGGGGTCATTTATCTTAAAGTTTTCTTTTATTAGAGCTTTCTTTTCTTGGTGCATTTGCATATTTGAGTCATCATTTTTTAATTTTCTACTCAACCCCGAAAGTTAGGCTATCCACAACCAGTCAAGTTTCCAGCGTTTGACCCGAAGTAATCTTTATATCCGATGTATGTGGATTTATAAAAAAGTCGTAACTTATCCGAAAATATACACCAGTCCTGAGCAGGTGCAGGCAAAAGTTTAGATGGGGTTGTAAAAAAATTTTAGTTAAAAAAAGTTGTAAAAAACAATAAACTCACCTGCCAGATATAAAAGATAAATCAATCAAGTCCAAAACCTGGAAGACACAATAAACACTTGCACAAAAGTCGACACTCAAGATAAATGACTCCAAATGTTGTATCAGGGTGAAAAACCCCAGCCTTTGCTATAGTTTTGCGCTAGAGCTGGGTCAGGTTAAAGCAGAAAATTTATTCTATATCTTTATAAGCCTTTAGTAGATTTGTGCATCGCTGGCGGTTTGGGCTGACATTTGACATACTCCCCCCCCCATGAT
This sequence comes from Engystomops pustulosus, assembly GCA_019512145.1. Classification (NCBI taxonomy): domain Eukaryota; kingdom Metazoa; phylum Chordata; class Amphibia; order Anura; family Leptodactylidae; genus Engystomops; species Engystomops pustulosus. Next base: position 41,252,846 of record CM033650.1, read on the forward strand.
CTCCATGTTGCTGGTTACCTCTAGCTAAGATGAGCGCATATATTTCGTCTCGCTCAGAGAAAGATGGCATCTTCCCCGTCCAGCATTTTGCTTATTGGCGGCCAAACCAGAGCCAATCACAAGGCCAGGAAGACTCTGCCACGACCCCCCGCATGACGTGGTACCTACCACGTCAGATAGCAGTGGTTGCTGGCCAGAATCAGGTGAAACCCCTGGATAGACTAAGCCCCTGCCCCCTGCGCTGCGCGGATCATATCTGTGTCTGGGATGCCCTAGCGGAGAGAGCTGCTGCGTGGTCAGGGAAAGCGTTAGGGTTTCTATTAGAATAGTGTTAGACAGGAGCAGTTCTACAATAAGCCAACAGACCGCTTCTTAGGCTACAAACATTATACATTTTTTCTTTTATTTGTCTTGTGGCTCTCCCTTGCTAGTAGTGGCAGTAGGTACCAATTGGTGAGGAATTTGCACGAGGGACTTGCTACCATGGTGTTTTAGCTCTTAGTGACACACATTATCCACCCAACACCAAAAGTGGGAACAAGTTTATGTAGGGGTTTGATTAAATTAGCAGAGTCACTTGCTATTTTAATTTTTTTTTTTTACCTTGCTTTAATTTTGATAGCGTCAACAACGTCAGCGTTCAAAGCAGTGTGCTTTCAGGTGTAGCTACACAATAGCCATAAGGAGAACCCCACGGCTTTGACGTTTGACGAGCCTACAATAGCATATTATCTTTTCCTATTTTTTGTTGTTTGCTTTAGGGCTGGGCTTGCTGGCACTATAGTCCATGCAGTTATACCATACTGTGAAGGAATGTGCCTGGGGAGCCTGCGACCGTTGGTTTAGCTCTTAGTGACACGCATATCCCCTCAACACCGAAGAGTTTGACCATTGTATTAGGTTTGATTAGAATGGCAAGTCCCTGCTGATTTTTGTTTTTTTTTACCTGATTGTGGGGGGGAATTTTATAAGCTCAAACGCTCTTGCAAAGCAGTGTGCTTTTCAGGGGAGCTACAAAATAGCCCATAGGAGAACCCCAACGGCTTACTGCCGCAATAGCGTTATATTTTTTCCGTTCCTTTTTTTTTTTTTTGCTTGTGGCTGGGCTGCGCGCTGATAGTGGCAGCTAGTACATAGTGTGAGGAATTTTTGCTGGGAGACCTGCGACCATTGTGTGTTTACTCTTAGTGACAACGCCTATCCTATCCACCTCAAACAAAACCGCAGCGGACAATTTATGGGGGTTTGATTAGAGTAGGCAGAGTCGCTGATTTATTTATTTTTAACACTTTTTTCATTTTTAGCTCAAGTCAACGCACAGCACAAAATCCCGTTGTGTGCTGTCATTGTAGGTGAGAAACTAGCCATAGCATGGAGAGCAATCATTTTGTTAAAAAAAAAATAAATAAAAAAAATAAACCAATCAAAAAAAAACAGTTAAAGTTTACACTTTAATTTGGAAATGTGTAACCCGAGGGATAGGGGTAGAGACGAGGGCGTGGACTGGGCGTCCAACTACTGCAGGGGGCAGAGGCCGTGGTCCCTGGCGGGGTGAGAAAACCCCTGCTGATGAGGGAGCAGGGTAACCGCGCAGAGCTACCCTCCCTAGTTCATCATTCGCAAGTTACTGGCTCGTGGTAGAGCACTGTTGAGCAGAACAGTGCGAGAGTTGAGTCGTGGATTGCGGCAATGCTTCTAGCCATTTGTCCACTAGTCAGTCTTCCCACCAGTCCACCCATGTCCCGAATCAGCACTCCTCGCCGCCCAGCTCCGCCTCCACCTCAGCCGCCTTCCCCCCAGTCTGGCCCCCTCCAGCAAAATTTGGCATTTAACCGGCATACGCTGAGTAACTGTTTTTCTGGACCCTTCCACAAGTCACAAACCACGTTCCGTTGCTGCTGAGCATTTCCGTGCCCAGGTTTTCCACCAGTGCCGCTGTGGGTGATGATGACATTATTGACGTAGTGGAAAGAAGGGGTCGAGACGAGGAGAGACACGGTTGTCGACATGGTGAAGTTTGTGTGTCAGGGCAGGAGGAAGTCCGAGGGGGGAGCAGAACTAGGGGGGATCGGAGGATGATGAGGTGACAACCCAGCTGGGTGATAGGCCGGGTGAACACAGTGCTTCTGGACTGAGGCGAGTCCTATAGCAGAACAGGTTTGGAATATCATGTGGTGGGGCCAGACGGAGAGGCATGGCCAACTGTGCATCAGCGCCAAATGTTGCCCGTAGTCAGCTCCCCGTGGCGAGGGCAAGTTTTCAAAGTCTGGAGGTTCTTTAAGAAACACCGGATGCGCGACGGACTGTGTGTGCAAACCTTTCCAAACCAGGATCAGCGGGGTTCCACCACTACAGCTTAACTACCACCAGTAATGCGCAGGCATATGAAGGCTAAACCCCCACTCAATGCAACCAAGCCCGTTCATCGCCGCCGGGCACAACCACTGCTCCTCCCCTGTGTCAATCTGCTATCAGCCCCCTGCCCAGGGACCACGGCCCAAACACCTCCCTGGAAACCCCATCTTCGCCGCCACGATCCTCCACAGCATCCACCAGCCGTTCGCTCTCATACCACCAGACGCTGGCAGCGCAAAAGAGTATAGCGCAACGCAACTCCACACGAACCAAGCCCTAACGTCCACATTCCCAAGTTGCTTTACCTGGAGAGCTGCCCTATAGGCTGGTAGAGACCGGGCCTGTCGAAACCTCACTGCGGCGGCCGGCCCTCGGATACGGTCCCCACCGCCACTACGTTTCCCGATGTGCCGTCCCAGCCCTGCACAAGCACGTGTCCAAGAACATCATCCTGCCCTGACCAACGCCGTTTCTGACAAGGTTCCACCTGACACGGACACGGGATGATGGCTGCCGGGCCAGGGCCACTATATATGCTGACGGCACATTGGGTTAACTTGGTGGAGGCTGGGAACCTAAGAGTCGGACCCTGGGCGGCTTCATATAGGATACTGCCGACGCTGAGGATTGCGGGGCTACCTCGGTCCAGGTCGCAAAGGCTACTAATAGGCTCCTCCTCCTCCCTCCCACGCCCTCCTCCACCTCCTCCTCCTCCAATTACCATCCGGGGCAGGCGCCATCAGTCGGTAGCTCTAGCACAGCAGCCCAGTGCCACGCTAAGCGACAGCAGGCGGTGCTCAACTGCTGAGCCGAGGCGATAAAATGCACGCCGCCCAAGCTATTACAGGGCAATCACGGCGCAGACGATCTGTGGCTGGCACCGCTGAAACCGAAGCCAGGCATGGGTGTGGGTGACCACGGCCGTAACCTGGTGGCGGCTCTGCAACGCGGCAGACTGACACATGTGCCAGGCCCTGGCCTGTGTGACTCTCATAGTTCAGCGTTTCCTCAAGACATAACCCCAATCTGTCTGGGGATTTGCTCACGAAGGTGCAGCACATCTGTGGCATTGCAGGAAGTCCCAGCACGATCTGCCACTCTCGTGCAGCGCAGCGCCGCCTCCAACTGCCCTCTCACCGACTGTTGTGCGACGTGCCCACGAGGTGGAATTCAACATTAACCTGTTATCCAGAGTTTACCACAAGCGCAGCGCGAATTGTAGACTGCCAGATGTCAACTCTCCCACCAGAACTGGTAGTCCAGGTCTCAGCTTTCTCAATCTACAATGAGGAGTGGATGGGATGTCCTGATATCTGTGAGGTGCTGAGTGAACTTTGAGGATTCAAACCGAGGCTTTGCGATGCCGCCTCATCAGCCTCAAACCCTCCCCCGCTAGTTGCCTGTTGAAAAAAACTCTCTTCACATGAAGTCAGAGCTTTGCGCTCGTCATAAGAAGCCGGGGGAAGAAGAGTCCCTTGTTTGAGAGCCAAAGCACCCTTAGTTCCCTGTTTCTCGCGCAGAATCGGAGGAGGTGAGGAGGATGAGGAGGAGAGGAGAGAATGTTTGGCGAGACAGAAGAGGGGCCATTGTTCAGTCCGTCAATGTTCAGGGTGTAGGGCAGAAGAAGAGGAGTTGGAGGAGGTGGAGAGGAAGAAATGGGCAATCAGGCCAGTGAGGGATTGATGCTTGGGCGTGGGACTCTGCTGGCGGCATATGCGATTTCATGCTAGGAGGCGTGCCTATCCCGGACCCTCGCCTTCAAAGAATTTATTCCAGCACCGATTACTGGGTATTCACTCTCCTGGACCCACGGTACAAGCAAATCTTTCCACTCTCATCCCTGGAGAGGAAAGGATGTGAGAATGCATGAATACCAGCAGGCCCTGGTCACAAGCTGAAACAGTATGTCCCGTCTGACACGCGCTACGGCAGAGGGCGTCCTTCTTGCGGGACTATAGCGATGAGAGTAGGCGAGCAGGCACTTTTCCAGCACTGGCAGGGACGCTTTACAAGGCTTTTCCAGTTGTTTATGTCACCCCAGCAAGACACTGGTCACCTGTCCCCCCAGTCGCGGCAAGAGTAGGGCTGATCTTTACAGAAAGAGGTTGAGGGAGTACTAGCTGACCATACCAGCGTTCGAAATGTCACCAGCTCCCTACAACTACTGGGTTTCAAAGCTGGACATTGCACAACAGAGGCGGCTGTAACCTTGGAGTTCTGCCTGCCCTGCCGCTAGCGTGTTGTCCGACGGGTTTTTCAGTGGCAGCGGTGGCGCTCACCGATGCGTACACGAATGTCGACTGAACAGCGCTGACAGGCTGACGCTTATCAAGATGATAAAGCCTGGTGTCTCCGATTTCATCTCCACCACCAGGTGAAAGAACTCACCCTGAATAATGTAGCACTCCTCCTCCTCATTGTCCTCCTTCCTCCTCTGTGTTAACACGAAAGCTAGGAACTGGCTATTTTTTGCGCAGGGCAAACTGGCTCGAGCTATAGTACTCCTATGTATTTAATTTTTTCTGAGGGCCACCTACCCGGTCCTCTGTTTTAAGGCAATTTTTGGAGTGCCACATACAGGCCTCAATCGTTTAATTTTTTCCTGGAGGAACCACCTACCTGCTCCTCGGTTTTGAAAACTTTTTGGACTGCCACTACGGCACCAATTTTTTTTATTTTTCTGGAGGACCACCTACCTGCGCCTCTGTTGAAAACGGTTTTGTTGGACTGCCACAACAAGGCACATTCCAAATTAAAGTGGTCTCCATAGCAACCTCCACATGTCGTCGTTTAAGCTGGCTCCACACGTTTGTTCTCCATTTCTCACCCAAAAGTCCACACGTCATCGCCATAGCTGCCCCGCAAAAGTCTCCAGATAGCTTGCCTCCATACATGGGGTCGCCTGATCAAACGAACTGTGTCGGCAAGTTTTGGGTTGTTTTCATGGATTCCACATCAAACACTTGTTAACTTGGCTTTGGGTTGTCGCCACCCTCTGTGACCACAAATATACTGGCAAACTTTTATCATTTACCGAGTTATTTTCAGCCTTCTTGCGCACTGTTTACATTCCCCACCCGCCATATCCCAAAACTTATAAATAAGACGCTACTACACTTGATCTTATACAAAGGTCTAGAAGTGCTGTTTGGGGCGTAGCCCTGCCGAGGACAGGGCTTGGAAGTGGCGAAAGCTCGCCTGGCAGCGGAGCGCCAGCTCAATCACAAGATCCACTAACAGATTTTTAAACCTGCAGCAAACACTTAATCTACTACGAGTTCATCACTCACTGCCTCCATCCAATCCGCTCCTAGCAAACAGCTGTGTCCCGGGCAGAATTTGGGGTTGTTTTCATGGCTTCCACATCCAACTTGTTAACTTTGCGCCAACCCCGGCTGTGTAATCCACAAAATAATACTGGCAAACTTTTATCATTAGCAATATTATTTTTAGCGCTTCTACGCATCTGTTACATCTCCTCACCCGCCATAATCCCAAACTTATAAGAACGCTACGACAACACTTGAATCTTAACAACGGTTCGTAGAAGTGCTGTTTGGGAGTGAGCCTAAGACAGGGGCTTGGATTGGCGAAAGCCTCGCCTGGCGCGGAGCGCCACTCCATCTCAAGATCCAACTTTTTAAAAAACAGTTTTAATGAAAACTGCAGCACAGCACCTTTAATATCCTACTAGTTCACTGCCTCCATACATCGTGCCCCTTATCAAACGGCTGTGTCCCGGCCGATTTTCAGGTGTTTTCACCCAGATACATAGTGGAACTCGCCCATCTGTCCGCCGCCAATGCTGAGACCTGAGTTGCAATCATAGAGCAGCGCAATATGGATGCCCCATACTGTCCGGCCTTAATCATGGAAACCATTTCCTACACAATTAAAGAGAACCAACATGCTATTCCATTAGCCTGGGAAATATCAACGGACCCGCCTGTGCTTTGAAAAATTATAAATTTGTTCAAGTAAACGCTTCTTGGCCCCCCAGGCCCATTTTGGGTGGGAGGAGCCGAGAGACAGGGGCTTGGACAGCGAATCTCGCTGGCCAGTGGACCGCAGCTCCATCCCAAGATTCGGCAGCCTCAGAGGCATCCATGCATGCGCCCCTCTGTTTGCATGTCATGTTGCCTCCACAAGCCTCACAAGCGTCCACCAATGTCTCCTGCAACTCGCTATACCCCAACGCTGGAGCACGCGAGGTATGCCGCACATCATCCCCCTTATCAAACGAGCTATGTCAGCAGAATTTTTCAGGGTTCACCAGATACATCGTGGAACTCGTCCCTCGCCCATCTGTTCGCCGCATGCTGGCGACCTGAAGTTGCAATCATAGCGCGTGCCATATGAATGCCCCATACTGTCGCTCTAATCATGGAAGTCCGTCTCCAGCGGCCATCTCCACCTAGTCCCGTTTCCCTTATCAAAAGAGCTGTTCCGGCTCATTTGTTTCGGGTTTCACCAGATACGTTAGGGAACTTGGTCACTAGGGGTCGCCACCAATCTGTGTTATCGACTAAATATAACCGTCAACCTTTTGTTCACATAGGAAATCATTTCACCTCCTTTGGTGACACCTGAGTCCATTTAGGTGGTATTCGCCATGAGACCTCGCACCTGCCACTGCTGGCCGCTGCCATCTGCAATGCCGTCCCCTATAGTGTCAGGGGCAATTTGCATGTTTAGATGCTATCCTAGCCTCATTCGGTCAATTGCGGCCATGCGTGTTGCCAGATTTTGGCATATGGTGAGATTAGCAGGCCTCATAGGCAGCCATGCATGCTGATGCTGCCGCCTGCTGTTTTTCCTGTCCCATTTCCCGTGGGTTTCATCCTTTTCTGAGGTTCCCAGGTGTTTGGCCAAGCCTTCCCTGTGCAGGAGCCTTGGCCCCTTGAAAAATGCTCGAGTCCGCCCATTGACTTCAATGGGGCTCGTTATGCGAGACGCAGCACTCGGCATCGGGAAAGTCTCGGCTCGAATAACGAGTACGCTGTTGATGGAGGAAATGAAAATCATCAATTTTTAGGAAAATTTTTATGTGTTTTTTTTTTTACATTTTATTCTATGGGTCGCCGCAATTACGAAAATACTTCATTTATATATGTTTTTTATTTTTTCCCATTTTTACTGAATAAAAAGTAATTTGGCTAAAATGTTGTTAATTTTAGCATCACCGTCTTTCATATGCATAACTTTTTTATTTTTCACCTCACAAATCTATTTAAGGGCTTATTTTTTGCGATGATTGTTCTTTTTAGTGATCTTATTTTAGATTGTGTAACTTTTTAAAATTACTTTTTAGGGCATTTTTTAAAGGGAATTAATAAAAAATTATCTTTTTTCAGAGAGTTTTTTTGAGGTTGTTTTTTACGGGGTTCACTTTGCGGATCTAATAACGATTCTGTTTTATTATGCTACTATTGTTACGGATGCAGCGATACCAAATATGTGGGGGTTTTGTGTATTTCATTCAATTGTACTGAATAAAAACTAATTTGGAGAAAATCTTATTCATTTTAGCATCACCATCTTTTCATATGCGAATTCACGAAAGAGATGTGTATGGAAGACAAATAAACTTTATTTAGAATAGTATAAAAACACTTAAAAACCCAAATACTGGGTACATATCACAAAAACTCCCCAAGCACACACATGTTAAATGGCAAGACGAACTTTTCCCGTGCGTCGATTGCTCAGTCCGAATAAAACGAGCCCCATTGAAGTCAAGGGGAGACTCGAGCATTTTTCAAGGGGACCAAGGCTCTTCACGGAAGCTTGGCCAGAACACCTGGGAACCTCAGAAAAGGATGGAAACACCACGGAAATGGACAGGGAAACAGCAGGGGCAGCACATGGGATCGCCTGAGGCTGCGAAAATCTCACATGATGCCAAAATATGGGCAAACAGCATGGCCATGACAGAGTGCCGAAGAGGCTAGATGCATCTAAAACATGCAATAATTTGACCCTGACACTATAGGACGGCTGCAGATGCACGGCAGCAGTGGCAGGCTAGAGAGAGTCTGCAATGGCGACATCCCCTAAATGGACCAGGTTTCACAAAAGGAGTGAAATGATTTTCCTTTGAAAAAAGGTTGACGGTATATTTAGTCGATAACCAGCTGGTGGCGACCTAGTACCAGTTCCATAACGATCTGGTGAAACACCCGAAAAAGAGGCCTGACAACAGCTCTGTTGATAAGGGAACGACATGTGGAGGCAGACATGGGACGACTTCCATGATTAAGAGCGACAGTATGGGTCATTCATATTGCGCTGCTATGATTGCAATTCAGGTCTCCAGCATGGCGGTCGCAATGGGCCGGTTCCACTATGTATCTGTGAAACCGCCCTGAAAAAATTCTGCCTGACATACTCGTTTGATAATGGGATTATTTGCGCAATCCTTCGTGCTCCAGCGTCTGGGTTAGAGAGTTGAAATGAGACATTGGGGACGTGTGGAGGATTGTGAGGCAAAATGGACATGAAACAGCAGGGGCAAGGCATGCAATGGATGCCTCTTGAGGCTGCTAATCTTGGGATGGAGCGGGCTGTCCCACTGCCATGCGATGATTTCGCCTGTCCAAGCCCTGTCTCTCTCTCTCGGCTCCTCCCCCCCAAATGGGGCCTGGGGCCAGAACGTTTACTTGGAAAAATTATAATTTTCAGCAGGCCGGGTCGTTTGAATATTTTCACCTAGGAATAATTAATAGCAAGTGGTCTATTTTTAATTGGTTTGTAACGGAATGGTTCCATGATTAAGAGTACAGTATGGGGCATCCATATGGCGTGCTAATGATTTGCAACTTCAGGTCTCCAGCATGGCGGCGACAGATGGGCCGAGTTCCACTATGTACTGTGAAACACTGAAAATTCTGCCTGACAACAGCTCGTTTTGATAAGGGGACGATGTATGGAGGCAGTGACTAGTAGTAGATTAAAGGTGCTGCTGCAGTTAAACTATGTTAGTTGGATTTGAGATGGGCTGGGCGCTCCGCTGCCAGGCGAGCTTTCGCCAATCCAAGCCCCTTTCCTAGGCTAACTCCCAACAGCACTTCTTAAAACCTTTTGTATCATATCACGTGTAGTAGCGTTCTTATAAGTTTGGGATATGGCGGGTGAGGAGAAGTAAACAGATGGGCGTAATAAGCGTCTAAAATAATATTGGCTAAATGATAAAAGTTTGCCCAGTAATATTTTGTGGATTACACAGCAGTGTGGCGACAAAGTTAACAAGTTTGATGTGGAAGCCAGGAAAACACCCAAAATTCTCCCCGACACAGCTTCCGTTTGATAAGGAGACGATGTATGGAGGCAGTGAACCTAGTAGTGGGGGGGGATGAGGGTTGGAAAGGTCTTGCAGTTTAAAACTATGTAGTTGGATCTTGAGCTGGAGCTGGCGCTCCGCTGCAGGCGAGCTTTCGCAATCAAGCCCCTGTCTCTAGGCAGTCTCTAGGCTACTCCCCAAACGCACTTCTAAGAACCTTTTTTGTAAGGAAGAGCAGTGTAGTAGCGTTCTTATAAGTTTGGGATATGGCGGGTGAGGGTAACGAAACAGATGCGGCAAGAAACGCCTGAAATATATCGGTACTGATAAAAGTTTGCCATATATTTTGTGATTACACACAGGTGGCGACAAAGTTACAAGTTTGATGTGGAATCCATAAACAACCCAAACTTCGAATAACGAGTACCCGAGCATTTTAGTGCTCGCTCATCTCTACTCGTAGCACATTCTTCTGGCGAAGCCTCACACAGCTGATGTGGATATGTGGTTAAGGACAGTTTAGCACACAATATCCATTGGACAATTTTAGTAGCGTAGAAGAACCAAACAATTTCAGGGATTTGGTTATGCTTCTAAGCATCTATGATTATCATACACATTAGGAAACATTAGGCAACATGTTTTTCGAACACCATATTGGTGCCTTCGTCAGGTCAAACCACTAAGGAGATTAACGCAGAAAGGAGCAAGATACTCATTTTCAAAGGAAATGTACTGTAAGCGGTGTGCCCCTTTATTTAGCATATTTGCTATGTACTGTTTCCATTCAGGGAACACAGAATGGGCAGTCTCTTAGTAAGTGGGTCTCAGTTACTCTCTCTAGAGGGATGTCTGTTTCTGGCATATATATGTTTCAAAATTGCCTCAACTACGACTTTGTTTGTGACAGCAGCAAACCTACATTTTTTTAGTTTAGCTATCTTATGCCAGATTTCTCATGTTATAATGATGTGCAATAAAGATTTATGAAGCTTGACTCTTCATAAAGTTGCAAATTTATTGCCAAATTATATTCAGTTCCTTCTTGTATTATGAAATACTTATTATATATAGGAATTAGTTATGCATAAAATTTCGACTTTTCAACAAAATCGAAGACATTATGATACAATGTATCATATATATATATATATATATATATATATATATCGATGTATATCATACAAACTAGACTTGCCATCTACCCCACATGCTTAGTCTCCTAGTTCTCTCTGCTGTGGTTACATTCAAAGGAAACCTACCACCACGGATCTACCTATTAAGGTAGATACGGTGGCAGGTTCCTCTATTGTATAGTAGTATAGCCGTTTTTAGGGCTAATTCTTTCGTGGCCCAGAACTGTTATAAATTTAAATTCCCCCAATATAAAAAATATCCTAAAGAGGCTACTGGGGCGTGGAGTAGCCGGAGCTGAGGCTACGTGGTGTGGCTACTCCACGCCCCAGCAGCCTCTTGCGTTCTGCACACCAAGCCTCTTCAGCAGATCCTCAGAGTTGCGCGTACTCGTCTGCGAAGCTGGATTCTTGGCATGCGCAGTAGCTGTGGCTTCAAAGCCGAGACTGTGCAGCCTGCGCATGCACAGATCCCAGCTTCGCAGACGAGTGAGTGCAGCTCCTCGTAGCCGCATGCTGACTCCAGCCGGGTGGGCATACTGCTGTGCACTGGAGAGGAGGTGACCCCTCCCTTCTCCATATAGAAAAGCGCCGCAGGGCCACACACACAGGGAAAGATAGAGCATGCTCTATCTTTTCCCCGTGCATGGCGCAGTACGGTGCCACACATGTGTGGCACTGTACTGCCACCAGGCCACCATTACCGTCTATGGGGACATATTTGTGGCCGCATATACATCCCCTCAGACAGCCATCTGAATGTACCCTTAAGGGTAACATTTATAACACATATAAAAGTCAAAAACTTCAGTCCATAGATTAGAAGTATTGTTATATAATTTGTATGAGAGTATCCAGATAAAAAAATCTGTAAAGCTATTATAATGAACTAGTAACACAACAGCTACAAATCCAGACAGGCATTACTGGGTCACTACCATGGTTACACTAAAGCACAGCAATGTACTTGGTTCCCAGACATACATTCAACAGACAGGCATATGACCATGTGATTATCTTTTATACATTCAGCCTTTACATAGGAAATGAATATTTGAGCCTGTGCTGGAGTGATCTGAAGGCTGCACTAGCATAACATCTAAAAATGTTTTCCATTGCAATTATCTGCAGAATAGAAAATTACATAATTATTTATTGTAAATGTATACAAGCCATTTTATACGAAAAAATTATAGGACAAAGACTATTCAAGAGTTTTTGGTGGATTTTGGGAGCATTTGTAAAAGTATATGTTGAGTAGCTTTTGGTTACAATTAGAGATGAGCGAACATGCTCGTCCGAGCTTGATGCTCGGTCGAGCATTAGCGTACTCGAAACTGATCGTTGCTCGGACGAATACTTCGCCCCCGCTCGAGAAAATGGCAGCTCCCGCCGTTTTGCTTTTTGGCGGCCAGAAGAAGAAACAGAGCCAATACAAGCAGGAGACTCTGCACTCCACCCAGCATGACGTGGTACCCTTACACGTCGATTAGCAGTGGTTGGCTGGCCAGATCAGGTGACCGGGATAGATAGCGCTGCCAGCGCTGCTCGGATCATTCTGTGTCTGGATTGCCGCTAGGGAGAGAGATGCATGCTGTGGCAGGGAAAGCGTTAGGGTGTTCTATTAGCTTACTGTTAGGCAGGAGTGATTCTCCAAGAACCCAACAGCCCTTCTAGGGCTACAATAACGTTATACTTTTTTTTTTATTTGCAGCTAGTACCATATTGTGAGGAATTGGCAGGGGGACTTGCTACCGTTGTGTTTAGCTCTAGTGACACACATATCCCACCTCAAACACCAAAGTGGGAAAATTTATTAGGGGTTTGATTTCAATTAGCACAGTCTGCATTACTTTTATTTTACGTTTATTTTTTTTAAAACTCAGTGTCATTCTCATCTGCATAGTAGTGTGCTTTCATACTTGGCTAGAAAATAGCCATAGGAGAATCCAAACGGCTTACTTACGCTACAGTACGTTATATTATATTTGATTTCTGGTGATTGCTGGTGGTTACTTGTGCAGTGCATCTACTAGCAAATTTGAAGCAATTTGTAGTGAGACTTGCGACCGCTGTGTTTTGCGCTTAGGACGCACATATCCATTGCAAAGAAGCGAAGTGGGGAAATTTATTAGGGGTTGGATTTCATTAGCACAGTCTGCCATTTCCATTTTATTTTACGTTTTTTGTTAATAAACTCAGCGTCATCTCATCTGGCATAGTAGTGTGCTTATACTTGGCTGAAAATAGCCATAGCAATAGGATGCATAGTTGGTTTTAAAAACTAAAAACACAAAAAAAAACAAAAAAAACACAAAAAAAAGTTAAAAAAAAATTAAAGTTATAACTCTATTTTAAAAATGTTTAACCCGAGGGCTAGGGGTAGGAGGACGAGGGCGGGGACGTGGGCGTCCAACTACTGCAGGGGTCAGAGGCCGTGGTCTGGCCGGGGTGAGACACCACTGCTTTATGAGGAGCAGGGAACGCCGCAGAGCTACACTCCCTAGGTCATGTCTGAAGTTACTGGGATCGTGGTAGAGCACTGTTGAGGCAGCAGAACAGTGCGAACAGGGGTGATGTCGTGGATTGCCGACAATGGTTCAAGCAAATTTTGTCCACCAGTCAGTTCTTCACGCAGTCACCCATGTCACCGAAATCGGCACTCCTCCAGCTCCTGCACCTCAGCCCCTCCCCCAGTGCCCCCTCCCAGGAAAATTTGCCATTTGAACCGGCGACTCTGAGGAACTGTTTTCTGGACCCTTCCCACAGTCACAAACCAATTGTCCGGTTGTGCTGAGCAATTTTCCGATGCCCAGGTTTTCCACCAGTCGCCAGTCTGGGGTGATGATGGACCTTCTTTACGTAGTGGAAGAAGTGTCTAAAGGGTGTCGACGATGAGGAGACACGGTTGTCAGACAGTGGGGAAGTTGTGGTCAGGGCAGGAAGTCCGAGGGGGGAGCAGACTGAGGGATCGGGGTATGATGAGGTGTGACAGCCCAAGCTGGGTTGATAGGACGGGTGAACGTGAAACACAGTGCTTTGAGAAGAGGAGAGTCCTCGACCAGAACAGGATGGAAAGGCAGTGGTGGGGCCAGACGGAGAGGCAGGGCCAGAGCTGGTGATCAGCGCCAAATGTGTCAACTAGTGAAGCTCCCGTGGCGAGGGCTCCTGCGGCGAGGGATAGATTTCCGAAGTCTGGAGGTTCTTAAGGAAACACCGGATGACACGACGGACTGTGGTGTGCAACCTTGCCAAACCAGGATCAGCAGGGGTTCCACCTACTAGCTTAACTACCACAGTATGCGCAGGCATATGAATGCTAAACACCCCACTCAGTGGCAACAAGCCCGTTCACCTCCGGCCAGTGCACACCACTGCTCCTTCCCCTGTGTCAGCTGATAGTCAGCCCCCTGCCCAGGACCCTGCCAAAAAACCCCATTGTCGCCTCCACGATCCTCCACAGCATCCACCAGCGTCAGCTCTCCATACCCCAGACGCTGGGGAGGGAAAGCAAATTATAGTGCAACCACCCGCACGGCCCAAGCCCTTAATGTCCAATCTCCAGAGCTAGCCTGAGATGCTGCCCTATAGGCTAGAGAGACCGAGGCCTTCGCAACCTCATGGCGGCGGCCGCCCCTCGGGTATGTCGGTCCCCAGCCGCCACTACTTTTCCGATGTGCCGTCCCAGCCCTGCACCAGCATGGTCAGACAACATCATCCGTGCCCTGACCAACGCCGTTTCTGACAAGGTCCACCTGACCACGACACGTGGACGAGTGTGCCGGGCAGGGTCACTATATACGTGACGGCACATTGGGTTAACTGGTGGAGGCTGGGACGAGGTCTGACCTGCGGGAGTCTATATGCCGACGCCGAGGATTGCGGGGCCTACCTCGGTCCAGGTGTTTCAGGCCTAACTATGCCTCCTCCTCCTCCCACCCCTCCTCCACCTCCTCTCCGAATACCATCAGGGGCATGGCGCCATCAGTCGGTTAGCTTAGGCCACAGCAGCAGTGCCGTCGCTAAGCGACAGCAGGCGGTGCTCAAACTGCTGAGCCTAGGCGATAAAAGGCACACCGCCCAAGAGCTATTACAGGGCATCACGGCGCAGACGGATCTGTGGGCTGGCAACCGCTGAACACTGAAAGCCAGGCATGGTGTGGTGACAACGCCGTAACCTGGGAGGGCGGCTTGCAAACTCGGCAGACTGACACAGGTGCCTGCCTGGCCCATGTGTTAAATCTCATAGTTCAGCGTTTCCTCAAGACATACCCCAATCTGTCTGATTTGCTCCGAAGGTGCGCCGCATTGGCGCATTTCAGGAAGTCACAGCACAGAGCTGCCACTCTCAGGGCAGCGCAGCGCCGCCTCCAACTGCCCCGCTCACCGACTGTTGTGCGACGTGCCCACGAGGGTGGAATTCAACACACCATGGTTATCCAGAGTTTACCAGCAGCGCGAGCGATTGTAGACTGCCCGATGTCAAACTTCCACCAGAACTGGTAGTCAGGTCAGTCAGCTCCTCAAGTCTACAAGAGGAGTGGACGTGGATGTCTGATATCTGTCACGGTGCTGAGTACTTTGAGGAGTCAACACAGATGAGTCAGTGGCGCGTGCCGCCATCATCAGCCTCACATCCGCTGCTGGCCTGTTGAAAAAACTCTCTGATCAGCATGAAGTCAGAAGCTTTGCGCTCGTCACAAGAGACGGGGGAAGAAGATTCCCTTGTGATAGCCAAAGCACCTTAGGTCTGTTCTCAGCGCATATCGGAAGGAGGTGGAGGTGGAGGAGGATGAGGAGGAAGAGGAGGAGAATGTTGGCGAGAACACAGAGGGGACCATTGTTGAGTCCTTCACTGTTCAGGTGTATGGCAAGCAGAAGAAGAGGAGTTGGAGGAGTTGGAGGAGGAGGAATGGACAGTCAGGCCAGTGAGGGGAGTGAATTCTTACGCGTTGGTCTCGGGCGCATTTATGGGCAGATTTCATGCTAGGCTGCCTATCCGTGACCTCGCGTTCAAAGAATTATTCCAGCACCGATTACTGGGTGTTCACTCTCCTGACCCACGTACAAGCAAAATCTTTCCACTCTCATCCCTGGAGAGGAAAGGAGTGTGAGAATGCATGAATACCCAGCAGGCCCTGGTTCACAAGCTGAAACCAGTATTTCCCTTCTGGACAGCGCTAGCGGCAGAGTGCGTAGTTCTGCGGGACAAGTAGCGAGGGAGAGTAGGCGAGCAGGCAGCTTGTCCAGCACTGGCAAGGGTACGCTTTACAAGGCTTTTCCAGCTTTATGTCCACCCCAGCAAGACACTGTCACCTGTCCCCAGTCTCGGCAGAGTAGGGCTGATCTTTAACAGAAAGATGGTGTGGGAGTACGTAGCTGACCATACCATCGTCTAAATGATCACACAGTCTCCTACAACTACTGGGTTTCAAAGCTGGACATGTGGCACGAACTGGCGCTGTACGACTTGGAGGTTCTGCCTGCCTGACGCTAGCGTCTGTCGAGAGGGGTTTCAGTGCAGTGGTGGCAATCACACGATAAGCGTAACGCCTGTCGACTGACAGCGCTGACAGGCTGGGCGCTTTATTAAGATGAATAAAGGCTGGATTTCTAGAATTCCAATCTCACTAGGTGAAGGAAGCAACCTGAATAATTTATCCAACTCCTCCTAGTCCTTCAATTTCTCTTCTTCCTCCTCATCTTGATACAGTAAAGCAGCGGGAAACTGGCTATTTTTTACAGGGCCCACTGGCTCTAGCTATATAGACTTTATGCATTAATTTTTCTGGAGGGCCACCTACCCGGTCCTATGTTTTAAACAATTTTTGGGACTGCCAATACAGGCACTCAATCATATCAATTTTTGGAGGGCCACCTACCTGCTCCTCTGGTTTGAAAACTTTTTGGACTGCCACATACAGGCAATCAAATCTATTCCATTTACTGGAGGGCCACCTACCGCTCCTATGGTTTGAAAACTTTTTGGACTGCCACATACAGGCACTATCCAAATTAAATTGTCTCCATAGCAGCACTCCACACGTTGTCTCCATTGCTACCTCAAAAGTCGTCCATATAGCTGCCTCCATACATCGTTCCCTTATCAAACGAGGTGTGTCAGGCAGAAATTTGGGTTGTTTTCATGGATTCCACATCAAAGTTGTTAACTTTGTCGCCAACCTGCTGTGTTATCCACAAATATATGGCAAACTTTTAGCATTTACCAATATTATTTCAGCGTTCTTGCGCATATGTTACATTCCCCCTCACCCGCCATATCCTAAACTTATAGAACGCTACTACACTTGATCTTATACAAAAGGTTCTTAGAAGTGCTGTTGGGGAGTAGCCTAGAGACAGGGGCTTGATTGGCGAAAGCTCGCTGGCAGCGGAGCCCATGCGCATAATGCGCTTCTTGCGCATCTGTTTACATTCCCTCACCCGCATATCCCAAAACTTATAAGAACGTCTACTACACTTAACTTGGTGCAGGCTGGGAAGAGTCTGACCCTGGGGCTGGTCATATCCTGCCGACGCAGAGAATTGCGGGGCCTACCTCGGTCCAGGTCTCAAAGGTCTAGTATACCTCCTCCTCTCCCACCCTCCTCCACCTCCTCCTCTCCGAATACACATCCGTGGCCATGGCGCAATCAGTCGGTAGCTCTAGGACAGCAGCAGTGCCGTCGCTAAGCGACAGCAGGCGGGTGCTCAAACTGCTGAGCCTAGGCGAATAAAAGGCACACCGCCAAGAGCTATACAGGGCATTCCACATCAAATTGTTAACTTTGTCGCCACCCGCTGTGTAATCCACAAAATATACTTGCAAACTTTATCATTTACCGATATTATTTAGCGCTTCTTGCGCACTCTGTTTACATTCCCCACCCGCATATCCTAAACTTATTAGAACGCTATACACTTGATCTTATACATAAGGTTCTTAGAAGTGCTGTTTGGGGAGTAGCCTAGAGACAGGGGCTTGGATTGGCGAAAGCTCACCTGGCAGCTGAGCGCCAGCTCCATGCGCATCATGCGCTTCTTGCGCACGGTTTACATTCCCCTCACCCGCCATATCCCAAACTTATAAGAACGCTACTACATGATCTTATACAAAAGGTTCTTAGAAGTGCTGTTGGGGAGTAGCCTAGAGACAGGGGCTTGGATTGCGAAAGCTGCCTGGCAGCGGAGCGCCAGCTCCATGCCAATCCAACTAACATAGTTTTAACTGCAGCACCTTTAATCTACTACTAGTTCACTGCCTCCATACATGGTCCCCTTATCAACGAGCTGTGTCAGGCAGAATTTTTGGGTTGTTTTCATGGCTTCCATGTAACTTTGTCGCCACCCTGCTGTGTTAATCCACAAAATATACTGGCAAACTTTTATCATGTTACCGATATTATTTGAGCGCTTCTTGCTCACCTCCTTTGGTTCCTCTTGCCACCCATTGGTTTGAAGCCTGAGTCCATTTAGAGTATGTCGCCATGCCACTCTCTAGCCTGCCGCTGCTGCCGCTGCCTCTGCATGCCGTCCCCTATAGTGTCAGGGTCAATTATGGATGTTTTAGTTAGATGCTATCTAGCTTCATTCTGTCACTCTGTCATGGCCATACTGTTGCCCATAATTTTGGCATAATGGTGCGATTAAGCAGCCTCAGAGGCATCCATGATGCTGCCCCGCTGTTCCTGTCCATTTCCGTGGTGTTCCATCCTTTTCTGAGGTCCAGGTGTTTGGCCAAGCTTCCTGTGCAGAGCCTTGGTCCCCTTGAAAAAATGCTCGAGTCTCCTTGCACTTAAATGGGGCTCGTTATTCGAGACGAGCATTCGAGCATCGGGAAAAGTTCGTCTCGAATAACGAGTACCCGAGCATTTTAGTGCTCGCTCATCTCTAGTTACAATCAATTTCTTAAAGCATATCTTCCAGCAGCATGAAGGATTGTAAACCAAGCACACTGACATACTGTTGTGTGCCCCCTCTGACAGGATCTGCTCTTCTTGTAGCTTCTTTACAAAAGAAGGCTTTTAAAATGAGCTTGTGGGGCTTTTTTTTTCTTAAAAACAAGGGCATAAGATGCTAAAAGAAGAGCAGATCCTGCCAGACAGGGCACACACGAGTATGTCAGTGTGCTTGGTTTACAATCCTTCATGCTGGTGGTAGATATGCTTTAAGAAATTGATTGTAACCAAAAGCTGCTCAACATATACTTTTATAAATGCTCCCAAAATCCACCAAAAACTCTTGAATAGTCTTTGTCCTATATTTTTTTCGTATGGGGATCCTGATGGTAGATGTCCTTTAAATCTGATTGGATTCCATGTAAGTTTTTCTTTTTTTTAGATAAGCTTTATCTCAGTGTCTTCTCCAAACTCTTAACTCCACTTTTACACCCTTTGCGTGCAAGGATTTGACTTGAGGAATTATTTATACATTTTTATACCTTTTATACATAATAGGTTGTGAACTGGTAGTTCCAATTTTTAGTCATATAAAGTCTGTAATGTCCAGATCAAAATAGATGAGATATCAATAGGATTATCTTTGTAAGGACAGTGTAGGGGTTGAAAGAACTAAATAGTTTTTCAGTAGTGGATGCTGCTGTGGATATGGCTGGTAAATAGCAGAATACCTCTAAGCATTTTTATTTGAGGATATTCACTGCCTTGTGCAGCCAACGGTGTAAAAGTGATATGTTTAGCAACATGAAAAGTGAAGTGGAATGGGGAGAACTATAATTTCCACTGTAAAATCTTTAAATATAAGACAAGGCACTTTGTAGAAGCAATGTGTGATATCTAATTTTTTAATATCATAGAATTATTATACAAAGTAGTCTGGCAATACAATGTTTTAGTCTTTTAATGGAAAAAATGGAAAAATAGTTTTTGACAGTTTATAACATTTTTTCATAGAAATAGTATTTAACAGTTTCTACATTTTAAGAATTGGAAGAGACTAAAATTAGAGCTAGAATTATTTTTAGTAACTGAAATATTACGTAAATGACAAAGCAGATGTAAAAATAATATGAACATGCCTTCTCTACCAGTTTTTAGCATTCTATGCCCAGCACACCATCTGGGTGGGCAGAGGGGACGGACACACCCTGGCCGTGAACACACTGGCCCTCTGCATTTACTATAGTCTCTGCCAGAAAATGTAGGAGACTATAGTTGAAATACCTGACAGGTTAGATCTGGTCTAAAAAGGTTTCACTGGGTGGGGATCGCATCCACATCTACTAAGAGGCCGGAGCCTCTTAGTACATATGAGAAACCTAGTAATATTAACTAATAGTAAAAAAATAGTAAATAGTAATATTATCAATTATAACCCCCACTGTATACAGTAGTTACTTTCCATACATTGGGCAGAGAACACTGAGAAGGAGAAAGGAACTCCCTCCATGACATCTGCAGACCTTTAAGCCAATCAGCGAGCCAATCAGGCTTATGTGATCTCACACAGCCCTACAAAAACAGTCATCCATTTGCAATCTCTGCATTTCACACTGTATGTGTGAAGTGGAAGAAATCTGTGTCAGATCTACACAGCTTCTGTAGTGATTTCTGCACCTCTCCCAGGGTGTGCATTTTGGGGGATCTGTATACCCCAATTAGCAGTTCTTTTTTGTTACTGAAGCGAATAGGAAGAAATCAGTGTCGGATCCACACAGCTTCTGTAGTGATTTCTGCTCCTCTCCCAGGGTGTGCGTTAAGGGGGATCTTTATACCCCAATTAGCAGTTCTTTTTTGTCATTGCAGCAAATAGAAAGAAATCAGTATCAGATCCACACAGCTTCTGTAGTGATTTTTGCACCTCTCCCAGCTTGTCCATTTTGGGGCATCTGTATAACGCAAATTTCAATAGTTTTTGGTTGCTAAAGTTGAGAACAAGAAATATGTGTCCAATCCACCTAGATTATAGAGTGATTTTTTACTCCAATTACAGGGTGTCCATTTTGGGGTATCTGTATAACGCAAATTTCAATCGTTTTTTGTTGCTAAAGTTGAGAGCAAGAAATACGTGTCAAATACATGTAGTTGATTAACCACAATGTCAGACAGAAAGGTGGCGGGGGGAGCAGGCAGAGGTCACAGCACAGTAAGGGGACGTCGCAGCAGGGGTGACTCTGTGAGGCCAGAACTGCCATTGTCATCAACAACCCAAAGGTCATCCAATTCCTCAAATATATCATCTGACAATCCCAACCAAAAGCCCCTGGGTTAGTCAGATACAACAATTAGTTGGCATGGCCCAGGAGCAGGTCAGCGGCCCTCAATTGTCCTCAACCAGCCTCTGTCCTGTTCATTCCCCTCAGCCAGAGAGCTAGTAGGTGGTCTGGGCTCAGCGCCACTATACAGCGAGGATGAAGACTTTGAGGACAGTCAACAGCTGCTTGGCAGTGAAGAGGTGGGGCAGACATCCACTGCTTCGTGCAGTAGACAGGCTGTGCATACTAACACTGTTGAGTAGAATAGCAGTGACAGGGAGACGCAAATTGACGATGAAGTAGCTAATCGCACTTGGGAGCTGGGTGTAGCAAAGGATTCATCATCGTCAGACACAGCGGAGCAGGCAGCAAGTCGCTACTGTGGCCGTGAGTCAGCAGGGTGGCAGCAGTGTGAGGATTAGAGGCAAACGGGCGCTGGGTACAAATCCTGATTCGCAGGTCCAAGCAAGCAGTGGCACAGGGGCTCAGCGAGGCAGCGGCGGTAGTAGTCACTCAGTGCAGAGTGTTGGTGGTAAAGTCTCCATTTCGGCGGTGTGCCAGTTTTTGGTTAAGACACCAGAGGAGCCGAGCATGGCCAGGGAGCTAACGTTGGAACCACGGCCCTGCGTCAGCACATGCAGCATCACCATCCAATGGCCTGGGAGGAACGGGGAACAGATGTGGTCCATCCTGCCGGTGCCGCAACAGCAGCAGCACCTAGTGGCACACATGCCGTTTCAACCAGTCAAGGCTCCAGCACCTCGCCTGAAGAGAGCTGTTTGTCTTTGACATAATCTCCCGGTCCAGATGCTCCTGCTCCTCACTACGCAAAGAGACAACTTTATGCGTCCAGCCATCCTAAGGTGCAGAAGCTGACCAAGCTCCTGTCCAAGTTGTTGGTATTGCAATCCCTCCCTTTCCAAGTCGTAGACTGTGCACCCTTCAGAGAACTAATGGCTTGTGCTGAACCGAGGTGGAGAGTTCCAAGACAAAAAGGCACAGCAGCGCGGATGTCATCACTTAGATCAATGAAAAATCGCCCACGCGTTTCGGGTAGGTACTCTACCCTTATTCATGGCTGACTTGAGATGTGTTACTGATGAACTTAAATAGTGGCGTGTGCCATCACGTGATCGGACCTTGGACAGAAACGTCCGATCCCATCACAGGCGAGGCCCACTAATATCATTTACATACATTCTATCTAAACACATCTCAGCCTACATATACAAAACATATAACATTAAAGCATTAAAAAACCTTGAGGATAAGTGAGAACGGAACTGTTGTTCATAGACTATTGACCCTGTATTTTAACATCACATATTTTCAATATTGGCAGATAACGTCAAGTCTTTTGTTTAACCCCTTCGGTACTCGAGTCTCCAACGAAAAAATCCAAAACGTTTCTCGGTTAAGGAGTTTTCTTTTAGGGTCACCCCCACGTATAGGTTTAAAAACTTTTTCAATGCCCATACAACTGAACGCACTGCAGTCGCCGCTATGTACATTTCGAAAATGTCTTGAAGCCATGGAGACATTTACTTTACATTTGATAGCAAATTTTTTTACAGCAATGTGGAGCGGCCATGGGGGGGAAGTGTTCTCCCTCCCTGGCCAATATCTATATGGCCATGTGGGAAGAGACATTCTTGTTCTCACCTGACAGTCCTTTTCTCTCCATATCAGGGGGATGGTCGTTATATCACGACACTGCTCCTGATATGGGAGGGGACTGAAACTGCAGGTTACTGAGTTCCACGAATACAATAATTAAGAATCATATGAATTTAAAATTACACTTTAGTATGAATTCCCATGAGTATGAATTTTGGATATCACCCTAATAGTGGAACCCATGTAACGATTACTCTTATGCCAAACCAACAGCACGTCAACTCAATATTGGAAGCCACTTCCTGCCATGCCCCATAATAAAAAATATACCAGTAGGTGAACTAATTAGATTAAAAAGAAATTGTTCACAACCAAACTGTTTATGTTGCAGAAAATCAGAGAATATGTCAGGGACTAAAAATAGAAAAACTCACCTTCGGATGCTCAATAAGCAACCAATATTGTCAATAAATCCCAGAACCCCGCTACAAGTGAGAACAGGACCCGAAATAAACCCCTTGATCGATCTAAAGAATCCCCAATTACCTTTTCTACAGCTTATGTTCCCAATATACAGAGGTTATCAATATTATTAAAAAGTACATTACGTGTTTAGTGACGGAGAATTCTATTGCCAAATTTATAGATGGAATGTTAGATTTGTGTTCAAGGAGGCGCCCACTCTAGCTAGCATTCTGTCGGCCAGTCTTTTTAGTTCAGCAGATAATAAGAAAAAATACATCGGCTGTCAAACAACTGGGTTTTACAAGTGTGGCCATACCAAATGACTTGTTGTACCCATCAGTACCATCAAAAGAATTTCTGTCTTTAAGTACTGGCAAACAATTTAAAATATCTCATTTCATTAATTGTAACACTGCTTTTGTTATTTATATCATCACATGCAACATTTGTCGGATCCAGTATGTAGGATGCACTAGTGGACCACTGAAGGTACGCATTCGCCGTCATCTGTCTGACGCCAAGAATAAGGATGCGGTAAATGTCTCCATGGCTTCAAGACATTTTCGAAATGTACATGGCGGCGACTGCAGTGCGTTCAGTTGTATGGGCATTGAAAAAGTTTTTAAACCTATACGTGGGGGCGACCATAAAAGAAAACTCCTTAACCGAGAAACGTTTTGGATTTTTTCGTTGGAGACTCGAGTACCGAAGGGGTTAAACAAAAGACTTGACGTTATCTGCCAATATTGAAAATATGTGATGTTAAAATACAGGGTCAATAGTCTATGAACAACAGTTCCGTTCTCACTTATCCTCAAGGTTTTTTAATGCTTTAATGCTTTAATGTTATATGTTTTGTATATGTAGGCTGAGATGTGTTTAGATAGAATGTATGTAAATGATATTAGTGGGCCTCACCTGTGATGGGATCGGACGTTTCCGTCCAAGGTCCGATCACGTGATGGCACACGCCACTATTTAAGTTCATCAGTAACACATCTCAAGTCAGCCATGAATAAGGGTAGAGTACCTACCCGAAACGCGTAGGCGATTTTTCATTGATCTAAGTGATGACTCCATGCGACTTTTATATTGTCTATTGAATTGAACAATAAAGAATATTTGCTTTTACCAAAAACGCAAGTGGATCTGTGTTCGTGAAGCTGGACATGGAGTTTTCAAGTTACTTACAATCCGGAGGAGGCGGAATAGAGTCCGTGCTACACTGATCCGCATGGGTGCAAAATCAACGATCCAGGTGAGCTGACACTACCGTTGCTGTTGACACTTGCACAGACGGCCCGCAGCATGCTGCTTTGTCTAACTAGTGACAGCCGAATAGTCAACAGCATATGACCCTCGCTACCAGTCAAAAAAGGTGCCTTTTTTCCAGCTGCTGAGCAGCTTCCTTTACCCGTCTAGTGAAGAGAGTAGCCGCCACCAGCAGCAGCAGCAGGACATGGAGGATCCCCTGGGCTTCTGGCAACCAAACTTGATGTGAGGCCGCAACTTGCGGAGTTTGCATTAGGGAAGCTGTCCTGCCCTGCCAGTAGTGTTGCATCAGAGTAGGTGTTCAGTGCAGAAGGGGCCATCACTACCCCAAATAGAACCCGCTTGTCCACCTGTAATGTGGAGAGACTAACCTTTGTCAAGATGAATCAGGCATGGATCGGCCAGGATTTCGACACACCAATGCCTTATGCATCAGATCAGGTCAGTCATGACGCCTTCCTCCAAACGTTGAGAAATGAGTCTGGATTCTAACTACCTGCCTCAGCAACTATTCTGATGCTGCCACTCGCCTAATGCCACACATTTGCTGCCAGTTGCTCCATCTTCCTCCCTCCATCTTTTTCAGGGACTGTAATTGTCAAGCACACTCTGTTATTGTACCACTTTCTGACCTCCTGCTGCTGCTGGCACCTATACGCTGTATCATTGTGCAACTCTGTGGCCTACCATGTTGCTGCCACCTCCAGAATTTGTCATCGTGCCACTCTCTGACCTCCTGCTGCTGCCAATGCCACCTCCACGCTCTAACATTGTGCCACACTGTGGCCTACCATGTTGCTGCCAGCTCCCGAATTTTTTTATTGTGACACTCTCTGACTTCATGCTGCTGCTGCTACCACTGCTGCCTCCACGCTCTAACATTGTGCCACACTGTACCCTACAATGTTGCTGCCACCTAAAGAATTTGTCATTGTGCCACTCTCTGACCTCATACCGCTGCTGCTGCCACTGCCACTTTTGAAGTTCTTTTTGGCAAAGACATTGGGGCACATTTACTAAGTGTCCGAACAGCGCATTTTCGTCGGGTTTCCCAACTTTTTCACGTTTTGCCCTGAACTGCCCCGGATTTTCGCATGCGATCGGATTGTGGCGCATCAGCACCGGCTTGCATGCGTCACAAATCGTGTGTGTCGCAAGATCAGCAGTTACATGCACTGGAAAGAAGAAGATGAACTCCGGCGGACCTCAGCAGGGAAGCGATACATGCAGGAAATTGGACGCACAATCTTGCGAATTGCAGCAGACCAGAATCCTCGTCGGACCACGCACACCGCGGATCATGACGGGACGCGTAAGTAAATGTGCCCCATAATATTTTCTGGGAAATTGTAATGGGTGAAGCAGGGATGGGCTGCACCTCAATGGGGAGGGTGCAGCTGTTTTGGGGGGAAAAATGGCTAGAAGGTTGGAGGAGTGCAGGGCAAATAGACAATGTAGATAGAGAGCTGGGAAGAGTCATAGTCCATGGGGGAGGAAGGGGGGCTGGAATGAGATTGGGAAATAAGAACAAAAGGAATACGGACAGGGAAAACCATATAAAGTGTATGTACACAAATGCCAGAAGCCTCACAAACAAAATGGAGGAACTGGAACTCTTGATGTTGGAGCGGAAATATGATATAGTGGGTATCAGCGAGACATGGCTGGACAGTAGCAATGACTGGGCTGTTACTATAGATGGTTATAGTCTTTTTAGAAAGGATCGTGTAAATAAAAAAGGGGGAGGGGTTTGTTTATATGTGAATTCTTGCCTCAAGCCTGTCCTACGAGATGACATCAGTAACGCAAATGCAAATGTGGAGTCCCTATGGGTGGAGATAAGGGGAGGGAAAAAGAATAATAAAATATTACTAGGGGTTTGTTATAAGGCTCCAAATATAATGGAGGCAGCAGAGGAAATGCTGATAAGTGAAATGGATGCGGCTTCAAATTATGGTGAAGTACTTATCATGGGGGACTTCAATTACCCAGATATTGACTGGGGGGCAGAGATCTGCAGGTCCTTCAAAGGTAGCAGGTTCTTGTCAACAACAAAAGACAATTACCTGTCGCAGCTAGTCCTGGAGCCAACAAGAGGGGGGGGGGGGCACTGCTGGACCTTATCCTAACCAACAGACCTGATAGGGTATCAAAACTACAGGTTGGGGGGAACCTGGGGAATAGTGATCATAATATAATTGATTTTGTATTACGCTTTACTAAGAGCGTTAGGGAAGGGGCAACCAACACTCTAAACTTCAGGAGGGCAAACTTTCAGCAACTAAAGGAAAACCTTAAAGGCATAGACTGGGATAATGTTCTCAAAGACAAAAGCCACCCCCCCCCCCAAAAAATGGGACATTTTCTCATATATTCTGAAAAAGTCTTGTGAGAAACACATACCTTATGGGAAAAAGCATAAGAGGAACAAGAAAAAGCCTATGTGGCTAACTAGTCTTGTAAGGAAAGCAATAAGCGAGAAAGATAAGGCGTTTAAGGTGCTAAAACGTGAAGGTAGCGATGAGGCATTACAGGATTATAGAGAGAAAAATAAATCCTGTAAAAAGCAGATAAAGGCCGCAAAAATAGAGACTGAGAGAAATATTGCCAGGGAGAGCAAAAATAATCCCAAATTATTTTTCAAGTATATAAATGATAAGAAACTAAAAACAGAGCGTGTGGGTCCCCTTAGAAATAACATGGGGGTCATGGTAGAAGGAGATGAGGAAAGGGCCAATCTGCTGAATGTCGCCTTCTCGGCTGTCTTTACCCAGGAAAATCCCCTGGTGGAAGACACAGTGAGGAATAATGTAAATTCTTTTTGGAATGTCAACCGTTTAACCCAGCAAGAGGTACGGCGCCACCTCGCAACCACTAAGATAGATAAATCACCGAGGCCAGATGGCATACACCACCGGGTTCTGCATGAACTATGTACGGTGATTCACTGAGGACTGGTTATGTTCCACAGGACTGGCGCATAGCAAATGTGGTACTAATATACAAAAAAGGATCAAATAGCGATCCTGGAAACTACAGACCCGTGAGTCTAACTGCTGTGGTGGGGAAAATATTTGAGGGATTTGTTAGAGATGCTATCCTGGAGTATCTCACTGTGCACAACCTTATAACCCAGCGTCAGCATGGGTTTATGAGAGATCGTCCTGTCAGACTAATCTGATTGGTTTCTACGAGGAGGTAAGTTCAAGACTGGATCTGGGGGACGCTGTGGATGTTGTATATCTGGACTTTTCAAAGGCATTTGACACCGTGCCACATAAAAGGTTGGTATATAAAATATAGAAATATATATAAATGTAAAGTTATGCACTAGGACCATGGAAACAAAAGGTATAATTATGTTCTAAACGGTCAATTACTTAGTAAAACTGGAGCTGAAAAGGACTTGGGGGTATTGGTGGATGGTAAAATTAATTTTAGTGACCAGAGCCAGGCAGCTGCTGCTAAAGCAAATAAAATTATGGGATGTATCATGAGAGGAATAGATTCTGTAAAGAACAAAGGTTCTTTACAGTACGAGCAGTGAGACTATGGAACTCTCTGCCGCAGGAGTTTGTTATGGAGGACTCTATGTACATGTTCAAGAGAGGCCTGGTTGCCTTTCTGCAGAGAAAAAATATCACGGGTTATGGGGCTAAAACATTTATTTAATTCTTACAGGTTGGACTTGATGGACTTGCATCTTTTTCCAGCCTTATATACTATGATACTATGATACTATGTTGCGTCTCTAATCTTCAATTTTAAATTAAAAATTTCAACTTCAAATTTATTTCAAATTTTGAATTCATTTCAGACTTCAAATTCATTTCAAACTTCGAATTCATTGTGCCACTCTATGGCCTACCATGTTGCTGCCAGCTCCAAAATTTGTCATTGTGCCACACTCTGACCTCATGCTGCTGCTGCTGCCACTGCCGCCTCGACACTCTAACATTGTGCCACACTGTGGCCTACCATGTTGCTGCCACCTAAAGAATTTGTCTTTGGAGGCCACTCTAGACCTCATGCCGCTTGCTGCCAGTCGACCTTTCAGTTCTTTTTGGCCAAAAAGCATAATATTTTCAGGGAAATTGTAATGGAGAGAATGTGGCTTCTCTAATCTTCAAATTTAAAAAAACTTCAAACTTCAATTCATTTCAAACTTCAAAGTCATTTTAATCTTCAAATTCATTTCAAACTTCAAATTCATTGTGCCGCTCTGTGGCCTACCATGTTGCTGCCAGCTCCAGAATTTGTCATTGTGCCCCTCTCTGACCTCATGCTGCTGCTGCCACTGCTGGCCTCCACGCTCTAACATTGTGCCACACTGTGGCCTACCATGTTGCTGCCACCTAAAGAATTTGTCATTGTGCCACTCTCTGACCTCATGCCGCTGCTGCCACTGCGACCTTTACAGTTCTTTTTTGGCAAAAGCATAATATTTTCAGGGAAATTGTAATGGATGATGCATGTGGCTTCTCTAATCTTCAAATTTAAATAAAACATTTCAACTTCAAATTCATTTCAAACTTCAAAGTCATTTTAATCTTCAAATTCATTTCAAACTTCAAATTCATTGTGCCGCTCTGTGGCCTACCATGTTGCTTCGCAGCTCCAGAATTTTGTCATGTGGCCCCCCTATGACCTCATGGCTGGCCGCTGCCATGTGCACGTCCACGCCCTCTAACATTGTGCCCACACTGGTGGTCCTACCAGTTCCTGCCACCTAAAGAATTTGTCATTGTGCCACTCTCTGACCTCATGCCACCTTTGCTGCTGCTACCACTGCAACCTTTGAAGTTCTTTTTTGGCAAAGGCATAATATTTTCAGGGAAATTGTAATGGATGATACATGAGGCGTCTCTAATCTTCAAATTTAAATTAATAATTTCAACTTCAAATTCATATCAAACTTCAAATTCATTGTGCCACTCCGTGGCCTACGATGTTTCTGCCACCTCCATAATTTGTCATTGTGCTACTCTGCGGCCTACTCATGCTGCTGTAAACTGACCGCTATCTCCCTGGAACACTCTGTGATTTCCATAACGCTGTTTTCACCCTCCACAACATGACGTTGCCACTATGTTTGGTTTTTCCCTTTATTTCATCTGTCAGAAGGAATGAAAAGCTTCAGGATTGATAGCCAAAAGCAGGAGTGGATACAGAACACAGAGGGCATGCAAATATCCCATTTGCTGGTCATCTCTGTTCTGGATCCACTCCTGTTTGTTTTTGGCTTTAACAATGCTTATGGATTAACGACCAATTGAAAGCAGACACTGACGGATGGAAAGAATGACAAAATGATCAATGACTTCGGTGCAAAATTACTGTCGACACCCTCTCTCTCCACTCTTTTGGGGGGTTTCTACTTGTATCCGCGTTTCACAGAACAGGTCCTGTCGTCATCTATGGAATCATCTGATGTCAGTGTAAAAAGATTTTATAGTGGAATTGAAGAGTGAAGCGGTTCTAAGAACGGCAGCTGTCATGTCCGTGTCATCCCGGTGCTTGTAAGTGCGTGTCTTGTGACACATTTCTAAATTTTAAATCCTGGGAGTTGTCCGAATCCGTCAGGTTGTCCGATGGCCTGCCTCCGATTTCTGTTGCGTGCAAGCCGGCGCCGATGCAGCAAAATCTGATCGCGTGTGCCAAAATCCATGGGCAATTCACTGCATAGCGGAAATCATCGGGGAACCCGGCGAAAATGCGTCCGACAGACCCTCAGTAAATGAGCCCCATTGTTTGAAGACCAATCCACACTCTGTATGCATATTTAAGCAAGGCATAGCGTTCTACAACACCCTACAGGTTCTCTGCAGCTGGGAAATACCTGTTTTTCAATGTGATTCGTCATGATTCAGTTCGGGTCGAATCGAATATTTTTGCAAAAATTTGTTGAATCGGGTCGAAATGAATTTTAAGAAAAGGTGAAAATCTTTGCGTTTGGAACATGTACTTCAAATTGTTTACTACTGCTAGTACTACTACTAAAACTACTACTATTTTTTACCAAAAAGACACCAGAAAGATTCTCTATATAAATCAGAGCAAAGCTGCAGTAATTGGGGGGAATTAGGAATTTTGCTCCAGGGCTTTATTTACGCCACTCTTGAATAGTATAGTGCTGTTTCTTTTTTGACCTTGGACATGACTAAAACTGATCATTTATATTTCAAACCTGATAGACTGATAATATCTGGTATATTCTATAAAGTACTAATAAACATTTATGATCAATCTTCCCACAAAACTAGAATGTGACAGTAAATTGCTTGCTTTGTCAGTCCATTCCCTGTATTGTAAATATTATGATTTCCCTTTTTTTTCTTTTTTCCATTTATATTGCCAAAAATGAAATAGTTTTTATAATACATTTTTATAGTTTACACTGTCATAACATAAAAAATCAAACAGCAACAATACCTTATGTACTTGAGTATAAGCCAACCCAAATAGAAGCCGAGGCCCTAATTTTACCACAAAAAACTGGGGAAATCTATTGACTCGATTATAAGCCTTGGGTGGAAAATTCTTTGGTCACAGCCTGCCCCCAGTATATAGCCAGCCATCCCCCTTCCCCAGTATATAGCCAGCCCTCTGCCCCTGCCCGGTTATACAGCCATCCCTCTGCCCTACTATACAGCCAGTCCCCTGTCCCATTATACAGTCATCCCTCTGCCCCACTATACAGCCAGTCCCCTGTCCCATTATAAAGCCATCCCTCTGCCCCACTATACAGCCAGTCCCCTGTCCCATTATACAGCCATCCCTCTGCCCCACTATACAGCCAGTCCCCTGTCTCATTATACAGCCAGCCCCTGCCCAGTTATACAGCCGACCCTGCCCCGTTATACAGCCAGACCCCTACCCCGTTATACAGCAAGACCAAGTTGATTAAAAAAACAAAGTAAATACTCACCTTTCCGGCGCCCCCACAGGTCACACAATACTATTGCTGACATCAGAGCCTGCGACGTTGCACAGACATGCTGCTGCTGGACTGATCAAATAGAAGACCTGCGGGGGGCGCCAGAAAGGTGAGTTTTGAATTTCTTCTTTTTTTATTTGAGTACAAGCCGAGTTTGTTTTTTTTAGCTGATTTTTGTAATGAAAAACTCTGCTTATACTTGAGTATATACAGTAATAAATAATACTAAAAGTAAGAAAATTAACAAAATTTACACATATCTGTATAAAAAATGTAAAGAAAATTAAAGAAGCATTAAAAATAAAAAAGAATTAAAAAGTAATAAAATAGAATGTTTGTGTTTCCATTATCTCACAATTTTCAGTCCGTGTCTTTTGCATCATGTACCCATTCAGCACATCCAAACATTTGATGACATTAATGTGGCTAAGATCACCACAATTTACTTCATCTTCTGCTTTTAATGTCAGTCTGGTGACAGTTTTATGACTCAGTGTGGAATATTTGCTCTTAGGTCAACTTCTGTGCAGTAAGTTAAGTGCAAGGGGTGATGAAGGGTCTTGGTGCTTTTAGCTTTAAACAGCATCAAAAAATGTGGCACCTGCTGCATTTTATCTACAATCTAGTCATGGCTTTAATATAAAATAGAAGCTTTTTGACCTCTGTTGGACCATATTTTAGTGTGGATAACATTTATTTATACACGGTAGGCATTTTGGGAAAAATAATTGAAAAACAAAGGAAAGCTCATTTATTTGTTTTGTTACTGTTTAGACATTAAGGGTTCTCTAATGTCAATGTTAATTTATCAAAAAGAGTGTTGGGTGGTCTACAAGTTTGGATAGCCACTACTCTTGGATGAGTACCTATAGGCATAGCAGTTATAGCAGATGCCATGTTCCCCAGGGGCTGAGGATTCCCATTAAAATGTTGGATTGACAATATGTACAATGAATACTTGAAGGGAACCTGTCACTACATGTTTATATGTAGTTACAGTTAGTGACAGGTTCTTATAGAGCCCTATTACCTAAATGACACCCTTCTTTTAGAAAAAAAAATTGTTTCCCTTACATCCCCTTAAATCAATGTTGCATTATCCTACCTGACATCAGGGGGGGCATGTCCATCTTGGCTGGCTCCTCCCATTTATTCCTCTCCATGCATTATGCCTCCTTACTATGCAGCACTTCATGCCAAGTGACCA
The DNA here is from genome assembly GCA_019512145.1 of Engystomops pustulosus. NCBI lineage: Eukaryota > Metazoa > Chordata > Amphibia > Anura > Leptodactylidae > Engystomops > Engystomops pustulosus. Next base: position 41,285,324 of record CM033650.1, read on the forward strand.
GGGTGATGTCATCTAAGGTCCTTTAGCCCTTTTGTTTGCAAAATGTACCTTATGCATGTATCTGATCACATGAAATCACAGCATACATCCATGAACTTCTACTCCCCTCCAAACCTCCATGGATACTGTGAGTTCATGTGATCAGATACAAACATGGGGTACATTTTGAAAATGTAAAGGGTATAGGACCTAGAAGACATCATTCTGGTCACATGACTTGAATGTAGCACAAGGCACTGTGTAAAAAAATACACAATGGGGCAGATTTATCAAGTGTCTGAAAGTCAGAATATTTCTAGTTGGCCATGGCAACCAATCACAGCTCCTCTTTCAAATATTCATGAGCACTGGTAAAATGAAAGCTGAGCTGTGATTGGTTGCTATGGGCAACTAGAAATATTCTGACTTTCAGATACTTGATAAATCTGCCCCAATATTTCCTATAAATAGAGCTTTATATGTCTGTAGTTGTATACTTGCAGAAGGTCCCTTAGTACAAGGAGGCAGGGCAGTGATTTGAAGAGACATAGTGCTACCAATGAAAATAAGGGGGCATAGTTAACTGGCAGCCTGGGAGAAATATGAAAGGGATATCTTGAATAAAAGTCAATACGAGTCAAGTAAGCTAATTTTTATATCAGATAAACGGATGTAATTAAGGTACAGTGCCTCACTGGCAGCTAATTTTAGGTGATATGGGGAGGACTTGTAATCCTTTACCAGTAGTTGGTTTGGGGCTAAAATTCTCGTGACAGGTTAATTTCATTGATATGAGGTGGTAAAGACTTAATGCCCTAGGAAGGTGTTGGGATTTAGCAAAATGAAATTGTACTTCATGATGTTACTTCGACAATTTAAGTCCACCTCCCTTAGCCGGTTTAATTTGATATACTATTCTCATGATCATCCTGTTCAAGTCTGTCTTGCATTCTACCTTGAACACAGATGGTAAACAGTGGAACAGTGATTGAGCGTGAGATGGTCATTTGCCACAGTACTGTACAGAAAGTCACCAGGTGGACAGACTGCCATGGGAAAAAGGGGCTCTTTAGGCTGCACTTCCATTTGACAATTAAGGCCGTGTTGCAGGTGTATGGAGACTTACAAACATTATCAATTCATTAGGGGATTCTAAAAGAGGCAATGTTTTTATTATCCCATTCTGGAAAATATATTTGCATTTTCCACAGAACCCTCTAGTGGAGGGACAATGGCTGCATGCCCGCAAGATGGACTAACTTGGCAAAGTCTCCATAAGGAGAGCTCTTCCTTCTCAACCCTGATCAAAATCTGTAACTGAATTAAACCAGTTCCCTACACTGTATTGAAGAGATGCAACCACATCGAAACAGTTAACAGTTGGGAATCCGTTACTTCTAAAATAGATAAACTATTTTGGCTTCTTGAAAGTCATGCTTGATATGAAAGGGGCTGCCTTTGGAATAGTAAGACAGATCATTGGAGCTGTGAAGGGCATACCTTAGGATCTGCTTTTTGGCCAACCAGGGAAAGTAGTGCACTCACCTTGGCACTTGGTCACTGGTAAAGAAGTCGCTATAATCCTGTTACTTCCCTGTGTCAGAGACCCTGTAGATTTAGGTTTTAAGAAGATCTGCAACTATGTCCACAGACTTCCTACACAGTCTTCTGTAATAGACAACTGAAGATGGAAATAGTAAAATGATGACCAGTAGGAAAGTCATTAGGATGAGGGGTATGATGTGTTACATCTTTGTTGTGTGATTCTATCATTTACATATTGGTTTAATTTACACACACATTAGGGTTAATTCCCGAGCTGAAACATGTTACTGTTTTATACTATAATAAAAACTCCCTATTGGACGACTGGTGTCTGTGAGAGATTTAAAGCGCAGATACTTCCTTTTTGGCTGTTTTGTACTAGGCTACCATCGTTCCATGATCCTAGAGTGAAAGCTGATGCAGAGGATTGGCTGTTGTATCTGTTTCAAGGATTTTGTCATTTTTATTTCAGGTGAGAGTCCTGATATACTGATAATTTTTCTTCTGTTATTTGAGCTGTATCACACTAGGGTTGCTTCCAAATGCAGTGAGGGGTTAAGCACTGAAATGAATGGAAGCAGTGCCACATACCCCTACAGATGGTGGAACCTCTGCAGCTTTTGTGGTGGACCGATGGAGATAATTAGTGGTGCTTTACTTTTTTTTTATTATTGGAAACATTCCCTTCATCAACAGGAAAATAATGCTTATAAGTGGCTGAACTACAGGAACGTCGTCTTCTCTACTGTTGCCCGGTGGATTAGTCAGGGTGTACAGGCTGCTTACAATAGCCCGCAGTCTAAACCCCACTGATAAATGACAGGCTCTCAGTACCATATGGAAATCTCTAGCAGTCCTGCAGGTTATTATAGTAATGTTCCTATTGTTAATGGTATAAATTACTCAATTGCCATTTTAATGAGAAACAGTATTTGATGCAAATATTTTCTTATATCTATCAGCTCCAAAGTTAAGGTTTCTCTGACATGAAATAAATCTTTTTTTTTTTTGTGTAAAATAAAATGAACAGATTTTTATTTAATAAAATATGAGAAAAACCTCTTTCTAACTTATATTGCTTGCCATTACAGTTCTCTTCATACATAGTTCTACAACAACCCTATGTCTACTTTGCATAAGAAATGACAAGCCATCAGCACTTTTGACACTTCAACATAAATTAGTCTCAAAACTCTGGAACTCCAAGCTCCTGGGATGAAATTTTCATCCAGCTCATAGTTAGCATATATTTCAGTCATTAATTAGGTTGGAAAACTGTCATAAATTCTAATAAATTTGGTGGAGATCTGGGAACCCCCCACCACCTATATACCCTCACCAAATCTCTTTTTCAGAAAGTGATTGGCCATTTAAAAATCCCATTTGTGCATTTTTTTTGCCCAAATAGAGCTTAAAAAGTTCCAAGCTTTTTCACTTCTAAACCAGCACTATATTGTATGGATTATCCTCCACCACTGTTCTCCATTGCCTGCTCTCTCATTCACTGTCAACCAGTTTGTGAGGGGATAAGTATTATAGAGCAGACAGGAATTGGAAACAACACACTTTAATAATTTTCAGTGACAAACAGACAAGTATCAACACAAAATCAACCACTTTTAGGGGCGCCACCCGGTAATCCAATGCCAGGGAAGAATTCAGACTGTTTAAGTAATCCATTGATGATGTGAGTCCTAGATTAAACCTTCTTTCTGTGTTAGTCCCAAAATAATCCATTATTCTGTGGTACCAGGATCTTGGCGCAACATCAGCTCCTAGCCCCTTCCATGGTGCAAGTCCACACACACAACTCCCGGGCCGCATGGGCTTCACCTCTTGTTCTCCTCTGAGGCCCAACTGACAGGAGGGCGAGTGAATAATTATGATCTCTAACCTACCCTCCCCTTTGGAAATGTTTGTATTATAAAGAGCTTAACGTGGTATTCTCATCTCACAAAGTTTGGTTTAATCAATCCCTAACAGAAAAAAAAAATCTTCAATTTATTGTTTTTTTTAAAAAAGCTACCTATCCAGCAACGGCCCTGTGTGGACATTCTATACGGCCACCACAGCTTGTCAGCAGCGGTGGCCACACAGGCGCCTGGAATGAGGCTCCTGGGCTTCTGAACCAGCCAGGAATATGTGATCCATAGTTAGCGCATGCGCAGTTCACATATGGCGGCCACCTCGCTTGCTAGAATAGGACGTCTTCCGGGCATGCGCAGTAGTACGCCAGCACTGCTAAGTCCTTTTCATATCAAAGCAGCAGTGAAGCTACTGCGCATGCCCAGCATCTGTCATGCTCTAGCGAGGGAGGTGGCCGGGAAAGCCTCTTTCCAGGCGCCTGCATGGCATGGGTGCTGATGTGCGGAGGTGGCCGTATCTTATGTCAACACAGGGCAGTTGCTAGGGGGCAGATCAATCCTATCTAAGGGATATTATGGGTATAAATTGAAGAAATATTTTTTATTCTGTTAGAGATTGTTAAAACTAAACTTTGTGAGGTGGGAATTTATTGTCCACCCCTCCTCTGGCCACTCCACAGAGCAGTGGCTCCATTATGTCTGTAGTTAGTTTTTTTCTCCAGTCCCCTAACAGAGAACAACTCCAACTTTATTACCCCCTTCCTCTCTTCAATGTGGGGACAGGATGTAACTCAAACACTTACAGAGATACATCACAGATCCATTGTTAAAGAAACAAAAATTTTTATTTTCCAGGAATATTACATACAAAATCTGTGATGTCTAATAATTTCCTGTGGGTCTTATTAGAAATGCACCATTTTATGATAATAGATTTAGGACTAGTGGACTGGGTCGCACAATCTTAGTAAGGAGGTAACCACAATGTAAAACCTTATATTATAAGGACAAAATGTATCATGTAATTTACTTTGACAGATTAGCGATTTCTTTTATAAACATCATGGATGCCTTATCAGTATATCATTTCAACTCCCACTTTATTATTTAGAACATTGAGAGCTTAGATCCATGAAAAATGTAAACAATTTTATTCAAGTGTATAAGTCTCGTGAAAAAACCAATAACAATATTGACAGCTCCGCGATAGGATAATAATGTAAATTTAAAGTCTATCTAAATGCTTGTTTTGCTTCTCTCGGCTTCTAGAATTAAAAAGCTTGGTCTTTGGGGATTTTCTCAGCTACTTAAGATTTTATAGAGCTGTCACCTTAATGATTATTACCCTATTCAATCACGTTGAAGCCCTCATCACCACACCCGACATCCTATTTTCTATGAATGGAAAGTACTTTATCTAAGAAATAATAATTTTCATTGATGTTTTTTGAGTATTATTGTTTGAAGTGTCTGCTGCACTCTTCTTCATCATTGCGTAGAATTTTCTGCCATTATTAAAGATGAAGTTTTGAGTGAGGTGATTATATGGTGAAGGTGAGTGGAAGGGGCTGTTAATTAGACATGGGTGTCAAACGGTTTGTTGCAATCAGCAAGGTAAATAGTATTCCCTCTTCATTTAATTCCCCGTCCTCTATGCTGACTCTGTCTGTAAATTACATACTGTAATCAAGCATTTAATGGATGGTTAGGACATTGTGAAGGTGAATGGTAAGTCAATGAACACTCATGCCAGCCGAAGCTAAGGCCTAGTTACATCTAATATTTTACAAAGGATTTGGATATGGGCTAAGGTTAAAGTGTTGTATACTCATGAATAATGAAAATGAATACATTCTGTATATTTCAAAGTGAAGAGCTCTTATAATACGGCTGTGAGCATAAGAAACCATGTAAATGCCTTCTTTGCTTATTTTGATTCGCATTATATTAGTTTTATGTTATATGAAAAATTACAATACTGCTGGTTCATTGTGATCAGCGCATTGTCGGAACTCGATTGACATTGCAACAAAGGGTTTTCGCACTCTAAATGGATTACATTTACATGCAATCTGTGTAAAATAACCACTTGTACAGTAGATCCCTAGGCTAAATATGCTGCTATTTGTAGGAAACTACTTGCCCCTCAGGGTGGTGTTTGAAATAAACAATATATATACAGAGCTTCCTTTAAATCAGAAAATTATATACTTATTATATACTTGCCATGTTAATTGGCTGACCTGCATGATTAATCCTATAAAGCTGGAGTCCATCATATTGAGCTAGGCATGGCCTAAGTGTTGCCAAGGAAATAAGCTGCAAGTCTCCTCTGTTATTAGCATATCTCCATTGAGAAGAAAATATTCCAATAGTCAAATTCACAAGTCTTGGGCTCTCTTTATGTTCTAAAGCTCAAAAGAAGAGAAAAGCTTAGAGAAAAATAAAGAGTAACTGTAACGTTTTTCCCCCCACAAATTAATAGCTCTTGGGATGTAAAACAACTTTGCCTATTATCTTTGTTACCTAAATCCAGAGGTTTATTTGCTATACTCCTGATTTTATCTCAATGCTGCAGTAGCTGCTTCCTCTGCCTGTGCTGACAAGCCCTGGAGTCAATAGTATAAACAAACTCTACAAACTCTACAGACTCCTGGTAAGGGATGCGCTTCTGCTCCCTGCTCACAGAGGAGGAGGTCATGTGACAGAGCTCTCTCTGTGTATGTAGCAGAACTGGATGTGTACAAGACTGTGGATAGAGATTCTGTCTCCTTCACAGAATAGTGAGGTACAAGATCTCCCCTGTTCCCTATCAGTCTCTCCATCCCAGTCTGTGATTCTACAGACCTGTCTCTGTTTCTCTCTGCACCTCATGCTGCTCCCCTCCCATTATCGGCAGTATCAGCTCTGTGCAGAGAAGCTATTAACCCTTAGTGCTCACACAGCACATGCTATGGACTACATGTAACTGGTTTACTTATGATTTCTTTCCCTTATTACATGTTCTCTGCTCCTAGTCACCATACACATCCTGCATGTGCACTGTGCAGTGTTAAGTTGAAACTATGGATGGATGAAACTATGAATGAATTTAATGCTAAATTACTTTAAGTGAGAGCACAAGGCATCATGGGATCTCTGGGCAAGTTAATTGGCCTCATCTTGAGGGCATCGACAGACAGACATTAGTCTCCACCCACTTCAACTTTGGTGAGAAAGATTTTTGACAAACACTTTCAGAACAGAAAATGCCATTGCCTTGGAAATAAAAGGATGAGCAGGACAAAGTAGGTATCGTTCTGTTTGTTTTTAAAGAGGGAATCACATATATTAATTTGGTTAAATCATTATACTGTAACTTTACAGTTATGCTTTAAATCCTTGCATAAAAGTACAGATTATCTACAAAGCACATCTTGTGTATTCACTAAGCAATAGTTGTTCTTTTCCTGTAAGTAGATTACTGATCTAAATGAATGGTATGAGTATAACATCCATCAACAATCTATAATCTACGCTTCTTTGCAAATCTTAAAATCAAGTTGGAACATACAAAATATGCTTACTAGTCTCTTTTTTGATGGCCTCTATACAGTGGGTTCCTATTCTATTGGGTTTGGTACTGCATGCTGACAGCACAACTTAGGGTGAGAGATCCATCAGTCCAACAGCACCCATGATGTCAGGCTAAGCCCCCAGGCTGTGTTTTTATTGCTTTTAATGCTCCAAAATACATTTTTGAAAAACAATCATTCTGATATTTGTAAACCCAATATGGGAAAAATTGGAATTCTCCATCCATTTTCTTCTTGGAATTCATTCTATCTCTATTACTGCTAACATAGTTTTCCACAACTTTATTTATTGGTATTTTGCAGATCTACAAACTTAAGATCTGTCCAGAAACCAAAAGTAAAGATTATATAAATGTTTAAGTTTGAAGTTTTTGAAAATAGTCCTTAAAAACACAATCATCTATGAAGGATAGAGTCTGAAATGTAGAAAAAAAGGAACGAGCAAGCCACATTAGCTTTTTAATTAAAATGTCAGACTGAATGGTTTAATTCTTAATTGCTACTAACAATGTATTGTGTCTTGTTACCTCATACAGAATACAGTCATTTGTCTGAGTATTTTCTACAGTATATGGGTACATTATCAATTTCTTTATTCTTTGAGAAACTCGGCGTACAGCAAGAACATTTTCACAAATCTTACATTGGGAAATTATATATATCCTTGCTTTAAGCAGTTTCATTGTGGATTTATGTGTGTGTGTGTACAGTATATCTATAATGGGTTGTAAAAGTATTCATACCTCTTGAATTTTTCCTAATTTTTAAACTTTACAGCACAAAAATGTTATTACTTTTGTAGATATTGTATGTTACACAAAGTATCAAATATTTGTCCAAAGTAAGTGTAAAGGTGTCTCTACCAGTTTATCCCACAAGAGTGTTATCCCACTCTTCTGTGCCATGTAGCTCTAGCTCAGTCAGATTAGTTGTAGAACATTTGTGAACAGAAATTTAAGGGCAAATTACAGATTGGATTTAGGTCTGGGCTATTACAGAAACAATTTAACACATGGATATGCTGTGATTTACATTTCCACAGTAGCTATCGCTGTGTACTTAGGTTTGCAGTCTGATAGATGGTGAATGCCCCAGCCTTGAGTCTTCTACACCCTCTAACTTTTTGCCTTCCAAGATTTCCCTGTATTTAGCTCAATCCGTGTTTCCATTAAATCTTTCCAGCCCCTGCAGAAGAAAAGAACTTCCTAAGCATGATGATACGACCACCATGCTTCAAGGCGGGGACAGTGCACCGTTGACTTTCCTCCAGGCATAGTGTTTAGCCAAAATAGTTACATTAGTTGACCAGAGCACCTACTTCAATTACTTTCTGCAAATAGCACTTCTTATGACTTAAAAAAAATGGCTTTTGTTCTACCACTCTTCCATATAGGCCAGATTTGTGAAGTACACAACTTAAAGGGAACCTACCACCACAAATCTATCTATAAAGGTAGATCGGGTGGTAGGTGGATAAATAGGATTAATACTCCACGCCCGGGTAGCCTCTTTTCTCCTCCTACTCACTATCTTCGGAGGTGCTGCGCACCCTCATCCGACGTTCCTGCCAACTGCGTGGTCACTGGAGCTGCACAGGTGCGGGCCTGCTGTTCTGCATGCGCAGATGGAAGGATTGTCGGATGAGGGCGCGCAGCTAGGAGGAGCTGCGCGCCTAAGATAGTGAGTAGGAGGAGAAACCTCAGATGCGGCTACTCCACGCTCCAGTAGCCACATAACAAAATTTACATACAAGTCTAATAAAGGTTACCAAAAAAGTGCAGGGACATGAGGATTAGCCCTTAAAAGGGCTATCCTCACGTCCTATTGATCCACCGACCACCCAATCTACCTTTATAGGTAGATTTGTGGTGGTAGCTTCCCTTTAAAGTTGTACTGTGGACAGACTCTGTGGAAATCTGCAGCACCTACAAAGGGACCATGAGCCTCTTGGCTGCTTCACCTTGTCTGGGATGTCAGTTGAGGTGAGTGGCCATGTCTTGGAAGGTTAACTGTTGTACCATACTTTTTCTATTAAGACATAATGGATTAAACATTGTGTGTGAGCTATTCAAACTTGTGTTTTTTTTGTAAAGACCTAAACCTGCAATACTGATTGCCCATCCTGAGCTGCCTGGTCTGTCCCTTGTTCATGATGTAGTTGGTTTGCTGATGTACTCTAACAAACCTCTAAACCTTTCAAAACAACAGCTTTAATTTAATTTAAAAAAACTACAGTTTTCAGTATCTTTACAGTTCCAAAATACTTTATGGTGCTCTGTTACACACAATAAAATACTTTTAAAAACGTCTTTAAAAAAATAAACATTTAAAAAGGGATGAATACTTATTAGAGATGAGCGAGCACTAAAATGCTCGGGTACTCGTTATTCGAGACGAACTTTTCCCGATGCTCGAGTGCTTGTCTCGAATAATGAGCCCCATTGAAGTCAATGGGAGACTCGAGCATTTTTCAAGGGGACTACTGGGAGAGGCTGCTGGCCATTTCATTACTGGGGGAGGCTGTGACGAATGCATTTCCCACCCTAGGCTAATACTCAAGTCAATATTTGTGGCAAATTATTTGCGGCAAAATGTGGGTTCTTGGCTTATACAAATATTTTTAAATAAAATTATGACTAGAGATGAGCGAGCACTAAAATGCTCGGGTACTCGTTATTCGAGACGAACTTTTCCCGATGCTCGAGTGCTTGTCTCGAATAACGAACCCCATTGAAGTCAATGGGAAACTCGAGCATTTTTCAAGGGGACCAAGGCTCTGCACAGGGAAGCTTGGCCAAACACCTGGGAACCTCAGAAAAGGATGGAAACACCACGGAAATGGACAGGAAACAGCAGGGGCAGCATGCATGGATGCCTCTGAGGCTGCATAATCGCACCATTATGCCAAAATTATGGGCAACAGCATGGCCATGACAGAGTGACAGAATGAAGCTAGATAGCATCTAAAACATGCAATAATTGACCCTGACACTATAGGGATTTCGGTGACATGGGTGGACTGCGTGGAAGACTGACTGGTGGTGGACAAATTGCTCGAAGCATTGTCAGCAATCCACGACATCACCTGTTCGCACTGTTCTGGCCTCAACAGTGCTCTACCACGAGTCCCAGTAACTTCAGACATGATGAACCTAGGGAGTGTAGCTCTGCGGCGTTCCCCTGCTCCCTCATCAGCAGGTGGTGTCTCACCCCACCCAGGACCACGGCCTCTGACCCCTGCAGTAGATGGACGCCCACGTCCCCGCCCTCGTCCTCGTCCTCTACCCCTAGCCCTCGGGTTAAACATTTTGAAAATGAAAGTTATATAACTTTAATTTTGTTTTTAACTTTTTTTTGGTTTTTTTTGTGTTTTTTAGTTTTTAAAACCAAACAATGCTATCCTATTGCTATGGCTATTTTCTAGCCAAGTATGAAAGCACACTGATGAGATGACGCTGAGTTATGAAAAAATAAAAGGAAAATAAAAAGGAAATGGCAGACTGTGCCTAATTGAAATCCAACCCCTAATAAATTTTCCCACTTTGGAGTTTGAGGTGGATATGTGGGTCACTAAGAGCTAAACACAACGGTAGCAAGTCCCCCTGCAAATTCCTCACAATATGGTACTAGCTGCACTACTAGTGCCAGCAAGCCCAGCCACAAGCAAACAAAAAAAAAAAAAGTATAACGTTATTGTAGCCCTAAGAAGGGCTGTTGGGTTCTTGGAGAATCACTCCTGCCTAACAGTAAGCTAATAGAACACCCTAACGCTTTCCCTGACCAGCAGCAGCTCTCTCCCTAGCGGCATCCAGACACAGAATGATCCGAGCAGCGCGGGCAGCGGCTAGTCTATCCCAGGGTCACCTGATCTGGCCAGCCAACCACTGCTATCGACGTGTAAGGGTACCACGTCATGCTGGGTGGAGTGCAGAGTCTCCTTTGAACATCTGTAGCACTGATGGCAGATACAGTTCTGTTAGACATAAAATAGGCTTTGCAAACCGGCTGGACAAAACTCTGCTTTAGGTCAGATAATTAAGAGGGAACCCACACTTTTTTTATCATATTTGAAATTCATTTGCTTCTTTTACCTTCAATTTTCCCATCGGCAGGAAACTGAAAGAAGATATGACTGGCATGAAATGCTCTTCCATGTAATTTATGAAAAAAATTAAGTATGCTGTTACTCTCAGAGAGTGTAATCTATTGTTAGACCACTTTTTGGCTGCTTAAGTGGAACAGCAATATGAAATGTCAGCAAAGATAGCAATAATAATATTATCTTCAAGGCTAAATATATACTATAGACCCTAAGCGTTTTTCAATTGGAACAGTGCTGCCATTACATTAGGGCATTGCATTTGATTCAAAAAATTGTATGAAGAGATACACGCTTTGAATATTATAGAATACGAACAAGTACAGAATCTTCTTTTTCATTCGAGTTTGTAAAAAAATCACTCTTTCATAAGTCTAGAAATGGAATGCAATGAATCTGAGAATGTAATAAAGTAGTTAGGTATATCTTAGATATTTCTTTATAACTGGGCCCATTTTCCTATTTCCTTTTCATATTCAGACATGTAGTTTTCAACGCAATACAAAGTACAATGTGTCAAATGGAATTTTTCATTGGAATGCAAAATAAAACCGGTACGCGGGAGAAGGAATGTGGAAAATAAGTAAATCAACACAAAAAACAAATGTTCAAATGTTTTAAATGATGAGTGCAATAAATGGCTGAAACTGTTTATTGTTTTAGTAATGATTTTGTAAAAAATTATCAAAAAAGGCCATAAAAAGAAGCAGTTATTGGGGCAGATTTAGAAAATGTGTCCTAAGGTTAGACAGAGCAGAGTTAGACTGGTCAGTCTATTCCGCACCAATTCAATATAAAAGTCTGGTTGCTGAGTGATAAATCTGGCCTAGTATAAGACGTACTAGTCATACTCTGTACCTCCACTAACTTGGCTTATTTTAACCAGAAAGTTAGGACAAATTTCTGTCAGGTTAGCCAGTATTTTTGACAAACTGACCGTTTTGGCGTGAGGCCATGCCCCCAATTTACAGGCCACACCACTTTTTATGGCACTAGTTTTAGTAGAGCCAGAAAATTTTTTAAATGTGCTGCAGACAACTTTTTTAGTGCAAGCCACAACAAAAATTCTATAGTAGACAGATTAATAAATCTACCCCATAATTTTTTTTGAGAAGATTCAGTAACTTATTGATTAAAATTCTTGCAGGTGTGGGAGTCCAATGGGAGGTCCTCCCCGTATCTAGAACACAAGTGTGAGGGAGTCTATGCAACTGACGCAAGTGCAAAGGGATCAGGTACACTTTGTGTAGCCAATTTACTTGTTCAAAACCGATCTTGGGAACTAATAACGTTGAGTGCCAGTTGTGTGTAATTTCCTTAAGATGATGGTCCTCTAAATCAGGATATCTCTTTGCCTATGATTGGAAGCTTCTTGCAGCGGTTAGAATTGCTTATAAAAAGTGGATGTAGGTTTCCAAAGGTCTTGGTTTTCTGGCAATGCCTCCAGGGGCTATGCTCAACTTTAGCTCCTCCATGGATCCCCAGTGCCTAGCATAATTGCAATAATATAGAAGGCAGTAGGAGCTAGACTAAACTCTTGACTAAGGGGTGCAAAGGTCTTGAGAATCCCTTTCTGTTACAACTGAACAGGTATTAATCCCCCCTTCCGCCCAGAGATTTCAACTCAGATAGTCCACTACTCTGTTCTATACTGTTACGGTCACTACCATTTAGATGTTAATAAGGCCAACGGATAGGCATGTCATGGCAAAAGTTTTTACTTTGAAGGGTTTTCCCTTTTCAGGAAAACATGTGCAAACAAAACTGGATAAAAAGTAGGAAAAAAAACATACTTTCCTCTCTGTAAAGCCTACAAGTTCCTCTACCATATACCAGTATTCAATGTGCTACTACTAACTTTAAAGGAAAGGATTACTAAACCTTGGAATTTATGATGAAAGATGATGATGTCAGTCTGCGCATACTGTATGAAACATACAAAAGCTTGCTTAGAAATATTGCAAATAAAAGTTCATTCAAATGTCTTTTTAGGCCAAAGAGATTGTCTTTGGAGCTTTTTGTTGTATTTTGCGTGACAATATATTGTGACTTCACAGCAGTTTCATTTTGGCAAATACAATGTCAATGTTGAAAAGTGACCAAGAAGTCACAAAAAAGTTTAAACAAAGTTCCTAAAATTGTATGTGCCACTGGGGTATTTTTACATGGAACTTTTTCAGTTGGTGATATTTTTTAAAGAAAGTCTTACTTTATAAATCTGTCTTCTACGTTTGGATTCACATAATAGTGTAAGATGACTGAAGTGAAAAGTGTAGTGAGAGATTGGTAGAAATTCATGTTGACGGGTTCTCCTGAATTTGATTCAGGACTTCGGGCAGAACTTTGAACTGAACATGGAAACGTAAAATCAGTCTCCGAGTGAGCAACCAATACTGAGCACCATATGTATGATAAGGCCTTGGCAAAGAAAGCTGCAGTGGATGAAGCCTGTACCACCACCCCCCAAATGACAAGGCCACCTGTCTCCCCGCAAAAGAAGAATGTGACACCACCAAGTCTTTCCAGTGAATGGTTTAACTTTCTAGCCCAAACAATGGAGAGAGAAAGCAGATGTTTGACATCTCATCCACAAGCCCTGGTTCCTGACTGGTACAGTTACAAAATTGTGTGCCTTTAAATAAAGCTACCAATCTGGACAGCTTTAAAAATGTTATTGTGGTAGATGTCCTACAAAAAAAATCAATCGACTACTTTTCTGGGTAGGCCATCCCGCCAATACCAAGTGGTCATGGAGAAAACATTTTCTAGAATAAGGACTTATTTACATGTACAGGGTTATTTCAGAACATAAGGAAAATTTAAACCATATGTACATGGTATAAGCCGAGATTTTCAGCTCAATTTTGAGTCAGTCTTCATATGGGGGCTGTCCTTGCCTTATGACTACACAAAGATCAGACAGGGGCTGTCAGTCCCGCGGCTTGCATATTATTAGGTAAAGTATGTACCGTGCGGGAGGGGCCTGGCAGTGTGACCGGCCAATAAACTCATAGGCTATCACAATGTTATATAGTATATGCACCCCCCCTATTAGGAGTCCATAAGATTGTGCTGACCTGGATTTTACTTCTCTACATCATTGGCATCAAGGTTGCTTTGCACGTCTTTTTCTTCATTTTCATCAATATGAGCCTACTCCAGGTGACTTTTTGAAAGGGTCACTTACACGATAAGATCAGGAGAGGATCATCGGAGATTGCAAGGGATGCTACTTCCGAACAAACCAGGTGATATTGACCTCAACAAGAAGATTTGAAACCTTGTCTAAAAGATTAGTGACTTTATACTGCACATGGTTACATTGGGGTAATACTATAAAGCCCCCCCAGATGAGGTGGTAACTGTGAAAAAAATGAACTGAACTGGACTCATAGATCAAAAATGACACAAAACTGGATTCTTAGACTCTAAACCCTCAAGCTGCATTAGTTTAACCGGATAATGTTTATAAGGAATGTATATAATCCATTTGTGATTGATGTTATATCCATGTAACAAGTGATGAGATAACAAATGATATGGATCTTTATCTTCAGATTAATTGTTTACCATTAGAGATGAGTCGAAACATTGCCGTCCGAGCTTGATGTCGTTCGAGACATTAGCGTACTCGAACACTGCTCGTTGCTCGACGAATATTTCGCCCGCTCGAGAAAATGGCAGCTCCGCCGTTTGCTTTTTGGCGGCCAGAAACAGTAGGCCAATCACAAGCCTTTCCTTTTTATTTCCTTTTATTTTTCATAACGCACAGCGTCATCTCATCTGAAGTAGTTGCTTTCAACTTGGCTAGAAGAAAGCCAACGGAGAATACCAAGGTCTACTTACGCCACAGATAGCGTTCATATATCTTGCTTTCATGGTTGATCTGCTGGTGGCGTACCCTGCTGCAGTGCATTGTACTAGGGCCAATTCTGAGCAATTTTGTAGTGAGACTTGCGACGGCTGTGTGTTGCGCTTAGTGAAGCACATAGCAATCAAGCAAAGACCCGAGTGGGAAAATTTTAGTGGGTTGGATTCTACCATCTAGCCGTTTCACCCCTTTATTCACTATGTCATTACTCAGGCATGCTTAGTGTGCTTTGACATCTGGGCTAGAAATAGCCATAGCATGGATAGGACTATGTTTGGTTTTTAAAAACTCAAAAAAAAAAACACAAAAAAAACAAAAACAAAAACAAAAAAATAGGTAAAAAAAAAAATAAAGTTATATACTTTTCATTTTAAAATGTTTTAACACAACCGAGGGCTAGGGGTAGAGGACAAGGACGAGGGCGGGGACCTGGGGCGTCCATCTACTGCAGGGGTCAGACCGGGGTCCTGGGGTGGGGTGAGACACCACCTTCTGATGAGGGAGCAGGGGAACGCCGCAGAGCTACAACTCCCTAGGTCATCATGTCTGAAGTTACTGGGACTCGTGGTAGAGCACTGTGAGGCCAGAACAGTGCGAACAGTGATGTCGTGGATTGCCGACAATTGCTTCGAGCAATTTGTCCCACCATTCATTCTTCCACGCGTCCACCCCTGTCACCGAAATCGCACTCCTCACAGCTCATGCACCTCAGCCTCCTCCCCCCCAGTCTGCCCCCCTCCCAGGAAATTTGGCATTTGAACCGCATACTCTGAGGACGGTTTTTCTGGACCCTTCCCACCGTCCACACACTTGTCCGTTGCTGCTGTGAGCAATTTTCCGATGCCCATGTTGTTTCCAACCAGCCGCAGTCTGTGGGTGATATGACTTCTTGACGTAGTGGAAGAAGTGTTGGTAGAGGTGTCGGACGATGAGGAGACAGGTGTCTACTTGTGAAGTTGTGGTCAGGGACGGAATTCCGAGGGGGGGACACACTGAGGATCGTAGATGATGAGTGACAGACCCAGCGGTGGGTTAGAGGCCGGGTTGAACAGTGCTTCTGAGCACGGGGAGAGTCCTATACCAGAACAGGTTGGAAGAGGCAGTGGTTGGGCCAGACGGAGAGGCAGGCCAGAGCAGGTGCATCAGCGCAAATGTGTCACGTAGTGAATCTCCCGTGCGAGGGCTCCCGCGGCGAGAACTAGATTTTCAGAAGTCTGGAGGTTCTTTAAAGGAAACACCCGGATTGACCGACGGACCTGTGTTGTGCAACACTTGCCAAACAGGAGGTCAGCTGGGGGGATGTATTCCACCACTAACTAGCTTAACTACCACCAGTATGCGCAGCAATATGAATGCGAAACACCCGAATCAGTGGCACCAAGCCCGTTCACCTCCGGCCGTGCACACCACTGCTCCTTCCCTCTTGTCAGCTGATAGTCAGCCCCACGCCCAGGACCTGGCACAAAAACCCATCGTCGCCTCCACGATCCTCCACAGCATCCACCAGCTTACAGCTCTCCATATACCCAGACGCTTGGCGGAAAAGTAAAATATATTGCAACCCACCCGCACGTTCCCAAGCCCTTAATTGTCCACATCTCCAGATTGCTTAGCTGGAGATGCTGCCCTATAGCTAGTAGAGACCGAGGCCTTTCGCAACCCTCATGCGGCGGCGCCCTCGGTATTTTCGGTCCCCAGCCCCCACTATTCTTTTCCCGATGTGCCGTCCCAGCCCTGCCACCAGCACGTGTCAGACAACATCATCCGTGACCCTGACCAACGCCGTTTCTGAACAAGGTCCACCTGACCACTGACACGTGGACGAGTGCTGCCGGGCAGGGCCATATATATATCGCTGACGCACATTGGGTAACTTGGTGGAGCTGGGACCGAGTCTGACTCGGGGCTGGGGTCATATACTTATACTGCCGACGCCGAGGATTCGGGGCCTACCTCGGTCCAGGTCGTCAAAGGCCTACTAATGCCTCCTCCTCCTCCCACCCCTCCTCCCACCTCCTCCTCCGAACTAACATCCGTGGACGTGCGCTCAAGTCGCTAGCTCTAGGCACAGCAGCAGTGCCGTCGCCTAAGCGACAGCAGCGGTGCTCAAACTACTGCTGAGACCTAGCGATAAAAGCACACCGCCCAAGACTATTACAGGGCATCATGGCGCAGACTGATCTGTTGGCTGGCACCGCTGAACCAAGCCAGGCATGGTTGTGTGTGACAACGGCCGTAACCTGGTGGCGGCTCTGCAACTCCAGACTGACACATGTGCCATGCCTCCCCATGTGTTTAAATAATCTGATAGTTCAGCGTTTCCTCAAGACATACCCCAATCTGTCAAATTGCTCACAAAGGTTGCGCCGCTTCTGTGCGCATTTCAGGAGTCCAGCACAGATGCTGCCACTCTCAGGCAGCGCAGCGCGCGCTCCCCCAACTGCCCGCTCACCGACTGTTGTGCGACGTCCCACGAGGTGGAATTCAACATTACACCATGTTATCCAGAGTTTGACCAGCAGCGCAGAGCGATGTAAGACTGCCACATGTCCAACTGTCCACCAGAACTGGTAGTCAGGTCAGTCAGCTTCCTCAAGTCACAATGAGGAGTGGACGGGATGTCTATATCTCTGTCAGGTGCTGAGTACTTTGAGGAGTCAACACAGATGGTCATGACGATGCCGCCATCATCAGCCTCAACCATCCCGCTGCTTGGCCTGTTGAAAAACTCTCTGATCAGCATGAAGTCGGAAGCTTTGCGCTCGTACACAAGAGACGGGGAAGAAGATTCCCTTGTGATAGCCAACAAACCATCAGGTCTGTTTCTCAGCGCATATCGGAGGAGGTGGAGGAGGATGAGGAGGAAGAGAGGAGAGATGTTGCGAGACACAGAGGGGGAGCTTGCTCAGACCTTCACTGTTCACGTGTATGGGCAGACGAAGAGGAGTTGGAGGAGTTGGAGGAGGAATAATGGGCAGTCAGGCCATTGAGGGTGAGTGAATTCTTGCGCGTTGGACTCTGGCGCATATGGCATATTTCATGCTAGGCTGCCTATCCCGTGACCCTCGCGTCAAAGAATTTATTGCAGCCCGCTTACTGGGTATTCACTTCTCCTGGGACCCACGGTACAAGCAAAATCTTTCCACTCTCATCCCTGGAGAGGAAAGGGAGTGTGGAGAAGGCATGAATACCAGCAGGCCCTGTTGCACAAGCTAAACGTATTTCCCTTCTGACATGCGCTAGCGGCAGAGTGGCGTAGTTCTGCGGGACAAGTAGCGAGGGAAGTAGGCGAGAGCAGCTTGTCCAGCACTGGCAAGGGTACGCTTTACAAGGCTTTTGCCAAGCTTTATGTCACCCCAGCAAACACTGTCACCTGTCCCCAGTCTCTGCAGAGTAGGGCTAATCTTTACAGAAGATGGTGAGGGAGTACGTCGTGACCATAACCATCGTCCTAAATGATCACACAGCTCCCTACAACTACTGGGTTTCAAAGCTGGACATTGGCAACGAACTGGCGCTGTACGCTCTGGAGGTTTCTTGCCCTGCCCTGCCGCTAGCGTGTTGTACCGAGCGGGTTTTTCAGTGCAGCTGGTGGCATTCATCACATAAGCGTACACGCCTGTCGACTGACAAAGCGCTGACCGGCTGACGCTTATTAAGATGAATAAAGCCTGGATTCTCATAATTTCCAAATCTCCACCAGGTGAAGAAGCTCAACCTGAATAATTTGCACTCCTCCTCCTCATCCTCCTTCAGCCTCCTCCTCCTCCCCTTCTGCTCTCCTCCTCTTTAGTACACTTAAATCCATAGGAAACTTGGCTATTTTTCGACAGGGCCCACTGGCTCTGAGCTATGTACTTAATGCATTTAATTTTTCTGGAGGGCCACCTACCCGTCCTCTGTTTAAACAATTTTTTTTGGGAGTGCCACATACAGGCACTCAATTCTTCATTTTTCTGGAGGCCACCCTACCTGCTACCGTTTTTTGAAAACTTTTTTGGACTGCACACATGGCAACTCAATCTATTCATTTTTTTCTGGAGGCCCACCTACTGCTCTCTGGTTTGAAAACTTTTTTTGGACTGCCACATACAGGCACTCAATCTATTCCATTTTTCTGGAGGGCCACCTACCTGCCTCCTCTGGTTTGAAAACTTTTTTGGACTGCCCATACAGGCACTCAATCTATTCCATTTTTCTGGAGGGCCACCTACCTGCTCCTCTGGTTTGAAAATTTTTTTGGACTGTCCACTACAGGCACTCAATCTATTCCATTTTTCTGGAGGCCACCTACCTGCTCCTCTGGTTGGAAAACTTTTTTGGACTGCCACATACGGCACTCACTATTCCATTTTTCTGGAGGGCCACCAACCTGCTGCTCTGGTTTGATTTTTGAAAACTTTTTGGACTTGCACAACAGGCACTTCACATCTATGTCCATTTTTCGGTGAGGGCCAACACCTGCTCCTCTGGTTTTGAAACTTTTTTGGGACTGCCACATAAGCTATCCAAATTAAATTGTCCTCCATACACCTCACACTTTTGTCTCCATTGCTACCCACCGACATCCAAGTCGTCCAATAGCGGCCTTCATACAATCGTCCCCTTATCAAACTAGGTTGTCCAGGCAGAATTTGGGTTGTTTTCATGGATTCCACATCAAATTGTTAACTTTGTCGCCCACCGCTGTGTTATCCACAAAAATAAATGTCAAACTTTTATGATTTAATCCGATATTATTTCACATTCGAATCAGCGCTTCTTGCGCATCTGTTTACTTCCCCTCACCCGCCATATCCAAACTTATCAGAACGCTACTACACTTGATCTTATACAAAAGGTTCTTAGAAGTGCTGTTTGTAGTAGCCTAGAGACAGGGGCTTGGATTGGCGAAACCCTATCGCCTGCAGCGGAGCTGCGAGCTCCATGCCAAGTTCCACTACATAGGTTTTTACTGCAGCACCCTTTAATCTACTACTATTTCACTGCCTCCATACATGGTCCCCCTTATCAAACCGAGGTGTGTCAGGCAGAAATTTTGGGTTGTTTTCATGGATTCCTCCACATCAAAGTTGTTACTTTGTCGCCACCCTGCTGTGTTATCCACAAAATATACTGGCAAACTTTATGATTAACCGATATTATTTCAGCGCTCTTTCTTGCGCATCTGTTTTACATTCCCCTCACCCGCCATAATTCCCAAACTGATAAGAACGCTACTAACCTTAACTTGGTGCAGGCTGGGACCGAGTCTGACCCTGGGGCTATGGTCATATCCTTCCCGGAGTCCGCCGAGGATTGCGGGGCCTACCTCGGTCCAGATGTCTCAAATGCCTACTTACCTCACTCCTCCTCCCACCCTCCTCCACCTCCTCCTCCTCCTCCGAATTACATCCTTTGGCATGGCGCCATCAGTCGGTAGACTCTAGCACGCAGGCAGTGCCGTCGCTAAGCGACCGCAGGCGGTGCTCAACTGCGAGCCTAGGCGAATAAAAGGCACACCGGCCCCATAGCTATCAGGGCATTCCACTCAACTTGTTAACTTTGTCGCCACCCCCTGCTGTGTAATCCACAAAATATACTGGCAAACTTTTAATCATTCCGATAATTCAGCGCTTCTTGGCGCTCTGTTGTTACATTCCCCTCACCCGCCATACCCAAACTTTAAGAACGCTACTACACTTGATCTTATACAAAAGGTTCTTGAGTTCTGTTTGGGGAGTACCTAGGACGGGGCTGATTGGCGAAAGGCTCGCCTGTCAGCGGAGCGCACAGCTCCATGCCAAGATCCAACTACATAGTTTTACTGCAGCACCTTTAATCTACTACTAGTGCACTGGCCTCCATCATGGTCCCCTTATCAAACTGCTGTGTCAGGCAGAATTTTGGGTTGTGTCTGGCTTCCATGTTAACGTTTGTCCGCCACCCGCACCGGCTGCTTGTATCCATAAAATATACTGGCAAACTTTTATCATGTACCGATATATTTGAGCGCTCTGCTCACCTCCTTTGGTTCCTCTCTGGCCCCATTGGTGTTGAAGCCTGAGTCCATTTAGGGTATGTCGCCATGCCACTCTCTAGCCTGCTGCCGCTGCCTCTGCATCCGTCCCCTATAGTGTCCAGGTCAATTATTGTGGATGTTTTAGATGCCATCTAGCTTCATTCTGTCACTTCTGTCTGCCATGCTGTTGCCCATAATTTTGGCTAAGGTGCGATTATGCAGCCTCCTCAGAGGCATCCATGCATGCTGCCCCTGCTGTTTCCGCTGTCTCATTTCCGGTGTGTTTCCATCCTCCTTTTCTGAGGTTCCCAGGGTTTGGACGAAGCTTCCCTTTGCAGAGCCTGGTCCCCTTGAAAATGCTCGAGTCTCCCATTTGAACTTCAATGGGGCTCGTTATTCGAGACAAGCACTCGAGCATCGGGAAAATTTCGTCTCTGAATAACGAGTACCCGAGCATTTTAGTGCTCGCTCATCTCTAATCAGTATTTCTCCCTTTTAACTGTTTATTTTTTTAAAGACGTTTTTAAAGTATTTTATTAGAATGTGTGTAAGCCGACCCCATAAGTATTTTTGGAACTGTAAAGATACTGAAAACTGTAGTTTTATTAATTAAGCTGTTGTTTTGAAGGAGTTTAGAGGTTTGTTTAGAGTACAATCAGCAACCAATACAATCATGACAAGGACAGACCAGGCAGCTCAGGATGCAATCAGTATTTTTGCAGGTTTAGGTCTTTTACACAAAAAACCACAATTTGAATAGCTCACACCAATGTTTAATCCATTATGTCTTAATAGAAAAAGTATGGTACAACAGTTACCTCCAAGACATGGCCACTCACCTCAACTGTACATCCCAGACAAGGGAAGGCAGCCATAGGCTCATGTCCCTTTGTAGGTTGCTGCAGATTTCCACAGCTCATGTGGGTAGTCGTCCACAGACAACTTTAAAGGGAAGCTACCACCACAAATCTACCTATAAATGTAGATTGGGTGGTAGGTGGATCAATAGGACGTGAGGATAGCCCTTTTAAGGGCTAATCGCTCAGTCCTGCACTTTTTTGTAACTCTTATTGACTTGTATGTAAAGTTGTTATTGCTACTGACTTGGAGTAGCCGCATCGGAGTTTCTCTCGTACTCACTCTCTTAGGCGCGCAGCTCCTCCTAGCTGCTTGCCCTCATCCGACAATCCTTCCCTCTGCGTCCTGCCGAACAGCAGGCCCGCGCCTGTGCGGCCCAGTGACCACGCAGTTGGCAGTAACGTCCGGATGAGGTGGCGCAGCACCCCTCCTCTCCGAAGATAGTGAGTAGGAGGAGTAAAGGGCTACCCGGGCTGGAGTAATTAACCTATTTATATCCAACCTAACGCACCCGATCTACCTTTATAGATAGATTTGGGGTGTATGTTCCTCTTTAAGTTGTGCTACTTCAGCAATCTGGCCTATATGGAAAGTGTAAGAACAAAAGCCTTTTTTTAAGTCATAAGAAAGTGCTATTTGGCGAAAGTAATTGAAGTAGGTCTCTGGTCAAGCTAATGTAACTATTTTGGCTAAACCTATGCCTGGAGGAAAGTCAACGGTGCCCTGTCCCCCCGCCTTGAAAAAGGCTGATGATCGTATCATGCATGCTTAGGAAGTTCTTTTCTTCTGCATGGGCTGGAAAGATTTATGGAAACATGGATTGAGCTTATACAGGAAATCTTGGAGCAAAAAGTTAGAGGGTTTAGAAGAACTCAAGGCTGGGCATTCACCAGCTATCAGACTGCAACCGAAAAGTCACAACAGCAGAGCGATAGCTACTGTGGGAATTTAAATCACAGCATATCCATGTGTTAAATTGTTCTGTAATAGCCCAGACCTAAATCCAATCTGTATTTTGCCCTTAATTTCTGTCACAAAAGGGGGGGTGTTCTACAACAACTATCTGACTGAGCTAGAGCTACAGGCACAGATAACACTCTTGTGATAAACTGGTATAGAACACCTTTACAACTTACTTTAGACAAATTTTGATACATTTGTGTAACATACAATATCTACAAAGTTAATCCTATTTTTGTGCTGTAAAGTTTAAAATTAGGAAAAATTCAAGAGGTATGATACTTTACAACCCCATTATAGATATACATGTAACTGTATCACACACACTACATAAATCCCAATGACCGCTTAAAGCAGATAATAAATTTCCCAATTTAAGATTTGTGAAAATGTTCTTGCTGTACGCGAGTTTCTCAAAGAATAAAGGAAATTGCTTAATGTACCCTATACTGTAGAAAATACTCAGACAATGACGGTATTCTGAGTGGTAACAATACACAATACATTGTTATAGCATTAAGAATTAAATCCATTCCGTCTGACATTAATTAAAAAGCTAATGTGGCTTGCTTCGTTTCCTTTTTTTCTACATTTCAGACTCTATCCTTCATAGATGATTGTGTTTTTTAAGGACTATTTTCAAAAACCTTCAAACTGTCACATTTATATAACTTTACTTTTGGTTTCTGGACAGATCTTAAGTTTGTAGATCTGCCAAATACCAATAAATAAAGTTGTGGAAACTATTTTATCAGTATAGAGATAGAATGGAATTCCAGAAGAAACTGGCTGGAGAATTCCAATTTTTCCATTTGGGTTTACAAAATCAGAATGATTGTTTTTCAAGATGTTTTTGGAGAGGGGCATTAAAAGCCAATAAAACACAGCCCTGGGGGCTTAGCCTGACATCATGGGTGGCTGTTGGACTGATGGATCTCCTCACCCTAAGTTTGTTTTTTGTGCTGTCAGCATGCATACCAAACCCAAGAATAGGAACCCACTGTATAGAGGCCGTCAAAAAAGAGACGAGTAAGCATATTTTGTTTGTCCCAACTTGATTTAAGATTTGCAAAGAAGCTAGATTATGATTGTTGATGGAATGTTATACTCATACCATTCATTTAGATCAGTCCTCTACTTACAGGAAAAGAACAACTATGCTTAGTGAATACACAATGTGCTTTGTAGATGAATCTGTACTTTTTAGTGCAAGTATTAAGTCAATAACTGTAAAGTACCGTAAATGATTTAACCCAATTAATATATTTGATTCCCTCTTTAAAAACAAACAGAACGATACCTACTTTGGGTCTGCTCATGCTTTATTTTCCAAGGCATGGCATTTTCCTGTTCTGAAACGTGTTTGTCAAAATCTTTCTCACCAAAGTTGAAGTGGGTGGAGACTATGTCCTGTCTGTCGATGCCTCAAGATAGGCCAATTACTTGCCGCCGAGATCCCCATGATTCCTTGTGCTCTCACTTAAGTAATTTAGGCATTAAATTCATCATAGTTTCCATCCATCCATAGTTTCACTTAACACTGCACATGTGCACATGCAGGATGTATGGGACTAGGACAATACAGTTAATAAAGGGAAAGAAATCATAAGTAAACCAGTTACATGTAGTCCATAGCATTGCTGTGGTGGCACTAAGGTTAATAGCTTCTCTGCCCCGAGCTGAATACTGCCGATAATGGAGGGGAGCAGCATGAGGTGGTCATAGAGAAACAGAGACGAGGTCCTGTAGAATCACGACTGGTATGGAGATACTGATAGGGAACAGGGGAGATCTTGTACCCTCGCCTATTCTGTGAGGAGCAGAATCTCTTCCACAGTCTTGTACACATTCCTGTTCTGCTACATACACGAGACAGCTCTGTCACATGACCCTCCTCCTCGTAGGCAGGTATTCAGAAGCGCTCCCTTACCAGAGCTGTAGAGTTTGTAGAGTTTTTTTTGTTTGTTTATACATTGACTCCATGGCATTGTCAGCACGGCAGGAAAGCGCTACTGCGGCATGAGATAAAATCAGGAGTATAGCAATAAACCTCTGGTTTAGGTAACAAAGATAATAGTCAAGTTGTTTACAGTCCAAGATCATTATTTTGTGGGGGGAAAAACGTTACAGTACCTCTTTAATTTTTCTCTAAGCTTTCTCTTCCTTTTGAGGGCTTGAACATAAAGAGGCCAAGACTTGTGACTTTGACTATTGATTTTTCTTCTCAATGGAGATTGCTAATAACAGCGGAGACTTGCAGCTGATTTCTCTTGGCAACACTTAGAGGCCATGCATAGCTCAATAGATGGACTCCACTTTATAGGATTAATCATGCAGGTCGCCAATTAACATGGCAAAGTATATATAGTATATAATTTTCTGTTTTAAAGGAGCTCTGTATATATATATTGTTATTTCAAACACTAAAACCCTGAGGGCAATAGTGTTCCTACAAATAGCAGCATACTTTAGCCTAGGGATCTACTGTACAAGTGTGTATTTTACACAGATTGCATTTAAATGTACTCTTTAGAGTGCGAAAACTTCTTTGTTTGCATGTCGAGTTTCGACATGCGCTGATCACAATGAACCATCATATTGTAATTTTTCAAAATAACAAAAAAATAAAACTAATATAATGCGAATCAAAATAAGCAAAGAAGGTCATTCATGGTTTCTTTGCTCACAAGGCCGTATTATAACGAGCCTTCACTTTGAAATATACAGAATGGTATCATTTCATTATTCATGAGATATACAACAACTTTAACCTTAGCCCATTCCAAATCCTTTTGTAAAATAATTAGATGTAACTAGGGCCTGCTTCTGCTGGCAGGAGTGTTCATTGACTTAACCATTCACCTTCACAAGTCTAAGCATCCAGTAAATCTTGATTACAGTATGTAATTTACAGACGAGTCAGCATAGAGGACGGGGATAAATGAGGAGGGAATCCTATTTACCTTGCTGATTGCAACAAACCGTTTGACACCCATGTCTAATTAACAGCCCTTCCACTCACTTCACCTATAATCACCGCACTCAAAACTTCATCTTTAATATGGCAGAAAAATTCTACGCAATGATGAAGAAGATGCAGCAGACACTTCAACAACCAAAATAATCTCAAAAACAGCATGAAAATTATTATTTCCTTAGATAAAGTCTTCATTCATAGAAAAACAAAAAAACATAAGGAAAAAAAAAGGTCGGGTGTGGTGATTAGGCTTTTTTGTTCAAACAACGTGATTGAATAGGGTTATAACATAAGTGACAGCTCTATAGAAATCCTTAATTAGGCTGAAAAATCCGCTAAACCCAAACCAAGCTTTTATTCTAGAAGCCGAGAGAAGGCAAAAACAAGCATTTAGATGACTTTAATTTACATTATTATCCTATCCGCGGAGCTTCAATATTGTTATTGGTTTATTCACGAACTTATCACTTGAATAACATTGTTTAAATTTTTCATGGATCGAAGCTCTCAATGTTCTAAATAATAAATGGGAGTTGAAATGATATACTGATAGGCATCCATGATGTTCTAAAAGAATCGCTAATCGGTCACAGTAAATTATCTTATACATTTTGTCTCTTATAATCTAAGGTTTTACATTGTGGTTACCTCCTTACTAAAATTGTGCGACCCAGTCCACTAGTCCTCTCTATTATCATAAATGGTGTCATTTCAATAAGACCCCACAGGATTATTAGACATCACAGATTTTGTTGTAATATTCCTGGAAATAAAAATTTAGTTCTTTACAATGGATCTGTTGATGTCTCTGTAAGTGTTGAGTTACATCCTGTCCCCCCATTGAGAGAGGACGGGGGTAATAAATAAATTTGAGTTGTTCTCTGTTAGGGACTGGAGAAAAAAACTAACTAGCAACCTTATGGAGCCACTGCTCTGTGGAGTGGCCAGAGGAGGGTGGACATACATTCCCACCTCACAAATTAGTTTTAAAACAATCTCTAACCAGAATAAAAATATTTCTTCAATTTTACCCATAATATCCCTTAAATAGGATTATCTGCCCCCTAGCAACTGCCCTGTGTGACATAAGAATACGGCCACCTCCGCACATCACACCCCATGGCCGTGCAGCGCCTGGAAAGAGGCTTTTCCTTCCGGCCACCTCCCGCACTAAGAGCATGACAGATTCTGGGCATGGCGGTGCAGTATCTTCAACTCTGCTGCTTTGATATGAAAAGGACTTAGCACGTGGCTGGGTACTACTGCGGCATGCCCGGAAGACGTCCTATTCTAGCAAGCGCGGTGGCCCCATATGTGACTGCGCATGGGCCGCTACTATGGATCACATATTCCTGGCTGGTTCAGAATCCCAGGCCTCATTCCAGGCGCCTGTGTGGCCACCGCGCTGACAACTGTGGTGGCCGTATAGAATGTCCACACAGGGCCGTTGCTGGATAGTAGCTTTTTTCAAAAAAAACAATAAATTGAAGATTTTTTTTTTCTGTTGGGATTGATTCAACCAAACTTTTGTGAGATGAGAAGACCACGTTATCTCTTTATAATACAACATTTCCAAAGAGGAGGGTAGGTTAGAGATCATAATTATTCACTCGCCTCCTGTCAGTTGGCCTCGAGAGGACAAGAGTGAAGCCCATGCGGCCCGGGAGTTGTGTGTTTGGGACTTGCACCATGGAAGGCTAGGAGCTGATGGTGCGCCAAGATTCTGGTACACAGAATAATGATTATTTTTGGGACTAACAGCAGAAGAAGGTTTTAATCTAGTACTCACAATCATCATGGTTACTTAAACAGTCTGAATTCTTCCTGCTTGGATACCGGGTGGCGCCCCTAAAAGTGGTTGATTTTGTTGATAACTTGTCCTGTATTGTCACTGAATTATTAAGTTGTGTTGTCTTCCAATTCCCTGTCTGCTCTAATATACTTATCCCTCACAACTGGGTTGACAGCGCATGAGAGAGCAGGTCAATGGAGAACAGTGGTGGAGGGTAATCTACAATATAGTGCTGGTTTAGAAGTGAAAAACTTGGAACTTTCTTGGCAGACTGTGCCTAATTGAAATCCAACCCCTAATAAATTTTCCCACTTCGGTCTTTGCGATGGATATGTGCGTCACTAAGCGCTAAACACAGCGGTCGCAAGTCTCACTCCAAATTCCTCACAATTGGCTAGTATATGCACTGCAGCAAGGACAGCCACCAGCAGATCAACCAGAAATAAAATATATATAACGCTATTGTAGGCGTAAGTAAGCCGTTTGGATTCTCCTTTGGCTATTTTCTAGCCAAGTATGAAAGCACACTGATGAGATGACGCTGAGTTATGAAAAAATAAAAGGAAAATAAAAAGGAAATGGCAGACTGTGCCTAATTGAAATCCAACCCCTAATAAATTTTCCCACTTTGGTGTTTGAGGTGGATATGTGTGTCACTAAGAGCTAAACACAACGGTAGCAAGTCCCCCTGCAAATTCCTCACAATATGGTACTAGCTGCACTACTAGTGCCAGCAAGCCCAGCCACAAGCAAACAAAAAAAAAAAAAAGTATAACGTTATTGTAGCCCTAAGAAGGGCTGTTGGGTTCTTGTTGAATCACTCCTGCCTAACAGTAATCTACTAGCACCCTAACGCTGTCCCTGACCAGCAGCAGCTCTCTCCCTAGCGGCATCCAGACACAGAATGATCCGAGCAGCCGCGGCAGCGGCTAGTCTCCAAGGGTCACCTGATCTGGCAGCCACCACTGCTATCGACGGTAAGGGTACCACTCATGCTGGGTGGAGTGCAGAGTCTCCTGGCTTGTGATTGGCTCTGTTTCTGGCCGCCAAAAGCCAACGGGGGGGAGCTGCCATTTTCTCGCGCGGGCGAAGTATTCGTTCGAGCAAGAGCAGTTTGAGTACGCTAATCCGTCTCGAGTACGAGCATCAAGCTCGGACGAGTATGTTCGCTCATCTCTAATACTTATGCAATATGACTTGCATTTTTATAGAGTTTTATACAGTAATGTGCTAAAGTTTGTGTGAAACAAATGCTGCTTTCCAAAATACTAGTATTTTATCAATTAACAAATGCAATTTGAATGAACAAAAGGAAAATCTACCATATATACATCAGTATAAGCCGAGTTTTAAGCCAAATGTGTACCTATGACACAGCCATGTTGCTGCTTGATAACATCATAGTGTGTGTGCACGGGAAGAGCACATGCCATCATCTTTATCTGGAAGCCTAGAAAGCTGGGGGGAGCGCCGGATGTACTGTACACACCGAAAGTTTGGACACACCTTCTTATTTAGTTTTTAGTTTCTTTGTAGCACTTGGTGGTTTTCCCTATTTTTCGGACTGACTTACCTTCATTTCTTATAGTAATGAGGGCCACTCATTTTTCTTAGCTGCTTTTTTCTAGCTATAATACAAATTATAACAGTCTATTCAATAGGACTATCAGCTGTGTATCCACCTGACTTCTGCACAACACAACTGATGGCCCCAACCCCATTTATGAGGCAAGAAATTCCACTTATTAAACCTGACAGGGCACCTGTGATGTGTGACTGGTGACTACCTCTTGAAGCTCCTCAAGAAAATACTAAGAGTGTGCAAAGCAGTAATCAAAGCAAAAGGTGGCTACTTCGAAGAACCTAGAATATAAGACATATTTCAGTTGTTTCACACTTTTTCATTAAGTATATAATTCTACATGTGTTAATTCATAGCTGTCATGTCTTCATTGTGAATCTACAATTTTTATAGTCAGGAAAATACAGAAAACTCTTTGAATGAGTTTATTTTTTATAATGAAGTGCTGGGGCATCTGCTGAGCAATTCATTGCTGGGGGAGGTTGCTGGACATGAGTGGGGGAGGATGCTGGGCATTTCATTCATTAGGGAGGTGGCTGGCATTTTCATTAGTGCGTTTTTTTGTGGTAAGATTAGGTGACTTGGCTCATATTTGGATTGGCTTGAGTATATATGATAAAATAGATCCTATTTGGTGTGAACCTTCTTTCAGTTTTGCACTCTGCTTTTTACTCTCCTCATTCCAAAAGCTATAACTTTTTTTATTTTTCTGTTTAGAGTGATGTGTGAGGGCTTGTTATCTGCTGGAAAAATTGTACTTTTCACTGGCACCAATTAATGCTTCAGGGAATGTAGTGGAAATATGGAAAAATTTCCAAGTGTGGTGCAATTTCTTGTGGACTTTGTTTTTACAGCTTTCTTTGTGCTCTCCAAATGATGCATCCCCTTGTTTCTTTGGGTGAGCACAATCACAGGGATACTAAATTTATATAGGTTTTATTAGGTTTTAGCAGTTTAAACAAAAATGTAAATCTTATGTATAAAATTATTTTGCCATATTCCAAGGCCAATAACTTTTTTATAACTTTGGTGTTCGGACCTGTGTAAAGTGCAAATTTTTGCAGGACATGCTGATGTTTTAATTTATATCAAATCGGGACCTATATGACCATTGACAATTTTTATTCAAATATTTATGGATGTAAAAATGCCAGAAAAGTGTCGATTCAGATATTTGGGCTGTACTTTCCGTTTCTGTTCTGTTTCTGGTGTTCACGGGCTGGAATAAGCTTTTTTATATTTTAAAATATTGGGCATTTTGGGAAGTGATTATACCTAGCATGTTTCTGAATTTTACTGTTTATTTTTATATATGTTTTACATTTTTACTTTTTTTTTTTTTAAAAAAAAACATTTTTTTTACTATTACTTCAAAATTACCCCCTAGTGTACTTTAACCCTGGAGGGTCTGATTGGTTGTACAATATACTTCAATACTACTGTATTGCAGTATATTACAATTTTATCTCTGATCTCTAATAGCCTGCCATTGGCTTTAAGACTGTCATGACAACTGATCTGCTCCTTCCAAAGACGTTATGGTGGTGCTGATCAGCAATCCAAGATACCCTGTTAGGTGTTGCATCTAACTGCCAGCAGTGACCACAGCAGTCAGAGGCAGGTGTCGCTGTGTTATTCAGCAAACACCTGCTGTATTTACATTATAGCACGTTGTGGTGCGCAAAGGGGTTAGCTTCAGAATAGCGTCAATAATTTTAGGTACTTTTGAACTTATAGTTAGTAAGATAGTAGTAGCTTTTTTATTAGCAGACACCCACCATGTATGGAGAGGCATCAGCTCCATAGACCCTTGACAACATTGTGTCATAAAAAGCTAACTCATGTCAAAATGGTCTTAAAGGGGTTGTCTACTGTCAGCAAATAGTTAATATTATTTGTGAAAGGGAAAGTTATACAGTTATATAATATACTTTCTGTATCAATTCCTCCTGGTTTTGTAGATCTCTGCTTGCTGTCCTGCTATAAATATTTCCATCGTCTTGTGTGCAGGGGCATGAGCCATTATTATCACAGAGTTCACACAGATTATGGGCAGATTTCTATCCAGTGGAAGTAAAAATAAAAGCTTTCTATGGCAGGACAGCAAGATGAGATCTAGAAAACTGTGAGAAATTAATACAAAATATATTGGAAATAAGTATAAGTTCCCATTACACAAACCATATTAATAATTTGCTCAAAGTGGGGAAACCCCTTTAAAGCAAGAAGGTGCTGTATATATTCTCTACATATTACAGGGCTGTATATGTCCTACATGTCCATAATTAATTCATTTATATTTTTTATTTCCTGGATTTTGTAATTAAATCTAATGTTCCCCCAGAAGGTCCGGACAGTCTTGAGTATTCTTTTTTTTTATCAAATCTTTTTTATTGTTATTTTTAAACATTTTATACAGAACCACAAATTTCCAATTCCCCCTCCCACCCTCTGACACAGATACCCTCCCCCCTGGGCCGTACCCTTCCTGTGCAATTGCATAGTAATAATGGCATTACAGGATTTCAATACAATATGTATACATAGCTAATACATACATAGCATTTAGCAACTACAAAGTATCATAACCTTTACAGTACAAACACTCTACATGGATGCTGATGTCGGGAAGTCCCGGCAAGTCCAGCCAAGGGCCTCAAATTCATTCGAATTTTGTATTTGCTTTACGTTTACAATAAACATTCTTGTCCAGCCTTATAATGTTGTTTAGTTTTTTAACGTATGTCTCCAGCCTTGGTGAACGAGGGCGAAGCCAGTACATAGCAATAAGCTTCCTCGCTTGATATAGCATTCTACTGATACCCACGTCTTGAGTATTCTTGAACATATTCCAAGGAGTCCACAGGAAGACCCAGCCTCATGATTATCAGGCAGTTAACCATCCAATCATCCATCCTCTGAATATTTAGAACCTAGTGGACTTTTATAGGGGTATTTTGTATGGAGGCTTACTATAGTATAATATATGAAGAAGTCAAAGGGTATATTTTATATGCAGGGGCAGTGTATTTCTTATATGTATTGGATCATGGTCAATTGTATCATGAGTTTTTTCCAGTAACATTTCTGTGATTTATAAATGTAAATGTAAATGACGTTTACGTTTACTGTTATCAACTAGCCGACAAGAAAAAAAGAATGCACCAAAAAATACTCTACTGTAACGATAGAAAATACAAATAATGTCAACTTTATTTATATCCAAACAGAGACAAATTGAGACATACATTTAAAACCATTTAAAAAATGTTGTACATAGAATGCGACTGGTGACCGTGGTGAGGATCAACGCCGTACTACCACCTGCAAAAGACACTCAATGGTGTAGAAAATTCCTCCCACACAGAATAAGATGGAGTTTGTACAAATATACAACCATGTGTATCCAAAAATGTCTAATGTATCAGCACGTACGTGTACCCATATCAAGTATGTATCCACATGAATGGTTGTAAACAAATAAATGCCTCAAAAAGATATCAGGCAATGATTTGAAAAAATACTCCCTAGTACTAAAGTGCAAACAAGGGGTTATTATGTTCCTAAAGTGCTAGTGCATGAACGCCAGTTACCCAAAGCACGGTACATAGATGTCCAAAGAAAAATCCATTGGAGCATGATGCTGGTGATCTGATACAATACTACGAGGCAGGCATACAGGTGGAAGGAAACAGCAGGGGTATGGGGCTCCCCATGTGTTCCCTCGTACTAGATGACTTCCTCAGGGGTTTATATATATATATATATACCAAGCCACGGTCACCAGTCGCATTCCATATATACTACATGTTTTAAACGGTTTTAAATGTATGTCTCATTTTGTCTCTGTTTGGAAAAAATAAAGTTGATATTATTTGTATTTTTATATCGTTACAGTAGAGCATTTTTTGGTGCATTCTTTTTTCTTGTTGGCTAGTTGATATATATCATTGCACCAGCTCAGTTGTACTTCAGGTTGTGCTACCCACTTATTAATTCATGGATTTACGTTTACTGTTATGCTATCCAATACAAAAATCAATAAAGTTAACTTTATATGAACACACCAATAATTGTGACCTGTGAAATGATGATGCCTACAATCACAGCATTCTGAAGAAGTCTCTTTAACTGAATGATCAACAGATTATTATTCTTTATTAAGAAAATTAGAAAAAAAAGTCAATAAAAAAGAAGTTATGAATTTGATCAAATGTATTTTGCCACAACTTATAGAAAAGATACAATATATGAGAGTTAAAGAATAAAATGGTTTAGGAATAGAGATGAGCGAGTATACTCGTCCGAGCTTGATGCTCGTTCGAGTATTAAGGTACTCGAAACGGCTCGTTGCTCGGACGAGTATTTCCCCTGCTCGAGATCGAGCATTTAATTAAAAAAACACAGTGAAGAACAGTGAAGAATAGAATAAAAACAGTGAACACAGGATCATTTAAGTGAAAAACACAGTGAAAAACACAGTGAAGAATAGATTACAGATGTTCGGCACATCTGCTTACTTGTCGGGAGATGCGCGCGGAACGGTGCGAACAAAATAGTATGTGAAGAACACATTGAAGAACACGGTGAGCAGCACAGAGACACCAGAGAGCAGCACAGAGACACCAGAGAGCAGCACAGAGACACCAGGGAGCAGCACAGAGACACTGGGGAGCAGCACAAAGACACCGGGGAGCAGCACAGAGACACCAGGGAGCAGCACAGAGACACCGGGGAGCAGCACAGAGACACCGGGGCAGAGGCGGCACGGAGACATGGGGCAGCGGCAGCACGGAGACATGGGGCATCGGCAGCACGGAGACATGGGGCAGCGGCAGCACGGAGACATGGGGCATCGGCACGGAGACATGGGGCAGCGGCACGGAGACATGGGGCAGCGGCACGGAGACATGGGGCAGCGGCAGCATGGAGACATGGGGCAGCGGCACGGAGACATGGGGCAGCGGCAGCATGGAGACATGGGGCAGCGGCAGCATGGAGACATGGGGCAGCGGCACGGAGACATGGGGCAGCGGCAGCATGGAGACATGGGGCATCGGCACGGAGACATGGGGCAGCGGCACGGAGACATCGGGGAGCAGCACGGAGACATCGGGGAGACTTCAGTGGAAGAAGAGCAGCGGATCCCGGGACAGCGTATCTCCCGACAAGTAAGCAGATGTGCTGAACATCTGCAATCTATTCTTCACTGTCTTTTTCACTTAAATGATCCTGTGTTCACTGTTTTTATTCTATTCTTCACATCTGCTAACTTGTCGGGAGATAATATACGCGCGGAACAGTGAAGAATAGATTGCAGATGTTTGCATACATCTGATCACTTATCAGAAGACATTCTTTTTCAATTAATTAACACATTTTATTCCCGAACCATAGTCCCTTTGAAAAATGCTCGAGTCTCCCATTTACTTCAATGGGGCTCGTTATTCGAGACGAGCACTCGAGCATCTGGAAAAGTTTGTCTGGAATAACGAGCACTCGAGCATTTTAGTGCTCGCTCATCTCTATTTAGGAATATTAGAAGAAGTAAAATATCAAACAAATATTAAACTGACACAGTAGCAAGAACATTATACCCAAACAAGTACATCTGAAATGTAGTGAAAAATATCACCATACATAAAAACTGAATGTATTAGTCTGTGTACGTCATGTATCAATAAAGCACAACATACTACATGACTTAGTGTAGATGAAGGAACCCCAGAGCTCAATTACCAAAACCATCCCCTAGCTCTTCCCCAAGCAAATGTCACCACTTAGAAATCAAGTCCTAGCTACTATCAGGTCCACAGCAAGGATATTTCTCATGTTATATAATTCTCAATAAATACCCCTAATAAAAATGCTTGCATCCTGAAACTTTGGTAATGGAATATTTTTAGCTGTATTACTCAACCAAAATGAAATGACCCAGCGATGCGTTGCTTCATTATTGTTTATGCATCACAATTTTGGTGTAGTTTTCTAGCCTAAACTGGGCAAATTAATAGCTGCAAAGTACGACTAGACACTTTGATAAATGTAGTGTAGTCTAAATCACATTGTCTTATCTTGTGATACTTTTACTAAATCTGCCCCCATGAGGGTCCCCTTAACCCTTATATCATTGCAGATTTGGGAAGTGCCTAGTATACGTGAGTTACCATGATTTTTTTTAAACCTACTGTAGACCTGTATCCAGGTGTTGGGTATTGTTTACTGTAGAAGCAGTGAAACTATGGAGAACAAGGTAATAGAGGTTGATTGATTGAAGTAATTAACTGGTTAACGACCGCCCGCCGTGTATTACGGCTGCATGGATTCGCTGCATGGAGAGGGCTCACTGGCATATTGCAGCAAAGAATTACCGGTAACATCCGCGATCGGTGCTAGCACAGTGATCGCTGCCGGCAAAGCTGCCGGCAGCCTCAAAAAGATAGGGGAGCATGGGTGGCGCCATCTTGCCTAGGATCGTTGCTTCCTGTGACGTCATCGGGGAGCGGGGAGTGAAAAATGGAAATGAAAAAACAGGAAAGGGCCCGGTCCTTAACCGGTTAAAGGGGTTGTCCACTTTCAGCAAATACTTGATATTGTTTCTGTCATGAAAAGTTATACAATTTTCCAATTTACTTTCTAGAAATCTGTCCATGTTCTTGTGATGGACATGCAGGTGCCTGAGCCGTTATTATCACTGAAAATAATAGGAGTTGCGTGATAATAATGGCTTATGCACCTGTGTTCTTCGCATGACCATGGACTGATTTTTATCCACTGGAAGAAAACATAGAAGCTTTATATAGAAGGACAGCAAGCAGAGATCTAGAAAACAGTGAGGAATTGATACAGAAAGTATATTGGAAATTTGTACAACTTTTTATTAGACAAAAAATATCAATTATTTGCTGAACGTGGACAACCCCTTTAAGGACAATCAGTTTATGGTACTATTAAGATGGATTTTATTCCCGATTCATACACTTTTACTGCAACTGATACTAAAAAATTCTGTGTTGTGATGGAGTCACATGTTTATAATCAAGGTCAGGATAAATTGTATGGTTGTAGGTATGAAGGACCATACATGACTTATAGACCCCAGTAGATGGGAAACTAGATGCTGAGAAATTATGTTTTCAGATAAAGAAGCTTCTAAAAGGTTACATCAATATATTTTTCCTTAAACACAACTTAGATGTAAAGTTCTTTGTAATTCTGCATTGCAGAGTTGGACCAACTTTGATGCCATTTAATTTGGTAAATTTTTCATTCCATTATAATTTGCTGAAAAGATTCTGCATTCTTTATTTCAATGTGTTTCAAAGTCATGTGAAACTGGCAGGAGAGCACGTCCAGAAATATCAGTAAAGCATTGCTGAGAACTGATTGCAATTGTTGATGTCAATCAGTTAGATTGATTACGGGATGCATAGAGACTGAGGCAAGCATCAGGCAGATATGTCAGTCGCACGTCTTACTGCAAAATTCCTCTTGATGTGATTTATGATTCACTTCCCACATGAGAACTGTGAACTTATCTTTGAAGACTGAAGGATTGGGAAAATACCAAATCACTATACATGATAAATTAAGCACAAGATCAGTGGTCTGAAGAGCTCAACATTAAAATAGTAGGAGCAACAACAGTAACCTTTGACCTTTACATAACTCCTGCAGCATATGTTTTACGTTTCTAATACATCAGTCCTATGATGTCAGCATTGCAATTGGACAACCAAATGTTGATTAATGACCATGACATCGCATATCTAAAAAACTCCATTGACATAGTGATGGATTGTCTATCTAAGCACAAAAAAGAAACAAAAAGTGATATATATTATCTCATGTATATTCATATAGTTCTATTATCTATGATGACTTTTTAGTTGTATGTAAAGGTAACACAAACAGATAAACAAGTATGTCAATGGTCCTTCAACATTTCTTCAACATTCAATGTTACAGGTAGATGGGATAATTGAAGGGTATTGAGTTGCAATAAAAATGAAGGACATTATGGTAGGGAAAGAAATTCAAATAAGTTTTCATATGTGGTTTTAAAAAGTAGTTCCATGTAAAGTAAGTGAATGCCAGATTTTCAGAAAGCCATATGATATACTATATCTTGGGATATTAGCCAAAGCAGTAACCCTTTTCTAGTGCAAAAACACTGTGCTCTAGGTCTATACACGTGACCAACATTGCCACAAATCCCAAAAATACAAAATGTTGAAAAAAGAAGAAGATGAAGGGGGGAAATGTATATAGATGGCAAGTAAATTGTACTGTAATAGCAGAAAAATATTTATTTTATTACATTTGCAAGAAAACATATACTTTTAAAAACATTTAAAAACACACAGAATCATGTGCACATACAAATGCATGATAATGAGGTTCAAAAATCTATAACTTTTTTATTTTTCCATTTAAAGAGCTGTGTGATTGCTTGCTTTCTACATAACAAATTGCACTTCATAGCAATGGTATTTAATTTTCCATGTTGTGTACTGGGAAGCAGGAAAAAAAATCCAAATACAGTGAAAATGGTGAAAAAACGCATTTGCAATGTTTTCTTGTGGGCTTGGATTTTACAGCTTTCACTTTGTGCCCCGAATGACATGTCTAATTTATTCTTTGGGTCAGTGCAATCACAGGGATACCAAATTTATATAGGTTTTATGTTTTCAGACATTTACAAAATCCAATGATGTTACAGGGAGCGACGATCCTCGTCCAGATGGCGGCACGTGATTGGCTGGAAAACACCTGAAATTGGTGCTAGCACTGATGGCGGGTGTTACCAGTAAGTCTTTGCTGCAAGACTTACCGGCTATGGAGAGGGCTCAGCCTGCTTGGATTATACAGCTCTAACTGAGCGCCCCAAATGAGATGTCTACCTTATTTTTTGGTTCGGTACGATCACAAAGATACCAAATTTGTATAGGTTTTATAATGTATTCATACATTTAAAGAAATTAAAGCCTTTTGTACAAAAAAAAAATTCTTCATTTTGCCATCTTCTGGCACTAATAACTTTTTCATACTTCAGTGCATGGAGCTGTGGGTGGTGTCATTTTTTTTGTAAATTTTGATGATGATATTTAAATTTTTTTTATATTTTTCAAAATGGCAAAAAAGTATCAATTTTGACAGTGGGTGCCATTTTCCGTTACGGGGTTAAACGCTGGAAAAAATCGTTATTATATTTTGATTGATCTAACATTTTGGGACGCGATGATACCAAACATGTTTTTGATTCTTAGTGTGTATTTGCTTTTATATGTGATCTAGGGAAAAGGGGGTGATTTAAACATTTATTTTTGTTACTATTTTTTCATATTTTTTTAAAAATTTTTTTACCATTATTTCAGATCCTCCAGGGTAATTTAACCCTGCAGGGTCCGATTGCTAATTCTATATACTGCAATACTACTGTATTGCAGTATATACCAATGTTACAATGATTTCTAATAGCCTGCCATCTGCTGGCTATTAGAGATCATTGCACATGGCAAGCCTGCGAGTCTCAATGAGACTGTAGGCTGCCATGCCAAACGATCTCCGCCCTCTGATGACATCACCGGGGGGCGGCGATCGGCCATCCAAGATGGCGGCTCCCATATAAAGGAAAGTTAGATGCCGCGGTCGTGTTCGACTGTGGCACTTAACAGGTTAACTGCCGCAATTGGTGCCAGCACCGACTGCGGCAGTAACATATGGGCGTCTGCTGTGTATGGAGAGAGCTAAGCTCGTGAGCTCTCTCCATACATCCTTAGAAGCACGAGGACTATATATTTCATCCTCGGTCGCAAAGGTGTTAATTATTATTTGTTATTATTTTGTTTTTTGAAATAAGTATTTGATCACCTACCAACCAGTCAGATCAGTCAGGTTTCCTTTAAGAAGCTGCTCCTTATTTTAGCTGTATTTTGCCATATTTGTGTGCAGTTATCCTTACAGCTAAGCAAAGATGCTGAGAATTTAGGTTAGATACAGCATGGTGCAGAAAGTGAAACCCCAGTGAAAATACAACCCCTTTCAGATCAATTTTTAGTATTTTTAACATGCCAAATTTCTTTAAAAAAAATTACATGTTCATCGGCCTTCTAATAGCACTTATGCTGCATCTTATGTCATTGATTCAATGTTTATCCTACAATAAAATTGCAATAAATTTTAATGGCAATTTACCAGATAAATGTTTGTAACTAAACTGAGATGTTTGACATGGCAATAAACGAATAGCTATATTAATTGAAATTTGGGTTTAGAAAGGAATAATGCTTTTATATTATACATTTGTAATTTTAAAATTCAATTCATTAAAAATATATAAAACCTTATCAAGAATCTGATGAGTAATTTAACTGAATAATTACTTACCAGTAAACACAGTCTCATTTGTAAAGATACAAAATTAAAGCATGGTCCAAAATTTCCATATGTGCATCAAAACAATAATATTATAGGAAAAACAGACAACCATAGAGGAAAAATTATGGATATTAAGGGGTTATAATTTGAATATTTTCTGACATTTCCTGAAGTAATGACAGAAGATGAAATACTTCTGGAGGGTTATAAGAGCCACGATCTTCACTGATGAAAGGGTCTTGGCAATAAGTAAATGGCTTGTGCTCCTCAGAATCGATCTGTCTCTGATGATATAAATGAGATATTTATCATTCATGTCTGGCTCTGACTAGGTAAGTTCAGATCTGTAAAGAAAATCAGGTGTGAATGTGTGTGCTAGTGTACCTTGTATTAGCTGTAGATTCAGCCACTGATTTTATTGTGCATTTTATCCTTTTTAATGATGTATGTAAAATCTTCATCCATAGAGAACAGTAAGCTAATGTTAGACAGAAGAATTGGTGTTGTTAATTATAAAACCTCTTACCATATATACTCAAGTATAAGCCGGCCCGAATATAAGCTGAGGTACCCACTTTTACCACAAAAATCTGGGAAAACTTACTGGCGCGAGTATAAGCCGAGGGTGGGAAATGCCGCAGCTACCGGTGTTTGGTGGAGGTGTTTTATGGCAACAGTAGTGGTCCAATGTCCTACTTCTGCACCACTCTACATAATAAATATAATGCCCTTTTGCATGTAATAGATCAGCTTTCCTAGACAGACAGAATATATACACTCACCGGCCACTTTATTAGGTACACCATGCTAGTAACGGGTTGGACCCTGTTCTTCATGGCATAGATTCAACAAGGTGCTGGAAGCATTCCTCAGAGATTTTGGTCCATATTGACATGATGGCATCACACAGTTGCCGCAGATTTGTCGGCTGCAGATTCATGATGCGAATCTCCCGTTCCACCACATCCCAAAGATGCTCTATTGGATTGAGATCTGGTGACTGTGAAGGCCATTTGAGTACAGTGAACTCATTGTCATGTTCAAGAAACCAGTCTGAGATGATTCCAGCTTTATGACATGGCGCATTATCCTGCTGAAAGTAGCCATCAGATGTTGGGTACATTTTGGTCATAAAGGGATGGACATGGTCAGCAACAATACTCAGGTAGGCTGTGGCATTGCAACGATGCTCAATTGGTACCAAGGGGCCCAAAGAGTGCCAAGAAGACATCGGGGCGCATACTCACCCTCCGTTGGCTCCGATGTCTGCGCGGCTCGTCTTCAGTCTTCCGCGCCGTCTTCTTTCTTCTGCTGGGCGCCACCATGTTTTTCCCAGCAGCAGCGCATCATACTAGGCGCCTGCCGGGGAAGATCAATGGCGGCGCCCAGCAGAAGAAAGAAGATGGCGCGGAACACTGAAGACGAGCCGCGCGGACATCGGGGGAGCAGCGCAGCACATCGGGGCCATTACCCCTGCGGTGTTGGGGACCTGGGTTCAAGTCCCAGGGTCAACATCTGCAAACAGTTTGTATGTTCTCTCCATTTTTGCGTGGGTTTCCTCCGGTTTCCTTCCACACTCCAAAACATACTGGTAGGTTGATTTGATTGTGAACACCATTGGGGACAGGAACTGATGTGACAAGCTCTGTGTAGTTCTGCGTAACCTGTGTGCACTATATAAATAAAGGAATTATTAAAGCCAACACTTTGGGGATATTTATCAACTGGCAGCGATTGATGTTAACCTTGCCTTACATGTCATGCCGAATATACTAAATGGCTTTAATGCTGTCCAAAAAACACATTTCATCTATATTTATACTGTCACCTGATACTATGTATCATACTGATACTATGTACCATATTTATGATTTTATTTGAGGCCATGTCAAGGCTATATCTAGTGCAACAACTTTATTATGCCAGTACAAGCCTTGAAAAGTGCCCCCTATGTCCAGCTAAAGATTTTCTACCTATAGACCTAAATCTTGCAGATATTTTCAGGGAATGTAGGGCTACATTCTCGAGTGTAAGCTGACGCATGTATAAGCCAAGGTACCTAATTTTAACACAAAAAAAATGGAAAAAACTATTGACTCAAGTATAAGCCGAGGGTAGGAAATGAATTGGTCCCAGCCTGCACCCAGTATACAGCCAGCCAGTGCATGCCTCCCAGTATACAACCTGCAGTCCCTGCCCCCAGTATACAGCCTGTAGCCCCTGCCCCCAAAATATAGCCTGCAGCCCCTACACCCCTATATATAGCCACTGCCCCGAGTATACAGCCTGCAGGCCCTGCCCCCAGTATACAGCCAGCAACCCCCTGTCCTTAGTATTCAGCCTGCAGCCCCCCTGTCCCTAGTAAACAGCCTGCAGCCCCCTGTCCCTAGCATACAGCCTTCAGCCCCCAGTATACATTCTCTGCCCAGCCTATAAGGAAAAAAAAGTGTACTCACCCTCCAACACCCCCCAGGAGTTCCTCTTCTGTCCAACGATGTTCCAACTCCCTCTCTCAGTGCGGTACCGCCACTTGAGCTGTGACATCAGCAGCTCACTGACGTTCTAGTGTGTGCGCCACCTTCGGTGAGTACACTTTTTTTATAGGCTCGAGTATAAGCCGAGTTAGGGGTTTTCGGCACATTTTTGTGCTATAAAACCCAGCTTATACTCGAGTCAACTCAATTTTCAGGTGGAGTTAGTTAAGCGGGTAGTGAATTAGCAATTTTGTTTCCCACTGCAGATAAAGAAGAGGGGGAAACACCTTTTTGCAACCAGTTATCTGTCTGCCTGTCATATGTAACTACATGGAAATGTCTAACGTTCTGGGACACATTGAGATTTCCTTCTATTTATACAATTGTTATGTAAGATGAAATAGGGAAGAGTGGATCGTTAAGGATTTTTACATAAACATTTATTTATCATCTATTGAATCCTTTTAAGACTATATCAACTTCAGTGTATTCATTTTCATTTTTTACTTCCAGCCGAAGTTCATTTTTGAAATTTACAGAGCCAAAATGTGGGCTTGCGATCTGTGGGACTTCTCAGTGTCACCAATGCATCAATTATTATTCTATGCAATGAACTATGAAGCTGGAAAAAAAAACCCTAAGCATGGATTTTACTAAAGCAGATAACAGCAGGTGAGGACCCCCTGTATGCACCCTATATGACATAATAACAAATATACATGTATCATATATATATATATATATATATATATATATATATATATATATATATTAGAGATGAGCGAGCACTAATATGCTCGAGTGCTCGTTACTCGAGTCGAACTTTTCCCAATGCACGAGTGCTCGTATCGAATAATGAACCCCATTGAAGTCAATGGGAGTCTCGAGCATTTTTCAAGGGGACCAAGGTTCTGCAATAAAATGTGTCATTTTATTGAGAAATAAGGAAGCCAGTCCTGTTTGTTCATTTTTTTATTCAATGGAATATTTGTGGAACTTCAAAAAGGAGAATGACCCGTGTTAAACATCTGCAATGTGTTCTTCACAGATATTGTTCTTCACATACTATTGTGAAGAACACCTTCCTGAACTCATGTCTTCTGATAAGTTAGCAGATGTATGGAAACATCTGCAATGTGTTAATCACTGTGTTCTTCACTTTGTTTTCTGTGTTCACTGTTTTCACTGTGTTCTTCACTATTCTTCACTGTCTTTCCTTAAGTGAAAGC
This sequence comes from Engystomops pustulosus, assembly GCA_019512145.1. NCBI lineage: Eukaryota > Metazoa > Chordata > Amphibia > Anura > Leptodactylidae > Engystomops > Engystomops pustulosus. The sequence continues at coordinate 41,328,511 of CM033650.1, forward strand.
TCGTTATCGAGCATACTAGTCCGAGCAACGAGCCATTTCGAGTATGCTAATACTCAAATGAGCATCAAGCTCGGACGAGTATACTCGCTCATCTCTAATATTATATATATGTATGTGTATAGTCTCCAACTACCTATTGTCAGCCAAGTCAAAACACAACTACTCTGCTCTCCTTACTTTGTTCAAGAACCCTTAGAGTACTGTATGACTCTGTCTTATCCTTTATGTCTCACATGCAGGTCCATCTCTCACCTCTCACCCTTCCTCAATCTGGAGTCTACAAAATGGCTAGCCCATGCCCTAATCATCTTGTGCTACTGCAATATTGTTCTCTGGGGTCTCCCAGCTAACTCTCTAATGTCCCTCCAATCTTTCCTTAACTCTGCTGCCCACCTAATCCATCTCTCTCCTTGCTACTCCTATCTGCTAGTCTCTCCACAGGTTACCCATTTCACAACAATTCTATATGTTACCTCCATATATTTCTAAACAAATTAGTCAATAGCGCCTCATGTGTAATCTCTGTTCCTCATAAAACCTTCTGCTTCACTTTATTATCATCCGCTATTCTCACAATGGTCTTCGGGAATTCTGCTGTGCATCACATATACTATGGAATTCTCTACCAAAACTGTCCTCTACTTTTCAAACTTTACCTGAAGACTCAACTGTTGACTATTGACTACAATATGCAACAACTGCACTGCTCTGATCCCCCACCTTGTGTCTCCATCAACCCTCCCATATAGATTGTGAGCACTCATGGACAGGATCCTCCTTCCACTTGTTACAGATCTCTGCAGTATTTTAATATTGTATTTATTATTATGTCTTAAAAGGACATCTACCACCAGGATCAAGGATTGTAAATCAAGCACACTGACATACAGGTGTGTACCTCCTCTGGCAGAATCTGCTCTTATATTACATCATTTTGCAAATGTGGGGTGTTAGGATAGGTGTTATTGGAGCCTGGAACCCATCAGGCTCATTTCATAATTTTTTACACCATTTTTCTTAAAAACAAAGGGCATAAAAATTGAAAGAGGGGCAGATCCTGCAAGATGGGCCGCATGCCAGTATGCCAGTGCACAACAAGTTTAAGTTGCATTACAATATAATTGTGTGTTACCTTGCTGCCTGACAGAATCATATGTGTAGCCCCAGGGGTTGGGCTTTGGTTTGGATGCGTTTCAAAAAAACAACATGTGACTTGTCTCTGCTGCAGACTGCTCAGCTCTTGGCACCCACCTTTGTGCTTCTGAACAGCTCCTCCCTCCCCCACAGATGTCAGTTCACCTGGCTGTGAGCTCTGAGAAGGAGAAGGAGGGAAAAGCTCTACAGGAGCACAAAGGTGGGGGCCAAGAGCTGAGGATTGAGTAGCACAGACAAGTCACATTTTTTTTTTAAATGCATCCAAACCCAACCCCTGGGACTACATAGAGGATTGTCAGGGTGCAAGGTAACACAAAATTAAACTATAACGTACAATTATATTGTAATGCAAATGCTTAGAGAAGGCAGAAAAGCAGATTTGCAATGCAGCTGTAATAGGCTTCTGTAACCAGTCTTTAGTGATAATGAGGTCCCTGGTGACAGGTTCCCTTTAACACATATCTAGTGAAGCTTTGGTTAGCCCTGAGCTGATGGCAATATTAATTCAGATGATAATATCCAGCAAATTTATTGTTCAGCACTTTCACAATATTTGTTGTTTTGTTTTCTTTTTGAAACAAAAACAATTAAGTAATTATACAGGCGGACTCCTACTTATGAACACCCGACTTACAGATGACCCCTAGTTACAAACAGACCTGTGGATTATGGTAATTTATTGTACTTTAGCCTTAGGCTACTATAAACAGTTAGAACAGTTATCAAATATGTCTGCAGTTGAGCTTTGTTGTTAATCCTGTTTCTTATGATTCCAACATTTTTAAAATCTAATTGTCACCGAGACCAAAAAAAAAATTCTGTCTGGGGTTACAATTATAAAGTATACAGTTCCGACTTACATACAACTTCAACTTAAGAACAAACATACAGAACCTATCTTGTACATAACCCGGGGACTGCCTGTATTTATGCATGAAGCTGGTTCTAATACATCTAAAATGTTCTGTGCAACAAAATCCTGCTGAATATTGGAGCAAAAACAACATAGTCAAACTTTGTTTTCTTACATTATTGAAAACAGTCTCAGGAACCTAACGCCATAAATATGTAGGTTATTTTACAATTCCTTCTCATGTGACCTCATAAGTCATACATATGTCATTGTTCAGAATGCAGATATATGAAAATAACTGAAGATTTAAAATGGTCAAGCACACTGGAAATACACATCTTCTAAATGAAAACCCAATAACCTTTATTGTATTTGAGATGGCTCTAAGCTACGCTTGCCTACATGAGAGCTAAAATTAAAGCAGTGACATTTAATTTAAATTCAACTTCATAAAAGGTGACAAAAAGTGTAAAAAAATAAGCAAAAAACTGCCTAAATTGACATTTTTTAATCAAACATCACACAAAAAAATTATAGAAATCACAATCAAAACACACAAAAAAATGTATAGTTTCAAAAGTAATTTCTCCCCAAAAGTGTTTTATTGTGCAGAGGAAGCTATTTTTTTTTTAAAAAATTTATATACGGTATACACTCACCGGCCACTTTATTAGGTACACCATGCTAGTAACGGGTTGGACCCCCTTTTGCCTTCAGAACTGCCTCAATTCTTCGTGGCATAGATTCAACAAGGTGCTGGAAGCATTCCTCAGAGATTTTGGTCCATATTGACATGATGGCATCACACAGTTGCCGCAGCTTTGTCGGCTGCACATCCATGATGTGAATCTCCCGTTCCACCACATCCCAAAGATGCTCTATTGGATTGAGATCTGGTGACTATGGAGGCCATTTGAGTAAAGTGAACTCATTGTCATGTTCAAGAAACCAGTCTGAGATTTTTCCAGCTTTATGACATGGCGCATTATACTGCTGAAAGTAGCCATCAGATGTTGGGTACATTGTGGTCACAAAGGGATGGACATGGTCAGCAACAATACTCAGGTAGGCTGTGGCGTTGCAACGATTCTCAATTGGTACCAAGGGGCCCAAAGAGTGCCAAGAAAAAATTCCCCACACCATGACACCCCCACCAGCAGCCTGAACCGTTGATACAAGGCAGGATGGATCCATGCTTTCATGTTGTTGACGCCAAATTCTGACACTACCATCCGAATGTCGCAGCAGAAATCGAGACTCATCAGACCAGGCAACGTTTTTCCAATCTTCTACTGTCCAAATTCAATGAGCTTGCGCAAATTGTAGCCTCAGTTTCCTGTTCTTAGCTGAAAGGAGTGGAACCCGGTGTGGTCTTCTGCTGCTGTAGCCCATCTGCCTCAAAGTTCAACATACTGTGCATTCAGAGATGCTCTTCTGCCTACCTTGGTTGTAACGGGTGGCAATTTGAGTCACTGTTGCCTTTCTATAAGCTCGAACCAGTCTGCCCATTCTCCTCTGACCTCTGGCATCAACAAGGCATTTCCGCCCACAGAACTGCCGCTCACTGGATGTTTTTTCTTTTTTGGACCATTCTCTGTAAACCCTAGAGATGGTTGTGCGTGAAAATCCCAGTAGATCAGCAGTTTCTGAAATACTCAGACCAGCCCTTCTGGCACCAACAACCATGCCACGTTCAAAGGCACTCAAATCACCTTTCTTCCCCATACTGATGCTCGGTTTGAACTGCAGGAGATTGTCTTGACCATGTCTACATGCCTAAATGCACTGAGTTGCCGCTATGTGATTGGCTGATTAGAAATTAAGTGTTAACGAGCAGTTGGACAGGTGTACCTAATAAAGTGGCCGGTGAGTGTATATCTATCTATCTATATATATATATATATATATATATATATATATATATATATATACATACACATTTGGTGCTGCTGTATGTGTATTGAACCAGGAAAAAAAGAATATTATTTGGGTTCAGCGATAAAGGCAAAACATTTTTATTAAAAGAACAGCATCAAATTAAAATAATTTAATTAAAAGGGTTAATAAAAGTTCACATGTAGGATACACAAAACTCAAAATTGTGCTATTAAAAGATACATTTTGTCCTGAAAAAACAAGACCCCATACAGCCATAGTGACAGAAAAATATAGAGTTTTAGCTTGTAGAGGATATAGAAAAACTGAAAATTGACCTGAGCATTAATCTTGAAAACAGATGTGGAGATAAGGGGTTAAAAACTGCATGAGTATTATCATGAATTGACATGGTTTACAGAAGTGTTTTCCAGATGCAGGCCAGTCCATGACATCAATGTGCTCAAAACATGCATAGAGTTCTGAATTGTCTTGCTGTATATAAATGCATCCTAGGACTGATAGGTAAACCATGTAAATTAAAAAATCATGTGTCACTATATTGCATTGAGCATATTCCACATCCCATAATTCATGCCCTATTATGCGTTCAGATGCAGTAAAATTATATTCCATAGAGACAGGCTATTGCTTTTATAGAGACACAACAGAAAATCAGCCGGAGTGATTGGGATCTTTCCAGTGCAGGTTTCATCTTCATAGCTCAGCTGAGAATCCTTAGCTGCTGTCTTCGGTCCTAAAAATTTGTTTCTCTTGTTCCCCCAGCTGCAGATCATGAAACAGAGAGAACGGCGAGGAGGTAGCTTCCCCTCTTTTAGCAGAATTTATAGTTTTATATTGGAGAGGCATACACACATAAGCAGTTTTATGTTCACAGACTTGGCTTTGAGACACTGGCAGGGCTTAGAGATGCATGTCCCTAAGGAAATGAGCTTGTTGGAAATGCTTAAGTGTGTTTATCTGGCATATGGCCATCCTCTCCTTCCTTATTCTGATCTTTATCATTCGAGACTATGACATAAATGTGTAAAGCTGTAATTTAGAAAATTTCACTCCATATGCCAAGGGTATTCTGTGCAAAAAGCCATGTGAAATATAAGGCAAAACAACATTTACTTCCCTAAATGATAATGGGCACAGGAGCCATTACACTCTCACACAACAGTCTTAGGAAATGATGTCCTTTATCACAAATTCCAAATTCCATACGCAAAAATGTCCCAGTAAGTGGAGGGTATTTGATTCTGGTTATTGTTTTTTTTTTGTTCTTCTGATAATTCCTAGTAAATACATATGGTAAAACACTTAGTGGCAAAAGAACGGTAGGGTATGTGACAAGCACATGATTGTCAGTACTCAAATAAAAAACATCATGGAGTGGTTCCAGCTTGGATGTTTCCCTGTGGTCAATCTTCTTTTCACAAACTTTGTCCTTTTTCATTAGAACATTTGTTAAATAGATATTGCTGCCAAAACCTTTGCACACTGTTTAACACATCACTTACAGCAAAAAATGAAAGTTTGCAATTCAACAAACTGCCCAAATCAGTAGTGCCAACTTACCTATCTGCAGTCTACTTCTATTAATGTGCAGTTGTCTTTTAGAGGCTGGTTGGAGATCTAGTTGCTATGTCCTCCACCCACCCTTCTTCAGAGAGACACTTCATCGACCTTGTGCCTATCTTGTAAGAAAACAAAATGTATTTAAGATGTAAATTAAGAGCGAATAGGATATAAGGAGGAAAGGAGCAGGATGATAAGAGCCAAAGAAAGCATTTTTCTTTGATAAGGTGTGTTACAAGGTTTTTTTGTAGTTCAGGAAAGCCTTTGCAGCAACAAATGCCTTTAAGGCCATACAATTCAGCATACAATTCTGGGCTGACTAGACTTCAGGTTGACTAGATTGTGAGCCTCCTTAGGGGAAAGTTCTGTGCAGCACTCCAGAATATGTAGGTGCTATATAAATAAAGTAATTAATATTAATTATTATTAGTTCCATGTGGAAAAAATCCTGACTGTCAAGAAGTTTTGTTTTCAATGTGTTCAGTTGCACAACTGGTAATTAATACCTAATGGCTGTGTGTGGAATACGAGTCCCATATCAATGGCCTAACTCAATCAAATACAGTATATACCATGCATTTATAAACCAGATCTGGTGCAACAACTATGAGTAATAAAACATGTATTAATTTATTGGTATGCACTAAAAAACACTTAAAAAGCACAAGAACAATCTAATGTGCTCAGACAACTGTGAACTAGTTGGCTGAAAACTCAACCCTGCTATAGCCTGAATCAGACAAATAAGATACACACTGGCAACAGGTCAATGACAATATACAAACGCTGAGAAAATGTACATAAACTGCTCAATATTACCACCATGTGTATTATAGGGAGAGGCTAACACCTCACACACATCGATCCTGCCTCGTGGCTTCGTCAGGAGTAATGTGCCATACCGGATGGAGGAAATATAACTAGCAGCTGTGTAAGCAACCCTCCAATGGGATGTGTGCCGGTGAATCAGGAACCGCATCATCACCGCACGTGCAGTGACCCACTTCTCCTGTCTCTTATGTGGGATCACTGCGCGTGCGTGGTTGCAACCTGGAAGCACCTCATCACCAAGGAAACCGGACATGGCATAGGATGATAGAGGTAAGTTTGAAGTAGATTATTCAGTTTGCCAGCCTGCAATAAAGAGTCCATATAGTGACTCGTAGAATGAATTGAGTCATTCATTGAAGAAATATACATAGCTGGTGCACTCATCTTTTTGTTGATTTGTGGATATTGGTGTTGTCTATGAGTGGTGTTACATCCTCCACTATGTCCATAGAATCAGACACATGATCCTGGTAGTAAAGTGGATCCTTATTCATGAGTTATCAGGGCTGAAAAAATATAATAATAAGCCCCAAGGGCTGGAAGATAATGTACCCTAATGTATGCCTCAGTGGTGTGTGTCATTCTATATGTTCAAGTAGGTATGTATTTCCTAGAGTGAAAAAATGTCCTAGTGTGTCCATGTGTACAGTGCGTCCTACCTATGAGTAGATTGCATTGCCCACATGAAAGTCATAAACTATTGCGAATCTATAGATGTCATCTGTAAGAATGTAAGTGATGAAAATGTACCTTAAGAAAAAAAACTGTGAATCTATCGATATCATCTGTATGAATGTGAGTGATGTAAACGTACCTTAGCACTATACGAATTATGAACCGAGTAATGCAGTGTCCTGAAACTGAACTGTGCATTTAAAAAAAAAATACATTTTTGTTGCCTTTTATCCCCCTTCCCTTTACCGTCTGCGTTGATGTTGTCCTGGATTCTTAGTCTATCTTTGTTTATAGAAGCCGGTGAAAAGGAGTTCTTCATTGAGACCTCGAGGTGTCATGGACTGTAGCTTGTGTATCCAATGCTATTCTCTCTGTAGTAATTTGGTTTTTACTTCTCCTCCTTTGATGTTCCTTTGAATCCTGTGAAGTCCAAATATTTTTAGATTTCTGCACTTACTGTGATGGAAATCTATAAAATATGTATCCACTTCAGTCAAAGTTTTGTCCTCAGTCAGATTTCGATGGACAGTGTTGATCGAGGAGATGTGTTGTAGAAAACATTATCAGAGTTCCTGAGTTGTTTGTCCTATAAAGACTTTTGGACAGGAACATACTATGGCATAAACACTTTGTTCTACAATTTATATATTGATTACGTTAGTATTCTATACCTATCTTGAGATGCCATATATTGGCAAATATTGCAGTTTCCACATACATAACTGCCTTTGATCTTAAATTCTCCTATTGTGCTGCTGACTGGACGTACTTTGTGTTAATTTGTCCTTTAAAGTTGCACAACTGGATTATCGGAGGTGTTGTTGATCGGCATCTGAGTTACTCTCTTTGAGAGTACAGAAAAAGATCTGGTTACAGAAGCTATACATGTATCTGGACAGATCTATTTTTTGAAGGAATTTTGCAAACAGTGAAAAGTGCTAAAGATTTTGGGAGGTACTAGCTATTATATTATGGAAGCTATTGTGAAATGGAGACATATTGGCATTTTGCACCCTATAATGATGTAAATTTGGGTCAATGGAACGGTAGATGAGCCAAAACAATGGACCATAATACAGATGGAAAAATACATTTGCAATATGCTTGTCTGAAGCTTCCCTGAAAGTCTCAACCAACCTGAAAGTTTCCATCTACTCAAGTGCCAAATATAGAATTAATATGCGTTATAAACATCACTCATTTAGACTTTCATTCAATATTGCATTTCTTATCAAAGGTATTAAAGTCACTTTTAACATATTGTTATAAAATACTTTTAAAAATAAAATCTCAGGTTATTACTGTATATACTTGAGTATAAGCCGAGTTTTTCAGCACACAAAATGTGCAGAAAAAACGGAACTCAGCTTACACTTGAGTCAAGAAAAAAACAAAACGTGTAACCAACTCTCGTCGCCCCGGCAGGTCCTTTTCCATACACCACTGCTACGGCATCAGCACCGTGTCCCCACACTGTGCCTCGCAGGAATCGTGATGTAAGCCGCACACTGACACTCTAATGTGTGTACCGGGATCAGCACACACTATGTTGTCAGCGAGCAGCTGACATCACGCATCCTGCGACAGACGCCAAGGAACACGGAGCCAATGCTGGAGGGTAAGGGGGGCCTTAGAAGGTAAATACACTGTTTTTTTTTCCTACAGACTTTATATTGGGGCAGGGGCTGCAGGCTATTTACTAGGGGGGTGCTGGCAAGCTATATACTACAGGGGGCTGGCAGGCTATATAGTGGGTGGGGTCTGGCAGGCTATATACTAGGGGGTGGCTGGCAGGCTATATACTACAGGGGCAGGAAGGCTTTATACTGGGGGGGGGGGTGTTACCAATGCATTTCCCACCCTTATACTCAAGTCAATAGATTTTTTCAGTTTTTTTGTGTTAAAATTAAGGGTCTCGGCTTATACTCGGGTCGGCTTATAGTCAAGTATATATACGGTAGATTATGTAACAATTGTTTGAATTTATTATACCATACCTATGAAACCTAAAGTAATCAGTAAATATGACTAAATAGATACTTCTAAACCAAGCAAAATGATAACAAGTCAACACATATACTATAAATATATTAATCCTTTTAATGTCCTTGTGTATATTTAAGATGTAATCAATATATTTCTGTGTCTTTTATGTCAGCTGATGCTTTTCTTAGTTGTGCAAACAAGAGATAATTCGCAGGATTAAAAGACCTATGGGCCGTCAATCACCAGAGCGTTCTCATGTTAGGACAGGCAAAGTCAAATTATTTTTAAATCAGGACAGAATTTATTAGCCGTGAGTAAACAGTCTGGCGAGATATGTAACAACATGATAAAACTGAACACAGATTACATCCACCGGCGATCTGCTGAAACTTACAGCTAAGTAAACCGTTTTAAAATAAAACATACTTAATCTAAATTAAGTCTAATTCTAATGTAAAAGATTATTTTGGTTTAGTGTTAATCCTTTTAATTTTTTTTTTTAGAAAACTAGTTATAAAGGGCCGATAAAGGTTACCCTAAAAATGAGTGACATACTGTTATACAACCAACTTGTAGTCAGCAGGACTTTAACCTGCGAGATCCCTTCATAAGTGGATGGAAATGTATGTTATAACTTACATTGCATTCTGACAGAAACCTCTGTGTAGTCCTAGGGGTTGGGCTTTGGTTTGGATGCATTCCAAAAAACACCATGTGACTTGTCTGTGCTGCAGATTGCTCAGTTCTTTTCCCCCAACTTTGTGCTCCTGTACAGCTCCTCCCTCTCCCATTGATGTCAGCTGACCAGGCTGTGACCTCTGTTCCTGTGAGTGAAGGAGCAGGAGGGAGGAGCAGTACGGGAGGATTCTGTCAGGGTACAAGGAAAGTTATCACACAATTATATTGTAATGCAAATACTCAGAGAAAGCAGAAAGGCAGATTTGCACTGTGATGTGTGATGGGCTTCTGCAACCTGTCTTTACTGTCCCTGGTGACAGGTTCCCTTCAAAATTCCTTTCTCCAAGCGGCTAAATGGAGAAAAAGTGACTTTTATTACTAGTGCAGACCCTTGTTGAGTGGAATAAAATGGAGGCCCTGCGAACAATAAAGGATGTGTACCCCTGTCCAGTCTCCTCTTTTCCTTCCTACTTCTCTGCCTTAGTTTCTGATGCTGGCTTTATTTGCTGGCATTAGGACCCAGAGCAGTCCCTTAGACAGAATATTGGAGAAGCCAAGCAATGAGTATATATGTCCTCACTGCACAACATTGACCGCGGTGGTGGCCAAGGTGAGGTACAGAATCGGCAGGCAGAATCAGAGTCGTGGTCAGGCAGAAGGTCAGGACAGGCGGCAGGGAACCAACGTCAGGAATGGAAACAAAGGTCATAACGGATAATCACAGAATAAAGCTTTCTCTCAAACTATGATGCACAAAGATCCAGCAGGGGTTACAGGAAGAGGCCGGCTATTTATCAGGTCACCATCCAGCTAGCGCCAATAAGCGGCATGCTGGCCCTTTAAATATCACAGAGCTTGCAGACCACAGGAGATGGAGCACGGATGGGTAAGCCTGCCTGAAGACTCTGCGCACTCACAGAGGCACACGTGTGCACCTGTGACCTGAGACAATGCCAGGAGCAACCGTGACACTCATGTCCCCTCTCACTCCTGACATTGCACTGCCCTGGGTCCTAATGCCAGCACACACATCTAGCATCAGAAGCCAGTTCTGAGCAGGGGATCCCATGAGCAGCCTGCCCTCCTGCACCAAAGAGTGCTACCATCACTAATGACAGCACTCATTGGTCTCTGTGGGAAGCGGCATACAAGCCGCAACCCAAGGGCTTGCGGCTTGAAGACATATGAGCTTGTATAGAACTTCTGAACATTTAACAGTAAATATTTATTCAAGACCATTTGTAACATTATTTCTGTTGCAGAAGAATGGAAATCAGGTGAACACCAGAAGCCCCCATATAAAATGGAATTCTTTATTTTTCTTATCCGTAAGAAAAATAAAGAATTCCATTTCATATGAGAACTTCCGGCGTGGCCTGATTTCCATTCTTTTGGTATTTCCACTCCAGCTGTTTTGGCACTCCAGACTTGAGGACACCCACTAGGCATTCACCCTAAACAAAGACTTTGCTTACACTAGGGTTGTGCTAAGGATGAGCACAAACACATTTGTGAGCTTCTTTGATTATTAATCATTTAGAAAAATATACCCGACATACTCAGCCTCTACTTTCCTTTTCCTCTTTTTTTTGATAGATATTTTTTTCATTGCTAGACACTAGAGTAATAAATATAGATAATCAAGATGTTTGTTTTCATCTAAATGAATAACATGTTTTGAGAAGTCTTGTGTGACTGTGTATTTAAATGTTACATTTGAAGGTTCACTCTATAGAAAAAGCTGACTGTTTGGGAAATATTCTCTTAATAAAACCTTTTCTGTAAATGCATAGTGTGAGGTTTCTAATGCAGTAATGAGCCATAGCTCAGGCCTGAATACCCACAGAGTTGTTCCCTGTAGTATAGATGAATGAACTATTTTGGACAGCTTTCACTTAGCAAAATATTCCTATTGAATGGTTTTGTTTATAGAAGCGCAGTGTGACGCAGGGTCCTGATGGACTCTATTAAACTGCTGAGACATCACAACTTCTTTCTAAGTAAATAGAGACAAGAAGGCACAATACTTAGAAAAAGGATAAGCAGATTAGATTATACTGGAGAAGGCAATGAGGAAGAGATCATTTACAGCAAAGTGCAGACCTGTGATAGAATAATGTACTATTCACAGGTAGGAGCAGAGTAATGCACCTAAGTAGCAGAGAAGGGAAACATGAGCATTTCTGGAAAATAGTCCATTTTCTTTTTTGAAGAGGACATGCAAATCAACAAAGAAAACACTTTTCTGAAAGGCACAGTTTATCTCAATTATCCTTTACCTCTGTCCTCCCAATAGGTCCTGCTTCTCTTCTTGTTCATGGCAAAGATAAAGACTATAAGAGTCCTGTATATATAGTATAAAAAGGTCTCGCAGTTTCACGTGTGGGTTAGCCTTCAGGTGAGCTCACTCACATAGCTGCAACATCTTGGAGGTTTGCCTCCTTTCTCAGGCTGGGATGGAGCCACGCATCCGAAAAGTTGCAGCTGTGTGCGTGGGCTCACCTGAACGCTAACGCACGTGGGAAACTGTGAGACCTTTTTATATTATATATACAGGACTTCATGGACTTTGTGCAAAATGTTACCAGAATTTATTTGTATATGATATGAAAATGAAGATAAAGGGGTATATGCTTGCAAAGAGAGGAGAGGTGTATGTCCATGTTTAATGATACAAATCAACGGAACATTGGGGAAATATGTTAACATACATTCAAAGGCTCATAACGTTACAAATCAAAGTGTACAAAGATAAAGACTAGGCAGGAGATCACTGGGCACTTCAGAATTGGCTCGGTGGGGAACCAGTGAAACACATATTGCTTATTGCTGAATTTTGTTTAATTTTAAAAGTTAAACTCCTGTCCAACAATTTTGGTTACACATTAACTGTGTAATAGAAAAATGTGTTCATTGGTGTCAGAAGTTAACTAGAAAATGTGCATTTGCTATTGACTTTAAGCAGGCTGCAGACAACAGTGTTCAGTCTGTAGAAAAGGATCCGTATGTTGGTCCAATCTCAAGGACTCAACATGTTGCACGAAACTGGAATCTGTGAATCTCACAGAAATAGGTTACAAGGACTCCCTGCCTTCCAGTCTACCTAAAGAACCCATACTGTACAAATTCTTACAAATCTGAATGGATTTAATAGACAGGAATAATAAAGGCATGATAGAACTCATAGAAATCAGAGACCACTTCTACATGATATATTTTAAGTTGATAATGCTTGGTGTAGATGGCATACTCCTTTAAAATCTCTGTCCATTTTTTCAACACTTTCCCTAACGCGGAAAAAAGTGAACAAAAATAAAAAGCTGTTGTGTAATAGTACAGCATGTTAATATATTTCTGAAACAAATTGGGACTAATCAAATAACACCTAGTGTTATAGATAAAAACGGTGCAGTTTATGTGTGGCAAAATAAAACATAGGAGAATGCATCCTATGTAATTTGTTGCCTTGGAGACTGGAAGGAGATCATTTTATTCTAATAATGTATGTTTTACGAATAATGGAGAAAAGTATTGGCCATATCCTGTGCAATATCCTATGTAGTGTATATTTTAGCAATTTTCATTAAACAGAAACACTATTACATTTTTAGTATTTCATTTAAAGAGATAATTACATATGAAACAATTCATGTAATAAAAATCTATGTTTCTGCACAGCATTGTTTGGTATATTTTGGTATACAGAAGTATTGATCAAACCATCTTTTTGGCTGGAGAAAAAAAAAGATATGCGTTAAACAAGCAAAGCAACTTTTCTTAAAGGGGTTGTCTGACTCTTCTCAAAATTCAGCAGGTGGGCTAAGGAGGTGTTTTTAACAAAAAATAACACAGCTGTACTCGCCCCCACCATCTCTCCTGGCCTTCCCCAGTTTTCTTACAGGGGCCTGCCATGCCCACCTGTCCCCCATATCCCAGCATATGATACAGTGCTAGGAATGGTGCCGGGTGGGCCTGGCCGGCCATATGGTGCAAGACAATTTCTTTACTGCAAATTATGAATTCTATGAGAAACTGCTTGATAAATCTACTCTTATGTGTCTGTTGGAGTGCTTATTAGAGGTTTTGAAATATTAACATGTAATAGCCAGCTACTATAGGATACGGTACTTTTTAAAATTAAATTTGGATATTAATATTAAATTTAAAAAATCTTAAACCTCAAAAAAGCCTAAGAAAATATGGTTAGCAAGAAAAAGTGACACCTTTATATCATATTCAGTATAAGGTTTGCATAGAAAGATGACACATATATTACATATATATGTTTATGCAGAATGGCATTAAATTAAATAAAACACACAGATTTTAGACATATGCTATAAATTAAAAAAAAAAGGTTGAAGCTATCCCTGTTTCATTAAATTAGTTAATCCTATCTAGTTTCCACTATCAAGACACATTCAGAATCATTATTGTAATATCTCAGATTTCTTCCCAGTTTTGACTATGTAGCCATCACAAATATTCAGAAAGAACGTTGGCTTTGAGGCTAATCAGAATCCATTGAAAGTCACAGGACTGTCAGTGTGAGTGACATGTTGACAATACTACATTACTGCACATCGCTTTTTAATTTTCTTGTAATCAGTATGCAGAGGAACGCAGTTCAAATAGCTTTTTATATCCTCCGCAGATAGTTGACAGGACCTATGATCCCACAAAGTGACGTGAATTGTGTCGATCTGGTTTCCATTTGAAGTTAAAACATGGAATTAAAATAGCAGTTTAACATCTCTATATTTTATGAGTCATATAAAACATTTATGTGAAGGGAGGGGCATGACACAACATTAACACTCTCTCAAAAATCTCTTACTTCCTTCAGCAAAAAAATGTCAATAAGTATCAGTTTAGTAACAAAACTCTCATAATGAACAGCAATGGTAAAAGCTATATTTTATGTGAGACAAATATACAACGTATGAACAAATGCATTTAGAATAATGGGAAAAAATATTTAGGTAGTAGAAAATCTTGCCTGGGGTATATGTGACATTTCTGTTGCGTCAAGCTAAGTTATGTCAGTAGGGAGTCCTATGGAGCACCACTTCCAATAACAGAACAGGGAAGCTGTTCTTATGCTCTCATACCATGGCATCCCGAGAACACTGATATAGTTTGAGGCATGTGTAGAGGATAAAGGTCTGCATACTGCTTCTCCAATAGAGAAATCCACTCACGGTCCAGCCAGTATCCGATGCACACTTCTTTATTTAGTAAATTACTGTAACAGAGAAATAACAAGGTCTACTCGTTTCTATCGGGTCAACCGCTTTTAATCATGACTGATACATAAAAGATACATTACAAACACAGCACATTTAAAATCCCTGCCGGGAGGGGAAAACTCCACCCTTGTCACTTCCCGTTCGTTGATAAATATTCATGAGTGAGTGGTATATTCCATGGAAGACAGGTAAGTCTTGTACAACAAGTAAGCAGATACAATTTATAAATAAATAAATATCTGTGTACATACAACAGAGGGGATTGTTTCCTATTCATGGCTTTAATAACTGTAACACAAAAAATTTAATTTATGTGATTTATTGCACATCTTGCAATTTAATGTATGTCGGCCAGACAATGCGTAAATTTAAAACCCGATTTATGGAGCACTTACATGATATCCTACATCCTGAGGGGTGTAATCTTTCCGCTGCGTCTAAACATTTTTCACAGGTTCATAAAGGCAACAGAGTGTTTAAGTACCTTCATCATAGAAAGAATTACTAAACCGTTAAGATCTGGTAATATAGGAGATATCCTAAGAAACCGAGAAGCCTTTTGGATTTTCCATTTGGAAACACGCTTCCCGTTAGGCTTAAACTTAAAGAAGGAAATAATGTATCATTACCACCATACCCACTAATTCTTATCTGTTTTGTAACTGTCTTAGATATTAGGAACACTGTTGCTTTCCTTTCATTCCAAGACTTTCAAGCACATACCAACAATATTTGTAACATATTTAAATGTTTAGTTTACTAATAATGTGTCTTGCTCTGTCTTGTACGATCTTATTCAAATTAAGTTGATTTTTCTAGTGTAAACATGTTTTTAATATATTCCCTCTCGGTTCTTTGCAGATAATTCTTGGGGGACACGTTGCCCCGCGACGGATTTTACAGGGTCCTTCACAATAGGATCTCCTTCAGCCGGCTTTTATTTGACGCACTCAATACGTTTGACCCGCCTCTCCCGACGCGGGGCTGCGCTGCTCCTCAACATTGTTTGTTATATTGTTTTTCAATTATCACACTGATCCCCTCTGTTGTATGTACACAGATATTTATTTATTTATAAATTGTATCCCCTCATTAATTGTACTAGACTTACCTGTCTTCCACGGATTATACCATCCACTCATGAATATTTATCAACGACCGGGAAGTGACATGCAACCTCGTGGTGGAGTTTTCCCCTCCCGGCGGGGATTTTAAATGTGCTGTGTTTGTAATGTATCTTTTATGTATCAGTCATGATTAAGAGCGGTTGACCCGCTAGAAACGCGTAGACCTTGTTATTTCTCTGTTACGGGGATTTACTAAATAAAGAAGTGTGCATCGGATACTGGCTGGATCGTGAGTGGATCTCTCTATTGGAGCTTTAGATACCTCAGCAGCGAGGTGCCTTTTCAGTCACACAAGGCATTGTGCTTGGAGGGTGAGCTCATATCTTTTCTTTCTTCTATGTTACAGCATACTACTCCTCCCCAATTCCTTGAACTAGTCCAGGAGAATCAGTTGCATTGATGTGTGGGTCCCCATAATATCTAGGGTCACAAGGAATTGCATTAATGTGTTGAAAGCAAATCCAGGCTCAAAGTTTCAAGCATCTTTTTACCTGTGAACAAAGCTGCTGTAACATCCGTGCCAGCGTTGTCTCCTGTCCAATGAAGGTGGCTTAGAAAGTGTTCACTCTTTTCTGTGTTTTTTTTGTGTGTATGTATTGTAGCTAAACTTGCTTCTGTGTTTGGACCGATTGAGCCACAGCCAGCTCCCTGAAGACGAGCTCTGTCCAGCAGGGGTTACTTGAGTTACAGATGGCTGATCCAGTCGACTGCTGTGAATGGTGTCTTGGAACTACTTTACATACCTGCCCAATCCCATTGCACTGGTTCTACTGGTTCCCATTGATGGCTCTAATACTCATTTCATACTTGTTCCTTGTGATCTTATGCTATTAATTGCTATTCTTTGTATCTGACCTCTGCTACATGTACTCAATCTCTCTGTAGTAATATAATTCTGTGCCTTCATTGTCATCTTGGTTTTGATCAAATCCGCTTTTGGTCTGTTGTTTGTCCGTATGTTGTTTGTTTTGCTGTGAACTAGTGCAAATAGTGGTCTATATCTGTCATCTTATTACCTGTTTCCTAAACCATCCAGCAGATGCCAGAGGAAGAAAGATTTCCATGTCACATCACAGGGTCTCTAAGTGTCTGTTAGTTAAGTTTATTACAGCAGGTTGACCCTTATCAGGGCAGTTTATCTGCTTTAGACAGTCTGACAGCTTGTGCCAATATATAATTCTAAGCACATATTGTGGTACCCATGTGATCAGGTCTGCGACCAAGGGAGAGCAGGTACTAAGCCGTTGGCCCAACATATTGTGAGCACAGAGAATATATTTTTCACCCAGTTGTACATGCACTTACAAGACACTTCATAATCTAAATACAAATATTTACCTCCCCTGCAGATCTGTCATATCCAAGCAGTAGAGAGAGGGGTCGTGTGATCAAAATATGAAAAAAAATATATATATATATTATATAAATAACTATATACATACGTGGAGCCCTGAGGGAGTCGCAACACGTGGGGCTTAACCTCCCACTGCCTGAAATACTTTGCTCATGGGATTAACAAGCAAATTGGTAACTATGTCAACCAGGAAAGGAGCAAATAAGAATGTTATCCCTTAGGCTGTGCCATTTAACTTGTTTATGTACAATAAATTTGATAGGATATTATTTACTGACCTTGAATTTTGGATTTTGATAACTATTGTTATACTCAAGTGGCATGCAGTATTCAGATCTTCCCTTTTCGGCAATGTGTGATATATGGGCTTACCCATAAACGGGTCTATGTTAACATGTACTTTGGTACATTTTAGGTGGTTTTATTGTTGAGTATCTTTGGTGTGGTGTATTTATAGATATGATGAAATAAAGTGTTCTTGGGTCTCATTCTTTTCTGCGGCTTTGAAAGAGGGAATACACAGAACTCTCTATGGGAGCATAGTAGGTAGGCCATGTTTGGTCTCAAAAGACGCCGAAAAGGGCCGTACAGGTCTGATGGGAACAGAAGCATAATCCTATGACCTTTCATTGAGAAGTTACAACTTATCCAAGTTCATGGGTCTGGTTTCTTAGAGCCACCCAGGGGTGTGAGGGTTGTGCCTCGAATATAGGAAATGTACCCCATTCTGTCCATTGTTCTTTTCCTGGGAGATATTACTACCATAAGATTACAATAGAGCAAATAGAATCTTCAAGTGTGGGCTATCTCATCTCCAGTGGTTCCACAAAGACTTTCACTGAATTGCTTAGACTGGTAATATTCTGCTTGTAATTTACACTTTGCTAAAGGGGTATTCCCATGTCAGCAAATTAATGTTGTTGTATGTATTATAAAAAGTTATACAGCTTTCCAATATATTTTCTGTATCAATTCCTCATGGCTTTCTAGATCTCTGCTTGCTATCATTCTATAGAAAGCTTATATACAAAGCTTATACTTTGAGTGGACTGAAATCTGACCATGGTCACACAGCTGCAGAGATCGTTAGTATCACAGAGAGTAATCAGAGCTGTGTGATATAAGAGCAGTGCACCTGTGTAACCATGGTCTGATTTCTGTCCACTCAGTCTCAGGGTGCATTGTGAATACATTTATAGCAACGTTAAGGCTGCCTCCATGTAAAAATTGCAACAGATTTACATCCCATGGTGCAACAAACTAAATTAGGATGAAAAGTTCTACGGTGAAAGTATGGCCAAGTAATTTGCTGACGTGTAAAGCACATAAGTTCTTAGAGCACACATATTTTTGCTAAACCTTCCTTTAAAATTAATAATAATAAATGAAATGTTAACAATTTCTTTCTTTTCATCTTAACATTTCTTCAAAATTGGTTTACTTTAAACTGTAAAGACAGTTTTAGCCCAAAATTGTTTTAATGAGTCTAATAACAAAGATATTCTTTGGCCTTTGTGATCCCCAGTGCTAATGTGACACATGCTAAAATACTTGAGTAGTTGAAAATGAAATTAGAAGCAACAATTCAAGAAAAATGTTGAAATCCATCAAGACTGGTAATTATTTTCTTGAGTTCTGGAGACTTTGTAAAGGTGTTAACATGAAGCAAATAAATTATGTGAAATACTGTACAATGTCACCACTTACTGATTTCATTTGAAACACTATAACAAATTTGAGAGCCATAAAACCAAAAAATAAAATGTATTCCCTATCCGCTGGATTTCCTGCTACTGGAACTTCTTATGAATGAAAAATTGGATCCTGTGTACTTTAATGAAATAAGGGTTGCCCAAGCTGACTGCTGCTCCATTCTTCTTTATTGGAGTACCAGAGGCAGACTAGTACTATATACATCTCAGTGGAACTGCGATTGGTGGAGGTCGCAGTTAATAATCTATGATTTATTACTTATCATATTAATAGGAGATAAAGCGTATTTTGAGAGGCTCCTGTGTCTTGATGGCTGGACAGATAGAATTTAGCAGAGATTTCACGATGAAAAGCAAATTAAGATGGTGAGAGAATGATTAGAATCAGATTAAGTGCAGAAGGAAGTGATTTGCTCTGATGAGATACATTAGAAATAGTGATGAGTTGGTTGGGTTAAATTCCGGTTTGACAGGTTTGTCTGAATACAGGGAAAAATTTTGGTTTGGGACCCAGACTACAGCACAAACTTAATAGGAGTATGAAGGGCAATGGGGGCTTTGGTAAAGTACAACATAACAAAATAATTTAACATTAAAAGGGTTTTCCCACGAATGCATGTTAGGCCCTATCGCAGCGCTCGGCGATCTCCGTCAGCTCCATAGAGATTAATGGAACAGAATGGTCATGTGCTGCCATCTGCTCCATTAAACTGAGAAGAAGCGAGGGGTCTGGCGGACCCCTCATTTTTGAGATCTGTGGGGGTCTCAGCACTGAGACCCCCACTGATCAGCAAGTTAGGCCCTATCCCGTGGATAGGGCCTAAGTTGCCTTTGTGGGAAAACCCCTTTAATGTAGAAATGGAAAAACCACACACCCTCCGTCTCACTGCGGTAAAAGCCGTTCTATGCGTTCAGACCCAGTTATTCTCATAGCAGTAAAAGAAGCAATGGGTAGACTACAAAGCACTCTGGGTGTTCAAACCAGTTATTCTAGTAGAGGTAATAGAAGCAACGGAAATACCACACTCACTTCCATTCAGTGCGGTTGAAATGGTAATGCAGAATTTCAAGTTTAACCCCTTAACGCTGAAGCCACTTTTCACCTTCCTGACACGGACCATTTTTTAAAATCTGACATGTGTCTATTTAAGTGGTTATAACTTTGGAACGCTTTAACATATCCAGTTGATTTTGAGAAATTTTCTACTTTTTGGAAAGTTGGTCATATCACTAAAATAACTTGATAACTAACATTTTCCATATGTCTGCTTTAACTTGGCATCATTTTTCAAACATCCTTTCCTTTATTTAGGATGTTAGGAGGCTTATAACTTTAGGTGCAATTTTTCAGATTTTCACGAAAATCATCAAAACCTACTTTTGGAGGGTCAATTTAGTTAGAAGGGACTTTATAAGGCCCACATGACAGAAACCCCCCACAAATGACATCATTTTAGAAACTACACCCCTCAAAATATTCAAAACAACCTTTGGGAATTTTGTTAACCCTTTGAGCGTTTCATGAGCGTGAAAGATAAATGAAAGTGAAATTAGAGAAATGTAATTTTATCTTACTATAGATTCATTGAACACTAAAATTTGCACCTTCACAATGGGTTAAAAAGGAAAATGCATTTTACAATGTTGAGGGCAATTCCTCTTGAGTATGCCAATACCCATTTTGTCACTGTACCCTTCTGTACGGGCACAGGGGGGCACTTGGAATGGAAAGAGCGTTGTTTCGTTTTTGCAGGGTAAATATGGCTGAAAAAGTTTACATGTGTCAGGATGCATTTGGAGAGCCATAGTGGTACCAAAACAGAGGAAAGCCCCAACATGAGACACCATTTTGGAAAGTACACCCCTTGGAGAGTTTAGCAACGTGTAATTTGTGTATTTTCCCCAACAGGTGTTTGATTCAATTAGGCCCCAAAAGGGAAAAAAGGTGAAAATTTTCTCAAAAAAGTCACTTTTACCCCAAATTTTTGTAAGCCACAAGGGATAAAAGATGAAACAACCCCATAAATGTGTAAAACTATTTCTCCTAAGCACAGAACTGCACCACTTTTGCATATAAAGTGTTGTATGGGTGCAAAGTAGGGCTCAGAAGGGAAAGAGGGGCTTTGGCCTTTTAGAAGCCAGATTTGACAATCATCCTTTACATGTGTCAGGATGCATTTGGAGAGCCCTAGTGGTACCAAAACAGAGGGGAACCCCAACAAGTGTCACCATTTTGGAAAGTTCACCCTTTGGAGAATTCAGAAAGGTGTAATATGTGTATTTACCCCTACAGGTGTTTGCTTCAATTAGGTCCCTAAAAGGAAAAAGGTGAACATTTTCCCCAAAAAGTCACTTTTACGGCTAATTTTTGTATCCCATAAGGCATTAAAGATGAAACAACCCCAAAAAAAAATGTGTACTAGCATTTCTCCCGAGTATAAAATTGCCCCACACATGCAAATAAAATGTTGTATGGGTACGCAGTGAAGCTCAGAAGGGAAAGAGGGGCGTTGGCCTTTTAGAAGCCAAATTTGACAGACATCCTTTACATATGTCAGGATGCATTTAGAGAGCCGTAGTGGTACCAAAACAGAGGGGAACCCCAACAAGTATCACCATTTTGGAAAAGCAACAGAGAAACAAACCCCTTGCGAATTTAGCAAGGTGTAATATGTGTATTTGTCCATAAAGGTGTTTGATTTAATTAGGACTTAAATAGATAAAAGGTGAACATTTTCTTATAAAGGTCATTTTACTCCTAATTTTTTATATAGCCACACAGGGATAAAAAATGTAATAACCCCTCAAATGTGTGAACCTCATTTCTCTGGAGTGTGTCAAGTACCCCCAATGTGTATATAAAAAATGTTAATGGCGCACAGGTAAAAGGAAAGGGGAATGTTTGCCTTTTTAGAAGCCAAATTTGACGAAATGTTGACTATGCATTTGGAGAACCCTAGTGGTATAAAAACAGATAAGAATCCGAAAAGTGCCCTAATCTTTGAATCACACCCTGCCTCCTTAGAGAATTTTGCAATGTGAATATATGTATTTGCCCCTGCAGGTGAATGACCAATTAGGCCCGAATCATTAAAAAGATGTAAATTTTCCTATAATGTCACTTTAAACCCCTAATTTATGTAAGCCACAAGGATAATATATTACAATAACCCCGAAAAGAGGTGTTAAAAACTGATTTCTACTTCTCTCGTCCGAGTGTAGAACACCCCACAGTGGCATATAAAATCATTATGCGCACAGTAGAGGAAAGGAGGATGTTTGTCTTTAGGGCCAAATTTGTAAAGAAATCCTTCACTGTTCAGATATACATTTGGAGAGAGACGTAGTGGTACCAAAACAGAGGAAAACCCGAAAGTGACCCTAATGTTGCTTGAATGTACACCCCCAGGGAATATAGTCAAGGTGTATATTGTGGTGTATTGTAAACACGTGGTGAAATGAGCATTTGTGACATATAGGTGGTTTCCAATATGATGTGCAATGGAGTCCAAGATGGAATTGCAATTATTTCTGGAAAGTTCCGTGCCCGTTATGTTGTGCCCCTTAGAAATACTGGAGTGGATATGGAGGCAACGGGACATAACAGTTGTTACAATTATTCATTTTACCGAAATTAATTCACAATAGGTTGGGTGGCGTGAATTGTTGAATGTCTAGTGTATAAGAAGGTAAGAATATTCCAGGGACCAACTAACTTTTGTCACTCTGGAGTTGTCGCAGGTCTACTTAGGTAGTTATGAGTGTCCATCCTAACTTCTCTTTTGGAACGACTCTTATTGAGTCCTACCATTAGAAGCATCAAATTCCCGGGAAAATGCTGTCCTGGACATCTAAACCAGAGGTACTGGGCCCCGTCCTTCTTGTCCCAATATTAGTTTCCTAATATCTTCCTCTTGAAAACAGAGAAATGATATCGCAGGACGTGCACATTGGAACAGCTCGTAAGAGTTGTACAGGCCATCACTGTACAATGGTGCACGGCAGCACTTCTGTACACAATCTTGGTTTTTCGTAGGAGATTAATCGCCAAGTGTTGCTCTTATTCACCCTAGCGATGCCCCATTGTGACAATATTGCTGTGCTTTTGGCTGGACCATATCGACCAGCCAAATAGCGCAAACATGGACACAGGGGGGCCAACAAACCCCCTCTGGACCGCAAGGCAAAATTGGTGGCTGTCAGGAACAGCCGCCACCCTGCCCCGATCACAGTGTCTACAACATGTGAGCGGTATTACTGACGTCATAAGTAAATTCGCTGCTTTGGCTCGTCTAATTGATGAGCCAGTAGCAGCGATAATAACTGGGGGTGTGGGGGGGGACGTAACCCTCTGGTCCATGGGGCAGGATGGATGGCTGTCAGGAACAGCCGCCGTCTTACCCCGATCATGAACAGCCGCCGTCTTACCCTGACCGTGGTTGGAAGAGTCACTACCCGCCGCACGTTCTATAACAACGCTCGTTGGGAATAGGCTATACAATCTTTATTTTTCTTTAAGCAATTAGACAAATAGGAGGCTTATTTTTTGCGAGACTAGATGCACTGTCAAAAAAACTTAATTTTAGTGGTGTTTTTAGCTTTTAAGAAATTTTATTAACTTTTTACGTGTGGATGGAAAATAAAATCATCAATTCTTGTTTTGGATTTTTAGCATTTTTTTGGGGGTTGTGCACTGTAGCATAACAATAATATATTATCTTTATTCTACGGATCACTACGATGACGGTGATACCTCATTTATATAGTTTTATTTTTCCAATTTTATGAAGGAAAACTATAATAAAAAATGCATTTGTTTAGTATTGCCATTTTTATAGTGGCATAATATAGTATTTTTTGGTTTACGGAGCTGGTTTGTAAGCTTATTTTTTGCGTGACAAGTTGCTCTTTTATCGGTATTATTTTGGTGCTGTAACTTTTTCGGATCACTTTTAGAACATTTTTGTAAAGCCAATTTGATAAAAAGTTTTAATTTTTTGCGCAAGTTTTTGGTTTTTTTTTTTTTTAACCACGTTCACCGAGCGTCCCAATTATGATTAGGATTTATTGTACAGATTGTTACGGACGCGCGATCCAAATAAGTGGGTTTTTTTCGTGATTTATTGTGTTTTTTATACTTTATTACTTGTGTAAAGGGAATGTGGTGTTTGGGGACTTTCACTTTCTTTATTATTTATTTTAATTGTAAAAAACCTTTATTTATTTTATTTTTACTTTTTTCCAGTACTGTCTCTAAGCTTGAACAGTGATCTTCTTGATCACTTGTTCAGCTTTGTACAGGTTACACAGTGCAATCAGATGTATTGCACTGTGTAATGTAGACACTGAGCATGCTGGCATGCCCAGTGTCCTTACAGCCGGGTCCTGCAGGAGGCAGGGACCCTGGCACCGAGAGAAGGATGCGCAGCCCCGGGCACCGGCGTCCCGGGGCTGCGATCGGAGGAGCGGACCCCCCCGTAAGCGCCGCGGGGGGGTCCGATTCACATTTATTAACTTTAAATGCCTCTGACACGCGCGGTCAGCGCGACCGCGCGTGTTGGGGTTAAACAACCCGCGATCGAGAATCTCCATCGCGTGGTGTTAGAGCGGGTGTCAGCTATAACATATAGCCGACACCCGCAACTTCTGGCCCCGGCTCCGTTTCAGGCCGGGGCCAACGCTTGACGTATAGTCACTTGCATTTTGGCGGGAACGCACCTCCCGCGATGCAGTACTATTACGTCAAATGTCGGGAAGGGGTTAAAAGAACAACTGTAAAGTATAAAAATTTTTGCCTAACTCTGCACTAAGCAAAAATAAGCAACTCTCTAATTTACTCTAATTAGCTATGCAGGTGTTTAGCTGTTAGCAGAGGTTTTTCTTTGTCCCCCAGGCTAGTCTTCAATTGGACCTTGGGCGATGTGACAAGCATGTGTCTCATCAAATGCTTCAGGTTGTCGAATTACAAACTTGTTGACCTAATTCATGTAAAACACTTTATTGGTCTGGCAAAGTACCCTGAGTGATGTCACAAGCATGTGACTCATCACATGCTTTAGGTCGATCATTTACAAACATGCTGCCCCCATTCATATTAATGCCCATGACTCTGGCCTCAGTGCCCTTGGTTGTTGTCACAAGCAGGAAGTGCTTCCCACTTCAGGAATAGCAGAATATGATTTGGAAGGGCTGATAAGTTTTATCTAGTACTAGGAATAAGCCAGAAGTGTCATTTAGGTATTGTTGGAATCGTTGACAAAGGCTCTCTACAGTTGTGCTTAAGCTATATTTTGACAATAACTTTACAGTTACGCTTTAAATTGTGGGAATTAAAGTCTAATATAATTGTATGGGGAAGGCTTGTAGAGAGTTCGCCTGGTCCTCTCCGTGGTATGAGCTAGCTTGTTTTCCGTCGATCTTGCTTGCTCTGTGGGGTGGTTTGTGTGTTAGAGCGCGGGCTGGAAGTTGCCAGCAACGTGGACTGACAACGATGATGCATGCTCTGCTAACTTGGCTGTGATCATCCTACCGTGGACGTCACTGTGGGAGTGGACAATCTACACCATAAGTCCCAGGAACTTATCAATTCGCATGTGTCTGTTACAATTGCCAATGCTCTTGAAATCTTGTTACAATGTGATGGAAGCCATACCAAGGAGAAGATTGAAGACAATGGAAAGGCAACCCCTTGTGGCCATCTTCAGTCTTCTCCCCCAGGTGGTGCTGATATTCCTGTTACATTCATGATTTTCTTCTCCTTTTTCTTACTGCCACTGAGCTCTCAACATCAAATGCACCAATATCGGCTTGTACTCTCACATTATTGTCTCATGCTCCACTAGTGGAAGCTATCTTTGTAGCATGGATTCAGCAGGATGGCCCCCACCCCAGAAGTGAGCGTCGAGCACTAAAATGCTCGGGTATCGTGTTTCGAGACTAAACTTTCCAGATGCTCGTAGTGCTCCTCGAATAACGACCATTGAAGTCAATGGGAGACTCGAGCATGTTTCAAGGGGAGCCAAGGGTCTCACAGGAGGAAGCTTGGCCAAACACCTGAACCTCAGAAAAGATGGGAAACCACGGAAATGGACAGAAAACAGCAGGGGCAGCATCATGGATGCCTCTTAGAGCTGCTCAATCGACACCATTATGCCAAAATTTATGGCACAGCATGGCCATTGACGAGTGACCGAATAGAGGAATGCATGCTTAATACATCTCAATACAAAACACCAATAAAAGTGCCCTGGACACTATAGGGGAGGCACCGCAGTAGGACAGCTGCACGAGCAGGTAGAGAGTCTCATGGCGACATCCCTAAATGGGCCTCAGGTTTACACCAAGAGGTGAGCAAGAAGCGCTGAAGAGATTCCATATGTGAACAAAAGGGCTTGACGGTATTATTAGTCGACTACACAGCCATGGTGGGGGCACATAGTGATCCAAGTTCCATAAACGTATCTGGTGAAACACCCGAAAATTAGCCTGACACAGCTCTTTTGTATAAAGGGACGACATGGGGGCAGGCAGCCATGGAGCAACTGTCCATTAATTAAGAGTGACTACTGGGGCACCTATTTGACGTCTATGATAAACATCGAGGTCTCCAGCATGGTGACAGAGGGCGAGTTCCAGCTGGTATTGGTGAAACACTGAACTAATTCTGCTGAACGCTCGTTTGGTGATAGGGGATGAGGCATGGCTGCGCATACTCTCTGCTCCAGCGTCTGGTGTATAGAACAGTGTGAAAGTTGACATGGAACATTGGTGGACCTTGGTGGAGGACGGCGGTGCGAATGGACCAGGAAACAGAGGGGCAGCATATGTGTGCTCTGAGGCTGCCTCTAAGTCTTGGGGAGGAATTGGTGATGTACGTCGTGCCAGGGGGCGAGCTTTTCCTGTCCAGACTTGTCTCCGGCTCCCCCACCCAAAGGGCTGTGGGGCCAGAAGCTTACTTTGAAAAAATTATAATTTTCAAAGTCAGGCGGTGTCGTTTGAATATTTCACTAGGAATAATTGGTAATAGCATTCTGAAATGCGCAAAGGATCGGCGCACTTGTGAGCAAATCAGAAAGATGGGGTATGTCGTGAGAAACCGCTGAACTATGATTAATCGAACACATGGGCAGGATCGGCACATGTGTCAGTCGCCGAGTTGCAAGCAGACCAGCACAGGTACGGCGTTGCACACACAACCACCTGGCTTCAGGTTCAGCGGTCGCAGCCCACAATCAGTCTGCCGTGATGCCCTGTATAGCTCTTGGGCGGTGGCTTTTAGCCTAGGCTCATCAGTTTGAGCACGCCTGCTGTCGCGTCGCAATGGCATGACTGGATGCTTGCTAGAGCTACCGCTGATGGGCGCAATGCAACCCCGGATGGTAATTCGGAGGAGGAGGAGTGTGGAGGAGGGGTGGGAGGAAGGCACAGGTATGCCTTTGAAGACTGATAGAGGTAGGCCCCGCAATCCTCGGTCGTTTGGTCGTATATGAGCACCCGGGTCGACCGTCGTGTACCAGCTCCACCAGCTTAACCCAAGTGTGCCGTCAGAATAATTAGTGCCGCCCGGCACACTGTCGTCCACGTTCCCGTGGTCCGGTGGAACATTCAGCAAACGCGTGGTCAGGGCACGGATGATGTTCCTGACACGTGCTTGGTGCAGGGCTGGGACGGACACAGAGTGGAAACAGTAGTGGCGGTGGGGAACGGAATACCGAGGGGCGGCCGGCCGCCATGGAGGTTGAAGGATCAGGTCGTCTACCAGCCTATGGGCACCAAGTCTCAGCTAAGCAACTTGGAGATGTGGACGTTGAGGGCTTGGGCGTGTGGGGGGGTTCGCTATAACTCCTTTTGCGCTCCAGCGGGGGTTATGGAAGAGCTTAACGCTGGTGGATTCTTTGGAGATCTTGGAGCGAAGATTGGGTTTTTCGCACGGAGGTGGTTTGGGCCGTGGTCCTTGGGCAGTGGGCTGACTAGCGATGAACCAGGGGAAGGAGCAGTGGTGTGCCCGGCCGTAGGTGACCGGCTTGGTGCCATTGAGTGGGGTGTTTTACATTCATATGCCTGCAGCATACTGGTGGTAGTAGCTAAGTATGTTGGGAACCCCTGCTGACTGGTTTGGCAAAGGTGCACACCACAGTCCTTCGGTCATCCGGTGTTTCTTTACAGAACCGTCCAGACTCGGAAAATCTAGCCCTCCGCCACGGACTTGTACTACGGCACATTTCGGCGCTGATGCACCGCTCTCGGCCCTGCCTCTCCGTATTGTCCAACCACTGCCTCTTACCAACCTGTTCTCTATAGATTTTGCCTCCGTCTCGAAGGCACTGTGTTCACCCCGGCCTATCAACCCGCTTGGTCCTCGTCACCTCATCATCCTCCGATCCCTCAGTCTGCTCCCCCCTCGGACTTCTCTGCCCGGACAACAACTCACCACTGTCTGACAACCGGTTTCCTCCTCGTCCTGACACCTCTTTACACACTTCTTCACTACGGAATATGTCATCATCACCCATCCAGCTGCGGCTGGGGAAAACCTGGGCTCGGCAAATTGCTCAGCAGCAACGTACAAGTGGTTTGTGACTGTGGAGGTCCAAAAACAATTCCTCAGAGTAGCCGGTTCAAATGCCAAATTTGTGGGATGGGCAGACTGGGGAAGGAGGCTGAGGTGGAGAGCTGGAGGAAGTGCTGATATTCGGTGACATGGGTGGCTGCGGGAAGACTGGTGGACAGAATGGCGCTAGAAGCATTGTTCCCGCAATCCACTACTCACCTCTCGGCACTGTTCTTGGCCTCAACAGTGCTCTACCACGAGTCCGAGTAACTTGAGACATGATTAACACTATGAGTGTAGCTCTGCGGGCGTTCCCGCTGCTCCCTCATCAGCAGGTGGTGTCTCACCCCGCCCAGGACCACCCCTGACCCCTGCATAGTTAGGACGCCCACGTCCCGGATGCGCTCGTCCTCCTACCCCTAGCCCTCTGGTTAAACATTGTCCAAATTTAAGTGTAAACTTTTAATTTTTTTTTTTTTTTTTAAATCAACGATGCTACCTATTGCGATGTGTTATTTTCTAACCTACACTGACAGCACACAACTGTTGTGCTGCTGTGCCTGATGACTTTGAGCTTAATGAAGAAATACAGCTAAAAAAAAAAAAATCAGCAGACTCTCCTATTCTACTCAACCCCTAATAAATTGGCCCACTTTCGTTGTTGAGGTGGATAGGCGTGGCCCTAAGAGCTAAACACAACGGTCGCGGTCTCCCAGCAAATCCTCCCGTATGTACTGCTGCACTACTAGTGCCAGCAAGCCCAGCCCCAAGCAAACAAAAAAAGGAATATAACGCTATTGGAGGCCTAAGTACAAGCCGTTGGGGTTCTCCTATGGCATTTTGTAGCCTCAATGAGAGCAATACTGCTTTGCATTTGGATATGAGGTGTTGATGCTATAAAATGAAATACAGCTAAAAAATACATCAGCAGACTCTTGCCTAATTCTACTCAAACCCCTAATAAATTGTCCCCCTTCGTGTTTTGAGGTGGATCTGCGTGTCACTAAAGCTAAACCAACTTCTCAGCTTCTCCAGCCAATAAAATTGACAATCATTCCGTCACAGTATGGTACTAGCTGCACTACTAGTGCCATCAAGCCCAGCCACAAGCAACAAAAAAATGAACATATAACGCTATTGTAGGCTAATTAAGCCAATTGGGTCTCCTATTGCTATTTTGTAGCCTACAATGAATCACACTGCTTGGTCAGTGAGTTTGACTTAAAATGAAAATACCTGCTAACAAAAAAAAAAATTCGGCAGAACTCTGCCTAATTCTACGCAAACCCTAATAAATTGTCCCACTTCGGTGTTTGAGGTGTATACGTGTTCACTAAGAGCTACACAACGTCGAGGTCTCCCAGCATTCCTCACGTATGGTAATACTGTCCGAACTATGCCAGCCAATCCCCGCCACAGCCAACAAAAAAAAGGAAATATAACGCTATTGTAGGCCCTACTTAAGCCGTTGGGTTCCTCCTATGGCTATGTTGTAGCCTACAATGAAGCACACTGGCTTTGCCAGATGATTTGAGCTATAAATGAAATACAGCTAAAAAAAAAAAATCAGCAGACTCTGCCTAATTCTAAACTCAAACCCCTAATAAATTGTCCCACGTCTGTGTTTCGAGTGGATATGGTGTGTCACTAAGAGCCTAACACAACGAGCAAGTCCCCCTTCAAATCCTCACATCTGGTACTAGCGTGCACTACTAGTGCCATCACGCCCATCACAACAAATGACAAAACAACGTAGGACCTTTATGGACCCAGAAGACGGTTGGGTCGTTAGAATCACTCCTGCCTCCAGCATTCTAATAGAACCCCTAACGTCTTTCCCGTGACCAGCAGCAGCTCTCTCCTAGCGGCATCCAGACACAGAATATCCGACACGCGGGCACGGCTAGTCTATCAGGGTCCCTGACACTGGGCCGCCAACCACGGCTATCGACGTGTATGGTACCACGTCGGCTGGGTGGAGTGCAGATCTCCTGGCTTGTGATTGGCGCTGTTTCTTGCCCGCCAAAAAGCAAACGCGGGACTTGCCATTTTTCTCGAGCGGGCGAAGTATTCGTCCGAGCAACGAGCAGTTTCGAGTACGCTAATGCTCGAACGAGCATCAAGCTCGGACGAGTATGTTCGCTCATCTCTACCCCCCAGTAATCAGAACTGGTGATTATACAGGCAAGTCAGGTGTCATTAGGCAGTGCTTGTGAGCTACTCTTTTTTTAAAAAAAAGACAAATGGCTTCATCAGCACCCATATCGTTGGCATATTGAAATCAGTGTTACACTTAACAAATGTCCCTCATAGTGGGGCAGTCATTGGTGGTGTAGAGCTGTTGGTCATGTCTTAGACTCACTGGTACTTGGCAATAGCTTAAAATATCACTCATCTATAAGTGATAAAGCCAAAAACACAAAAACAACCCAGGTTATAAATTCACATTTGGACGCCAATAACCAGAGGTATCCTATATCTGTGGTATAAATACAGGGGTAAACACATGACAAGTAAGCAAGGAACTAGCAGAACATAAATCATACAGTCTATGCACTGGCAATGACACAGATGCAATAGTTTTACCAGCTCAGACACTGTATATCATTTGATGAAGGTGATTCCACTAGTCCAACAGCTATGCTGTGTAGTACCTTGTACGTGAAATGGCCGGGAGCCCCAAGATACGTCCAGGCACGTTCCTGAGTATGGTAGGACAGATAGTTGGGTAATGAACAATACCTATTCCTGTCACTATCCCCAGGGTGTGCAAGCAGTACCAGTACAAGGGCAGTACCTGGGGGGGATGCTGGGTGATTAGAACAGGTCAAAAACTGTGGTGGAATCTAATACTCCTACAAGTTCTTGGATATCTTGCAACTCTATGTCTCGTGAGGGGGCTGGTGGATGGGCCACAGATTCTTAACTGGGATAGTCATCATGATGGACTGTTCATGACTTTTGTCTGAAACAGCTTTGCTGTTTTGAAGAGGGTTGCTCAATAGAGGCTGAGCATGGCAAAGATAATCCCATGGAAGTTGAGGCACTATGCACCATGTAATTGACCAGTGTCTCAACCTTGTGTGGCCTATTGGGGCCTACCACGATATGCTATACAAGCTGGCACCAGCATCCACCACATGATCTTGAAGCAGGCAGAGATGGAACATCATCTCTCCCTGCAAAACCATCACCACCAGTAGCAGCACCACCAACATGTCCCTGTCCCTTAAAGGGAACCTACCACCACAAATCTACCTATAAAGGTAGATCGGGTGGTAGGTGGATCAATGGGACGTGAGGATAGCCCTTTTAAGGGCTATTCCTCACGTCCCCGCACTTCTTTAGTAACTTTTATTTGACTTTTATGGTAATTTTATTACTTGGGCGTGGAGAAGCCGCATCTGAGGTTACACAAGGCTGCTACTCCAAGCCCCAGTAGCCACTTTACCCCTCCTACTCACCATCTTTGGCGCGCAGCTGCTCATAGCTGCACGCCCTCGTCCGACGATCCTGCCGTCTGCGCATGCGCAGAACAGCAGGCCCGCGCCTGCGCGGTCACTGCTCCTAAGCCGGGGCTGCACAGGCGAGGGCCTGCTGTTCAGCGCATGAGCAGGCGAGGGCCTGCTCATAGCTGCGCGCCGAAGATGGTGAGTAGGAGGTTTAAAGTGGTTACCAGGGCGTGGAGTAGCCGCCTCGTGTAACCTCAGAAGCGGCTACTCCACGCCCCAGTAGCCGCATAATAAAATTACCATAAAAGTCAAATAAAAGTTACTAAAGAAGTGCAGGGACGTGAGGATTAGCCCTTAAAAGGGCTATCCTCACGTCCCATTGATCCACCTACCACCCGATCTACCTTTATAGGTAGATTTGTGGTGGTAGGTTCCCTTTAATTCCCGCTTTTCTGATTTTAAAAAACCTGCATATATAAAGATATAAGAGAAATAATATCAACAACACTACAATGTACAGTATGCCGGGAATAGGTCTAAGAGTGATAGTCAACACTGACACAAATACTTGTAAAACAAGTAGTGTAAAGTAAAGCTGATGCAAATAGGTCAAAGACTGGTATTTTAACTTTATATCGGATGATGTCAGAACTGAATAACTATACTTTGACAATGCCTTTTAGATTTTGATGGAATGGAAAACCATGATGTAACAGCACCTCTAAGATTTTGATGGAACAGCAAACTATAATGCTACAGTGCCTTTAAGATTTTTTGATGGAATGACAAACTATAATGCGGCAGCACCTTTTAGATGTTGAAGGAACTGTAAACCATAATGCTAAAGCACCTTTAAGATTTTAATGCCACTGTAAACCATGTGAAAGCGCCCATAAGATTTTGATGCAATGACAAACTATAAGGCAAGAGCACCTTTAAGATTTTGATGGAATGGCAAACTATACCGAGATTCTGCCTTTAAGAAAATGCTGGATGATGCTGTAAATGATGATAACGACAAGTCTGGTTCTACACTATAGAAGCTTACTAATACCTTAATGCAGTTATTCACAGTACCAAAAACAGGCCTCCTGTTTCTACTTAAGTGCCCTGAAGAGGGCAATCATTGGTATTTGTGAAATCTGTGTGACTGACCTTATGAAGAGCATTTGGACATGTGATCCTGTTTTTATACAGCAGAATCATATGTCCCGCCTGGCCAATCACAGTCTGTGGTTTCTAAGGGGCTTCAAGCTCATTGATTGACTGACTCATCACTAATTACAACGTTTCTTGTATTTACTTGTGCTATTCATTTATGCAAAGTTTGCTGAAAATTTGATGGCCATTTAACAACGAATTAAGAAGGTACATGAGATACAAAGACATCTGAGCATTCATGAATTCTCCATATCTTCTTTCTTCCTGCCATTCCCCACACTATTGACACTATACATGGCAGACAGCAACCACTGATTGAAAAGGTGAGATCAAATAGGGAGAGGTACATAAAATAAAATATTATTCTGTCCTAAACAAGGATAGACATGTTTTAAGTGCATCTCAGGCTTGACTAACTTTATGTTGTACTATATAGTGTTCTGTTTCTTCAAAGGCAAAGAACAATGAAAAGAGCAACCAAAGACATTAACTTTCATGGAGTTTCCTTTTGTTTGTTTGTTTTCATGCTACCCTTTCTTGTCTAGGGTTTTTATTATGGAATTTACAGCATATACTCAAACCAAAATGAAAGTAAAGCGATAATTCAAGGGTTTAGATTTTGTTGTAAGTCTAATTTCATGCATAAGCAATTGAGATTCTTACATAATTAGCAATATAAATAAGGATATGATCTTAGACGCAGATGGCAAAAGCAAAAACATTTAATTGAATGGAATTTTTCATAGAGGATACTAACTGCACACAAAACCTGAATAAACATTTTACCGGATTTATGAGCTAAACATCAAGTCTGACAACAAGATGTACATCAAGTGTAGTGGCAGGCAGGGAAACATTAAGATCCACAATTGCTGCATTATATAATGAATCACAATGAGTTCCACTCCAATACTTATTTTTAAATGTGTTGTTGAATGTGAGGAGTTTTCTTTGGTCAGAAGTTTGCAAGTAAATTATAAGCACAATATAATATAATGTATATGTTTTACATTACCTAAGATCGGACAGACTGATTCTAATATAGCTAGCATCACTGGAGTTCCCAATAATCAGTTTACTTCTACTGTTCTAAATATGTTCAAGGCATGACATGTTTTTTTTTTATTATCACTTACTCATAGATCCAGGCATCGTCATGGTGATAATCTTCTTAAATTTGTTGACCATAGCCTATTTACTTCTAAAATTGACTTTTATAATTATGTTAATGAGCCAGAAGGGCTCTGGTGGGTGCTTCCAGTGCCCCTTAGTGCTTTAACTTCACTGGTTGTTATAATTTTAAGGGTTGGGATCCCCTCCACATGCACTTCCTGCTGTTTCTAGATTACACAGGTAGAGGGGGAGGGAGATAGCAGGGGAAGGGTGAGATATGTTCTGGTCATTGTAACAAATGAAAATACATCACTGAGCGGCTCTCGAAATACCCTCCTAGAGCCCCTCAGACTCATTCATTTAATTTTAAAAGTATATTTTAAAAGGAAGGAGGCCATGGATAACAAATATAAGAAGATTACCACGGCCTGTATCATAGCGCAAGTAACCCTGTTTATTCATGCTTGATTTCATTTAAACTTTAAATTGTTGCATTGTTTTCTCTACCACTACCATGTATATCTATTAATTTATTACACTATTAAACTTGTTGTTATGTTGCTATGTTATAGTCAGATCTAATCTGGTTCTACAGTCCATGAATGTAGTAAATCCTGAAAGCAAACATTGGGCTCTATGTATCAAGACTTGCCAGAACTATGAAGTGGTTTCACACACTCTAACAAATTCTGGTTTGGGTCTCAAAAGCCTGAATGTCAGTCATGATTACCTTTTTTTTTTGTTTTCTACATAAGGGCTAAAAGGTAAATTTTCTGTTTTAAAAATGGCGGCTTTTTCATGCCTTGCAAGCCAGAAAACTGAAGCAGAAGGAAAGATACATCAGCGCCCGTGTTTTATTCTCTTATACCAGAAAGAGAGACTTCACTTGAAGAGATTTCGTGTTCTAATATTTTACCTGTGACAAGGCTGAATATTGTTCTAAAGGGCTATTTAATGCATAATGATTTGCTATTGGGGCACCAATGGGATAAATAATAAGGGCAATAAAAGGGGCTATCATGTAGGGGAATGACTGGACAGAGTAGAGAGGATAGAAAATATCTATGCTATTTAAGCTGAGATAGTCTAAAGAAAGGGACTCTTTCCTCCCTGGTGATAAGTATAGTCTAAATCAGTTCAGTTCTATCATGCTGTTAAGGTAAAAAAAAAAAAAAATATATATATACACTCACCGGCCACTTTATTAGGTACACCATGCTAGTAACGGGTTGGACCCCCTTTTGCCTTCACAACTGCCTCAATTCTTTGTGGCATAGATTCAACAAGGTGCTGGAAGCATTCCTCAGAGATTTTGGTCCATATTGATAGATGGCATCACACAGTTGCCGCCGATCTGTCCTGCTGCACATCCATGATGCGAATCTCCCGTTCCACCACATCCCACAGATGCTCATTGGATTGAGATCTGGTGACTGTGGAGGCCATTTGAGTCAGTAACTCATTGTCATTTCAAGAACACCAGTCTGAATTATTCCAGCTTTATGACATGGCACATTATCCTGCTGAAGTAGCCATCAGATGTTGTGGTACATTGTGGTCAGAAAGGGATGGACATGGTCAGCAACAATACGCAGGTAGGCTGTGGCGTTGCAAACGATGCTCCCCATTGGGTCCAAGGGGCCCAAGAGTGCCAGGAAAATATTCCCACACCATGAACACCACCACCACACCTGAACCGTTGATACAAGGCAGGATTGATCCATGCTTTCATGTTGTTTGATGCCAAATTCTGACCCTACCATCCGAATGTTGCAGCAGAAATCGAGACTCATCAACCAGGCAACGTTTTCCATCTTGTACAAATTGTAGTCTCAGTTTTCCTGTTCTTAGATGAAAGGATGGCATCCGTGTGGTCTTCTGCTGCGTAGCCCATCTGCCTCAAAGTTTGACGTACTGTGCGTTCAGAGATGCTCTTCTGCCCTACCTTGGTTTTAACGGTGGTGATTTGAGTCCACTGTTGCCTTTCTAATCAAGGCATTTCCTCCCAAGAACTGCCGCTCACTGAATGTTTTTTTCTTGTTTTGGACCATTCTCTGTAAACCCTAGAGATGTGTGTGCGTGAAAATCCCAGTTAAGATTCACAGTTTCTGAAATACTCAGACCAGCCCTTCTGGCACCAACAACCCGCCACGTTCAAAGCACTCAAATCACCTTTCTCTCCCATACTGATACTCGGTTTTTGAACTGCAGGAGATTGTCTTGACCATGTCTACATGCCTAAATGCACTGGATTGCCGCCATGTGATTGGCTGATTAGAAAGTAAAGTTTAATGAGCAGTTGGACAGGTGTACCTAATAAAGTGGCCGGTGAGTGTATATATATATATATGTATGAATCAAAAAAATAGAGCAGCACAGTCCTTAGAAATAAAGAGATGGATGCTATCCTACACTATCACCAGCCAGAGTCCAATAGTTATCCAAATGAAAAAAAAGCAGCACTCCAATACATTTGTATTCACTATTTGGAGTGCTACCGTTTTTTCATTTGGATATATACATACATATAAACTTTACTACATTCATACAGCAAAAAATGTGTTTTTTCCTAAACGTTCACATAAAAAGCACTTAAGATGGGAAGCCTCGGCAAACCATTTACTATCCCACTATAATATTATTCTGAATATCTTGACACAATCCCATTGCTATACAATGCAATCCTTTTTATCCAAATCTCACAATACCATTCCAGGAATTTTTCAAGTTTTTTTTGGTATCTTTGTCATCTAAAATTCCTTATGGGAGAACATCCCTGTTTAAAACTGGAAATGAAAAGGGCAACTTCCATTCATCAACAGAACTAATACTCACTAATTATCAGGTTCATTACAAATTTAATTAAACGGTTCAGTGCATTGTAATGTCTATTAGCATATTGTAATAACACATATGTGAAATAATATGTTAGGCCATAGCTTCTATTTTGGTGCATTTATCATGCTAAAAGAATTCTTCTGGAGATACTTTAATGACTTCCATATAGTGAATTACCATTGATGACACTAATATTGACATAAGTTTAAAAAATATATATTTATACATGAATTGATATTATAAAATGCATGAAATAATTCACAATTTTGTAGTATTTTATTTAAAAAAATTAAAATAGGC
Organism: Engystomops pustulosus; assembly: GCA_019512145.1. Taxonomy (NCBI): domain Eukaryota; kingdom Metazoa; phylum Chordata; class Amphibia; order Anura; family Leptodactylidae; genus Engystomops; species Engystomops pustulosus. The sequence continues at coordinate 41,366,004 of CM033650.1, forward strand.
AAATCATTTCTAAGAATTTTTGTTTAGGGGAATCATTTTTATTTTATTTCATTGTTTTTGTTATTGTCTGCATATTAACATTGCTATATCAAATATTACATAATAGATATAGATAATAGATCTTGGAAAAAAAATTTACAAAATTTATTTATTAAATTTATTAAATTAAATTCCATTTTTGAAAATATGCTTCTATGTCTAGCTATTGAGGTTATAAAGATATTATGGTGCATACTGGTATGTATTTGATTCCTCATTTAGAAAGTCCACCTAAACTTTAGATGAACACACTCCGGCTCAGTCCTGTACCTAGGTAGGGAAATTATATTTGCTTGATAAGAAATTGGATCATAACCATTTGAAGGAGTTTTCCCATCTCAGGTATATCTGTGATAGAAGTGGTTTTACTGGCACGGCTTTGTAGCCCAGAACAGGTACGTGTCTGTAAGTTTGTTCTTAAGTTGAATTTTTATGTCAGCTGGAACAAGTATATTATGTACACTCACCGGCCACTTTATTAGGTACACCATGCTAGTAACGGGTTGGACCCCCTTTTGCCTTCACAACTGCCTCAATTCTTCGTGGCATAGATTCAACATGGTGCTGGAAGCATTCGTCAGAGATTTTGGTCCATATTGACATGATGGCATCACACAGTTGCCGAAAATTTGTCGGCTGCACATCCATGATGCGAATCACGTCTCCACTCACCTCCCTAACGATTGTTCTATTGGTTAGATCTTGTGTGAACTTTACTCGCTTCGTGAAGGCCATTTTTTTTTTGAGTACGGTGAATCATTTGTCTATGGCAAGAAGACCTAGATCGGAGATGATTCCCTATGCTTTTCTTGAACAGGCGTCTGCCTTTTATCTCATGCTTTGACCGAGAGTCACGCCACTAGATTTGTTGGTGTTACACTGTGTGGTTGTCCTCCAGGGATGGACTTTCTTTTTCCTTTTGGTCAGCACACAATACTCCGTTAGTTCGGCTTTGTGCGTTTTAAGTGTACTTGACCACTTTCTTGCAACGAAGTGCTCTAACTTTGGTATCCAAAGGGGCCCTAAAGCAGTTTGCTATGAATAATATTCCCCACCAACATGACACACTCACCACCAGCCTGTAACTCAGTTGCTTTGAAGTTTACTAAGGCAGTGCATGGATACCTATGCTTTATGTATTCCTTTGTTGAAGTCTCAAATTCTGCACCTACTCATCCCGAATGTATCGCAGCTATGAATTTATCGTACGAAGACGTCATCTAGATCCAGTGGCACGTTTTTTCCAATCTTTTACTGTTACCTATATTTCGATTGTAGCTTGCTGTCAAATTTTGTCCAGCCTCAGTTTCCTGCTTTCTTAGTTTTCTTGCCTTCGTTGTAAAGTTCTGACGTACATGTGCTTCAGAGATGCTCTTACTGCCCTACCTTGGTTTTTAATCTGGTGGTGCACGATATTTGCATATCTACTGGCTGCCTTTCTATTTGCAGCTCGAAACCCATGTTTCTGCCCACTGTCCTTCTCGACTCTAGGCGTTTATCCAAATACTTAAACTACCTGTTCCGCCCCACCGAACTGCCGCTCACGGATTTTTATTTTTCTTTTTGGACCATTCTCTGTAAACCCTGATGATGGTTTGCGTGAAAATCCCAGTATGATGCAGCAAATTTTTTGAATACTCAGTTTATGAAGTACTCCGACCAGCCTCTTCTCGGCCACCTAAACAACACACGCACATTTTTCAAAGGCACTCAACATCACTTCTTCCCCATACTGATACTGGTTTGAACGTGCAGGAGCTTGCTTGACCATGTCTAAATGCCTAAATGCCATATTTTGAGTTGCCGCTCTATGTGATGGTTCTGATATGAAAAAGACAGTTGTTGAACGAGCAGTTGGACAGGTGTACCTAATAAAGTGGCCGGTGAGTGTATGTATAACGCTCAACCATAATTTTTTGGCTGCTTTGACAATTTGATTTTCTCAATTTTGAGTTGTCAAGGGGAAAGTATTAACAATAAAGCTTCATTGCAGAGACCTTTGATAACTCTTACAGATGTTCCTAACAGGCTGGGGCTAAAGTTCTGTATGTTACCGCCATCCAGAAAGTCGTCTGTAAGTTGGGTGTCCTTGAGTCGGGGATTGCCTGTACAGGCAGTCCCCGGGTTACATACAAGATAGGGTCTGTAGTTTTGTTCTTAAGTTGAATTTGTATGTAAGTCGGAACTGCATATTTTATCATTGTAATCCCAGCCAGAACTTTTTTGGTCTCTGTGACAATCGGATTTTAAAAATGTTGGGTTGTCATAAGAATGAATATTAACTCTAAAGTTTCATTACAGACACCTTTGATAACTGTTACAGCTGATTATTGTAGCCTAGGACTAAAGTACAATAAATTACCAATATCCAGAGGTCCGTTTGTAACTAAGGGTCGTATGTAAGTCAAGTGTTCTTAAGTAGGGGAACGCCTGTATATACAACCCTAAAAGCCCTGAAAAATAACCAATACTTATGGCAATGAACAAAGTACTATACCTGGATGTTCAAAGAAGTGGATTTAAAAAATTATGTATTATTCAGCCCAGAAGCATTTAAAAGTAATTCTAAAAATATTCTAAATAGGCAATAGAGAAATATAATATTTTTTCATTACTGTATGACATAGTGATCTAGTAGTGATCTAGTACCATGGAATGAATCACACTTCTTATTAATAGATAACAAAATAAAAAAAATATTAAAGGAGAAGTATCTTTGGATTGATAGCAATAATGAAACATAAAAGAGTCAGGAAATAGCCAGGAGTCATCAGAGGAAAGTCAAAATGGAAGTCTAGGAGCAGACATAGGACAATAGAAGAACTAGACATTACAATAAAAGTAGCAGAATAGGTAAGAGAAGCCACCTCTATCTCCGGGCCATAAGAGAAAGGTATGTCTGAGAATGTGTACTGTATCTGGGCTAATGAGCGCCTCAGAACAATTGACAAGCAACAGTGCTCAAAACTAATAAACTAAAATTAACAATTATTGTCATACTGGGAGAATCAGGAGAATTAGAGAGCAATTACCATAAAGGAACATTGGGATGTACCCAACAAAAGAAATTAACACAATGGAGGAAATTTATCAAAATGCACTTGAAATGCTGTGTGACTTTACTGAAGGTTTTAGACCAATTTTTAGACCAAATGGTCTTTTTCTTGGTAAAAGGAGGTTTGTCAATGCCAGAAATAATATGTGCACCAGAAAATTCAACATTGTGGCAAAGCAAACTAAACCATCTAATAGGAGGTGCAAAGTCGGACTTTATACTTCACCAGATTAATCCTCCAGCATCAGACAGATTAATCTTTAGCCGCATTAAACTGGCTAGTTCTACCCTGCACTGGTCTAAAGACCAACAAATTAATAAATGTCCCTCAATAAGTTATTTTCCAAGAAAAGACAGAGGATAGTTATACTAATTGGAGTGCATGTATATACTTACTGAAGATAGTGAAAAGTGTTGCTTGGCACACTTCCCTTTATTACAGAGGATAAACTTATCCTAAGAGGATTCCTTCTTAAAGACTCCTCCATCCATGTTAAACCATTATTTTATCACTCCAAAAATTTTCATTTGTGAAAGCTGTTGTGGCTGGTATTATTGAATATGGTTGTTATACATGGTATTACATCTCCACCTTATTCATGGTGTGAGCTGAGCTACCCTACTAAACACAGTAGATGCATTCTCATCTGGAAAAAAACTAATCTCAGTACCTCTAAGTACACCTTTGTTCTTTGTGTGAGAATGCCAGAGCCTGAACTAACTTGAAATACAAAAAATACATGAACAGTATTACAAATTAATTTATATTATAATGTGCTCATATTTCATCTGTGAACATTTTTGATAAAATTACCACCAATTGACCGATTGCATGATTAATCCAACAGGTAATAAGGCCAAACTGTCCTATACATATGTGTCCAACTATAATTTAGAAGGAACCTGACAAAACATATTGACCTAATAAGCCACTACCAGTATGTTCGTATGTTGTCAAACGGATAAACATGTTAAACATGTTTCTTTCATGTTACATTAAGGTAGCATCATCCAGAAAATCAACATTGAAATGAGATGTCAGCTGGTTCAATGAAGTAATGGAAGCTGTGTTTTTGTTGTAAAATCAAGATCTCCCCACCTCAAAATGTCCCCTCTACTTTTATAGACATCATTCATAAGACTTCTGGAGAGCCACTTACTTATATTACTGGACACAAGATAGTGAAACATAGCGAGGGGGGCATTCTGAGGCAGGAAGAGCTTGACTTCAGAGCTAACAGAAGCACGCTAGTGCTCCAGGATTGCCGAATGCCTGTGGACAAAATCGCGCACATCTGCAGACTTTACACTTCAAATTTGTGCTAAAAACCTATAACTCTGCCCTACACCTTGCTAAACAGGTCTGTTTTACCATTATAATATCCTCTCTCTAGCAACCTCTAAAGGCTTTTTGATACTCTTCACTCCTTACTAACACCAAAGGTGCAGCCACCTGTCACAGACCTTGGGGCTGAAGATTTGGCCACCTACTTTAAAGATAAAATTGATTGAATTTGTCAAGAAATAATTGCTCCCCACTAATTATCTTCCCTTCAGGACCTTATCTTGTTCACTCTCTTCATTTGAGAGGAAGAAGTACCCAGGCTCCTTTCCTCTGCTCGACCCACTACCTGTGTCAGTGACCCCATCCCCTCACATCTAGTACAGTCTCACCCAGCAGCAGTCACTTCTCACCTCACTAAAATCTTCAACCTCTCTCTCTCTCTCTCTCTTCTGGTGTTATTCCTTCTTTCAAGCATTCTGTTATTACCCCATTACTAAAGAAACCTTCCGTGGAACATTGAGTGCTACTTACTACAGACCAGTTTCTAACCTCCCTTTCATCTCCAAAAACCTGGAACGCCTGGTCTATTCTTGACTAACCCGCTATCCCTCAGCTAACTCCCTCCTTGACCCCCTGCAATCTGGTTTCCGTACTATGCACTCCACTGAAACTGCCCTTTCTAAAGTCTCCAATAATCTCCTCACTGCTAAATCCAAAGGTTACTATTCGCTCCTCATTCTTCTGGATCTATCCGCAGCGTTTAATACTGTGGACCACCAGCTCCTCCTCCTCAGGATGCTTCACTCAATTGGCCTAAAGGACTCTGCACTCTCTTGGTTTTCTTCCTATCTATCTGACTGCATTTTCAGTGTCTCCTTTTCTGGATCTTTATCTTCTCATCTTCCTCTCAGTGTTCCTCAGGGCTCAGTCTTAGGTCATCTTCCCTTTTCCCTTTATACTGCCCCCATTGCAAAAATCAGCAGATTTGGTTTCCAGTATCCTCTCTATGCTGATTGTACCCAGCTATATACGTCTGCACATAACATCAAACCTGTCTTAATCCAGAACACTAGTGAATGTCTTTCTGCCATCTCTAACATCAAGTCCTCTCTCTTCTTGAAACTCTATCTTACTAAGACTGAACTTCTTGTCTTTACACCATCTTCTAAACAACGCAACCATGATTTCTCCATCTCGGTCTGTGGGATCACTATAGCATCAAGGCAGCAGGCCTGGTGTCTTGGGGTTGTGCTGGACTCTGACCTCTCCTTTTCACCATGTATTCAATCTCTTGCCATTGGCATCTCAGAAACATCTCCAGAATCTGACCATTTCTGACAATTGAAACTTCTAAAATCCTAATTGTCGACCTGATTCACTCTCAACTAGAATACTGTAACTCTCTACTAATTGGTCTTCAACTCACAAACTCTCTCCTCTACATTCTATTCTTAATGCAGCAGCCAGGCTCGTATTTCAGACCAAACGCTCCAGTTTGTGCCAATCACTGGACTGGCTGCATGTTTCCTACCGTATTCACTTTAAAATAATAACCCTCATCCACAAAGTTCTGAATAATGCTGCAGCTCCCTACCTCTCCTCTCTCATCTCAGTCTATTGCCCGACCCATGCCCTTCGATCTGCCAGTGATATTAGATTAATCTCTCCCTTAATTCGAACCTCTCATGCACATCTCCAGGATTTCTCCCGAGTTGCTCCAATTCTTTGGATTGCCCTTCCCCGGACTCTCAGACTAATACCCACCCTCCAAAATTTTAAACATGCTATTAAAACCCATCTCTTTAGGCAAGCCTATCATACTCTCTAACTGCATGAAATGTCAACTCTCCCTTTAATAATCCTATATCTTATCTCCTGTCTGTTATCCGGCAAACACCAGATATATACCAAGTTCCAGGCTTTTCTGCAGTCACTTTCACCATGAACTTTGTAAATAAGATGGCATCTGATGGCTAGTTCAAGCAGCAGAATTTTTATTTATTAAATTATTTTATATTGTTCCCTTACAAAGAATGCCTGGACCATCATACAATCTCTTTTACCTCTTGTGTCAACCCCTTCAACCTCATAGAATAAGCTCTTTTGGGCAGGGCCCTCACTCCTAGTGTTCCATATGAATGTTTGTACTCTTTGATGCAATATTATATTTGTATATGTCCCTTATGATTTGTATTATTATTACCTCCATGACTTTACGCTTTGAATTAAAAATTTTCTGGATGATGCTACCACTCCTGGGCCATGGAGAACACATGATGTGGAAGGTGTCAATCTCACAACACACTGTTAGTGAGTTCTTTGGTCATTTTCTGCCGACAGGTTCCCTTTAACTGACATTTGCCTATAGACCTGAATTTAGCAAAACAAATTTTTAATAGAAATTTTTGACTTACAATGCAACCACTCAGTTGTCACACCAACAGATATGAGGAATGAAACCCTGTTATCTTGAAAAGTTATTAATCTCTTGACTACATATAGCATACATGGATATGATCACCCAAGAGGTTGAAGATATATCTGTATAGCCAGTTCAGTAAACTGCATATGTAAGTGTACATATTTAAGATGGATAATACAGATCATTGTACTGCTAATCGTGAATACTGAAAAAGAACAATAAAATCTGGTTATGATGCTATTTTGAGCATAAAAAAGAAAAAATAAAGTGGTCTAGATGAAAGATTTATCAGGATAACAGTGATATTCTGAATAGGCAAGATAACTTTGAAATATTTGGCCTGTAAAAACATCCAAATATCCATCAGAAGAAGAAGCAGCTAGCCTGGTGATTCCTTCCTGCAGCAGATGCGGTAAAGCAGCGGTTTGGAAGATAGACTGCAGGCAGGCGATTCATTAACATGAGATACAAAACAAATATATTCTTTTATAAAAGGATGTGCTTCTGTTAACTCCATAATTTTCTGTTTGTATAAGCTGCATACATCACAGCCACTGCAGCAATCTCTCTTTCCACACTTGGGTTCACAATAGGCAGACAGCGGGGAATTATGCTCCAAAGAGATTAACTGGAGACTCAAAAACAATACTTAACTCACAGCAAGACATTCAGATGTGCCACGCTGCATTGAGCGTAAAAAGCTGCCATAGTTCAAGAGCTACGGCATTCATTTTCCTCACGCATATGCATTTGGCAGCAGAAGTGAAACATTAACCCCTTTATCCAAGTCTGTCTTACAGTATGAGAAAAAAAATGGGACTTAGCTATAACTTTGTAACATGGAACCAATGAGAAAAATAATTCAGTTTGATAAGTTGTACTGACTTTAGGAGATCTGTAGTAATAGAACCATGGACCTAACACGAAAGGGTGCACACAGTGTTGATATACCCATGCCTAACAGCCCCACAGGTCCATAAGGTCTATTTTACCTTTGCAAAGAGACCTGTAAATAAGAAATACGTAATACTTCGAGACCTGGTACCAATTGGGCCTCAGTAGCTTCAAGTTACACTTCTGGTTGGAACTGCTTTCATGCAAAGGAAATATCTGTCATAGTAGACAATAAACCAGTGGACATTAGATGAGAACTGATAACTCCTGTTTCCTTATACATTACGGGTTACCGGTCGACTTATAGCCAATGTATGTGTTTCATGTGTATTTGCATTGCCCAAAAGATCTGTTGTAGTGCTATTCCAGTAATGTTACATTGTCACCAGAAAATGGTGGAGTTCAAAGACTGATCACCCCACCAATCACAAGATCAGGGCTTCCTTTTCCTAAACTGAAGTGACAAATAAGTATGTCTACCATGTCTTCATTCATCCCCCAAGGAACTGCTAGATATCTAAGAACTGCTCTCATGGCTTATATTTTTATGGAATGAGTTATAATTTTTATTGGAATCATTGTGAGATAAATTTGACTTTTTGATCACTTTCTATTGCATTTTTGGTTGCAATATTTTGTTTGGTTGGGTGCACAAAAATCCAAATTTTTTTAACAGTGTTTTCATTTTGTTGTACTGTTTGTTACAGAAGTCGGGATACCCCTTGCATGTGCGGTTGTGTGGTGATTTTTCCTTTTTTTATTATATGTGGGAGGTTTATCATTTATGTGGCATTTAGGGGACTTTTATTTTTTATTTTATTTTTTTGCTTGTATATATTTGTTTCACTATTTTTACACTATTTTATTGTCCCACTCATCATTAGTTTCAAATGGGTATCAGGTGTGGGGACAGGGGAAAGGGGGGAGTGCCAGGCAGGTGGCAGTTTTGGAGCCAAGCGTTCCTACACTTGTAAACAAATAGGCACATGACACAGACGAACAGCAGTGAGGGACACCAAGAGCTTCGGGGAAGGTAAGTACAAGATTAATTTTGTTACAGCCCCCCAGGCCAACTCTAGATTTTTTTAATAAACTCGGACAACCTCTTTGTTAGATAGTTCAATTATATAATGCAATATCAATGTGGTAAATATTTGCCCCAGTAACCGCTTTCTTAAATAAAATAATAATAACAGTAAAAAAAGACATCACAGTTTAAAAACATAGTCGAAACAAAAGGAGTGAAGGCCCTGATCGCCAGAACTTATAGTCTATGAGCATAAGGGGGTGACACAAGACATAAAAGAGCTTGCATAACGGTCCAGCCAAGGCAACAGAATAAAAATAATTTAATAAAAATGCTGCTGCTTGAACCAGTCAATAACCACAGATATTTTAGAAGAAAACATGGTTAGAATACTGCTATTGGAGCCAGCCTTTAGTTTTCTGTATCTTTACATAATATTTGGCTAAATGAACCATTATTATCTGCAAATGTTTTGTGTATGAGGTATAGTCTTTTGCATCTTTTAAAAGCCTTTACAGAAATGAATGTTTAAGGTCATGTTGCCAACAGGGAATTTTTTCAAGTAAACTTTGCTTATAAGTTAAATAATAAATGAAAGAAAATAAAATAAACATGCCGGCTATTTAAAAATGCATCTCTGCAGGCAAAATGATAATATTGCTGAATGTGCATAGCTTTGTATTGGCTTCCTGTGGCTCATACACATGGGGTGCTGCTTCTAAAATAAATTTTAGAATTGCTCACCCAGTCTGTTATTAATCAGGATGTGCTGCTCTCTGGAGATAGGCCACCAGGACAAACTCTCTGGAAATCATTTTAGGTGGATTGTTGGAGAGATGCTTTAGAATTAGACTACATTGCAGAAATTTGCCTAGTTATGGTTTTATACCAATTACAGTAACTGTATAGGGAATACTGAGCAATCTGAAGCCTAAAAATTGTACACAACACTACAAAACATTTGTAAAATGATGCCCACATTTTTGGGTGAAGAAATTAAAAAAAATTTAAAGTGCCGAACATTAAACTGTTATTAATGCAGATAGGTTTTCCTGATGTTATATTAGCAAAGACTCTCTCCCATTTGTCATTAACACTTGCATTACCACTGTAGATATTTATTTTTACTACAAACTGTATTGGATTACTTTTTTTTCTGTAATCTAATTAAAGCACAGTAAGATTAAAAAAATTAATTAAATATATATTTCAATCATTTTATTAGGATTTTAAAGATTTTCCATATAATTACATCAGCAAAAAATAAAACACATACCAATAACGAATACAACAGCTATATATAAAATAGTACATTAACGGTAGGTGACCTCAAGGGGACAGAGAAGTATGTCTTCAGAAGTAAGGCTTCAGTGATACGTATTATAATGATGTTAATGTCCTCCTCAGCTCTCGGTCTGGGTGGGAGCAATTGTGTAGAGTCATAGACTGACGACCAGTGTATGAGGGTGGCCAAACCTATGCATCCATCAGTATGGATCTCAAGAGGACGAGAGCTGATCACTAGAGATGAGCGAACATGCTCGTCCGAGCTTGATGCTCGGTCGAGTATTAGCGTACTCGAAACTGCTCGTTGCTCGGACGAATACTTCGCCCGCTCGAGAAAGTGGCAGCTCCCGCCGTTTTGCTTTTTGGCGGCCAGAAACAGAGCCAATCAGGAAACTCTGCACTCCACCCAGAATGACGTGGTACCCTTACACGTCGATAGCAGTGGTTGGCTGGCCAGATCAGGTGACCCTGGGATAGACTAGCCGCTGCCCGCGCTGCTCGGATCATTCTGTGTCTGGATGCCGCTAGGGAGAGAGCTGCTGCTGGTCAGGGAAAGCGTTAGGGTGTTCTATTAGCTTACTGTTAGGCAGGAGTGATTCTCCAAGAACCCAACAGCCCTTCTTAGGGCTACAATAACGTTATACTTTTTTTTTTTATTTGCAGCTAGTACCATATTGTGAGGAATTTGCAGGGGGACTTGCTACCGTTGTGTTTAGCTCTTAGTGACACACATATCCACCTCAAACACCAAAGTGGGAACATTTATTAGGGGTTTGATTTCAATTAGGAACAGTCTGCCATTTACTTTTTATTTTACGTTTATTTTTTTAATAACTAAAAAAAAAAAGAAGTAAAAAATCCAGTACAGAATTGATGCTTTTCTACTCCTGTCCTCAAAAAAAGTTCCTAAATTTTCAACAATAGGTGATACAAACCCCAAAATGGTAACATTGGAAAAAGCATCTCATCCCGCAAAAAAAATGGCATCACATGGCCCCAATAACGAAAAAGCGAAAATTTTATAGCCTTCAAAAGGGGCCAATGAGGAAACTAAAATCCTGGCAGCTGCAGCGCCCTCCTTCCCTTCTGCACCTCGCTGTGCCCCCATAACACAAGTCACAGCCACATGTGGGGGGTCTTTGTACTCAGGAGAAATTGCAGAACAAATTGTATGGTGGGTTTTCTCTTTTTATCTTTTGGAAATGTGTAAATTTTAGGGCTAAATGAACGTATAAGGGAACAATATGACCATTCTAAATTTCACCTCCATTTTGATTCAATTACTATGAAGATCTCAAGGGGTTAACAATCTTCGTAAAAGCTGTTTCTGATAGCTTGAGGGGTGCAGATTTGAAAATGGGTTGGTTATATAGGGGGTTTTGATGCTAAATATGTAAAATTTCATTCCAAACTGTATTTATCCCCAAAATAGTCAATTCTGAAAATCCAGAAAAGCGATATTCTATTTGCAAGCCGCGTGACATCAAAATAAATTATCCAGACATTTCAGAAATTATGAAAATGTAAAGTAGACAAATGGGAAATGTTATTCAGCAACTTATTTAGGTGGTAAATCGATCTGCCTGAAAACGCAATGATTTTGAATTTCGAAAATGGCAAATTTTTCCAAAAATTTATCATATTTTCCTTTTTTTTGTAAATAAACGCAAAACTTATCAGCCAAAATGTACCACTAAAATGAAGTACGACATGTGGGGAAAAAACAGTCTCAGAATCGCTTTGATAAGTAACAGTGTTCAAAAGTTATAACCGTATAAAGCGACGCAGGTCAGAATCCAAAAAATCGGGCTGAGCCTTAAGCTACAAAATGGCTGCGTCCTTAAGGGGTTAAAAACCTTTTTCCACTACGTCAACAATGTCATCATGACCCACAGACTGCGACCGTTGGAAAACCTCGGCATCGGGAAAGAGCTCAGCAGCAACCTGACAAGTGGTTTGTGACTCTGGGAAGGGTCCAGAAAACAGTTCCTCAGAGTATCCCGGCTCAAATGCCAAATTTTCCTGGGAGGGGGCAGACTTGGGGGAAGGAGGTTGAGGTGGAGGAGCTGGAGGAGTTCTCACTTGGGTAAAATTGGTGGACTGCGTGGAAGACTGACTGGTAGACAAATTACTTGAAGCATTGTCCGCAATCCACGACATCACTTGTTCGCACTGTTCTGGCCTCAACATTGCTCTACCACGAGCCCCAGTAAGTTGAGACATGAAGCTAGGGAGTGTAGCTCTGCGGCGTTCCCCTGTGTCTCACCCCGCCCAGAACCATGACCTCCGATCCTGCAGTAATTGGATGCCCACGCCCTTGTCCTCTACTCTTAGCCCCCGAGTTAAACATTTTCAAAACTAAAGTCTATTTTATAGACAAAACAGAAATATAAACTGTAATTTTTTTTTTATATATATACACTCACCGTCCACTTTATTAGGTACACCATGCTAGTAACGGGTTGAACCCCCTTTTGCCTTCAGAACTGCCTCAATTATTCATGGCATAGATTCAACAAGGTGCTGGAAGCATTCCTCAGAGATTTTGGTCCATATTGACATGATGGCATCACACAGTTGGCACAGATTTGTCGGCTGCACATCCATGATGCGAATCTCCCGTTCCACCACATCCCAAAGATGCTCTATTGGATTGAGATCTGGTGACTGTGGAGTCCATTTGACTACAGTGAACTCATTGTCATGTTCAAGAAACCAGTCTGAGATGATTCCAGCTTTATGCCATAGCGCATTATCCTGCTGAAAGTAGCCATCAGATGTTGGGTCCATTGTGGTCATAAAGGGATGGATATGGTCAGCAACAACACTCAGGTAGGCTGTGGCATTGCAACGATGCTCAATTGGTACCAAGGAGCCCAAAGAGTGCCAAGAAAATATTTCCCACACCATAACACCACCACCACCAGCAGCCTGAACCGTTGATACAAGGCAGAATGGATCCATGCTTTCATGTTGTTGACACCAAATTCTGACCCTACAATCCGAATGTCGCAGCAGAAATCGAGACTCATCAGACCAGGCAACGTTTTTCCAATCTTCTACTGTCCAATTTCGATGAGATTGTGCAAATTGTAGCCTCAGTTTCCTGTTCTTAGCTGAAAGGAGTGGCACCCAGTGTGGTCTTCTGCTGCTGTAGCCCATCTGCCTCAAAGTTCGACGTACTGTGCTTTCAGAGATGCTCTTCTGCCTACCTTGGTTGTAACGGGTGGCGATTTGAGTCACTGTTGCCTTTCTATCAGCTCGAACCAGTCTGCCCATTCTCCTCTGATCTCTGGCATCAACAAGGCATTTCCGTCCACAGAACTGCCGCTCACTGGATGTTTTTTCTTTTTCGGACCATTCATCTCTAGGGTTTACAGAGGTTGTGTGTGAAAATCCCAGAAGATCAGTAGTTTCTGAAATACTCAGACCAGCCCTTCTGGCACCAACAACCATGCCACGTTGAAAGGCACTCAAATCACCTTTCTTCCCCATACTGAGGCTCGGTTTGAACTGCAGGAGATTGTCTTGACCATGTCTACATGCCACCATGTGATTTGCTGATTAGAAATTAAGTGTTAACGAGCAGTTGGACAGGTGTACCTAATAAAGTGGCCGGTGAGTGTATATATATATATATATATATATATATATATATATATATATATATATAAAACGTGCAGAAGAAATCATACAGCAACCTCAGAAGATGATTGCTAAGGCTAGTTTCTATCCAACACTGACAGCACACAAAAGATTTTGTGCTGTGACTGTCACTTTAACTTTTGAAAGACGCTAATGTAGCCCTAACAAGGGCTGTTGGGTTCCTGGAGAATCACTCCTGCCTAACAATAATCTACTAGAACACCCTAACGCTATCCCTGACCAGCAGCAGCTCTATCCCTAACGGCATCCAGACAGAAAATGATACGAGCAGCGCGGGCAGGGGCTAGCATATTCCAGGGTCACCTGGAACCAACCAATGCTTTCGACATGTAAGTGTACCACGTGATGCTGGGTGTAATGCAGAGTCTCCTGGCATTTGATTGGCTCTGTTTCTGGCCGCCAAAAATCTAAACGCCGCGAGATGCCATTTTCTTGAACTGGCGAAATACTTGTCCGAGCAAGGAGCAGTTGCGAGTATGCTAAGCATCAAGCTCGGACGAGTATGCTCGCTCATCTCTAATCTTTACCCATACCTGCCAAGTTCTTACACCTATTTAAAAGTGCATTTACATGACTATATTATAAATCTTCAGTAGATCTGTTTTCTTGATCCACTTTAATTTTAGGCAACAAATAAATGCACAACATTTATAAATCAGGACAAAAAGAAGCAAAACAGTTGTCTTGCTATTCCTCAGCTTGGCATTGTTCCATAGATGTTCTTCTCACTCTCTCTTCAGTATTCTATCTTCAATATTAAGCTTGTTATTGCGTATTAGTGTCACATTCTCATTTTTCGTGTTACTGCTATAAAGTTGTAGTTGACAATTTCTGGTTTATTTCTTTTCGTGTACCTAAATTAGTTACCAGTTTTTTGTTTTGCCCCATCATTAAAGCTGCCAGTCTGATTTAGGTATATAATCAGTCTTCATCTGCTGCTTCACTTTACAAGTTCCAGCTCTTCACTTCCATATCCTACAGAAATTAATTTGAAATCTTATTTTCGACCTTGAAAAAAACTCATCATTGCTTGCAATGCATTTTCTGGAGTAAATTTAGCATTTTTTTACTTTACTGCTAGATATTCTGTATAAAATCACTGAAAGCTAAATTGGGATATTGCCCAGATGCATAAATGCTAAAAAAAAGTAGGGTTCTTTATTACAGAAAATTATTGTTTCCTGTAGCTTGATAAATGTATGAAAAAAAACCCTAAGTGTAAACAGTGGTGTAAAAGAGCTTACGGGCTGACCTCTCTCAATACACAGTAGGTGTCAGCTAACACAGCTAACACAGCTATAACACAGCTGACACCGACTTGTAAATGCAACAAACTGTGCTTTCACCGATTGCAGCATTTTTACCTGTTAAGACTTGTTCTACATCGGAACCTAACCACTCTACTAGTGATCACTGCCATCTTGGATATCCACTGTAATATATTGTATTAGGGATCAGACTCTCCAGGATTAAAGTACCCCATGGGGTCGGAAATATTAGTAAATATATACAGTATATATGTATAAAAATAATTTAAAAAAGTAAAAGTTTTAATCACCCCCTTTTCCCTGGAACAAATGTAAAAATAAACAAACAGTAAAAATAGTAAACGTGTTGGGTATGATCAAGTCCCAAAATGTCCACCAAAATATAAAAACAGTTATTCCCGGCCATGAACAATGTATTGGAAAATAGTGGCCAAATGTCCACATTCCCACTTTTTTGCCATTTTTCCTATCTATAAATATATTAATTAAAAATTATCAAATGGTCCCAAATTGATATAAATAAGAACATCAGTGTGGCCCACAAACAATGACATCTTATATAGGTCCATAAACCAAAGTATGAAAAAGCTACTGGCCCCAAAGTATGAAAAAGCTACTGGCTCCAGAATTTGACAAAATAGCATTTTGAAACTTAGCATGCTAAGGGGAGGAAGGGAAGGGGGGAAGGGAGGATTCCTTCACATTTGCCCTAACTTCATAAGCACCCAATTCAAATACACAGTCACACATCTAATTCCCTAATAGATCTGCCATTGTGAATTGCTGATTCTAAAAACATTCACACAGTACCCCCCCTGACATGTTTCGCCATGTGGAGTGGCGTCCTTAGGGGTACCGGGGCTATAATGCAGCACATCGCATTCTATCCTTTATAAACTCTTTGATCTGACGTGGTGACGGGGGCAGTGCCCGTTGTCCAATCACCAAAGAGGAGGCTCGGCTCTATCTGCCAATTCTCTAGGAGGTGTGGAGTGACGTAATCTTAGAAAATAGTTTGCGCATGTCAGCGAACTTATAGCCAGAGTTGTTGTCAGAGTATATTCTCTGCGCATGTCCGAAGCCTTGGTCAGAGCTGCTGTCAAAGGCTCAGTGCGCATGTCTAAGGACTTAGACAAGGCTTTGGTCAAAGCCGTTGTTATAGACTGAGTGCGCATGCCTCCGGACTTCGCCGATATTTTGCATAGTAGGTTTCTTGCGCAGAGTAAGGGACTTTAGCGATCCCTGTTTACAGCGCATGTCTGGAAACTAAGAAGTAATCGTTCTCCTTCCCCGGCCAACGGACTCATAGGTAGGTTTATAACCAGGGCCCATGTAGATTGTCATGATAGATAACTCAGATAAGAGTTCATCATATCTAGATCATCATTTCCACATGTAGATTATTGTTCGCTGCATGCGGCAACCACCAACTTATGTACTTATTCTCAAAGGCTATTAAGCCTATTAAGTTTTATAAATTGCGTCACCTCCATGTATCTGTTAACAAAAAGTATATAACAGAAGATCAAAGTATAAGTGTGCCTATGATTTTGGTCAAGTCCTAACAGAAAATGTTATTTATTTATATAAGGAATAAATACTATGAATGTCAGGTTATGCATACTAGATAATAAATTGTATGGTCAAAAGAATTGTATGGTCACAGGAAAGCTGCAAAATTGAAGCCCTCATTCAAACCTTTCGGGCTCAGAGTTCCTAACCTATAAAAACCATTTGGCTTCCAGTTGTAGGAATCTGCGATCTCCCCATCTAATGCCCATCCGCAGACAGTCGATGCCCCAAAAATGTAATTGTTCAAGATCGCCCTTATGTACAGATCTCATATGTTTGGACAAGGATGTGTCCTTATTGGTTCTGACAGTGCTGATGTGAGGACATCCTCTTCATCAACTCCTGCACTGTTTTCCCTACATCGGCATTGTACCATGTAGATCACGCCAGGTGTCTTACAGTTAATGTAGTGTCTAATTTGGTACATTTGTTTGTTTTCTGAGTCTGAGAATTCTCTTCTCCTTGGCATATATTTGCAAAAGGAACAGGTCCCACACGGGTAGGAGCCTGTCACGCATGGTGGTAACCGTGTAGAATGGGTCGTTTTTCTCTCAGTTTGGTGACTATGTATGAGCTTTGATGTTTTTCTCCCTTCGTTATGTTATTGATGGCTGCGCTGTGATGGCTGTTCGTATATCCTCATCAGCGGTCTATAGGGGCCAATATTTTTGAAATACCTCCAGTACTTGTCGGGTGTATCCATCAAAGGTTCCTATACATTTTATTGGTCCCTGTGTATCTCGTTTCTCATAAATTCTCAAAAGGTCCTCTCGGTTCAATATCTTTGCCCTTTGATAGGCCGTATGTAAGGCCTTTTTCGGGTATCCTCTCATCAGGAAGCATTTGTAAAGGTCGTGGCATTCCTTTTCGAAGTCTGACTCAGTCGAGCAGTTCCTCCTTGCTCGGAGGTACTGTCCAACTGGGATGCCCCTTTTTAAGGGGCTTGGGTGCCAGCTCTGCCAGCTTAGTAGGTTGTTTGTAGAAGTTTCTTTTCTGTGAATTGAAGTTTGTATACGGCCCTCTTCGTCAATCATAATGTTTAAATCCAGAAAGCAAATGTGCTTGTGATAAATCTCTGAGGTGAAGTACATACCTATTTCATTGTTATTGAGGGGATAAACTAATTCTTTAAAAGTGTCTTGGTCACCCTCCCAAAGGATCAGGATATCATCAATATACCTTCCCCAAAAAATAATGTGTTTTGTGATTCCCACCACCCTAAAAAAATATTTGCATAAGTGGGTGTGCATATGGTGCCCATGGCAGTGCCTCTCACCTGATGGTAAAAGGCACCACCAAAGAGGAAATAATTGTGGGTTAGGAGAAACTGTAACAATGAGATCAGGAAAGTATTGTGCTTTCTGTACTGTATGGCTTTTTTGCTTAGAAAGAAGTTGACTGCTTGTAGCCCTAATGGATGCTGTATATTGCTATAAAGGGCCTCCACGTCTAAGGTGGCCAAGTAAGTATTTTTGGGTACCGTTATCTCCTGTAATCTAGTGATTACATCCTTTGTGTCATGTAGCTAGGAGGGTAAAGAGGTGACAAATGGCCGTAGTAACTTATCGATGTACTCACTTATACCCTGGGTAAGGCAGCCTGTGTCTGAGACAATTGGCCTTCCAGGTATCGGTTTCACTTGTTTATGCACTTTTGGCAGGGCATAAAAAGTGGGTATCGTTGGCTTATTTTCCTCAAGTGCACACATTAGTATGTTTGACAGTTCATGGACAAACCTATCAGTGGGATCCCTTTCCAATATCTTATAGGTGTTTCTGTCATCTAGTAAACATTTGACCATATTTACATATTCATCTCTGTCCAACAGCACTATGTTCCCCCCTTATCTGAGGGTTTAAATATCACCTCCTCCAAGACAATAAGTTCTTCCAACGCTCCCTGTTCATCCCTCGTGAGGTTGGAGTCAATAATTTTTTTGTTAGGTTTTATCCTTTCACGGTTCCTAGTTACCATGTTTACAAACGCCTCTATAAGTGGGTACTGTGAGAAGAGGGGTGTGTTTTTGCTTTTAGGTTTTAAGTTTGTTAATGGGGGAGTAACATCATTCGGTGTTACTAGATTCTCCAATTCCACCCCGACAGGAGTTGTTCAACCCTTTTGTTGTTAAGATCCGAATTAGATTCGGAGTGAGGATAATGCTTGCGCAAGGCTAACTTCCTGGCGAAAAGATTCACATTAGAGATGAACGAACATACTCGTCCGAGCTTGATGCTCGTTCGAGCATTAGCGTACTCGAAACTGCTCATTGCTCGGACGAGTATTTCGCCAGCTCGAGAAAATGGCATCTCCCACCGTTGTGATTTTTGGCGGCCAGAAACAGAGGCAATCACAAGCCAGGAGACTCTGCACTCCACTCAGCATGACGTGGTACCCTTACACGTTGATAGCAGTGGTTGGCTGGCCTGATCAGGTGACCCTGGAATAGACTAGCCCCTGCCCACGCTGCTCGGATCATTCTCTGTCTGGATGCCGCTAGGGAGAGAGCTGCTGCTGGTCAGGGAAAGCGTTAGGGTGTTCTATTAGAATAGTGTTAGGCAGGAGTGATTCTACAAGAACCCAACAGCCCTTCTTAGGGCTACAATAACGTTATATATTTACTTTTTTTTGGTTTGCTTGTGGCTGGGCTTGCTGCCACTAGTAGTGCAGCTAGTACCATATTGTGAGGAATTTGCAGGGAGACTTGTGACCGTTGTGTTTAGCTCTTAGTGACACACATATCCACCTCAAACACCGAAGTGGGACAATTTATTAGGGGTTTGATTTGAATTAGGAACAGTCTGCTGATTTATTTTTTTTTTTACGTTTATTTACTTTTATAACAAAAAAGTCATCAGGCACAGCACAAAATCCAGTTGTGTGCTGTCAGTGTAGGTTAGAAACTAGCCATAGCAATAGGATAGCATCGTTTTGTTTAAAAAAAAAAAAAAAAAAAAAACACAAAAAAAAAAAATTTAAAGTTTACACTTTATTTTGAAAATGTTCAACCCGAGGGCTAGGGGTAGAGGACGAGGGCATGGACGTGGGCGTCCAACTACTGCAGGGGTCAGAGGCCGTGGTCCTGGGCGGGGTGAGACACCACCTGCTGATGAGGGAGCAGTGGAACGCCGCAGAACTACACTCCCTAGGTTCATCATGTCTCAAGTTACTGGGACTCGTGGTAGAGCACTGTTGAGGCCAGAACAGTGCGAAAAGGTGATGTCGTGGATTGTGGACAATGCTTCTAGCCATTTGTCCACCAGTCAGTCTTCCACGCAGTCCACCCATGTCACCGAAATCAGCACTCCTCCAGCTCCTCCACCTCAGCCTCCTTGCCCCCAGTCTGCCCCCTCCCAGCAAAATTTGACATTTGAACCGGCATACTCTGAGGAACTGTTTTCTGGACCCTTCCCACAGTCACAAACCACTTGTCCGGTTGCTGCTGAGCTATTTTCCAATGCCCAGGTTTTCCACTGGTCGCAGTCTGTGGGTGATGATGACATTATTGACGTAGTGGAAGAAGTGTGTAAAGAGGTGTCGGACGATGAGGAGACATGGTTGTCAAACAGTGGTGAAGTTGTTGTCAGGGCAGGAAGTCCGAGGGGGAAGCTGACTGAGGGATCGGAGGATGATGAGGTGACAGACCCAAGCTGGGTTGATAGGCCGGGTGAACACAGCGCTTCTGAGACGGAGGCGAGTCCTATAGCAGAACAGGTTGGAAGAGGCAGTGGTTGGGCCAGATGGAGAGGCAGGGCCAGAGCTGGTGCATTAGCGCCAAATGTTTCACGTAGTCAAGCTCCCGTGGCGAGGGCTAGATTTTCAGAAGTCTGGAGGTTCTTTAAAGAAACACCGGATGACCGACGGACTGTGGTGTGCAACCTGTGCCAAACCAGGATCAGCGGGGTTCCACCACCACAAGTATGCGCAGGCATATGAATGCTAAACACCCCACTCAATGGCACCAAGCCCGTTCACCTCCGGCTGGGCACACCACTGCTCCTTCCCCTGTGTCATCTGCTAGTCAGCCCCCTGCCAAGGACTACGGCCCAAACACCTCCCGTGCGAAAACCCCATCTTCGCCTCCACGATCCTCCACAGCATCCACCAGCGTTCAGCTCTCCATACCCCAGACGCTGGAGCGCAAAAGGAAGTATAGCGCAACCCATCCACGCGCCCAAGCCCTCAATGTCCACATCTCCAAGTTGCTTAGCCTGGAGATGCTGCCCTATAGGCTGGTAGAGACCGAGGCCTTTCGAAACCTCATGGCGGCGGCCGCCCCTCGGTATTCGGTCCCCAGCCGCCACTACTTTTCCCGATGTGCCGTCCCAGCCCTGCACAAGCACGTGTCAGAGAACATCATCCGTGCCCTGACCAACGCCATTTCTGACAAGGTCCACCTGACCACGGACACGTGGACGAGTGCTGCCGGGCAGGGCCACTATATATCGCTGACGGCACATTGGGTTAACTTGGTGGAGGCTGGGACCGAGTCTGACCCTGGGGCTGATCATATACTGCCGACGCCGAGGATTGCGGGGCCTACCTCGGTCCAGGTCTCAAAGGCCTACTATGCCTACTCCCACCCCTCCTCCACCTCCTCCTCCGAATTACCATCCGTGGGCATGGCGCCATCAGTCGGTAGCTCTAGGCTCAGCAGTTTGAGCACCGCCTGCTGTCGCTTAGCGATGGCACTGCTGCTGTGCCTAGGTCGAGAAAAGGCACACCGCCCAAGAGCTATTACAGAGGCATCACGGCGCAGACTGATCTGTGGCTGGCACCGCTGAACCTGAAGCCAGGCATGGTGTGTGTGACAACGGCCATAACCTGGTTGGCGGCTTCGCAAACTCGGCAGACTGACACATGTGCCATGCTGGCCCATTATTAAATCTCATAGTTCAGCGTTTCTCCTAAGACATACCCCAATCTGTCTGATTTTGGTCACGGAGGTGCGCCCACATGTGTGCGCATTCAGGAAGTCCAGCACTGATGCTGCCACTCTCGGCAGCGCGGCCGTCCCAACTGCCGTCTCACCGACTGTTGGCGACGTGCCGAGGGTGGAATTCACACATTAACCATGTTATCCCAGAGTTTACACAGCGCCAGAGCGATTGTAGACTGCCTGTTGTCAACTTCCACCGAGACTGGTAGTCAGGTCAGTCACTTCCTCAAGTTACAACAATGAGGGAGTGGACGTGGCGATGTCCTGATATCTGTTCAGGTGCTGAGTAACTTTGAGGAGTCACACAATGGTTCAGTGGCGATGCCGCCATCATCAGCCTCACCATCCCGCTGCTTGGGCCTGTTGAAAAACTCCTTGGTCAGCACGAAGTTCGAATAGCTTTGCGCTCGTCACAGAGAGACGGGGGAAAGAGATTCCCTTGTTGATAGCAAGCACCCTTAGGTCTGTTTCTCAGCGAGCTATCGGAGGAGGATGAGGAGGAAGAGGAGGAGAATGTTGGGGCGAGACAGAGAGGGACCATTGTTCAGTCTCTTCACTGTTCATCGTGTATGGGCAGAAGAAGAGGAGTTGGAGGAGGAGGAAATGGGCAGTCGATCCAGTGAAGGGGACGTGAATCTTGCGCGTTGGGACTCTGGCACATATGGGGCAGATTTCATGCTAGGCTGCCTATCCCGTGACCCTCGCATTCAAAGAATTTATTCCACGCCCGATTACGGGGTATTCCACTCTCCAGGACCCACCGGTACAACCAAAATCTTTCCACTCTCATCCCTGGAAGGAAAGGAGTGTGAGAATGCATGATCCAGCAGGCCCTGGGCACAAGCTAAACAGTATTTCCCTTCTGACAGCGCTAGCGGCAGAGGGCGTACTTCTGCGGGACAAGTACGGCGAGTAGGCGAGCAGCACTTTTCCGCACTGGCAGGGGTACCTTTAACAGGGCCTTTGCCAGTTTTATGTCACCCCAGCAAGACCTGTCACCTGTCCCCGTCTCGGCAGAGTAGGGCTGATCTTTACAGAAAGATGGTGAGGGAGTACGTAGCTGACCAATACCATCGTCCTAAATGATCACACAGCTCCCTACAACTACTGGGTTTCAAGCTGACATGTGGCACGAACTGGCGCTGTACGCCTTGGAGGTTCTTGCCTGCCCTGCGCATAGGCGTGTTGTCCGATGCGGGTTTTCAGTGCAGCTGGTGCATCATCACGATAGCGTACACGCCTGTCACACAGCGCTGACACTGACGCTTTCAAGATGAATAAAGCCTGGATTTCTCCAGATTTTCATTCTCCACCAGGTGAAAAACGCAACCTGAATAATGTATGCACTCCTCCTCCTCATTGTCCTCCTTCTCCTCCTCTTTGTACACAAAAGCATAGGAACAACTGGCTATTTTTTGCCAGGGCCAACTGGCTCTAGCTATAGTACTCTATGTATTTTTAATTTTTCTGGAGGGCCCACCTACCCTTTCCTCTGTTTTAAGCAAATTTTTGGGTGCCACATACAGGCATCATCTATTTAATTATTTTCTGAGGGACCACCTACCTGCTCCTTTGGTTTGAAAACTTTTTTGGACTGCCACATACGGCACTCAATTATTTAATTTTTCTGGGGACCACCTACCTGCTCTCTGGTTTGAAACTTTTTTTGGACTGCCACATACAGCACTATCCAATTAATTATCTACCATAGCAGCCTCCACATGTCGTCTTTTTAGCTTGCTCCACACGTTTGTCTCCATTGCTACGCCCCTCCCACAACGTCATCGCCATAGCGCCTCCTTACATTGTCCTCCTTATCAACGACCTGTGTCAGGCAGATTTTGGGTTTGTTTTCATGGCTTCCACATCAAACTGTTAACTTTGTGCGCACAATCTCTGCTGCTGTGTAATCCACAAAATATACTGGCAAACTTTTATCATTTACCGATATTATTTCAGCGCTCTTGCGCATCTGTTTACATTCCCCTCACCCACGCCATATCCCAAACTTAAGAACGCTACTAACACTTGATCTTATAACAAAAGGTTCTTATAAGTGCTGTTTGGGGAGTAGCCTAGAGACAGGGGCTTGGATTGGCGAACGATGCCGGCAGCCGAGCGCCACTCCATCTCAAGATCCAACTAACATAGTTTTGACTGCAGGCACCCTTCAATCAACTACTAGTTTCACTGCCTCCAAAACATCGTTCCCCCTTATCAAACGAGCTGTTCGGCGATTTTGGGTTGTTTTCATGGCTTCCACATCCAACTGTTAACTTTGTCGCCACCCTGCTCTGTAATCCACAAAATAATGGCAACTTTTATCATTTACCGATATTATTTCGCGCTTCTTTCTTCTGCGCATCTGTTTACTTCCCCTCACCCGCCATATCCCAAACTTATAAGAACGCTACTCTAACCTTGATCTTATACAAAAGGTACTTAGATGTCTGTTTGGAGTAGCCTAGAGACAGGGCTTGGATTGGCGAAAGCTCCCCTGGCAGCGGAGCGCCACTCCATCTCAAGATCCAACTACATAGTTTTAACTGCAGCCCTTTAATCCTACTACTATGTCTCACTGCCTCCATACATCGTCCCCTTATCACGAGCTGTGTCAGGCAGAATTTTCAGGTGTTTCACCAGATACATAGTGGAACTCGGCCCATCTGTTGTCGCCATGCTGGAGACCTGAAGTTGCAATCATAGCAGCGCAATATGAATGCCCCATACTGTCGCTCTTAATCATGGAAGTCGTCTCCATGGCTGCCTCCACATGTCGTCCCCTTATCAAAAGAGCTGTGTCAGGCTCATTTTTTTTCAGGTGTTTCACCAGATACGTTATGGAACTTGGTCACTATGTCGCCACCATGCTGTGTTATCGACTAAATATACCGTCAACCTTTTGTTCACATAGGAAATCATTTCACCTCCTTTGGTGAAACCTGAGTCCATTTAGGGTATGTCGCCATGAGACTCTCTAGCCTGCCACTGCTGCCGCTGCCTTTGCATGCCGTCCCCTATAGTGTCAGGGTCAATTATTGCATGTTTTAGATGCTATCTAGCCTCATTCGGTCACTCTGTCATGGCCATGCTGTTGCCCATAATTTTGGCATAATGGTGCGATTAAGCAGCCTCAGAGGCATCCATGCATGCTGCCCCTGCGGTTTCCTGTCCATTTCCGTGGTGTTTCCATCCTTTTCTGAGGTTCCCAGGTGTTTGGCCAAGCTTCCCTGTGCAGAGCCTTGGTCCCCTTGAAAAATGCTCGAGTCTCCCATTGACTTCAATGGGGCTCGTTATTCGGGAAAAGTTTGTCTCGAATAACGAGTACCCGAGCATTTTAGTGCTCGCTCATCTCTAATAGTTACCCCTAGGAAAAAAGGGATTATAGGCCTACACACCTTTCCAGAATTCTTTGCATTGAAATAGTTACTTACCTGGAAGTAAAGTAACTATTTCCCATAGGTGGTGTACATTGTGAGTGAATTTTTGTAGTATGTGAACACAGCCCTCTGTATTTGCATTGAAATAGCAACATGGTAAAAAAAAACACCCAAACTTATTTGGCAATAGTTCTACTGTCACTGGTGGTCCCGCGACCCACATCGCGGGTCGCGGGCTCACCCGTGCTGCCCTGCCCCCGCCAGCGCATCTCACCCATCCCGGCTCCTGGCTCGCTCCCCTCCGCTGTGCGCGCGCGTCCCAATCGGTTATTCCTGTGTTCCTGTGTATTCCTGCGTATTCCTGTGTGTTCCCGCTCCTGAGCCCTGTGTTGCCGTGTTACTCGAGTTCCTCCGTGTTGCTGTGTTCCGTGTGCCTGTGTTCCCGTTCCCACCTGCCTGGACCTCCCGTTGCTGACCCCAGACTTGGACTTGACGTTGCATCTCTGCGCCTGCCCTGACCCTGTGCCTGGACCTGACTGTGAGATTGTCATCCGCTAAGGTACCTCAACCTCGACTGCCACCACAGGCTGGTTGCACCTGTGGAACGACCTGGTGGTATCCTGCCGCAGCAAGTCCAACCCGCTTTGCGGCGGGCTCTGGTGAAAACCAGGTGCCGCTTGGGCTCCGGTCCCAGGTGTCGTCTAGTTCCATCTCCTGCGGTGGTCCAGAGGATCCACTGATCCTGACATCTACTATGTATTGATTTATAATTCTTATTTTATTTTTAAATAATTTCTATCTGACCCTTTTCTGCCAAATACCCTTTGAGAGGTTTTATGTAGCCTATAATCATCATAACATTTTTTATTGTTAAAGTAGCATTAATGCGGTTGACCATTTTTTTAACATAAGTTGTCAATGTGCCTTTACTACCTTGTAGATAATTGTTGAATGTTCATAGAGTGATTAAGTGGTCCGGTTACTTATTTATGTACTCTGCAGACTCTCCATGCTTCTTTCTTTACACCTCTGAGCTCTACTGAAGAGGAGGAGCTGCAGCAGCAGAATTATAACTCATCCTGTTCCCATCCCACCAGTCTCTGTTAGTGTGGACAGACTGTGAGAAGAGACACACAGAGGGTTACACTATTATGGACAACCAAACCTTATAGGAAATGTCAGAGTCCTGGTCCAGTGGTTGATTGAGATCAATTCCCTGACATCCAAACTAAACAGATCAGTAGGGGAGAAGTCTGAGTGGAGGAAGAATTGTCCATTTCAGCTAATTTAACTGTTAGAAACCTAGAGCAATTCAATTTAATCATCCAGGAATTAAATAAAGTGCTCACAACCACAACATGGTCACAACCATTATCCAAACTGTATGGACAGGGTATGCTAAAGCTGAATAGTCACAGATGATATAGTAATATGCTCAAATGCCTCCATGACATATATAAAAAAAGAAGGCTAATGACCAAATGAGAATTTATTCTTCAAAGACTGATATCTCTTTTTCAATCTGCATGAATCTTTCTAAAACACTACAGCAACCTTATTTCTTGCTTTATAAATAAAATATAATCGTACTGATAAACATCAAACAAGTTAATCAAAATCATTTCAAGTTACTACAAAACAATTGTCTCTATTAGAAATGATATGCAATTATACTATAACAACTGATAATAGTTGACATTGTTATTTTAAGGTGAAGCGCCTAAGAAATGGAAAGTAACATTAAAAGGGCACTATAGGGGCAGCTTGAGAGTGATGCAGGTCATAGTATTTACGAGTTACTTACCAGCCACTATCATGGTAATATAAATTACAGTTTACCATTTTTGGTGCCCTTTACTTGTACATAAATAAATGACTAAAAGTCTGAAAAAAAAGGTAAAATTTATTTTATTTGTAAATGGATATAAGAAGAAATAAAATTCCATTCATACCGTGCATTCTTCTAAAATTCATGACATTGTAAGATCCTCTAAAATGCTTGTCTTCTATTAACAAGCAAGAGACACATGAGCAGTGTTTCAAAGTCAAAACTTCAAACTGCGCAGTAAAGCTCTTAAGTAATCCTTCTTTAGAAGTTTTATCAAGGACATCTGCATGAGATTACAGTGGTCCTTAAGCTCATATGGTTAGAGGGAAGACTCTACAAACAAGATGCACTAAGGGACTTGAGTAATCTACTTCCTCCTACACTGATACAAATAATGTCATTTTGCATTTTCTTGAGTCCCATTGTCACGCAGCAACTTGAAATCCTTTGATACATGTTTTCTGAGAACTTGCGTTTGTCTTTCTGCCTTTAATCCTTTTCTGTATTGTTGTGTAAATGTTAATTTTATGTGGCTGCTGATACCATTTTAATAACTTCTGCAGAGAGCTGAGCTTCACCAGGACAAAGCTAAAACCAGGCAGAACATTTGTTCAGTCCCCAATGTGTTTCATGTATAATCTTACCAAGTTAGAGTTGTTGGAATTTAATGAAACTGAATATATGCAAATGTAAAAATGGGAAATGTGAGCAATTACAATATTAGAACAAAGAAGATAAGTTTATTGTGGAAAACTGAACAATTAAAAAGTGACTCATGGTAACAGGAAACATATTTGTCTAAGATATGTCCAGGACACATTGCTAACTTGTCACTTCTAGGAGTAACTGACTGTTGAATTCAATGGCTCCACAGGTCATCACACTAGCAGTTGGGGCAGTGGGTTTCTCTGAAGCAAACATAACATTAGACCTTGAAACCAAACAGTAGGCTTCCAGTCTAAAGCAGTCTATGTTTCTCAGTCTATGGAAAATGCTCGTTTTTGTTTGTAGATCAAATAATCCTCTCTAGTGGTGGTGTTTCTGGCCAAAACATGTTCAAAGTCTGTTTGTAACCATTGCTGGCAACAACGCCAACCAACAATGTCAGAAACCAACCACCATTATAATAATAATGTTCAGTTAGGATAGTAGCCCTGGGGCCAAGGCTAAATTGTCTAATTTCCCTAAGTGTCACATTCTTTTTTAATTTTTGATTACATTTACCTCTCTTCAGTACTCCAAACTTACGCTATATTTATCAAGAAAACACAGACTTTTTTTTAAAGTAGGACTCGTGATGTGCGTCTATTCAAAAAGTCACACATTTTGACACAAACCTCCTCCAGTAACTTTCTGGCAGAGGAAATAGTTTATAACTGGTTGCAGAAAAATTAGCAACTTTTCAAACAGATACAAATATTGAAACCCATGCAACAGCTCTGGGACTAAAGATGAGTGTGGGCCCACCAAGATGGCATTTAGATGATTCTTCAACACCAATTTTATAAAACACACAAAAAAAAGGTTTGGAAAGCCACAGAGAACATTAAAACAATTCAACTGCACCAGCTAAGAAAAAATCGGGTGCTCAACCTTCAAGTTTGTTAAATCCTATCAAATATAAAAATCAAAAAGTGGTGGCAATCCAAGTTCTTGTGAAAAAGGAATTCTTTTATTCCAAAAGTGCTACGTTTCAGCTCCCATATTTGGAGCCTTTCTCAAGCTTGGGCTTGGGCTTGAGAAAGGCTCCAAATATGGGAGCTGAAACGTAGCACAAAGTTCCACATTAGAGGTGCCCGCGGATATGTAGAATCTGCTTCTAGGAATAGGTATCTTACCCTCTATACATTTTTGACAATGTTTATCTGTTCTGTTTGCAACTGCATGAATGACATAAGATATAAGTGGAGCTGAATTTTTCAAAAACAGGCAATTTCTTTCCAAATAATGGGAATAGCTTTGAATATTTATGAAGAATTGGGTCAAATCTGACTTATAAATATACAGTGGTATATCATGAGAAGAAAAAAAATTGTAAATGTAAATCAGACCATATTTGAGAAAATACTGAAATAATATATTACAAAATGAATCAACTCAAACTAATTTTCTGTAAAATGTGATATTTTTACTTTGACTGGAAAGGCATCTAGGCCCCTCAATATTACTTCCACAAAGCAACAAACATCACAATATCCTATGGCAGTGAGTTCTATAGTCTCACTGCTTTAAGAATAAAAAAATCCTGTCTGTAATGATGGAGAAATAATAATGGAGGATGACACCTTGGTAAAGATCAAAGCTGTTAAAAGATGATTAACAAGATCTCTACTCTGTCCATTCATGTATTTGAAATAGATTATCGGTTAAAATGACCATTCTTTGTTTTGGTTAAAAGTTTCCATTTATATCACCAGTTGTTCTTTGTGCATGTTGCCCTTTAGTCAGTTATCCTTTACATTTTTCTAGTAAGATGGTTATAATGACCCCATTAAAAAATCCATGAGCTCATCTCATAGGAGGCATATGGAGGGTACAACTTCAATCTACAATACTAAATCTACAAAACTGTTCTCTACCAGTGCCAAGACAAGTGGATCCTAAAGACTAGATGAAACTCTAGACTAAAGAAATCTATTCAAAGTTATTATTCAACCTCCAGTAGACTTTTCCAACTTTTGTCTGTTAAAAGCTATGTGCATGTATAGGGCGCCCTAAGCTTTCAAGACATACGGTACCTTTTCTGTTCTGTTTTCTGATCATTTAAGAGAAAATTCTGCTTCTATCTTTGTGGTATCAGCTTCTTAAACTTGGAGTTGGACCAAGCTCGGTTGGCACTCATTTTCTTCTTTCTCTGGCACCCTGCCCCACCCAGTAACACCCCTTTTAACTATGAATGCTACCACCGTCCCCATGAAAGAAGGTAGACAAAATATATCAGTTCTCCAACAGGGACAGCCAAGCTCAATATGACTATGTGTAAATTACTAGTAATTTGGGAGCTGGGAGTGATTAAATGTTACAAAAATAATATTTTTTTGGAGTATCCCCAACTGAATATTTGAAGTCACTAGCTGCTAATACATGCATCAGCGAAAGTTTCTTAATTTTGTCAAGATCATCGTAGGTCTCCTTCTGCACTAAAGATATCATGAGCCCTTTGCACCATGGATTAGGGTCAATACTTAACTTAGAGGATAGAAAAATTTAAATTAAGGACTGTATGCCAATCTTTGGTGCCTTTTTTTTCCCTCACCATGTTAAGCATATCGGATTTGATACCACCAGAGATTAATAAATCGAGGTTAACTAAGAACCTTGAGTATTTTTTGATAATGTAGCTTAACAGCAATAGATCCTTGTGTTATGTGAGGATGTGCGGTTCAGGTCCTACTCTCTCCAAATGTTGGGCTTTTTAATTCGGTTCCCTCATTCTTTTAATAGTTTTTTTCTGGCACCAGCACTCTGCCCCATTTGACCCAGGTGCTTTTAACTCACAGGAGACTACATAAAATGGCTGCCTATTTGCTGTCAGCTAGTTTCTGAAATGGTGAGCATTCAAGACCTGTTCACATATGGTCAGCATTCAAGATCTGTTGACATGGTGTGGTATTGCATGGCGTCTATGGCACTGTGTTGTGGAAACGGTGGGCACCATGTGACACAATAAAACATGGTCACTGTGAAGTGGGCTTTTGCAATTTGATCAAAATGTAACTAGGAACCTTGAGTTTGTTTTGTTACTGTAGCCTAGCAGCAATAGATTATTATGTGATGCGTCGATTTGCAGGCCAGGTCTTTTTCTCTACTAATGTTGTTATATCAATATATCTAAGTACACAATTTTCTTTAGGTCATTAAAGGAAATAAATCTTTGTTTCCAATGTGTTTTTATAAGTACCAGTTTACTTTAATGTACTCTATTTTTGCCACATGCAGGAATGTCAGTGTGAGGGAATGTGTTAAAGAAAAGAAAAAAACATTGAATCCAAGATTTATAGCTAATCTACTTTATAGAGAGACAATTGTAGGGAACAAATGACTGTCATATTCATGGGAGCGTATTCTTCAAGAGGATATTTCCTGCTGTAACAACAGAAATAATCTCCTGAAACTATTTAACTCAACAGGATTTTCTTAAACAACTTCACTTCAAAGGAACCCAGCAGAAAGACATTGTAAGAAGAAAGAGTGGAAAGTTAATAGTGATGATACGGAGCCTGCTGATAAAAAGTAATTTTTGATTTATTTAATCGACAGATACAAGAAGAAAATGTCCCAGGGGTTTAATGCAGAAATTATATGTTAATGTAAATGACTGATGCAGGAAAAGTCTGTGCCTTGTAAAGATCATCATTTTGATATAGGAATATTTTGAGATACAGAATTATTCTTCGTCAAATCGGAAACTGCCGGCAAAGACTTTAGAAAAAGACATGTTGCTAAGCCTTTTTACAAGAATAATGTTTTTGTATGACATCTAATTGCGTTTGTCACCTTCCGCTGTCCTTCTTTGGTTGGCACAGTAATTGGTCCACACTGTATAGAAGTACCTTCTGCTGCATTCCTAGGGACCAGCTTGGCAGTAAAGACCAATAGAGCTGTAACCCTCTGTCCCCTATTGGGAAGAGATTAGCAGCTGAATCACATCAAGCCTGGATGCCCTTAGAACTTCTCACCGTGTTACATATTTTTCTGTAAATACTAAAGTTACATAAACATACTGTATTGTAAGGATGAGCATTCATATATTATTTCTATTTTATTTGGGGATAAAAATGATGTGAATATGTAGACTTCTACACATTTGTACACCTGGATCATCTTGAGCACCACAAATATCATATTTGTAATTATCTTATGGTACATTACACATAAAGGTCAATGTTGGCAAATCAAAAAGTTAATAATCCTGATTACACTTGGCTTCTAATTTTGCTTTTATTCTGTACACAAAGATGAATTTCCTCTTATAGATACCAACTTTCAGTTGAATACATGTCATATGCGTTTGGCTATAGTTCTAAATTCAATAATATTCACCAAAAATATTGCAATATTGCTTAACTGAATTAAACAAAGTAAAAAAGTGGAAATCACATTACATTCTGACACATTGGGGTCATTTACCAAAGGCCCAAATCGCTTTTTTTTGCCGGGTTTCCCGTATTTTTCCAATTTGCTTAATTTTTCCCTGAATTTCCCCGGGTTTTTGGCGCACGTGATCGGATTGTGGTGCATCAGCGCCGACATGCACGTGACGGAAATCAGGGGGCGTGGCCGGGAAAACCTGATGGATTCACAAAAACCGCTGTATTTTTTTTTTTAAAAGTGCCGATTGACACGTGCTTACCTGCACCCAGCAACGGATGATGAACTCCAGCGGACTTCAGTGCAGCAGCGACACCTAGTGGACATCGGGCGCACTACCTTAGTGAATCTCCGGAAGACCCGAATCCTCGACAGAGAACCGCTGGATCGCGACAGAACTGGGTAAGTAAATCTGCCCCATTATTTTTATTTCTGACTAAAAGATACATTTCAGTATACAATGGATCAAAAAAAACACAACCAGAATATTTCAATCCCATAACGGTCTGGGTATGATGAGCAAATCTTTTTGTCGTTTTGTAGATTCGGTACTCATCTGCAGAATCAAATCCAATTTTTTTTCTTTGGATGAACTGATGTTGCTCCAATTGTCCTGGTATAGTCCTCTAAAACACTGATCATTTTTTTTTACAATTGTTTTACTGTATATTTAGGCCCACTAGAGTAGTTTCATTGTATTGTAATGTCACTGGATCTGAAAAAGAGCCTGCCAACGTTTGCCATAGCAATCAGAGCACCCTCTGATGATGAAATGGAAATCCGTGAGTCCACTCCATACAACCTTGACAGACATGTGATGTAAAGTTAAGTCACTTGTTGTTAAAGTGTTAAAAATAGGCATTTTAGAAGACTACACAGGTTTATTTACCAAATTCAAGAATAATGAGAGCAACATTGGTTCTGACCATTTTGATCTCTACCTAATGTTCATCAAAGTCATCAAAGCTTTAACAAATTGAATCTTGAATAATTTGCTCATATCTAGTTAAAATTTGCATGACTGGACTGCTAAAAGCAGGGGTTCAAATTACAATATAACAACATTGGTTAAATGATGAGGCTTTTGGAGCCAGGGTTAGGATTGGGCAATAAAGGTTTTATTCAACCAATTCAGTATATGTTTTAATTCCTGGCATATACCACCGGGAATCTGCCTCCGTTACAAAACCTTAAAGGGCACCTACCAACGGGTGGTAGGTGGATGAATGGGACGTGAGGATAGCCCTTTTTTGGGCTAGCCCTCACGTCCCGGCTATCCTTTTGTAAACTTTATTACTTGTATATGCTAATTTTCTCAAGTGGCTACCAGTAGCCTCGTTCCTCTGCCTACCAGGTAATCTTCGGCGCGCAGCTCGCAGCTCGTCCGAGTACCCTGCATTATGCGCATCCGCCATAGCGCCAGCCTCGGAGCTACGGCAGCGCAACCGTAGGCCTGCGTTCTGCGCATGCGCAGAACACAGGGTATTCAGACGAGGGTGCGCAACTATGAGGAGCTGGTAGGTGAACAAACGAGGCTACTGGGGCGTGGAGTAGCCGCGACGTGTAGCCTCATGTCCGGCTACTCCACCCCCCAGTAGCTGCTTAAGAAAATTAGCATATACAAGCAATAAAGTTTATAAAAGGATAGCCGGGACATGAGGATTAACCCAAAAAAGGGCCATCCACCTACCACCCGTTCGACCTTTATAGGTAGAATCGTGGTGGTAGGTCCCCTTTAAATACCCACTGATAGTATCTTACACTAAACTGTAACTCCTTATGAAGTCCTTGTCAGTAATTGGCTGCTGTCCTGAATTATGAGAGACACATTTTGACAACTACAGTGTTGAACTTCAGGGAATGAAGGTGATAATAATGAAGGGTATTTAAGGACCTACTTGCTTTTGACATCAGAGTAGTTTGTCTTTTTTTAAAGTTAGTCTTTTAGATTTATGTTATTCTGTCAGCTATGTCCAGTTAGAGATTCTTTTAAAACTTTTTGCATTATTTTTACATTCTACAGTATCTATGGTAGTACAATGAACAGCATGCCTAGATTCATTTTATGTTTCAATGACTTGTTTTACAATTCTCTTCATTTATCCTAAGTTTTCCTATATTGGCTACGCCATGGCTCCTGCTAAAATGTGAATTATAGTTAACAATTTCTCTAATCAACTTGTCATTAGATTGCTAATTTAACAATACCAACCATGGAACTGATACCTGTTATATTTGCTGCTGGACCATGCCTAGAACTTGGCACATTTTTCTGTTTACTCTTCTGCTTCCAAAGATATTACCATCTGTCTGACACAATTCCATTTGTGGATCTGGATCGCTGATGATAGTGGTAACTTGCGCCAATACTGGTGGTTTTGATTATTGCAATGTGATATGTGGATTGTGTGCCTAATTTTCATTTTCTTCTCAGTTTACCATGTACTAGAGTGCTAAAAATGAAAATTATACTTATTTTTGGATTGGATACATTTATTTAAATGCTGTGCATAAGAAGTATCATATAATAATCCTCCAAATTGCTTAAAATTTGAAATGTAGGAAATGTTGATTTTAAATTATACATATTATAAACATAAAAACTACCATTTTGTGTATATTAATAATGAAAAAACCCAGCGCATCAGCAACAAATGTGATAATGTGCTTTTCACAAGTAGTTTATTATATTGTGCTTTTCCTGCAGTCATAAGAAATAAAACCTGTAAAATACATAACTGTGGCAGGATCAAACTAACTGCTCAGACATTCCTCCTCTACTTGAGGGCTACAGACTTGAGGATGCTCGCAACTCTGGACAACTCACTCTGTCGACTGGACAATACAGAGGATAGTGATGAAATCTATTGTCATCCTGCAGAAAAAGCCTAATAATACTCTAATCTGAATGGCTGATCATCACTTCTACTGGTTGTCACAGAGATATAATCCAACCCAACATGTCAACCTACCAAATACAGAATGTGTTTGTAAATTGCTGGTTGTTCCTCCATATTGGCCAGATTGTTCTATTATTATTTAAAGAAATTACCCAGTAAAAACATTGCTGCTTAAATACAGAAATGTGTTTGAGTATATAAAAAAAAAACTTGAAACATTCTTTTGTTGGCATATATCTCACCAACCCCTTCATGTTCCCCTTGGTGCTGTTTGAAGAAATGCACCAATCCAAGGCATAATCGAAACACCAATCCAGCATAATAACTGACCTCTGAAGGATATAGTGAGGTTTTTATTATTAAAGGAAATCTGCCATTTGCTTTTATGCATTATTAACCCGCCATACCTTGAGAATTCCTATAGCTTCACTGATGCAGAAACATCAGTTTCAATCCCTGACCTGAGTGGTTTTGCTGAAAAAAACAATTATAAAAATATGATAATGCTGCTCTGTTGCCTCTGTGGTATTTTTCCTCTTACCCTAATTATGAACTGCTTCAACCTTGTCCCATCCACCATAAGCCTAGAATAGCTGCTGCCTGAGTCATCCAGTTCAGGTTGATTAGTCTTGTCTAGATAGTTCAGGAAACTCTGTGTGTAATGAGTTTATGTAGAAACACAGATTTCCCAAGGTCCTGAATTTTATAATTGTTTTTTGAGCAGAACCACTCAGCTCAGGGATTAAACAAGATATGTTTCTGCATCAGTGTATCTGAAGCATTCTCACAATGCATGAAAACAAATGGTACATTTTCTTTAAGGGGGTTGCGCCACATTTTATTGTTATCCTCTATCCACAAGATAGAGGATAGCAATCTGAAGGAGGAGATGCCCACTCTTCAAGAACGAGAATACCTATCTCCCTTATCTTTGACAAAATAGCCTGCTTCATTCAATACTGTGGTAATATTGGAAATTGACAAGTAAAATCTCCAACTCTCTCATAGTCAGTGAATAAGAATGTCAGAGATAACCGACTGCTGTGCTTGGCAATTTCTGCCTCTCCTTGGCCTGCCCTCCATCATTTAGTGAGAAAGGGACACCAATTCTCATGATCAATGGAGATCCCAGCAATCGGGACACAACCTATGGATAGGGAATAACAATAAATCTTAGTGTAAACCCTCTAACACATATTAAAACTTTGCTGTATTCAAGAAGCAACATACCTTTTAAAGGAGTTGTGAAACTTATTAAAGCTTATTACAAGCATTAAAACATTGAATATTTGCATAAGAATGAACTTGCAATAGGTTTTGGGTGGATTGTTTAGGATATAAATAGAGATGAGCGAACATGCTCGTCCGAGCTTGATGCTCGTTCGAGCATTAGCGTACTCGAAACTGCTCGTTGCTCGAAGACAATACTTCGCCCGCTCGAGAAATGGCAGCTCCCGCCGTTTTGCTTTTTTGGCGGCCAGAAACAGAGCCATCACAAGCCAGGAGACTCTGCACTCCACCGCACATGACGTGGTAACCCTTACACGTCCGATAGCAGTTGTGTGGCTGCAAGATCAGGTGACCCTGGATAACTAGCCGCTGCCGCGCTCTCGGATCTTCTGTGTCTGGATGCCGCTAGGGAAGAGAGCTGCTGCTGGTCAGGGAAAGGCTTGGGCTTTTCTATTAAATAGTGTTAGGCAGGAGTGATTCTCCAAGACCCCAACGCCCTTCTTAGGGCTACAATAACGTTCTACTTTTTTTTTTTTTTATTTGCATCTAGTACCATTTTGTGAGGATTAGCAGGGGGACTTGCTACCGTTGTGTTTAGCTCTTAGTGGCACACATATCCACTCAACACCAAGTGGAAATTTAGTAGGGTTGGATTTCAATTGGCAAGTCTGCCATTTTTCCTTTTTTATTTTACGTATTTATTTGTTTAATAACTCAGTGTCATCTCATCTGCATAGTAGTGTGCTTTCATACTTGGCTAGAAAATAGCCATAGGAGAATCCAAACGGCTTACTTACGCCTACAGTAGCTTTATATATTGATTTCTGGTTGATCTGCTGTGGCTGTACTTGCTGCAGTGCATCTACTAGCCAATTGTGAGCAATTTGTAGTGAGACTTGCGACCAGCTGTGTTTTGCGCTTAGTGACGCACATATCCCTGCAAAGACCGAAGTGGGAAATTTAGTAGCGGGGTTGTCTTTCAATTAGGCACAGTCTGCATTTGTCCTTTTTTATTTTACGTTTATTTTGTTAAATAACTCAGCGTCATCTATCTGGCATAGTAGTGTGCTTTCATACTTGGCTAGAAATAGCCATAGGAGAATCCAAACGGCTTACTTACGCCTACATAGCGTTATATATTTTGATCTGGTTGATCTGCTCGGGGCCTGTACTTGCTGCAGTGCATCTACTAGCCAATTGTGAGCATTTATAGTGAGACTTGCGCCGCTGTGTTTTGCGCGTAGTGACGCACATATCCATTGCAAAGACCGAAGTGGGGAAATTTAGTAGGGGTTGGATTTCATTAGGACAGTCTGCCATTTGTCCTTTTTTTATTTGGACGTTTATTTTGGTTTATAACTCAGCGTCATCTCATCTGGCATATATCGTAGTGGCTTTCATACTTGGCAGAAAATAGCCATAGGAATCCAAACGCTTACTTCACGCTACATAGCGTTATATAGTTTGATTTCTGTCTGGTTGATCTGCTGGTGCTGTAACTGCTGCAGTGCATCTACTAGCCAATTGTGTCACTAATTTGTAGTGGACTTGGACCGCTGTGTTTTGCGGCTTAGTCGGCACATCATCTTGCAAAGACCGAAGTGGGAAAATTTGTAGGGGTGGATTTCAGACTCTTAGGCACAGTCTGCCATTTGTCTTTCGTTTTATTTACGTTTTTTTTGTTTAATACTCAGCGTCATCTCATCTGGCATAGTAGTGTGCGTTTCATACTTGGCTAGAAAATAGCCATAGCAATAGGATAGCATCGTTTGGTTTTAAAAACTCAAAAACAACAAAAAAAACACAAAAAAGTGTAAAAAAAATTAAAGCTAATACTCTCATTTTAAAAATGTTAAACCCGAGGGCTAGGGGTAGAGAACGAGGGCGGGCGTGGGGCGTCCAACTACGCAGGGGTCAGAGCCGTGGTCTGCGGGGGGGAGACACACTTTTATGAGGGAGCAGGAGACGCGCGCAAGAGCTACACTCCCTAGGTTTCATGTCTGAAGTTACTGGGGTACTCGTGGTAGAGCACTGTTGAGGCCAGAACAGTGGCGAACAGGTGATTCGTGGATTTCGTGACAATGTCTTCGAGCAATTTGTCCACCATCAGTCTTCCACGCAGTCCACCCATGTC
Source organism: Engystomops pustulosus (assembly GCA_019512145.1). Taxonomy (NCBI): domain Eukaryota; kingdom Metazoa; phylum Chordata; class Amphibia; order Anura; family Leptodactylidae; genus Engystomops; species Engystomops pustulosus. Next base: position 41,404,018 of record CM033650.1, read on the forward strand.
ACCCTGAAATCGCCACTCCCCAGCTCCTGCACCTCAGCCTCCTCCCCCCCATCTGCCCCTCCCAGGAAAATTGGCATTTGAACGGCATACTATGAGCTGGTGTTTTCTGGACCCTTCCACAGTCACAAACCCCCTTGTCCGGTTGCTGCTAGGCAATTTTTCCGATGCCCAGGTTTCCACAGTCACAGTCTGTTGGGTGATGATACCTTCTTGAGTAGTGGAAGTGTGTAAAGAGGTGTCCGACGATGATGAAGACGGTTGTCAGACATGTGGGGGAAGTTTGTTGTCAGGGCAGAGTCCAGGGGGGAGCAGACTGAGGGATCGGAGGATGATGGAACGAACCCAGCTGGTTGAGGGGCCGGGTGAACACAGGTCTTCTGAGACGGAGGAAGTCCTCGACCAGAACAGGTTGGAAGAGGCATGTTGGGGCCAGACGCGAGGCAGGCCAGAGCTGTGCATCAGCGCCAATGTGTCAACTAGTGAAGCCTCCCGTGGCGAGGGCTCTTTGCGGCGAGGGCTAGATCTTCAGAAGTCTGGAGGTTCTTAAGGAAACACCGGATGACCGACTGGACTTCGTGGTGTGTTCGGCCATTTTTTCCCCCACCCGGCCTCCCCTTCCTTATCCACCTTTGGGTTTTCCATCGGATCCCCGCTATTGCCTCACCTTATCTCATTTTTTCGGGGAATTGGGAGAGCATCGCCTACATGGAGAGGGTGCACATACTTGAGACCATGGGGGCGTTCTAACACTGAGCGCGGAAAATGGAAAGGGAGAATCATCCGCGAAAGCGGGTCAGCAATATGACGTAGGTGGGACAGTGGAGCAGCGGGATGCCTGTGCTCGTACAGGAAAGGGTCAATGATTATTATTGTGGGCGAGTATGAAGGGTGCTAAACAGCCCTTTATCTTCAGGAAATCAGCGACCAATATCAGTTGGCCCCCACAAGGAAGCTTATGGTGGCGTTTGCAAACATCTTTTTGGCTATGAGATAATGAGACTAGACACCATCTCACTGCCCCACCCACTCAGTGATCCTTTGTGAGCAAAACTTTCACATAGCGTCACCGGATCCGGAGTCCCCCGTTGGCCATAACAAAAAAAGCTTTGGGGACCCTGCTCTAGCTGTGGCTGGACAAATTTCAACAGTGGCATCTTTCTTTCTCTTCCCTTCTCTACAAATGCACTGGTCCACCTTAACTGAGGCGTTACATATATTATCAGCAAGCTTATTGGCAAAAAATGACCTGTAATACTGCCTGCCCTAACACGTGTGGATCAAGTGGGTGCGGCGGTTAACTTCCACATAGTAATACAATCACTGACTGCTCATTTAATAAACTCAGGCGAATTTAACTTCATCCTTGCCAAAGAATATCTTGATTATATCCATCGTAAATGTGGGAGGACGTACGAGAAGAAACCAACAAAGTTGGGCCACAGCTCAAGGTCTAGGACCAATGGGCAGGTATCACAAGCTACCTGTCTAGCTACTGCAACCCACATTTAACATTAACGCGAATTAAACTGATTTTTGGGTGACTTTTGCTCCCCGACTCTTTTACATGGCTCATTTTTTTACGCAGACTTTGAAATTGTACATCGTAAAAGAAGCAATCCGCACATCGTACACCATTGGCCTCATTGTGGTGCCCGTTCGTAAAGCTAATAAACAGTAACTTTATGTTAATTAGTACTGTCAGTACCTCAGCCCTACCTCTTCTTGCAAATTTCGTTGTTCGACCCCGTTTGCCCAAAGATGAAATGCAACGACATGATATGCCTAAAAAAGAAGACATGAAACATAAACCCATCTCACCTTCCGAGTATTCCACTATTTCTAGAAATCAAAACCAGAGACTAAATCAAATTCTGCAGACAGACTCTAATCTTACTAACGTTGAAGCACCTTGCCAAGAAGTGGCAATGTTACATGGAGAGGAGGGATCACAAAATTGGAGACTGATTTTGAAAAGAAACAATATCTTTTGTACAAGAAAGCGTCATATCAAATTCACCGTGCACAGACAGCTATTAATTCAGGAACGGTAAGAATTGTATATAATGACAGTTCTGAATGTCATTAGGATATGATGAACAGCAGTATGTTAAACCCCATAGGTAACTAAAAATAACCCCTTCAAATAGAAGAATCCCAAACTGCCAGATTAAACACAAACATATCAAACTAAGAAAAGGTCGATTCTTACCCAATCGACCATCTTCTGGCAAAGTATGAATTTTCATACATAGTCTTCCCTTGCAAACCCGGTCTACCAAGGCAACTAGCACTACCAACTCTACCACCTGCAACAAGATTGATATTTGTTAGTTCAGTCCGACGGATGAAATCCTCTGTAGGGACCAGTGGACGTTGTTCTCTATTATTTTAACTGTATCCACGGCAAGGGGGAGAGAAGATAGAGGAGGAATAAAGAAGGAAAAGGAAGGGGAAGGGGGAAGAGGTAGGAAAACGGAGAGGGAGGGTGGAACACTAAACATTTTCCTTCTCCGCGTAGGCGTCGTATTTCGCGGACAATACGGAGAGTACGAGCACAGCTTGCCAGCCGCACACTAAGCGGTTGCCCACTTGAATTCCCCCCCAACCGGCACCTGTCCCCATTCTCGGCAGAGTGGGCTGATCTTTACGAAAGAGTGCAGGACTGACGTACCATCCCCCTCGTCCTAAATGATCACACAGCTCCACAACTACTACTGGGTTTCAAAGCTGGACTTGTGCACGAACTGGCGCTGTACGCCGGGAGTTCTTGCCTGCCTGCCGCTAGCGTCTTGTCCGAGCGGGTGTTCAGTGCAGCTGGTGGCATCATCCACCGATAAGCGTACACGCCTGTCGACTGCACGCTGACAGGCTGACGCTTATTAGATAATGCCTGGATTCTCATAATTTCCATCCACCAGTGAAGGAAGCTCAACCTGAATAATTGATCCCTCCTCCTCCCTCCTCATTCCTCCTCTCCTCCTCTTTCAGTAAAGCAGAGGAAACAGGCTATTTTTTGACAGGCCCCTGGCTCTAGCATAGTACTTATCATTAATTTTCGGAGGGCCACCTACCCGTCCTCTGTTTAAACAATTTTGGGAGTGCCACATACAGGCACTCACTATTAATTTTTCTGGAGGGCCTACACCTACCGTCCTCTGTTTTAAAAACATTTTTGGGAGTGCCACTACAGGCACTCAATCTATTCATTTTTTTCGGGAGGGCCACCTACCTGCTCCTCTGGTTTGAAATTTTTGGACTGCCACATACAGGCACTCAATCATTCCATTTTACGGGAGGGCCACCTACCTGCTCCTCTGGTGTTTGAAAATTTTTGGGACCTGCCACATACAGCACTATCCCAAATTACAATTGTCTCCATAGCAGCCTCCACACGTTGTCTCCATTGCACCTACCACACAAAGTCGTCCATATAGCTGCCTCCATACATCGTCCCTTTTTCAAACGAGGTGTGTCAGGCAGAAATTTTGGTTGTTTTCATGGATTCCACATACAGTTGTTACTTGTCGCCACCCTGCTGTGTTATCCACAAAATATACTGGCAAACTTTTATCATTTACCAATATTATTTCACGCGCTTCTTGCGCATCTTTTACATTCCCCTCACCCGGCATATCCTAAACTTATAAGAACGCTACTACACTTGATCTTATACAAAAGGTTCTTAGAAGTGCTGTTTTGGGTTAGCCTAGAGACAGGGGCTTGGATTGGCGAAAGCTCGCCTGGCAGCGGAGCGCCAGCTCCAGCGCATCACCGCTCTTCTGCGCATCTGTTTACAATTCCCCTCACCCCCATATCCCAAACTTATAAGAACGCTACTACACTTAACTTGGTGCAGGCTGGGACCGAGTCTGACCCTGGGGCTGGTCATATACTGCCGACGCAGAGAATTGTGGGGCCTACCTCGTCCAGGTCTCAAAGGCCTACTATACCTCCTCCCAACCCTCCTCCACCTCCTCCTCCTCCGAATTACCATCCGTGGGCATGGCGCCATCAGTCGGTAGCTCTAGGCACAGCAGCAGGCCGTCGCTAAGCAGCAGCGCGGTGCTCAAACTGCTGAGCCTAGCGATAAAGGCACACCGCCAAGAGCTATTACAGGGCATTCCACATCAAAGTTGTTAACTTTGTCGCCCCCCTGCTGTGTAATCCACAAAATATACTTGCAAACTTTTATCATTTACCGGATATTATTTCACGCTTCTTGCGCATCGTTTACATTCCCACACCCGACCGATACCTAAACTTATAAAGAACGCTACTACACTTGATCTTATACAAGGTTCTTAGAAGTGCTGTTTGGGGAGTAGCCCTAGAGACAGGGCTTGGATTGCAAGCTCGCCTGGCACGGAAGCGCCAGCTCCATGCCACAAGATCCAACCTAACATAGTTTTAACTGCACACCTTTAATCTACTACTAGTTCACTGCCCCCTACATGTCCCCTATCAAACGAGCTGTGTCAGGCAGAATTTTGGTTGTGTTTCATGGCTTCCATGTTAACTTTGGGTCTCACCCTGCTGTGTAATCCACAAAATATACTGGCAAACTTTTATCATGTAACCGATATATTATGAGCGCTTCTGCTCACCCTTGGTTCCTCTCTGCCACCCATTGTTGAAGCCTGAGTCCATTTAGGGGTGTCCGCATGCCACCTCTATCCTTCTGCCGTGCCTCTGCCATACGTCCCCTCTAGTGTCAGGTCATTATGGATGTTTTAGATGCTATCTAGCTTCTCTGTCACACTCTGTCATGGCCATGCTGTTGCCCCATAATTTGCATAATGGTGCGATTAATGCAGCCTCAGAGCATCCATGCATGTGCCCCCCTCTGGTTTCCTCCTGTCCTTTTCCGTGGTGTTTCCATCCTTTTCTGAGGTTCCCAGGGTGTGTGGCCAAGCTTGCCCTGTGCAGAGCCTTGGTCCCCTTGAAAAATGCTCGAGTCTCCCATTGACTTCAATGGGGTTCGTTATTCGAGACGAGCACTCGAGCATCGGGAAAAGTTCGTCTCGAATAACGAGTACCCGAGCATTTTAGTGCTCGCTCATCTCTAGATATAAATATAGTAGGCTCATTACTATGATTATTTTTGCATTTTAGATGTTACCAAAATAAAGTACAGGTTCCCGACTATGTAATATGATGGCGCTATACAGTATAAATAAAAGATTATTATTATTATTAAATCTGCCTCCTCACACTGGTAAAATCATTTCCCAAACTTTTTCTGCCTTAGTCTATACTGGCTCCGCCCATCATCACTTGGTTCCGCCCATCTCGGGATGTGTGAAATGGTGAGAAGATCTGCACATTCCCACACAGTGCTCACTGCTAAATTCACCATGCGGTGAGAGGGACAGCATTGTATGTAACCTGGGGACTACCTGTAAATGTTTTTGGCTGTGTTGTCTAACATGCTAGCAGACCAGTTACCATAATGTGCTTCATATGACTATATAGCCACACTATACAGCATGATGGCCAGCCGTATGAACATGTCTATTTGAGTAAACAAATGTATTTTCATTAAAGGACATCTACCACCAGGATGAAGGACTGTATACAAGTGAGCCTGACGGGCTCTGGTTCCATTAACACCTATGGAGCCTGGAGCCAGGCTCATTTGCATACAGTCCTTTATTCTGGTTATAGAAGCCCTTTAATATAAAATGGTTCAGCATCTTTTCCTATAATTCTATATTGCATTATTTAGCTGTTGTTATGGTCAGAAGTTTATGAAACAAGGGGAACTATGACATGCAATGGTTAATAAAAAAAACGTAATAACAAAGAAAAAGACTAATAAAACACTTCAAAAACAGGAATGATGAAATCTGTTTGTGACTTGTGAATTATTCATTTGAATATAAGTTGCAAATCCAAACATATAAATATATATGTAAAGGAATGATTTACCACAGACAACATCTTGTAAAATGTTTTAGAATAAACGTCACATTAAATTAGCAAATTTCCTGTACATTTTTTGTGACCTCGAAATAAAGCAAAACCTAAGGTTTTACAGCCCCAAATAAATGATCATAAAGTAAAACTATTGACATTTCAACAGAAGTAAAAATTGCTGTGTCATTTTGATGGCTTTATCCTAAAAACATTTTAACACTTAGTAACGTCAGACAAATAATATGGTCTTCCACTGCCTGGTTTTCTACTGAGTGGAGATAAACATAGATTAATATATCAACCTAAGTTTAATGGTTTCTTTCTGAAGAGAAAGGAGGAAAAGGGATTATTCAATAACAGTACTTCTTTCCAGTTGAGTTATTCCTGTTAATAGAAAGTTTGAAGTCTGGAGACTTTGATAAGCACTACCTTTTTTGAGAGAAATACGTTGCAAGGAGACAGAAGCTGACATATTGAAAATTGTCTGTTCAACACATTTCAGCTTAGATTTTTAAAAATGTTTACTTTGCAGTGAACTTTCTAGAATTCCCCACTCTGAAAAACTTTACATGAGAAATCTACATTAACACTTTGGGGGATATTTATCAGGACCTCTGTGCACTGAAATAATCGCAAATGCTAGCTTATTGCTAGCTTTTGCGATTATTTTACCCAATCCGCCACCTTCACGCCAGTGGGGCATGAAGGGGGGGGCACGGCCGGCCGAGCGGAGGGCGCAGCCGGACGGGAGTGGGCCGGCACGGGGTGTTACATGAAAAGTTGCCCTGCCTGGCGTAGGATAAACGGCAGAGGCAGAAGCCTCTTGATGTATCGGGCTGCGAATTTGCACAAGCGCCAGCGTATGATAACTATCCCCCTTTATGTCCAAGAAATGTCAACCGCAGTATGACATTAGGACCAACTTCTGAAAATCTTGTAGGGCCTCTGTGTCACCACACCTGATCAAATCCTCCATTAGCAGAAGGTACTTTTAAGTCCAGTAAAGGTCTAGGTGCGACCTCAATGTATTGGATTTTGCTTTATCAGAACAATCTATAATCGCTAGATTTTTCTCAAACAATTCGTTGATTACCATGATCAGGGCTGCATCTGCCATGAGGTGGGATAAAGTTCCTGCCTCAGGTGGCAAATGCCCGAAGCTCTGACTTGCCAATAGCTGACAAGTATGTACTATCAGGAAAATAATTTGCATCTGTGTCTTCAAGATAGCAATGTAAATAATGTACAGAGCAGCACAGCACTGGCTCGGTCAGTTTGCATGGCTCTGTATGACACAGGCCGAAGTGATGACCACATTTTTAACATATATTTAACAAGATTCACCTACCTACTAAAACTCTGGGAAGTGTATAGTGATAAAACTTTGGAGGGCTGTATGTGTATATACTATGGTGGCTGTATATATATAGATATATATGAAGACCATGGGGGCTGTGTGTGTGTGCATATATATAAATATATATGTATATACACTCACCGGCCACTTTATTAGGTACACCATGCTAGTAACGGGTTGGACCCCCTTTTGCCTTCAGAACTGCCTCAAGGTGCTGGAAGCATTCCTCAAAGATTTTGGTCCATATTGACATGATGGCATCACACAGTTGCCGCAGATTTGTCAGCTGAACATCCATGATGCGAATCTCCCGTTCCACCACATCCCAAAGATGCTCTATTGGATTGAGATCTGGTGACTGTGGAGGCCATTTGAGTACAGTGAACTCATTGTCATGTTCAAGAAACCAGTCTGAGATGATTCCAGCTTTATGACATGGCGCATTATCCTGCTGAAAGTAGCCATCAGATGTTGGGTACATTGTGGTCACAAAGGGATGGACATGGTCAGCAACAACACTCAGGTAGGCTGTGGCGTTGTAACGATGCTCAATTGGTACCAAGGGGCCCAAAGAGTGCCAAGAAAATATTTCCCACACCATGACACCACCACCACCAGCCTGAACCGTTGATAAAAGGCAGGATGGATCCATGCTTTCATGTTGTTGACGCCAAATTCTGACACTACCATCCGAATGTCGCAGCAGAAATCGAGAGTCATCAGACCAGGCAATGTTTTTCCAATCTTCTACTGTCCAATTTCGATGAGCCTGTGCAAATTGTAGCCTCAGTTTCCTGTTCTTAGCTGAAAGGAGTGGCACCTGGTGTGGTCTTCTGCTGCTGTAGCCCATCTGCCTCAAAGTTCGACATACTGTGCATTCAGAGATGCTCTTCTGCCTACCTTTGTTGTAACGGGTGGCGATTTGAGTCACTGTTGTCTTTCTATCAGCTCGAACCAGTCTTTCCAGTCTCCTCTGACCTCTGGCATCAACAAGGCATTTCCGCCCACAGAACTGCGCTAACTGGATGTTTTTTCTTTTTTGGACCATTCTCTGTAAACCCTAGAGATGGTTGTGCGTTAAAATCCCAGTAGATCAGCAGTTTCTGAAATACTCAGACCAGCCCTTCTGGCACCAACAACCATGCCACGTTCAAAGACACTCAAATCACCTTTCTTCCCCATACTGATGCTCGGTTTGAACTGCAGGAGATTGTCTATATGCCTAAATGCACTGAGTTGCCGCCATGTGATTGGCTGATTAGAAATTAAGTGTTAACGAGCAGATGGACAGGTGTACCTAATAAAGTGGCCGGTGAGTGTATATATATATAAATATATATGCTCAATAACATAAAGGAAAAACACTAATAACACATTCTGAATGTGAATGAATGAAATATTCTCGTTGAATACTTTGTTCTGTACAAAGTTGAATTTGCTGACAACAAAATCATCAATTAACCAATTGTGGCTTGGATTTGGAGTCACCCACAAAATTAAAGTGGAAAAACACACTACAGGATGATCTCACTTTGATGCAATGTATGTAGACAAGACAAAATGAAGCTTAGCATTGTGTGTGGCCTCCATGTTCCTGTATGAACTCCCTACAATGCCTAGACATTCTACTGATGAGGTTGCAGATGGTCTCCAGATGGATCTCTTCCCAGACCTGGACTAAAGCATTCACCACAGTCTGTGGTGCAATGTGACATTGGTGGATGGAGCGAGACATGATGTCCCAGTTGTGCCAAATCGGATAGAGGTCTGGGAATATGAAGGCCAGTCCATAGCTTCAATTACTTCATCTATAAGAAACTGCTGATACACTCCAGCCACACGAGGTCTAGCATTGTCCTGTATTAAGAGGAACCCAGGGCTGGCCACACCATCATATGGTCTCATAAAAGGGTCTGAGGATCTCAACTCAGTAAATAATGGCAGTAAGGCTACCTCTGGCAAGCACATGGAGGGCTGTGTGGCCCTCCAAAGTTATGCCGCCCCACTCCATTACTGACCCACTGCCAAACCGTTCAAGTTGAATGATGTTGCAGGAAGCAGATTGCTTCCCATTGCATCTACAGACTCCATCATGTCTGTCACATGTGCTCAGTGTGAACCTGCTTTAATCTATTAGGAGCATAGGGTGCCAGTGGCGAATTTGCCAATCCTGGTGTTTTCTGGAAAATGCCAAATGCCCGGCACGGTGTTGGGCTGTGAGCACAACCCCCATCTGTGGACATTGGCACGCACATTTGTGGCCTGCTGGAGGTAATTTTGCAGAGATCTGGCAGTGCTCCTTCTGTTCCTCCTTGCACAAAGGCATAGGTACCAGTTCTCCTGGTTGTTGCCCTCCTACGGCCTCCACCATGTCTCCTGGTGTATTGGCCTGTTTCCTGGTAGTGCTTCCAGTCTCTGAACACTACGCTGACAGACACAGCAAACCATCTTGCGACAATCCACTTTTATGGGTTGTGGAGTATGTCTCATGCTACCACAAGTGTGAAAGCCCCACCAATATTCAAAATTGACCAACGCAGCCAGAGTGCATAGGGCCTGCGAATTGGTCTGTGGTCCACACCTGCAGAACCACTGTTGTCTATTCCATTTTTGCAACAGCATGTGAAATTAACTATGCATTATGTCTACTGCATAATTATAAAACTAGTGGGCTATTTCTACTTTGGAGGGCTGTTTCTAAACAATGGGGGCTGTACAGTATATACCTAAACTATAGGGTCTGTTTATGGGGTACTGTATATAATTTTATGGGGGGTATGTTAATACAGTAAAAGTAGAGGGGGCTGTATATAAAATAATTCAATATGAGAACTGTATACAAAATCAGAGGTGGGAATACATATTAGTAGGGACCTGTGCAACAATAAAAGAGGGGTAAAATAATTAGTGGATACAATTAATTAATGAGGCTTCCCTCACATAATATATTTGGAAATGTATATTACTAAAACACCTCACCAAACAGATATTAGTTTTGTAAGATATAACATGTGTTGTGCAAAGTTAATATTTTTTAATAATTTTAAAGGCCAAAACAGGTGTGAAATATTGACATTACACTATTAGTGATGGTGATTTTTAGGGGTTTAGTGTGGAGATGTGCTGCATGGAGCTGAAAATATTTGGCGGTAAAATTAACAGTGATGAGTGATGACCAGAAGAAGTCATAATGAAGTCCTCTTCCTGATGAAGCAGATCAGCACCTGCAAGGTACTAGATGGTGATGTTGGGAAGTTCTCAGTATTTTCTGATCAGGATGTAGCTACTATTTTTTGCCTGTAAATTCAGTGGGCCAAATATTGCATGGGATCAAGGTATAGGGGCTGGAGAAAGGCAATTTAACCTTCACTATGTGTTCTATGGAATGTGACCTTTGGTAGAATAAAGGATCAGTTTGACGAATTTATTGACCACTTTGAGATATAGAGACATTTGACACCTTGGGGTACATGTAATTTTTGAAGGCAATTGGAGTGTAGAGTTTTATACATATCTCTTCAATATTAATTATCCAACTAGATGAGCAATATATTAAATGTATAGTGTTATTGGAGTCTTCATCCACCCCACTTTAGTCCATGTTCACACAGACACACTAAACAGCGGTGTCTTATCTTCAATCATATTCTTGTATTTGCAATGATCAAAAAAGGTTTATACATACATTTTAATCATAAATATCTTCCCCATCACTTTGGGTAACAAAATTGGTACTGGACTTGAAAGTGCTGAGAAAAATTGGAGATTACATGTTGATAACGATTACAAAGAAGGTGACTGTAAATTTAGGAATTCGGACTTAAGATGTTTTTTTGCTACGGTTGAATGATGGATAAATTGCAAGGCAAACTGATCAAACTAGACATAAAATGAGGTAGAATACGTGAATTAGTCAATTATAAATGAGACTTTATGAGAGGTGGGTTAGCTGCAATCTGTTCTTTATTGCATGTAATACTGGAATAATTATGAAAATCTAAGTTAATAACACAGGGTGGTATAAAAGAGAATGTTAAAATAACATTTAGGAGGATAAAAGCAAAGTGTTATTTGGAAAACTATCTGTCAATTAGATGGATATGTTTAAAGGGATTTCCATGGGGATGAATTATATTAGGAACTGAATAGCACATTGAAATGAAAATGAATGTTAGTTTTATGCACGAGTAACAAGAAATGCACAATGAGAAGGAATCAAATGGTCCAAATGAAGGAATCAAACCAAAATCATGTTTACAAAATCTATAATAGTCAGGTAGTTATCATAAAAAAGTTACTCCTGCAGGACCAGGCTCTACATGGATCGAAAAAAAATAATCAAAAGAGTTGTCCAAGAGCCAATGATCATCTGTAGAAAGAAACAGAAAGACCTTAGCAATGTCCTCTGGAACATCACTGTGTCTTTCTGCTGCTCTGTGCAGCAGTCACATTATGATGATATCATTTAGAAATAAAAGGAGAGGAGCGTGGAGTACTTGGCATGTATTATTTTTTTATTACAAAATAAAAGGAGGGATGAGAGCGGCCACAAATGAAGGGCAGTTGCAGGGTGCCAGAATTATAGAGAGAAAATGAAAGGGTGCCTACACTAAGAGACAAGCCACAATAAGACTAGGAGATAAGAGGGGGGCCACAATAAAGGCAGGGAGATGGGGAAGGCCAAACTATCAAAGGAGAGATTGCATGTGCTGCCGTCTGATCCTTTACACTAATGGAGCGACGAGGGGTCGGTTGGAGCCCTCGTTTTTGTAATCTACTGGGGTCCCGAAACCAGTTAATGACCAATGTTGGTACCACATGTCAAAAACAAACAATTTCAGTGCAAACAAACAGAGTGACATGTTAAAGGTACCGACTCAATATATAGTTTTTGAACTAATCAAAGCTCTATATGCTGTGAAATGACTAAATAAATGAAAAGATGTCAAAATATGTCACATACACCCCTGAAGAAGCCACAGGGCTAGGTGGCGCAACGCGTAGGGAGCTAGCCCCCCCTCCTGTTATCCCGGTGATATAATTTCATATATTGAGCTGGTACCTTTAACATGTCACTCTGTTTGTTTGCACTGATCTGCTGGGGTCCCAACACTAATAAAAAGTTATGTAAGGGTCACACAGTCCCCAAAATGGTAGAAAATGGTAGCTTGGCCCGGGAAAAAGCTACACCTTAGCCAACTCCGTACTTCTAAGTATGAAAAAGTTATTGGAGTCAAAATATGGTAAAGGTAATCATTTTGTAAAGTTGTAAAACCTATAAAACTTAAATAAATTTAGTATCCCTGTGATCGTACCAAAACAAAGAATTTATTAAAGATGCTATTTGGAGTGTACAGTGAAAGACGTAAAAACAGAACCCACAAGAAAATGGCGAAAATGTGGTTTCTTGTCAATTTTACCGCATTTTGAATTTAATTTTCACTTCCCAGTACAAGGGATGGAATATAAAAAGCCATCACTAGGAAGTACAATTTGTTATGCAGAAAACAAGCTCTCACACAGCATTATACAAGGAAAAATAAAAAATTATTGAAGTTTTAAAGTGGGGAGCGATAAACAGGAAGTAAAATGGAAAAAGCCCATCAGTGGTAAGGGGTTAATATGCCCCCTACACCTCATGATGAAAAGTTAAAAAATTCTCTGTGATAAAGGTTTGTGGTACCTGAAGCCATGCTCACACATGGCATCTTGGTAACGTTTGGAAACACAATCCAAAGGCTCTACACATGATAATATATTTTGGCAACATGTTTCCGACACATTAACGCAAAGTGAATGCAATCTTACCACAACATGCAATCTCAGCTGGAGCCTTTGGATTGTGTTTCAAAAGGGGCTCTACAAACATGTCATGGCACCTGAAAAGTATTCTGCCCTACAATCGCTCAATGACGCTCCTTCCCTTCTGTGCCCCGCCATATGCCCTGACAGTGGTTTACATCCACATATGGGGTATCCTCTTACTCGGAAAAAACTGTACAATATATTCCTAGATAAATTTTCTACTTTTATTCAGTTTATGTGGGTAAAATGTGGGGCTAAATGAATGTAGTAATGATAAATATCAGGGAATTCCGAATCAAACCTTTATTTAGTTCGAAATTCTATAAAATACTTAAAGGTTTAACAAGCTTCCTACCTGCTATTTTGAATAGCATAGAACATACATAAACCGGGGTGATATGTGGTGGGTTTCTATTAACAGAGCTTCCACTACCCCTATAGAAATAAAATGGTCCCTAAAATAATCTAAAAATTCTAAATCCGAACAAGACAGAAAAAGGTTGCCTAGTTGGCTAACTCACTTTTTAAGTCAAGAAAAATACATCCATAAATCGATAAGAAAACCAGCAGAATGTACCAGTATCATAAGTAAAATGTAACTTTTAATAATTACTGATAAAATAAGTTCCCAGTGAACCACAATAGTATACACATCAACCATATAGTCAGCAAAAACACATCAGAAAGGGAGCTCGTTCAGACCTCCAATAAGTCTCATCTGACACGGTCCCCAGTAATACCTCACCATGCCTTAGTGCATTCCTGTATAGCATATGACACGGTGCATCATCTCAAAACCAAGGACCAACATTAATCAGGACAGTAAGGAATAATAGGGTGGATTTCACCAGTCTTCGATGCTCCGTCTCCTGGTCGAGCGGTACTGGTCCGGTGGTTCAGGACCTATTAAGCCCTACAATCGCTTTGTATCCTGACCCCGCAATATTGCTCCCGCCCTGACAAGGACGGTCTCAGTACTGTCCCTTTCAGACCCTGTTAGTCCCTAATATGTAATCCCTACGCGTTTCGTACGTCGTGTGACGCACTCATCAGGGGAATAAAGTAATGTAGACATTTAAATGAAAAGAACAGACAGAATGAGACTTTCCCAAAGAGGGTACATGCAGAAGAAAACCCCCACTCAAAATTGCTCTAGAATTATATGAAGCAACCAAAATTTAGCATCTCATTTAGACCTTTTGGGGCCACCGTGTCCAGCAGAAATATCCACTTTGTTTCTTGCTGTAGGAGTAGCTTGTCCCAATTTCCCCCCCTTTCCGGTCTATTGATTACTTGGATGCCATGCAAACAGATCTTACTGGCATCACCATTATGGACTAAGTTCACATGGCGGGCAAGCGGCGTGTCCCTACCATGAGCTATATCGCCTAGGTGTGCTCCAATTCTTCTCCTAAACTCACAGATTGTTTTGCCCACATACTCCATTCTACATTCACAGACTACTCTATAGATTACTCCTACAGATTTACAGTTAATGTACTGTTTAATCATGTAGGAGTTACCAGTGACTGATGATGTGAAGGACTTGCATCTGTTCATATAGGGACAGGCTACACACCCACTGCACCCAAAATTACCTGTGACATTCAGGTATGCAGCCATACTTAGCATCAAGACTGCATAGCCCACTACATTACTTTATTCCCCTGATGAGTACGTCACACGACGTACAAAATGCGTAGGGATTACATATTAGGGACTAACAGGGTCTGAAAGGGACAGTACTGGGACCTTCCTTGTCAGGGCGGGAGCAATATTGCGGGGTCAGGATACAAAGCGATTGTAGGGCTTAATAGGTCCTGTACCTCCGGACCAGTACCGCTCGACCAGGAGACGGAGCATCGAAGACTGGTGAGATCCACCCTATTATTCCTTACTGTCCGGATTAATGTTGGTCCGTGGTTTTGAGATGATGCACCGTGTCATATGCTATACAGGAATGCACTAAGGCATGGTGAGGTATTACTGGGGACCGTGTCAGACGAGACTTATTGAAGGTCTGAACGAGCTCCCTTTCTGATGTGTTTTTGCTGACTATATGGTTGATGTGTATACTATTGTGGTTCACTGGGAACTTATTTTATCAGTTATTATTAAAAGTTACGTTTTACTTATGGTACTGGTACATTCTGCTGGATTTCTTTCTTCTAAAATAATCTATTCTAATACTTGAAAAATTGTGAGAATGCTGTTCGATTTGTGATCTTTCTAGAGTAGTAATAAAACAAAAGGACACTTCTAAAATGACTATCAGTTTGAAAAACAGAACATATTGAAGTTTGAAAATAGCTAATTTTTCCATGTTTATCAAATTCAACTATTTTCATAAATAAATGTTAAATATGTCAACCAAAATTTCCCACCATTTTGAAGGAAAAGCAAACTCAAAAACACTTGGGTAAGTTAAAGCCTTCTAAAGTTATAACCTGATAAAGTTACACATGCTAGTTTTGAAAAACAGACCTTGGTCATCAAGGCGCAAATGAGCTTGTTCACTAAGGGGTTAAAGTATATGGGTAATATTATGGGTGGGTGCCCCACACTTTGCTTTGACCTTACTTTAAATTTAGTGTTATTTTGCCGATTACAGTTGATAACTTATTGCTCATCCCAATTGTATTTTGGTATTACATTGCATTACTACTGTTCGTTCAAAAATACTCCAGGGATTGGGGAGTTTGTGGAAAACAAGTGCTGAGATCTTGCTCTAACTCCACTTTGTAACAGTAGAATGCATAAAACTAAAAAACTATTTGGCAATGCTGTATGATGTGACACTCAATTGCCCTTCATGCTTTTATTTGTAGATTTGTAGCAGAAATAAATATAACCTGGAAATTTTTTATCAAGACTAATTTTTGATTCATTTAGATGGCCTAAAGCCAAAAGGTATATGTCCTATTATGACTATGACTCAGGGGGAGGCAATTGTTGACTTAAGTGAAATAACATTTTAATACCATTGAGTGTTTATTTTATCAAATTTTAACATAGCCTCACTAGACTAGGTAATAAAACTATTCTCAAGCAATTGCAAACAAAAGAAGACATTAAGTATCTTCCCTCTTTCTATAAACTGCTCATTGACTTTTTTATGAAATAAGAACTGATCCAATTTTATTTGAACACAAAGGAAAAATAAAGAATTATTACAAAAAAAAAGAGTTTTAGTCAAGTTTCCTAATTGGCATTTCAGTAATACTTGGACTGAAGCTATTCTGACTTGCACAGACCTTCATTGTAAAAGAATGGAGGAGAGAGGAGAAATATGCTGTGTGTGAAAGTCAGGCAGAATTAGAGAGATCTGTGAGATACTGCTCTGGGGAGTCTGGGATACGAGCTGTCAGTTGTAGAATTTATTAAATCTGACTTGAGTATAATTTCAAGAAGGCTTTGCATTATCCGAATACTCAGGTGACTATGAATAGAACATCCATGGAATTCCAATTTTTTTATTTGGTTGTGTCCAGTTTATTACATGAGAAAAGTGTACCCTCTCAGGTTTGAAAAGATAGACCAATATTTTAAGACCACAGAAACAATCATACATTTTCCTAGTGACAGGTAGAAAAGTAATTTTTAGCACCTACCAAAAAAAGGAAAAATATAAATATAAATAAATGTCTGTTTTCAGTTTTCTCATAAAATATCCCTTTCTGAAGGTTACCCAACAATAAAATAATTACAGGTTACCCCCTGGTGTGACCCCATAGTGATCAAATTAAATTTATGTGAATCCCTGCTATATATGGACATGTCTATTTTGGTTAATGTTTGCATCCACTGGCACCCCAAAAAAAAAAATTAGAACAATTTTAGGATGTATTTCACTTGTAGTATGTATTCAACTATACCAAATTGATGTTATTTTGCTGTTATGCCAGAAATTAGAATAACAAACGATCAGAGTCATTATCCTGAAATTGGTACCAATGAAAACTTCAAGTTAGTCCATAAAAAACTGCCTCTTAAATTTGAATATTCTTTTGGATGCCACATTATGCATTGTATCAATGGATAGCACATGGTCCGTGGCCCACATTTATCAATACTAGTTCAGTCTATACTATGTGCAGTTTGCCTTTGGAGTGTGCAGGGTACTAATCTGGTGCCCCCTGCACTGCTGGGGAAGTGTGCACCATTTTCTTTTATTTTTTGGTGCACTTTGTTCATGCTGCAGAATTGTGGCGCAGACAGAATTGTGGCGCATATCGGTAATAAATGTAGCGCAAACTCTGACTAAGCACTAACACACCCCTTAGGTGCACATTTTCCCTGTCTTGTCGGACACAGTGCAGCCGCGGCACAAAACTGGTGCAGACACTTTATAAATACATGTGCAAGCGGTTTGCTTGTTCTATTCAGTGTAAAGTCAAACAGAAAACTGGCGTAAACACTTTAATAAATTTTAGAGCAGGTCCTGCTTGAATTTTCAGCTCAGACAGTCTTTTCTATTGTCATCAGAACATGAGCAGACTGACCCAAACAATGATACATGGATCAAAAACAATGGATCAGGAGTCAGTTGTTTTTAGCTCCTTGTGAATGCACACAGGAATAGAAAATTTACAAAATGTTTAAGTACAATTAAGGGTATTAACCCTTTGCTGCAAAAGTAGTGCTTTGGGTAACTGTCCTACACTTTATCAGTCACAGTCTGCACTGTTGGCAGCAGGTCACAGAGTCCTGTGAAGGAGGTGGAAACTCGCCTAGCAGACCAGGGAGTGCCCACCCATCTAGTGCCCAAGATTGCTACAAGCAGCTACAATTTAGACCGGTTGATTTCAGCAAACAGCCTGTGTTAAAGTGGCTCACTGCTGTGCAGCAGCTTCTGTGCTGCATACAGAGTGGTAACCAGTGCTCTCCCAGATCGATTACTACCGATTACCACTGTGAGTCCAGTGAAGGAAGTGGCAGCGTACTACCTCCCAGATCAATCGGACAGGTCAGTTCTGTACTGACCAATCAATCTGATTTGTGGAAGAAGGTGGAGACTTTTGCACACTGATCAGCACAGCCATTCTAGTCTTGAACAATGTGTAGAACAGAGGGTTACCTTGTCTGTCTCTTGTCCATCTAGAAATTGACAGTTGGCCCCTTTGCAGGTATCTGACTAGTTTTGCTGCGTCTTTCAATTTTTTTTTTTTTTGCATGCAGCAGCTGCAGTTTCCTCATCCCTAGTCACTGTCCCTATTCCTGTTCTGGCTCCTTCCCTCCGCTTCCTGTGTCAGTGCAGTGATTTTGAGTACACTATGGTCTTTGAGCTCCCCTGTGAGCACCAGGTGCTGATCGATAACATATTTCACTATTCAGCATCTGTCTTTTTCATACAGGAATCAAGGACAGATTTTACGGTATAAAAAATATATAAGCGTCCCTCTGAGGCAGACTTGGTGGAGGTTTACCCTAGATGTTCTTGAGGTAAAATGTTGAAACAATCCCTATGTAGGCTGTCCTGCAATCAGAAATCTGCGTTCTAGGAATACACCCAGTGGATTCAGTAGTTTATTACTAGTGGATATGACTGGAATGGTGCAAACGGATGTACTTTGTCCACACCTGCTTTTTAGTTGAAGAATGTTTATTAAGAGAATATGTATTTTGGAGGTAGATCTCCTCCTGCATTAAATCCAGAGGTAGCCAGAGATATGTGCATTATGGGGTTTTGCAGAAACTGAGCTATGCTTTTTGATGTTCTGCAGCAGCTGAGGTGTGTATTATGCACAGATGTGGAGTAAGTAAGCCAACATTCTGACTTCAACTCTGACTCCTAAATTTCCCTAGCTTTGACTTCAACTCCAGCACTACCCAAATGGTCACCAACTCCTCCTCTAAAATTCTGTAAAGTATTCCTGCCATATCTGCTCTGCAAAAGTCCAATGTTGCTCCTTCCCTTCAATGTCCTATTCCACTTCCTGCTCATAACAAAAGTGTTGCCACTCATGCCTATTAGCATAATTTTGAAAGTTGATTTTAGAAGGAGGACATGGATAACAAATATAAGTAGATTACAACAATGATGGTGCCTAGATCTAAGTGTTCTGGTTTATCATGCTTGATTTTGATGGTAGATTTCCTTTAAATAATTATGTTACATATTGTTACATAATGTTACATATTGAAACATTACACAATCCCCTTTGAAATCAATGTGCCATACTTTCAACTGTTTTGAAACTAGAATTTTTAAAATAAAAATTCTCATTAAAAGGAAAAGATTAAAAAAATCAATAGAAGATTATAAAAAAATAAAACAATACGAAAACCCGGTGACAATGAATTCCTGGTGACTCCACTGTAGCTTCAAAACAATAGTACAAATGCGGAGAAACCACTAAAACATAGCTGTTAATTAGTCTGAATAAAATAAAGGGGTCAGCCTTAAGTAAATATATACCAATAAAAACATAACCCGACACAGAGATGTATATCAAAAGACCTCATGAATATAAATTTCATGTATCAATCAAAAATGATGGATCAAATATATTCTGGTAATCTTGTACCTTGTAGTTGTTAGGGAAATAAACCATAGAAGTGCAACACCCCTGCCAATGCATAGACAGGCTGGTAGTTGCAAATAGCGCTCTCTCCAGGTGAGGAGCTGTTAGGGGGAGGGGGTTAATGAACCCTCTAGGAAGTTTCTAGGAATATTGTGTAATTGCAGCCGTAGCTACTGCCTGGTAAAGCAACAGTTAACATTGTGATCTGTGACTGTCCAATTAGGTTCTTGTAAAGCAAGCTGGAATCTGAAACCTAATCAGGGAGTATATAAACCCATGCTGGGTGAGAGCACATGGTCTTGGATTCCAGTCAGTAGATAGAGAAGCAGACCCACTGGAGGCCAATGCCTGATTCCTGAGGGGTAGTCAGGAGACTTAAGCATCAGAGCAGAGACCCCCATCTGGACTCCATCTCTACTGGCCCAGCCTGCAGTTCCTACCTGGCTGAGAGTAACCTTCCTGCGGAGCCAGCTTGCTGAAATAAGCTGTTCATCGTTTTTGGCCTTTGCCTGCTGTTCAATAGAGAACTCTAAGTTGATTTGCACATGGTTACCTTCGTCTAATCGCTGGATCATAGCTGCTTACCACCATGGGCTTCCTCATCCATCACCCAGGGATTCATCCTACATACACATCACGGGTTACTCCAGGGAGAAAGCAATACATCAGCCTCTCTCTCCTTATTTCTCATACACACTGCCTGCTGGAGACCTGCCAGGCTGTAGGTCAGCCCTCCGGTTCCTATACCAAGCACTGTGACCACAGTGTGCCAAAGGCCGAACTTGCCAGCCATTCCGGTATTCTGGGCCCCCAATGCCTCCAGGCCACCAAGAATGAGTAGAATGAGTATAATTTAATATGGTACACAGAGCAAAAGGTGCATGCATCTCAACATGGCATGTTTCACTGGTAACAAAAGGCTCATCAGGGGAAATATATGACCAAGAACGCCAAAGTTAATCATGTAGTCATGAAATCAATATGAATTAGTTCAAGAATACCTGATGTGTACAGAGATTCTTGTGGGGATATAGGTTCCTTGCAGAGTTCATAAAGGGACATACCGGGTAAGTTGGTAGACTTATGTTTTTATTTGTATATATTTGCATAAGGGGGACCCCCCTTTATTTTATTCAGACTAATGTAAAGCTATGTTTTAGTGCCTTCTCCAAATTTTTACTATTACTTTGTAGAAAAAAAATAAGGAAGATGTCTACTGCACTAGAATTCTGTCATTCTGGAGTTTGTCAAATCTACGATATCGGCCAGTGTTAGAAAAGAACCGTCTTCTTGCCATCAAAGTGACAACATTTTGATGCTAGAAACTATGAAACAAACATGCAAAACAGCAGTGCAAGATAACACTGCATTCTATTTGAGGCTAGCTCACAAAATTACTAGCTATTGTTTCATCCTGAAAACCATACTGATAAAATGCCCCCACAAAAAGGTTTTATTTGCAGATTGTAAACGCTTATCTGATGCACTTATTTTAGCAAGGCCCACACACAACTCTGAGGCAAATTCTTATATTGGTATGTTTATTTTCTAAGGAAACAAGTTCACATGACACATAGAATTTCTTTCAGCGTTATGATTATTTTCAAAGCCTGAGCATGATCTTGACAACCATTGGGACATACTTCCCTTGCACATAGGTCACATAAATATAAGAGAACCAATTTAATTGGTTCAGGACCAGGGTAATTTCCATCTTCACAACACAATTTATCGCTAGGCTGCATTTTTTAGACTATATAAGGAGCTTTTTTTGCACATGTTATTTTAATGGGTATAACTTTATTTTATGAACTTGCTACGTGATCTTGTTGTGTTTTTTCGAGGGAGATATAAGATTCTTATTTTATTATTTTTATGGTCTCAATTTTTAATTAAATAAAATTTTAGGCATTGAATTTTGAGTATCCAATAGCAGCACCCAAGAAAAATGGTGTTTTATTGGCATGGGTTTTATGTGTCCATTTTCTTTTCTGTAGAAAAGGGTAGTGGACCTATTTTCCATTCTCTTACACCGTTAGGTCTACAGACTAGAAATCATCTCAATATTATGAAAGTATATGTAAAAGTATGATAGACATTGGGGCACATTTACCTACCTGTCCGCTGAAGTTAACAGAAAGTGCATTGTCCAACTCCAATGCACTAAGAACGTGCGCCCAATATCCTTCATGTGTCGCTCTGTCAGGTCCAACAGAGTTCACAATCTTTTTACTGGTGTATGTAATTGCTTGGGCTTGCGACAAAATTTAAATGTTAAATCTTGTGCTCAGTCCAAATCAGTCAGACCGTCCAACAGCACGCCCCCAATTTGCGTCACATAGAAGCCAGCGGAACTGCACCAAAAAATGATCACGTGCACCAAAATGTCAAAAGTGAGCAGTGCACCCCTTAGAAAATGAGCTCCATTATCTTATAGCATGATAGTATTCAGTATAGTTTAGGTTGTAGGATATGTTGTTAAGATTCACAATCACAGAGTCTGTAGTTTTAAAAAATACACTGTTATTTGCAGAGTTGCAGTACTGATGGACACCCTGGAAGAACTCAAGTGATCCCAAGATCGAGGGAAGGGGTGGTGGAGGGGGTTTAACAGCTACATGGCACATGGTGTGCTAGTGCTTGGTGAAAACACTACCCTCAGCTAATGCAAGACATACCTTGAGGTTTCATCCTACTGATATATCCAGTGTTCGAACAATTCTACATCATGTCTTGCTTGTTGGAGAATTGTTCTATAACATGTAGCAGTTAGTGGTCCAGGCTATAGCTAGTGCCCACTCTGATGCCTGCCATGGCCCCCTATACACTTTTAAGTGGTGCATAGCCAGGAATTAAAACTATTTCAAGGTTTGTATACCAAAAATCTGGCGTAAAAACTTAGATAAATTCCCCAAGGAGTCCAATTTACGATGGATTCTGTAAGAGAAGTATCCACACCGATGTCATATTCCAGTAACTGATTATAGATATATTTTTTTTTAAAACCAAATTTGCTTATCAATAAGCTACATGACACACATCTCTTTGTCATCAGCTAACCTATTCCCATATTTCTTTAACGCATGTCCCTTATTTCTTTCCCCTTACAACCACAGCACCATAAATATTTCATATGTGTACACACATTACAGAGCAGTGTAGCTGTAAAGGAACAATTCAATGTTTGATCATGTGTCCAGAAAAATGCTGAATAGTTATGTCACTCTATCTTATTATAAATTACGCTCCAGAAAATAGTAGAAATCTTAATATATATTTGATTTTCCCTTTGAATAGTTGTGTTCTGTCTCTATCTATTATTATCATTTTCTTGATGCTACTCAACAATCTTTGTCAAAGGCAATGAATATTTACCATCCGCGGCAAGGATGAATCTGGATCACACAGAAATGACTCCTTGCAAAGAGTTTATGTAAAAAAAAGTAATGACATTTAATGTAGAAATAAAACAAATTGAGACCTGAGGTATAACCGGCTGAGACTTTAGCAGAAATCTCCACCAGGTCAGACATGGTGTAAGCAGGTCCAACTTGGTGGAGATTGCTGGCTGTATCTGCTAAGAGGGCAAGGGGGATGTTGAAGTTAAAAAGCATGTTTTAATAAATGTCTCCCAATGTGCTTAGAAATACATATCACTAATCTTATGTCAACCAGAAAGCTTTTCTTTTTGTCAATACTGTGTCAGGATTTTGGAAAATGGTGAACTTCTTTCATAGCTACAGAAGATGCAAAAGGTGCTTTTTTCAAAGCTTATCTATCCCCAGCTATGAGTAATGGATTTTCCTATGATGCCCCATAATTCCTGTTACCAAGTCAGGTTATAAGTTGCTTGCAAACAATGCTGCATCCACAGTATGACCACGGTGTGACCAACATAGCCTATCACTGACCTTGTGATCAATAAATTCACGTTCACCCAAGTGGACACCTTTACATCGCTCTCCTATATCCAGCTCTGAAAGTAGACAGTTCAATCTGAATCAATGAGGTCACTTTATTAAATCATCCACAATAAATCAATAATGATCCAATGCGTATGGGACACGTTACACACCCTTTTTCATACAGCACATGCTCATGGTAAATTTAAAACAAGCAAATAAAAGGCAATCAACAATTAACCCTTGAAACTGATGGCTTATTCTGGTTTTGCACTAGTGTCCTTTGCCCCCCTTCTTTCAAAAGCAATAACTTGTTTTTAGTTCCATTCAAGAGCAAGGGGGTGATTAGAAGTGATTAGGATTTTCTCTGAGTTTCCCAGTCAATATCTCGATGCCATCATTTAAGTGCCCCATGTGACTTTTTCAGCAAGATTCAATAGACTATGTCCAAATGAATAAGACATTGGGGGTCATTTACTAAGGGCCCGATTCGCGTTTTCCCGACGCGTTACCCGAATATTTCTGATTTGCGCCGATTGTACCTAAATTGCCCCGGGATTTTGGCGCACGCGATCGGATTGTGGCGCATCGGCGCTGGCATGCACGCGTCGGAAATCGGGGGCCATAGCCGAACGAAAACCTGACGGATTCGGAGAAACCGCCGCATTTAATAACCGAAAATGTGTTGCTTGGGAAGCGCTTACCTTCACCTGGTCCAGCTCGGTGTATTCCGGAGCGTTCCGATGCCTTTCAGCTCAGCAGCGCCACCTGGTGGACGGCGGAGGAACTACCTTCATAAATCCCGTCCGGACCCGAATCCTGTTCAGAGAACGCGCCGCTGGATCACGAATGGACCGGGTAAGTAAATCTGCCCCATTGTCTATATAAAGAAGCCATAATGGAATATACTTCTTCACCAAAGACAATCCTATCCTCCCAGCAGCCGAGGTACAGATTCGCATGCACACAGGCTACCCATTGCAGTACCTTGGCTTGGGAGGAAGAAGACATCTCTGCAAAGAAAGAAATTATGATTCAAGATAAATTTGAGTAGTTCATGGACAAATTAATTGAGGACATGATATGATCCCCTGGCCAAGAGGAAATATCCAGCCGCCTATTCACAAAAAACAACAACAGCTCTGTTTTGTGCGGCTCCTAGTGTGAGGAAGGAGGACACACCTCCCAAACGTCACTATAGACTATACGGGCGTTGGTGGCTCAGTGTAAGGCCATGATCTCCTAGTGTGCAACTACCTAATGGACAATACATATGGCCACCCTACATCCACATTTTTCCCATACCATCACATATCTGCACTTCATACTTCACTAGCAGTAACACTGACACATATTATTCACTACGTCACCTTAGTTATAGCACATTGGACATAGGACACAATTTCACATGACACTGTCACTTCACACACATTCACCATCACGGTGTACACCATGTTGACATATTAGTCAGGTTTAGCTTATTTATTTTTCACTTCATCCCATTTACATCTGATACCGATGTATATTTTTGTATTTATATTTTTGTTATTATATCATCTTATTACAGACATTACTCGTGATGCTGGATCTCCACTTTAACTTTTCCTCCTTCTTTGGAACCCCCTGAAGGGCCCGGGAGAATTATGAAAACGAGAAATACTTACCCAAGAACTATGTCCATCATAATACATCTAATCGACCGGATCCAGAGACTAATACCGCAAGATTGCATCATTACCACACTGTCGCACTTACCTGGAGGTGTGGTCCGGCCCCCGTAAGGGGGTGGAGTCTTGCAGGTGTGTGCCGGCTGGGCGTGGCCCGTGACGCGCGCGGTGTCCCCACATGGAGGTGGAGGAGTGGGGATGCCGTGCGAGCGGCTGGCGCGCATGCGCACAGGCCCAATCTCATAGCAGACCGGAAGTGACGTCAGGCGCCGACAGCAAACCGGAAGTGACGTCAGACGCCGACAGCAAACCGGAAGTGACGTCAGACACCGACAGCAAACCGGAAGTGACGTCAGACGCCGAGATCACATGAATCATATATATAAGAAAGGATCATTTGGTATCCAGCTACCCCTGAGGAAGCCGCAGGAGCGCGGCGATACGCGTGGGGACGTTTTCTCCTCCTTACACACATGGACTTGGGTGATATTTATCTATAATATTCACATTTCCATTCAGCTAGTATGTTTATCTTCCATTGTTCTATTATTGACCTGTACTATCTGCACTTTGTCCATGTGTCTTATTTTTACAGAGATAGGATGGCACATTTTGGGAGTGCCTTTTAGGTGTTTTTAGAGTATACCAATAAACATTTCTATGTTTTATCTTTATTAGTGATTGGTTTTTGGTACATGACACTGACCTAGTAGTTTGTTCAGCATGTTGTGCAATTTCAGTGTTTCTTCCACTTATATTACATACTAGTGGAGAGGCTATCAGCTTTACATACCTAATGGACAATTGGCACAGTTTGCCGAAGACTTGGTGATGTACATGTGTTTTATGTCTTTTCACATTTTTTTTATATAAAGAAAGTTTGATTGCTATCTCTGACTCTGGTCATCTGTTTAAAGAAATATCCAGCCGTCTATACACCCTTATCATGGGGTATGGAGGAGTAGGGCATCTCTACGTCCAAGGAAGCCAGATAGTGTCCAGGTTCCACCTGTAAACCATCTAGCTTGGATAGAACTGCCATTGTGTCTATTATATAGAATGGAAGGGACAGTACAGGGGGTCTCAAAACCTGTTCCAAATACTCACCGCACCCCTGCTTTAAAATTATTATCAGGGGGCGACACAATCGGGCGAATTCCCTGTGAATATCCCCTGAGAGGGGGAAAGCCCTTATGGATCTTGGGTATAGCATAAAACGTAGCTATTTCAGGATTTTTTTTGGACACAAGATGTTGTACTCAGTTTTAGATCTAAGCTTCTTCTACAAAGCTTCTCCCAAAATGATCTTTAACTCCCCTTTAAAATTTCCAGTGGGGTTTATAAACTTGTCATCAATTATAAGCAAATTTAGGGGGTCATTTATCATTAGTAAGGAGGTATGTGCATATATTGTTTTTTTTATATTTCCGGGTTTTGACCTGTTTGATTTATTTTAGAGGTTAATATATTAGGCAGCTAAATCTGTGGGTTTTTTGCAACTTTTTATTCAAAAGTTTCACAAAAGTCTCTGCAACTTTTCTGCAATCCCTTCTAAAGTTTTTCCTACTCATGGTCTGGACTGAAGTTTATTTGCAACTTTTTAACCATGATTTGCAACACTGAAAGATTTTTGCACGTCTAACTTTCCTAGGTGAGAGGAAAAGTTGCAAATTTTGGCACAAATATGGTAATGCACTCAAAAAGTCGAAAAGAAAAAAGAAAAAAATAGAAAAACATTATTTTATTTTTTTTTCACCCAGAAGCGCAATATATAACCAGCCTTTTTTACTTACAATTTTCCAATAGCATTCCCACAATGGAGCTCATGTAATTATTTTCTTAAACCTATTAGCATCTTCTGTACTTACACTATTGCCCCAACAAACTTCCACATAATGAAATGAGATTATTACTGCTGACTGGTAGAACAATTAATCTTACATTACACATCAGAGGACCTTAAAGCGTAGCTATAAAGCTTTAGTGATTTTACCAAATTATTATACGTGATTCCCTCTTTAGCCCCTTATCACCGCCACTAGTTTTCAGCTCAATGACCAGACTCGATTTTTCAAATCTGACATGTCTCACGGTAATTGGTTATAACTTCGGAACGCTTTAACATATCCTGGTGATTTTGAGAATGTTTTCTCGTGACACATTGTACTTCATGTTAGTTATAAAATTTAAGTGATAAGTTTTGCGTTTCGTTCTGAAAAAAAGTGAAAATTTGGCAAAAGTTTGTAAAAATTCTTCATTTTCCAAGTTTGAAATGTTCTGGTTTCCAGACAAGATGTAAAACTACCCAAAAATTTTCATAATTAACATTTACAGAATACTGCCTTTATTTGGGATGATATTTATGCTTCACGGTCATTTTTTAGGATGTTATGAGGTGCAGAACTTTAGGTGCGATTTTTCTTATTTTCATGAAAATTGCCAAAACTCAAATTTTGAGGGACAAATCAGTTTCAAGTGACTTGAGAGGCCTAAATAATATTAAAACCCCATAAATTACCCCACTATAGAAAGTTCACCCTCAACATATGTAAAACAACTTCTATAAGTCCATTAACCCTTTAAGTGTTTCACATGGATTAAAAATATGGACCTGCGATTTAGAAACATAGATTTTTTGGAAAAATACATTCATTTAGGCCAAAACTGACATTTTCAGAATAAATTAAATGATGAAACGCACTGCAACGCTTGATGCCCAATTCCTCCCGAGTTTACTGATACCCCATATGTGGGGTTAATCTGCTGTACGGGAGCACGGCCGAGTATAGAATGTATGGAGTCGCCATTCACAGCAGATTTGTATTGTCACATTGTACAACCTAAACATTTTTATTTTTTTTGGTAATGCGAAACATATGAGGGCTTATTTTTATGGGATGAGATACAGTGTATAAATAATTTATTTTGGGAGTCTAAAGCTATTCATGAGATTTTATTAACTATTCAAGGGGGACACCAACAAATCATCAATTTATTTTGGATGTTAGCATTTTTTCCCCCCGCTCACCGTAACGTAAAAAAATATTTTATCTTTATTCTCTGGTCACTACGATTGCAGTGTACTCATTTATATAGTTTCTTATTTTTGCTCAATTTTCCTGAGAAATTTGAGAAAATTGCATTCTTTTTACTGTTGACAAATTTTCAGGGCCATAACTTCTGTATTTTTCTGTTGTCAGATCTGGTTGAAGGCTTATTTTTGCGAAAACAGTTGTTCTTTTAAGTCGTATCATATTAGGTATGTAACTTTTTTGATCACTTTTTAGAACATTTTTTGTGATGGTGTTTGATGAAAAATTGTATATTATGGGAAGTTTTTCAGTTTTTTTTTACGTAGCTCACCGAGCAGGTTCAAATTGATTTAGATTTATTGTACAGATTAATGAGACGTGGTGATACAAATATGTACGTTTTTTTTGTGTTTTATTTACTTTATTTGCATTTTATGTGTTAGGGAGATTATGGGACTTTTATTTATTATTTAATTATATTATAAAAAGTTTTTTTTTTTTTTACTTTTTTTACATTTCTACTTCTTGGCTTGAATAAGCGATCATCCGATCGCTTATTCAAGCCTTTACACTGCAATACACTTGTATTGCAGTGTATAGTGTAAGTAACTGAGCATGCCACGGGCAGCGGCAGGAGGGATCGGATCCCCCGGTAAGCACACCGGGGGGGTCCGATCCACACGGGACAAACTTGCACGCCGCGATCATGCTTGACCGCGGCGTGTAAGGGGTTAAACACCCGGGATCGGAGTTTATCCGATCCCGGGTGTTAGTGCCGGGTCTGGGCTGTGATATCACAGCCCGACACCGGCACCAGCGAGACCCGGTGTCCCGAAATCTTCTTCTGATGCGCCGCCGTAGAAAGGTGTACGCGTCAGAAGAAGTACTCTTAATGACCGCCGTAAAAACCCGATAGGGCGTTCATTAAGGGGTTAAAAACAAACAGAGTGACACCTACTTTGTGCTAATCGTCCTTTTCTTTCTGAAGTTCTGCCATTTTCTGTTCTGAAAGTGTTTGACAAAAATCTTTCTAACCAGAGGTGAAGTGGGCGGAGACTAATGTCTTTCAGTCTATGCCCTCAAGCCGAAACCAGCTAGCTTGCCCACAGATCCCATTATGACTTGTGTTCTCTCTCAAATTAATTTAGCATTGAATCCATTTAGTTTTCCACAAGTAAATCCAGTGAACACTGCACAGTGCACATACACAATGTATATGGTGACAGCCTGGCAGCTTCCATCACATGGAGGAGCAGGGAACATGTAATAAGTGGTAGAAATCATTAGTACACATGTTACATGCAGTCTATAGCCTGTGCTGTGTGAGCAGTAAGGGTTAATAGCTTATCTGCACAGGAAAGATCTTGTACCTCACTATTCTGTGCAAGAGACATATGAATTCACTGTCTAGGACACATCCAGCTCTGCTTCATACACTGTCACATGGCTTCCTGGGACCTCTGTGAGCAGAGGGAAGCAGCTCCTCTCCTCCCTTGAATCTGACTCAAAAACAAAGTTTACCAAGTACAGATTCATAGGGCTTATCGCCACATTAACATCTCACTTCAAAGATGATTTTCTGGACGATACTCCCAAACTGGGTCATGAAAGCAACACAATCTGGGAGGTGTTCAGCTGCTTCTTAACATATGGATACTGGTTTATTACAGACAAAAAAAAAGATGTATCACAACAGCAGATTTACAAAGATGCATAGCACTGCTAAAGTATTCTGACTTGAGCCAACTTTAAAAAAATAAATAAATAAATGTGCCCCAATGTCTGCCCCAACACTGACCCATCATTACATCACTACTGATAATAGATGCCACAACTTATCTACACCCCATTCCTGCAGAATAATCTCTATATAGATAGCACTGACCCATCATTACATCACTACTGATAACAGATGATGTCACAGCTTATCTACACCCAGGGCAAGTCGAGGCGGGGGCGGCAGGGGGGAGCAGATGAGAGAGAGATAGAGAGAGCGAGAGAGATAGATGATAGATAGAAAGAGATAGAGCCCCCACGAATGATGATATATGCCCCTCATAATAGTGATATACACTCACCGGCCACTTTATTAGGTACACTGTCCAACTGCTCTAACACTTATTTCTAATCAGCCACATCACATGGCGGCAACTCAGGGCATTTGGCATGTAGACATGGTCAAGACATCTCCTGCAGTTCAAACTGAGCATCAGTATGGGGAAGAAAGGTGATTTGAGTGCCTTTGAATGTGGCATGTTGTTGGTGCCAGAAGGGCTGGTCTGAGTTTTCAGAAACTGCTGATCTACTGGGATTTTCACACACAACCATCTCTAGGGTTACGAGAATGGTCCGAAAAAGAAAAAACACCAGTCAGCGGCAGTTCTGTGGGCGGAAATGCCTTGTTGATGCCAGAGGTCAGGAGAATGGCAGATGGTCGAGCTGATAGAAAGGCAACAGTGACTCAAAGCGCCACGTTACAACAAGGTAGCAGAAGAGCATCTCTGAACGCACAGTACGTCGAACTTTGAGGCAGATGGGCTACAGGCAGCAGAAGACCACACACGGGTGCCACTCCTTTCAGCTAAGAAAGGAAACTGAGGCTACAATTTGCACAAGCTCATCGAATTTGGACAGTAGAAGATTGGAAAAAACGTTGCTGGTCTGATGAGTCTCGATTTCTGCTGCGACATTTATGTTAGGGTCAGAATTTGGCGTCAACAACATGAAAGCATGGATCATCCTGCCTTGTATAAGGTTCAGGCTGGGGGGGTGGGTGTCATAGTGTGGGGAATATTTTTGGCACTTTGGGCCCCTTGGTACCAATTGAGCATCGTTGCAACGCCAAGCCTACCTGAGTTTGTTTGTGACCATGTCCATCCCTTTATGACCACAAGTACCCAACATCTGATGGCTACTTTCAGCAGGATAATGTGCCATGTCATAACGCTGGAATCATCTCAGATGGTTTCTGAACATGACCAATGAGTTCACTGTACTCAAATGGCCTCCACAGTCACCAGATCTCAATCCATAGAGCATCTTTGGGATGTGGTGGAACGGGAGATTCGATCATGGATGTGCAGCCGACACAATCTGCGGAAACTGTGTGATGCCAATCATGTCAATATGGACCAAAACTCTGAGGATGCTTCCAGTACCTTGTGAATCTATGCCATGAAGAATTGAGGCAGTTCTGAAAGCAAAAGAGGGTCCAACCCGTTACTAGCATGGTGTCCTTATAAAGTGGCGCGTGAGTGATAAACACCATAGTAGTAATATATAGCTCCCACAGCATAGTAATATGTATAGCCCCATGGTAGTAACATAAAGCCCCCATAGTAGTACTATATATAGCCCCCATATTGTGATAAATAGCCCCAAAGTAATAACATAGCCCCATTTATAAATATAGCCCCCATTGTGTGATATATAGCCTCCATTATTTAAAGATCTCCTGCGCCCTGAGTTTATAAGTACATCACCCACCCCCTGAGTTGATAAATATACAGCCCTCCTCCAGAATTGTATTATTATAAAGTAAGCCGGAAAAAAATACTAAAAGTAATACTCACCTCTGCTCGGCCCGCGGCTGCATTTCCTCTTCTATGGTAGCTGCAAGTGCACAGCATCTTGATTGCAGAGACGCTTGTTTGTTGATCATTATGTTATGCGGGTTGAGTCATACAGAGTGGCAGAGTGGCTCTGACTGAAGTGTTACGCTGCTTGCACATCACTTGCATCAATGTCTATTTTTAATAGTACGGACTTACCAGTGATTAGCAAGTCTGTACTTGGGCAATTTGCTGCCCCATCAGGGGTCCGTCATCTGCCGCTGAGGTGGGAACTCTATCCCACCTCAGTCAGATACACGCCTCCCTAGTCAGCTCAATGATGCCTATGGCATTAAATGTTCTTAGGTGAGAGATGGCCACCCTACCCCCCATATTCATTGAAATCAGAAAACGGGAGACAGATCCACAAAAAAGTTGATTTGTTGGGCAAAAAGACTTATTCCATTTCAAATCAACAATTTAACAAATTAAAACATTTTGGAAAAATTCCTAGCATTAGAAACATTTGTGCAGAAATAATAAATCTTATGATATATAGTTTTAACATGAGTGATATTGGTTACACCCATTAATATTATTATTGAATATCATTTATGTGCCATCTATCCATTACCAGCAGAATTGATGCCAGGATTATGTCATCCAATTTTCAAAGTGAGCTGACAAGGAACAAGATTACTTACTTCAAATTAAAACATCCGGTGCTTTATTGTGTTAGAACAGGTGGTTAGTAATCTGTGCTCTTGGGTTTTCTTCTTAGCTAAAGTGCTTAAATCATGTTTGCTCTTTGACAACCCTAAGTATTTGTGATCATAAAATTATTGAGGATGGCAGAGTGTTTGCACCCCCCAGCCAATGAATCCTTTTAGTAGGCAACACTCAGATTGCCATAGATCAGTATAAGCAATGGAAGGCAGTATTGATTCAGAAGCAAGCAATAATATTGTTAAATTCTTCAGCAGAGTAATATAGAAAGATAAATATGCTGAGTAACTCCATTTCTCACCCACAAATACCTAGAGAAATTTACAATTACCTTATACACACAATTACAGTTAATAGAAAAGAAAACCGTACTCATAGATCCAAGCACTTTTTATGTTTGTTTGTATACATTTTTCACCAATACACTGATACAAATCCATATTACTATTATACAATACATTGCATTAATGCAGATGTCACCATATTGCTTAATTTATATCCAGTTACTGTGATGGCAATCTTTTATATTTGTTACCATGTCTTCTAAAATCAACTTTCAAAATTATGCTAATGAGTCTGAAGGCTGTGGGGAGCATAACAAGAAACCCTCCTGCTCCCTCAGTTCTTCAGCCCCTCTTTGTTACCAGTGGCGGCAGGGGAAATTCTATGCACAGTGTAACAGTCTACAGGACACTAACACCTACGCATGGTCAATCTCATGTTCTTCAGAACTATAAGCATATTTATAGGTGGATATACCAGTAAGAAGAAAAAGAGGCCATGCACAACAAATATAAGAAGATTACCACAGTCATGTGCTGGTTCTATGAGTAAGTTTATCATGCTACATTTGATGCTAGATTTCCTTTAAGACAAAATAGCCAGATAATGCATGATTTATCAGTAAGTCACATAATCAAATGAGTTTAAGGAACCTTTCACCTGATTTTACCTATAACGGTTATGACGAATGATGTATAGATCATCATAATTAGCAGACCATTGCCACATTAGGCTGATCTATCTAATCATTCAGCTGATCGCACTGGCCCCGTCAGTGTACCAGCGTATCCGAGACCAGGAGACCAGCTACATATAATCTGGTCCCTGCTGTTCTGTCCTGCAGGGAGATCTCTCCCTGCTGGCCGTTTAATCCCCTGACAAAGAACCTCAATCCAAGACTGGGTCTGATAGGCAAACTTTCGTAGAACATAGACAGATACAAATGCAGTGTAGATTGCATAAGGGATCAAGGTACAAACCACTCACAATCACTCAAATGGCCTCCACGTCACCAGATATCAATCCAATAGAGCATCTTGGGATGTGGTGGAACGGAGAGTGCGATCATGGATGTGCAGCCGACAAATCTGCGGCAACTGTGTGATGCCATCATGTCAATATGGACCAAAATCTCTGAGGAATGCTTCCAGCACCTTCATGAATCTATGTCACGAAGAATTGAGGCAGTTCTGAACAAGGTGCTGGAAGCATTCCTCAGAGATTTTGGTCCATATTGACATGATGGCATCACACAGTTGCCGCAGTTTTGTGCGTTGCACATCCATGATGCGAATCTCCTGTTCCACCACATCCAAGATGCTCTTTGGATTGAGATCTGGTGACTGTGGAGGCCATTGAGTACAGTGAACTCATTGTCATGTTCAAGAAACCAGTCTGATGATTCCAGCTTTATGAACATGGGCGCATTATCCTGTCGGAAAGTAGCCATCAGATGGTGGGTACATTGCGGTCATAAAGGGATGGACATGGTCAGCAAACAATACTAAGGTAGGCCTGTAGCATTGCAACGAGTGCTCATTGGTACCAAGGGGCCCAAAAGAGTGCCAAAGAAAATATTCCCACCACCATGACACCACCACCACCAGCCTGCTGAAACGGTTGTACCAAGGCAGGATGGATTCCAGGCTTCTGTTGGTTGACGCCAAATTTGACCCTACATCAGAAATGTAACAGCAAGAGAGAAATCGAGACTCATCAGACAAGCAAGTTTTTTCCAATCTTCTAACTGTCCATTTCGATGAGCTTGTGCAAATGAGCCTCAGTTTCCTGTTCTTAGCTGATGAAAGGAGTGGCACCCGGTGTGGTCTTCTGACTGCTGTAGCCCCCCCACGCCTCAAAGATTCGGAGTACTGGGTTCAGAGATGCTTTCTGCCTACCTTAGTTGTAACAGTGGCGTATTGAGTCACTGTTGCTTCTATCAGCTGAACCAGGTTGCCCAATTCTCCTCTGACCTCTGGCATAACAAGGCCATTTCCGCCCACTGAACGGCCGCTGACTGGCAGCATTTTTCTCTTTTCGGACCCTCTCTGTAAACCCTAGAGATGGTTCTGCTGTGAAATCCCAGTAGACAGCGTTTTGAATATCAGACAGCCCTTCTGGCACCAAACCTGCCACGTTCAAAGGCACTTAAAGATCCTTCTTTCCCCATACTGATCTCGGTTTGAACTGCAGGAGATTGTCTGACCATGTATTACATTGACTAAGCACTGACGTTGCCGCCATGTGTGGCTGATTAGAAAGAAATTAAGGTTAACGAGCAGTTGGGCAGGTGTAACCTAATAAAGTGGGCGGTGAGTGGTAGATATGATCTATATATGCCACAAAAATCATCATTTCCCCTGTCTAATATTTTGTTTTTGTGTAAAAAAAAAAAAAAACCCCCTCCCCCACAAAAATTGATATTTGTGCACCTATTGACTTATATATAAAGATACATAATAGTCACCAAACAATCATCAATTTCCATGTTTAATATATATTTTGTATTTTGTGCTAAAAAAAAATAACCCCACCCCCCAAAAAATTGATATGTTGCATCTATGCTGACCTTGGTCAAGCACGTAGTATACATTATTTACTGAATTGTGATGTTATATAAAATGAACATATAAAAGCTAACTCCAAAATTGAATTTAGTGGTTCCTAACTTCCAAAAACAAATGTTATCAAAAAGTCAAGTAATAAATTAGGGTTAGAGACACCCGTTCCATGTGGAAAGGCCTTTCTTGAACATAAAGTTAATTAACACCTATCTAACCTATCTACCAGGCAATGCCTTTCCCATCAATACAAAATGGAATGCCTTGCTACAACTTTCATCTGTTGCCCATGAAATAGAAATGACATTGATCAGCACTTTGTGACAGCTTATGGCAAAAAATACTCTCAGAGAAAACAGGTACATAATCAAAATTTAAAATTCTGAGTCAACAAATTTGTGTCAGAATTACTCTGCTATCTGGGAGGTCAAGCACACAAATATGCTGATAGAAATTGGGCCAACATTTCATAATGGTGTTGCAGTGTTGGATTGTTTGTAATTTATGCTTGATGTGCATAGGCGATCTCACCCTAGAATACATGAAGAAGTATATGGCATTATTTAGGAAATATTCCACAACTTTCACCTTGATCTGTTTTCGCACGCCCCTTCGCATGACAAAGGGGGGCAGATTAGGGGTTATACAAACGCAGCATACCGAGCACCATTTTAATTGCAGTTTCAGGAGATGCAACGAGTTTGTAGAGCAGTCCAGGCTTTTCCATGGGTTCTCCCCAGGATCTCTATGCCAATCCAATTATTAGTAGGTTGTCTGTTTTCCTATTGTATCCTTTTATTAACTGTTGGCTTATGTCTATTTGTTTATTTCACAATTTTGCAACCTTTCAGCATTGTCGCTTTTTGCGTATAGATTGTATTTAATAGTTTTTTTTGAGTTCTACACGCCTCCCAAAACTCTGTAGAGGTGAAGTGTCACAGTGTGTCCAGGGGAACTGTAGACACCTAGAAAGAGTGTGGTTATATGGGTTTTGTGTTGCAGTCTGAGTGGGCATCTTAATTGCGAGTGGTTAGCGAGCAAATGCAGTGCAGGTAGCTCTGTGCAGTAGTGATCGAAGGGCACAGAATGGAGTGGTAGCTGGTGGTGGTGGTGGTGAGTGTTGGGATTCTCGATGCAGTTTGTTTCCCTGACAGAATTAGTTTGATGGTGTGTGTGAGAGTTGGGAGGTTTAAAATAGCATAAGGATTCCATTTGCAATAAGTGCGCAAAGTAAGAGTCCGATTAGTGAGGTTCCTTGGTAAAAATGAAAAAACAAACAAAACCCTCTTACAGTGTGTTGTGTCATCCTTAATCATACCAAGCTATAAACCTATCTTTTTTCCGTTATATTATTAGTACTGGAATAACAGTTTTAATTAAAAATACAGTTGGCAAAAGAACTTATTTAATTGCCTTGTGATTTGAGTCAGTCGTGGTTTATTTTACGATAAAAACGAATGAATGAAAATAAAACTTTTACTGTAAATTACACAAGCCCTCATATGACGATGGCAGGATATAAAAAATAAAAAAGTTTTATGAGTTTGGAAGTTTGAGCAGGGGTTAAACTAATTTAAAAAAAAAGCCTGTGTCCTGAAGGTCCTGAAGGCCATTAAGCCTTCAGGCAAGATATGAAAGTCCTTTCTAGAATTCTCTTTATGTGAAATCTACCCCTTTAGCGTATAAATATAAATATCCAGAGAGATATCTTTCAGATACAAACACAGGTTGTTTGTAGTTTGTGAGATTAAAAAAACAAATAACAGCTAAAAAATATTTGGGAACTGGGGTTCTTTACAAAAAGCTGCAGTTCCAACTATGTTTGACTGCAGGATTAAATGCTTATGTACATCAGAGAATATCGGCCGTGTGATCTTGAAAGATACATTCTTAACTTGTAATACAAAGCAGCAGAATGTTTCTAGGGTGCTATTAAAACTGAAGATAGGGAATCAGAAGTGACTCTCCCATGAAGGCTACATAACTAACCAACTTGACAAAATGACTCATGTCCTGCTAATTTGAAATTCTAGTAACAAATTATCCATAGCATAATACTAGCTTGTGCACAGGACGTTTTTATTTGAAAAAAGCATAGTTCCATCCCCAAAAAACTGAAGTGTCTGTGCAAAGCCACTTAATCATAATTTGTAACTATTCTCTACTCATGTTTGGCTACTCATTCATTAACAATGTGCAAAATCTCACATGTATGAAGGATTATAAAAACGACAGCCTCGGGTCTCTTACGCACAGATTTACGCTCCCTGATGAATTGGGGGTGGGGTGGGGCGGTGAACGTATCCATATGGTGGTGCCCACACACCGCTAGGATTCAAACAACAGGCACCGAACACGGGTTATCGGTGGGTTTTGGCAGCAGTATTCAGCAACCACCTCCGTGTTATGGTGAACCTCTCAATACACCAGCAGCCAGCATGGGTTAGGATGCTATCTCTTGGTTATCTTCCTATCTCTTGGTCCCACTTTTAGTGAATAATTTGATGAGCCTTCTTTCCTCCTACTTACTTGCTCTCAAAATTGCAAACCGTATAAAATGAACAGAGTTGTGAAAGGTATACAGATTATAAGGATCACACCACCAATCTATGGGTGGATTAACAAAAGACGCTAAGGGGGGCCCTCAATAAAAGTTACATATATCTAAATTGTCAGTATCATGGACCTTTACATCATCTTTTAAGACGAGGTCAAGACAAGGGGCATGCTCTACACCTAGAGGAAGAAGAATTCTACCATCACATAGACATGGAGTTACTGTAAGGTTTGAAAAAACGGGTTGGTATAAGACGCGTGCCCCAATTGAGTTATATCCGACACGGTAGTGGAGTGCAAGATATTATTTATTTAGAGGATTAAAAAGGATACGCGTTTCGGGGGTGGTCTACCCCTTCCTCAGGTGTGATAATTGCTAGGCAAAAAAACATGATAAAAAACTAGTTAGAGTATATATACATATAAAAGATGATGGTTTGTTTTTTTGAAAAGATTATAAAGAGTAAAAACGGTCTATAAAGTACAGGTCATTTCGTCGTTTCTTGGTGGAATAATTCATATCATACAAGTACTGACAAAAAATAATTAATAATGATAGTATCAAGGAATACATAAACAGAAATTCATAGTAATATGTAAAGAAAATTCATAAAAGAAAATAAATGTGGTGGCATGTAGGGACGTCTGAATATAAATTAATATAAAATAGGAATAGGGTAAAATGTATAGAAATATCTAAAATATAATCTATTAAAATGTTAATATATAAAAATCATACAGGTATGGGTGGGTGGGGAGAAGAAAAAAGAAGTGTAGAGCAGGCGGGATTCACCCAGCACTGACACTAGTTATGCAAACATTTATGGGCCGTTTCGGAACTACCCAATTGTAGGCAACACCAACTACAGTCACTTGATCCATTTTTTAGAAGGTACATAGAAGACTCTTCATTATTGGAAAGGAAACAGAAGCCAAGCCTTAAGCTTTGTCCAAAGAAATCAACCAGAACATGGGGCATCGAGCTAACAGTAAACACATCTCAGACCCAAATAGAATTCCCTGGACCTGCTCATCCAAGTGACGAAACATAACTCCCATTGATCACCAGCACCTTTTTT
The DNA here is from genome assembly GCA_019512145.1 of Engystomops pustulosus. NCBI lineage: Eukaryota > Metazoa > Chordata > Amphibia > Anura > Leptodactylidae > Engystomops > Engystomops pustulosus. Next base: position 41,442,976 of record CM033650.1, read on the forward strand.
AAAACGTAGAAGTGAAACAGCTATCGGATTATCAAGCTCCCACTACAAAAGTGGTTACAAAATGTACCATAGGCCATACAAAGGATCCGCCGAAATTGCACTTGACCATATAAAAACTTTTCAGACACAATCAAAATCTACAGAGGAAATTTACCGAAAAAGGATATCCACCAGGCATACTAAAAAACGCCTACCAGAAAGTCAACTGCCTCACACCAAAAGGGACTGCCTTATCCCCCCCACAAAAAAACCCTATCGGACAAATCCAACTTCATCACCACCTACCACAGACCATAACCTGGTCAGACTTACCCTAGAACAAAACTGGAACATCTCAAAAAAGACCCCTACATTTCAGAACTACTCCCATCCAAACAACATCTCACATTCAGAAGGGCCCACCCTCAAGAATATCCTAGCCCCACAAAACTCTGTAAAACAAAAGAGAAAAACTTTTATCCTTTTTCCAGAATTAAAGGGCTGACTACAGGTGCAATAAAGAAAGATGCAAAACTTGCGACATTCTTAATAACAAAACACAAAAGACTTCAAAGCCCTATCCACAGGAGAATCATTCAGTCAAACTCATTTATCAATTGGGCTCAGATTACGTAATTATGTCCTAGAATGCCCTGCTCCTTACAAGATGTGGGACGTACGACCCAGAATATCGGAGAACGCAATCAATACCCATCGGAGGCAAAATTAATGTAGTTACCCCTACACAGTGTATCCCGAACTTGCATCCCATCACAACAAAGACCACTCCTTTGAAATCACCCGATCGAAACAAATCCCTACCTCACATCCAGATAGGTTTAACCAACTGGTCCGTAGGGGAGAAATTTGGATCGTTTAAATTAAAACACCCTGACCCCCAATGGACTAAATGAACTAATCGAACTACCTTGATTCCACAATACTCACATACGCAGACTCATCCATTATGATCTATTTAATTATTTAATTATTCATTTATAATATTCATTTAATATAATTCACATCTAATTAATTAGTATGTGCTAGTGAATTGAAACTATTATCCATCCACCCACTTTTTTTTTTTTTCTCCAACTTTATTCATACACCTCTTACAACTATATTATATATTTTTTTTCTTCAATTTTTTTTGTTTTTTTCCTCCTTTTTTTTTTTTTTTTTTTTCTTCTCAACTTTATTCATACACCTCCACTAAAGGCTCTGCTCCATTGGGCGCACACTTTGCACCGAACAACAGCCACACGCCTTAACACGGGAACAGTAAGTCACCTCCCCTTCCACAACCCCCGCTCCCCCACTACCACAGATACTCACATCCAAGGAACTTAATCCCACTTCACTCTCCAACAGCGTTCTGTGTTGACCCGGAACCTCGGCGATCCGTGTGTCACCCTGAACACCGGGAACCGTAAGTGATTCCCCCTCATTTACCCTGCTATCATACGAGATGCTTCTCAATCAAGGCACTACTCCCCGCTCGCATCTTCCAAAACAGCCGTCCTGTGTTTCCCTGAACCTGGCGCTAGGTACCAATAATTGACATGTAAACCACATCATCGATTCGAACCCATCTTCCATATACCCCAACTTCAGTTGCACTGTTCCACGCATCCACTATAGTATGGAAACGCCTCTCTACACATCTTTTGGCTCACCACCCCATACCTTGTATGATATTTTATATAACAGTTTAATAGATTATATTTTATATATTTCTATACAGTTTACCCTATTAACCATATTTTAATATTTAATATCAGAGTCCTACATGCACACATGTATTTTCTTTGTTGGAATGTTCTATTACATATTATTGTATTTGTTTATGTATTGCCTTGATACTATCAATTATGAATATTTTGGTAGTACTGTATGAAATGCATGTATCCACCAAGAAACGACAAAAGACCTCGTACTTTAGACCGTTGTTCCTTTTATAAATCTTTTCAAAAAACAACATCATCGTTTTATATGTATATATACTACCTAAACTGTTTTATCATGTGTTTTTGCTAGCAATTATCCACGACGGAGAAGGGGAGACCACCCCCGAAACGCTAGTCCTTTTACTCTCTCTAAATACAATAATATATTGCACTCCACTACCGTGTTGGATATAACTCAATTGGGGCAGCGCGTCTTATACCAACCCGGTTTTTTCAAACCTATACATCCATGTGATTACCTATCCGGCACTACCACTGTACCGGACCCCGGGAAGACGCAGCACACCCGAGCCACAGCTACCGGAGAACAAAAAGTATCTACTCTAGACGCATAAGATACAAGGTGTCTTCAGGTGAGCAGATACTCTCTAACATCTCATCTCACTTATAAGTGACCTATTGCACTAGGGGCGCCGCCCGTGTCTCGTTCTATTTTTCTTTACTGTAAGAGCAGTGAGACTATGGATCTCCCAGCTGCAGGTGGTTGTTATGGCGGATACTTTGTACATGTTCAAGAGAGGTCTGGGTATTTTCTAGAGCTAAAATATCAAAGGTTATTAGAACAAAAAAAAAATTGTAAATTATTGATATTGATCCAGGGACTTATTCTGACTGCCATATTATAGTCAGGAAAGACTTTTTACCTACTATGGGCCAATTGGCATAAAAAATGTATACTTTGGATTTGATGGACCTGTGTCCTTTTGCAACCTTATTTACTATGATACTATAACACCATGATGGAAATTCCTAAAGAGCCATTTCCATCATCTACTGTGATGGCACATCACCAAGATAACAAATTGCATTCAGGACAGAAGCAGCATGTATAGTATCCGGGACCCATGCCAAAGCAGAGAATGATGGGAATTAAGATTTTCTCAAATTTTACTCTGTGCATGCATACTATTATTGTCAATTACTGCAGAATAGCTGTATTTGAATAAATTACTCTGATAATTGCTATTTTACCAGTGGATAGTCAGAAGTGGTTTTAATGTATTGGCTAGTGTCGTGGCAGTTATACACCACTGATTAAAAAGGAATGGCATTTCTTACCATTATGCCATGATTTGTTGTATGGACATCCTAGTTAACTTAGAGTTCATTAAAATTTAATTGAAGTCAGAAATGATCTTATAGGTCAAACCATTTAAAAAACTGTTTTACAAAAATGTAAAAACATAGCCTTTGCTTAACTTTTCAGGTGACCGTTTTTAACAAAAGGAGATTTTCCACTTCATGTTCAGCTATTAATGCAGCTACTCTGCAATTACACTTATGTTGAGCTTAAAATGGCTGGTTCTTCATTTAGAACACTCACATAATTGCAGTAAGTGTTAATGCCAGGGAACGTCAATGTTTGATTTTTCAGAACTCTACCTTAATGTGCGCTTTATTACCCTGTGATGATTGCAGATACTTAGCTTCATGCACTACATAGTAATTAAACACTTTTAAGAAACACATCAAAATAAGAAGACAGTTAACACTTGGAAAAACACATGCAATTACTCATAAGCTGGAGACATCTTATTTTAAAAATGGCCAGAACTTTAACACTATTCAATGGAATAAGGAGTTGTAAAAGCAATTTCATGTGTCAAGGCTGAAACCCCTCTATGATTTATCATCACTAATATTATCATTCTTCTAATTATCATTACTTCATTATTTTAGTGTTGCAGCAGCCATATGTAGAATACAAGAAAAGATGTGTAAAGCTAACATGTATTTAAAAAAAAAAACTCAAAAAATTGGGATAGAGTTACTAATCGCAATAGTTAGTGTTATCTTAAACCTTGCATGACATTGTTTGCAAAGTACTTCTTTTGTCCAGCTTAAAACTCACTTTTGCCAGGCTTTCTGAGCACCAAGATAGGTGCCTTTTAAGCCGTCACACTTTGTGGATCTTGAAAATTGGTAATACATGGTGCAACAACTTTTTTAGATGCATTTTCTATAAACACGTGTCTCAAACTTCTATGTGTCTAAGTTTTTATCGCTATTCCTTTGCCAAAAGAAACACTTTGATGTTCTTCTCTGTGCATATAGCAGGATAGCTTTGTCTCTTATCTGTAGTGGTAGTGATCCGTTTTCCTAACAGTTGATGCATCTCAGCTTTCGATCATGATCAACTTTCTGGCCCAAATTCACAGAGGGCACCACATTCACGATTTGTGGCGCCCATTCTTCATTAATCTGATGCACCCTGCACAGCTCCAACAGAGTACACCACATTGTTTTAGTGCACCTTTAACATGGGTTGTGCAACACCCATCTGTTGGACTTTGCATGATAAATGTGGCGTACAGTCCAACTGAGCACCGAAACGCCCATTTCAGTTCAGAATTTTGTGTCACATCGGGTATAGTACAGTATGCACCACAAATGGACACTTCTCAAATACACGTGCAAGCAGTTTGCACATGAAATATTGTGTAAAGTCTGACAGAAAATCGGCACAGGGGCTTTAGTAAATCTGGGCCTCTGTGTTTCTCTGTGAACCTCATGGTGCATCACAGACTCTCTAGCTCCTCGGCAGCTTCCAAGCCCTTTTTCTGTAGACATAACAGGGGGAATTAATCAGTGCTTCTACGCCAGTTTCTGGCACTGCAAGAAATTGTGATGATTTTTGTGTCTATACCACCTCGGCGTCATGTGGACAGGGGTGCAACCGTGTTCCTGCCACCTGTGTTTATTGGAGGTTGCAATACATTGGCTTTACAACACATAAGCTAATAAAAAGGATATCTGAACACATAACTGCAGCCACAAAAAACTATAATGCAATTAAATATGTCTGGGTTATCGAAACACTTCTATGAAACACATAATGGTAACAAAATAGGTTTTCAGATCATAGTTCATTGAGATTGTAAACAAAGCATATTGGATTCTGATTAGAGATGAGCGAGCACTAAAATGCTCGGGTACTCGTCTTTTCAGACGAACTTTCCCGATGCAGAGTGCGCTCTCGAATAACGAGCCCATTGAAGTCAATGGGAGACTCGAGCATTTTTCAAGGGGACCAAGGCTTCTGCACAGGGAAGCTTGGCCAAACACCTGGGAACCTCAGAAAAGATGGAAACACCCAGGAAAGACAGAAACAGCGGGCAGCATGCTGGCCTCTAGAGGCTGCTTAATCGCACCATTATGCCAAAATTATGGGCAACAGCATGGCCATGACAGAGTGACAGAATGAAGCGAAGCATGTAAAAACATCCAATAATTGACCCTCACACTATAGGGGACGGCATGCAGGCACGCGGCAGAGCTAAGGAGTGGCATGATGGCGACATACTCTAAATGGACTCAGCTTCACACCAATGGTGGCCGATAGGAACCAAAGGAGGGAGCAAGGAAGCGCTCAACATAATTCGTACATGATAAAAGTTTCCCAGTATATTTTGTGGATTACACAGCAGGGTGGCGACAAAGTTAACATGGAAGCCATGGAACAACCCAAAATCTGCCTGACACCGCTCGTTGATAAGGGGACCATTGTTAGAGGCAGTGAACTAGTAGTAGATTAAGGTGCTGCGCAGTTAAAACTATGTTAGTTGGATCTTGGCATGGAGCTGGCGCTCCGCTGCCAGGCGAGCTTTCGCCAATCCAACCCCTGTCTCTAGGCTACTCCCCAAACAGCACTTCTAGAACCTTTTGTATAAGATCAAGTGTAAGTAGCGTTCTTATTAATTTAGGATATGGCGGGTGAGGGAAGTAAACAGATGCGCAAGAAGCGCTGAATAATATCGGTAAATGATAAAGTTTTGCAGTATATTTTGTGGATTACCACAGCAGGTGGCGACAAAGTTACAAGTTTGATGTGGAATGCCCTGTAATAGTCTCTTGGGCGGTGTGTCCTTTTATCGCCTAGGCACAGCAGTTTGAGCACCGCCTGCTGTCGCTTAGCGACGGCACTGCTGCTGTGCCTAGAGCTACCGACTGATGGGCCATGCCACGGATGGTAATTCGGAGGAGGAGGAGGAGGAGGGGGGTGGAGGAGGAGGAGGAGTACTAGACCTTTGAGACCTGGACCGAGTGTAGCCCCGCAATTCTCTGCGTCGGCAGTATATGACCCACCCAGGGTCAGACTCGGCCCAGCCTGCAACCAATTAAGTGTAATAGCATTCTTACTAAGTTTGGGATAGGCGGGTAGGGAATGTAAACAGATGCGCAAGAGAGCCATGATGCGCTGGAGCTGGCTCCGCTGCAGGCGAGCTTTCGCCATCAAGCCCCTTCTCTAGGCTACTCCCCAACAGCACTCTACGAACCTTTGTAAGAAGATCAGATGTAGTAGCGTTTTATAAGTTTAGGATGGCGGGTGAGGGGAATGAAACAGATGCGCAATTGAGCGCTGAAATAATATTGGTAATGATAAAAGTTTGCCAGTAATTTTGTGGATAACAGCAGCAGGGTGGCGACAAAAGTTAACAACTTTGATGTGGAATCCATGAAACAACCCAAATTTCTGCCTGACACACCTCGTTTGTATAAGGGACGAGTATGGAGGCATTATATGGACCGTACTTTTGGAGGTAGCAATGGAGAAACGTGTGGAGGCTGTTATGGAGACAATTTAATTTGGATAGTGCCTGTATGTGGGCAGTCCAAAAAGGTTTCAAACCAGAGGAGCCAGGTAGGTGGCCCCAGAAAAAATGATAGATGAAGTGCCTGTTGTGGCCAGTCCAAAAAAAGTTTTTCAAACCAGAGGAGCGGGTAGTGGCCCTCCAGAAAATGAATAGATTGAGTGCCTGTAGTGGCACTCCCACAAATTGTTTAACAGAGGACCGGGTAGGTGCCCTCAGCAAATTAAATGCCTAAAGTACTATAGCAGGCCAGTGGGCCCTGTCAAAAAATAGCCAGTTCCTTCGGCTTTACTGTACAAGAGGAAGTGAAGAGGAGGAAAATAGGAGGAGGAGGAGTTGGTAAATTTCGTTGAGCTCCTTCACCTGGGTGGAGATTGAAATTATGAGAAATTCCCGGCATTATATTCATCGTATAAGCGTCAGCCGTCAGCGCGTCAGTCGAAGCCGTGTATGCCTATCGGTGATATCCACCAGCTGCACACGAAACCCGCTCAGAACAGCGCTACGGCAGGGCAGGCAAGAACCTCCAAGGCGCGTACACGCCAGTTCGCTGCCCACATGTCCAGCTTTGAAACCCAGTAGTTGTAGGGAGCGTGTGACTATCTAGGACGATGGTATGGTCAGCATACGTCTCCCTCACCCACCATCTTCTGTAAAGATCAGCCCTACTTCTGCCGAGACTGGGGACGGTGACAGTGTCTTGGCGGTGACATAAAGCTGGCAAAAGCTTGTAAAGCGGTACCCTTGCCAGTGCGGACAAGACGCGCCTGCTCCCATATCACCCTCACACTGTCCCGCAGAACAAGCACTCTACCACTAGCGACGCTGTCAGAGGGAAATACTGTTCAGTGGAACCACCCGGCGGGTATTCAGCAGTCTCACCTCCTTTCCTCTCCAGTGGAGAGAGTGGAAAGATTGTGCTTGTACCGTGGTCCCAGGAGAGTGAACACCCAGTAATCGCGTGCTGGATAAATTTCTTTGAACGCGAGGGTCACGGGATATGGCAGCCTAGCATGGAATCTGCCAATGCGCCAGGTTACCACGCGTAAGAATTCACATCTGATTTCCTCCCCCTCCTTGGCCGACTGTCCATTTTCTTTCCTCCTCCCCAACTGCCCATACGGCTGCCACAAGCTGAACAGTGACGTGCACTCAACATGGCCCCCTGTGTCTCGCAAACATCTCCCCCTCTCCTCCTCATCCTCCTCCACCTCCACCGCCTCCGTAACGATCGGCGCTGAGAAACAGACCTAAGGGTGCTTTGGGCACATCAACAAGGGAACACCGTCTTCCCTCCCGTCGCTGTTGACACGAGCGCAACAGCTTCCGACTTCATGCTGATCAGAGAGTTTTACAACAGGCCAAGCGCGGGATGGTGAGCGATGATGGCGGCTCGCCACTACTGACCATCTGTGTTGACTCCTCAAAAGTTACTCAGCACCTGACACGAATACGACATCCACGTCCACATCACTCATTGTAGACTTGAGGAAGCGACTGACCTGACTACCAGTTTGGTGGAATTGACACTGGCAGTCGATAACTCGCCGGCGCTGCTGGTAAACTCTGATAACATGGTCAGTGTGAATTCACACTGCACCACTGTGTGGGCCACGTCGCACACCAGTCGGTGAGCGGGCAGTTGGAGGCAGGCGCCTGCGCTCCCTGAGAGTGGCAGCATCTGTGCTGGACTTCCTGAAATGCGCACAAGATCCGGCGCACACCTTCGTGAGCAAATCAGACGATTGGGGATTGTCTTGAGAAGAAAACGTGAACTGTCAGATTTACACATGGCGCCGCTGGCACATGATTGTCAGTCTGCCGAGTTGCGAGCCGCCACCAGTTTACGCCGTTGTCACACAACACCATGCCTGGCTTCGGTTCAGCGGTGCCAGCCACAGATCAGTCTGCGCCGTGATGCCCTGTAATATTTCTTAGGAGGCGGTGTGCCTTTTATCGTTATGCGCAGCAGTTTTGAGCACCGCCTGCTGTCGCTTAGCGACGGACTGCTGCTGTACTAGAGCTACCGACTGAGGGCGCCATGCCCACGATGGTAGTTCGGAGGAGGAGGTGAGGAGGGGTGGGAGGAGGAGGAGGCCATAGTACGCCTGAAACACCTGGACCGAGGTAGGCCACGCAATCCTCGGCGTGGCAGTAATTGACCAGCCGCAGGGTCAACTCGGTCCCAGCCCTCCACCAGTTAACTCAATGGCCGTCACCGATATAGTGGCCTCTCGCGGCAGCACTCGTCCACGTGTCCGTGGTCAGGTGGATCTTGTCAGAAAACGGCATTGGCATGGCACGATGATGTTGTCTGACACGTGCTGGTGCAGGGCTGGGACGGCACAATCGGAAAGTAGTGGCGCTGGGGACCGAATACGAGGCGGCCCGCCGCCATGAGGTTGCGAAAGGCCTCGGTCTCTACGCCTATAGGGCAGCATCTCCAGGCTAACAATCTGGAGATGTGGACATTAAGGGCTTGGCGTGCGGGTGGTTGCACTATTTGCGTTTCCTCCAGCGCGGGGTATAGAGCTGAACGCTGGTGGATGCTGTGGAGGACCGTGGAGGCGAAGATGGGGGTTTTTGTGGCAGGGTCCTGGGCGGGGGCTGACTATCAGCTCGACACAGGGAAGGAGCAGTGGTGTGCATGCGCCGGTGAACGGGCTTGTGCCCACTGAGTGGGTGTTTAGCATTCTATGCCTGCGCATATGTGGTAGTTTAAGCTAGTAGTGGTGGAAACCCTGCTGATCCTGGTTTGGCAAATGTTGCACCACACAGTCCGTCGGTCATCCGGTGTTCCTTAAGAACCTCCAGACTTCGGAAAATCATCCCTCGCCGCAGGAGCCCTCGCCACGGGGCTTCACTAGTTGAACACATTGGCGCTGATCACCAGCTCTGGCCCTGCCTGCTCCGTCGGCCCCACCACTGCCTCTTCCAACCTGTTCTGGTCGAGACTCTCCCTGTCCTCAGAGCACGGTGTTCACCCGGCCTATCAACCCAGCTGGGTCTGTGCCCTCACTCTCCCGATCACGCGCCTGCTCCCCCCCTCGGACTTCCTGCCCCGACAACAACTTCACCCACTGTCTGACAACCGTGTCTCCTCATGTCGGACACCTCTTAGACACTTCTGCACTACGTTCAAGAAGGTCATTCATCACCCACAGACTGGCGACTGGTGGAAAACCGGGCATCGGAAAAATTGCTCAGCAGCAACCGAACAAGTGGTTTGTGACTAGTGGGAAGGGTCCAGAAAACAGTTCCTCAGAGTTATGGCCGGTTTCAAATGCCAAATTTTCCGGGAGGGGGCAGACTGGGGGGGAGGAGGCTGAGGTGCAGGAGCTGGAGGAGTGCCGATTTCGGTTGACTGGTGGACTGCGTGGAAGACTGACTGGTGGACAATTGCTGCAAGCATTGTCGGCAATCCACGACATCACCTGTTCGCACTGTTCTGGCCTCAACAGTGCTCTACCACGATCCCAGTAACTTCAGACATGAACCCTAGGGAGTGTAGCTCTGCGGCGTTGCCCCTGCTCCCTCACCAGCAGGGGTGTCTCACCACGGCCAGGACCACGGCCTCTGACCCCTGCAGTAGTTGGAACGCCCAACGTCCCGCCCTCGTCCTCTAACCCCCTACCCTCGGGTTAAACATTTAAAATGAGAGTTATAACTTTAATTTTTTTTTACTTTTTTTTGGTTTTGTTTTTTTTGTTTTTTTAGTTTTAAACCAAACGATGCTATCCCTATTGCTATGGGCTATTTTTCTAGCCAAGTAGAAAGCACACTACTATGCCAGATGAATGACGCTGAGTTATTAAACAAAATAACGTAAATAAAAAGGAAATGGCAGACTGTGCCTATTGAAATCAAACCCGCTAATAAATTTTCCCACTTCGGTTTGCAATGGATATGTGCGTCACTAAGCGCAAAACACGGTCCGCAAGTCTCACTACAAAATTGCTCAACAATTTGCTAGTAGATGCACTGCACAAGTAACAGCCACACAGATCACAGAAATCAATATATATAACGCTACTGTAGGCGTAAGTAGACCGTTTGGATTCTCCTTTGCTATTTTTCTCGCCAAGTATGAAGCAGACACTACTATGCCAGATGAGAGGAACGCTGGATTATAACACAATACACGTAAAATAAAAAGTAAGGTGCAGAGTGGCCTAATGGAATCCACCCCTAAAAACATTTCCCACTTCGTCTTGGCAATGGATAAGTGCGTCACTAAGCGCAAAACACAAACAGCGGTCGCAGCCTCACTACAACATTGCTCCATTGTCTAGGATGCATCTGCAGCAAGTACACCCCGCCAGATCAACCTAGAAATCAATATATATTAACGCTACTGTAGCTAAGTAAAGGCCGTTGTGAGCCCGAGGCTGCAGCACCAAGTATGGGAAAGCAACACTACATGCAAGAGGGAGAGACAAGAGGTGGTGTAAAATAGAAACGAAAATGAAAATCGAGGAAAGGCGACGGGGCCGAATGTGTAAAGCTCTCCCCGAAAAATGGGCCACGGTGGCGGTCGGTCGGTGGGGCCAATGGATAGGGTTGGGTCGACGAGAGGCCAAACACCCAGGCGGGGTGGCGCAAGCGCACGTCTAGGCGCAATTGGGGGGGGGGCGGGGTGTGGGGTAAAGGAAAGGAAGGTGGCCCACTGCAAAGCAAGGTACAGCCACCACAGAGGCTGTCGCAGCAAAAAGCAAAGATAGAAAGGCGACTGGGAGGGGCGGGAGTAAACCGGGGGGGGTAGGCCCGAGGCGAGGGGCGAGCCAAGTGAGGAAAGGCACACGACAGCGGCAAGGGAGAGTACCGGTGTGGGAAAAAAATAAGTGCGGAAAATAAAAGAAAGGGGCAGACGGGGTCCGAACGGGGAAATGGCAAACCCCGAATAAAGTGGGCCACACGGGGGTGTGTGAAGTGTGGAGAGAGGGGGGGGCACCTAAGAGCTATACACACTGAGCAAGGCCCCCGCGAAGGCCGCACATAGATGGTACGAGCTCAAACAAAAACAAAAAAGGGAGAACACGGTGAGGGATCCCGAAAAATGGGCGGGGGGGGGGCGGGGAAGAGTACTGCCTGCCGAACAAGAGCTAAAGAATCGTCCCCACGCTGTGGGCGCCGGACCAGCACAGCTGCTCGTCCGTGCGCATCCTACACAGAAATGATCCCGAGCAGGCGCTGGCAGCGGGGGCGTAAGCGATCCGCAGTAGTTGCAACCGACCGATTCGGGCCATTGCCAACCACTGCGAATCGGACGGGTAGGGTGTACCGGTCGGGCAGGGCGGGGTGGGAGGGCATGTCCCTGGCGGGGTAGGGCGCGGGTCTGGCCGCCAACAGCAAAACGGGGCGGGGATAGGCCGGGGGCGCGACGAGCGGGGTCGGAAGTAGCGGCGAGCCAACAACAGGGTGTCCGAATACGCGAGGCTCGATCCTGTGTGCCAGCAAGCGGCGGTGACGAGCGGTGGGAGGGGGGCGCGGTCATGCGCGAGGCTGGAGGGACAAACGCACGGCTGCCCGGGGGGGGTAACCAGAGTAAACATGTCGACTGGAGCGGAGGAAGAGGGAGCGAGGAGACTCTGGCCGTGCGGGGAAGGGCGGGCGAGTAGGAATGGGACGCAACGCGCAGGCAGCCGGACGAGTATTGTCCCACTGACGCGAGCTCGAGCATTTATTAAAAAACACAGTGAAGAACGAATGAAATGAATAAAACAGGAACCACAACTGAACGTCGAAAGAACCGTGCAGAATAGATTACAGAGTTCGACACATCGTGCGTACTGTCGGAGATCGCCGGACGTTGCCTAACAAAGAGCAATGGAAGGACAATATATATGTGTGAAGAACACATGAGAACACCGGTGACAGACAGAACACGAGACACACAGGAAACCGGAGGACAGGCAACTCACTGTGAGCGGCACGAGTCGGGAGCAGGGCAGAGCGGACGACATAGGGCACGGAAAAACAAAATACATCCGGGGCACGGACTACTGGGCACGGAACATCGGGCACGGAGACATCGGGCCGAGACAGCGGGGCCAATAACATCGGGGCCGAACAAGAATCGGGCAGCGGCATCGAGACATTATCTGGCACACGTCATCGGAGCATCGCAGCGGCACGGAGAACTATCGGCATCGGCGCGGAGACATCGGGGAGACTTTCAGGTGGAGAAAGCGGGATCCCGGACGCGTATCATCCCGACATAGTAAGCCAGATGTGCAGAACATCTGCAATCTTTCTCACTGTGTTTTTCACTGTAAATGATCCTGTTCACTGTGTTCACTGATTTTATTACGATCTTCACTATTCTTCACATCTGCCTACTTGTCGGGAGATAATATAGCCGCGTAACATGGGAAGAATAGAATATGCAGATGTTTTGCATACATCTGCTAACTTTTCTTTTTCTCAATAATTACCACATTTTATTATTTCCGAACCATGGTCCCTCTTGAAATCATGCTCGTAATTCAGACCTCATTGACTTCAATGGGGCTCGTTATTCGAGACGAGCACTCGAGCATCAGGAAAAGTTTGTCTCGAATAACGAGCACTTGAGCATTTTAGTGCTCGCTCATCTCTAATCTTAATTAATTCATGCATTTACTCTTTTATAAATTCTTTACTTATGCCTATATGTACATATGATCTTTCATTCATCACATTGGCCAAAAAGACACTCGTCACATGGAGACACTGCTTCTGTTTACATGATACAATGCTTAAATATGCTCCTATATCATTATGCCAGGCTGTGACTTACGACCCATGCTGTTCCAAAATGGGTCATAAATGTGCTATAGTGACATCCCTACATGTTTTTAGAGTTTATTTCAATCAAGTAGATTTTTAATCTATTCCATTTACACCCGAATGCTGAATATATTTTATATCTGTTTCTGCCTTGTGCATGTAATGGATGCCATCAATGGGGGGAGTCGTGGCCAGCGTATGGTGAATTCCCCCCATATATCTAGGGGAGAGCTGTTTATTCTTTGTGTCAACTCAGCATAGACTACACTTCATGTAACTAATATACATTATTTTTATAACTCATTTCTAGGTAAATTTTTCTTTTACTGATGTAAACTACTTTATCAGTGATCTGCCTCTTTTTAGCCTCTATGTTATGATGTTTCATTCTACATTTTTAGTGTGATTCTGTATTGTTAATAATACATTTAAAGAAAATCTACCATCAAAATCAAGCATGAATAAAAGGGGCACAAAGAAAATGTTTCTTTTTATTTTACAAACACATGAGTAAATACATACATTTTGTTGATTCTTGACTATGCAAAAGAGTGAATTTATCAGGTTATTTTACTAACTAAATGATATATAATTTATAAAAAAAGACAATGGTGGAATTTGTATTTCTATTCCCGCCCAAATTTACAAAACAATGATCAAAATGATCTACAGGATGTAGCCAAAAATTGTGTTATTAAAAAAAAAATCTACCTTTAAAAAAAAAAAATATTTGTTATCCAGGATCTCCTTCCTTCTAAAACAACTTGGTGCCGACCCAGTCCTTTTTTACAGTTGGAGAATTCAACTCTATCTGCATCCTTCCAACACAGATATAGTTGTCAAGTAGAAATCAATAAAGATACAGAGAGCTATGAACTCTCCACATCATCATCGTGTCTCTCTAATACTATGTGCTGCTGGCACAATATAACAACATTATCGCCTGTGAACTGTTGTGTACAGCAGCAGAGAAGAGGAGAGGAGCTACTAGGGAATGTGGAAAGGAGAGTATGTGATGTTTGTTTTTTAACTGCATTACAAAGATGAGCAGGGGCCACACTAAGAGGGGGAGATGAGAGAGGCCCACAACAAAAGGGGGAGATAAGAGGGGCCACAAAAAGGGGGGAACTTAGAAGGGGCCTAGAAGATGAGTAGGGCCAACAAGATAGGGGGTCCACAATGAGATGGGGAGATGAGAGTGGGTCAGAAAAAAGATAAGGAAATACCAGGGGGCCCATAATAAGAGGAGGAGATTAGGGCTATAAAATGAGGGAGAGATTAGTGCAGGAGCAAAAGAAAATGCCTTCAAATGTCTTTCATCGGTGGATAGTCGGGGACAAGTAAAAAAGAATTGTAAACACAATGCTGGATTTTCTTTAACACAAGTTTGCAACGGCAACAGAGTTTGCAGCATGTAGCACCTCCCTGTCCTATGCACCGCTTTGAATAAAAAAGAAGATTCTCTTATTTGGTGAGTGCCGCCATTCTTTGTCTCTTCCTATTTGTGTGAACATTTTTATCATTCAGTGCATGATATTCACCGAGAAGAGAACTTTTATGATCCACGTATTACTGCATACTATTCACTGACAGGAGCAACTTTACAATCAAGGTATCTTTGATAATAATTTGTGATTTATGGAGCGGAATACTATACAGAGACAGGACCTTCAAGATCTTGCTTGATAATGCATTAGATAGTAATATTCCTGCCTGCTCAAACATTCACTTGTATGGGCTCCTTGCATCATACATCCACTGTTTTTATAGGAAAATATTGTGCACCAGCCCACATTATATTTTTTTTAGTTTCTTACAGGCTATTTAACTGCAGCAAAGATTATCTCTGAGCCAAACTTAGCAGAACAGAGCAGCAATCCAGATACCATGGTTGTGGTCATAAACAACAAATAGAATTATAAAGAAAATGTACATTTAGAAAATAATTGTAAAATAAAAATGTAAAAATAACATAGGCAAGGAGACACATTTCCCTTTAGAGTTTTGTGGTGATCTTAGTCTGGTTCAAGAAAACCACAGAGGTCTGGTTTTTGCTGTTGTAATACAAATGCCAAAGCCCTCAATTAAACCTAAAGTTAACATTTCTTTAACTATAATATTATATAATATGTCACAACCATAAAACCATTTCATTTTCTTTAGCAACATGCAATTTTCATTAGCATTCCATTGACCATTGTACAACACAAATATTTCAAAGTAATTACCGTTCTACAGCAGTAATATCCTGATAACCAAAAGGCAAACAAACTGACGAAAATTACACTAATTTACATTTTTCATTATTTATAGTTGTTTATTATAAGAACACTTAGAATGTGCCTGTATTAATTTGTAGAGGCAGAGGCACAGCTTACTTTCGAAACTCCTCATTTTGGGGAATGAGGAGAGAGCTTTCTCTTCTTTACAATTTTTCAGACCAGAAATTGTGTAAAAACCTAAGATACTCACTATAAATTAATGAAATCTGGCTCAGCATGGAGCACAAATGGAAGGCACAGGCCACCTGTTGTTATTTAAGCTATTTGCTAGAAGAAGTTTAATGAAGAAAAAAATTCAGGAAATATAGCAGATATCACAGCTGGTCTAAAATGGTTAAAATGGACCATAAGGCCTGGTTCAGCCAGCACAGCTTATAAACAGTTTTTTCAGTAGGTTTTTTATGG
Organism: Engystomops pustulosus; assembly: GCA_019512145.1. Lineage (NCBI taxonomy): Eukaryota > Metazoa > Chordata > Amphibia > Anura > Leptodactylidae > Engystomops > Engystomops pustulosus. The sequence continues at coordinate 41,458,969 of CM033650.1, forward strand.
GATTAATTCCAAAAACAAGGTTGAATAGAATTCTGGGTTCATGCATGGAATGTTTCTTTTTTATGTAGTGTTTTAGCCAACTGATACTGTGCTTTTTTATTGGGTAAATAAAGTAACATTGAAACTGCATTCCTTATTCTAGACCTGGGAAAAGGACAAAATTTGGAATCACTGGGGGTTAGCTGCTATGAAAGTAACAGATGGCAACCCATTGTAAAAGATGCGATTTGTTGATCATAGTCGTGGATTTTGGTTGTGCTAGCGCAGCTTAACTAACATAGTACAAGGAGACAAGCTTTTTTATGTTGGGTGGACTAGGACTTTCTGATGGTGGCTTTACAGAGCTAGAGGACAATATGATGACTAGAATTTGGGGATTATTTGAGAACCCGCAGGCAACTGTCAGGATTAATGTCCTTATCTCCCATCCCTGTAATATCTGTAACGGGACTAGAAAGTGCTGCCCCCTTCCCTCCCTTCTGTGCCCTTGGGAAGGAATATCTGCTGGCATCAATTAGGTCTAATGCTGAGATCTGTGGGGTCTGAATTGGTTCCTTTCTCTTTAAATACTCAGTGTTCCTTTTCTATATCATGGACCCCACTAAATTGCTATCCACAGTGCTTGAGACTATTCAGGTTTATAGTGCATTTAGCTACTATAAAATTAATATTTATAAAAGTGTGGTGATGGGCATCAATCTGGACCCCCCTGGTTCTTGCCTCCCTACGCTCCAAGTTCTCTTTTAGTGGGACCACCCAGTCCTTGAAATATTTAGAGGTCTATGTTCCTGCTGATCTTATTCAAATATTTGCTCTAAATTATGCCCACTATCTTGACTTGATCAAAGTTGATTTTGTGAGGTGGGGTCGAGGTTATATTTCCTGATTGGGACATATCAGTAGCTTAAGAGATGAATGCTATACCCAGATTGTTATACCCATTTCAAAACATCCCCTTGTGCCTCCCCACTTGTCTTCATTAAATAAGTCTGGGTCTCATCCCACCCTCGCATAGCCAAATCGGTCCTCGTTCGGAAAAATACTTGTGGAGGTTCTGGATCTCCGTGGCTGCAGGGCTTATTATATTGATGCTGTTGCTTCTAGACTAGGTTGGTTTCACCATCGTAACTTGTGGGTTCAGCTGGAGTCAGCTTTGTCCCCATGGCCTCTCTCCACTCTACCCTGGCACCCACCTGCATCTTATAAACTCCTGGACTTACCCTATGTAGCCTCGAAATCCTTGGCAGCCCTGCATTTCTTGACTGCTTGGTGATTGTAGAAATATAGGATGCATTAATAAAGAATGTTTAGGTTGAATATTATAAAATAAGGTTGAACAAATGTCAAAAATTGCAAATATATCCTCTGCTATATCTTGTAAAAGTAAAAATGTTTTTCAACATATCTATCAACAAAATCATTTCTACACATCAAAATTCCAGTCACTGACATGAAAACAAATGGGATAAATAATAACGATAATTAAGAAACCCACGTAAGTGCCCAGCAGTGCATGATTCTATGCTGCCAGAAGTTATAATTAATTTCTTTAGGAACTGATTGCATCGTCCACAGTTATTAATGTCAAGGTGTTTTTGGCTCTACAAATAATGTTTGCCCCAAGCTCTCTGCACGTATAAAAACCCAACTGTGATGGTTGATGGTATCTGAAGCCTTCATTCATAAATCATAAAAAAATACATGAGTACTGGACATAAAGTAACTTGTGGTGAATGCTTACAATGTGAAATATAATAAATGTAGGTTGTCTGGAATCAATATTTTTTTCTTTCAAGGGTCAAAGAAAACCACACACATATATATACACACTAGAAATTAAGAAAAGTGGGTCCCCATCTGGCATATTATACTACATATAAATATTACAAATAATATTACATTTACTATATTTTTATACAGTTTTTTTTATTTACCAATAAATAGAGGACATCAACCAAATGTCCAAAGCACCCAGACTTCTATAAGAATGAGTAACAGACCATATTGAGGGTGTAACAAAAACAATCCTCTGGTAACAAAAGCGCACCTATAGTACCACCAGATACTAGAAGACAACCCTACATAAAAAAGACACAACAAGGAGGGGTGACAATGAAGGGAGGCGCATCAGTAGACATTCCAGAGATAGCACTGAAGAGCAGGATTAAACACAAAGGAGATCATTAGTCAACGGCTTGAGGAAACCTACTACTACAAGTCTGCCAGTTGAACAGTAAATGCAGTAGGGCCCAGTAAGGGGTTGGAGTGTCAAAGCCCTAGCAGACCAAAAGACACAAGTTGACATAATAGAGGCCTGCTGCTTCTGACCATGGGATTCTCGAGGTTGGACCCTACATAGAACTTATGACCTTGGACCGAAAACCTCCCATTATACAATAAAAATTAAATATAAAAGTTCAATACCCCTTATACTTATGAAGTTACTTAACGATAGACCATGTAAATTGGTGTTGGATAGAGATACTTATGTTACATTTGGTAAGATAAATATGGTCACCGGTTCTCCTATACCATGCATCTAGATTTATGAAAGCAGAGGAATCAACCCTCCAGGGTCTAAGTCAGCATCAAAGCATATAAAACATATAAAAGACATATAAAAGGTCTAAAACAGCTTTGTAGTCAACCCAGGTTCCAAGCATATTATGGAATATTAGTGGTTGCAATAACCAAGTTGCCAGTCATATTTGCACACTCATCAGCATCAGCACTTTCAATACAGCCAAATCAAGGCTATTTACTTTATTCACCGGGCCATTTATTGAAATGTATGTGCACCATCATGGTTCAGCTACTGTTATGTAAAATATACCTATTCTGTAGAGTCCACTTGCAGGTTATGCAGAGGATGTGACCCACACAAAAGGTCCATGACCTTGAACATGGACCCGGGTAAAACATTAGGGACTTCAGCTGTCAGAAGAATAACACTAAAGACATCCCTGATGACATTGTAGTCATTATAACACAGTTGGCTTTATAAACATGACAGGTTTACATGTGTACTAATACAGCAAGAGACATATCTTTACTGGTGATTGACTTAAAGGTGAACTATGGCAGATCAGGTGGTCTTTCAGGAATCCTAATGTTATTTTAATTTATTATAAAAAATAAAAAGTGTAGGTAAAGTGAATAGTGAATTAGGTTCTGGAAGGATGGCATCTAGTATAGATAAAACCATAAAAACCTAATGGATTTAAGTGTATAGGGTCTGTCAAAAATTTCAATTGTCATACATGTTATAAAAAGTAGGAGGGGAAACTTTAATGCACATGCGGGGATGGTCTTAGAGGGATTGGGAGGTGAACAAAATCTACATGTAAGGTGCCCCTAAATTGGAGATGGCAGACCTGTAAGACTCTACATCTTTATTATATAAAGCATGAACTACCTAATGTACCTCTCAAATTGAGAGGAGAAAGTAAGGCAAAAGATAATAAGTCCAAAAAGCCTCAGACGAAGGCTCATTCCGAGCCGAAACGCGCATCGGGGCGGCAGTCATCCCGGACATCGTGACCACCATCACCTCTACTTGGTAAGGACAGGCTCTATCACTGCTGTATGTTTCTAGCAACCTTTGTTTTTCACTAACATTTGGCCATTAACATTTAACACTGATATGTACATCGATGGACTAAATACTGCTAATTGCCTTATGTTTGTTGAGACCAATCCTTCCTCCCTTTTAGTTACACTACACTGTCCTTATGTCCGGGTATGCCTGCCTTCTTCCGCTGTACACCATCTGACAACCCTATTATACATAATACAATGATTTTTTAACCCTTTAATTGCATATTCTTTGTTATTTGAATGCAAAAATAAAGTTTATTTAACTTTCATCTCCTTTTGGACTTATTATTTTTTGCCTTACTTCCTCCTCTCAATTTGAGAGGTACATTAGGTAGTTCATGCTTTGTATTCTTCCTGTGAGGCATTTGCTTAGGTGTGACAACCTTTACTGGACCTATAATTAAATATAGATACCCCCTTCCAGACTTATATACTGGTCCTTTCATTTATCCTGTCTTCAATATTGGCTTTATTTATCTTTATTATATAGTAGTCACCTAAAAAGTTTGCATAACCCTAAAAGTAGTCAAGAGAAAACATATTTGCATATTTCCCGTAATTCACCAATGGAGCGACAAGGCAATGGAGTTTCCTTAAGAAGTTTTATTACTTTCAAATCATACAAAATGATGGACCAACTTATGCAGTGTTTTCTTTATAGGGAGAACATAAAATGATAATCATTTAAAGAGATATATTAAACAGTTTCTTCTGTCCCTTGTACTATTATTTATTCTCTTCCGACTAAAATGAATACATGTATACGTCATACATGTTTTATACTCAGTATGTTCTTTGGTAACTCAATCATTATTTACAGATGGGTAGCAGAACATTATAAACTCATCGAAATTTTATGGCCCAGAAAATGATAAAACTAATTATTTTAATAACTGATTAAAGCCTACAAAAGTGTATCCCACGTTCAATCAAGTCTGATGCATATTGTTTGAGATATTCTGTTCCAGCTTGTCCTCATTCAGAAATCTACTGTGAATGCTGTAGGCAAAGCTGCAATCAAGCAGTTGTGATTTATTAATACTAAGCCCCAAGATAATATTTTGTAAATAATGAGCATCTAATATCATGTATAATTTCTGACATCTGTTACCCAAAATCTGCTTACTTTTTATCCTCGGAAATAGGATGCATGCAAAGCATTCACAAAGGATTTAGATACCAAACTCAAACAGAACCCCAGTGAAAACAGCCTGTTTAGAAAGCTTGCTCCGCACTTTTAACTACTCATGTGTTTTATTAGGGATTGACAAGGAACACAAAATATAATGAGGAAGTAAATCTGCAATGCCGCTGAGGTGAGTAATTATATTTTAAACATTTTCCTTCCCTTATGTGAATTTGCTGGTAATAAAAAGAACACACCCAGAAACTTTATTAGGAAAGCTAATCAGCTAGTGAGTATTCTAGGCCTCCTGCAATAAATAAAGATGAAACCGCATAAACTAAGATACAAATCTTCAAAGTGGCTGCTTTTCAGGCTCTCATAAAAGCAAAACTGTTTTTAAATAAAGTAGCTGTAAAACAAATTGCTGTATGGTTAGTCACTGACCTTACAAATTATACCTTTTTGAGATTACAAGCCCTTTAGTTAAAGGACAACTATTCAGACCCAGGGTTACGCCAGCATTTACATCTATAAATGTACATGTATTTGAAATTGTAAAATGCCATTGGAACCTGAAGACTTTTGCTGGACCTCTTTGTGCCTCTTTAAAATAGAGTATACACTGGAGGCAATGTAGTAGCTTCTACAAAGAGTCATACTATTCTCTGCAACTAAATTTGTCAGAAGTTGTGCTTTTGACTGTAATTTTGTACTTAGTTTGCATTTTGTCCTGCATTAGTCTAAACACTGTCGTATTTCAGTCCTGGCGGTCTTAATTGTCCATGTCTAGACTGGCCTGACGCCTATTCCTCTCTTCTTCCTCCATTGCATCCTGCACATTGCATTGCATCCTGCAGCCTGAAGAGCTTTTTTGAGTAAGTAGAAGATGGGGATGGTAGTGCTGACAATAGTCCACCTTCTATACCATCATCCTTCAATGCAAATTCTTAAAAATTTTGCAACTATGTCTGAGGCAGAAGCTGGTGAATGGGCCATATAATCATCTCCAGGAGAGTCATCATACAGCATGAGTGACTGCTCCATGACTTTTGCTGTTCTGAAGAATGGCTCTGTACTTTCAACAGGGGTTGAGCATGACAAAGTTAATCACATGGAAGTTGAGGCATTATCTGCCATGTAGTTGACCAATGCTCAAATTTGTGTGGCCTATGCTGCACACCCGGGTGTCGGCTTGAACCAGAGGAATTCGTAAAAGGCAGAGATGAAACACATCCTCTCCCTACAGCACCAGCTCATCACCACTTGCTGAAGCAGCACCATGGCCATGTCCCTGTCCCTTAATTCCTGCTTTTCTAATTTTAAAACACATGCAGTACTGACTGAGGATTTATTTGTAATAATAACAATGACACTACAAGTTAATACTATATGAGGATATAAATAAAATTAGTACTTTAACTAACATTGTAAACTGGAGTGTAGTACTATATGATGCAAATAGTGCAAAGACTGGTAGCAATCAGCCCTCCTTGGATTCAGGCCTGCATCCCTGTGATTCCTCTATCCTTATAACGAACATCTTATAGAGATGACCGAACATACTCGTCCGAGCTTGATGCTCGTTCGAGCATTAGTGTACTCGAAACTGCTCGTTGCTCGGACGAATACTTCGCCCGCTCCAGAAAATGGCATCTCCCGCCGTTTTGCTTTTTGGCGGCCAGAAACAGAGCGAATCACAAGCCAGGAGACTCTGCACTCCACCCAGCATGACGTGGTACCCTTACACGTCGATAGCAGTGGTTGGCTGGCCAGATCAGGTGACCCTGGAATAGACTAGCCCCTGCCCGCGCTGCTCGGATCATTCTGTGTCTGGATGCCGCTAGGGAGAGAGCTGCTGCTGGACAGGGAAAGCGTTAGGCTGTTCTATTAGAATAGTGTTAGGCAGGAGTGATTCTACAAGAACCCAACAGCCCTTCTTAGGGCTACAATAACGTTATACATTTTTTTTTTTTTTTATTTGCAGCTAGTACCATATTGTGAGGAAGTTGCAGGGGACTGCACCGTGAGTGTTTATCCTCGTAATGAACACATACCCTTCTCATAATCACCGAAGTGGAGACAATTTATGAGGGGTGGGATGTTCTAAAGTAGGACAAGTCTGCCATTCACTTATTTACGTTGGTTTTCGGGTTTTACATACTCGCGTCATATCTCTAAGGGCATACGTAGTGGGCTCTACTGGTGGCTAGAAAAATCGGCCATAGCAATGGGATAGCATCGTTTGGGTCTTAAAACTAAAAAAACAAAAAACAACAAAACCAACAACAAAAAGTACAAAAAAAATAAAAGTATGAACTTCATTTTAAAATGTTTAACCCTAGGGTAGGGGGTAGAGGACGAGGGCGGGACGTGGGCGTTCCAACTACTGCCGGGGTCAGAGGCCGGGTGTCCTGGCCGTGGTTGAGCACCACCTGCTGGATGTAGGGAGCAGGGGCACGCCCGCAGAGCTGAACACTCCCTAGTTCATGTCTGAAGTTATCGGGATGTGCTAGACATTGTTGATGCCGAACGTGTGAACAGGTGAGTGGTCGTGATGTGCCGACAATAGGCTTCGAGCATTTGTCCACCAGTCAGTCGTGTCTCACGTCAGTCCACCACAGTGTTCACCCCCTCGAAATCGGCACTCCTCAGCTCCTGCACCTCAGCCTCCTCCCCCCCATCGCCCCCGTCCCAGGAAAATTTGGCATTTGAACCAGCGCATCACTCTGAGAAATGTTTTCTCGGAGCCCTGCCCACTAGGTCACAAAACCCACTTGCTGTCCGGTTGCTGCTGAGGTCAATGTGTCCCATGCCCAGTGGAGTCTCACATGTGATCGCAGCAGTTGGTGGGTGAGATGACCCTGTCTTGGTCAGTGCAAGAAGTGGGAAAGAGGTGGCCGACATGGAGGAGACACGGTGTCCAGACAGTGGTGGACATAGGTTGTTTGTCAGGGAGCAAGGGAGGAGACGAGCCGAGTGCGGATGGGTAGTAGGGGGATCAGAGCTGCGCCCACCAGCTGGGTTGAGAGCCGGGGGAACACCAGTGCGTCTGAGGACGAGGGAGCAGTCTTGCGACAAACAGTTTGGAAGAGCAGGGTGGGGCGACGGAGCGGCAGGCAGAGCTGGTGAACAGCGCCAAGTGCCTGAGTAAGCGCCTCGTAGGCGAGGAGCTTGCGGCGTAAGGATCGATTTCGAAGTCTGGAGGAGTCTCTTTAAGGAACAACTGGTATGACCGATGGGACTGTGAGGCAACATTTTGCAACTCAGGTATGCAGCGCGGGTCCACCACTAGCTAAACTACCACCGTAGCGCAGGCATTTAATGCATGCTGACACCACTCATGGGCACCAAGACCCGTCACCCAGCCCTCATGCACAACCCACTGCTCCTTACCTCATGTGTCAGCTGAGTCAGCCCCCGCCCAGGACCCGCCTCAAAAACCCCCATGTGCGACCCCCGTCCCATCTCCACAGCATCGCACCACGGTCAGCTTACTCATACCCCAGTACGCTGGGAGCGGAAACGGAAATAGGTGATCCCACCCGCACCAGTCCAAGCCCTTAATGTCCACTCTCCAGATTGACTTAGCCTGAGATGGGCCCCTATAGGCTGTAGAGACCGAGCTTCGGCACCTCTCATGGGGCGGGCCCGCCCTCGGTATCGGTCCCCGACGCCACTACTTTCCGATGTGCCGTCCAGCCCTGCACAGCACGTTCAGACACATCATCCGTGCCCTGCCACCAGAGCCGTTTGCTGACAGGTCCACCTGACCAGGAACACGTGGACGAGTGCTGCCGTGCCAGAGGCTCGATTATCTGGGTGGACAGGCACATTGAGGTTAACTTGGTGGAGGCTTGGGAGCCACCCTGAGACTGACCTGACGGCGGTTGGTCAATTACTCCTACGCCGAGGATGCGTGGCCGTCATCGGGTCACACCGCGGGTCAGGCTCTTGCTATGCCCCTCCTCCACCCCCACCTCCCTCACTCCCTCTCCTACTACACAGCGGGTGGGCAAGCGCCCTCCAGGTCGGTAGCTAGCCTGAGGTCACACAGCAGTCCGTCGCTAAGCACAGCAGGCGGTGCTCAAACTCTGCGCATGAGCCGAGCGATAAAAGGCACACACACGCAAAATCCTCCTAACCCGCACAAATTTACGGGCATCACGGCGCACACTGATCTCATAGGACTGTCAGCACCATGCTGTCAACCTGACGCCAGCGCAATGGTGTTTGTGTGGACAACGGACGGAAACATGGGGGAGAGAGGGAAAATATTATCTGGACTATAATGGAAAAAAAGGGGCCGGGAAGGGACACACAGGTGGGGAAATAAATGAGGTCAGGCGTTTCCAGAACTCAGAACATCACCCCACAAGCTTGGCCCGGATGGCTCAAGAAGGGGCGCAGAAGCTGTGCGCAAGTTAGGAAGTGCGCAACAAAGTGGATCGCCACGCTCAGGGCAGCGCAGCGCCGCTCCCCCAAGACATGGCTCAACGCTAGTTGCTCGTAGACGTGCCCAGGAGGGGTTAATTCAATGATTCACATGTGGTATCACACGAGTTAAACACGCGCAGGACGAGTGTAGACTGCCAGATGTCAACTTCCACCAGAACCTGGTAGTAGGTCAGGCAGATCCGCAATCGACAATGAGGAGTGGACGTGGATGTCTGATATCTTCAGGTGCTGAGTAACTTCGAGGAGTCATACACAGATGGTTCAGTGGCGATGCCGCCATCCTCAGCGCGCCACCAGCCGCTGCTTGGACTGTGTGAAATAACGCTCTGCGAGCAGTCATAGGTTTGATAGCTGTTCTGCTGCTTCCGTCACGAGACGGTGATTAACGATTCCCTTGTTTGATAGCAAACTCACCCTCAGTTCTGTTTCCAGGCACCGGTAAGGAGTGGAGGCGAGATGCCTTGGTGTCGCGTGATACACAGGGGGGAACTCTTTGTACTCTGGGTCTCCTACCGGTTCTGCGAGGACAGGGGCGATAATAGACAGAGTGTGAGGCGGAGGAACAATGGGACAGCTTTCAGTGCCAGGGTGAAGGAGGCAAGTGCATTACCTTGACGCGCTGGACTCGGGCGAATCATGGGCACACAAGTTGCATTCAGCCGAGGCCGCCTTCCCCGTGACCCTCATGCGGTCACGAGACTTTCTGTTCCAAGCACCGATTACCGGGCTGTTACATTTGATTTCGTACCCGGGCACCCCACGGGAAATCACCACGCAAACATCTTGACCACTCTCAGACCTACGAAGGAAAGGAGTCTGAGAATGCGCAATGACCATCAGCACCCGTGTGCACAGAGCGAAACAATATGCCATTTCTGACAGAGCCTGCTACCGCAGAATGCCGTCAGTTTCTGCGGACAAGAGCGGAGGGGGGTCGAGTCGGCGAGAGGCAGACGTGTCCAGCTGGCAAGGGTAACGCTTTACAAGGCTTTGCCAGCTTTATGTCACCCACAGCAAGACATGTCACCTGTCCCCAGTCTCGCAGAGTAGGCGCACTTTACAGAAAGTGAGGAGGGCGTACGTAGCTGACCATACCATCGTCCAAAGGCACACAGCTCCCTACAACTACTGGGTTTCAAAGCTGGACATGAGTGGCACGAACTGGCGCTGACGCCTTGGAGGTTCTGCCTGCCCTGCCGCTAGCGTCTTGTCCGAGCGGGTTTTCAGTGCAAGCTGGTGGCACATCACCGAATAAGCGTAACGCCTGTCGACTGACAGCGCTGACAGGTGACGCTACTATAAGATGAATAAAGCCGGATTTCATCATATTCCAATCTCACCAGGTGAAGGAAGCTCAACCTGAATATTTCATGCACCTCCCCTCCTCATTTTCCTCCTTTCCTCCTCTTGTACACTAAAGCAGATGTGAAACTGGCTATTTTTTGACAGGGCCCACTGAGCTCGAGCTATAGTACTCTATGCACTTTAATTCTGGAGGGCACCATACCCGTCCTCGTTTAAAAATTTTGGGATGCCACATACAGGCACCAATCATTCAATTTTCTGGAGGGCCACCTACCTCTCCTCTGGTGTGAAAACTTTTTTGGACTGCACATACAGCACATCAAATTGAAACTGTCTTCCTATGCAGCCTCCACACGTGTGTCTCCCATTGGCATCCCTCTCCAACAAGTCGCCTAGAGCTGCCTCCATCACTTGTCCCCTTATCAAACAAAGAGGTGTATCAGGCAGAAATTTGGTGGTTTCATGGATTCCACACAAAAGTGTTAACTTGTCGCGCCCTGCCGTTGTTATCCACAAAGAGAATACTGGCAAACTGTTTATGATTAACCGATACTAATTTCCAATTCACGCTTCTTGCGCATTTTTACAATTCCCTCCAGCCATATCCTCCCAAACTTATAAGACCGCTACTACACTGAACTGGGTGGAGGCCTGAACCGAGTTGACCCTGGCTGGGTAATATACTGCCGACGCCGATGATTGCGGGCCTACCTCCGTCCAGGTCCAAGCTACCTATACTCCCCTCACTCACCCACTCCTCCACATTCCTCCCCGATTACCATCTCACGGGGGCATGCGCATCAGTCGTAGGTCCTCGGAGCACAATTTTTAAAGCAGAGTGACGTCGGCCAAAGTTACTCGACACGCCAGGCGGTGCTGCAAACTGCTGAGCCTAGGCGATCAAAGGCACACCATCCGCCAAGACGCGTATACATGGGATTCCACATCAAAACTTGTTAACGGTTGGTCGCACACATCTCCTGCTTGTGTATGCTCACAAAATACGGCAAACTTTTATGCATTTTACTGATCTTATTTCGCGCTTCATTGCTGCATTGTTTAACACTTCCACTACACCTGCATATCCCCAAACTTCATAGAAAGACTCTACACTGACTTATACAAAGGGTCTAGAAGGCGTTTTGGGGAGTACCTAGAGACAGGGGCTGGATTTGCGCAAAGACTCGCCTGGCAGCCGGAGCGCCGCATCCCATCCAATGATCCAATAACATAGTTTTAACTGCACACCTGATCTGACTACGAGTTCACGCCGACCCATAGGCCCTCTATATCAAAACAGAGCGTGTCACCCGGCGATCGTTTTCCTACGGTGTCACCCAACAAACTGCCACCCACTCCTAGGGGTCATGCGCCCGTCGCGCATCATGGTGGAGACTAGTTGCAAGTCAGAGAGAAGCGCAATATGGATGCACCCCAACTGTCAGCTTGTAATCAGGGAATCTCTCCTCTCTCAGGCTGCGCTACGCCAATAGGCGTCCACCACTTATCCAAACGAGCGGTGCTTGTGGCCTCATTTTTCACGGGTGTTTCACCAGGCTACGTATGGACTTGGTCATCTATGTTCGCCTACTATCATGTGCTTGCTGTCGTATCCACTAAATATACCACGTCACCCTTGTTCACAGAGCGTAAACATAACTTTCCAGGCGCTTCGGAATGGATCAGACCCTTCCTTGGTTCCTCTCTGCCACCCACATTGGTGTTGAATCCTGAGTCCATTTAGGGTATGTCGCGATGCACTCTCCTTCAGCACCTGCCGCTGCCGTCTGGCAACTGCCATCGCCTCCCCTATAGAGTCAGGGTCATATATGGATGTTTTTTACGACTATCTAGTCTCTACTGGTCACTGACTGTCAGGCCTGCTTGTTGGCCCATTAATTCGGGTGCATAAGGTGCGTTTAAGCAGCCTTCAGGAGTCTTGTCAATGCTGCTGCGGCCATCCATTGACGTGGTGTAGTGCACTGCGGTGATGCTCCACGGGGTGTGTTCCAGGACTTTTCTGAGGTCCGGCGTGCAGAGGCGTCCATGGTCCAGACACTCTCGAAAATATCAGGCAGCCCCAAGTGGACTGCGAGGGGGCGTCAGTCTAGTCGGACGTAGTGCACCATCGAGCCATCGGGAAAAAGGGTCTCGCGAATATAGCAGTACCCGAGAGTTTTAGTGCTGCGTTGGTCATGCTTAATTATATATCCATTGACAGCATTGTGGAAGAGATCTATGGTGGGAAACACCCTGGAGTGTGTTATAAAACTGGCACCTACTTTGTATCCCCTCCTACGCAAGTCTCTTTCTGTTTCCATCTACTGCCTCCAAACAGCCTTTAGAAGGTGTCATAAATAATTTTCCATTGTTAACCAAATCAAAAGAAGTTAATGAAGATAATGCTAGAACTTTCTCCTTTGCGGTAGGTAATGCAATAGACCCGGAACTAATAAAAAATTATAAAATATATTATCAAACCTTTTGCTGACCTTGTGGACTCTATACCAGCTAGCCAGTCACAGCCATTCTCAAACTGGGCATGGCTATGGTCGCTAATGGGCTGCAACTGGTGATTGTCATTCTCAACCAGCATTGATCCCTGTGCTGGTCTGGTCGGGAAGGGCACAAAACATACTGCCTCCTCTCACATAAAACACACTCTTCGATACAGATATGACCCGACACATTTCTAGTGATAACAACTTTCATCATTGGATAATAGTTGGTATTAAAGTACAGATGCAAGCAGTGTAATCTCCCGTTGGTGCCGGGTCTGGAAGATGCCAGGGACTTAAATTCTATACTCCTATACTTTAACCAATCCCAGCCTCACACTGGCACACTCCTCCAGCAAATTCCTACACCCACCCCTTCAAGATTGTGGAGGACATGACTTTAAACTATGTCAGAGACCTCTCTGGTAATGTGACCAGAGAAGCTCTAGCGTCACACGTTATGAGACCACTCCTCTCTATGACAGGAGCGTCTCATTGCTACGGTAAATGGGAACCTGAAGAATCAAGAACTCAGGGTAACCATTCAGATTTGAAGCCTGAAAGCACTCAACTACCCGCAGTGGCAGATAAGGTACATAATAATAATAATAATAATAATAATATTGATTTGTTCCTTGAACTAAAAATAATTCCTTTATGTATAGTCGCTCTGCATTATGTCAGCACACACAGTGCTTTGCTTTCTACACAGTCTAATGACTATGAAGGCCTCAAGGCCTTGAGACCACAGTATCTAATAACCGACTCCCCAAGAACAATCCACACTTTATTCGTTGAGAAGCAGAAAAGTTCTGTTAACATAGCATTCCCAGATAACGGGTAAAATTTTTTGGTCGAAACTGCCCAAATGAAGGTCATAATGTGAGAATGCATCTTACATGACACCCAGTGTTGGTGCCCCCATGCGGTTTTGATTCACGCACCAAGTTCACCTTAAAGACGGCTGAGGGCATTTGTCAAGCTGTTCCTTACTACGAAGCTGATTAGTTTAGGAGTACAACTTAAAGGAAACCCTACCGACTTGAAGTGGACAGGTAAGAGAGCTGAACTCGCACCGAAACTAGTGGCCCGCTGCTGGTTTGGAAAATGCTGGGTTTTTAAAGATCTATAGTCCCTCCCAAGTAACATGCTTGCCCCGCGCCACTCCAACCATATTTGGACAGACTACAGAACTCAGGGTAACCATTCAGATTGAAAGGCCTGAAAGCACCTCCACACTACCCCAGTCGCAGATAAGGTACATACTTGATTTTCTTACTAAAGTATTACCTTTATTATATAGTGCGCTTTGCGATTATGCAGCACTACTACACAGTGTTTCACATGCAGTGCTAAGGACGACTGAAGAGCCTACAATGGCTGTTGACCATCAGTATTCAAATATAATACCGTCTCCCCAGAATCGAACATATCTCGTTAGAGAGTAGAAACAATTGGTTATAAGCACATGCAGATAGTGGTAATAATGGTTTTCAAACTCAAAAGTAAGGTCATATGTGGATAGGCATCAGTACATACACCCATCGTTGGTGCCGCCCATGCGGTTTATGTTACCACAAGTTCAGCTAAAGTACATCTGAGGTACCATGTTGTGCCAGATTTGGGCTTCCTGTCGAAGGCCTATATTATAAGGATTAATTAAATCGTGTAGGGAAACCTACCATTGAAGTGTGACACGGAATAAAGAGGGAACTACGGATAGCTAGTGGCGCTGGGTGTGGGGGAAAACGCTGGGGTTTTAAATATGCTTGACCGTTCCCCCCAAGTAGCATGCGGGCCACACTCAACCCAATACCCTGCAACAGTTGACCAGCCGCCCCCTACAATGTGGACACCTCGATCAAGCGACGAGCCTTGCTCCGTACCTATTTAATGTGTTTGGATGAGGAATGAATGTGAGACACACAGCCAGGCTCGGGAATAATTACCAGGCTCCCAAAATATCCCCTAGTTTCAAAACATCCAATTTTCCCTATAGTTGAAGCAGGCGAGATCTTGTCCACAAGGGTCCTTGCAAACCCTTTATGACATACACAACTCACATTCTGGGTTCAAGTTATAGGATGCCAAGATGATAGGGTCTCTCTGGCACAAGCTATTTTGTTAGTGTTTTAATCCCTCAGTATCACGGTTCAAACAACTTTTTTAAACTTAAATGGCCGAAGCTGCGTCGGCGCAGGGAGGGTACGCCTCGGCGCACCTTGCGCGCGACCGGTACGCGCTACATAGTAAGTGAATGAGCCGTGCGCAGACGGTCGCTGCCGCATGTTGCGCCGAGCGCTACCTCCCTGCGCCGAAGCACTTCACCATAAATTTTAAAAAGTGTTTTAAAACCGGGGGGGGGGGGGGGGGGGGGGGGGGAAGGCCGAGACGGGCTCCCTTGGGTGCTCTGGTGTTTCTTCTTTCTTGATCCCCAGCGCGGCGAGGTGGTTCTTCTATCCTCGATGGGCGGGTCCATTGGTTCTGCTAGTTTCCGCGGGGGGGTCGGGGGGGGGGCGATACTGCGGTTTAACACCCAATAAAACTAAGCTCCCGGCACCACGCTCACCCTGAGCTGGTGCTCGGTAGTACCTCCTTACCTCCACTTCAAGGTGCATGTTTCCTTTAAGCTCCTCTCACCCCAGTTTCCTGTCTTGCATCCTTCACGTCTCCCATATCCCTTTTACGGGGCCTCCAGCACTTGCTGAATCATAACTGACCCGAAATTGTGATGTGTATTCGATAAGGTTTCCAGCCCTTGTGACAATCTCGACGCCTCTTCACACTCATGAAATAAGGATGTTTTGAACTAGGGGATCATCTTTGGAGCCTGGTAAGTTATATTCCCTGATCCTGATGTGAGCCATTACACCTAATTCCTCCATCCTCCAAAAACAACTACACTCCAAACTGGTTTGCGGAGCAGATGGGCCTCGTGCTTGGAATTCTGAGGTGTCAATTTTGAGGGGTGTAGACTTTTGCAGGGATGATTCGTTTGATGGTGGGCAAGCATGCTTACTTGGGAGAGGAGTATAATTGTTCAAACCCACATTTTTCCAAACACAGACGCGACTAGTATCAATGTGCATTGGATCCTTCACTGACTTGTGTCTTACAAGTAGGAACTGGTAAAAGTAGCCGATTGTTGTTCACGTATAAATACCATGGGTCCCTGCGCACGATTATGTTAAGTACGAGTATGTTTTGTGCCACCTGCACAGCTAGCACGGATCATCCAACTTTAGATCTAAGGGTGAGCACTTGCTTCTTTTTTTTTTTTTTTCCAACTTACATATTTTATTTTTCAGAAAAAATAATACTACAAACAGTCATGCACAAGCAGCGAATCACAGTATTACTGGGTTGGTATAAGCATATACCACTTATTAATACATAGACAAATGATTAGGTCACGCAGGACCTCTTACTGGTGGTGTATGAATCAAATCGGAAAGACAGATTAAAATGGCTAAGTAATTGGCAGGAGAGTAAGGGGCAAAGTCCCCTATCCAGAGGAAAAAGGAATGCAGTCATTTGTTCGATCCCTTTCTCACCTGCTGTAATACCTTATGTGAGAACAATATAGAGAAACTAAATAAAAAGGAACCATAAGTCCAACACATTAACATGTTAAATGCAGAAACAAAACAAAACATATCATATCCATGGATCTCTTTCCTAAGTGGGGAATCTTATAGTTAAGATGTAGGTAGGTTGTCTCTGATAGTGTCCCAAGGTGACCATACTTTAAAGAACTGATCTGTATTTTCATGCAGCGAAGCAGTCATATATTCTAGTGTGCGTATATGCCTAATGAGAGAGTAGAGATCTAACAGAGATGGTGGTGTGGGACATCTCCAGTGCAGTGAGATCAGGGTCTTTGCGGTGCACAATATATGGAGGAGCAATTTTATTTGTGGTTTCCCCATGTCAGGGGGTGGAAGCCCCAGTAAAAATACATCGGGGTCACTAGCCAAACTTATCTCCAGTACCCTTTCTATCACTATTCGGACCCTCTCCCAGAATTGTTGAATAGCTGTACATTCCCAGAAGACATGGTATAAGGTGGCCCCTGTGGTATCACATCTCCAGCAAACATCTGGAATGTTAGGGTCCATTTTGTGTAAAAGCGCCAGGGTATGATACCAGTGCATCAGAATTTTATATTGGTTCTCTTTGTAAATCGTGGATAGAGAGCCTTTCGGGGCTCTATCCCATATCTTTCTCCATTCCAATGCCGAGAGTGTTCTACCCAGCCAGTCTTCCCACTTGGTCATGTACGCATGATTACCAGAGTCCGGGTAAATCTGGGCCATTAGCAGCATATATAAATCTGAGATAAGCCCTTTAGAGGCTGAGCCTCTAAGACAGATACGTTCAAATTCTGTGAGATCTGGTATTGTGGAAGAGCCCAGTATAGAAACACAGTATTGGTAAATCTGTGGGTACGTGTTTGCGGCTGGAGCGAATTGATCTAATGCACTACTAAGATCTGATAGCTTAAGGAGGTTTTTGGTAGTTGGGTGAGCTAGGTCTTTAATCTGGAAAATTTTCATCGGTTTCCAGAAATTCACAAAGTCAGGTTTGAGACTTTGGGGTAAACCTGGTGTATAGAGAAATGGAGTAAGAGGTGACTTCAGGGTGGCTAAAGAATATCGCATGCGACACCTCCGCCATATGTCCCTGGTAAACACCATGGGGCCTAAAAGAGAATATGTGGGTACTTCTGATGGTGGCCCCCCATATTAATGCTGTGGGATGAGCACGAGCTAGCCAAAGCTTCTCGATTTCTGTCCACTTATTGAAGGACGCCAATGAAGTCCAGGAAACTATGTGTCTTAAATGGGATGCATAATAATAAATCGTTATATCGGGGAGCCCCAAACCCCCACGTGACTTAGGTGCCGTTAAGACGGTTTTTGAGATCCTATGCCTCTTGGAATTCCATATAAAATCCAAAAACATCGATTGAAGGCATCTCAAAGTACTAACCGGGACCCTCAATGAAAGTGTTTCGAAGAGGTATAAAAATCTGGGGAGTATCAACATTTTTACTGATGCTATTTTACCTAGCATAGAAAGGTTTATAGTACGCCAGCATTGTAACTGCCTCTTCACATCCTGAATTAAGGGGGGGGGGAGTTTTCCTTGTATAAGGAGGAATAAGATGGGGTCAGTTTAATCCCTAGGTATTTTATGGAAGTCAAGTTCCATGTATAATGAAAATTGTCTTTCAAAGATTGTAATAATGTGGGGGATAAATTCACTGGCAGCGCTTCCGATTTGGTCTGATTAATTTTATATCCAGAGATGTTGCTATATTCCTCAATTGTTGCGTTCAAATTCGGGAGCGATATGAGGGGATCAGTGAGGGTAAGGCGCACGTCATCAGCGAACAAAGCTATCTTGAACTGTTTGTCCCTCACCTCAATGCCCTTAATATTTGAATTATTTCTGATATATGCCGCTAGGGCAGTGATGGCGAACCTTTTAGAAACCGAGTGCCCAAGCTACCACCAAAATCCACTTATTTACTGTGAAGTGCCAACCTGGCATTTTAAGTAGTAACTTATCACTTCCTGTTCCTCCACATCTTGTAATCGTATCGGCCACGTGAGGACACCAATGCTGTTGAAAGAAAGAGTGCAAATTTGGACTCTCATTATAGCTTCTCTTCAGGGTCTCTCTGTAGAGAAATAATGAAGGGTCCAGCAGGGGGACCTCAAAAAGATATTGCAGCCCTGTCCACACCTTCTCACTGTTCCCGCAGTTTCAAAAAGCCAATGAAAGATTTGGTGGATTTGTTCCTTTCTGGTGAACTCTGTCCTGTGGTAACCTGAGTGCCCACAGAAATGGCTCTGAGTGCCACCTCTGGCACCCGTGCCATAGGTTCACCACCACTGCGCTAGGGGTTCTATACTTAGGACATATAATAAGGGGGACAGTGGATAGCCCTGACGCGTGCCATTATTGATCATTAGGGAATTCGAATGGGCGTGTGGCAATCTAATTTGTGCTGTAGGAAAGGAATATAAATTAGACAGGGCCTTTAGAAATGGTCCGCGAAAACCAAAGTGAGTTAATGTCCGGAACATGTAGTGCCAATTTAAACGGTCAAATGCTATTTCAGCATCTAAACTCAACACCAAGGCTTCTTTTTTTGTTTTCTGCACCAGATCTATCAGATCAATGGTGCGGTGAGTGTTATCGCCTGCTGGTCTGTACCGGACAAAACCCACCTGGTCCTTATGTATCAAGTGAGGGAGCCAGTCGCTTAATCTATTAGCCAGGAGTTTGGTAAAAATCTTAAGGTCTGCATTCAACAAACTAATAGGTCTATAGCTAGAGCATTCTGAGGGGCTTTTCCTTGCTTAGGGATGACCGTAATATGTGAAGCCAACATTGTTTGAGGGATTGCTTCACCTTTAAAAAATTTGTTGAACAATTCCACCATGTGAGGTAAGAGGAGTGGGAAAAAAGTCTTATAATAGAGATATGTAAATCCATCCGGGCCTGGGGTCTTATTCCCCGGTAAATCCTTTACCACATCCTCTATCTCCTCTGGCGTTATTACCCCATTTAAGTGGGTTAGGGCTTCAGCGGTTAAATGGGGAAGGGAACATTGAGAGAGATATTGATCTAATTTTATCTGTCTTTCAGGGGAGGAGGAGGGGAGCATGGATGGCAATGAGTAGAGACTGGAGTAGTAAGAGTGAAAAAGCTCAGCAATCTTGGTGGGGTGGTAGTGTAGGGTGCCATTCTTATCTTTGATGTGGTGCGGTGTCTGGTTAACAGTCTTATTTCACAACTGGTGAGCTAGCATAGTGTGTGCTTTATTCCCAAATTCATAAAACCTACGTTTGGAGAATTTAAGCATTCGTTCAACATCTAATAGGTCTATTCTCTTATTCTCGATCTGAGCACTAGAATTTTCCTTAGTAGAGAATGTGTGGGGTAAGACACATACTCCCTTTCCGCTTGACGTATTTGCTGTTTAAATCTAGAATAATGCAAAAGTCTATCTCTCTTTAACTTGAAAGCTAATGATATTGCCTCTCCCCTAAAGACCGTTTTATGTGCCTCCCATAGGATTGGTACTGAAGGTGCTGTCAAGGTGTTTTCTTTAAAATAGTTAACCAGGACTGTCCGCAGAGCTTCCCTAGAGGGTATGGACGTTAGAAGGGTGTCATTTAGACTCCAATGTGGTGTTTTGGAGAAGGCATCCTCCAATTGCATATCAATGAGAACCGGGGCATGATCGGACCAGGTAATGTGGCCTATAGTTGCCAGATGCACGGCTTTCAAGGCAGGGTAATTACCAAAAAAGTAGTCTATCCTAGAGTGAGTCCTATGAGGCTGGGAGTAGAAGGTGTATTCTTTAGCGGTTGGATTATTTACCCGCCATAAGTCATACAGGGAGTGCTTACGGATTAATTGACGGAAACGTAGCGCAAGTGATTTCACACTTTGTGGCACTGGACGTGCTGGATGGGGCAGGCGGTCTACGTTATCTGAAAAAATAGTATTAAAATCCCCTCCTATTAAAAGTATTTCACTCTGTACCGAACACAATTTGGAAAGGATTTTAGCAAGAAAGGGCATCTGGCGATTGTTGGGAGCATAAATATTACATAAGGTTACATTGATATCATATATAGTACCTCTAAGAATAATGAAACGGCCTTGGGGGTCAATCACGTTATCCAAAATTTGAAAGGGACAGGGGCTAGATATTAGTATGGCTACTCCCGCTTTCTTTTTTGTGGGTGCAGGAGCCATATAGGCAGTTGGGAACCAATGTTTAGCGAATTGGAAGGACCCTGCCGCTGTGAGATGCGTCTCCTGGAGAAAAACTATGTCAGCCTTAGCATTTCTTAGTTCTTTAAGTGCAAGGCGCCTCTTCACATCAGAGTTAAGGCCTTTCACGTTCAAAGCGAGAACCTTAACCATTATCAAAGTGGTGAGGCCTGTGAGCTTTGTAAAAGTAGAGCAGATGGAAACTCGGCTATAGGGTCTCCCGGGGGAACCAAGCCGAATACAGTTTTTACTCTACGCCTAATGGCGGTGAAGAACAACCTATAGTGGGATCCATGGATATACCTTTGAATTAAATTACAACTTTCAAATGAGAACAACAACAGAACCAAAAATGTGTATAGCAAGGAAGGCCTATTGCCGATCTCGCTGTAAATCCTCCTTAAAACAGTCACAAACCACAGGGGGATTATCGGCTCCTCAACAGAGGGGCGAAGACTGTCAGGAGGACTCATTCCGGGGAATAATCGTAACCAGTTGTCGACATACTACAGAGTAACCTGGCATTAAACACTGAGTGTCACCCGGGCCTTGTAGTAAGGGCTTATAAGTGCCATCTGGGTAGAGGGGAAGTTAAGAAAAGTAGGGAAGTGGACATTGGCTGGTAAACATTTACAGGAGATCCCGTTACAAAATACATCAAGCCCCACAGGCATTTGAAATATAACAATATTAACAGATTAATGTACAACAGATATATCAGCAAACCACAAATGTCACTGTTAATACTTATCGCCCCGTGTGAGGTCTGCGACTCTGATCTGGGGCCTTTTGCTTCTTCTTAGGCGGACGGGCCGGCTGCCAGGTTGGGGGCAACAATGTTGTCGTTGGTTGTTGAGACCAATCAGGGAGATCAGGCGGGTTGAGCTGGAAAACCTCACAAAAGGTCTGGAGGTCCTCTGGAAATCGGAGGGTGGCAGAGTATCCATCTTTTCTAGCCGTTAAGCTGAAGGGGAACCCCCAACGATACGGTATCCCTTTGTCTCGTAGCACATCTAGCAGAGGTTTAATGGCTCGTCGCTGTTGAAGCGTAATCCAGGAGAGGTCCTGGTACAATTGGAGCCGAGAACCAAGAAAAGAGACTGATTTTAGTTGTCAAGAGCGTTTCATAATTTCTTCTTTAATTTCGAAATCTGTAATATGGCAAATAACGTCCCTAGGGGGGGCCGCTTGTTTTCGGGCGGAGCGCCCTGTGAGCTCTGTCCATTTTTAACGGTGTCTCAGGAGGTCTATCCAGAATCATATTAAACAGACGTTGTAGGTAGCCTTGTACATCCTCCTCTCCTTGTTGTTCTGGAATGCCCCGTACTCTAATATTGTGTCGACGCCCTCTATTATCAATATCTTCTATATGTCTTTTCAGGTCTCTGATAGTTGAAGCTTGCTCAGTCACTTGATGTTTTAAGGTCGAGACCACCGCACGAGCAGCGTTATGATCATCTTCCAGCATATCCACTCTTTGCGCCACCTGCTGTACATCTTTGTGAACTGCAGCGATCTCTTGTCTGCAGGTTTCTTTGACTTCATCAATCAGCTCTCCAAAGTCCTTTTTTGTGGGAATTTGCTGGATATAAAGCCAAAGCGGATCCTGGAGAGGAGGGGACGACTGAGATAAGGAAGGTACATGTAAAGGCGATAGTACCTGAGGCGTAGATGGTGGACTACAGCTCTGGTGTATAGCAGAAGGCAGTCTTGGCGAATGCGGTAGCAAGTCTGTAGGGGGACCCCGTAGTGAGTCAGTATTGTGCATCTCCACAGCAAGTGCAACCCCTGAGGAGTTCTTCCCATTCTCTTCCTGTGACAGGGATGGTGAGGGTGGCATAGAGGGCTGGCGTGTTGGTGAGGCCCAAGTCACAGCTGGCATGTTCACCCCCATGCCCTCTTCTGCAAACACAGGGCCTGGTGTTGGGGGTGTGAGAGAAGGGGCAGGGGACCTCCGATGGTGTGGGATTCTCCCCTGGGTTATGGCCGGCCGGGGATCATGCTGAACTCCTGAGGGCAACTCAGGAGAACAGTCCTCTTTCCCCACAGGGCCTCTGGTGGTGGTATCTGACCCATCTGCCTGCAGAGGAGTTATGGAAGGTCTTGGTGAGTGTCCTCCCGCTGTACCTGGGGTTAACAGGGCTTCGCTGTATGAAGCGCATGGCAAGCGCTGCTGCAGGGTAGAGGCGGAGGATGTCGTCTCACCACGCGTAGTGACGGGCGCCATCTTGGATCGCGCTGCCGGGGCTTCCACCGCTCTTTTCTTCAAGAAATCTGCCGCAGAATGCGGCGGCGCCGGTCTCTCCTGGCTCCTTGAGAGGCGTGTCACCTGTCCCCGCCGTCCTCCCATGTGTGGATAGGTGATGGCCTGCTTATTTTAGCTTGATTTGGCCCGGGTAGCAGAGCGCTCAGCGAGGCACGTCTGCACCAGTTAACATCCGGTCACGCCCCCCCCCCCCCCCCCCCCCCCGAGCACATGCTTCTAATCATCCTCATTGCATACACATACTTGCCATCTACTGTATGGCTTGTGAAGAACAAGAGTAAACCAGCCCTAACACATTCTTCTTTCTCTCTGCTTTTATATGGTAAATGGCAAGACACATGAAATATTGGGTGTTGATTTTGAGAATTTTATTGCAGCTGTAAATAAAAGTTATGTTTTATTATCACTCATACATACCTCTGTACAAATTTATCCAGTGAATTTGATAATACATCAATACTTGGAAAGAACAGACAGGATTATTAGCATTCACTACAGGGGTGCCTAATCTTTATGGATTCAAGACTGCAATGTCATACTGCTAAACTTCAAGGGGCCACACTAATAACCAATACCCTAAATCCACCAAAAACGAAATGACGCCACAAATGGCACCCCCGAGTACAATAACTAAAACAGACCCCTGAGCAGGCTACAAATACAGAGCACAAACCAGAGGAAAAATACTGCAGACCCCCCTGGAGCAGACAAATAAAATAGGAGACTTCCAAAGAAGACTTATAACAAAAGGAGACCCCAAAAGCAGACCTATTATACATATGTCCGGGGGGTTCCTACTGTTATATGTCTGCTCTAGGGTGTCTTATTAATAATATTGGGAGCCCTCAGAGCAGACTTATAATACTGGAGATCTTCAAAGCAGACTATAATATTGGAGATCTCTGGATGTATTGTAGTCTGAGAAGGAGGGCCGTGGTGAGTGCTCAGTGGTAGAAGAAGCAAGGTGTAATGATGAGGTCCTAGACCCTGTTGGAAGGTAGTGATAGTTTGGATGAAGAGGTGGTAGTTAGGGTGTCTCTGGCAGGTGGAAGAACAAGCGAAAGAGGGTCAGGGCACAACAGGCAGCCTGTCGTCTAGCTTGTTTCAACGCCTCCACCACTGACAGCACTACTGTCGCCATCACCATGCCTGTCCACACTATCCATTCATCCATCCCACAGATAATGGAGAAACTTAAGTTTGGCCAGTCACAAGCACAAGCTCTGGTCAAATTTCCTATTCAGGCTGGTGGAGATAGCCCACTGTAAAGATCTGATGGTGGCGATTGTCCTACAATGTGGATAAAATTAGATATGCACTGCACATTAGTCGTGAGTTGCACCTCACAACTGACATGTGTACTAGTGAGAACAGGCAGGAATGTTACATCTCCTTCACTGCCCACTGGGTGAATGTAGTGTTGACTGGTCCCAAAGCACAGGTGATCTCGCTCACTTTCTGCCCCCACCTAGGATTGCCAACATCATGTGTTACCTCCAGCTGCATCCTTCATCTACACTGATTCCTACTTGACTCAGGGCAGTCATGGATGCGCTTAAACTCATCTGTCTAAGTGAAATAACACATACTGCCTGGGAGATGTGGAATGGGATGTAGGAGCAGATTGATGAGTGGTTGTTTCTGCGGAACCTCAAGCCCAGTAAGGTGGTGTGTGACAAATACTAGAACCTTGTAGCAGCTTTAGACTGATCCGAGTCGACTCACGTTCCATGTATTTTGGATGTGTTCAATTTGGTGGTGCAAAAGGTTCCTGATCAACTATACAGACCTTCCGGGGCTGTTTGCATTTTTGACATTCATAAAATGCTGCAGCTTGCACTACAGAAGAACGTTGCCTTGCCTATCTACCACCTCATATTTTATATACCAACTAAGTGGAATTCAACTCATATGGAAAGAGTGTGTCAGCAGCAGGCAATTGTACAATTCCAGCTCTAGAATTCTCAGGTGTGTCGAAGTACTGAACAGCAGCACTTCACCACCAATGACTTGGCCTCCATGAGAGACATTTTTTTAGTGCTGCACTGCTTTCAATATGCCACCAATATGGTCAGCACCAATTATGCTATTGTCAATTCTACCATCCCTACCTTTTGCATGCTTGTAAAAGCTCTTCAGTCCATGACTGAGGAACAAATGGTGGCAGGCGAAGAAGAAGAGGAGGAACAGGAGCAGGAGGATCAGGAATAGGTGGAGGAGTTAGATGACACCCAGAGCAGCTCACTGGCATCCCTGGAGTATGGCTGGAGAGTTGAGGAGGAGGAGACATCTCCCACCAAAGACAGCTTGTCCTTGACTCTGGCCAGCCTGACCCACATGAGCTTATTTATGCTCCACTGTCTGATCACTGACTTCCGTGTTTCTTGGATACTTAACAGTGCTTGATACTGGGTTTCAACCCTGCTGGATCTTTGCTACAAGGATAGCATAGCATCCTTTATTCCAAGACTAGAGCGCAAGACTAAAATGAGAGAGTTCAAGCACAGTGCTGAGTGGCAGAATGAGGAGGAAAAGAAGAAGGAACACCAGCAAAGTGAGCAAGGCCACAATGTTTACTTCTCATCAACCATCATCAGATGTGAAAGTAGTACCAGGAGGCAGAATGTGACTCATTTGATGGAGGATTATCTTTCAAAATGTATACTTGCACTGCAGGATGGGTTCTTCACGCTTCAATTTCTTGGTGGGAAAGTCAAACTTGAGTGTTGTCAGAGCCAATGTTCCCTCTACAGCCAACATCGACATCATGATGAACCAGGGATAGATGACACACAACTTGGTTTTTCCAGTGTCTGAATAGGTTCTGCATTTCCAAACTTCAACTGTAAATTTTTGAATTTCTCATTCATGAAACAACTTCAATTTTTCAATTCCGCATTCCTGGAACTTCAATTTCAAATTTTTTAAATCCACTATTCTGGAACTTCAACTTGAAATCTGTTTTTCAACTTGAATTTTTTTTTCAAAAACTCCGTATTTCAGGAACTTTTTGAAAATTTTGATAGATGTGCAGATAAAGGTTGCACCTTATTTTAAGGGAAAAGTTGGGTGCTGCACATTCTCACCTAACACACTGCTGTCCATACCTTTTGCCTGCCTGCTTCCTAAGTATTCAAATTACATATTACAGCCTGTGTTTGGCAAATGCCCATTTGGGGGCCAAAACATCAAGTTTGTATATTATACATTTTTATTGTTGAAATGTTGATAGTCCATATTACCTGAATTTTAAATGCAGTTATAAAAAGGGCTTGTGGTTTTCCCATTTTTTCTTTAACTGCAGAGAGAATAACTGGGTCGGAACGCCCATAGCCCCTTAAACCACAGTAAAAGGAAGGGTTTGTGGTTTTCCCATAGCTTCTTTTACTGAAAAGATAATATTCTTTGATACATCTTTTTTAAATTCCTTTTTTGATTATTTTTGCTTTATTTTTTATGTTATGCTATTATTTTAAGTAATATTCCTATTCCATTGGGGTTAGGTCAGCTGCCCTGCTATTTCCGCCATTTTTCAGGCCTATAGTCCTTACTACACCTATTTTACAACCATTTTTGGGTGTTAACATCTGGGTCCCTATTGACTTCAATGTGGTTTGTGTTCAGTTAAAATTTTGACCTAAAGTCTCGGTCCCAAACCAAATTTTGTCTCAAGATTTGGATTAACCTGTCAGAAGTTCTTTGGAGATGAGCTCCTTAGCAAGACACTAGCTTTAGATAGGCTACCATAATCCTCTGTAAAAATTAAACAAAATAAGCAACAGACCAATTTTATTTACCACTTGTTTGTCATGGACCTTAAAATATATCTCTCAATAAACAAATTATTCTTTTGGGGGTCTGCTCTCAGTAAAATAGTGTATAGAATTGCAATAAAAAAACTCTATGGTCTAAAAGTATGCATAATTTATTATGGCGCTCTTAGGACATGCTATGATTACTATCAAAGCAAATTATTTTGTACAATAATCCTGCATCCAAGTACAGGCAGTCCCCGGGTTACATACAAGATAGGGTCTGGAGGTTTGTTCTTAAGTTGAATTTGTATGTAAGTCGAAACTGTATATTTTATAATGGAAGTTCTAGACAATTTTTTTTCTTTTGCCCCAGTGACAATTGGAGTTTCAAAATTTTTGGTGTAATTGGACCAAGAATTATCAATAAAGCTTCATTACAGACACCTTACAGCTGATCATTGCAGCCTGGGACTATAGTAAAGCATCCAGAGAGCTTCACCAGAGGTAACAGTGGGCAGGGGGGTCCGTCTGTAACTATGGGTTGTCTGTAAGTCGGGTGTCCTTAAGTAGGGGACCGCCTGTATTCAAATTGTAGGGGTTTGTGGTAAAATTACGAAATTTAGCAATAACTAGTGGTTTCAAGCTCTTTTGGTAGCTGCCTTTACATTCCTAATCAGAGCCAGCCACCCTTCATAGTACAAAGCCTCATTTGCAAATGTTAATTAAATTTACAACATGGGCAGTGACAAGACGGCTGAAACAATGGAAACTCACAATCTTTACTTTACTACTCACAGAAAAGCCAGGGAGGCTAGCTCTATCATCCTTCCAAAATCTTGAATAAGTACAACTCCAGAAAACCAATTATATCACATCAATTACCCTTTTCCTGGACATAGATCCTTCTTGTCTGGTATGGGGTGGAAGGTAACGAGGTACTCAGTGATTATCGGGTAATGGAGCAATTGCTCCACCTCCCTATCCAGAGTTATGACTTTTAGTAACAACTCACCTAAAAAATGTGCCTCACCAAGGGTGTGGTGGATTTCACATTGGCATATGAACATCTCATTCTCTGTGATGTCACAAGCTGGGAGAAAGACCAACCATCCATAAATTATGGGGCTATGCTAATGCCCAGGATGAGTCTTCTGAAGAAGCCATTCATTGGGTAGACTGGTCAGATTTTTTTCTGGAGTAACCTCCCAACTGGATAAGTCTGCTATTTCTGTATTAAGTTTATTTGTTTCTTATTTCCTTTTATTTTTATACTGTTTGTGTATGTGTTGTATGTATATTGTTTTGTAACATTTTTATCTGTCAATTGTATGTTTTTATGTGTGCACTGTACTTTCATATATTGAATTTTAAAATGTATTAATTTTCTGTTTGTAGCATCAGAGAATTTAAGTTTCTGAAGAGAAAGGATAACCAGAATTCATTTTTAGTAATTGTATAGAGAAGTGCATCATTTTTAATCTGTAACTGAGTTTCTAAATTCTCGAGGGACTGTAGACAGGCACCCATTTGCCCTCTCATTTATAATATTAACAGGAGAAAGATTTGGCAGTGATTTGAGTGAGTGCACCAGGGCTAACAGAGTAAGGTTTAGAGTAAAGGCTCAATCTTGGTAGTTGGGTGTGCTTTATGTGGTAAATATGAGGCTCTTTAGAATAGGTGCACCCTGTGATGTCACTTGAGAGTGGGAGCTTGTCACAGTTCTCCTCCCTGGAACTTTTGTAACTTGCTCTATGTTGTCCTCTCTTCTGCTTCATTGGTAATCAACATTGGTAAATTAAAATGTATTACATTTTAATTTGATATAGGCTGCTGTATAATTTCATACAAATTTAATAACATGAATGCAAAGTAGAGTATTAGCACAAAGCATTTATAGGTAAAAAGTAGAGATGAGCGAACATGCTCGTCCGAGCTTGATGCTCGTGTCTGATTGATTGTAATTCAGCATTAGGGTACTCGAAACTCTGCAGTGTTTTTCTGCTCGACGAATACTTCGCCCCCTCCCGAGAAAAATGGTTGCAGCTCCCGGCGTTGTGTCTTTTTGGCTGTTCCAGAAACAGATCCAACTCCAAGCCGGAGATCTGCTTCTAGCACTCCACCCAGCATGACGTTGCGTTTGACATCCAACGTCATTAGGCACTGGGTTGTTTCGCTGGCCAATCAGGTGACCCTGGGATAGGACTAGCCGCTGGCCGCGCGGTGCTCGGATCATTCCTGTCCTGGAGTGCCGCTAGGAGTAGAGCTGCTGCTGGTCAGTGGGAATCGCCGTTAGGGGTGTTCTATAGCTATCTGTTAGGCAGGAGTGAATTCTCAAAGAACCCATACGCCTACTTCTTTAGGGCTAGCACTAACGTTTCTACTTTTTTTATTTTAATTTGCATTTTTTAGCCATTGATTGTGAGGAACTTAGCAGGGGGACTTCTATACCGTTTGGTTAGTCTCTTAGTGGTCACGCCATATCCATAAGCAAAGACCGAAGTGGCAAAACTCAGTGAGGGGTTGGTTTTCTATTATGCAATAAACTACGTGTCCATCTCATCTGGCAAGTGTCAAGTTTGCTTCCCTACTTGGATA
Source organism: Engystomops pustulosus (assembly GCA_019512145.1). NCBI lineage: Eukaryota > Metazoa > Chordata > Amphibia > Anura > Leptodactylidae > Engystomops > Engystomops pustulosus. Next base: position 41,488,363 of record CM033650.1, read on the forward strand.
CTTGGCTAAAAATAGCCATAGGAAATACAAACACTTCTTCTCTTGAACCTACGTCGCGTTCTATAGTTTGATTTTCTGGTTGATTCTGCTGGTGCTTTAGTTTCTGCAGTGCATGTCTGCCAATTCTGAGCAATTTGTAGTGGACTTGCGACCCGCTGTGTTCTGCGCTTCGTGGCGCACAATATCGCATAGCAAAGGCTTAAGTGGCGAAAATTCATAGGGGTTGGATTTCTATTATGGCCACTAACATCCGTGTCCTCTCAATCTGGCAAGTAGTGTGCTTCCTTTGATACTTTCTACAAATAGCCTAGGAGAATACAATAGCTTCTTGAAGCCTACAGTAGCGTTCTTATATTATGTTTCTCTGGTTTATCGGCGGTCGGCTGGTCAGTTTCTGCAGTGCATGTTACTTGCCATTCTGAGCATTTGTATGAGACTTGCGATCCGCTGTGTTCTGCGCTTAGTGGCGCCATCTTCCATACAGGCTGAATTGGCAAATTCAGTAGGGTTGGATTTCTCTTAGCGCAATAACTCAGTGTTCATCTCATCTTATGCATAGTAGTGGTGCTTTTCCTTTGATACTTTTGGCTAGAAACATAGCCATAGGAGAATACAACAAACATGCTTCTTGAAGCTACAGTTACAGTTCTATTAAATATTTTGAATTTCATGGTTTGATCTGCTTCGGCTGCGTCTTAGTTCTGTCCAGTGTCATACTTGCCAATTCTGAGCAAAGTTTGTAGTGAGACTTGCGACTTGGCTGCGATTCTGTGTGACAGAACGGGCCTTGTGGTCCGTCGTTATGCGAAATATCCATATGCAATGGCGGAACGTGGGAATAGATTCTTTATGCTAGGTTTGGATTTCTATCGAGCACTAACTCAAGTGTCATCTTACATCTGGCATAGTAGTTGTCTTCCTTGATAGCTTTGCTAGAAAATGCCATATGAGAAACAACACTTCTTGAAGCCGTACAGTTCAGCGTTCTATATATTGTGATGTGTTTCTGTTGATCTTCTGTCGGCTTTATGTTTCTCTTTGCAGTGGCATTGTACTTTCGCTCAATTCTGACAAGGTTTGTGTAGTTAGACTTGCGACCAAGCTGTGTTCTGCGCTCTTAGTGCGCACATTATCCATACGCAAGGCGTGAAGTGGGCATAATTCAGTAGCGGGTGGTTTTCTATTAGCACTCTACCAGGTGTCATCTCTCATCTGGCATGTATTGAGGGGCTGTCTCTTTGATCCTTGGTCTAGAAAATAGCCAAGGAGAATACAAATAGCTTCGTCTGAATCCTACTCAGGTAGCGTCTATAGATTTGATTTCTGTTTCCGATCTGCGTGTGCTGTAGTTTCTGCAGTGCATGTACTTGCCATTCTGAGCAATTTGTAGTGAGACTTGCGACGCTGTGTTCTCCGCGTTAGTGCACACAATATCATAGCAAAGGCTGAAGTGGGAAAAGTCAGTAGGGGTTGGATTTCTATATAGGCCTAACTCAGTGTCATCTCCATCTGCTGCATAGTATGTGGCTTCCTTTCGTACTTGCTCAAATACCCATAGCATAGATAGGATTGATGTTGTTCTAACAAACACAAAAAAGTCAACAAAACACAAAAAAACAAAAAAAAAACAAAACCAAAAAAACAAAACAAAAAAGTAAAAAAAAAAAAAAAGTTATAACTCTCATTTTAGAAAGTTTAGACCCCGGGCTAGGCGGCTAGAGGTAGAAGGGCGGGACGGGCGTCCAACTACGCAAGGGGTCAAGCCGTGGTCTGGCGGTGTAGACACCACCGTGCGTGATGAGGGAGGCATTGGGAACGCCGCAGAGCTACACTCCCTAGGTTATGCTCTGAATTTATGGCGACTCGTGGTAGAGCACTGTTGAGCCAGAACAGTGCAACCGGTGATGTCGTGGATTCGCTTAGACAATGCTTCAAGCAATTTTTCCAACCACCAGTCGTCTATCACTCAGTCCACCCTATGTCACCCGAAATCCCCACTCCTCCACTCCTGCACCTCAGTCTCCGCTCCCCCCATCGCCCCTCCCAGGAATTTGCCATTGATGAACTCGGCAATACTCTAGAGGACACTGTTTTTCTGGACCCTTCCCACAGCTCACAAGAAAGCACCACTTTCTCGGTTTGCTGCTGAGCATATTTCCGATTGCCCCGTTTCAGCACCAGTCACAGTCTGTGGGTGATCTAAGACCTTCTTGACGTAGGGAGATGTGTAAAGGGTGTCCCGACGATGAGAGACCGGTTGTCAACAAGTGGGGAAAGTGTGTTGTCAGGCAAGGAGTCCGAGGGGGACAGACTGAGGGAATCGAGGATGATTGAGGTGACAACCCAACCATGGGTTGAGAGCGGGTGAACACAGTGTCTCTGAGAACGGAGTGAAGTCCTCGACCCTGAACAGGTTGAAAGGCAGTGGTCGTGGTGCCAGTACGGAGAGGCATGGGCCAGAGCTGTGCATCACGCAGCCACTGTCAACATAGTGAAGCTCTACCAGTGGTGAGGGTGCGCTTGCGCGAGGGCTAAGAACTTCGAAGTGTGGAGGTTCTTTAGGAAACACCGGATGACCGCGACTGTGTGTGCAACATTTGCCACTCATGGCACTCAGCAGGGGGTTTCTCACCACCTACTAAGCTTAACTACCACCGAGTATGATTCGCACATAATGAATGCTAAGCACACCCCCTCAGTGGTCCACAGCCCGTTCAACCTCCGCCGTATGCACAACTTACCATAAATAGGGGAGATCATCTACGCTATCATAGTGGTTGCATTGTACGTGCTACTTCCTTTCTTGGTTGCTTCCTTCCCCTGTGTCCAGCTGGCTTGTCATCCTTCTCGCACCACTTACCCATGACCCCACTGCAACCAACAAAAACCCCATCGTCGCTCCACAGATCCTCCACATCAGCTCCACCAATGCGTATCATGGCGTCTGCCATACCCCAACTCTGGAGCGTGAAACCGTCAATAATCTATGGCAACCACCACCGACTCACACGCCCATGTCCCTTGAATTGTGCACGCAGTTCTCCAGATTGCTTAGCCTGAGTATGCTGCGCCTATAGGCTAGTAGAGCGAGCCGTGATGCCTTTCGTCTCGACCGTCATGAGCATGGCGGCGGCGCACCTCTCCGTATTCGGTCCCACCAGCCTTGCCACATTGAAACTGTTCTCCCGTGTGGCCGTCCCAGGGTTTGGCCCCAACCACACAGTGTCAGACCATCACATCGTGCCTGACCACCCGTTCTGAACAAGGTCCACACCTACCACGGACACTGGCCGAGCATGCTGCCTCTTGGGGACAGGCCCACTATATATCGCTGACGCACATGTGGGTTAACTTGGTTGCGAGCTGTGGACCTAGAGTCTACCCTAAGGGGCTGGCTCATATCCTGCCGACTTGGCCGAGTGATTGGCGGGGTCCTCCGCGCTGTCACGAGTGTTTCGCCTACTATGCCTCCTCCTCTCTTCCCCCCCTCCTCCACCTCCCTTCCTCCGAACTACCATCCTGGGCACACGGCGCACCAAAATCACTCGGTAGCATCTAGGCAACTGCAGCAGTGCCGTCGCTCAAGCCGACGCGAGGCGGTGCTCAAACTCGCTGAGACCCTAGGGCGAGCAAAGATGCACACGTCTGCCCAAGCTAATTTACAGGGCATCAACGGCGCAGACTGGATCTGTGGCTGGCAACACGCTGAACCGTCAAGCCGGGATGGTTGTGTGTGACAAACGGGCCGTAACCTGGTGGCGGCTCTGCACTCATGCAGCTGACTACATTGCCATGCCTTGGCCTCATGTGTTATAATCTTATAGTTGCAGGGGTCGTTTCCGGCAGACAATACCCCAATCTGCTGATTTCTCAGAAGGTGCGCCTCATCTTGGTCGCATTTCAGGAAGTCCAGCCCAGAATGCTGCCACTGCCATCAGGGCAGCCGCAGCCCGCCTCCACTGCCCGCGTAGCTTTCACACTCGACTGTTTGTGCGACCGTCCCGTCGAGGTTGGAATTCAACACTGACATGTTTCACTAGAGTTTACCAGAAGCGCAGAGCGATTGTAGACTGCCAGATGTCAACTACTTCCACCAGAACGGTAGTCCGGTCAGTCAGCTTTTCCTCAAGTCTACAATGAGGAGTGATGGATGTCTGTATACTGTCAGGTGCTGAGTAACTTTGAGGAGTCAACACGATGTCAGTGGCGATGCCGCCATCATCGCCTCACCATCCCGCTGCTTGGCCTTTTGTTGAAAAACCTCTCTGGTCAGCCATGAAGTCGGAAGCTTTTGCGCTCGTCACAAGAGACGGGGAAGAATATTCCCTGTTGATAGCCAAAGCACCCCTTGGTCTGTTTCTCAGCTTTGCATATCGGAGGAGGTGGAGGAGGATGATGAGGAAGAGGAGGAGAATGTTGCGCGAACCACAGAGGGACCATTTGTGAGTCTTCACTGTTTCAGCGTGTATGGCAGAAGAAGAGGAGTTGAGGAGTTGGAGGAGGAGGAAATGGACAGTCAGGCAGTGAGGGGGAGTAAATTCTTACGCGTTGGTACTACTGGCGCATATGGCAGATTTCATGCTAGGCCTGCCTATCCCCGGGACCCTCGCGTTCAAAGAATTTATTCCAGCACCGATTACTGGTGGTTCACCTCCTGGACCCACGGTACAAGGCAAAATCTTTCCCTCTCCTCCCTGCAGAGGAAAGGAGTGTGAGAAGTGCATGCTACCCAGCAGGCCCTGGTCATCACAGCGGAAACAGTATTTCCCTTCTGACAGCGCTAGCGTTTCTGCGGGACAGTAGCGAGGTGAGTAGGCGAGCGCAGGCAGCTTGTCCAGCACTGGCAAGGGTACGCTTTACAAGGCTTTTGCCAGCTTTTATGTCACCTCCAGCAAGACCTGTCACCTGTCCCTCCCAGTCTCGGCAGAGTAGGGCTGATCTTTACAGAGATGGTGAGGGAGTACGTAGCTGACCATACCATCGTCCTAAATGATCACACAGCTCCCTACAACTGCTCTGGGTTTCAAAGCTGGACATGTGGCACGAACTGGCGCTTGTAAACCCTTGGAGGTTTCTTTGCCTGCCCTGCCGCTAGCGTCTTGTCCGACGGGTTTTCAGTGCAGTGCTGGTTGCATCATCACCATAAGCGTACACGCCTGTCGACTGACAGCGCTGACAGGCTGACGCTTATTAAAAATGAATAAAGGCTGGATTTCTCAAATTTCCAATCCTCCACCAGTTGAAGGAGCTAACAAACCTGAATAATTGACTCACCCTCCTCCTCATCCTCTTTTCCTCCTTCTCCTCCTCTTTGTACAGTATAAGCAGAGGAAAATGGCTTTTTTTGACAGGGCCCACTGGCTCTTGCTAACTTCATGCATTTAATTTTTCTGGAGGGCCACCTACCCGTTCTCTGCTTTTGAAACAATTTTTGTGAGTGCCACATACAGGCACTCAATCTATTCCATTTTTCTGGAGGGCCACCTACCCGGTCCTCTGTTTGAACAATTTTTGGGACTGGCCACATACAGGCACTCAATCTATTCCATTTTACTGGAGGCCCCCTACCTGCTCCTCTGGTTTGAAGAATTTTTGGACTGCCACATACAGGCACTCAATTCTTCCATTTTACTGGAGGGCACCTACCTGCTCCTCTGTGTTGAAGAAGTTTTGGGACGCCACAACAGGCACTCAATCCTATCCCATTTTAACTGGAGGGCCACCTACCTTGCTCCTCTGGTTTGAACAATTTTTGGGACTGCCACTCAGGCACTCAATCTATTCCATTTTACTGAGGGCCACACCTACCTGCTCCTCTGTTTGAAGAATTTTTGGGACTGCCACATACAGGCACTATCCAAATTAAATTGTCTCCATAGCAAGCCTCCACACGTTTGTCTCCATTGCTACCTCACCTCCAAAAGTCGTCCATATGCATGCCTCCATACATCGTCCCTTTTATCAAACGAGGTGGTCAGGCAGAAATTTGGGTTGTTTTCATGGATTCCACATCAAGTGTTAACTTTGTCGCCACCCTGTGTCCCGCTTGGTTATCCAAACAAAATATACTGTCAAACTTTTACATTTAGGGATATATTTCAGCGCTTCTTGCGCATCTGTTTACTTCCCCTCACCCGCATTCCTAAACTTATAAGAACGCTACTCACACTTGATCTTATACAAAAGGTTCTTAAAGTGCTGTTTTTGGGAGTAGCCCTAGAGACAGGGGCTTGGATTGGCGAACAAGCTCGCCTGGCAGCGGAAACGCCAGCTCATGCGCATCAATGCGCTTCTTGCGCATCTGTTTACATTCCCCTAACCCGCCATATCCCAAACTTATAAGAACGCTACTACATCTTTAACTTGTGCATGGCTGGGACCAGTCTGACCCGGCTGGTTATATACTGCCGACTCAGAGAATTGCGGGGCCTCCTCGGTCCAGGTCTCAAAGGCCTACTAACCTCCTCCACCCTCCTCCACCTCTCTCTCCTCCGAATTACCATCCGTGGGCATGGCGCCATCAGTCGTACTCTACTGCACAGCAGCAGTGCGTCGCTAAGCGACAGCAGGCGGTGGCTGAAACTGCTGAGCCTAGGCGATAAAAGGCACACCGCCCAAGAGCTATTACAGGGCATTCCACATCAAGTTGTTAACTTTGTCGCCACCCTGGGTGTAATCCACAAATATACTTGCAAACTTTTACCATTTAGGGATATTATTTCAGCTTCTTGCCATCTGTTTACCTTCCCCTCACCCGCCATATCCTAAACTTATAGAACGCTTCACACTTGATCTTATACAAAAGTGCTGTTTGGGGATAGCTAGAGACAGGCTCTGGATTTGCGAAAGTCGCCTGGCAGCGGAGCGCCAGCTCCATGCGCACATGCGCTTCTTGCGCACTGTTTACATTCCCCTCACCCGGCATATCCTAAACTTATAAGAACGCTACTACACTTGATCTTATACAAAAGTGCTGTTTGGGAGTAGCCTAGAGACAAGGGGCTTGGATTGGCGAAAGCTCGCCTGGCCGGAGCGCCAGGCTTCCATGCGCATCATGCGCTCTTGCGTATCTGTTTACATTCCCCTCACCCGGCATACCTAAACTTATAAGAACGCTACTCACAACTGTGATCTTATACAAAAGTGCTGTTTGGGGAGTAGCCTAAGACAGGGGCTTGGGATTGGCGAAAGCTCGTCTGGCAGCGGACGCCAGCTCCATGCCAAGATCCAACTAACATGTTTTAACTAACTGCAGCACCTTTAATCTACTACTAGTTCACTGCCTCCATACATGGTCCCCTTATCAAACGAGCTGTGGTCAGGCAGAATTTGGGTTGTTTTCAATGGCTTCCATGTACATTTGTCGCCACCTCTGCTGTGTAATCCACAAATAACTGCAAACTTTTTATCAGTACCGATATTATTTGAGCACTCTTGCTCACCTCCTTTGGTCCTCTCTGCCACACCCATTGGTTTGAAGCCTGAGTCCATTTAGGGTATGTCGCCATGACAACTCTCTAGCCTGCTGCCGCTGCCGGTCTGCATGCCGTCCCCTATAGTGTCAGGGTCATTATGCATGTTTTTAGATACTACTAGTTCATTCTGTCACTCTGTCTGCCATTCGTTTGCATACATGGCTGTGCCCATATTTTAGCATAAGGTGCGTTTAAGCAGCCTTCAGAGGCATCCATGCATGCTGCCCCTGCTGTTTCCTGTCCATTTCCGTGTTTGTTTTTTCCATCCTTTTCTGAGGTTCCCAGGTGTTTGGCCCCAAGCTTCCCTGTGCAAGCTCTTGGTCCCTCTTGAAAAATGCTCGATCCCTCCATTTGACGTATCATTGGGTTTTCGTGTTTATTCAGACCTAGCACTGACGCACTCTCGGAAAAAGTTCGGTAGCTTCGGAATAACGAGTACCCGAGCATTTTAGTGTTCGCTCATCTCTAGTAAAAAGATATCAACAATGTCCAGACCTAGTAATAACACATTTGTGGATATCCTAAGGTTTCCATTAAACATCTGACACAAGATGTAACAATTTGTATTAACACATTTGTTTTCAATTCAAATAATGAGTTGAAAAACCAAAAGAACTTGATATATGATAAATTAGGACATTGTTTCAGGACTGAGAAGAATTAATTCATTCCCATTATTTTACATTGGATTACATTGTAATAAATATGCCCATCCACATAGTGAAATATACTTAGAAGAATGCTATCATAGCCAGTGGACCACATATTCATTGTTTGCCTAAGAATCATTCTTAGCAGCTGGTTCTGCCTATATCAAAAGAATATTAATATTCCATCAATTTATAGTTTCTAGTATGACCAAACGAAAATTAAAACAATCCAACATTTTTTTACATTTGCACCAGTCTATAACTGAAAGAACATTTCAAGAAGTATTCACTGGAGACACCATTTATAAATAACTACCTGTTAGTGAGTTTCTTGCACATTATTGTCCCTGCAAGCACAGTGAACAGACGGAATGAGAAGGCGACGGAAAGGCCATTCCAAAGCAAACAAGTTAATTTCAAAAGGTAATTCAAAGTTGAGCTTCAATGTGACCTATAGTGTATCCCTATAAGCTATGAATATGTTATTTCAGGACCACGGGGACTGAGTCCATTAAACGAAAGTCACCCAGTGCACTCTCTCGTATACTGTATAAGACAAACCTCATCTCTAGAATTCATAATAGTCAATAACACAGCATGCACAATATAGGATATATGGATACATATTAGTTTGATTATGGAGCTTTTTCACATAGAATAAGGGCAAGTATAAGTGCTCTAAATATTTAATGCAGGAGCTCACTCTTATGTTTTCAAGGACCATTATGCCCTGTCTACATGCACATCTGCTGTGATGTTAAATGGCGTTTGACACAAATGTAAGGCCATCAGATGGAGCATGCCATCCTGGGAATTGATGTATAAGACGACCGTCGCTCTGCAATCACTGTATTTTTTATTTTTTAACTGGCGGCAGCCCATACATACAATTTTTACACAGTTACAAGAAACACAATGTGAATGAACCCTTTCAGCAATTTTTTATGGCATATACTTGAGGCAAGAGCTTGCTCAGAAGAAATTACCGCAGAGGCCACAGGAATCTATGACATTTCTATGTGTTTAGGTTACACATCCGAGTATTGTTCATGAATAAACTACAATGTTTGTCAACTAAATATTAGCAAATCGATTTGTTGATTTTTAAATTCAATTCAAATCTTCCATTTACAGACACCACATAGAAACCTAATTTTTAATTTGAAAACGACATTCATCCGATAGCTGAAGGAAAGGAGAAAATGAAATAATCTGTAAAAATTACTACACATTAACACAAGATAGGGGGTTTATATGGCAATTTCCAGTAAAATTGGAGCCAAATTTGTCAAAGCTTTAGCAATGTAAGATTCCCTCACCTTTCACTCCAAACATTGAATTTACCATAGCGAAAAGTGATGATGGACCTTTAAAGTGGGTATTCAGGCTTTTCACATTAATGGTCTATCTGTATCTGTAGAGTCATTAATTTTTATATAAGGGACAGAGAGGTTCATACTTAGGACACAGATAAGACAGCACATATTTCCTTTGCTTGTTAGAATATGTAGGTTATATTGTAACTGTAAAGAGCTGGCTACATGATCAGCTACTATGTACAGTATTCAGTGATTATATTGTGATACATGACATCGATGGTAAATATGGAAACAATCAGTATCTAAAGGTCAACCACTAGCTGTTACACTGCCTCACCCTCTTTCCTGTTTTATCTGCACCTCACCCCTCCTTCTGCCTGCTGTAATCTCACTTAGTTGGAGGGGGGGTGCTCTTGCACAGTTGTAACAGCCTGTGAAGCTACAGCATGTAAGGGCTCTGGTAATGCCCCTATCTCACCTCTGGCTCATTAGTATATTTTTACAAGTTGATTTTAGAAGGTGTCTGGATCTATGAGTAAATGCCTCTGGTTTACATGGTTGATTTTGATGATAGATTTCCTTTATGGATAACATAATCTCCAATATTGGCTTTTGTCCCTATAATTCTTATGTACAATGGATTGCACAAATCCTTATGCGGCTATGCTATATAGCAAAGAGTTAAATAGAACCCTTGTTTGAATTGGGTGTCTGTGTGCCTACAGTATGTACCCCAGGAGGAAGTGAATAAGTTTTCTGATGCCTATGGAAAATGTAATCAAAATGTGATATAGTGGTAAAAATCTGAGCCCAAGTCCAAAACAATTTCTCTGTTATGAAAAGTGCTATAGATGCCCACAAATGTGATTTCATCCCTCTGAATGAATTTCTTAAAGCATTTTAAAGCTAATTCATTTTGAAAGGTACTTTAGCAGGTCATATCTGAAGGAGTTTAGATATATCCTTTTTTCAGTCTGTGGATCTTCCAGAAACACATTTGAAACAAATCCATATGTGAAAGTTACAGAGTTAATGTACTGGAAAGTATACATTGCATTTCAAGGAGATTTCCAATGAACTAGTTCATTTTGCTGATAAATCGTGTTGTGCTCAGTCAGAAGAAACACAAGAAGAAAAAAAATGAAACTACTGGAACAAAACATTAACTATTTCAGATGTCCATATAAAATTAATATAAAAAAAGAAAATCTCAAAATAAAATGAAGGATTGTCATGACATTGTTGTTTAGTTAATGTTATTTACACACGATTAGATTATCCCACACAAATTGAAGGAGCTTGTCCTTAAACTTTTTATCCTGTCTGTAAATACTGTTTTAGAGCAAAATGTTCTTTCTTGAAATCAGCTGGGAGCTTGTTATAAAGTAACCATACCTACAGCAAGAACAAAAGAAAAAAACAAAAGAAGCTTGTATGTGAAAGTCGACTATTTGTATTCCAAGTGCTTGCAGGACTTCAGCAGCAGATGTGAGAAGTTTTACCAACCCTACAGAAAATTTCTTTCCTGAATGGACATGTTGTACATTGTAGCTATGAACCTTAATGTGAAAATTACTAAGGTGGCCAATATATAATTGTGTGATTTAAGGTTGTTCCTGTTCACTATGCAGAAATAACCAGCTGGAAATGTTAGAGTCAAGTTATGTAGAATTTGTGCAGATAACATGAAAGTGGATGGGAATTAAATGTAATATTGCTTAAAAAATATTTAATTGGAACAAGAAACATCCGGAAAATTACATAAATACAATAAAGGTGACCTGTCACCAGGTTAAAAAAAGCCCTTCAGCATTTTGTAGGTAGTAACAAGTAGTATTTGAAGAGTATTGTGACAAACATATGTTGGTTGAAAATCATCAGAGAAGGTTTTTTAGAAATTTGGATTGCCGTTTGTTATTTAAAATACAAGGGATGAATAAAAAGGTATTGCTTCAAAATCCTTGAGGAGTGCCAAGAGGGAACACAACAGAGCTCATAGGATAATAACGTTTGGTTCAGGGTATATGACGTGATTGAAGATTGCTCACCTGGTACGTCACTCTTGTGTTGACGTGTGGGACAATGGTTGGTGCAGCCAGTGTCTTTGGGTACTCCAAGCACAAGATGCTAAGTTGGCTGGAGTCAAGGACTAGATTCAAGGAAATCAAGGACGGCAGGCGCATTACAGGGCCAGATACACTGAAGCAACTCCAGCACTATCTACAGAACTTTTATTCGCTTGAAAAAGGGGACCCCAGAACCCCGAAACATGTTGTGAATACTTGGACTATCTTAATTTAAATAAAATAAATTTTTTGGGGAGAAATTATCTGGTCCTGTCGTGCTGTCCTTGATTTCCTTGAATCTATGACTTGAGCCAAGTCACCAATCTTCATATAAGCTTCGAAAAAGTCAGTAAGGCATGCATCTATTTTAACCCCAGTCATCAAAAGGTGAAAGCAGGAGAAGTTTCATCTAGGACAGATCATTGACCTCATGATGTTATAGGCTGAGCTTGTCCTACTATATAATAGAATCTATGTTTAAGAATCTGTAGATGTATATTAGATATTAGCCAAAAACGGTCTAAAATGCTCTGCATTTATTAAGGGTTTTAGATAGTGTTGGGGAAGATCGACATGCCCCAATGAGGATTGGGTGCAGTAGGTTGTAATGCATTTAAATATTTTGGCTGACTAGAGGTTTTTGGAAATATAAGCCCCAAAAATCTATAGAATGTCAATTGTCCAATCCCTTAGGGTATCAAACGTGAAATCCATGGGCTTATCTACAGTGGTAAACACCGCACCATTATAAACACTATGCTGCACATTGTACAGCACAATATGTTTATAACATGTATGTGATTTATATATACTGTATATGTGTGTGTATATGTCATGCATATGTGCTGTATATGTGTATGGTATGTATATATGTTATACATCTGTATATGGCATTGCATGTGTGTATATGTGATGTGCATATACTGTATATGTGTGTGTATGAGTGAAGAACTATATGTTTATGAATAAAGGTATAGAAATGTGTGTGTATATATGTATACACATATGTATAAGGCATATGTAATAAGTATATTTTTCAAAGTGGGAAGGGGGGCCCCATTTACAAGTCTGCTATGGGGCCCTGCCTCTCCTAGTTACTTCCCTGGTCAAATCCTATTAGCTATCAAAACAGTGGCACTGTCAACAACATATCTTTTCTATTTTATACCCTTGGAACTATAAATTATGGTTTGTTTTCTAAACCATTCAAGAAAATGCCATTAAATAGCGAATAATTCTGCAATATAATTATGATGCAACATTTCCAAATAGTGAGACAATTGGAGGTTTAAGTGTCCCATGGGCTGTTCACATGACTAGTAGAGATGAGCGAGCACTAAAATGCTCGGGTACTCGTTATTCGAGACGAACTTTTCCCGATGCTCGAGTGCTTGTCTCGAATAACGAGCCCCATTGAAGTCAATGGGAGACTCGAACATTTTTCAAGGGGACCAAGGCTCTGCACAGGGAAGCTTGGCCAAACACCTGGGAACCTCAGAAAAGGATGGAAACACCACGGAAATGGACAGGAAACAGCAGGGGCAGCGTGCATGGATGCCTCTGAGGCTGCTTAATCGCACCATTATGCAAAAATTATGGGCAACAGCATGGCCATGACAGAGTGACCGAATGAGGCTAGATAGCATGTAAACATGCAATAATTGACCCTGACACTATAGGGGATGGCATGCAGAGGCAGCGGCAGCAGTGGCAGGCTAGAGAGTCTCATGGTGACATACCCTAAATGGACTCAGGTTTCACCAAAGGAGGTGAAATGATTTCCTATGTGAACAAAAGGTTGACGGTATATTTAGTCGATAACACAGCATGGTGGCGACATAGTGACCAAGCTCCATAACGTATCTGGTGAAACACCCGAAAAATTAGCCTGACACAGCTCTTTTGATAAGGGGACGACATGTGGAGGCAGCCATGGAGACGACTTCCATGATTAAGAGCGACAGTATGGGGCATTCATATTGCGCTGCTATGATTGCAACTTCAGGTCTCCAGCATGGCGGCGACAGATGGGCCGAGTTCCACTATGTATCTGGTGAAACACCTGAAAATGTGTGGAGGTAGCAATGGAGACAACGTGTGGAGCCAGCTAAAAAGACGACATGTGGAGGCTGCTATGGAGACAATTTAATTTGGATAGTGCCTGTATGTGGAAGTCCAAAAAAGTTTTCAAACCAGAGGAGCAGGTAGGTGGTCCTCCAAAAAAATTAAATACATAGATTACCATAGCTAGAGCCAGTTGGCCCTGGCAAAAAATAGCCAGTTTTCTATGCTTTAGTGTACAAAGAGGAGGAGAAGGAGGACAATGAGGAGGAGGAGTGCATACATTATTCAGGTTGAGCTTCTTTCACCTGGTGGAGAATGAAAATCCAGAGAAATCCAGGCTTTATTCATCTTGATAAGCGTCAGCCTGTCAGCGCTGTCAGTCGACAGGCGTGTACGCTTATCGGTGATGATGCCACCAGCTGCACTGAAAACCCGCTCGGACAAGACGCTAGCGGCAGGGCAGGCAAGAACCTCCAAGGCGTACAGCGCCAGTTCGTGCCACATGTCCAGCTTTGAAACCCAGTAGTTGTAGGGAGCTGTGTGATCATTTAGGACGATGGTATGGTCAGCTACGTACTCCCTCACCATCTTTCTGTAAAGATCAGCCCTACTCTGCCGAGACTGGGGACAGGTGACAGTGTCTTGCTGGGGTGACATAAAGCTGGCAAAAGCCTTGTAAAGCGTACCCTTGCCAGTGCTGGACAAGCTGCCTGCTCGCCTACTCTCCCTCGCTACTTGTCCCGCAGAACTACGCACTCTGCCGCTAGCGCTGTCAGAAGGGAAATACTGTTTCAGCTTGTGCACCAGGGCCTGCTGGTATTCATGCATTCTCACACTCCTTTCCTCTCCAGGGATGAGAGTGGAAAGATTTTGCTTGTACCGTGGGTCCAGGAGAGTGAACACCCAGTAATCGGTGCTGGAATAAATTCTTTGAACGCGAGGGTCACGGGATAGGCAGCCTAGCATGAAATCTGCCATATGCGCCAGAGTACCAACGCGTAAGAATTCACTCCCCTCACTGGCCTGACTGTCCATTTCCTCCTCCTCCAACTCCTCCAACTCCTCTTCTTCTGCCCATACACGCTGAACAGTGGAGGACTCAACAATGGTCTCCTCTTGTGTCTCGCCAACATTCTCCTCCTCTTCCTCCTCATCCTCCTCCACCTCCACCTCCTCCGATATGCGCTGAGAAACAGACCTCAGGGTGCTTTGGCTATCAACAAGGGAATCTTCTTCCCCCGTCTCTTGTGACGAGCGCAAAGCTTCCGACTTCATGCTGACCAGAGAGTTTTTCAACAGGCCAAGCAGCGGGATGGTGAGGCTGATGATGGCGGCATCGCCACTGACCATCTGTGTTGACTCCTCAAAGTTACTCAGCACCTGACAGATATCAGACATCCACGTCCACTCCTCATTGTAGACTTGAGGAAGCTGACTGACCTGACTACCAGTTCTGGTGGAAGTTGACATCTGGCAGTCTACAATCGCTCGGCGCTGCTGGTAAACTCTGGATAACATGGTCAGTGTTGAATTCCACCTCGTGGGCACGTCGCACAACAGTCGGTGAGCGGGCAGTTGGAGGCGGCGCTGCGCTGCCCTGAGAGTGGCAGCATCTGTGCTGGACTTCCTGAAATGCGCACAGATGCGGCGCACCTTCGTGAGCAAATCAGACAGATTGGGGTATGTCTTGAGGAAACGCTGAACTATCAGATTTAACACATGGGCCAGGCATGGCACATGTGTCAGTCTGCCGAGTTGCAGAGCCGCCACCAGGTTACGGCCGTTGTCACACACAACCATGCCTGGCTTCAGGTTCAGCGGTGCCAGCCACAGATCAGTCTGCGCCGTGATGCCCTATAATAGCTCTTGGGCGGTGTGCCTTTTATCGCCTAGGCTCAGCAGTTTGAGCACCGCCTGCTGTCGCTTAGCGACGGCACTGCTGCTGTGCCTAGAGCTACCGACTGATGGCGCCATGCCCACGGATGGTAATTCGGAGGAGGAGGTGGAGGAGGGGTGGGAGGAGTAGGAGGCATAGTAGGCCTTTGAGACCTGGACCGAGGTAGGCCCCGCAATTCTCGGCGTCTGCAGTATATGAGCAGCCCCAGGGTCAGACTTGGTCCCAGCCTCCACCAAGTTAACCCAATGTGCCGTCAGCGATATATAGTGGCCCTGCCCGGTCAGGGCACGGATGATGTTCTCTGACACGTGCTTGTGCAGGGCTGGGACGGCACATTGGGAAAAGTACTGGCGGCTGGGGACCAAATACCGAGGGGCGGCCGCCGCCATGAGGTTTCGAAAGGCCTCGGTCTCTACCAGCCTATAGGGCAGCATCTCCAGGCTAAGCAACTTGGAGATGTGGACGTTGAGGGCTTGGGCGTGTGGGTGGGTTGCGCTATACTTCCTTTTGCGCTCCAGCATCTGAGGTATGGAGAGCTGAACACTGGTGGATGCTGTGGAGGATCATGGAGGCGAAGATGGGGTTTTCGCACGGGAGGTGTTTGGGCCGTGGTCCTGGGCAGGGGGCTGACTAGCATATGACACAGGGGAAGGAGCAGTGGTGTGCCCGGCCGGAGATGAACGGGCTTGGTGCCATTGAGTGGGGTGTTTAGCATTCATATGCCTGCGCATACTGGTGGTAGTTAAGCTAGTAGTGGTGGAACCCCTGCTGATCCTGGTTTGGCAAAGGTTGCACACCACAGTCCGTCGGTCATCCGGTGTTTTTTTAAAGAACCTCCAGACTTCTGAAAATCTAGCCCTCGCCACGGGAGCTTGACTACGGGCAACATTTGGCGCTGATGCACCAGCTCTGGCCCTGCCTCTCCGTCTGGCCCCACCACTGCCTCTTCCAACCTGTTCTGCTATAGGACTCGTCTCCGTCTCAGAAGCACTGTGTTCACCCGGCCTATCAACCCAGCTTGGGTCTGTCACCTCATCATCCTCCGATCCCTCAGTCTGCTCCCCCCTCGGACTTCCTGCCCTGACAACAACTTCACCACTGTCTGACAACCGTGTCTCCTCATCGTCCGACACCTCTTTACACACTTCTTCCACTACGTCAATAATGTCATAATCACCCACAGACTGCGACCGGTGGAAAACCTGGGCATCGGAAAATTGCTCAGCAGCAACCGGACAAGAGAGTCCATACCACTTTTGATAGATGACAAGATCCTACTGGCTTTAGAGGCACCAAAACCTATGGTACCCTCAGATACACAAGCCACAAAGACTTAGGGATAATACTAAATCTTGGAACTTTCCTTTTAAATATAAGAGTTTATACATTTAAATGTTTTACAATGTTTTAAATGTGTTAAAGATATTCAATGTATTTATTATGGTAAATTTCACATCCTTATTTCTTACACTGTATATGAAGGGGTTCATCATCGGAGTCACTACTGTGTAGAGGATAGATACAGTCTTGTCTGTTTCAGGTAAGTAAGCAGAGCGGGGACGTAGATACATGAACATAATGGTCCCATAGTAGAGCGTGACAACAGTAAGGTGGGAGGTACATGTGGAAAATGTCTTTTGCCTTCCCTGAGAAGACTGGATCTTCAAGATAGTGGATATAATATGGATGTATGAAATGAGGGTTAAGAAGAAAGACATCATAACGATTATACCGGCAGAGACGTACATTGCTATTTCATTGAGTCTTGTATCTGTGCAAGAAATTTGTAGAAATGGAGGTATCTCACAAAAGAAGTGGCTGATATGGTGGGACTTGCAGTAGGGCAACTGGAATGTAATAAACACATGGATAGAGGAGTTCATGAAGCACGTCATCCATGATCCTACTGCTAGTGTAACACATAACATCCTGCTCATGATGGTGCTATAGTGGAGAGGTCTACAGATGGCAGCAAATCGATCAAAAGCCATAACGGCAAGTATTATACATTCAGTAGCCCCTAAGGCCAGAGAGAAGTACATCTGCAATGCACAACCTATTAGAGAAATACTTCTATCCTTAGCAAGAGTGTTTACTAAGATTTTCGGGACTATAGTGGAGGAGAAACAGATGTCAATAAAAGAGAGATTGCTCAGGAAGAAGTACATGGGGGTCTGTAGATTTGGGTTAATTCTCACCACAATGATCAGTAGTAGATTCCCTGCCAATGTTATTATATACATCAATAAGAATATAAGAAAGCAGGTGACCTGGAGGTAAGGGACATCTGATAGTCCAAGAAGGATGAACATGCTCGGTGATGATACGTTTGTGTCCATAAGGTTCACTAAATGCTAAAAAGAATTTAAAAAAATTTTCATGTAAAATTACCTGGATTACATTTCCCTTCCAAATTTTCCCAATGTCCTCTAAAACCAGAAGTCCTCATATTCATTAGGATTTATCAAATGATTCAACAAGGGATTATTGAGCCCATGCTCACTCACTTAATGACCCACAACAATTTACGACATGTGATAGGCAACTTTGAAGCCTCTTGGTCAACTTGATGTGTGAAGAAGACTTATTTCTTGTCTTCTGGTTTGAGAGACCATTCATCTCATGGATGAAGGAAATACAATGATAGGGTGGAACTGATCATTATTTACAATCACATAAATATATATATGTACACATACATTAAAGGGGTTGTCCGAGACTTTCCACAAAAACAAAGGAGGCGGGAGGAGGCTGATGTGTGACATTGGTGGCCTTGCGAATTTGTCAACATCCTTCCCATGAATAACACCTGTAGGGGCATCTACCATGTGAATCATAACTTTGTGGACATCTATATACATCTATATATTGGAGAAAAAGTTATTCAAGTCAACTGTATAGTCACGTCACTTCCGGGGTCCCGGTATTATGGTAATGTATTTTAAGCTCTGTCACTATCTGTTATGTTATGCCTGACCAAGGCTCTGGCCCGGAGCAGAAACGCATCGCAATAACCTTTTATCAATAAAGAAACCAAACTGGACGAAAAAAGCGCCGGTCCACAGTTCTGTTATCCCTCGGGACCCATCTAGCTCTAAAGTCAACTGTATAGTACAGAGAGTGTGTTCTGAGCTAATACTGTGCCTGCCCCATTTATTGAGGGACTCGATAACCACACGCTGGTTCAATCTTCTCTAACATCAGTTGCCAGCTGTTTCTTCCTGGATAAATATTCCCTTCTTCATTGAAGTTACGTCACTCAGTAGATCTGAAATTTTGCTACAGTCTGACCTCCGTAACGCATTAGTGAAAAAAACAAACAACCTTCTGTAAAACCATCAGATAATTGGACCTTCTTCTCATAAAGGCACATTGATATTTGGGCCTTGTGTAACACTATATTAGACCCTTGTGACAATTATGTCTTAAATAAACCATAATCCTGATATTTAATCTTACCTCTGAAAGGTGATTAGCACTTTCTCTATTGTGTTCAAATAAAGCAAATAAAAATGTCTCATTTAGCTGTGAGAATACAACAGATCCTTAAGAAACCCCCAGATATCACGTCAGTAAACCATGTCCTGCTTCATCTGTAACCAAATATGTGTCAATAGTGGTAATAGTATCTGAACAATAAACAGGATTAGGCATCGAAATCTAACTCCTATATATATAGCAGCACGGCAGATGGCCAGACTGCACAATCTGGTAAAGTGATAGTAGATGCCTCAGTAGACATCTCAAGGGGTTTGGGGTGTCTATTATTAACTCTAATTGGTGTTGTAGGAGACTTCTGCTTCTTGTCTTGGCTTTATTAGAATTATACTGTATAAGGCATATACAGGGTGAATATCTGTCATATTGTAAGGCAATTTATTAACCCCTTACCTTCAAGGTCATATGGCGCTCATAAGGGGGACCCATATTCGACTTCGAGAAGCATACAGACCACTTGTCCTCTTATTTCATCATGCTTATCCAATCTATCAGTATGGTTTTAGTGTGATAATGGGTCCTTTTTACCTACTGGGTCCCTGTACAGAGACCTATAGTAAGTCCACCCCTGAAGGCATTGATTACTTGGTCATTCATTCATACCAATAGGCAACATGAACTACTACATTGTACTGCTGGGAAAATGAACAATCACATGCATTTTCCCCTCTTGCAAGCAGAGTCTTCCCTATCCACCAGTTCAGTGATGCAAACCATTCAGAGAACAAGTGTCCAAACTGCAACCTAAATTATTTATTCTATCTATTTCCAACACGGTAATTCAGCCCAATAATACCACCATACAAGGGCCGAATGATTCTGCTACATGGTGACATCACCATTACAACATATATAGCATCAGACTAATAATAAAAGACTGCTGTACAAAGGTCAATATTACCAATAATATCAGTGTACAAGGAGCAAACAAAAATTAATATATCCACTGTACAGTGATAAATATGCCTGCCATGCAGTGATAATTGCCATATTTATCACTGTATAGCGGTAATATTTTCCACTACAGCACAATTACAAGCAGTAGTAGGTAAGTATCTGTAATATGGGACTGTAGGAGAATGTTATAGGAGACAGACAGATGATAGGGAGATGGATGATAGAAGATAAATATGAAAGATTATATAGACTTATAGATAGATGATCAATAGATTTATAGATGCAGAAATATATAGAATATAGATAACAGGCAGAGGATAAAAGATTGATTGACTGATAGATGATGGATAGGTAGATAGAGTATATATATACAAAAACTAGATAGATAAAGGGTAAGATAGACAGATTTTTAGATAGATAGGAAATAGACAAATTATAGGAGATAGATAATTAGACAGGAGATACACGTCCACATGCAGAAGGGCCCTATAGGACAGGGGGCCCTGGGCAAATGCCCAGTTGCCACCCACACGTGGCCCCGTGGCTGATTATAGTTTTTTTGGCTTGCCTATCATTGCCTTCATAGGAATTTTCCATTTCTGACAAAAAACTTCAAAGTAATGAACATATAGCGTACAAGTATGGCAAATATTGCTGAGCTTGGTACTCATGTGATCAGAATGAACTTTAGGTAAAACACATTACATACAGAAAAATATTAGTTCACTTTTTGTACAATTGAAAAGATAAAATTAAAAGAATATATCTAAAAAATGAATTATAAAAAGCCTACCTGTTACTCACAAAAGTCAGAAATTTACAGTTTTGGCCTAACACATAAAAAGTTTATGTTGGTTTTATAATATTGATGGACTACCTACAGGTTGGACTTTGTTGACAGCATTTAAAGAGTTGCCAGCGCTGATTGTGGGCATTACCAGTGGGAAGGGGGCGGAAGTTGAGTTAAACCTTGACTTGAACTTCCAATAAACTTTAGGGTCACATCAGGGGAACCTGAACCTACAAAATTTGGTACAGACCTGAACTTTGCAGGTCAAGCATTACTCAAGAATCCATTGTCCCCTATAGAGCTATTGGAGATAGACTTAGTTCTTTGTTAATATTCCAGTACTTGAAGTGTCTGACCTCCACGGATCTAATACTGTGCATATAGTAGGTTATCAATATCCTTATCCCAGAAATCCCACTTTAACTCTGACACTTCTTATAGAAATCCTTATCTAAAATCGAGGTAGAATGTTTCTCCTCTATAATTGATAAACTATGATTTTTGGTCTTGATGTTGCATTAATGCATTTTATATGTAAAAGAGTTAAATTCAAATGATTGGGCACAAATAAAAATAAATGACAGTTGATTTGGATACAATTTGAAAATAATTTTTAATTTTAAAATGGTATACAACTACATGTGTATCTAACAGGTTAGGGCTTAACCAAGTAAAATCAGACCATTTATCTGAACAGTTGAAATTATTGTAGGAAACACATTATTAAGAAGAAAAATGAGCTTGCAATAATCGAATTTTAGAAGGAAATGGGTGTCTTTCAAAAATGTTCTACTTGATGACACTTGGTTGTAACATTATTTGGAGACCAATGAATTCCCACATTTCACTAAAAATCAACAGTGTTTCTAGAAAGTTCAATTATGGAACATAAGATTTAGAGGCCAATAATAGATGGTACAGTAATAAAGCCCCTAGAGCCAAAGGTCTCTATGCTCAAATTGATCAAAAATAATAAAGTGATTTATGACCCAATTTTTGTCGTAGATAAAAAGTTTAGTAACAATGATGTTGGTTTTATATATAGGATGGGACAAGATGCTTCAGATCTTAGACTCCCCTTGATAAAGCCAGTTGGCGAAACATGTGTCGGGGTAGCAGGGTGTATACCTCTTCCCCTGGTATGGTAACTATGCTTATGACTATCTGTGACTATCTATGCACAAGCTTAGGCTTGTATTCAGCTGCTTTATATTTAGATCATTACATTATGTGTCCCATACTGACTTCCTTTTCTTTGATACTCTGCTATTTTTTTTTTTTTGGCTATGCACTGTTTTTAATTAAGGTCTCCATTGTATGGCTACCCTTGTACTACTTTTGTGAGTACAGGCAGTTCCCGGGTTACATACAAGATGGGGTCTGTAGGTTTGTTCTTAAGTTGAATTTGTATGTAAGACAGAACTGTATATTTTATCATTGTAATCCCAGCCAGAACTTTTTTGGTCTCTGTGACAATTGGATTTTAAAAATGTTGGGTTGTCATAAGAATCAGGATTAACACTAAAGCTTCATTACAGACGCCTCTGATAACTGTTACAGCTGATTATTGTAGCCTAGGACTAAAGCGCAATAAATTACCAATATCCAGAGGTCCGTTTGTAACGAGGGGTCGTATGTAAGTCGAGTGTTCTTAAGTAGGGGACCGCCTGTACTATTTTTGTGATTAACAAATAAAATATATCAAGTATCTATAATTTCCTTTTAAATATAGTATTTATTTGGGTCAATATTTTTCTGATAAGGAACAACATGGCGACATTTATGAGAAATTATCTTCACACAGGTCGAACGAGCATCAAGCTCGGACGAGTATGTTCGCTCATCTCTAATGACTAGGGACCCCCCCCCCCCTCCCAAGCGTCCAAACCAACATGTGCCCGGATGTTAGGACTTAAGTATTACTCTATATCCTCTAAATCCTAAATCCTGTACTTGTCATAAAAGTAATTTAATGATGAACTTCAAACATGCTCTTATAACCCATCTGTTTAGGAAAGCCAATCACATTCCCTAACTGCATGAAACCATCCACCCTGACTACAGTTCAGACCACATCTCTCAGACAGTGTAGGAGATGTGGACTGCTTCTCATGGCTAGCCTGGTATCTGTGCACCCAGCAGCTGAAGTCTCTCTCATACTATAAATACTTGTGTACTTTATAAGCCAAGGGTCCTACATTTTAACAACACCGCTGCGCCATAGTGATGCGTCCGGGCAAGAAGAGGAGAAGACTGAGCCACTGGACTGGGGAGAAAAAGACGAAGGTAAGTATAGATTTGGTTTTTTTTAAGACTGATGTAGGACCTTCATATAGGGCTTGCATATGAACTGGCATGGGCTGCTAGCAAGCCAAAGACCCTGGGCGCTCTCCCATACCGCCTATTAAAATCTGCCATTGAGTGAGAGGTAATCTTTTTTACAGTGATTAAATACAATATCCTTCAAAATCCAAATAACTGTGCTGTGTATTTATCTTATAATAAAACCATTCAGTGACAGTATAACAGTGATACACAGTGCCTTATAATTCATAGTATTATCGCTGCTAAATACAGATCATACAGCACTGGTCAGATGCATCACACTCTACTTCATCCAGGTCTAATGACCAAATCTCCTCAATTTCTGGCACTGGTTTTATAAGCACATGTGTATGGTATCAATCTAACATATATGTATCTCATTAAAGGAGGCTCACCACCTCCACCAAAATTTATAAGCTGCTGACTTCATATTTTAGGCAGGGGCGGACTGGGAATTTAAAGTGGCCCTGGAAAAAAATGTAAAAGTGGCCCCATTCTGTGGGCGTTGTCAAAACAAGTAGGCGTGGTCATGTTACGTGGGTGGAGTTCCTAAACTCTACACAAACTGTTTATAGATGGTCTAAAACAACATGTACAGCCCAGCGAAAGAGACTCACACTGCCTCCCTTAAACAGGAATAAAGCTTCTAAAAGAGCACAACTTAATACTGACTTATATATACAAAGAAAAAAAACTACTACAAAACCTTCTCCGATAAACAAGAATGTAACTACTATAATATTGCTTCTAAGTGAGTGAGAGAAGAGTGTTGGGAAATCTGCTGGGGAAAGGAGCAGAGACAGCCTCCATCACAGGCCTCAGCTGTGTCCTCTACACCTCCATCCAGGCACAGGAGGACATCTCTGGAGCGGCAAACAATCCTGGAGAACCTGCAGAAACCAGTGCTGATCCGGCCAGAGAGAACCAGGTCTGGGAGTGGAGGTAACAAGACTGTGAGGTCTGTGGAGGCCTAGATGAGACCAGCAGGGAGGCCTCAAGCTGCCACAAGCGCTGTCACTGGCAGGAAAGTGGGACCCAGTCCCCAACATGGACATTGTACCCCCCCAGTAGTGACAGCCGCAGCGTGCCAGAGCCCAGCAGCGGCACAGAGGGCCGGACTCAGCAGCAAGTCTTTACCCTCAGCATGTAACCAACCTGCAGCCTCTCCCAGTCCTGCGGCTGAGCGTGCACCTGAGCTCCAGCTGGCCGACCAGATCCCAGCACTCGTAAAAACACTGGAGAAGCTAAAGAAGAAAAACTGCTGCTACAGAAAAAAATAGACTCTGCTTATAAAATGAAAACCGCAAACTCTGAACGACACCAACTGCTCGACAAAAAACTGGCTACGCTGGCTAAAGACCTCGCTGATAACGTCACCAAGACGGAGGCCATACTGGATCAGATGGGACCCCTGGCCGAGACATACAGGAACAAGGAGCGATTCCAGGCTCAAAGACATCATGGAGGATCATCATATCCTGTACCGGAGACCTGCGCTAATGGCGTCCAGCAGTCCTATGCAAAACCCGTACTGCAGCCGGCGACTTTCCCCTATAAGGAAGGAGAACTATACAGGAAAGACTTTTCCAGGAATCAGCAGCCACTTACAGAGGCACCACAAGTCCCAGCAACCTGCAATCTGCAAAGGGATCACAGCCGACCCTCTGATGTTACTAGAGCAGAGCAAAGACCATGGGGCAAATTTACTTACCCGGCCCATTCGCGATCCAGCGGCGCGTTCTCTGCTCTGGATTCGGATCCGGCCGGGATTCATGAAGGCAGTTCCTCCGCCGTCCACCAGGTGGCGCTGCTGCGCTGAAAATCATCTCCACGCGCCGGAATGCACCACCTCGGACCAGGTGAAGGTAAGCGGTCCCCAAGCGACACTTTTTCGGTTTTTAAATGCGGCGGTTTTTCCGAATACGTCGGGTTTTCGTTCGGCCACGCCCCCCGATTTCCGTCGCGCGCATGCCGGCGCCGATGCGCCACAATCCGATCGCGTGCGACACAATCCCGGGGCAATTCAGGTACAATCGGCGCAAATCGGAAATATTCGGGTAACACGTCGGGAAAACGCGATTCGGGCCCTTAGTAAATGACCCCCCATATGTCCCAGCATTCAGCGTGCAACATGGATATCTGCCTGATGGTAGCGGTGGAGAACAAGCACGACAAGTCCCAGATGATGGCTCACTGAAGAAGGACTGTGCACCTAATCCTGAAGGTAACACTATGGCATCTGAGCAGGATCATCAGGACTCTGCTGTGACTGATTGTACTGACATTGATGGGACTTCAGTGCCTGATATTGCTGATACATCAGTGTCTAATGCTGTTTCTAATATCTGTGATGCTGCCCCCAATGTTGGTGATAATGCTGATGCATCTGCATCTATTCCTGATAATAATGTTGATACCATTGTGTATGATAATGTTCCAACAGGAGAAGGGCAGTCAGTGTGGGATTTTGCCATAGAGCAGGCAGAGCAGTGTATAGAGGCTGAGAACATAGAGGCTGTGAACATAGAGGGGGTAGTACAGTCTGATGCTCAGGACTTCCCCCCTCTAGTTGCTGAGGTAGCAGAACCTCAGAGTGCAGGAGCCCAGCAGCCCACGCGGCGCCCCCAGACACAGCAGGGTTCTGGCCCTCACCAGTCCTCTTCTGGCAACGCCTGGAGCCGGGTGCACCATATTTTTCATCTGGCTCACATTACACCAGTTAGGCATTTAAGAGGAGGAATGTGGTGAGATGTAGGCATAGAGGAGCCAAGAAGGACCTACCTGACAGGTGGTTTGTGGTCAGATTGCTATTGTGTGACCAGGTGGGTTTTTCGACAAGTGACATTTTGGCAGTAATTAACCTCCCTGACCGCCAGGGATATGACGTGAGTTTTAAGTTGATGTGCAACCTGGACTGGTTGTGGGCCATCTTCCCCAGGTTTACAGATGCAGAGGGGTGGAATAATTCCAGTTTCATCCCCATTTCTTAACTTGGTACTGTCACTGTCACAGTCATCTTCTGGAATGAGTCTGTTCCCCAGCAGGATATTGTCATCTGGCTCAAGAGACACTGTGACCTGGTGTCAGAGCTCACCAAGACCCGGGATAAAGACAGGATCTGGACAGGAGGGTGAAAGGTCCTGGTGAAGTTAAGACAATATAACAACATAACCCAGCATCTGCCCAACTCCTTCTTCATTGGCCGGGAGAAGGGAGTGTGCTTCTATCCAGGTCAGCCCCATAGATGCTTCGAATGCGGTAGCGTCAGTCACATCGCCAATAACTGCTCTGTGGTCAAGTGCAGCCTGTGTGGGGATATTGGTCATGTGAGTGCGGACTGCCAGAACATCAGATGTAACCTGTGCGGTGAGATCGGGCATGCCCACAGGGATTGTCCTAATGCCTGGCACAACATCTGTAAGACCTTCCCTGATGAAGACCTATTGACAGGGGCAGATGACCTGGGGGAGGAGGAGGCCTCGTTATTAGGGTCAGATCAGGCTGCGCAAGAACCTCAGCAGGTCTAAAAGTCAAGTGATGCTATACCAACACCAGACCAGCCTCAGACCCAAATCATGGAGGGAGATATGGAAGTTGTCCAGCAGGTTGCACCACCATCAGAGCTCATTCCCTCTCCAGCCACAACATCTGATAATAAGAGGAGGGAAAAAGATAAGTCCACCCGTAAGCCTGAGGGTGAGTGGACCACAGTACGCAAGTCATCTAAGATCAGAGTGGATAGTGGAACAGAAATGACCATGACAGTGAATAGATTCAGTGTCCTCTCAGAGTCAGACGCAGAGGAGGAACTAGAGAAGGAATTGCAGAGGATGGTGGCAGAGTATGATGAGGATCCCGATGGTGACCCCCCTCAAATTTTAATATGTGGCCGTTGGTGCACCTTAGCATGCGGAGCAATTCTATTTCCACCAATAATTACTTCCCTTTCCTTCCAGTGTCGAATCATTTTTATCACAAGAAACATATCAATTACAATGGGTAAATCCTTAGATCATAGATCCTTAGATCATCCTTAGACAAAAGTAATAAAGATGTTTTTGAAATCATTTTTCTGGGGTGGCAGACTGCCTTTATTAGGATTGATTTACATTGTGAGATTATGGATTGTCCCAATGTAGAATATGGATTGACTAAATAATAACAGATAACTGAAACTTTAACTCCAATTATTGAATATAACCCAGATATATATAAAAGAGAAACCATCATTGTTGTAGGGCAGGTAATTTTAAGCCCTTTTGCAATTGGATTAGTTCCCCGAATCTTGCTCCTTCCTCTTGTATTCTGCAGACTTCCCCCTGTTGTTGGTGACTCCTCATATGGCTGTTGGTAGGAACATTAGTCAGGAGCACTGACTAATGTAGTAACAAAACAACTACACTTATCTCTCCTTCAGTTTTCCCTACACTTCTATATAAACAAATAATCCACACAGACACAAGATGCAGAGCGATCACAATCCCCCTCCCCTATTACCTCATATTCAACAGCAGGAAATGGCAGGACTCTCCAAGTCTTCAAGCTGCCCCCTCATGTGCGGTGCTGAAGTTTTACTTAGATATTAAATCATTTGATATGAGATATTAGATAGATAGATATGAAATCATACGATATGAGATATTAGATAGATAGATATGAAATCATACGATATGAGATATTAGATAGATAGATTTCTCAGAATGACTGTTGCTCAGAATAGCTATTTATTATTTTTTTCCATATCAGATTTGTTTCCAGTAAATTATTCATAATATTTAATTTGAGGTGCCATATTTGGACACCTTACAGCCCATGATGTTCTAGATAACATTACAACTATTTGTTTAGGATTTGGTTTTACAAACAGAAAGAAGATCAGCGTGGAAGCAATAGAAAGAAATGTCAAATAACACACGAAGAGTTGAAGCCTTTTTTGTGCTTGGGCTAGGGCAGCCCGACCAGAGATGATCCTGTCTTTTCAGCATACTCTGCCATCTCATCCAGATCTATTAGTCCTCTCAAATTTTACTTCAGAGAGCTATGAGACCTGAGCCCAATGCATTATAGGCTTAGGTCGCTGATCCATAGAAGATAAAGCAGAGCTACAGACATTAAAGGAAAGGTTTACATCTCCTATCATAAACCAGTTATTTGGCTTGCAAAAATAGATATATGGACAATAAGGACTACTGCAACTAACAATCAACTGTAAAATATATAGTAAAAAAATTATTGTAATAAATGGCTTTTTGTAAGGAGAGTATGCTATGGGGAAATTACTATACTTTACAGAAATCATCACTGCTGGTGATCTACGATGAGTGTAGCATTAGGTATATCCAAACGAAAAAGGGGGGAGGTAGACGTGGCACATCCGATAAAAAATTAACTTTTATTTTTCTCACATTAAAAGAATTGTGCACAATTCTTTTAATGTGAGAAAAATAAAAGCTAATGTTTTTGTGTTGGACATTGCATGATAAATGTGGCGTACAGTCCCACTGTGCACTGGAACGTCCCTTTCAGTACAGAATTTTGTGTTGCATTGGGTATAGTGCAGCTGCGCTACAAATATGTCGAGGGCACTTTGTAAATACATGTGCAAGAAGTTTGCACTGAAAAGAATGGGCAAAGTCAGAGAAAAAACAGCTGCGGGGGCTTTAATAAATGTTGGCCAATAAGGGTCACAACAAATTAGTTAGGTTTTTTGTAGACAGCCTTTAAAGTGGTTTCCCCGCTTTCCCAGAAAAATGGAGCACATGGATAGAATGGTACAGCTGCAGCACTAGTTTAGTAATGTCCACAGTCCTCTCAGCACTATAACCATTCATTCAGTATAAGGAACTGAAACCCATCCTCTTTTAAGTGATCATGA
Source organism: Engystomops pustulosus (assembly GCA_019512145.1). Taxonomy (NCBI): domain Eukaryota; kingdom Metazoa; phylum Chordata; class Amphibia; order Anura; family Leptodactylidae; genus Engystomops; species Engystomops pustulosus. The sequence continues at coordinate 41,517,219 of CM033650.1, forward strand.
AACTACAATTCAATGCACTTCTGATGAATGGGAACACAATGGTTCAGGGTAAAAACAAGTGCTGCGAGCCATTGATTGTTAGGATTTGTGGAGGAAGCATTACTGTATAATAAGTAAATAAGTTATGGGTGGGGGAGCTCAGAGGGGCTACTGAGGAATCCCTAGTGAATCACTCAAGTGATTGAAAAGAAAAGTACAACTAGTGATTGTAAATAAATTTACAATTTAATAAGCAAAGTTAACACAAAGGTACAGTTTTCACTGTCAAGATGTGGAGTTCCACGGCAGGGATGACCAATCTACAAGTAAAAGATGAATGGGGAGTCAGAGAGTGGTCTGGGCTGTCCTCTGTTAGACAAATGATAATTAATAAAAGTGGACTCCCATAAGGGCATATGTGTGGACTCCTGAAAGATGGTGTCGAAAACCCGGTGTTCCAGTATGCAGTAGAGGCCGTTTATGGGTATGGGGGTATAACCCCATATGAAGTCACACAGAAATGCACAGAAAAAGAATAGGTTAGTGGAGAAAATTGTCCATAGGATTAGGTATGTAAGACTCAAAGGTCGTGTATAGTACCCTACAAAATCCCTATTATGGACTATAGAACTATCGCACCTAAAGGCCTAGCCTCGGAACTGGGGTTCCTTTTTAAACCCAGTCCCGACTGGAACCTGACCCCAATAGCTGGCCCTGTTATGGCCATTAACACAGGTTGCGTCAGTAAAGCGTCAGAGGGGAGTCAGTATAACATCAATTCTGACCCCCTATAGTCTAGAAAGTGTGTCATGGCTGAGATCTGAATCCCATGTCCCATGTCCCGACAAGACTTGTTTCGCCCTATGGGCTCTCAGGGTTGCTGGGTTCATGCAGAAATACAGCCTGCAATTAGGTAATAGGAAATGCATGTAGTGTGAGACCTCATAGACTATAAAAATACAAGTTCAATGCAAGTTAAATGCTCTTACCTTGTCCCTTGTAGGGGCAAGTGCTTGATAGCCAGGCAGAGGATGCTGGTGAGGTGTATACCTCACGGTAGAAGCCAGGAGGACCATGGGTTCTCTGGGTGGTTGCTGGTGCCGCGGCTTTTTCAAGAGCACACGCCGTGACGTCAGCTTGTGCAGGGACCGCCCACTTATAGAGCCGCCCACTCTGGTAAGCCAATCGGGAGAAAAACTCCCAAATTGTGCGTGTGCGGCGCATGCGCACGCGATGGAACACGCCGGCTACAAGTGTCCGCGTGTGGCCGCGCCAGAATTGTGTCGCGGCCGCGTGCGCGTGCCCGGCGTGCGCGGTATCACCCGGGAGGGCCAGCTGCTTAGCGGGGCGGGTTTAGAGGGTGGGCACAGCGACGGTAGTCGCCCCGCTACCAGCAGACTCGGCCCCCCCGGCTGATACCGTGCCTCTTCCGGGCCCTCCCTGTTAGGTAGTGCGCACGCGGCTGGGCGTGCGCGTGACTTCCGTATTTTTACCGGTCGCCACGCGCCCCGGCCGCGACACAATTCTGGACGGCGGCCACACGCGGACACTTGTACCGGCGTTTTCCCATCGCGTGCGCATGCGCCGCACATTTTGGGAGTTTTCTCCCCGATTGGCTTACCAGAGTGGGCTCTCTAAGTGGGTGGTCCCTGCACAAGCTGACTTCACGGCGTGTGCCTGAAAAGCCGCGGCACCAGCACACCCCAGAGAACCCACTGGTCCTCCTGGCTTCTACCGTGAGGTTACACCTCACCAGCCATCCTCTGCCTGCCTATCAAGCACTTGCCCCTACAAGGACAGGTAAGAGCATTAACTTGCATTGAACTTGTTTTTTATAGTCCTATGAGGGTCTCACACTACATGCATTTCCTATTACCTAATTGCAGGCTGTATTTTCTACATGACCCCAGCAATCCCTGATGAGCCATAGGGCGAAACAAGTCTTGTCGGGACATGGAATGGGATTCAGATCTCAGCCATACACCTTCTCTAGACTATAGGGGGTCAGGAATTGATTTATACTACTCCCCTCTGACGCTTTAGCTGACGCAACCTGTGTTTAATAGGCCAATAACAGCCACTATTGCAGGGTCAGGTTCCAGTCGGGACTGCGGTTAAAAAGGACCCCAGTTCGGGCTAGGCCTTTAGGGTGCGATAGTTCATAGTCCATAATAGGGATTTTTGTAGGGTACTACTACACGACCTTGATTCTTACATACCCTTAATCCTACTGGGACAATTTCTCTCCACTACCCTATTCTTTTTCTGTGCATTTCTGTGTCTACTTCCTACGGGGTTATACCCCCATACCCATAAACGGCCTCTACTGCATACTGGAACACCGGTGTTTTCGACACCATCTTTCAGGAGTCACACATATGCCCTTAGTGGGAGTCCGAAGCAGTATTTCACTCCTGAGGTGAGTTCTCTTTTATTAATTATATCATTTGTCTAACAGAGGACAGCCCAGGCCCACTCTCTGACTCCCCATTCATCTCTTTTACTTGTAGATTGGTCATCCCCGCCGTGGAACTCCACATCTTGACAGTGAAAACTGTACCTTTGTGTTAACTTTGTAAATAAATTTACAATTTAATAAGCAATCACTAGTTGTACTTTTCTGTATAATAAGTAAAGGTAAATTATAATACTACCATTATATAAAAATAACCAAAATCTGCTAAGAATCCTAAATGAAAGGTTAGGTACAGACAATGCCAAGACCCCAAATCAAGAGAAAAACTGCAATCCACAAAGTAGACATACATCCTCACAATTTCGAATAAAATCTATATCACTTTTATATAATTTCATTACAAATTCAACAAATACTACAAACAATGAGTGGTCAATACACAAGTCAGGTCTCCGATTAGTTCCATACTCTATACACTATTAATATGCTCTTTGGTTTCTTGCCTCTTTGTCCTCAAGATGCAGATTTGGCATTAGGCACAGAGCTGTAAGTTACTATTATGTATTTAAGCTCTAAGCGCTTCATATACATTGGGGAGATTTTTGTAAGACTCTTAGAATCGGGCACAGCCCCTTCTCGGTTGTACCTGTTTATACCTGGTCTGACCAAGCAAAGATTTCTGCCATAGTAAGACTATAGTAAATGCGCTGGGCATTTACACCACTTTGCCTATGGAAGATGCTGAAAACTGATTGTGATGGCGAGATTCATGTGAATTCCTAAAGGGATAATACATCTCCTCCATTGCGTAAAAGATCTTAATTGCATTTTCCCCTTCATGTTCTTTCTTCAGTTTACATCTCTGCCTTATTACTAGCTTCTTTTAAAGCCTTGTATTTTCATTCATAAATTTTGGATTACTTACGACTTTTAGAATAAATCTTATAGTATTAAAGAATCTGACTGGTTCTCTAGAGGTTTTCCCTGAAACTTTATAGTTTTTCTTTATAAGTAATTCATCTGAATGACAGATACTTTAGAAGTGAGCATTAGTGTTGTTGTTCAGCTCAAAGACATATTATCATTGCATTGCTTGAGATTGGATTATCTTCTCAAGTATTAGAAGGGAATTTCAGCATGCCAATTCATTCAAGTACTGCTCATACAACATCCATGATGCTGAGCAAGCCATAATGAGTCTGAAAGTCATAGAGGCAGCAGCGGCTGAAAGAAAACACAATTTACTTTTCTCATAGCTGATAAATAGTAGATAACAAACTGAATATAAAAAAGTCACTACTAACAATAAAAAAAATGGATGGACTAAAATCAATGGAGATGTGCTTAATAAAAGTCATGAACAGTAGAGAGCAGACAGCTCTATTCCCAGTGTGGTGGTGAAATGACGTTACTGAAAAACCGTATAAGCTGCAGTGGCTAAGTTCAGCCACTACACTGAGAATGGAGCTGCCTGCTTCCTGTTCCATTCTCTGTTTATCAGGAAAGCTTATCTGTGGCGGTACTGGGTTTGGACATCCACCAGTCTGATATTGCGGACCTACTCTAAAGATCCCAATGTTAATTTTAGCCTACAACCCACCTTAAAATTAAAATCAGACCACAATCTACTAGTTATTAATTCAGAAATCCACGTCAATGTACAGGGTTCACTTACTTTCTATTACAATTGTACATGCCTCGAATGGTGAAGATTTTCCTGAAAGCAGGAAGACGTAACTGTCTGTAGATTAACATTTAGTTTTTTTTTTTTCTGAAATGTATTAATATTTGCATGGAACCAATGTAATTCTTCAAATGCAAATCTTGCTCCACAGACCGCAGGATATGTCTTACTGGTAAGTAACAGTAATAATATATTTCTAGCTAAATCAGCGTTGGAGTGTGGATGATTTTTAATCAAGCATAAAGTATAGTCCATAAAAATCATACAACATTTCTGGGAGCATATTTTACTTTTTGCAATTCAAGTATAACATATTTCAAAGCATTGTTAACCAGTTCTACACTCAACAAGGGTATGCTCAATTTAACAGCATCTCCCAAAGAGTGCTCTTACTTCCACAAAATGCACATGCAGAAATAATGTAACAGATAATGGGAGGTGGAATGCCTAATATGTAGAATACCCTCATAGATATGAGCTAACTAGAATAACATGAATCAAGACAAATCTGATGAGACAGGTAAGGGATAACATACAGACTGGATTGTTATCATTATTCTTTTTTTGCATTTTATTAAAGAAAAATTATGGCAATTTTTCTATGGCAATAGAAATAAGCAGACCTAAATTTTAAACTCTGGTCCAGGGATTGGGTGCATTCCGCATGACCCGGAAATATTGCCAGACTGGCGGCCTGCAATTGATGCCCCTACCTACTAGCCATGGCTGTTATTGGTCAGGGGGCAAAACCCCCAGCTTGAACTTGAAAAGAAATCCCACTCATCTGTATTGCTCCATCCGCTTGTAGCTTTGGTTTCATAATTGCCATCATGGTAGTATTAGTGGTACTGCTATATAGGGCCCGGTCACAGAGCTAGGAAATCAACACCTTTCCCTTGCACTGTAACTTAACGTCAGCATATTTCTCTATTCCTGTGTTTCTGTTGGTCAGATATATCTCAGTGTTTCATATATGGGGTTGTACCATCACAAACATAAGCTTTTTTAACACAAAATATATGACAAAGTCACTAGTGGCAATTAAATCACTATGGCTGCACCTGGCCATTTTGGGGAGGATGATCACTCCTGGGTGGCATCCCTGATAAACTCACGTGAGCATGTTCTGATGCCACACACATCATAGTATTGGGTACATGCACTGACTTCATGTTTGTAGAGGATGATTGGACTTGAAGTCCTTTTGAAGCAAGGGGCTGTCATCTTTTTCCATCGTTGCAAGGCCATTTCTATTAAAAGACAAAAACTATTATAAAATGAACAATCTTCAAAGATTGTAAAGTAAAAGTTGTGGCACAGCAAGCGGTAGGACAATGGTTTTATAAGTTATATTGCAATTCTACACCAGACCTGTAAATTGTATGGACAAGCCGCCCACTGGATTCATCCGGAGGTTGAGCCCGGATGTATTCGGCCCAGCAGGCTGGCAGGGGCCTTTATCATACGTGAGTGCATGTAGAGGCGGTGTGTAATAAACTGACCCCATGTTTGCATCAGCCTATTGCAAGTCATAGGCAGTAAAAATATTGCTACTTTTCTATGCATTTTTAGAATAATTTTCCATAGTTATTTTACTTCTATATATATTTTGCTCATTTTACCATGTGACCATCCAAATAAATTAGTGTATGAACTTTCTCTTGATAATCCCTTTAGAAAACTAGGTCCTGCACTCTATAACATTAATTTGCTACTAACAGCTTTTTGCTTCTTCTTTCCAACATATTTTCTTCGAATAAAATATACAATCAAAATGTAAGGAAATTAAGTAGGGGAGCTAGCGCCAAATGAATATTTCATTGGTTCTGTTGCTTGTAGCACATAGCACCAATGCATTCTACAGAGCTTTGCGGGTATTGACATCTCACTCTAAATCTAAAGTCGCAATCAACTCAAATCCATTTCCTACACCTGGTGGGGACTGTAGTGTTTTTTACAACAATTTGTGAAAATGGTGCTATCTGCCATTAGCAAGAGAGTTTAAGAATTATTTTGTGCTATCTCACCTACTGATTACTTCTTAATGATGCTTTTGTTATTTGTGCATTTACTTGAATTTACTCGCATTTCCTTTGTCAAATTTAACCCCAGGATCCAATTGTGTAAGGTAACTATGCTACCTTAAAATAAGATGTGTGAGCAGAACATGTTCTAAATTGTGTGCAAAGAAAGCCATATGATTATTCTTTGTATAGGTATGAGTTTATCATGGGGTTTACCTTGAGGCTAATTATATTCAATGGGGGGATGTTTCATTAGGCAGGCCGCTTGTGCCAGTTTTTAAGACCTAGAAGCTTTTTAACCTACAATATTTACCTGTATGAGGCCATGAAGAATGGGTAATAAACACAAAACCACATATAGAAACATAAGACACACCTATAGTTTGATTTTATAAGACACATACATGGGAAAAAAATTATATTTGAGGATGCATATACAAGGACACAATCTCAAGACAAGCATGTGTTTGAAACATATTTGGGGGATTTATCCGAAATGTCTTCTAGTTGCTAGTTGAGTATGGCAACCAATCAGACCGATGGAAGCTGAGCTCCGATTGGTTGCCAGAAGCAACTAGAGCAGTTTTTCCCTCAGACACTTTTGATAAATCTTCTATTTATTCATTGTAACCTGGATGATGTCAACAAATTAGCCTTTTATATGAAATATCCGTCTTGTGTCATCAAACTGATGTATTTGGGAAGAATGTATAAAAAGGTAATATTTTTCAGACAAATTATCCAACACCTGTATTTTGACTGTACCATAGTTAATTAGTAATTCCTGGATTTGTTCTAGACATTTTGGACATTTGTGTGCACACAATTTAATGGGCAATTAGAGATTTGATGCTGCGGCATATCCACTTTACTTTGATTAGAAACTACCATCTGATTTATAAATTAGCAATCTTTGTTTTACTGCCTTCTGGTCATTCATAAGTGGAATTATGTGCAGGATAATTCAGATCTGCTAATCCTTTTTAATGAAATGGTTGTGCCTCTTGATTAACTGTATGTTTCTCAAGAACTAATATACACATGATCTTTTTTCATTTATTAGACTGATAATTTTTGTTTGAAACAACAAAAGCACTGCAAAAAAGTGATAAATTAGAAGGAAAAAAAATGGTGAATTAGTTCTCACCGCTAATTCAGTTTCCATCTAGCCCTCCATGACAGCCCACTTGGAGTATGCCCCTTAACCTCTGTAGGGACAGGAAGAAGAGAGGTTAAAGGCCTCCCAATAACTACACCGGTGGAAGATACAACACAAATTTATTTCGTAGATATTAAAATTAAAGAATACTAGGGAGGGAATATATAGGCCTAGATGGAAACCGAATTACTGGTATGTACTAATTCACTGTTTCCATAGCATGCTCCCACTTAGAGATCTACAAAATAAGAGTGTTTAGGGTGGGACCACCATTGAAAACCACATAAGTCAAAACGATAGTGTTTGACAAAGGTAGAGAGTGAAGCCCAAGTGGCCGCCTTGCAGATCTGTTCTAGGGAGGCGCCTCTTCTTTCAGCCCAAGAAGCCGACATGGCCCGAGTAGAGTGAGCCTTCAGGATAGTAAGAACCTCTTTCCCTTGCTCTATATAGCAGGTGGTGATAGATATTCTCAGTCATCTTGCAATTGATTTCTTGGAAGCTTTCTTCCCCTTTTTCTTCCCCTGGAACTGAACAAACAGATTATGGTCTGTGTGCCAGGAGTCTGTGGCATATAAATAAGCTAAGTCAGAATGCCTTACATCAAAACAATGCCATGAGGATTCAATGCTTGAAGAGTGATATCCTGGTCTCTTTGGAATTTGGATACCACTTTGGGGGTGAAGCTTGGATCTAAAGTAAGAATGATCTGGTCAGAAAGAATACGCATATACGGCTCTCTGATGGAGATAGGCAGAAGTTCTCCCAACCTCCTGGCAGTAGTAACTGCTATAAGGAGGGTGGTTTTAAGAGTTATATTCTTAATGCTAGCACCCTCTAAGAGCTTGAATGGAGACCTGGAAAGGGCGGCTAGGACTAAGGTGAGATACCAGGTTGGAACCCGCTTAAGGATCTGGGGTCTGATCCTAGAAGCGGCTAAAATAAATATCTTGACCCACTGGTGATCCGCAAGAGGATGATCGAAAAAAGCGCGGAGGACCAAAACCTGGACCTTCAGGGTGCTGGTAGATAACCCTAGCTCCAGGCCCTTCTGCAGGAAGTCCAGACCCTGAAAAATATTTGGGTTAGCCTGAGAGGGGGGTTGTCCCCGCAAAAAGCCAGAAACTTTTTCCATATCTTGAGGTATATGGTTAAGGTAACCCTTTTCCTATTTACCTTGAGAGTAGCTACAATGGCCCGGGAGAGGCCATGAGATCTCAAGAATTCGGACTCAGGATCCGAGCTGCTAGCTGAAGCTTCCCTGGGTCTAGATGGAGTATGGATCCCTGGTACAGGAGGTCCTCCCGTAGAAGCAGTATTATCGGCTGTTGTAGGGCGTTAAAGATGTTAGCAGGCGATATTAGCTTTTCTTTTGCCAGTTGGAGCAGATAAAGATAACCCTTGCCTGATCCATGAAGATCTTTTTGAAGACCTTGCAAGAAGGGAAAGAAACATGTGCCATGTCAAAACTATACAATCTTTATTATAGTATACAAAAAACTAAATAATATACACCAGACAAAACACATAAAAACATCTAAAAAAGAAGAACTCCTGAAGGCAAAGCCCAAGGGAGTGTAAGGGCATATTATAAAGCCCACCAAACAACCTACCCAGCCCCAACCCCTGAAGCTGTCCAGCTATACAGAATGCAATATGTGGTAAATGACGGAAAAAATGGAAAGATGCCTGACACAATAAAAAAAAAGTATAGATGTAATAATAAGTCCTGATGATGGCTGCACAATAAGCCTCAAATTGCCAACATAATAGTCCAAAGCATAAAAACCAGACAATATAATAACTCTAATGAGAGAGGTTGGTTCCATGGGACTGAAGGTATCCAGGTGCTCTCTCATCTCGTTTGCCTCCAAAGAGTAGTAGAGAAGGCATGACAGAGAGAGTGTGTTCTTCTGCCCAGGAGAAAATGGTGCACACTAAGGCGGAAAGGACCTTGTTCCCTCCTGTCTTCTCAGGATATGGCTTTGGTGTTGTCCGACAAGATGTGGACGTGGCGATCTGTTAGGTGAAGGGTATTTGCCTTCAGGGATTCCCAGATTACCATTAACTCCCGTTAGTTTGATGGCTTCCTTGACTGGGAAGGGGTCCAGGATCCCTGTACGAAGTGAGAAGGGAAGACTGCTCCCCAAACTACACTACTTGCTTCGCTGACACAGGGGAGGCAGTGCCAAGGAACTCCTTTCCCCAGGTTTTCCACCTTTAGCCACCATTGGAGGTCCCTTTTCACAGAGGACCGGATGGTGACCTTTTTGTCCAGGCCTGAAGACCTTCTGTTCCACAACCGGAGGATCCAAATCTGCAGGACACGAGAGTGGCTCTGGCTCCAGGCTACCGATGGAAGGCAGGCAGGAAGAAGGCCCAGGATTTTCATCGCCCCCCAAACAGATATGGAAGCTTATGTTGCTTGCTTTTTCCTGAGGGAGGAAAGACATCTGATAAGCAGAATTCAACAATACTCCAAGAAATTTCTTGTGGGTAGAAGGTGTTAAATCTGAATTATGTGTGTTGACTAACCACCCCAGACCTGAGAGTTTCTTTAAGGTAAGATCTCTTGTGACAATTAGATATGGTTTGTCTTTACCCACTATAAGAAGATCGTCTAAATATGGAATGATGGAGACATTCTGTAGCCTCAGGAAGGCCGCAACCTCCAGCATAACCTTTGTAAAAATTCTCGGAGCTGAGGAAATACCAAAGGGAAGGGCACAAAACTGAAAATGAAGAGTAGAACCCTCTGGAGAGGGGACTGAGAATCTGGGAAATCTTTGAGATGAGGGGTGAATTGGGACAAGATAGTAAGCATCATGGAACAGTTGAGAGTAGAAACCTAACCTTTCTTGCTCATGAGGAGCTGGAATCAGCACACCCGAGTGGTTGAGGGATGAGACTTCCTGCCAGATAAGAGAATGAGTAGAGGGAGAGGCATAAGATAAGGGAGGAACAAATCTGGATAATGTTCAGGGCCCAAGGGTTTGATGTAATATTCGACCACTGAGGTGCAAATCCTAGGAGTTGACCCCCCCACCCTGGCGTCCGCGCTACTTGCCTCCGGTATTATCAGATGGGTTGGCAAAGAGGAAGCCCCTTCCCCTTTCTCCTTTAGGGTTGCTCCAGCAACCCTTTTTACTTTTTTTACCACAAAAGGAATCCTTGAGATGCTTGTGGGGACGGAAGGAAGCTTTCTTAGTAACCGGCCTGTTCTCAGGAAACCCCTTCTTATTGGAAACCTTCTCTAGAATGGTGTCCAACTCTGGACCGAAGAGAAAGCTTCAAAGGATTTGGAGCGTATGTCCCCTCCCCAATGCTTCAGCCACACGGCCATTCTTGTGGCGTTGGTTAGGGTGCCCTCTTTAGCTTCAAACCGAATAACCTTGGTGGAGGCATCTGCTAGGAAAGCACTGGTGGATTTCAACAGGGGGATAATTTCAAGGAGAGCCACTCTGGGAGTTGCCTCCTGGGTTGTGAGACTCTAGTTCCTTCAGCAAGAAAAAGAGCATTCTTGCTACTGAAGTGGCGGACAAGTTGAACTTACGGCTGAGCATGGAAGTCTTCCAGGCTTTTTAAGAAGAGCATCAGAGCACCTGTCCAGGGGATCCTTGAGCTGCACCAAATCATCAAATCCCCATTTTCTTGACTACTAATTTAATCACCTGGACATCCACCTTAGGGAAGGAGTCCCAAAGAGACAACTCCTAAAATTCTTAGAAATTATGATCTTCTTCTCGGGATCCTTCCATTCCTCTGTGGTCAACCCCTTTAAGGTATCATTCACTGTAAAGACCCATTGCTTCTTGGCCCTGAGGCCGCCGGACAGCTCGTCTTCCCGAGATATAGAGTACCAGACATAGAAAGTCTTTAATTTTAAGGGTCTCATGTATACCCTTCAGGAGATTATCTAGCTCATCAACATGAAAAAGGTGACAGGATTCTAGCTTCTGACCTACCTCTTGAGAATCCTGCTCCTCCGTGTCAGCAGAAGAACATGAAGGGGCCTCTGAATCACAGTCCTCTTCATCAGAGGAAGAAATGACCGCCAGTCTGGGTTTTTCTTGGAGGGGAATCTTTCTGCGTTGCCAAAGCGGCAGATAAAACCAACTTTTCTTTGATAATGGATTTATTTTGTCCATGAACAACGTCTTTTCTTCACACATAAAATTCTTAATATAGGATCTGCATATAGATTTCTTATATGAGGCATGGAATGAAGACACATATTACATTTTCTAGCAGCGGTCCTACTCTTCTCAGATCGGTCAGACTTGCAAGTTTTTTCAGATCTTTCCGATTTGTCTTCTTTACCTTTCCCCTAAGGGGGGAGGTAAGAAAGATACTAACTTGGGGTTCTAATAAATTGAGTGAAATACATTAGAACAATCTGTACAGCACCACTTACATGAACAGACGTGTGGAGGAGGCCCAAGTCTGCCTTATTGGCCATAATGAGTCCGGGACGGCAAGCAATGTACTAAGCGTGCACGTCTATAGAACTCAGATCAACTAGACTACCAGCTATATGAGGTTAAATACCTGATTGGGGAGCCCATCCCCCATACAGTTGGCCTCCATTGACGCTCAGCAGTGCTTCTGTTAAGGTCCGACATCACTTCCATTCAGGTCGCAACCGGAAGTCGTCACAGAGTGCAAAGGATGCTTGGGAATGGAGCCCGGCGGAGTCGCGCATCCTCCATAGGCCACAACTTGCATTGCCACTGGACTGGACGGAACGCCAGATTGACGGGGGACCAGGGAAGGAAAAAAGTGACCGAGGACCCGATCCATAGGGGAACTACGACCTCCGGAGGCCAGCATAACTCCAGGTAAGCCTGCAACGTCCCTCCCCCCACTTGACCTGACCTGACCCCTGTAGAGACAGGAAGAAAACTGGTGGGAGGTTGTGGGAGGGAGGCCTTCAACCTCTCTTCTTCCTGTCAATACAGAGGTCAAGGGGCATCCTCCAAGTGGGCCGTCATGGAAGGATGTTATGGAAATCTCCAATTCATCATACACATCCCATGCTTACCCCAAATAAGAAAAGAAGGCAGAGTTGCATCCTAGACCTAAGGGAAAATAAAGTATTAAAATCGATAGACTATAGGGATAACCAGGAAGGCAGACTAGGGTCTCATTGAATTATTTGCTGCCTCGTCACGTGACTTGGGGTGCCATTGTATGGGTCAATTTATTTAGCCACTCAAACTTGTGCTCACCTCTCACTCATGACACAAATTGAGCATAAATCCCACCACGTACGGTTCCACACTCTAAGTATAAAATTTCTGCCACCACTTATTGAATTTACATTGGGACCAATCAGTATCCCACTCTACATATGCTCTTGCCTCTCCAGGAGACACCTAATAGACCACTAAACATAAAGGCTCGGCACTCTAGCACCACTCTTTTGAATGCTATGAATTGGCAGAGCATACATGGACCAAAATTAAAGTGAAAAGCTTTAATACAGGGAGTTCAGGGCTTTCAAAAGGATGCTAAAAAGTTACAAAATTAAAATGACACACAACTATGCAAAACAGTTCAACAAAAACAGAGAAGAATAACAGAAACTTACAAAATTACAGTAAATCCTTAATACCTGAAGGTGGGAGAAATATGGAACACCCCAGCTTGTTCATAGAGTGACACACCAGCCTCCATAGAGTGAAGCTTTTATGCTCGCATAATACAAAGTTTTATACGTTTTGTGGAGGAGTAGGTGTTGCATGGAGGAGCAGGCATTGCGTGTAGGTGTTCTGTGTTGTACCAGTTCAGAAGCCGGACTTGGATTATAATAGGTACATGGGAGGGGTTGATTTGTCAGAAAAGGTACTTCAGCCATATAACGCCATGCAGAAGTCGAGGGTGTGGTACAAGAAGCTGCCGTGCACATCATGCAGATGGCATTGTATAATGCTTACGTGTTACATTGATGAGCAGGCCAGAGAGGAACTTTCCTTGATTTTCAAGAGGTGGGAGGTGGCAGTTGATTTTTAGAGACCAGGAATGGGGGAGTGCTTGCATGTCTGAAAGCTTGGGGTGTTTATCCACAGTGGCATGAATTGGGCTGAATACATGTCTTCCTACTATGACACATTTGAGAAAACAATGCAATTTTTACATTGCCCCCTTCACTTTGTATTACATGTGGGTCAGCATCTCAGGGGTTAAAATTTTCATACAACCATAGATAAATTCTTTGAGGGGTGCCCTTTCCTAAAATAGAGTCACTACTTAGGGGTTTATTTTGCACTGGTACCTCAGGGGCACCCCAACAGCAGTCTAGTGACAAGGGTGCTCCAAAAGCAAAATTTCACTCCTTCCCTGCTCAGTCCTGCTGTGTGCCCAGCCTTTCAATTATTGGCACATGCGTGGTATTTCTGTACTCGGGACAACCCCTGGAATGATTTTTTGGGTGTTTGTCTAAAGTGGCATGAGTGGGGCACAGTATGAGTGGGACATTTTTGAGATTTTGGGGATTAAAATGCTCACCACAGCCCTAGATAAATTCTTTGAGCGGTGTAGTTTCCTAAATGGTGACAACTTTGGGGGTCTTCTATTGTACTGTGGCACCACAAAACATTTGTAGCCAAATTGGCCTTCCAAAAACTCAATAGCACTAGTTCTGTTCTAGTCATTGCTGTGCGACAAAGCAGCAGCTGACATCCACATGCCATACTCGGAAGAAGCATGGACAAGATTTGGAGATTTATATTTACCTCAAATTCCTTCTGAATGTGTCCATTTTAGGGCTAAATGAGAATAATATTATTCAAAAATGTAAATGTAAAAATTTTCAATCCATTTTTGTTTGCTTCCAGAGAAAGCATTAAAGGGTTAAAAGACTTCACAAATGCTGATTTGAATATTTTGTAGTACATAAGCCTTTACAGGGCACTTCCAAACTGAATTGCTCACCAAAAATTTAGCATTTTATCAATCTCTTGAAAAGTTGCTACCAAATTCCTAAATTGTTGAATTTGTACCCCCGGAAAAAGAAACTGAACACCCTAATGATACAACTAACAAACTACAATGTCTCACGAGAAAACAATCTCAACACCACAGGGATATCTGTTATGTCCACAGGAAGAGACACTGTTCAAATTTCAAAAAAAGGACTGAGCCTTAACTTACAAACAGGCTGCGTCCTTAAGGAGTTAAATAGAAAACAATGCCTCGTTTTGATACCTTGAAAGGACAGGAGACTACTGCTACTAGGAAGAAATAGACCACTGTTAACACAGAATAATGTTAATCAGTGCCTCGTCACCTCCACCTTGTTAATCCCTTCCCATGTGGGTGCATGGGCTCATGGGCATATTGCAGAAAAGACTTACTGGTAACACCCACGATCGGGGAGTGGCTATCCGTTGCCATTAAAGCATTGGAGGCTGTGTCATCAGCCATAATGAGGCTGAGGCTGTCTCATTTTAACCCATTCATTACAAGGTGCGATTTGCACTTTGTAATGAATGAGGAAAATTCCCATATACTGCCATACTGTAGTATGGCAGTATACGGCAGGATCAATCAAGCAACCTAGAGTTAAAGTACCCTAGGGAGTCTGAAAAATAGTAAAAATAATAAAACTAAAAATTCAAATCACCTCCCTAGATGTCATATAAATAAACTGTAAAAATCAAACACATTAGGTATCGCCACGTCCAAAAATGACATATCTATCAAAATATGATAACAGTTTTTTCACTGCGTTTAACCCTATAAAGGATAATAGTGTCCAAAGTCATAAATGGCACTTTTTAAAAATATTTTAAAAATTCAATTAAAAGTGAATAAAAGGTTTTATAGTCCTAAAAATGGTAGCAATGAAAACCTTATCAAAGGTTAGAAAAAATTATTAGAGGTAGAAGATGGCAAAAATCTAAAAAAAAAATTTGTACAGGAGGTTTTAATTTTTTTAAATAAATGAAATTTTTATAAAACCTATACAAATACGGTATCTCTATCTCCATGATCGCACTGACCCAAAGAAAAAAGTTGACATGTCATTTGGGGCTCAAAGTGAAGGCCGTAAAATCCAAGCCCACAAGAATAAGTTGCAAATGCAGTTTTTCACCATGTTCACTGCATTTGGAATTTTTTTCCCGCTTCCCAGTACACAGCATAGAATATTAAATAATATCACTGTTAGGATTGGTTACACAAAAGACAGGGGATAGTGTGCCCTGAGCTTGCCCCAACCTCTGTCCCTTCCTATAGCCCCCCCACGCTAAACCGTGGGGCGACTACTTGAAGACTCGAAATATTCTGGGTAAGTGTGGGAAGGGGAACACAAACAGACTGACAAACATAAAACATAAAAGAATCGTAAACAAGCCGGAGTCACAACTAGAGGGTACGTCAAAAGCAGAATCAGTAAGCAAAGAGTCAAAGTCCAAAACTAGCCGAGTTAGCAACAATATAGATACAGATACAGAGCAATACAAACTAGCAGCAACCAGGTGGAGAAAGGGATTTTCAAACACTGGCACTGGTGACTAGTGAAGCTGCAATTTATGCAGCCAGAACTCCACCTCCAGAATCTGATAGGAGCTGGACAGTTCCTGGGAATTAACCCCTCATGGTGCAGAACAACCAAGCACCAAGCAGAGGTTCAAAGTCCCAGCCCCTCCTAGACAGCGCGAGATCTTAGCAGCCGCTGCCCAGGACGAGAGGTGGAGTTTGCGCGGATACGCGCCGGGGTACGGAGAACGCTGCTGGTACCACCAGAAGAACCAGAAGTCCCAGCAATCTCTCTAGCGAACCTGACACGAGCACTCGAGCATCGGGAAAAGTTCGTCTCGAATAACGAGTACCCAAGCATTTTAGTGTTCGCTCATCTCTACTGTTGACCAAGCATGTATAGAAAAAAAGTCACTGAAAATAATTACAAAACATAAAAGAAAAGAGTTCCCTTTAACAAGTAGATATGATGGAGTCTGCAATTTTTTTCTATTTTAAAAGTTTAAAAAGTATTTTCAAGTGAAATGATTTAGGCAATTATTGAGTTAATCTTTAGCCTCCTGCCCTCCTCTCTCTGCTGTGTACATATAGGAGATAGCATTTTCATTCCTAGAAAATATTGCACTTGATAATTCAGCTCTATACAGTCTGTCTAGTGACTGTCTTTAAATACTTAAAAGGATTGTCCACTTTAGGTAATTTACCAATGTACATCAATTAAACTAAGTGTCCATGATTAGCCAGTGCATTGTCTACCTTCCAGCACCTTAAAAACTTATTCATGAATACCATCATAGGGTCCTGGAAGATTGGTCATGGACTATTCGGATCACATAATCCCCCATTTGCTGCCATTTTATGGACAGGAATACTGACCAATAAGACATTTCTAAGCCAGGGGCTTGAGGTTACATTTCAGGAAAGTGGTGCAGAACTATTAAAAGATGGGTTGTCACGATTTACTGATTTCTTTCGCAGTGGCAAGAATGGGGTTAGATATCAGTCTGCTTGTAGATACTGAGAGCTGCATTTTAGAGTCAGTTGCTTTGGCTGAGCTGGAAAACTGGGTGGTGTCATCAGAACCTGAATGTTAGTATAAGCAGTGTGATAGATGACTGAACCAGTTGCTGCCTGGGGCAGTGTACAGGATTCCTTATATATCTGCCCAGTTCTGATTGCAGGTGGCTTGGTATTGTGTCCTTTTACTTGTCCAATTGCTAATGCTTTGCTATTATGTGTATCTGACCTCTGCTACGTTTATTCAACCATTCTCCTACTATACGATTTTGTGCCTCGCAGTCATCTTGAATTAGATTTGATTCTGGCAGACTTTTCTTGTCTATATAATATTTGTTGTTCATTTGTGTCTTATCTATCCTGGTGTAACCAAGTCTCTGATTTTGGTTACCTGTTTGCTCCACCATTCAACAGCTGCTGGACTAAGTAATTATTTCCTAGAAGGGTCTCTCAGGGTCTATCAGAAAGTTCCTGCTCGTGGGTTCACCAGTATCAGGACAGTTTATCTGCTGTAGGCAGTTCCTTAGTCTGCAGGGAATTTTCAGGGTCAGGTTCCACCACTTTCCTAGTCTGACAGCATTCTCCAAGTCTGGTTGTGGTTGCACTGTTTGCTGGACAGGTTAATTTCATAGTAAATTACTTATTACCCGGCCCTAACACATTACAAAAAATTAAAAAGTAAAGGGGCCAACCCCTTTCAGCCATTGGAAACTTTATCACAATCTTTATCTCTCAATTGTCAGAACTGAGAGAAAGCTGATTTACATAAACTGCTTGAAGGCAGGGAGAAAGGCAAGGAATATTTTTTTCCTGTAAGTAAATTATACTATTATGCGTTAGCACTATTGATTTATGTTAACTTTGCAAAAAGAATAGGTACACTTTAAATAAAATTCGGATCCACACAAGGGTATTGTAACAAACTTTAGAATAAAAGTATGGACTATCACACCAAAGAATATACATTTTCAAGGATTAAATAGCTTTTTTTTTTACTTTTGCTAGACAGAAAGCAGAAAAAGCCTTTGTCCCAAGTGATCTTAAAAAAGAATCTCAAACACAAGAAACAAGCCAATGTGAGATCTGAATGAATGGATCAATTTTACATGTACTGAATTAGAAAACAGACTAATCCTTAGCACCTCCTGGCTTTTCATATTCATATTTTATTCACAATTTTTGGCTCAATGCACATCTTCAGAGCAACCATGGGAGAGCACTGATGAACATAAGGTCAGTCAACTTCAATTTATAGATTAGCACAGTTAGATGTATCCAGAGATTCTCTCGCCATGTTAAGCATTTCCGATTTCTGTGTTTAATTCCAGTCGAAATCCTTTCAATCGTAACATGCAAATGTAAACACAGACATTGGCAAATGATATCCCTGCTCAGAGGCAAAGAGATTGGAGGAACAGCATGTTTTTTGTATTTCTATGTGAAAATAAAATATGATGGAGTACTAATGAAACAGACCATTATGACTAAAGCATAAATAGCACAAACTGTAGCACTTTTACAAGCATCAGCACAAAGAGGTCAAAGGTAATAAGGAGTCAATTAACCACTCCAATTTAAGGAATAAAAAAGAAACTTTTCACTTAACATAGGATAAAAATGAATAAAAATTTAAATAAAAAAACAGGGTAGAGTCCACCTAATTAGGATTTTGCCTTCCTTAGGATTGCAAGCAGAACTTGTTGGGCCTCTAATTGTTTTCCACCTTATGATCCATGTAATTTAGTTGCGGTCACAGCACTATAATATATTTTGAAAGCTCTGTGCTTCAACTCAAAGTGTCTAAAGGGTTGTTGTTGTAGCTTTCAATTTGCTATGCACTTCTTCTATGTACCAGACTAATATAAAACCAGAAGGTCACCATACGGATCTTTACGTTTCAGAATAAATGCCTACCCTTTTTTGATTATTTGGCGACTTCCCATAGATAAGAAGTTATTGAAGTTATATTATTATAATATATTTCATTCCTATTCATACTATATCCTCAGAGACTTGGAGTTCATATTTTCTGCTGCTAATACCCAATTCCACTGCTTAGACAGTGAATTTAACCTCTCCTAATATGTCACCCACGTGGTAAACACTGGGCCACATTTATCACTTTTGTGCGCCTAAGTGTAGTAGTTGCGCCTAAATTCGGGCGCACTGTTTTGCCAGAATTATCACAAGCTACAACCATCTGTGATAAGTATATTTTCTGCCTCTTATTAATCACTTTACTTTAACACAGTTTAGGCGCAGTTTAGGCGCAATGTTAGATTCGGGCACTTACATGTGATCCTGCTACAAGCTCCTCTCTGCTTCTCCCACACCCCAGAATGAAGATAACACTCACAGCAGCACCCAGGTGTGTGACACCCAGCACCCAGTGACCTCCTCAGCACGGGCTTCTCCTGGAGGGGATCCCCAAGTGCTGGTCTCCTGCTGCACCCCTGTAATTCTGCACAATATCCCCCTCAGACACTGTGCAGAATTACATGGGGGACACTTGTTTGTAGTATCTTCAAATTTCTGCAAACTTGTGCAAACTTCTCTTGCTCTTGCTGTGAGCTCAGCGTTTTGCAGAATATTTTGTAAATAGAAGGTGATGAACTGTAAATAGAGTCTGCAGCTCCTGTATGTAATGTATCTAATGTATCTATTATATGTTCCAGTGTCTGGCTGAGGTCTCTGCTGCTAGAAATGAGCTCTTCTGCAAAGGGGCTCAGTGCTTTCTTCTCAGATAACGCCACCTTCGGGCTGGAGTGTTTTTGCGCCCGTTTTTGCGCCTAAATGCAAAAGTCGCACGTGATGAATATCATTAGGCGCAGCAAAACATCTGGAATTGAACGATAGATGAGGGAAAGGTGGTTATTTTAGCTGCGCGGCTAATTTGACGTTTAATCGCAAAAATGGCACAAAAACGGTGCGCCTAAACGAAAAGGCGCAAAAACAACAGAAAAAAAAAAAGTGATAAATGTGGCCCACTGTTTTCCTTTCTACAAATCTGGTTTCCAAAGTTTCTGTCATTTCTGCTAGAATTTTACCACTGGATGGTTCCACTCGTAGACGAGACCCTATACTGTAGACCCTAGGCAATTATACAACTGTGATGGTATCACAGTGATACCACATTTTAAGATAAATCTCAAACTATGAAGCATTTACTAAAATAGATTATCAGAACTGTTACTTTATTACATGTTCTATGTAGATGCTGAAGTTTCTTGTATCTTGGTATTTTGGGAGCTAACTGCATACTATATTATTTGAATTCCCCAACTTTACCACTGTGTATATCCAAGCTCTAACCCATCTCTATCTTTCATCATCCACTGGTATTGTTCCATCTTCCTTTGAACACGCACCTGTCACATCCATCTTAAAGAAGCCTTCTCTGGACCCATCTGAAATTTCCCTGACCAAAGTCTCTAATGACTTATTGTATGCCAAGGCAAAATACCCCTACTTTGCTCTCCGCTTTCTTGATCAGTCTGTTTGCCTTTGACTCTTTTGATCCTTCCCTCCTACTGCAGATGCTATGTTCCCTTGGTATCACTGACATGGCCCTTTCCTGGATCTAGTTATGTGCATCCCTCATCCCTCTGACCAAAATGTGTCAGACTGTCCTCGACCTTCAAACATAACCTGAAACCTACAATAGACAATAACGGCACTGCTCTGCTCCTTCGCTTTGTATCTCTATCTACCCTGACATGTAGATTGAGGGAACACACAGGCAGAGTCCTCCTTCCAATTTTTTCCTCATCACTGCATTATTTGTACTTGCATTTGTTCTTGTCTTAATGTAAAGTATGGAACTCCCTATATATTGTTCAGCAATATAGAATTAATGTTCCTCTATAAATTAATAATGTTAACATGCTCTGGGTATGGTTGATATATTTTCAAAGAGCAGATGTAAGCTATACCTCCTCACCACTATGGAAGTAAATTATGGAAAAGGGACTGTTCCTTAAGGGATTACCTATGTCAATGAAGAGCTGCTATTTGCATAAAAATGTGCCTTTGGCTGGCATGTCCTTGTAGAACTGCTCTGTCTCCTGTTAGTCGGCGGATGAAGAATTGCAGCTCCTTGAATCCAGGCTGTGCACTCATGGTCTATATCTTTGTTTACAGTGACAAGATATATTGCCTTTTGAAGCGCATATTGCGAGTTATTTACTAAAATTGTCATAGTTTACCTTTTCAACTCCACAGGTGTATGGTCTGACTTATTTATATGAGTGGGTGCTGACAGTTTAAAGAGCATTGGACTGACAAATTGGGCAGGTAGATGCCATTCATAAATGCTAATACACACAACTTGATAATGTGTGAAATGTGCCCGTGGATGATTTGAAGGAGTTGTCCATTACAACCAAATAAACCTCAATCCATAGGATAGGTGCTCACTTCCAGAACACAGAGCTTCTTGATGATGGGACCACTACCATTCATGAAAATGCCAAGCAGACAGTCAAGCATGGGCACGGTAGATCTATTCTATGCTGAAGTAGACTGCATGGTACCAAACTTACCTACCTCCATTCATTCCACAAAGGTGAATAGAGAAGCTTTCAACTTGCTTGAAAGGCTGTTCATATGGGTTTTCATCTGCCCCCATTCATGGGAACCTTAAGGACAACCAGAGTTAATAAATGTACAATTCTTGGGTATAAGGGCTAACTTTGAGCCACTGGGCATACCCTTAAGGATCCGGCCATCACAGTTTCCTCACTAATGAATTTGAAGTCAGCGTGTTGGGCCATGTTTAGGGCATTAAAATGCCCAAATTGGTTATCTGATTAACTAGCAGAATGGGAATACTTTAAGTAGATAGATATTAAGCACTTCGTGATGTGAAATTTGCAACAGGCTAGGGATCCTACCCTGTAGATTTAGTAGACAATAAAGGTTGTACACCACGTGATATCAAATGCATTTAGGCCCCCCTGGGTCTTTGTCAAACACACTTATAGTGTAGGTAAAGATGTGGTCTGTATGGTGCTCCTGCATGCTATGAATGCATAGCATAATGGGAATAGTTTAATTTACTCTGGTAAATTAGACTTATAGATACAGAGCAGAATGAATAATTAAGCAGTACCATCACTGTAAGCTAAACCTTTTGAAAACATCCAAAACTTAGGGGCAAGTAAATATACCTGAAGGTGTCATATTTCTCTCGCTGCTTGCTTGCACACTGTGGGAGAAGAGACAATAGACCAATTTTTACACTTTTGCCCTTTCCAGCCTATATTAAAGAGTTGAAACATACAATTGCATGACAAGCCCACTTTTGTGCGCCACTTTGAAGTCATACAGCCAGGTTAATTTTGGTGTCACTTCTTCAAAAATAGGGGGAAAAACAGGATTCAACAGAATTTTTGATGCATGCTACAATGAAAAGTGTTGTACACACTTTTATAAATCTCCCCCATTGTGCTGCATTCACTCCATTTCAACTACACCACATCTACATGGTAATTACAGAATTATTAACAATGGATTGTTTCTCATTTTGAAGAATGATATTTTTCCTATATAAACAATCGGCTTCGGTTCAGATAAATTATGAATAGTGCGACTTTGTTCTGCAAGTGATATAGTAAATGCTTTTATATCATAAGGTGTTTACAAAAGTTCTGTAAAAGCTGGATTCTTCCATTCATTCACTACAAGAGTGTTCTTCAGAGTCGAGATTTCCCACAGCTCTTCATTGTAGAGAAGTATGCGTCAGGCTTTTATATTCATGCTGCATGCAATTACTTCATACACAAATATTCTAGTAGTCAAGGTAACAAGGGGACTGAAATCACATTGCCGAGGAGGCAAACATGTACAATGTGCAGAAATGTAACATTGCTGTCCACTTGTATGGAGCCTACACACTCATGCTCATTGAACAATTCGGTAATAGCAACAGTATGCCTCGACAAATTGCCTTCTATAGGCTTTCATCAGTAATTGGCAAAATAAAGGTAACTTTTATCAGGATGAAGACTATAGAGACACTGCTAATGGGTTTATCAGACTGACAGCTTCAGCTATGTATAGTAGTGCTGGATTCTGGCAGACTATGCCTTTGTGTAACTATTCCTCATAATGGCATTGTGATAAAAGAAGGTAGTGTAGGACTACATTATTAAGACAATACAAATTGCCTGGTTTTGTATGTTGGCAGAAGCAAAATTTGTATTTTATTAGGCAAATGAATAGAATAGAATAGCAATGATATAACAGGCAAAATTCACCTGAAACAAACTATATGACATAATGGGGCACATTTACTTACCCGTCCCGTCAGGATCCCCACCGTGCATTGTCCGACGAGGATTCAGGCCTGCCACAATTCACTAAGGTCGTACGTCCAATTTCCTGCATGTGTCGCTTCCCCGCTGAGGTCTGCCGGAGTTCACCTTCTTCTTCCTGGGGTATGTGAGTGCTGATCTTGCGACATAATTTGCTTTTTAAATTCCGCGGTTTGACCAAATCAGAGGGGTTGTCTGACATCCACGCGGGAAATTCAGCACAAAAAACGACAAAAAAACCCAGTGAAAATCCGCAGTTTGGACCCTTAGTAAATGTGCCCCTATATCTGCAGAGTCTAAATGCATATATCTGGAAAAGGGATTGTTAAATTGTACAGCCCATAGAAGTGAATTATAGTTTACCATAATATATTCCAAATTCACAAGAAAATGTTAAAAATAGAGTTCATTATAATTGGATGCTGTAGGCAACATGGCCACCAACATGTCCAATGACAGATCATCTTTACAATGGGGTCATTTATCATACGCCGGCGCTTGTGCTCGAGCAACTGGCATGGCTGGATATATCAAGAGGCTTCGGTGTCTACCTGGCATAAAAATAAATGCAGCTGGAGAATTTTCACAATAAAAATCTTATTAAAAATCTTATTAAAAATATGGCCCCAGGAAGGTTTTTTTTGTGAATGAGCCCATAATGAGAGTATGGGGGCAGTTATCTTTTATCTTCCTACAGGGTAAAAAGACACTCCCCAGGGAAAATTAAAGGTTTACAGACCCTTGGCCATTATTAACTAATTCCCAAATACATACATACTAAGGACAATGGGGGAAATTTATAACAAGTGTCTGCAAGCAAGTTTCTTGTGGCAACTGCTCAGAGCTCAGATTTCATTTTCACACAGATGTTTCTGAAATCAAAGCTGAGCACTGATTGGTTACCATAAACAACTCTCATACAGTTGTGATACGTTCCCCCCATATCTTTTAAAGTGTGACAAAGAATGGGAGCACCCATGTCTCACGCATAAAGGATGTGCTCAAGACGTCCCGGCTGTGAAGTGAAGTTATAAGAGTATAAAATAAACTAAAAATTATTCTGTGTCAATTTACAGACAGAACCAAGTTGGAATACTCTAATTCTAAAAATCTGTATGAGGGAAAAAACAATAATGCACTTGGCAGTGGTATTGTAAGTAAATCAATATGAACATATCATGTTTGCCAATTTCAGTAGCTACATACTCTATAATTACTGCACATCAGTATCGCAATCTTTTCGGATACATAACTTTAGCATTTTTCAGTTGATAGCAAAAACAAAAACCAGAGGAGCATACAATGTATAAAATATAATTAACTTTATTCAATGTAATACATACACAATCATGACACCACTTTCAAGAAAGATTCCTGGAAGTAGGAAATATGAGGGGAATAGGCAGTGTCCCAGATGGATATGGGACAAACACAGAGAACCCTTGACCCTCCTCTCTCCCACTACTGCCTCACCAATGTGCCAAAAACAGATGAATAAAAGGTTATTATGTCCAAAAGGTAGAACAGGTATTATAGGGTAGTGGACCTAAGTTATACTATCGAGGATTCTACGACCGGAGGTACCATCCGGCACTAGTAATGTACATCAATAAACAGGTCACACTTACCCAGAGGCATAGTGAAATAGGCACGGAGGCAGTCAAGGGGAAGGCCAACAGGAACACCCCGACGCGCGTTTCGCACAAATGCTTCGTCAGGAGGTGATGTCTAGATGTTGTGCTTACCTTAAATACACTCAAACGGCTGGACTGCTTAATGACGCGCCCATCACGTGACGCGCCGGCTCCGTGAGGTCGCGCACCGGAAGCGCGTCATCATGGCACGCCCAGCCCGGTCACATGACCGGGCCGGCGTTGCCATGGAAGCGCTTCGCTGGAAGGTGCACTCCCCCCGAAGACGGCGCGGCGCACGCGCCTAGGCGCGTCAGCAAACCGCCGGAGAGGTAAGTCTGTGTCAACACATATCAAAGGAATATGACAGCATAATCGACCATGTTTAAAATGGTTTTTTTAACATGGTCGATTATGCTGTCATATTCCTTGATAGTGGTTGACACAGACTACCTCTCTGGCGGTTTGCTGAGCGCGTAGGCGCGTGCGCCGCGCGTCTTCGGGGGAGTGCAACTTCCCAGGAAGCGTTCACATGGCAACGCGCCGGTCATGTGACGGCGGGCGTGCCATGATGACGCGCTTCGGTGCGCGACCTCACGGAGCGGCGCGTCACGTGATGTGGCGCTCATTAAGCAGTCCAGCCGTTTGAGTGTATTTAAGGTAAGCACAACATCTAGACATCACCTCCTGACGAAGCATTGTGCGAAACGCGCGTCGGGGTGTTTCACTGTTGGCCTTCCCCTTGACTGCCTCCGTGCCTATTTCACTATGCCTCTGGGTAGTGTGACCTGTTTATTGATGTACATTACTAGTGCCGGAGGTACCTCCGGTCGTAGAATCCTCGATAGTATAACTTAGGTCACTACCCTATAATAACATGTTCTACCTTTTGGACATAATAACCTTTTATTCATCTGTTTTTGGCACGTTGGTGAGGCAGTAGTGGGAGAGAGGAGGGCCAAGGGTTCTCTGTGTTTGTCCCATATCCATCTGGGACACTGCCTATTCCCCTCACATTTCCTACTTCCAGGAATCTTTCTTGAAAGTGGTGTTATGATTGTGTATGTATTACATTGAATAAAGTTAATTATATTTTATACATTTAATGCTCCTCTGGTTTTTGTTTTTGCTGGATTGGATATTTGGAGGGCGGTATTGATTGCATATGGGGCTTTTTTGGTGCTTTTTTTTTTTTTTTTCAGTTGATAGAGCTGGTTTGGGGCTTATTTTGTGTTGTCCTTTTCAGTAGTACCATTTTGGCCCACTTAACTTTTTTTATCATGTTTTTGGGATCAATGAAAAATTTATATTTTTGGCCAGTTTTTCAAGGTTTATTTTTAAATACTCAGTAATTAAAGTTGGGTCTAGCCTGGAGGCAGGGCCCAGATTCCAGAACACATTGCGCAGCCCCAGGGCACATGTCGGACTCATCGGAAAATAGGATCCCCCACCCTGGGTTTTATGGTTGACTGCAGTGTGTAACGAGGTTAACACCGGCGATCAGTGTTACAGGCGGGTGTCAGCTGTAACATTAAACCGACACCTACAGCTTCTGGCAACTCGACCTGTGCCATACTATTATGTTCTCCATTAGGAAGGGGTCAATATAGCCTGGCCAGGGTATATTACCACACTGTTTACTACAAATTTGAGCTATATTTTTACAGATATCAACGTTAGAAGGCTTCTGTAATGAATGATAAGATGCTCTTAGTTGTTAATGTTGTCTGTTATAGTCGGATGAATAAGAAATTCATAGTCTCTTACATAGGACTGATAACAGAAGAAAAAATAATAACTGTTTAGAGGTTCCAAAAATAGATTTGATCTTGCTCAATTGCAGTTTGTTTCTTGCTTTCTGTTTCTCCTGCGTCGATGCTGTGCTAGTGAGGAAGGAGCATGCTCACTCGGAAATGTTTGAAATACTACTGTATTTTGAATACAAGTTCTAACAACGAGGCCGTATCTATAACAGCAAGTTAATCCAAAGAGATCTCACTCAGTATACTCCCCATTATTGTGAATTCTATTAGATTTTTAGTAGAATACTAATATCACAAATGCACATCTTAACTTCAGGGGCGCTACAGTTGATGAACGGTCACAACACGGCATCGGCACAGGAGAAACAGAAAGCAATGTAAAAATGATGTTCAGTAATCATATAAGAGCAGGGAAATATTTTATTTTTCTTGCCAGCATTAGTTAAATAATTGATAATGTAAAGGCTTACTTCACACAGCATAGAGTATGGTGGGATCAAGGAAATCCTGATATAAGAGTTGGAGTCTTATTACTGGTTACTGAAGAAAATACTTTATCAGATAGATTAAGTAGACCTAAAATTGTGAAGGCTGTTATGTATGCACTGGGATAGCTTAAAGAATAACTGGTGTTCAAATGGGATGAGTGGACGCAAATGGTAAAATTCAGGTTTGTACTAAACATTGCCGGCTCTGGTAACAGAACTGATCTGTTACTGGGGGCGTGGTCCTTGTCTGGACTTGGTACTGGAACCCGGGCCTGAACAGGATTTTTAAGTTCAGGTCCAGCAGAAAAATGTTTATCAAGTAAATGTTTACATTACCTTATTAGAATAACTTGTAGTTACATCTTGGTGTTCTAGGGCTTGAAAGTGGTAGCATAATTTCCTACCAGCTACATTTGCTAAATGAGCCTAATAAGCTTAGAAGTTTCAGAATACAGTATAAAGTAATCTACCTGTATTCATAGATCTAGAGAGTCTCCAGGTAAGCCGGATGTGATCATCTGCAGGTGGTGGTGCGCTCTACTTCTGCGGTTCACTGCCTATCATTCATTTTCAATTAACAAAACAACAATTTCAGAGAACAAGGACACATAGGTAGTCCCTCACTAGGACTGGAACTGCAAGTGTACAAAATTCTACTTATAATAACCTTCTATAAAGCTGTCCTCAACAGGCAGCCCCCACAAAAGACATATCCCTCCTCCTGATCCCAATCTGTTGTCTTTCACTTTGGCAAACAAGATGCCTGCTTTGCACTGATGAGAACCAAAAGTTTGAAACAAGCCTTCAGCAGATGAGCATCTTTTCCCAAAAAGATTTATCCCAAATCAAGTTATAAGGCATTGTCTAGTAGGAAGCGGTCTTCCAAGAGGCTAAACCATAAGCAGAGCTTTCCTTTTTCCATGTATGTAACTGTATATGAAAATCCCTCTACTATCCTACGAAAGGATGATGCTACTATGATATCTCTTTAATTGTTGATTAAAACCTTAAGACGCACATTTAATTAAGCATAGGTCTTGGAGATTTTGCTAAAAATGCTTCTCTCAGCTCGGAAGCTCATCAAATTGATCCAACAAACTTCAGTTAAACATGTGGTTTTTGTCTGCTGCAGTTTCAGTATGTAATAGAGGTGAAGCTCTCAACCACACAACTTTAGCTTTGTCTCCTCCATCTGTGACTTCAGCACAAAACAGCTGTCACTGCACATGTTCAACATAAGAAATCATTTTTCAATATTTTATATTAAAATTGAAATAAATTGAAATAAAAAAGATAGTTTAGAAGAAACGGTAAATCAATTTATTATACATATATAATAAGTCATATTTTTGCAAGTCTCAGCTTGTAATCTGTTGGAACTAGGTCTGTTTGTACAAATAAAACATCTCTGCTATCCACTGAAGATAGATGACCTTGTAATCAAATGTTAGGCCGGAGACAGTAAATTATGCAAATCTAGCAGATTTTACATTTTCTTGGTGTGAGTTTTGTATAGTATGAGTGGCAGTACAATAATTACTTCTCATTAGTCAAGCTCCAAGACTGAACGGAGCAGAGATGAAGAAAGGCAGACGTGTAGAAGGATGCAAGCACTGACATGATGAAAGAACATCTATTAAGAAAAAAATGTCTGCTTGTAATGGGTTGGAAAGCTGTGCAAGCCTACTTCCACCTGATTGAAGTGCCAGTTCCTTGCATACTTCAGTCACCAGCAAGTCTTTTGAAGCTTTCACAATTATTTTATCTATACACCGAATCTCATAGTTCACATAACCTACATGATATAGAGAACTTAGATCAAGAGGTGGAGATGCAGCTACAGAAAAAAACCCATCAGATTCAGATTGTCTGTCCACAGCCCAAAACTACTTACTGTATGTTCTTAAATAGAGAGAATGTTCCTGGGACCATAAATGAATGATGCTGCAATACCCGAGGAGCGGGAAAGATGTTTTTTTTTAATTTTTTCAAGAAAATGACAAAATGAAATCAGATATACTGTATACAGCAGTTTATAAATAGTAAATTCCTGGACATACATATTTCATACTTCATACATGACTTTTTCATAGAAGATTTGTTGCAGGGCAAATAGTGGAAATAAAATATTTTCTCTGAGTTGCATTACACCATTTGAGGTTCCTATGTTTCCTGCTGTTGTAAAGTATATTCTGATATATAATGTATAATGCGGAGAACATTTTATTTCTGCTTATAAATATTTCATGTGCATCTACATCCTCTTCTTGTTTATACCCATTTGACAGCCTATATAGCATGTGCACCGTATGATGTGTGGTACAAATCATGATGATCCCAGGATTATTCTTCCTCTTCGCTGGATAAAAATATCCCACCACATAATCTGGGAAAATATGTTTTGTGTAAATGCCCACATTCATTTTTTATCATCTAGGATTAGCTGCTTTATGTAAAGGTTACACAACAATTTACCCATTGGCCTTCATGGACTTTCACCTAGTTCTTACTGAGAAGATTCAATTGAAATCATAAGTCATGTTACAAATTCTGAAAGGTTTTTTTTTCCTCCATGGGAATAACTTTCTGTAGAAGCTAAATGTAGGGCCTCCAAAATAACAGTGTCACAGTTAGACAGACCTGGATAGACACATATTGCACTCCTCCAGTGTCTAACAATAGACAGGAAATGCTAAGAGATACCACCTAAGCGAATCACAGGACAGAATCATGTCCTGCTTGAGACAGTGACTGTTTTCTGTGTGTCAAGAGACATTAGGAAGAGGATTACAGTAAAGATCAGGGCAGTGTATGGACCTGAACATCTATCAGTGAGTAATGTTTTGCATTTGTTATAGGCCCTATTTTAAGCTTTTAAAAGCATATTTCTATCTTTTGAATAAATCAGTAGTTCAGGGTGAGTACAGGCAGTCCCCGGGTTACATACAAGATAGGTTCTGTAGGTTTGTTCTTAAGTTGAGTTTGTATGTAAGTCGGAACTGTATACTTTATTATTGTAGCCCCAGTCAAAATTTTTTTGGTCTCTGTGACAATTTGATTTTAAAAATGTTGGATTGTCGTAAGAACCAGGATTAACAATAAATCTTAATTACAGGCACCATTGATAACTGTTAAAAATGTTTATTGTAGCCTAGGACTAAAGTACAGTAAATTACCAAAATCCAGAGGTCCATTTGTAACTAGGGGTCATATGTAAGTCAGATGTTCTTAAGTAAGGGACCACCTGTACATGGTTTCTGATTATTATATGATTTTACATTTCCAGTGGCTCTAATCTCTTTATATTCTATGTTTCATCTGCTTCTATTTGGGAGCTGGTGGGTAGAGTTCAGCTTCTACCTGTGACTCAGCTGACACCTACCTAAGCACCTTCCCTTCTTACTAGAAGGAGGAAATTCAGCAGGATTAAGCAGCAGATTCGGTAGCAGCGAGCATGATAAGAGCCAAAGTAAGAAGAAAAAGAAGGACTTTGCGTTGATAAGTATATATGAAAGTTTCCTGTATTCTTTTGCACTTTTCATTATTTCAAAGTTTATTAAAATTTAAGGGGCCAGTTAAAAAATACAGTATATACTGTTTGAAATATACACAATTTGTGTATAAAGTTGAACCCATCCACTCAATCCATACACTTACCTGTGGGTTTATCTGGCCTGAAATCTAGAGAATGAAGGGCAGTGAAGTTTGCATACTCTAAATCAGTGATGGTGAACCTTTTGGAGAGTGCCCAAGCTACAACCAAAACCCACATGTATGTCGCAAAGTGCCAACATGACAATTTAAGCAGTAACTTACTGATCCCTTGCTGTATCACAGGTTTTAATCGTGTTGGTGTCCTGAGTTCACCAATACAATAGAAAGATGATGGAGAAATTTGGATTGAAGCTTCCCTCCAGGGTCCCCTGAAGAGGAAGAATCAGGGGATCCAGAGCAGGAGCTCTAATGACAATCCATCTCTATCCACACCTTCTGGCTACTCCTGTAGTCCTGGGAGCCAAGGCTCTCGCTTTAAAATGTTGCTGAGCATGGCACGTCCTGGGCTGTCTTGGACAACAGGAGGAAGCCCTGAGTCCTATCTGGCAAACTGTGTTGGGGTGAAGGCCTGGGTGCCCACAGAAAGGGCTCTGAGTGCCACCTCTGGCACCCGTGCCATAGGTTTTCCACCACTGCTCTAAATCATAGTGTTAGTTCTAACTGCTTAAAACCTAAAAGGAGTTACATTAGAGCACATATACTAAACTCTATGCACTATTTTTCTGGTGGACTGCTTGCACAGATATTTAAGAAGTGTCAGCACACATATGTGTTGCATGGAACGCTTTTGTGTCTGCACTATTCTTTATGCGACACAAATTTCTTCACTGAAGGGAGAGTTCCAGTGCTCAGCCGGACCGTGCACCAGATTTAACATGCAAAGTCTGAGAGAAGTGAGTTGCACGACCCATGTTAAAGGAACAAAAAAAAAGTGGTACACTCTTTCGGAGCTGTGCAGGGGGCGCCAGATTCACAAATCCTGAAATCTGGCGCCCTCTGCCCACTACACAGGCATAGTGCAGTTTTTACTGTTTTAGTAAATGTGTTCGAAAACCTTGACTGCTTTCCTCTTAAAACAGTAGAACACTCACTTTGTCAGTACTCACTGAATATTTGTTTCCAGTACTAACACACAGCTCGCACTGTTTTTTGAAATCCATATTTTTCTTATCCAATATAACCCCTTTATTCCTAGTCACCACAATATTAAAGAAAGAAGACAGCGAGACATGAGGTCATTTCAGTTATTCCTTTTGGACTCTATTTTAAGTAAAACTACATATTGCTGAGGTGGGGGAGCTGTAAAACAATAACCCTCCTATACTCTGTCTATTCACCTTTACATCATTTGTAAATATTGCATTTTTACCAGTCTTGTAGAACAGTGAAGAAGTAAATATTAATACAATAATGACATTCTGACATGTAAGAGACATCAATGGAAATTATGCAAAATTTAAGAAAAATCTGAAGTCTGTTAAATCCATTGTGGTCAGACTAGATATCTCTTTGCAATTTGTATTTTTGAGAACAGAGTCCCAAATTGTAGCATTCTACTCATATCATTGCTGCTCCCAGCAGATTCTTGTCTACATCAAACGACCCACAGAACTTCACACACTTGGCAGTGTCAGTGCAGGAAAAATGAGTTTCTTCGTACATGAGCTGAGTTTTACATCTGTGGAAGATTCTTCTTTCATCAAAAAGAACAGAACTATGGAAAAAAAAAGACAACCCAATTCATAGCAAACAGCAGCGTTTGTGGTGATTGCATATGGGAAAAATATAGAGCTCGTCATCACATATACGAAATAACACAGATAAAGCATATTAAAAGTCAATGTCACATACAATTTAATTGGTTTTCCAAATTCATATGAGGACAGTTTATGCTGTATTATTATCATCAGATGAATGGGGTTGGACTCCCACCAGTTAGCTATTTAAAGCCGGTGAGTAAGACAAGAAATGTAAGACATTCTAAAATGTGTTCTTTTTTATTTTTTACCTTTATTATAGGTACATGGTTAAAGCCCTGGATTTGTCTGCAGTAACCCAAGGGTTAATGCAGACATGCGGTGGGCAGGAGTAGTCAGTTTGGTCTATGTTGGCCTAGATAGCATAGACATCTTTGTAATGTCTGTACTGGGCCTGCTTATTATGGAGTAGGGGTAGGCTGGTAGTGGGACTCCTACTCCATACGGGATTCGGTCCTGGGTTTCTGTATAGCCCACAGGTGCGGGTCTCATTAGAGTCTGCTTTAGCCTGCAGGCTGGTTTGAGTTCAAACAGCAAAGGTAACCGAGTGCCTCCTGATATTCTGCTGGCCAAAACCGCGTGCCTGGCAGCCAGGTACATGTATAGTTAGGTGCTGTTTTTGTATTAGGCAGTACCCAGCCTGGCAGGGTTTATTTTATATGTGCCTATGCCAAGGCTGAATGTATGTTTTGACAAAGAAGTGTGAATAAAACACTTGATTTGGACTTTAACTCTTTGTGTGTCCCTGCTCCCTGCACCACTACAAGGCATCTACCAGAGCAATTCTCTACACTATTTAGTGGAGTATTATGGGAAAAAAAGAAAACTGCTAGACTGGCACTGTCTCCAATGTGTGAACACAACTGGAGGAGGGGTGTTGTGGTTAATAGTTTACATGGTCCATGGTATTTCAAAGAAAAAGAAATTTGCGCACTCAACACTAAAATCCAAATGCTTAATTCAGGCCATGCGGGACACAAGAGCAAGCCAAGCACAAAGGCTATGGACTGTTTCACACTGCTTGTACTTCCCGCAGGCTCACTGGCCATAAGGAAGCATTTGGATTGGATTGGTGAGTGCACAAATCTCTTGTTCTCTTTGAAATATTTAGCGAGGTATCCCTACACACCCTAGTACTGCTTATGGAGTTTTTGCTTTAAAGGGGTTTGCCCACGAAATAAAATTCTTAAATTTCAATCTCCTAGTGATGTTATAATTTTTAACCCTTTACTTTACAATTATGCTCAGTCTTATTGCTGTTTTAGCTCCCATCACACAGTTATGGTAAGTGTAAAATTTCAGTGTGTGGGCAGAGACTCTCTAAACAGACACTTCATGATTCCTTGGTCCTATGAGATGCTGTGTGCTGTGCTATGTGATGTGTTTAGATTATTAGGGTACAGGTTTATATACACTTTCATTTACCTTCTGAACATTGTACTAGTATCTGACACATAGAAAGAGATGAGAACGATTAGACATGAGATGATGAGAGCCATGAGATGCATGTTACAAACAATGACAGATAAACAACGTATCTGTCTGTAGCTTGCAGCTCTAATCTCACTGCTGCTGTTGTTTTTCATCAGGACGTCAGTGTGCATCAGTGTGAACTCGTCCTGGAATGCATGGGGGAGGGGGCTAGAGGCAGAAAGTAGATAAAAGCTCAGCTCCACAGCGTCAGACAAGATGTCAGCCAACTGAAATTGTAAACACCAGGACTGATAGAGACAGGTTGGAATTATATCTGTGAAATGCTGTATTTTTGTTAATAACAGTGAATTAGAGAATGTGTTATTTTGTTATGCTGAGTATAATTAAGAAACTTGTCTTCATGGGGATACCTTTATAAGGTTACCATGCCTTGACTTTAATTTCTTTTGCTCAATTGTTTGTGGGTTCCATTCCTATCCCTGGGAAGGATATTTAAACCAGACTATAACCTTGTTTGTTGCTAGATATTTTCTACTATTTGGCCAGCTGTTTGTCAGTAGATTTTTGCTTAACTTGCGTGGAACCTGGATTTTCCTTACTGAGACTGGCAGGAATTTTGAAAGCTTGGGAGCATCCTGCACCAGTAGAGATAATTCCCCAAGAGTACATAATGTGTCCAATATACAAATAGTGTTTCCAAATCAATTTTGGTTCTAACAACCTACTGTTACGGTTATGAATAAGGCCAATCACTCACGCCTTTTTCCATGAACTGGGCATTTGGGTTGTGTAGGGGGAAAATTTTACATTTCAGGTCACATATGCCTTGTTTGCCAGAAAACTGGCATGCAATCTATGAAAAATTTCAACTCCCAAGGAGGCGGAAGAGCCATGAAATGTTGTAGAATGTATTTATCCTCTCGGTAAGCCTAACATGTGTAGTCACTGAAATGGACTGTTGACATCACGTCCTAGTAGGTATAATGTCAGTAACATTACAGTTTTCAGTGGAATAAGACATTTGTTATTGAGCGTTCAAAAATTACAAGAAAACTAAGTTTTTTGAAGCATAAAAGTTGGCTTGCTGTTTATTCATACATTGCGTTTCTGCCGAAGATATCAGGATCCTCTCTTTAGCTTGACAATACTTGCTTTCATTCTGAGCACTGCCAGGCATAGGAAAGTTTCGTCTTAACTAAAGAAGAGATCATTGGAGGATGAACTGAACTCATTTTGAAATAAAATTAGAAGCGCAACCCCAGAGCTCAGTAAAATAATTCAAGCATTAAATGAGCCCTTACATGTTTACAGCAACGAAGACTAAAAATATGTCATTTGTCACTTCGTTATATATCTGCTGCCCTGAATCTAGCGTGACTTGCAGGGAACATGAAGGACACATAGAAGTTTGGCAAATCTTGCAGATGTGACACGATCATTAAGAAAGGTAAACGAAAGATAAGGTAAAACTATAACTGGCAAAATAATCTTACAGTACATTTAAAGATGTATATAGAGAGGCTACTGGAAATGTAGTAAGTGCATTATTAAATCTTTATACTGTTGAATAGAGTAAAAGGTTGGAAAGTTAATTAACATATTCTAAAACAATGAAGAACATCTAGGTTTTTTTTTTAAGTATAAAGAGAATTCAGCTTACTAAAGCTGTTGAATACAGAGTTATATAACTTTATAGTCATTCATTTATGAATGATAATGTATATTTTCAGCAGTGTTCTGTCTCCAATTATTTTGCTTCTAGTTTCCTGAACAAATTCCAGACTCCCAGTACTTCTAGCTATGCTGATCAACCAATAGTAGATTATTTCCCAAAAGAGACAATAAGGATCTTACAATTAAAATACATAAACAAAGAGGCTGTTTTTGAATCTTCAGTTGGTCCCGTCTAACTCAGGGGAGCGTACCATTTTACTGTTAAATGCGTCTAAAGCATTTGACACACTGGAATGGGATTATATATGGCTAACCTTAGAAGCCATGGGGTTTGGCGATAGATTTATAGCGCTAGTAAAAATATTATAAAATGACGCCTCTGCATGGATTCTAGTTAACGGGGAG
This sequence comes from Engystomops pustulosus, assembly GCA_019512145.1. Lineage (NCBI taxonomy): Eukaryota > Metazoa > Chordata > Amphibia > Anura > Leptodactylidae > Engystomops > Engystomops pustulosus. The sequence goes on from CM033650.1 coordinate 41,552,997, forward strand.
ATCTCAAGGGAGTTGAAATTGAGCAGTGGCTCTAGACAGGGCTGTCCATTATCTCCCCTGTTGTTCGCTATTGCCTTAGAACCACTGGCTTGCAGGATTGGTCAGTCACGGGATATACTGGGTTTTATGTATGGTGAGATTTTTCGAATTCGGGAAGCGATCTGGACTTATGATAAATTGGCAGAAATCTGCCTGTCTTCCAGTAGATCCTTTAGGTAGTTTCATGCCCAGGGATATAGAAATTTTGGGATTTGATGACTCTGTAGAATATTGTTAAGGATATCACACTGGTCTTGGGCGCCATCTTACATACTGTCAGACATTTTAAAGACTCAGTATTCATTTCACATAAATTTCACTAAAGTTTGGGTGGGGTTTGTTCCTCAGCACACAAAGACTTAGTGCTTGCTAGCACCACCTAGTGGAAGGTATCCAGGTGAACATCTGGGCATTTTGTTTATGTGAAGAAAGCCAATGGTTCTACATTCCTTTGTGTGCCAAACAGACTATTGGGGCGAGCACAGCTCTAGTGTTAACTGGTCCACACACTGGCAATTAAGCAACTGAAAATTATTTTGTACCTCATTTTCGGTCCATTATAGCACACTTCTTTTCTTCCAACATTCCTTTGTGTGCTTACATCCAATAGTGTTGAATTTCAAGGGTCAAACCACCCAATAGGATTGCCCGCTTGTGTACTTTCACGCCCCTTTCAGAGTGTGTTTTATGACTTTCCAGATAAGAGTTTTAGTGCCAAAGAGAATAAAGCAGTCTTGAGCTAATCTTCAGAAAGGACAGTGTGTCTTTCCTGGTTTACTCCATTCCAAGCTGGAATAAAGACTCTATAATTTGAAAGTCACCTTTACAATGTTGAGCCCCAGATATAAATCTCTAAGAATTGGCGTCCCTTGGGTGGCCATACTTTTATGGACATCTGACCATCGAGGTGACCTCCGCAAGAGTCCAGGCGGCCAGTGACCAGAACTGACAATGAGCGCTCGTCGGGGGTCATCTCCTTGTGTGATAATATGTACTTTGCCTTAAATGTCCATAAATAAGAGTATGTTTACTATGATTGTGGCAAAGGATCCCTTGTAAGGTGATTGACAGACTGGACGGTGCCTATGTATGTTGTAGAAAAAGGTCTGCAGTGCCCTCTTGTGAATTGTTGATGTAGTTCAGAGAGTTTGTGATGGTGTTGAGATTTTTGTTCATGTAAGCGCTGATAGAATTTGGAAGTTTGCAGAGACAAATTCTGGCCAAATTTACGACCATTCCTTCGGGATTGGGATCGGCCGCGTGATGCAGTAGTGACAGTAGAGACAGTAGGGACACTGACGGGAATTTTACAGTTGAGCGTTAACTCCTTGATTTCTGAAACATTGTGTGAAGGTCTCTAAGTTGTACTTACTCATAGGTAGCGGGGTAGTCTGGAGCTGTATTTACAGAGGATATCTATAGCCCTTGAACAAAATCAGATATTCCACAGATTCCACAAAATGGGTAGTGAGCAAAGTAAGACTGTAGCTGGACACTGCAGACCTAAAAAGGCAACTGAAATAGTGTCACACAAGAAAGGTAAAGAGTGGGTAAAAGGAAGTTATGAGGTATTGAAGTTTTTGGGTATGTTAGATGATCCCCTGAGTGTGCAAAGGTAGGAGACAGCACTTGATGAAAATGGCGGCTGGCTGAAAGACAAAAGGTGGCACACCCAGGCAGAAGGTTGGCTTGATGTAAGTAGAGAGTTAATAACAAAGGGTTTGACAAAAGTGGATGGGGTTGATTACTGGAGACTTAGACCAGTGACTACGGGCGGACCAGGACAGAATGACAGGAATCCTTCAGAGTGCCCATTGAAGAAAGAGACAGGCGATAAGGGACATTTCAAAGTTTTTGATGTGGAAAGAATTTGAGAAAAAGAGATTTAATTATATTTTCCTTGGAGTGAAAGATGGCCCCTGGATTGCAGACTCCACCCCTTTTATCTGGTGGTTAGAGAAGATGACACGCCCTACCATTTTTCAGTGGCGGCCATCTTAAGTTATATTACCTTCAAGTCCCTGAAAGTTAATTGCCTATGACTCTACACTGTAGGCAGCCATAAAGGCTGGTTGTAGGATAGCAGCTGAGTCACCCTTGAGGCATCCTGGCGGATGTTTGAGATAAAATGCCAGCAGGTGAATATTTTCACCAATTTCAAACATTTGCTAAGGGTCTTGAGTGTGCAACGCTGTTTGTTTATTTTATTTTAAAACTTATTTGATTCTGACAATTGCAGAAAAATTACTAGAAAAAGTATTGCAATGTCTCTGGTACCTGCTTTCTGGATTTGAAAGAGTTAATCAGGGTCAGATCTGTGGGCAGCTGTGCAGCTGGGCTCTGTCTTATCTGTGTCTGTGAGAAGTGGCCTTGAAGCACACAGAAAGCATCTGTGTTGAGTGGGGGCGACAGAGCTGACAGCCTAAAAGACTTAAAGGAATTTGCTTGTGATAAGAATACAAAAAGACAGTATGATGTGACGTCCTCCTGTGTACCCCACGAACAGACTAAGCAAGAACAAGCCTCCCAACTGTATTACAGAGCCTATGACTGACTTTTGTTCCTTTTTGATTAAAAACCAACACAAGTGTACCTGACTTCTGTTTGAGACGTTGGAGTCTGGCCAGAACTTTATAAAGAGCACAGAACACTAAACTAGAGATGGTTGAGAGAATCCTATATGTCTAGATGAGGTAAAGCGGAGACCGGTGTTAGCAGACTAGAGACGTCTCTGGCAGACTCGTGACAGAAAGCCAGGAAGAACAGAGACTAGTTTCACAGACCGCGCCAAAGTGAGACTGAGAGAAAGTTGGGTTCCGCTGACAGCCCGACCCAAGTGGGCGTTACGGGGAGGAGACATTGCTGTAGTGACTTCCCACACTCTAGGAAACGTAGACGGCCCCAACAGGGCGGGACAAGGGGGGTGATAATGGACAAGGATGTCAGCGACAACAGTCCCCCTTATGAACGGCCCCCCAAATAGAGTTAGTGCCTTTCATTGTAGAACTGATGTGTGACTCTCCCCTGCTAGCCCGATGATGATTATAACCCATTCCCAGTCAAGGAAAAGACCCAGAAAGAACAGCTGGATACATGTAGGATGGTCCATGATCTCCAAGTTGCCAATGAGTGTACTGAAGCCCAATGGTCCCTAGTCCACACTGGCAGCAGTCCCCGGGAGTCACATATTATTCACTGTTATTGATTTGGCAAATGTTCTCCTCTCTGTGCCCCTACATGAAGATTACCAGTACCTATTTGCCTTTACCAGTGTAGTATTCCAGTATGCCTGGTGCAGATTCCCACAAGGGGGGTAAAACTCACCCAGCCAGTACTCCATACTACACGGCCCTATAGGGAGTAGACTGGAAGACTAGCCCCTTACTGGATGTTCTCCTTTTCAGTATGCGGAGGACCTACTGTTTTGTTTGCCAGGATGCATTTATTGACCTTATGTGTTTTCTGTACCAGAAGGGTTGCAAAGTTTCCGGAGACAAACTCCAGTATTGCTAGGAGAAGGTGGTCTTCCTAGGCCACTGTCTCTCAGCCACAGGCAGACACCTTACAGAGGAAAGAAAGCTGGCAGTCCAGAATATGCCCCTACCTCGAGGCCCTAAGTCCCTTCGCATGTTCCTGGGCCTAGTCAGCTACTGCAGGCCTTGGATAAGATCTGCTGCCCCTTTCTAACTGAATTGCCTCTTCCCCATTTGCCCTTAGTCAGGAGGCAATTGATGCATTCTATAGCCTTAAGCTGGCAAATCCTGTCTGCCCCGACCATAGGCACATCCCACTGGATAAAACTTTTGTATCTAGGCCACAGGTGTATTAGCCCAGGAATGGGGTGGCCTCCCCAGTGGCCCACTATTAGGCCCAGTTAGACTCAGTCATGAGGGGAGCCCCTCATGTGTCAGTAGTTGCAGCCAGCAATCTGCTCAGCAAGGCCAGTGAGTTGATCCTAGACCCTAGATCACTCAGTTACTGTGCAAACCCACATACCTTGCACAGTGTCCTCACCCAAGTACAGCCCAAGCATCTGAGCAAAGGCCACACAGCTCAGACTCCAGTGTGCACTCCTGATGCCCCATCACACTGATGAGGTGCACAGCTCTGAATCCTTCATTCTGTCACCAGTCTTCCAGGATTCAGAGAGGGGGGAGAGAAGCGTAATTAACCCAGATGTTGAGTTTTTTCTCATAGATGGCTCCAGGTCTGCAGGAGAAGACAGACAGTTCTACACTGGATACACAGTGGTCAGTGTCACACATGAGGTAGTACAAGCAGAACCACTCCCTCCACACAGGTCAGTGCAGGAGGTGTTCCACAGGTGTTCCAGTCCCTGGTGGCCCGAGAGTCATCAGAAGTGAAGGGAGTGTGGAGGAAAGCTGGAGCCCAGATGCCGATGGGACCTGGATGCTGGGAGAGAGGGTGTGTCTGCCCAGAGCCCTGCACCCGACAGTAAGTCAAGTAGCCCACGGACACACACACATATCCAAAATGGCCATGCTAGTGCTCATAAACCGCAAGTGGTTTGCCCCGGGCATTACTACCCTTGTCACTAGACTAGTGAAAGCCTTTATAGTCTGTGCCTGCCACAGCCCGGGTAAGGTGGTAAAGACCCCACAGAAGGTGACACCCAAGCCGCTGTATCCCTTCCAGAGACTGCAGACGGATTTTATCCAGCTACCAAAAAGTGGTACGTAGGAATACGTGTGTGTGTGCATTGATCTCTTTCCAGGGTGGCCAGAAGCTTTTCCCATGACCAAGGCTACTGCCAGAGCTGCAGCCAAGAAGTTGGTGAGTGAGATTTTTCTGCAGGTTTGGACTTCCAGAAACCATAGAGTCCGGTCGCAGAACCCACTTCACTGGACAGATCCAGACAGAGACCTCAGGATGCATAACCTGAAGCCTGGAAACTATGTGGTGGTAAAGAGACACCCCAGAGAGAGAGTCTGGAGCCTTGCTTCGACGGTCCTTTCCACGTCCTGCAGACCAGCACCACATCTGTTAAGCTAGAGGGAAAGATTTGTGAATTATATCGGAGATGCTTTCCAAAACCACATGGCTTTGGACAAGAACCTTGCTGAGAAGAGAGGAGTCTGTAAAATGGTGGGAGCGGCTTGTTGCATGTACATCCTGGATGACATCGCTCCCTATGGATCCATTAGCCATGCTCGTGAAAAGATTGAAGGACTGTCCAGGGAACTCAAGAGAAACTCTGGGGTGGACACTTTGCCTTTTACTTTGTAGTTGGGGGATTGGAAGGGTTTCCTTTAAGTGGGGGTGATATTGGGGATTGTGATTTTGCTCTCGTCACTTATTGCGTGTTGTGTGGTCCCCCTCATCAAGTCCACCATGTCCCAGATGGCCGTCCAGGTATTAAGAGCCATGACAGGAGAAGTCCCATTGTGGAGGATACCGTCTTGTTGAAGAAACAGCCTGTTAATAAACCCATAAACTATGGAAACACAATTATGTAATTTGAGTATGCAGGCCTGTAACCCCCGAGTGACTGGCATCCAGGGGATCTGGTGAAGAGTTAACAAGTCCAGCAGGTAAGGGTTTAGCCTACCTGTGGGTACCTGGAGTTTGAGGAGGTCACCCTGGACAAAGTTACAGGCCATGCAAGACTCAAAAGGGGGGAAATGTTAAGGATATCACACTGGTCTTGGATGCCATCTTACATACTGTGAGACATTTTAAAGACTCAGTATTCATTTCACATAAATTTCACTAAAGTTTGGGTGGGGTTTGTTCCTCAGCACACAAAGACTCGCTAGCACCACCTAGAGGAAGGTATCCAGGTGAACATCTGGGCATTTTGTTTATGTGAAGACAGCCAATGGTTCTACATTCCTTTGTGTGCTTACATCCAATAGTGTTGAATTTCAAGGGTCAAACCACCCCGTATTGACCGCTTGTGTACTTGCACGCCCCTTTCAGAGTGTGTTTTATGACTTTCCAGATAAGAGTTTTAGTGCCAAAGAGAATAAAGCAGTGTTTAGCTAATCTTCAGAAAGGACAGTGTGTCTTTCCTGGTTTACTCCATTCCAAGCTGGAATAAACACTCTATAATTTGAAAGTCACCTTTACAACGTTAGGGGTTTGAGCCCAAGATATAAATCTCTAAGAATATCTAGGGATAAAAATTTCTGCGGACATACTCAGATTCACCTAGCTCAATATTACACCATTATTAGGGCATATACTACCACAAAAAACGGAGTTACAACGAACGTTCTTTAGTAAAACCAAAAAATCAATATCTTTATTTAATGCATAAAATAAATAATAAAAAATGTGTATTTAATTATTAGGGCATATTAGAAAGAAAATCAAAGTGTGGAAAAAATTACCTATTAATATGCTGGGTAGAATCGCCTTGATTAAAAAATGCAGCTACTCCCGAAAATTCTGTATATACTTGCCGCATCCCCTGTATGGATCCCTCAGAGGACTTTTAAGATAATTGAAAGTCTTTTCAGGGAGCTGGTATGGAGGGGAAGACAATCCCATATTAAGAACCAACAAAAATTGCGTGGTGTCGCACCTTCTATCCTATGAGCTGTCCACAACGGTCCTAGATGGATCCAGCAAACATCCACTATTAGATAGTCCAGTAGAAGAATAATTCTTTTAATGACCGGAGCTCAAATAACAAAATGACGATCCGTGCAAGGTTCCTCCTTGTTTGTGTGTCAAACACAAGGGATCACTTTCAGTGAAAATATTTGCGGTTTCTGGTCTGAATGGTGACTTATCGCTGAAAGTGATCCCTTGTGTTTGACACACAAACAAGGAGGAACCGTGCACGGATCGTCATTTTGCTATTTGAGCTCCGGTCATTAAAAGAATTATTCTTCTACTGAACCCCATATTAAGCTGGAGATCCTGATGCTCCCCTTAGAAAAGGAAGGTTATGGCCTGCCAGATATGCCATGCTAGGACATTACGGACTTGATGAGGCCACAACGAAGCTTAATATATTGGAAATTTTGGAAACTGGCATATGGGATGGGCAAAACAGAAAGAAATCTTCTCCAACTTTGTCTCAGGTGTGGAGAAAGATTAAATCTCTCTGGAAATTAGTAGACTTACTTCCATTTACCCCTATATGGAGGAACCAGAACTTGGGGATCCCTGGGGTTTCGGCTTCTCCATGGATTGCAAGGGGGGTAATATATTTCCATCAAATAATTAGCAGTGGTAGGATGAAGTCCTTCCTTGCAATTCAGGAAGAATTTGGGATCGCTCAGGATGGCTGTTATTTTTCGTATTTACAAATGGCCCACTGGTGGTCTACCGTTAATAAGACATTAATTGACTGGGATAGAATACCACCAGTGATAAATGTAATCTGGGCTTCAATTAATAAAAAAATCAACAACAAAAAACTTTGTTGGTAATACAAAGACACCACAGGTACTCCAATAGAGTGGTGGGAAAATGGGCGGAGGAAGTGGGGATATTGGAGGACCAGGCGTGGTTAAAATCTTGTAGAGATATTTGCAAAATACTTAAAATCCCTTTACATTGACTGGCCCAATTATCCATTCTCCAAAGAACATACTATACACCAAAAAAAATCAAAAAATTTTCTGGAGAAACAGTCTGTTGCAAAAGGTGCGGTAGGGAAAATGCTGATGATGTACATATTCTTTGGTTTTGTCCATCTATTGAAAGTTATTAGAAAGAAATTATTAAAGTTATTGGGTGGTGTTGTGATATCCAAATACCTTTGAATTTTAAAGTATATGAGTTGATTCTCCGAACCAGGGGAAGTTTGTAGCAAAAAAATTATTGTTTCTCGCTAGATTCTGTATTATAAAAAAATGGACCTCATTGGATCCGCCTTCATCTGCTCTTTGGAAGCAAATAACTAATAAGACAATTTTGTCGAAGGGTTGTGGAAAAAGTGGAAGGGGTTCAAAATCTAAACCAGGGTTTTTGAAGTTATGGTCTAAATGGCTCAAGCTGTTTTTTTCACCAGAAGAGAAAAGGGTGCTGGGGTACCCAGCTGAATTGGTGTAGGTGGGGCATGGGCAAGTGGGGAGGGAGAGAGTTTTGTTTGTCTTGTCTTGTCTGTTTTTGTTTGTGTTTCCTTTCTTTTTTTTTCTTTTTGCTTTTTGTTAAGGTTGTCGACTTATTAAGGTTTAACAAGTGTAACTGAAAATATTTGTCGAGGGTGGAGGGTGGGTGGTAGAGGGATCAAAGGTATTATTTTATACACTTCATGTTGTATTGGTATCTAGTCTATATATGTATTTAAGAATATTTTTGTACCTTATACTTTTGATAATAATAAAAAAAAAAAACATACAAGATAAGTCAAGATAAATGCTAGGGAGGTCCAAATAGTGAGCACAAGGGAAATGGCAGGCAAACCTTGCATGAGATGTCAAAGTCCTGGTCCAGAAGCTAACTGGACAAGTTCTTTTTTGATAGGGGCTAATGTGTTGTCACTGGACAACCCCTTTAACCATTAGCAACCCAGAGCAAAATCAACAGTAGACAGCTGTGGTGGAAATCAATTAAGCCAGTTAGGATTGAAATAAAGGAGTGTTCAGACTAGTAAGGAAAGAACAGATTCACTGCATCTTAGCTCTCATTAAAATAGATTTGTAACTCTTGCCACTGCAGGGGAAGTTTGTGCCTGAAATAAAATCTGACTTCTCTAGTTTTTGGTCACTTTACTAGCAAGGGCAGGTTTAGAAATAGCTGCTATAGGATCATGGCGCTGGTTTTTGCAAAAGATGTACAGTATTTATCATGACAGTCAAAGAAGATGAAATGTTTCCAACACTGCTACCTACCTTTAATTTAAAGGTTTTATCGGGGGGCTGAAATGTTAATTACACATCGATTGAACAGGTCCGGAATATCAGATTGTATTATACCTGCCACTCCAACAGATCAAATGTTCTCAGAAGCTGATAAACAGAGAATGTAACTGGAAAAATGACAACACTATTCTCTGTGATGTTCTGAGCAAGTTACTGCAGTTTTGCTCACAGAGTTAAGGAATTAGTCTCACCGGTAATTCAGTTTCCATAAGTCCACCATGACGGCCCCCTGGAGGTTGCTTCCCCTTCCTCTGTAGGGACAGAAAATTGAGAGTATTAAAGGCCCCACCCTCAACCTCCCACCAGTGTTTATCAAATAACTACACCGGTATAGGATCCAACTCAAATTTATTCAGTACGTTAATTTCACATACGTAGATAAAACATAAAACTTCTTATACAAGTGGGAGGGAAACAAATAGGGCCATCATGGTGGACTTATGGAAACTGAATTACCGGTGAGACTAATTCGTTTTTTCCATATCGTCCCCCATGACGGCCCCCTGGAGACATACCAAATTATGCCCAGTCAGGGAGGGACCAAAGCCTGAAGTACTTTCCGGCCGAAGGCCAGATCTCTGGAAGTTAGAACTAGAGATGAGCGAGCACTAAAATGCTCGGGTACTCGTTGCTCGGGTTACTCGTTTATTCGAGACGAAACTTTTCCCGATGCTCGATGCTCTCTCGAATAACGGCCCCATTGAAAGTCAATGGGAGACTCGAGCATTTTAAGGGGCACAAGGCTCTTGCACAGGAAGCTTGGCCAAACACCTGGGAAAAACTCAAGAAAGGATGGAAACACCACGGAAATGGACATGGAAAACAGGGCAGGGGCCAGCATGCATGGATGCTCTCATGGTGCTGATATCGCACCATTATGCCAAAATCTAGGTGCACGACATGGCCAGACAGAGTGACAGAATGAAGCTTAGATAGCATCTAAAACATCACAATAATTGACCTGACACATAGGGGGACGGCATGGGGGGCAGAGGCAGCGGCAGGACAGCGCGGCAGAGCTAGAGAGTTGCATGGCGGAATACTCTAATGGAACTAGGCTTGAAACCAATGGGTGGCAGAGAGGAACCACAAGGAGGTTGAGGCAAGAAGGCTCAAAAATATCGGTACATGATAAAAGTTGCCAGTAACTTTGGGATTACAACAGCAGCGGCGGCGACAAATAACAGGGAAGCCATGAAAAAACACCAAATTCTGGCTGCACAGCTCGTTTGCATAAAGGGGAACCATGTATGGAGGGCAGTGTGAAACTATAGTAGATAAGGTGTCTGCAGTGAAATAAAACTATGTTAGTTGGTCTTGGCAGGAGCTGGCGCTCCGGCTGCAGGCGACTTTACGCCAATCCAAGCCCCTCGCTCTTAGGCACTCCCAAAACAAGAACTTCTATGGAACCTATTGTATAAGATCAAGTGCAGTAGCGTCTATTTAAGGTTTGGGAATATGGACGGGTGAGGTGGGGAATGTAAAAACAGATGCGAAGAAGGCAGTGATGCGCATTGGAGGCTGGCGCTCCGCCTGCCACGGTGGAGCTTTCGCCATTCCAAGCCCTGTCTCTAGGCTACTCCCAACAGACACTCTCTAAGACACCTTTGTAGTAAGAATCAAGTGTAGAGCGTTCTTATAAGTTTAGGGTATGAGGGGTGGTCAGGGGAATGTAAACAGAAAGCGCTCGGAAATAATATCGTGTAAATGATAAAACAGTTTGCGAAGTTATATTTTGTTGATTACCAGCAAGAGCGGTGGCGAACAAAAGTTAACAAGTTGATGTGGAGATGCCCTGTGTAATAGCTCTTGGGCGGTGTGGCCTTTATCGCCTTAGGCTCCAGCAGTTTGAGCACCCCGGCCATGCTGCAGCTTAGCGACGGCAACTGCTGCTGTGGCCTAGACTACCGACTGATGGCGGCCTGGCCACGGGATGGATAATCGGAGGACGGGAGGTGGAGGGGGGAGGGTGGGAGGAGGAGGAGGTATACCTAGACCTTTGAGACCTGGACCGAGGTAGGCGCCCGCAATTCTTCGGATGTCGGCAAGTAATATGGACAGCCCAGGGTCAGACTGTCCCAGACACGCACCAAGGAAGTGTAGTAAGCGTTCTTATAAGTTTGGATATGGACGGGTGAGGGGAATGGTAAACAAGATGCGCAAGAAGGCATGGTGCGCATGGAGCTGGCGCTTCCGTGCCCAGGCGAGCTTCGCCAAATCCAAGCCCATGTCTCTAGGCTTACTCCCCAAACACAACTTCATAAGAACCTTTGAATAAGATCAAGTGTAGTAGACGTTCTTATAGTCCTAGGGGGGCATATGGAGGTTTGTGAGGGGAATGTAAACCAGAGCGCAAGAAGGCGCTGAAATAATATGGTAAATGATAAAAGTTTGCACAGAGATATTTGTGTGGATAACACCGCAGGGTTGGCGACAAAGTCTAAAACTTTGATGATGGAATTTATGAAAACAACCCAAATTTGGCCTGACACATCCTCGTTGATAAGGGGGACGTGATGTATGGGGGCTATTAAGGACGACTTTTGCGAGTGTAGCAATGGAGACAAAGTTGTGGGTAGGCTGCTATGGAGACAATTTATTTGGATAGTGCCGTGAGGTGGCAGTCCAAATAAGTTTTCAACCAGCAGGGAAGGTTAAGGTGGCCTCCAGAAAAATGAAATAGATTGAGTGGCCTGTATTGGCAGTCCAAAAAAAGTTTTCCAAACCAGAGGAGCGGGTAGGTGGCCCTCCAGAAAAATGACATGAATTGAGTTGCACTGTATGTGAGCAGTCCAAAAAGTTTTCCAACAGAAGGAGAACAGAGGTGGCCCTACAGAAAAAGGAATAGATTGAGTGGCCTGTATGTGGCAGACTGCAGGTCCAAAAAAGTTTTAAAACAGAGATGACGGGGGGTAGGTGGCCCATCCAGAAAAATTGAATAGATTGAGTGCCTGATGTGGCAGTACAAAAAAACTTTTCAAACCAGGAGGAGCAGGTAGGTTGGCCCCTCCAGTGAAAATGGAATAGATTGAGTGCCTGTATGTGGGCCGCTCCAAAAAAAGTTGTACAACACAGAGGAGCAGGTAGGTGGCCCTCCAGAAAAATTGAATAGATTTGGGAGGACTGTATGGGCGCACATCTCCCAAAAGTTTTTTTTAAACACAGAGGAACCGGGAGGTGGCCCTCCAGAAAAATGTAAATGACATAAAGTACTTAGACTAGAGCCAGTGGGCCCTGTCAAAAAAAAGCCAGTTCCTCTGCTTTGACGTACAAAGAGGGGGGGCGGGGGGGGTAGGGAGCGAAGGAGGAAAATGAGGAGGAGTGGATAAATTATTCAGGTTGAGCTTCACTTCACCTGGTGGAGATTGGAAATATGAGAAATCAGAGGCTTATTTCATCTTAATAAGCGGTTCAGCCTGTCAGCTGTAAGTCGAAAAGGCGTGGTACGCTATCGGTTGATGGATGCCACCAGGCTGCACTGAAAAACCCGCTTCGGACAAGACGCTAGCGGCAGTGGCAGGCAAGAACCTCCAAAGGCCGTACAGCGCAGTTCGTGCACATGTCCCAGCTTAAAAACCCAGTAGTGTGTGGGAAGCTGGTGATCATTTAGGGGACGATGGTAGGGTCGCTACGTACCCCTCACATCTTCTGTAAAAGATCAGGCCCTACTCTGCCGGAGACATGGGGGACCAGGGTGACAGTGTTCTGCTGGGGTACATAAAGGCTGGGCCAAAAGGGCATGTAAAAGGTACCCTTGCCAAGTGAGTGGGAACACTGCCTGCTGCCTACTCTCCTCGATACTTGTCCGCAGGAACTACGCACTCTGCCGCTAGCTGGTGCAGGGAGGGTGTGTCAGAATGGGAAATACTGTTTCAGCTTGTGAACACGGGCAGCTGGTATTAATTGAGCTCTCATCACGCTTCTACTCCAGGGCTGAAGGTGGAAAGATTTTGCTGGTACCGTGGGTCCAGGAGGAGTGAACACCAAGAATCGTTGCTGGAATAAATCTTTGAGTACGCGAGGGGTCACGGGATAGGCAGAACGTAGTGAAATCTGCATATAAGAGCCAGAGTACCAAAGCTGTAAAGAATTCACTCCTCACTGGCATGACGTACATCTCCTGCCTCCAAATCCTTTTCTGCCCATACAACGTCTGAACAGTTGAAGGACTTCAAACCAAATGGTCCCCTCTGTGTTCGCCAACTTCTCCTCATCTTCTTCCTCATCCCCTCAACCCCACCTCCTCCGATACGCGCTGAGAAGGAAAAAAGAACTAAGGGTGTGCTTTGGCTATCAACAAGGAAATCTTCTTACCCCGTTCTTGTGACGAGGCGCAAAGCTTCCGACTTCCATGCTGATCAGAAGGAGTTTTTACAAAGCCAAGCAGCGGAGATGTGCGGCTGATGATGGCGGCATCGCACTGACCCCCAATCTGTGTGGATCTCCTCAAAGTTTACTAGCCGGACAGAGTATTCAAGACATCCCAGTCACTCTTCATTGTAGGACTTGAGAAGCTGAGTGACCTGACACAAGTTCTTGGTGGAAACAGTTGACATTCTGGCAGTTCTTACAATGAGCTCGGCGTGCTGGTTTAAAATCTGGATAACATGGTCAGGTTGAATTCCACCTCGTGGGGTGCACGTCGCACAAAACAAGGCGGTTGAGCGGGGCAGTTGGAGGCGGCGCTGCGCTGGCCCCTGAGTGTGGCAGCATCTGTGCGGACTTACCTGAAATGTGCGACACAGATGCGGCGCAACACTTCGTGAGCAAATCAGACAAGATTTGGGGTATGTCTTGAGGAAACCCGCTGAACTATCAGATTTAAAAACATGGGCCAGGCATGGCACATGTGTTCCGGTTCTGCCCCGAGTGCAGGGAGCAGCGGCCACCCAGGTTACGGCACGTTGTCACACACAACCCATGCCCTGGCTTCAGGTTTCAGCGGTGCCAGCCACAAAGATCGTCCTTGCGCCGGATGCCCTGTAATAGTTCTTTGGGCGATGTGCCTTTTATGCACTCAGGCTCAGGCAGTTTGAGCACCGCCTGCTGTCGCTTCGCGACGGCACTGCTGCTGGCCTAGAGCTACGGGACTGTGGCCATGACCACGGATGGTAGTTCGGAGGAAGGACGGTGGAGGGAGGGGTTGGGAGGAGAGGGGGAAGGCCGCATTAGTAGGCCTGAACACCTGGACCGAGGTAGGACCCCGCCATCCTCGGAGTCGGCAGATATATGACCAAGCCGCAGGGGTCAGACTCGGTCCAGCCTCCAACCAAGTTAACCCAGTTGCCGGTCAGCAGATATATAGTGGGCCCTGGCCCCGGCAGCACTCGTCACGATGTCCGTGGGTTAGTGGGACCTGTCAGGGAAAAACGGCGGTTGGTCAGGGGCACGGATGATGTTGTATGACACGTGCTGGTGCAGGGGCTGGGACGGCACATCGGGAAAAGTAGTTGGCGGCTGGGGGACCGAATACCCGAGGGGGGCGGCCCGCGCCATGAGTTCGCGAAAAAAGGGGCCTCAGTCTTTTTACTAGCCTATTAGGGCAGCAATCTCCAGGCTAAGCAATCTGAGGAGATTTGTGGAACATTAAAGGGGCTTGGGGAGGTGCTGGTGGGGTGCCACTATATTTTGGTCGTTCCGCCTCCCAGCGGGACTGGGGGTATGTGAGAGCTGACGCTGGTGGATTGATGTGGAGGATCGTGGGAGGCGACGGATGGGCGTTTTTGTGGCAGGTCCTGGGCAGGGGGTGGGGGAGACTATCAGTGACAAAGGGGAAGGAGCAGTGGTGTGCCCGGCCGGAGGTGAACGGGCTGGTTTGCCGCTGAGTGGGGTGTTTAGCCTTCCATATGGCCTGCGCATACTTGGTGGTAGTTTAAGCTAGTAGTGGTGGAAACCCCTGATGATCCTGTTTGGCAATGTTGCAACACCACAGTTCCGTCGGTCATCCGGATGTTCCTTGAAAAAAAAACCTCCCGACTCGTGAAAAATCTAGCACTCGCAGCAGGAGCGACCTCGCCAACTGGGAGAGCTTCACTAGTTGACAAATTTGGCGCTGATGCCACCAGGCTATGGCCATCGCCTCCGTCTGGGCCCAACCACTGCCTCTTGGCGCTTCGCAATTTACCGGTTCTTGGTCGAGGACTCTCCTCTGTCTCAGGAGCAATCTTGTGTTCAAGCCCGGGCCTAGTTTCAATACCCGCTGATGAGGGTCTTTAGTTCTGTGAATTCCCACGGCTTGGGTATTCGACTCTTTTCGATAAATAGAGCAAGCTTATGCCTAGAATAGAATTACTTCCTGACACAGTACCCACAGAACCCACTCTTCTACGAGGGCTTGGCTGCTAGCCCCCCCTATCGTTTGATCTTCCTGCCCCGCCTAGGGGCTGGAAACAACACAAGAAACTGCCCCCAGAGCGATCCCTTCGGCACACACACTGGTCTGACAGACCCGTCTGGTCTCCTGTCATCGTTTCCGGATACAACCTCTTTAGAACACTTCATTCCACTACGTTCCAAGGAAGGTCATCATCACCCACAGACTGCGCAATTGGTGGAAAAACATCCTGGGCTATCCGTGACAAATGTTCAGCCACCACCGGCAATTTTAGGGTTTGTGGACAGTGGGGAACCTCCTGAAGGTCCAGAGAAAAACAGTTTTCCTCAGACCGTATGCCGGTTTTTCACAATTGCCAAAATTTTCCTGGTGAGGGGGCCGAGGCAGACTTGGGGGGGAGGGAGGCTGATGGTGAAGGGAGCTGGAGGAGGACGGAGTGGCTCTGAAATGATTTCGTGACATGGGTTGGACTGCGTGGAAGACTGACTGGTGGACAAAATTGCTCGAAAAGCAATTGTCGGCAAAAATCCACGAACATCACCGTGTTCAGTTCGGAACTAGTTTTGGGCTTCACCATGCTCTACCACGAGTCCCAAGTAACTTCATAGACCAGCAGTATTGGAAAGGCAACACTTACTATGCCAGAAGATTGGAGATGCGCTGAGTTAATTAAACAAAAAATAAACGTAAAATAAAAAAAAAGGGAAAAATGGCAGAGCTGTGCCTAATTGAAAATCAACCCCCCTTGATTAAATTTTCCAACTTTCGGTTTTGCAATGGATATGTGCGGTCACTAAAGCGGCGCCGGCCCAGCAAAAACACAAAGCGGGTTCACAAAGGTCTCACTCAATTGCTCACAATTTGCTAGTAGATGCACTGCAGCAAGACAGCCACCAGCAGATCAACCCAGAAATCAAATATAATATAACGTTACTGTAGGCGTAAAGTTAAGCCGTTTTGGATTCTCCTAGGGCTATTTTCTAGGCCAAGTATGAATTAAGCACACTTACTATTGCCAGATGATGATTGACGCTGAGTTATAAACAAAAATAAAAACGTAAATAAAATAAAAAAGGTAAAAAAAAAAAATGGCAGACTGTTTGCCTAAAAATTGAAATCCAACCCCTAATAAAATTTTCCCACTTTTCGGTTCTTTTCAATGGATATTGTGCGTGTCCACTAAGGCGGCAAAACAAATAAAAAAAAGGGGGGCAAAACACAAGCCTTAGGTCGCAAGTTCTCACTTACAAATTGCCTCACAAATTTGCTAGTAGAGCACTGCAGCAAGTACGCCCCCCCCCCCCCGTGGACAGGATCAACCCGAAAAGGAAAAATCAAATATATATACGCTACTGTAGGCGTAAGTAAGCCGTTTGGATTCATCCTATGGCTAGTTTCTAGCCGAAGTATGAAAGCACCCTACTATGCCAGATGAAGATGGACCGCTGAGTTATTAACACAAAAAAATAAAAACGTAATAAATAATAATATAAAAAGGGAAAAATGGCAGGACTGTTTTGCCTAATTGAAAATCCAACCCCTAAATAAAATTTTTTCCCCACTTCGGTCTTTGGCCAAATGGATAGTGCGTCACTAAAAGCGGCAAAAAAAACCCAAGGCTGGTCGCATAAGTTCACTACAAATTGCTCACATTTGACTAGTAGATCCGGCAGCAAAGCTACAGCCCACCAGCAGAGCAACCAGAAAATCAATATATATAACGGCTACTGTAGGCGGTAAGTAAGCCGTTTGGATTTCCTATGGCTATTTTTTTCTAGCCAAGTATGAAAGCACAACACTATGGCCAGATGAGAGAGGATGACGCTGAAGTTATTAAACAAAATAACGTTAAAATAAAAAAAAGGAAATGGCAGACTGTGCCTAATTGAAAATCAAAAACCCTAATAAGTTTTTCCACTTCGGTCTTCTGCAATGGATATTGTGGCGTCACTAAGCCGGAGCGCCAAAAAACAGCGGTCGCCAAGTCTCACTACAAATGCTTCACAATTGCTAGTTAGATGCACTGCGCAAGTTTACAGCCACCAGGGGCAGTATCAACCAGAAATTCAAATATAATTAAACGCTATTGTGTAGGCGTAAACAGGTAAAGCCGTGTGGTATTATTCCCTAGTTGCGGGCTATTTTCTAAGCCAGAGGTATGAAAGCACAATACTATGCAGATGAGATGTGACCGATTGAGTTATTAAAACAAAATAAAAACGTAAAATAAAAGGATAAATGGGGCAGACTGTGCCTAAATTGAAATCCACACCGTAATAAAGTTTCCACTTCGGTCGTTTGCAAATGGGATTATGTGCTCGTCACTTAAGCGCCCAAAAACCACAACCAGGTTCGCAAGTCTCACTAACAAAAATTGCTCACAATTTGCTAGTAGATTGCCACTGCGCAATAACAGCCACCCAGCAGAAATCAACCAGGAAAATCAAATAGATAAACGCTACTGTAGGCGTACGTAAGCCGTTTGGATTCTTCCTATGGCTATTTTAGCCAAGTATGAAAGCACAAGACTATATGCAAGATGACGATGAACACGGAGGTTATAAAAAATAAAAAAAACGTAAAATAAAAAAAGTTAAAATGGCAGGGGGGAAACTGTGCCTAATTGAAATCAAACCCCGAAATAAATTTCCACTTTGGTGTTTGATGAGTGGAGATATAGGGGTCACTAAAGGAGGCTAACACAACGGTAGAACGTCCCCCTGCAAAATTCCTCAATATGGTCCTAGCTGCAAATTAAAAAAAAAAAAAAAAAGTTTATAAGTTATTTGTTAGCCCTAAAGAAGGGGCTGTTGGGGTCTTGGAGAATCACATCCTGGCCTAACAGTAAGCTAAAATAGAACAACCCTCAAACCCTAACGCATTTTCTGACCACAGCAGGCTACTCCTCTTCCCTAGGCTTTTGGCATCCAGACACAGAATGATCCGAGCAGAGAAAAAAGATCAGCAGCACACGCGGGCAGTGGCTAGGCTATTCCCAAGGGTAACCTGATCTGGCCAGCCAACCACTCTATCGACGTAGGTATAGGTTGCCCACGTTCATGCTGGGGTGGAGTGGCAGAGTCTCCTGGCTTGTGTTGGCTCTGTTTCTTGGCCGCCAAAAAAAAGCAAAACGGCGGGGAGCTGCCATTTTTTTCTCGAGCCGGGCGAAGTATCGGTAGCCGAAGGCAACGAAGCAGTTTCTAGTACGCTAATGCTCGACCGAGCAATCAGCTCGGTACGGAGCATGTTTCGTCATCTTAGTTGAAAACATTATAAGTCTATAGGGCTTAACAAAGGATATGTATTTGAGCCCGTGTGGCCAGCTTACAAATGTCTCTTCAATAGAGGGGTTTCCCATTGCTCCGCCCAAAGATGTAGAGCATAGCCCTGAGTAGAATGGGCTTGTGATGAAACCCGCGAGGGTTTAGGGGGACACCCTTGATCTGAAAGCATTCTTAAAATGGCTTGCAGTATCCCATCGTCCAATTGTGGTTTTTTTGAAGGCCTTCTTGCCTTTATTGTTTTCCTGCAAATGTGAAACATGAACAGATTTAAATCTTCTCCAAGGACCACGCTTGGCTTCAGTAATAAGCACTGTACCCTTTAACATCCAAAGATGCCATTTCTTCCTCCCATAGGCCTTCTTGGTGCTGGCAAAAATGTTGGAGTTAAGACAAAATCTCTTGGTTCCTATGGAAATAGAGACAAACTTAGGCAAGGAAAATAGAAATGATGTTCAAGCTTAGAAGGCGTAATCCTTATCCTTCAGATATAGACAAATAGGTGTTCACAGAATAGACAAGGCTTGCAACTCACTTAAACCTTCTAGCCGATGTGATGAACATAAAGGAAGGCAAAAACAGTCTTTAAAGTCAAGAGACGATGTTGTAAAGGAGTTCATTTGGTTCAATAGGGCTCTCAAGTTGGGCGCGTCTAAGACAAAAAGATAAATCCCACTGAGGGGGATGGGATGCTCTTTAAACAGTAGACATAGACGGTGTACAGGCCTGGGAAAAAAATCATTAAACCAACTGGTTTCTGCAAGTGCGGAGGTTTGGTCATAGAGAAATGCACTTTCAGGGCCGAGGACCTGGATTTCAAAGGTGCTAGGTCGGTAAGCCCCTTTTTCAAAACCCATCATGTAAGGAAAAAATCAAGGATTTTTACATAGCATTAGGAGAAACCTGATAGGCTATTCCCTAGAACCAGGAACAAAAAACTTTTTCCATATTTTAGATACACTCACCGGGCCACTTTATTAGGTTACCACCTGTCCAACTGCTCTTAACCACTTAATTTTCTAATCAAAGCCAATCACCATGGCCGCACCTCAGTGCATTTTTAAGGGGGTGCGGGACATGAGGACATGGTCAAACAATCTTCTGCAGTCACTAACGAGCATCATATGGAGAAAGAAAAGGTGTTATTGAGTGCCTTTTGAACGTGGGCATGGTTGTTGGTGGCCAGAAGGCTGGTCTGAGTATTTCAGAAACTGTCTGATCTACTGGGATTTTCACGACAACCATCTCTAGGGTTTACAGAGAAGGGTCGAACAAGAAAAAAACATCCAGTGAGCGGCAGTTCTTGTGGGGGAAATGCCTTGTTGATGCAGAGGTCAGAGGAGATGGGCAGACTGGTCGAGCTGATAGAAAGGACAACAGTGACTCAAATCGCACCCGTTACAACCAAGGTAGGCAGAAGGAGCATCTTCTGAACGCACAGTACGTCGAACTGTAGATGGGGCTACAAGCATGCAGAGGACCACACGGGTGCCACTCCTTTCAGCTAAACGAAACTGAGGCTACAATTTGGCACAAAAGTCATTCGAAATTGGACGAAGATTGGAAAAAACGTTGCCTGGTTTTGTGAGTCTCGATTTCTGCTGCGACATTCGGATGGTGGTAGGGTCAGAATTGTGGCATTCACAACATGGAAAGCATGGATTCCATTGCCTATGTTATCAACGGTTCGCTGCTGGTGGTGGTGTCATGTGTTGGGGAATATTTTCTTGGCACTCTTTGGGCCCCTTGCCCTTGGTACCTTTGAGCATCGTGTTTGCAACGCCACGCCTACCTGAGTATTGTTGCTGAACCATGTCATCCCTTTATGCCACAAATGTACCAACACCTGATGGCTACTTTCAGCAGGATAATGGCCACATGTCTAAAAGCTGGAATCATCTCAGACTGGTTTCTTGAACATGACAATGAGTCAACTGTACTCAAATGGCCTCCACAGTCCCCAGATCTCAATTCCAATAAGAGATCCTTTTGGGATGATGTGGTGGAACGGGAGATTCGCATCATGGATGTGCAGCCGACAAATCTGCGGCAACTGTGTGATGCCATCATGTCAATGGACGCAAAATCTCTGAGGAGGAATGCTTCCAGCACCTTGGTGAATCTATGCCACGAAGAATTGAGGCAGTTTGAAGGTGCCAAAAAAAAGGGGGGTTTCAACCCGTTACTTAGCATGTAGGTACCTAATAAAGTGGCCGGTGGAGTGTATATGGCATGAGTTACTTGGTTTTACTATTTTTTAAGGTCTAATTACCTTATATGATAGTCCCTTCATTTTTAAGGAGAGCGCTTTCAGGATCCAGGGCTGCCAATTCTAGAAACCCTGGGTTGTTTGATGCAGGACTGGTCCCTGATGTAGAAGTCTGGCCTCTCGGGAAGAATGAATGGAAGGTCCACTGCTAACTCTCTGAAGATTGGGAACCAACTCTTCTTCGGCCAGAAGGGTGCCGACCAGGATAAGACTGGCTGAGGATCAACAGCTTCTGCAGCACCTTGCTTACCCAACGGAATTGGGGGAAAGGCATATACCAGATCTTGGCTCCAGTACTGTGAGAACGCATCCAGCCCCAAGGGGCCTCTCTGGATTTAGTGATAGAAATTCTTTACCTTGCGTCTGTCCCCTTAAGGCAAAACAGATCAATGGCTGGTAATCCCCATCTTGAAATGATCTCCTGAAAGACCTCCTCGTTCAGACTCCACCTCGTGTGTGGAAGGATCTGAGATCTGCTGAGAAATCCTGCCACTACATTTTCTGAGCCTTCAGATGGATGGCTGAAATTGAGCGAAGATTCTCTTCCCCCATGAGAATATTTCTGGGATATCTTAGGCAGTTTCTCCTGGATCTTTTCCGCCCGCCTTTTTAGAACCGTGGAGTGGTATTGTCTGGGACATTATTATGTTATGTGATGCCCTTTCAAGTCGTCGGTGCGGCTTCCAGTGTCTCCCAGGATGCTCTCAATTCTCTTTCGTTTGAAGAGACTTGTTTTTCTCTTCCCGGGACCAACGACCCTGAACATATTTTCCTGGCAGGAGAGCTTCCCAACCGGAACTGCTGGCATCCGTCTGAATCTGGATCAATGGCCACTGTATCATATCCTTACTTCTTATACAAATCACTGGAACATCTCCACACCACCAAATCTAATCAACAATTATTCAGTCCTAGCCCATTTTGGCAAGGCCAAAAATACTGACCAGTGACCAGTGCTATACAACACCCAAAAGAAACCCATTAATATCATGGAAATGCACGGCTCTTTGAAGTTTCCTGGGCTCTTACTCTAATGACTTTTACTTTTGAAAAGTGATCCACAAAAGGGGATTGTTAAGGTCCTTGAGTGGTTTTGGCACCAGGCCACACTTATGCCTCTCTCTGGCCAACAGACACTGCTTCCTCTTCTGGAATCTGATCTTCCCAAGAAGCTTGCCCGCTTCTTCCTGTGGAGATAGGAGGTTTGTGTTTAAAGAGTTCAGGGATACCCCTAAAAATTCTTTTATTGGTTGGGGTCAAGTCCGATTTTGTCTAGAGATTATGATCCATCCCAGGGATGATTGCAATATTTGTCTATTGTGTCTTCTTCTGACTCTCCATGTGACTTCCGAGTTCTCTCGATCAACAGAAGTAGTCTCTAGGTAAGGTACCACGAAGATTCTTTCTGTTGAAGATATTCATACCCCTCCGCCATGACCTTGGTGAAGATCCGAGGAGCTGAAGAGACCAAAGGTAATTGCGTGTAAACTGAAAATATGAAACTCTCCCCTGAGGGTGACAACACTGCAAACCGTAAGTATCTCTGTGCCTCTGGATGATGGGTTACATGGTAGTATGCATCCTTGAGGGTCCAAGGTGCATAAAACTGCATTGTGAGATATTAAAGGGGTGGGCAGACTTCACCAACTTGATTTTGAATTTGGCGTATAGCTACCCATTTGTTAAAAATTTCAGGTTTGTGATTAATCTGAAGGTTCCATTTGTTTTTTTTTTATCAGGAATAAGGGAGAACAATGATCCATACCTTTTTCTTCTTGGAGGACTGGACTGATCACGTTCACTTCAGCAGACGGAAACTTCTTCCCAAAGAGACCTGTTAGTTTGTCTGAGGAATTGGCGGATAGAACAAATCGGGTGGGGGGTGGTTGACACAAACTCTATAAAATAACCTCCTTGCCGGATTATGAGAGACCCCACCTGTTTGAGAGTAATTTCCCATTGGGGGTGAAAATTTTTCAATCCTTCCCCCCCCACTCTGGCGTCATTGCCGTTTTTCTTGCTTATTTGTGGAACTGAAGAGGAACTGTTTGCTTCTTCCTCCTCTGGATGTATTCCCAAATCCTTGTCCATGTTTGTATGCCCCTTTAATCTCTGCTGATCTCTGGTTGAGCGAAAGCCATGAAAAAAAACTTTTCTTTGTCTGTTGCTTCGCTTCCGGAAACCTTTCTTACTGTCAGCTTTTTATCCAGGATATCATCCAGCTCTGTGCCAAACAAAACTCCCCCACGAAAAAGGAATCCTACACAACTTAGCCTTAGAACGCACTCTCCTGACCCCTATGCTTAAGCCAAAGTGCTCTTCTGGGTTGCATTTGACAATGCGTGCGATGGTCGCTTCCCTTGCAGGGAAAAAGAAAAAACAAATAGTCTCTGCCATGCGTACTACTAGAAAGGCATGCTTCGCTGACTTCAAAAGTAGCGGGATGGAAACTAGGAAATTCTTTTCCCAGACATACCTCTCAGGTATCTTAGCTGTCTTAACCAAAAACACAGTGCGACTAACTGCGGTAGTGCAACATTAGTTTTAAGAGTCGCCTATAAGGCCTCATGCTTTCTTAGCCAGACAGTCTGACTTCCGATCCATAGCATCCTTTAACTGGGTAGAATCCTCAAGAGGGAAAATCAGTTTGGTAGTCACTTTGGAAATGGGAAAATAACTCTGGGCACTTATCCCAAATTTTCTTTCTCCTCAGGGTCAATAATAAACGGTTTCCTAAATCTTTGGGGATTGTTAAACGTCTTCTGGGTCTTCCACTCATCCAAAACAGCAAGTCTTTCAGATTTTCAATGATTGGAAAAACTGCACTTTCTTCCTTCTAAAACCCTCAAACATTCGTAAACTACTGACCTTTCTTCTACTGTGTCCTCAATATTAAGGGTGTGTCTCTCTTAATGCCCTTAATAAGCCATCCATATCTTCATTTGGAAAAAGATATTTAGGGTCATTGGGTACGAATTGTTGCTTCATGATATCAGACTCCTCAATCCATTTCATATGAACATGAAGGTTGCTTCGTCAGTATCTACACATAAAGGATTTCCTCTGACTTTCTTATGCGGCGGAACTTCTAGAAGCTTTGATCTCCTCACGCATCACAACCCTAAATTCATCCATAAATGAAGATTTCTCTTCTATTATCTCTTTTTCCAAACAATCCTTGCCTAAGCTCTTTTTATATGACACATCAAGTTTTGTATTACACATCTGGCAGCTGTTTAAAGGTGCCTTTTTTGGTCTCTACTTATCACATTTCCTTAACTTTCTCCTTG
This sequence comes from Engystomops pustulosus, assembly GCA_019512145.1. NCBI lineage: Eukaryota > Metazoa > Chordata > Amphibia > Anura > Leptodactylidae > Engystomops > Engystomops pustulosus. The sequence goes on from CM033650.1 coordinate 41,577,050, forward strand.
GACAAAACAAAACACAAAAACACAGGATGATGCTTAGTTAAAAAAGCCGACTCCCAAACTCAGCATATAGAGCCACCAACATTGGCGTTCAGCCAGACGTCCTAACTCACAGAACCCAGGGATTATGGAAGATTTTTCAGCCTCCTCCTGCCATCTGTTCCCATAGACCTCAGCAGACAGCGACTACAACCGCGGCCTCGCGGCTCTTATACATGCTGCCGGCCTCTGACGTCAGTTTCCGCCAAAACCGGAAGTGACGTCGTGCACTGAGGAGGTGCTTTCAGAGCTGAGCCACTCGATCGGACCTGAGGACCCCAAGTAGGACTCCCTAAAGAGGCCGAAGAGGGAAGCCCCAGGGAAACAGGCACCCACGAGGGGTACGAATCCAATTCCCCCCCCCTGAGGAGAGAGAGGTTTTACTCTCAATCTATCCCTGTAGGGACAGGAAAAAACACTGGTGGGAGGTTTGAGGTTGGGCCTTAATACTCTCATTTCCTGTTGTCCCTACAGGGAAGGAGGGAAGCAACCTCCAGGGGGCCATCATGGGGGACGATATGGAAAGATCCACGTTACTGCCCATTTCTTTAATCTCTGGTTCCTCTGCTCACTGAAACACATGCGCAATGTCAGGAAGATGAGATTCTTTTATACGACAACAAAATTGTAATGACCCTTGTAAGCCTCTAAATATTACTTTTTATTAGTAAATTAGTGATGTTTCACATCAAATAGGGAATTATATAAAGGTTATGTTCATACCATATTTTGTTTGTGTTGTTAGTAGTTAAATAGGGTAAAACCTGGTAGCCCTTTAAAGCACTCTATAGGGTCTTAAATAGGGCTGCATTATCATCGGTTCGTATGCATCATTGTACAGGTGGCCTTGAGACTACAACCTGATCTGAAACCTAGTTCCTCGGTCTATGCGATGCAGCTGTATTTATAGTTTCAGTTAAAGTTAGCCCAGTTAGGTATAGTATAAAGTTAGCTCAGTTAGAATTATAGCCTCTGTCACATATTTGATGTAAAGCACGAACATGGGGGCATCACACAGACATATACGTCCCCCTAGTATGTGAGTGTGAATGGGGCCCTTAAACCTCTGCAGGCAGGTCTCTTTCATTCTGAAAAATGGAAAACACCTAAAGGGAAGCCAATGGACTAAAGTCAGAGTAATCTTGTTGGCTCCATTGGGATTCATCACTTTACACATACACTTCCATTTGTTATGAAGTCTACAAGTGGATGTCAAACTGACCCTAACTGCAACAATTGGCCTTGCTATGGTTTCCTTAGCATTGGTTAAAGACCAAAAAAGGACAAATGCTGCAGTTAGGATAAAGTTTGCACCACTTGAAGACTTCCTCAAAAATGGAAGTACCCTTATATATTGGAAATATGATGTTCTTTTTGCACAATGTGTTTATTGGATATTTGAGCACTATCTGGTACATAATAAAGAGGGAATCGATACAAGGTTTGCTGTACAAGGTGCCAAAGTCAATGACAGTCCCTAAATAAATATAAAACCTGAAGTTTTACTCTCTAATTTAACTTATTGTAACTAAAGCAAAACATAAAATTTGTGGTTATTTCCTGTAAACTATTTGATAGGATATACGTAACTGACTGTAGTTGTGTTGGAACCCACTGAAAATAGGATTACTGATGACAATCAGTCGTTTAATTATAGTCTTCAATCAGCTAACCTCACAATTGCACAGTATGTATAAAAAAATCCAAACCCACGTCAGATTTAAGATTTAACTTTCAATCAAATTAATTTTGAAGATAGGCACCATGCTAAGAAAACATTAACCTTTCCGATTGAAACCTAAAAAATTTTTAACAAAGAAGAATATGTTTTTGCTAAGGAAACAACTTACTAACTGAGATGAGCGAACGCGACCATTACTCGTCGAGGGCTCGACTCTCGATTTAGCTACTACGATTGGTTCGAATACTTCGCCCGCTCGAGAAAAATGGCATCTCCCGACGTTTGTTGATTTTTGGCGCCAGAAACGAGCCAATCACAAGCAGGAGACTCTGCACTCCACCCACAGCATGACGTGGTACCCTTACACGTCGATAGCAGTGGTTGGCTGGCCTGAATCAGGTTGACCCTGGAATAGACTAGCCCCTGCCCGGCGCTGCTCGGATCATTCTCTGTCTGGATGCCGCTAGAGGAGAAGCCTGCTGGTCAGGGAAAGCGTTAAGGTTTGTTCTATTAGAATAGTGTTAGGCAGGAGTGATTCTACAAGAACCCAACAGCCCCTTAGGGCTACATAAGTTATATATTACTTTTTTTTTTGGTTTAGCCGTGGCTGGGCTGCTGCCATTAGTAGTGTAGCAGTACCATATTTGTAGTAATTTGCAGGGAGACTTGCTACCGTTGTGTTTAGCTCTTAGTGACACACATATCCACCTAAACAACACCAAAGTGGGACAATTATATTAGGGGTTTGATTTGAATTAGGCAGAGTCTGCTGATTTATTTTTTTTTTACGCTTTATTTCTTTTATAACTCAAAGTCATCTGGCAAAGCATTGTGCTTTCAGTGTAGGCTAAAAAGAAAATAGCCATAGGAGAACCCCAACGGCTTATTTAGGCCTACATAGCTTATATTTCCTTTTTTTGGTTTGCTGTGGGCTGGGCTTGCTGCCATAGTAGTGCAGCAGTACCATATTGTGAGTAATTTGCAGGAGGAACTTGCTACCGTTGTGTTTAGCTCTTATGACACACACATTCCACCTCAACACGAAGTGGGACAATTTATTAGGGGTTTGATTTGAATTAGGCAGAGTCTGCTGATTTTTTTTTTTACGTTATTTCTTTTTATAACTCAAATCATCAGGCACAGCACAAATCCAGTGTGTGCTGTCAGTGTAAGTTAGAAACTAGCCACATAGCAATAGGATAGCATCGTTTTGTTTAAAAAAAAAAAAAAAACAAAAATTAAGTTTAACTTTAATTTGAAATGTCTTTTTAAAACCCCGGAGAGCTAGGGCTAGGGGGGTTAAAGGGACGAGTGGGGAGGGTGGACGTGGGCGTCCTAACTACTGCAGAGGGAGGTCAAGAGGTGGGCTCTGTAAAGTTCTTTAAAGAAAGAAAACACACGGATTTGACCGACGGACGTGTTGTGCAAACCTGTGCCAAACCAGGATCAGCAGGGGGTCCACCACTACTAGCTTAACTACCACCCAGTAGGCGAGGCATATTGAATGCTAAAACACACCCCACTCAATGGCAACCAAGCCGTTCACTCCGGCTGGGCACAACCACTGCTCCTTCCCTGGCTTCTGCTAGTCAGCCCCCTTTGGCCCCAGGGACCCCAGGGCCCCAAAACAAACCTTCACGTTGCGAAAAAAAACCCATCTCGCTCTCCCACGATCCTCCACAGAATTTCCACCAAGGGCGTTCAGGCGCTCATTTACCCCAGACGCTGGGGACGCGGGGCAAACAAAGGGAAGTTAGTGCAAACCAACCCACAACCCAACCACAAGCCCTCAACGTCCACATCTCAAAACTGCTAGTGGAGGAATGCTGGGTGCCCCTATAGGGCTGGTAGAGAAGAGGGGCTGAGGGCCATTCGGAAAACACTCACGGGCGGCGGGGGCCGCCCCTCGGTATTCGTTCCCCAGTCGCCACTACTTTTCCGATTGACTTTGTTGCCGTCTTAGCTGACAAGCAAACCGTGTCAGAGAAAACATCATCCGTGCCACCTGACCACGGACACGTGGACCAAGTGCTTGCTGGGCAGGGCCAACGATATATGGGGCTGACGGCACATTGGAGGGTTTTTTTGTAATTAACTGGTTGGAGGCTGGGGTACGAGTCTACTCTGGGGCTCGGTCATTATACTGCAGAACGGCCGAGGATTTGGCGGGGCCATCACTACTCGGTCCAGGGGTCGCAAGGGCCTCTCCTTAACTATTTGCCTCTCCCAGCCCTCTCCACCTCCTCCTCACGAATTACATCCGGGTGGGCCATGGCGCCATTCCAGAGTTCGGTTGTTAGCAGCTCTAGGCACAGGCTCCCAGAAGTTGCCATCGCTAAGCGGACAGCAGCTGGTGATGCTCGATCTGCTTGAGGGCCTAGGGCGCTTAAAATTTTATTATGATTTTGATTAAAAAGGCACACCGGCCAAAGAAGCTATTACGGGGCCCCATCAGGGGCGCAAGAACTGGTTGTGTGTGACAATGGGCCGCGTCACTAGGTGGCGGCTCTGCAAACCTCGGCCAGGAACTGACACATTGTGGCCCTGCCTGGGCCCATGTGTAAATGTCCATCGGTTCAGAGTTCCTCAGGGACATACCACCAATCTGTCTGATTTCTGACTTTGCTCACGAAGGTGCGCCGCAATATCGTGCGCATTTCAGGGAATGGTCAGCACCAGATGCTGCCCACTCTCAGGGGGCAGCCGGCAGCGCCGCCTCCCAACTGGCCCGCTCACCGAATGTTGTGCCGACGTGCCACGGAGGTGGAAATTCAAACATTAACCATTTGTTATCCAGAGTTTACAGCAGTGCAGAGCCGATTGTAGATGCAGATGTCAACTTCCACCCATAAGTGGTAGTTCAGGTCAGTCAGCTTACCTCAAAGTATACAATGATGGGAGGGGGGGGACGTGGCGATGTTCTGATAATTCTGTTCAGGTTGATGCCTGAGTAAATTTGTGGAGGAACGTCAACAACAGATGTGGTCAGTGGCGGATTTGCCGGCCCATCATCAGCCCAACCATACCCTGCTTTGGGGCACCCATGTTGAAAAAAACTCTTCTGGGTCGCCGCTCTATTGAAGTGAAGAAGCTTTGCGCTCGTCACAACGAGAAGGGGGAAAGAAGGATTCCCTTGTTGAAGCCAAAGCCACCTTTAGGGTCTGTTTTTCTCAGCATGCCAATATCGTGAGCGAGGTGGAGGTGGATGCGAGGAAGTATGAGAAGGGAACTAGGAGGACGAATGAACATTGGCGACTTGCAGGAACAGGAAGAGGGGACATGGTCTCAGTCCGCTCACTGTTCAGGGCGTTGTATGGGCAAAAGATCACATGGCGGCAACTCAGTGCATTTAGGCATGTAGACATGGTCAAAACAATCTCCTGCAGTTCAAACCGAGCATCAGTATGGAGAAGAAAGGTGATTTGAGTGCCTTTGAACGTGGATGATGAGGTGACAGACCCAAGCTGGGTTGAGGGGCGGGGAACACAGTGCTCTGGAAGAGAGGAGGAGAGTCCTCGAACAGAACAGGTGGGAAAGGCAGTGGTGGGGCCAGACGACGGAGAGAGGGCCAGAGCAGGTGCAGAGTGCCAAATGTGTCACGTAGTGAAGCTCCGTGGCAAGGGGCTCAGCGGGAGGGCTGAGATTTTCAGAAGGTCTGGAGGTTCTTTAAGGAAACACCGGATGACCGACGGACTGGTGTTGCAACCTTGCCAAACCAGGATCAGCAGGGGTTCACCAAACTAGCTTAATTACCACCAGTTATGCGCAGGCATATGAATGCTAAAAACCCGAATCTCAGTGGCACCAAGCCCGGTACCTCGGCCGTGCACACACACTGCTCCTTCCCCTGTGTCAGCTGATAGTCAGCCCCCCTGCCCAGGACCCTGGCACAAAAAACCCCATCGTCGCCTCCACGATCACTCCACAGCATCACCAGCGTTCAGCTCTCATACCCCAGACGTGGAGCGGACAAATATAGTGCACCACGCACGCCCACAAGCCCTTAATGTCCCACATCTCCAGATGACTTAGCCTGAGAGTGCTGCTATAGGAGGTAGGAACGAGGCATTTGCAACCATGGCGGCGGGCCGCCCCTCGTATCGGTCCCACCGCCACTACTTTCCGAATGTTGTGCCGTCCAGCCTGCATCCAGCAAGTGTCAGACAACATATCAGTGCCCTGACCAACGAGTTTCTGACAAGGTCCACTGACCACGGACAGTGGACGAGTGCTGCCGGGCAGGGCCACTATATATCGTGACGGCCCATTGGGTTAACTTGGTGGAGGCTGGGACGAGTCTGACCCGCGTGGGTCATATCTGCCGACGCGAGGATTGCGGGCCATACCTCGGTCAGGTCTCAAGGCCTACTCTATGCCTCCTCCTCCTCCCCACCTCTCCCCCTCTCCTCGAACACATCCGTGGGCATGCGCCATCAGTCGTAGCTCTAGGCACAGCAGCAGTGCCGTCGTAAGCGACAGCGGCGGTGCTAAACTGCTGAGCCTAGGCGATAAAAGGCACACGCCCAAGACTATTACAGGGATCACGGCGCAGACTGATCTGTGGCTGGCACCGCTGAACCTGAGCCAGGCATGGTTGTGTGTGACAACGGCCGTAACCTGGTGGCGGCTCTTGCAACTCGGCAGACTGACACTGTGCCAATCGCCGGCCATGTGTTAAATCTGATAGTTCAGCGTTTCCTCAAGACATACCCCAATTCTGTTGATTTGCTCACAAGGTGCGCGCATCTGTGACGCATTTCAGGAAGTCCAGCACAGATGCTGCCACTCTCAGGGCAGCGCAGCGCCGCCTCCAACTGCCCGCTCACCGAATGTTTCTGACGTTGCCCACGAGGTGGAATTCAACATTAACCTGTTATCCAGAGTTTACCAGCAGCGCAGAGCGATGTAGACTGCCAGATGTCCACTTCCACCGAACGGTAGTCGGTCAGTCAGCTTCCTAAGTATTGACTGAGGAGTGGACGTGGTAGGTGGGCACAGCAGCAATGCCGTCGCTAAGCGACAGCAGGCGGTGCTCAAACTGCTGAGCCTAGGCGATAAAAGGCACACCGCCCAAGAGCTATTACAGGGCATTCCACATCAAACTTGTTAACTTTGTCGCCACCCTGCTGTGTAATCCACAAAATATACTGGCAAACTTTTATCATTTACCGATATTATTTCAGCGCTTCTTGCGCATCTGTTTACATTCCCCTCCATGTAGACATGGTCAAGACAATCTCCTGCAGTTCAAACCGAGCATCAGTATGGGGAAGAAAGGTGCTTTGAGTGCCTTTGAACGTGGCATGGTTGTTGGTGCCAGAAGGGCTGGTCTGAGTATTTCAGAAACTGCTGATCTACTGGGATTTTCACGCACAACCATCTCTAGGGTTTACAGAGAATGGTCCGAAAAAGAAAAAACATCCAGTGAGCGGCAGTTCTGTGGGCGGAAATGCCTTGTTGATGCCAGAGGTCAGAGGAGAATGGGCAGACTGGTTCGAGCTGATAGAAAGGCAACAGTGACTCAAATCGTCACCCGTTACAACCAAGGTAGGCAGAAGAGCATCTCTGAACGCACAGTACGTCGAACTGGCAGATGGGCTACAGCAGCAGAAGACCACACCGGGTGCCACTCCGGGTGCCACTCCCTAAGAACAGGAAACTGAGGCTACAATTTGCACAAGATCATCGAAATTGGACAGTAGAAGATTGGAAAAACGTTGCCTGGTCTGATGAGTCTCGATTTCTGCTGCGACATTCGGATGGTAGGGTCAGAATTTGGTGTCAACAACATGAAAGCATGGATCCATCCTGCCTTGTATCAACGGTTCAGGCTGCTGGTGGTGGTGTCATGGTGTGGGGAATATTTTCTTGGCACTCTTTGGGCCCCTTGGTACCAATTGAGCATTGTTGCAACGCCACAGCCTACCTGAGTATTGTTGCTGACCATGTCCATCCCTTTATGACCACAATGTACCCAACACCTGATGGCTACTTTCAGCAGGATAATGCGCCATGTCATAAAGCTGGAATCATCTCAGACTGGTTTCTTGAACATGACAATGAGTTCACTGTACTCAAATGGCCTCCACAGTCACCAGATCTCAATCCAATAGAGCATCTTTGGGATGTGGTGGAACGGGAGATTCGCATCATGGATATGCAGCCGACAAATCTGCGGCAACTGTGGGATGCCATCATGTCAATGGACCAAAATCTCTGAGGAATGCTTCCAGCACCTTGTTGAATCTATGCCACGAAGAATTGAGGCAGTTCTGAAGGCAAAAGGGGGTTCAACCCGTTACTAGCATGGTGTACCTAATAAAGTGGCCGGTGAGTGTATATGGCATGAGTTACTGGTTTCCTACTATTTTTTAAGGTCTTAATTACCTTATATGATAGTCCCTTCGTTTTCAAGAAGGCGCTTTCAGGATCCAGGCTGCCAATTCTAGAAACCCTGGGTTCTGATGCAGGACTGGTCCCTGATGTAGAAGGTCTGGCCTCTCGGGAAGAATGAATGGAAGGTCCACTGCTAACTTCTGAAGATTTGGGGAACCAACTCTTCTTCGGCCAGAAGGGTGCGACCAGGATAAGACTGGCTGCAGTGATCAACAGCTTCTGCAGCACCTTGCTTACCAACGGGATTGGGGGAAAGGCATATACCAGATCTTGGCTCCAGACTGTGAGAACGCATCCAGCCCCCAAGGGGCCTCTCTTGGATTTAGTGAGTAGAACTTCTCTACCTTGCAGTTCTCCCTTGAGGCAAACAGATCAATGGCGGGTAATCCCCATCTTGAAATGATCTCCTGAAAGACCTCCTCGTTCAGACTCCACTCGTGTGGAAGGATCTGAGATCTGCTGAGATAATCCGCCACTACATTTTCTGAGCCCTTCAGATGGATGGCTGAAATTGAGCAAAGATTCTCTTCCGCCCATGAGAATATTTTCTGGGATATCTTTAGCAGTTCCCTGGATCTGGTTCCGCCCTGCCTTTTTAGATAGGCAACCGTAGTGGTATTGTCTGACATTATTTTTATGTGATGCCCTTTCAAGTCGTCGGTGCAGGCTTCCAGTGTCTCCAGGACTGCTCTCAATTCTCTTTTGTTTGAAGAGACTTGTTTTCTCTCCCGGGACCAACGACCCTGAACATATTTTCCTGGCAGGAGTGCTTCCCAACCGGAACTGCTGGCATCCGTCTGAATCTGGATCAATGGCCACTGTATCCAATCCACTCCTCTTTGAAGGTTCCTGGGACTCTTCCACCAATCTAATGACTTTTTCACTTTTGGAGGAATTACCAGTGACCAGTGCAAATGGTGATGATTTCGGTCCCACTTTGAAAGGATCCAGGATTGTAAGGTCCTTGAGTGGTTTTGGCACCAGGCCACACTCTCCTCTTCTGGAAATTTCTGATCTTCCCAAGAAGCTTGCCCGCTTTCTCCTGTGGAAGATAGGAGGTTTGTGTTAAAGAGTTCAGGGATACCCCTAAAAATTCTTTTATGTGAGTTGGGGTCAAGTCAGATTTTTCTAGATTTATGATCCATCCCAGGGATTGCAATATTTCTATTGTTGTCTTCTTCTAACTCTCCATGTGACTTACCGAGTCTGCGATCAACAGGAAGTCGTCTAGGTAAGGTACCACGAAGATCTCTTCTGTTCGAAGATATTTCACTACCTCCGCCATGACCTTGGTGAAGATCCGAGGAGCTGAAGAGAGACCAAAGGGTAATGCGGTAAACTGAAAATGAAACTCCTCCCCTGAGGGTGACAACACTGCAAACCGTAAGTATCTCTGTGACTCTGGATGAATGGGTACATGGTAGTATGCATCCTTGAGGTCCAAGGTGCATAAAACTGCATTGTGAGATATTAAAGGGGTGGCAGACTTCACCGACTTGATTTTGAATTTGGCGTATGCTACCCATTTGTTCAAAAATTTCAGGTTTGTGATTAATCTGAAGGTTCCATTTGTTTTTTTTTTTATCAGGAATATGGGAGAACAATGATCCATACCTTTTTCTTCTTGGAGGACTGGATTGATCACGTTCAGCTTCAGCAGACCGGAAACTTCTTCCCAAAGAAGACCTGTTAGTTTGTCTGAGGATTGCCTGGATAGAACAAATCGGTGAGGGGGTGGTGACACAAACTCTATAAAATAACCGTCCTTGATTATTGAGAGCACCCACCTGTTTGAAGTAATGTTCTCCCATTGGGGGTGAAAATTTTTCAATCTTCCCCCCACTCTGGCGTCATTGCCTTTTTTCTTGCTTATTTGTGGAACTGAAGAGGAACTGTTTGCTTCTTCCTCCTCTGGATGTATTCCCAAATCCTTGTCTCCATGTTTGTCTGCCCTTAAATCTCTGCTGATCTCTGGTTGAGCGAAAGCCACGAAAAAACTTTTTCTTTGTCTGTTGCTTTGCTTCCGGAAACTCTTTCTTACTGTCAGCTGCTTTATCCAGGATATCATCCAGCTCTGTGCCAAACAAAAACTCCCCAGAAAAAGGAATCCTACACAACTTAGCCTTAGAACGCACATCTCCTGACCACTGCTTAAGCCAAAGTGCTCTTCTGGTTGCATTTGACAATGCGGCTTCCCTTGCAGAAAAACAAATAGTCTCTGCCGATGCGTCCGCTAGAAAGGCTGCTGCTGACTTCAATAGCGGGATGGAATCTAGAATCTCTTCCCAAGACATACCTTCTCAAAGGTGATCTTCAAGCTGTCTTAACCAAAAAAAAACAGTGCGAGAAACTGGGGTAGTTGCAACATTAGTTTTAAGAGTCGCTATAGAGGCCTCCCATGCTTTCTTAAGCAGACAGTCTGACTTCCGATCCATAGCATCCTTTAACTGGGTGGAATCCTCAAAGGGTAAATCAGTTTGGTAGTCAACTTTGGAAATGGGAACATTAACTCTGGGCACATTATCCCAAATTTTCGTCTCCTCAGGGTCAAATAATAAACGGTTCCTAAATTCTTTGGGGATTGTTAAACGTCTTTCTGGGTCTTTCCACTCATCCAAAACAAGATCTTTCAGATTTTCAATGATTGGAAAAACTCGCACTTTCTTCCTTCTCAAACCTCCAAACAATTCGTCAACTACTGACCTTTCTTCTACTGTGTCCTCAATATTAAGGGTGTCTCTTAATGCCTTAATTAGGCCAATCCATATCTTCATTTGGAAAAAGATATTTAGGGTTATTGGGTACGGATTGTTGCATGATATCAGACTCCTCAATATCCATATGAACATGAAGGTTGCTCATCGTCAGTATCTACACATAAAGGATTTCCTCTGACTTTCTTATGCGGCGGACTTCTAGAAGCTTTGATCTCCTCACGCATCACAACCCTTAATTCATCCATAAATGAAGATTTCTCTTCTATTAATATCTTCTCCAAACAATCCTTGCATAAGCTCTTTTTATATGACACATCAAGTTTTGTATTACACATCTGGCAGCGTTTAGACGGTGCCTTTTTTGGTCTCTCCTTATCACATTCCTTAACTTTCTCCTTGACAAACATGTCCTTCTCCTAATTATAAAAACACAAAAACACAGGAGTGATGCTTAATTAAAAAAGCCGACTCCCAAACTCAGCATATAGAGCCAGCAACATTGGCGTTCAGCCAGACGTCCTACTCACAGAACCCAGGGATATGGAACGATTTTCAGCCTCCTCTGCCATCTTGTTCCCATAGACCTCAGCAGACAGCGACTACACCGCGGTCTTATACATGCTGCCGGCATCTGACGTCATCTTCCGCGGCCCGTCCCCTAGGCCATGACGCTGAGGCCTCTGACGTCAGTTCCGGCAAAACCGGAAGTGACGTCGCGCACTGAGGAGGATCTTCCGCGGACCCACGAACGAGCCGTAGAGCCGCCGGCACCTGTCCGATGGCAACCGGAGCCTGAGGACCCCAAGTAGGACTCCCTAAAGAGGCCGGACGAGGGAAGCCCCAGGAAAACAGGCACCCACGAGGGGTACGAGATTCCACCTTCCCCCCCCTGGAGGAGAGAGAGGTTTTACTCTCAATCCTATCCCTGTAGGGACAGGAAAAACACTGGTGGGAGGTTGAGGGTTGGGCCTTTAATACTCTCAATTTCCTGTCCCTACAGAGGAAGGGGAAGCAACCTCCAGGGGGCCGTCATGGGGGACGATATGGAAAGATCCAGTTACTGCCCATTTCTTTAATCTCTGGTTCCTCTGCTCACTGAAACACATGCGCAATGTCAGGAAGATGAGATTCTTTAATACGACAACAAAATTGAAATGACCCTTGTAGCCTCTAAATATTACTTTTTTATTAGTAAATTAGTGCTGTTTCACATCAAAGAGGGAATTATATAAAGGTTATTTCATACCATATTTGATGTGGTTAGTAGTTAAATAGGGTAAAACCTGGTGCACCCTTTAAAGCACTCTATAGGGCTTAAAATAGGGCTGCATTATCATCTGTTCGTATGCATCATTGGTACAGGTGGCCTGAGACTACAAACCTGATCTGAAACCTAGTTCCTCGGTCTATGGAATGCAGCTGTATTTATTAGTTTCAGTAAAGTTAGCCCAGTTAGTATAGTATAAAGTTAGCTCAGTTAGAATTATAGCCTCTGTCACATATTCTGATGGAAAGCACAGACATGGGGCGCAATCACACAGACATATATACGTCCCCCGTATGGTAGTGTGAATGGGGCCTTAAACCTCCTGCAGGCAGGTCTCTTTTATTCTGAAAAATGGAAAACACCTAAAGGGAAGCCCAATGGACTAAAGTCAGAGTAATCTTGTTGGCTCCATTGGGATTCATCACTTTACACATACACTTCCATTTTTTATGAAGTCTACAAGTGGATGCAAACTGACCCTAACTGCAACAATTGGCCTTGCTATGGTTTCACATTAGCATTGTGTAAAGACCAAAAAAAGGACAAATGCTGCAGTTAGGATAAGTTTGCATCCACTTGAAGACTTCCTCAAAAAATGGAAGTCCCTTATATATTGGAAAATATGATGTTCTTTTTGCACAATGTGTTATTGGATTATTTGAGCACTATCTGGTACATCATAAAGAGGGAATCGATACAAGGTGCTTTACAAGGTGCTCAAAGTCAATGACAGTCCCTAAATAAATATAAAACCTGAAGTTTTACTCTCTAATTTGAACTTATTGTAACTAAAGCAAAACATAAAATTTTGAGTTATTTCCTGTAAACTTATTTGATAGATATACAGTAACTGACTGTAGCTTGTTGGAACCCACTGAAAATAGGATTACTGATGACAATCATGTCGTTTAATTATAGTCTTCAATCAGCTACACCTCACAATTGCACAGTAGTATATAAAAAACCAAACCCAGCTGTCAGATTTAAAGATTTAACTTTCAATCAAATTAATTTTGAAGATAGGCACCATGCTAAGAAACATTAACCTTTCCGATTGAAACCTAAAAAATTTCTAACAAAGAATAATGTTTTTGCTAAGGAAAACTTACTAGCTAGAGATGAGCGAACATACTCGTCCGAGCTTGATGCTCGTTCGAGCATTAGCGTACTCGAAACTGCTCGTTGCTCGGACAAATACTTCGCCTGCTTGAGAAAATGGCATCTCCCGCCGTTGTGATTTTTGGCAGCCAGAAACAGAGCCAATCACAAGCCAGGAGACTCTGCACTCCACCCCTCCCACCCCTCCTCCACCTCCTCCTCCGAACTACCATCCGTGGGCATGGCGCCATCAGTCGGTAGCTCTAGGCACAGCAGCAGTGCCGTCGCTAAGCGACAGCAGGCGGTGCTCAAACTGCTGAGCCTAGGCGATAAAAGGCACACCGCCCAAGAGCTATTACAGGGCATCACGGCGCAGACTGATCTGTGGCTGGCACCGCTGAACCTGAAGCCAGGCATGGTTGTGTGTGACAACGGCCGTAACCTGGTGGCGGCTCTGCAACTCGGCAGACTGACACATGTGCGCATTTCAGGAAGTCCAGCACAGATGCTGCCACTCTCAGGGCAGCGCAGCGCCGCCTCCAACTGCCCTTGTCCGAGCGGGTTTTCAGTGCAGCTGGTGGCATCATCACCGATAAGCGTACACGCCTGTCGACTGACAGCGCTGACAGGCTGACGCTTATTAAGATGAATAAACCTGGATTTCTCCGGATTTTCATTCTCCACCAGGTGAAAGAAGCTCAACCTGAATAATGTATGCACTCCTCCTCTTCATTGTCCTCCTTCTCCTCCTCTTTTTACACAGGCTATTTTTTGCCAGGGCCAACTGGCTCTAGCTATAGTACTCTATGTTTTAATTTTTCTGGAGGACCACCTACCTGCTCCTCTGGTTTGAAAACTTTTTTGGACTGCCACATACAGGCACTATCCAAATTAAATTGTCTCCATAGCAGCCTGCACATGTCGTTTTTTTAGCTGGCTCCACACGTTGTCTCCATTGCTACCTCCACACACCATCATCATAGCTGCCTCCAAAAGTCATCCATATAGCTGCCTCCATACATGGTCCCCTTATCAAACGAGCTGTGTCAGGCAGAGTTTTGGGTTGTTTTCATGGCTTCCACATCAAACTTGTTAACCACAAACTTGTAATCCACAAAATATACTGGCAAACTTTTATCATTTACCGATATTATTTCAGCGCTTCTTGCGCATCTGTTTACATTCCCCTCACCCGCCATAACCCAAACTTATAGGAACACTACTACACTTGATCTTATACAAAAGGTTTTTAGAAGTGCTGTTTGGGGAGTAGCCGAGATACAGGGGCTTGGATAGGCGAAAGCTCGCCTGGTAGCGGAACGCCAGCTCCATCCCAAGATCCAACTAACATAGTTTTAACTGCAGCACCTTTAATCTACTACTAGTTCACTGCCTCCATACATCATCCCCTTATCAAACGAGCTGTGTCAGGCAGAATTTTCAGGTGTTTCACCAGATACATAGTGGAACTCGGCCCATCTGTCGCCGCCATGCTGGATACCTGAAGTTGCAATCATAGCAGCGCAATATGGATGCCCCATACTGTCGGTCTTAACCCCTTCACGACTTGGCCTTTTTTAGTTTTTTCACTTCCATTTTTCACTCACCAACTTCAAAAATCTATAACTTTTTTATTTTTCCACATAAAGAGCTCTGTTATGGCTTATTTTCTGCGCAACAAATTGCACTTCATAGTGACGGTATTTAAAATTCTACGTTGTGTACTGGGAAGCGGGAAAAAAATTCCAAATGCAGTGAAAATGGTGAAAAACCACATTTGTGACGTTTTCTTGTGGGCTTGGATTTTACAGCTTTCACTCTGCGTCCCAAATGACGTCTACTTTATTCTTTGGGTCGGTACGATCACGTGGATACCAAATTTGTATAGGTTTTATAATGTTTTCATACATTTAAAAAAATTAAAACCTCCTGTACAAAATATATTTTTTTTATTTTGCCATCTTCTGGGGCCAATAACTTTTTCATACTTTGGTGTACGGAGGTGTGGATAGTGTCATTTTTTGCGAATTTTGATGCCGTTTTCATTACTATAATTTTTGGGACTGTGCGACCTTTTGATCACTTTTTATTAATTTTTTTATATTTTTCAAAATAGCAAAAAAATGCCATTTTCGACTTTGGACGCTATTTTCCGTTACGGGGTTAAACATAGTGAAAAAACATTATCATATTTTGATAGATCGGGCATTTTCGGATGAGGCGATACCTAATGTGTTTATGATTTTTACTGTTTATTTATTTTTATATCAGTTCTAGGGAAATGGGGGTGATTTGAATTTTTAGGTTTTTTTATTATAATTTTTTTTTTTTAACTTTTTTTTATTTTTACTTTTACTATTTTTCAGACTCCCTAGGGTACTCTAACCCTAGGTAATTTTGATAGGGAGTTGGATACAGGTAGTGGGGTTCTGGGGAAATAGTCCCCAAAATGTATATACCGGGGCCAATTGTAAGGCACTCTGTACAGTCACCCCTCACTAGTAACACAGTGGTCCTAAATGAACAATATCGAAAAAAACTTTTACCCCTCAAAAGGAGGGGAGAGAAAGGACCAACTAAGAGAATGCATGTAAAACACGGAATCTTTATTTGTAATATTTTACATTAAAAGTTACAATAAAAAACATAAAGTGGTGGTATACAGAAAAATGCGGAGCGATCCAATCTGGACAGGATGGAGTGATGTAAGTTAGGGTAAAGAACAGCCTGGGTATGAAATAAGCCCAATATATATGGGATGGCTATTGGTCAATAATATTTGTAGAAAAAACCGAGTGGTAATTGGCATAAAGGTAGTGTTTCATCTTACCAGGCGATGTAGGTGTTTAGAGTTCCCCTGTCCAGAGAGGGTCGCGTCCCCGACGTACGTTTCGGCTCACGCCTTCGTCTGGGGGTGGCGTCTACCCTGCCTGGGACCAGTATATCAAGGGGGAATGGATCAATGAGCTTCAAGGAAAGGTTGCACGTGATAACGCTTCTATGCATCCCATGATGCTGTGCTTTGACAGTGCTCGCGGTCACGTGACCAGATATCGCGAGAGTACACGGCCTGTGTCCCAATGGGATGTGTTTGCGGCATCTACGATCATGTGACACGTTGTCACATGATCAGGTATCGTGGGGATGCGCGACTTGCGTCTAGATAGAAACTGCAGGACCTAAACATTGTCTATGGGGAGCATGCGCTGGGACGCCCTATAGAAAGGTTGTCGGGGGTGCTACTAGTACTACTAGTACGGCGCGCGTCGGGAAGGGGTTAATCATGGAACCATTTCCGAAAAAACAATTAAAAATAGAACCACTATGCTATTCCATTATTCCTAGGTGAAATATTCAAACGACCCGGCCTGCTTTGAAAATTATAATTTTTTCAAAGTAAACGCTTCTGGCCCCCAGGTCCATTTTGGGTGGGGAGGAACCGTGAGACAGGGGCTTGGACAGGTGAACGCTCGCCTGGCAGTGGACCGCCAGCTCCATCCCAAGATTAGGCAGCCTCAGAGGCATCCATGCATGCTGCCCCTGCTGTTTCCTGTCCATTTTGCCTCCACGATCCTCCACAGCGTCCACCAATGTCTCATTTCAACTCTCTATACCCCAGACACTGGAGCACGAGAGGATATGCAGCACATCATCCCCTTATCAAACGAGCTGTGTCAGGCAGAATTTTCAGGTGTTTCACCAGATACATAGTGGAACTCGGCCCATCTGTCGCCGCCATGCTGGAGACCTGAAGTTGCAATCATAGCAGCGCAATATGAATGCCCCATACTGCGCTCTTAATCATGGAAGTCGTCTCCATGGCTGCCTCCACATGTCGTCCCCTTATCAAAAGAGCTGTGTCAGGCTCATTTTTCGAGTGTTTCACCAGATACGTCATGAAACTTGGTCACTATGACGCCACCATGCTGTGTTATCGACTAAATATACCGTCAACCTTTTGTTCACATAGGAAATCATTTCAGCGCTTCTTGCTCACCTCCTTTGGTTCCTCTCTGCCACCCATTGGTTTGAAGCCTGAGTCCATTTAGGGTATGTCGCCATAACACTCTCTAGCCTGCCGCTGCCTCTGCATGCCGTCCCCTATAGTGTCAGGGTCAATTATTGCATGTTTTAGATGCTATCTAGCCTCATTCGGTCACTCTGTCATGGCCATGCTGTTTCCCATAATTTTGGCATAATGGTACGATTAAGCAGCCTCAGAGGCATCCATGCATGCTGCCCCTGCTGTTTCCTGTCCATTTCCTTGGTGTTTCCATCCTTTTCTGAGGTTCCCAGGTGTTTGGCCAAGCTTCCCTGTGCAGAGCCTTGGTCCCCTTGAAAAATGCTCGAGTCTCCTATTGACTTCAATGGGGCTCGTTATTCGAGACGAGCACTTGAGCATCGGGAAAAGTTTGTCTCGAATAACGAGTACCCGAGCATTTTAGTGCTCGCTCATCTCTATTACTAACCATCTCAACATGTACATCTCACTTAAAACAGGATTTTCTGTGTTAGTAGGTTGTCTGGTCAACACTTAAAATATAACATTTCAAGCAAGAAACTGTCTTTGATCATTGTTTGTAAGGTAGACATGAGTCTTTTTTTTACCTATACTACCCTGCCAGTGTCTTTGGACTATTTCCATGTGGTCTTAACGCAAACCTGTCAACAGGAATGTCCCTGCCAGCAGCGTGTGGTGAGTTATGGGGGTGGGGGGCAACTGTAGTCCGTGTGCCTGTGTCTTAGTCTCCTCATTCTTTGTTCCTCTCTTCCACACTCAACCAGATCCCGTCACCTTACCCTCTCCCTGTTACGTGCATTGAGAAGGTAATTTAATCCCACAAAGCCCATTACTGTAAGATGGTAAAAAAATATTAAATCCATGGCCATATGAGCCAATAGAGGAATAAGCTTGCGCTGAAAGACTTAAAGGGGTATTCCAGGAATATGAACGTCTGACACAAAAACCCATGATGATATAACTAAATGAATACAACAATACTCAATGTCATTAGTCACAAAACAAAGCTTAAATAATTGGATTTTATGATTTACAAAGTTTATGGCCTCCCTAAAGTAGGTGGAGTTATCACTAAGATGGCCGCCACTGGAAACTACAAGTTCCATGAACCTTTAGTTCTCAGTAACTCCTCCTACCACTTATGCTCTGCTAACAGTGATGATATAACAGACTTTCATTACCATAGTAATGATGTGTAACTGCCATCACCATAACACTGACCATACTGGATGCACTGCAACCAACCGACTACAGCCAAACTTAGTGGTGATCACATGACCTGCCCAGGCAGGTTCAGGCCATGTGATGTGGACATGTGACCAGCAGCCATCTTCTGTCCTGCAACGGACCGCGCGGAGGAAATTAACGGACTGATTAAAGGGCCAGTAGCATTTTAATTCTCCATCACAGTGTATGTCATCAGCATTTTCTGCTAAGGGGAGCAAAATTTTAAATAACAACTATTTACATATTAGCTTATATTTTGAGTGCCCATTTGTATGTGAATTATGCTGATTCCTGGAATACCCCTTTAAAATTAAAGGTCATTCATTCCTTAGATATAATAATCGAATATGCCATAATATTCTTATAGTTGTATGTCTGACCGCTGGGATCCTCTGAGCTTAGAATAAAAAGTGGCTTTCCTAGTTTACACTTTCAAAGGGTATGTCTTCTAATATCAAACCCCACCCAATCAGCTTTTGGCTTATAGAAAATGGAAATTTAAATATGACCTTTCACCACCTCACACATGTATAGATTAGCGTTGCATTCTGTAAGGCCAGCTTCACAGATTCAAGAACTTTGAATTTTCATTGTAGCCCCTGCGTTTGCAGAGATATAATTTCAAGTATCTGACCATTGTTATTTGTGTTTGGTCAGAGAGGAGGAGCTGGGGCTGCAGGTGTATGTTATGCTAATCTTCTATCATACTGTCCAATCAGTAGCTGGCAATGTCAGAGAAGCTACTATGAGAACAGTAGTGAGCTGTTTGCCAAGTATTTGTGAATTTAATTTATGCTTGTGTAATGTTTGCTTTTGTCGCATTTGCGTCGTGTCAATGCTTTTATGGGCTTTGCTTTGCCTTGACGTCTACATGATGTTTGCACTGTGTTTCACTTATCTGGCTTTTTACACCGCTCTTACATTTAAGCAGCATTTCCTCTTACGTGGAGACTATGGTGCGATATTTGCATTGCGTTTACGTGCCATCTGCGGCAACATTAAGCTTACACAGCATTTGTGTTTGCGTTGCATTTACGCTTACATTGCATTTGAATCACATTTGTTTCATGTTTATGCTTGCGCATATGTGGCATTTACATTGCGTTCCTGCTTATTTAATTGTGCCATATTTACCCTTACATGTATTTACTAGAGATGAGCGAGCACTAAAATGCTCGGGTGCTCGTTACTCGAGCCGAACATTTCCAGATGCTCGAGTGCTCGTTTCGAGTAACGAGCCCCATTGAAGTCAATGGGAGACCCGAGCATTTTTCAAAGGGACCATGGTTCAGGAATAAAATGTGTTATTTAATTGAAAAATAATGTCTTCTGATAATTTGCAAACATCTGCGATCTATTCTTCACTGTTCCGCGCGTATATTATCTCCCGACAAGTTAGCAGATGTAAAGAACAGTGAAGAATAGAATAAAAACAGTGAACACAGTGAAACACAGTGAACACAGATCATGTGAAGATAACCACAGGCAGAACACAGGCAGAATAGATTACACGATGTTCGGTCACATTGCTTACTTCGGGAGATACGCGCGGAGCGGCGCGAACAAAATAGCATGTGAAAACAATATATTGTGGTGAAGAACATTGCAGATGTTGAAATACATCTGCAATGTGTTCTTCACACATATATATTGTTCTTCACATGCTATTTTGTTCGCGCGTTCCGCGAGTATCTCCCGACAAGTAAGCAGATGTGCGAACATCTTAATCTATTCTGCACTGTGTTCTGCACTGTGTTTTTTCTTAAAGATCCTGTGTTCACTGTTTTATTCTATTCTTCATTGTTCTTCACTGTGTTTTTTTTAATTAATGGCGCGACTCTCGAGCAGGGGAATCCGTCGAGCAACGAGCCGTCTCGAGTACCCTAATGCTCGACCGAGCATCAAGCTCGGACGAGCATTTCGCTCATCTCTAGTTTTTACCCATTACCCTTATTTGCATCGCGTTTATGCTACCCAGCATCACTGAGAGTGTGACATTTCCCTGCTCCTGTCAGTCTCCACTTCTGTACGCATATGCAGGGCATGTTCAGCAGACTGCCAACTCTCTTGGAAGTTAAATGGTTTTGTTAGCCCATAAGTGGTTAGGGATGGGTTGTGAGATTGATGGGGTCGCTGGAGTGTCAGATGCTTATCATTGAGAAGATCTGTTACTTAGGATGGGGGGGAGGGCTATGGGCTGTCAGACTATATGCTATAGTTACCCTGGAAAGAAGGGGGGCATGTATGGGGTGACTGTATAGGGGCAGTAAGTAAATAAGGGGGATAAATAAAACATATTAGCAAGTATATATAAATCATAGTGCTCTGTGCTAAAAGTATTCAGTTATTAAGGTGGCTCTGTAAATAAAATCATTGGGGTTGATTTGTACTGCATCATGTTTATCAATAAAGTATAATAGGGTGTCAATATATGAATTAGAGGACACAATATATTATTGAGGCTGAACTTACATGATCGTTTGCATTGTGTTTTTGAAAAGCATTGCAAAGCATCAGAAAATAAACATGTATTTTGTATGTAGTAACTAGAGATAGCGCAGCTCGTCCGAGCTTGATGCTCGTCGAGCATTAGGGTACTCGAAACTGGCTCGTTGCTCGGACGAATACTTCGCCCGCTCGAGAAAATGGCAGCTCCCGCCGTTTTGCTTTTTGGCGGCCAGAACAGAGCCAATCACAAGCCAGGAGACTCTGCACTCCACCCAGCATGACGTGGTACCCTTACTGCGACCGCTGTGTTCTGCGCTTAGTGGCGCACATATCCATAGCAAAGGCTGAAGTGGGAAAATTCAGTAGGGTGTTGGATTTCTATTAGGCACTAACTCAGTGTCATCTCATATCGCATAGTAGTGTGCTTCTTTGATACTGGCTAGGAAAATAGCCCTAGGAGAACTACAATAGCTTCTTGAGCTACAGTAGCGTTCTATATATTTGATTTCTGGGTGATCTGCTGGTGGCTGTAGTTCTGCAGTGCACGTACTTGCCAATTCTGAGCAATTTGTAGTGAGACTTGCGAACCGCTGTGTTATGCGCTTAAGTGCGGCACATATCCATAGCAAAGGCTGAAGTGGGAAAATTCAGTTAGGGGTTGGATTTCTATTAGGCACTAACTCAGTGTCAATCTCATCTGGCATAGTAGTGTGCTTCCTTTGATACTTGGCTAGAAAATAGCCATAGGGAATACAAATAGCTTCTTGAAGCCTACAGTAGCGTTCTATATTTGATTCTGGTTGATCTGCTGGTTGGCTTTATTTTCTGCAGTGGTGCATGTACTTGCCAATTCTGAGCAATTGTAGTGAGACTTGCGAACGCTGTGTTCTGCGCTTAGTGGCGCACCTTCCATAGCAAAGGCTGAAGTGGAAAATTCAGTAGGGGTTGGATTTTCTATAGGACACTACTCAGTGTCATCTCATCTGGCATAGTAGTGTGCTTCTTGATACTTGGCTAGAAAAATAGCCATAGGAAATACAAATACTTCTGAAGCTACAGTAGCGTTCTATATTTTATTTTGGTTGATTTGCTGGTGGCTGTAGTTTCTGCAGTGCATGTACTTGCCAATTCTGAGCAATTTGTAGTGAGACTTCGACCGCTGTTTCTGCGCTTAGTGGCGCACATATCCATCAGCAAAGGCCGAAGTGGGAAAATCGTAGGGGTTGGATTTCTATTAGGCACTAACTCAGTGTCATCTCATCTGGCATAGTAGTGTGCTTCCTTTATACTGGCTAGAAAATAGCCATAGGAGAATACAAATATCTTGAAGCTATGTTTTCTACAGTACGTTCTTATAATTTGATTTCTGGTTGATCTGCTGGTGGCTGTAGTTTTCTGCAGTGCATGTACTGCCAATTCTGGAGAATTTGTAGTGGGAGACTTGCGACCGCTGTGTTTCTGCGCTTAGTGGCGCACATATCCATAGCAAAGCTGAAGTGGGAAATCAGTAGGGGTTGGATTTCTATTAGGCCACTAACTCAGTGTCATCTCATCTGGCATAGTAGTGTGCTTCCTTTGATTACTTGGCTAGAAAATAGCCATAGGAGAATAAAACATAGCTTCTGAAGGCCACAGTAGCGTTCTATATATTTATTTCTGGTTGATCCGCGGTGTGTAGTTGCTGCATGCATTTACTTGCCAATCTAAGCAATTTGTATGTGAGACTGCGACCGTCTGTTTCTGCGCTTAGTGGCGCACATATCCATAGCAAAGGCGAAGTGGGAAAATTCAGTAGGGTTGGATTCTATTAGGCACTAACTCAGTGTCATCTCTCTGGCATAGTAGTGTTTTCCTTTGATACTTGGCTAGAAAATAGCCATAGAGAATACACAAAATAGCTTCTTAAGCCTACAGTAGCGTTCTATATTTCGATTTGGTACTGCTGGTGGCTGTAGTTTTTCTGCAGTGCATGTACTTGCCAATTCAGAGCAATTGTAGGAGACTTGCGACCGCGTGTTCGCGCTTAGTGGCGCACATATCCATAGCAAGGCTGAAGTGGGAAAATTCGAGTGGGTTGGATTTCTATTAGGCACTAACTCAGTGTAATCTCATCTGGCATAGTAGTGTGCTTCCTTTGATACTTGGCTAGAAAATAGCCTAGCAATCGATAGGATTGTTTGGTTCTAAAAAACTGCAAAAAAAACAAAAAAACACAAAAAAACAAAAAACACAAAAAAAACACAAAAAAAAAACAAAAAAAAAAAAAAAAAAAAAAAGTATAACTCTCATTTAAAAAAGTGTTTAACTCCAGCTAGGGTAGAGGACGAGGGCGGGGACTGGCGTCCAACTACTGCAGGGTCAGAGGCCGTGGTCTGGGCGGGGTGATAGACACCACTGCTGATGAGGGAGCAGGGGAAACCCGCAGAGCTACACTCCTAGGTTCATGTCTGAAGTTACTGGGACTCGTGGTTAGAAGCACTGTTGAGGCCAGAACAGTGCGAACAGGTGATGTCGTGATTGCTGACATGCTTCGAGCAATTTGTCCACCACCCGTATCTTCCACGCAGTCCACCCATTCACCGAAATCCCCACTCCTCCAGCTCCTGCACCTCAGCCTCCTCCCCCCAGTCGCCCCTCCCAGGAAAAGTTGCCATTTGAACCGGCCTTATACTCTGAGAACTGTTTTCTGGACCCTTCCCACAGTCACAAACCACTTGTCCGGTTGCTGCTGAGCCTTTTCCGATGCCAGGTTTTCCACCAGTCACAGTCTGTGGGTGATGATGACCTTCTTGACGTAGTGGAAGTGTGTAAAGAGGTGTCCGCATGAGGAGACACGGTTGTCAGACAGTGGGGAAGTTGTTGTCAGGGCAGGAAGTCCGAGGGGGAGCAGACTTAGGGATCAAAGGATGATGAGGTGCGACCCAAGCTGGGTTGAGAGGCCGGGTAACACAGTGCTCTGAGACGGAGGAGAGTCCTCGACCTGAACAGGTTGGAAGAGGCAGTGGTGGGGCCGAGACGGAGAGGCAGGGCCAGAGCTGGTGCATCAGCGCCACTGTCAAACTAGTGAAGCTCCCGTGGTGAGGGCTCTTGCGGCGAGGGCTAGATCTTCAGAAGTGTGGAGGTTCTTTAAGGAAACACCGGATGACCGACGGACTGTGGTGTGCAACATTGCCAAACCAGGCTCAGGCGGGGTTCCACCACTACTAGCTTAACTACCACCAGTATGCGCAGGCATATGATGCTAAAGCACCCCACTCAGTGGCACAAGCCGTTCACCTCCGGCCGTGCCACCACTGCCATCCCCTGTGCGCTGCTAGTCAGCCCCCTGCCCAGACCCTGCCACAAAAACCCCATCGTCGCCTCCAGATCCTCCACAGCATCCACCAGCGTTCAGCTCTCCATACCCCAGACTGGAGCGGAAACGCCAAATATATGCAACCCACCCGCACCCCAAGCCCTTAATGTGCCCATCTCCAGATTGCTTAGCCTGGAGATGCTGCCCTATCGCTAGAGAGACCGAGGCCTTTCGCAACCTACTGGCGGCGCGCCCCTCGGTATCGGTCCCCAGCCGCCACTACTTTTCCCGATGTGCCGTCCAGCCTGACACAAGTCAGTGTCAGACAACATCATCCTGCCTGACCAACGCGTTTCTGACAAGTCCAGCCTACCAGGACACGTGGACGGTGCTGCCGGCAGGGCCACTATAATCGTGAAGGCACATTGGGTTAACTGGTGGAGGCTGGACCGAGCTGACCTGGGGCTGCTCATATACTGCCGACGCCGAGGATTGCGGGGCCTACCTCGTCAGGTGTTTCAGGCCTACTATGCCTCCTCCTCCTCCCACCCCTCCTCCACCTCCTCCTCCGAACTACATCGCGTGGGCACGGCCCATAGTCGGTAGCTCTAGGCACGCAGCAGTGCCGTCCTAAGCGACAGCAGGCGGTGCTCAAACTGCTGAGACCTAGGCGAACAAAAGGCACACCGCCAAGACTATTACAGGGCATCATGGCCAGACTGATCTGGGCTGTCACCGCTGAACTCCAGCCGGATGGTTGTGTGACAACGGCCATAACCTGGTGGGGCTCTGCAACTCGGCACTGACACATGTGCCATGCCTGGCCCATGTTGTTAAATTGATAGTTGCAGCAGTTTCCTCAAGATACCCCAATCTGTCTGATTTGCTCACGAAGGGCGCCGCATCTGTCGCATTTCAGGAAGTCCAGCCCAGATGCTGCCACTCTCAGGGCAGCGCAGCGCCGCCCAACTGCCGCTCACGACTGTTGTGCGCGTGCCCACGAGGTGGAATTCAACACTGACCATGTATCCAGATTACCAGCAGCGCAGAAGCGATTGTAGACTGCCAGATGTCAACTTCCACCAGAACTGGTAGTCAGGTCAGTCAGTCTTCCTCAGTCTACAATGAGGAGTGGACGGGATTCTGATATCTGTCAGGTGCTGAGTAACTTTGAGGAGTCAACACAGATGGTCAGTGGCGATGCCGCCATCATCAGCCTCACCATCCGACTGTTGGCCTGTTGAAAAACTCTCTGGTCCGCATGAAGTCGGAAGCTTTGCGCTCGTCACAAGAGACGGGGGAAGAAATTCCCTTGTTGATAGCCAAAAGCACCTGAGGTCGTTTCTCAGCGCTATCGGAGGGAGGTGGAAGGTGGGAGGATGAGGAAGAAGAGGAGGAGAATGTTGGCGAGACACAAGAGGGACCATTGTTGAGTCCTTCCGTTCAGCGGTATGGGCAGAAGAAGAGGATTGAGGAGTTGGGAGGAGGGGAAATGGACGTCAGGCCAGTGAGGGGATAGTGAGTCTACGCGTTGGTACTCTGGCGCATATGGCAGATTTCATGCTAGGCTGCCTATCCCGTGACCCTCGCGTTCAAAGAATTTATCCAGCACCGATTACTGGGTGTTCACTCTCCTGACCCACGGTACAAGCAAAATCTTTCCACTCTCACCATGCAGAGGAAAGGAGTGTGAGAATGCATGAATACCAGCAGGCCCTGGTGCACAAGCTGAAACAGTATTTCCCTTCTGACAGCGCTAGCGGCAGAGTGCGTAGTTCTGCGGGACAAGGTAGCGAGGGAGAGTAGGCGAGCAGGCAGCTTGTCCGCACTGGCAAGGTACGCTTTACAAGGCTTTTGCCAGCTTTATGTCACCCCAGCAAGACACTGTCACCTGTCCCCAGTCTCGCAGTAGGGCTGATCTTTACAGAAAGATGGTGAGGGAGTACGTAGTGACCATACCATCGTCCTAAATGATCACACAGCTCCCAACACTACTGGGTTTCAAAGCTGGACATGTGGCACGAACTGGCGCTTTACGCCTTGGAGGTTCTTGCCTGCCTGCCGCTAGGTTTGTCCGAGAGGGTTTTCAGTGCAGCTGTGGCATCATCACCGAATAGCGTGCACACCTGTCGTGACTGACAGCGCTGACAGGCTGACGCTTATTAAAATGAATAAAAAGGCTGGTTTCCGAATTTCAATCTCCACCAGGTGAAGGAAGCTACAAACTGAATAATTGATCACACTCCTCCTCCTCATTTTCCCTTCTCCTCTCTTTTACAGTAAAGCAGAGGAAAATGGGTTTATTTTGACAGGCCCACTGAGCTCTTGCTATAGTGACTCCGCATTAATTTGTCTGGAGCCACTACCCAGTCCTCTGTTTGAAACAATTTTATGTGAGGTTTGCCACATACAGGCCTCCAATCTATCATTTTTCTGGAGTGTCCACTACCCGGTCTCTGGTTTGAACAATTTTTGGGACCGCACATACCAGGCACTCAAATCTATTCCATTTTACTGGAGGGCCCCCTACCTGCTCCCTGGTTTGAAGAATTTTTGGGAACTGCCACAGGACGCACTCAATCTATTCCATTTACGGAGTGGCCCTCCATGTCTCTCTGGTTTGAACAATTTTGGGATCTGCACAATACAGGCACCATCTTTCCTTTTACGAGAGGCCACCTACCCGTCTCTCTGTTTGAAACATTTTGGACGCCACATAACCGGCACTCAATCTATTCCATTTTACTGCAGGGCCACTACCTGCCCTGGTTGACATTTTGGGATCGCCACATACAGGCATCTCAATCTATCCATTTTTCTGGAGCCACCTACCCGCGCCTCTGGTTTGAACAATTTGTTGGGACTGCCCACAACAGGCACTCATCTATCCATTTTACTGGAGGCCACCTACCTGCTCTCTGGTTGAAGAATTTTGGGGACTGCCACATACAGGCATCAATCATCCCATTTTACTGGGTGCCACTCTACCTCTTCCTCTTGGTTTAAAAAATTTTGGACTGCCACATACAGGCACTATCCAAATTAAATTGTCTCCATAGCAGCCTCCAAACGGTTGTCTCCAGTGCTACCCAAAAGTCGTCCATATAGCTGCCTCCATAATCGTCCCCTTTATCAAACGAGGTTGTGTCAGGCGAAATTGGGGTGTTTTCATGGATTCCCATCACAGTTGTTACTTTGTCCGCCACCCTGCTGTGTTATCCACAAAATATACTGGCAACTTTTACCATTTAGGGATATTTTTCAGCGCTTTTGACGAGTGTTACATTCCCCTCCACCGGCATATCCTAACTTATAAGAACGCTATACACTTGATCTTTCAAAAAGGTTCTAGAATGGCTGTTTGGGGAGAGCCTAGAGACAGGGGGCCTTGGATGGCGAAGCTCGCCTGGCACGGAAAAAAACGCCCAGCTCCATGCGCATCATGCGCCTTCTTGCGACATCTGTTATACATTCCCCTAACCCGCAATTATCCCAAAACTATAAGAACGCTACTACACTTTACCTTGGTGCAGGCTGGGACCGAGTCTGACCCTGGGGTTGGTCATATACTCCGACGCAGAGAATTGGCGGGCCTACCCGTGTACCAGGTCTCAAAGCCTACTCCCTCCTCCCACCCCTCCTCCCCTCCTCCTCCTCCGAATTTACCATCCGTTGGCATGGGCGCATCGCGGGTAGCTCTAGGCACAGCCAGTCGCCGTCGCTAAGACGCAGCAGGTCGGTGTCTGAAACTGCTGAGCCTAGGCGGATAAAAGGCACACGCCAAAGAGCTTTAAGGATTCCACATCAATGTGTTTAACTTTGCGCCACCCTGCTGTGTAATCCACAAATATCTGTCAAACTTTTACCATTAGGGATATTATGTCAGCGCTTCTTGCCGATCTGTTTACATTCCCCTCACCGCCTATCAAAAACTGATAAGAACGTACTTACACTTGATCTTATACAAGTGCTGTTTGGGGGAGTAGCCTAGAGTACGGGGCTTGGATTGCGAAAGCTCGCCTGGCAGCGGGGCCCAGCTCCAGGCTCATCGCTTCTTGCGCATCTGTTTACATTCCCCTCACCCGCTATTCCAATCTTAATTAAGAAGCTACTGACACTGATCTATACAAAAGTGCTGGTTTTGGTGAGTAGCATAGCACAGGGGGCTTGGATTGGGAACAGTCTCGCCTGGCAAGCGGTGCGCAACAGCTCCATCGCATCATGCTCTTATTGCTATTCTGTATGTTAATTCCCCTCACCCGCATATCCTAACTTAAGAACGTACTCCACTTGATCTTATACAAAAGTGCTGTTGGGGAGTAGGCCTAGAGACAGGGCTTGGATTGTGCGAAGACTCGCCTGGCAGCGGCAGGACAGCTCCATGCCAAGATCCAACTAACATATTTTAACTGCAGCACTTTAATCTACGATTAATTACTAGTTCACTGCCTCCATACATGGCCCCTTATCAAACGAGGCTGTGTCCAGGCAGAATTTGGTTGTTTTCAGGCTTCCATGTAACTTTGTCGCCACCCTGCTGTGTATCCACAAAATAATTCTGGCAAACTTTTTCATGTACCGATGTTTTGAGCAACTTCTTGCTCACCTCCTTTGGTTCCTCTCTGCCACCCATGAGGTTTGAAGCCTGAGTCCATTTAGGGTATGTCGCCATGACCCTCTCTAGTCCTGAGCCGCTGCCTCTGCATGCCGTCCCCTTATAGTGTCAGGGTCAATATTGCATGTTTGAGATGCTATCTAGCTTCATTCTGTCACTCTGTATGGCCCATGCTGTGCCCATAATTGGCATATGGTGCGTTAAGCAGCCTCAGAGCATCCATGCATTGCTGCCCCTGATCCCCAGCTGTTTCCTGCCATTTCCGTGGTGTTTCCATCCTTTTCTGAGGTTCCAGGTGTTGGCCAAGCTTCCCTGTGCAGAGCCTTGTGCCCCTGAAAAATGCTCGAGTCTCCCATTGACTTCAATGGGTTCGTTATATTCGAGACGAGCACTCGAGCGCATCGGGAAAAATTCGTCTCGAATAAGGACCGAGCATTTAGTGTTCGCTCATCTCTGGTAGAGTACATTACACAATCAATAATCAATTACTAATGTAAAAGAAAGAAATCACATTTTGTTACTCATACGGATGTAGCTGTATGCATTTCAAAACAACACATCAAACGCTTCATGGCACATTCATCATGGTTCTAGTGGTTTCAGACAAACGCTAGCATCTGAGGGAGGTCAGTCAATGCATATGTCGTTTCAGTATGCAGATTTTTGATTGAAGTTGCAAAACACTGCGGTCACTGGTCTATCGAATGCTTGCTATGAACACACATCGACGAGGCCTTTCCCAGATACAGTGTTGTGGTTTTTTTAGACGCAACAGTAGCGCAATTGGTTGAATGTCAACCACTTAGGGGAGCTTATTTTGATGAATAAGAGTCGCTTGAGGTATTCAATTACAGGAGGGTAACAGGCAACATGTGGTAAAACTCTTGGAGGACCACAATCATTACAAGCCCCGGCCCCATGGTTATCCTAATTCTGCACTGACATTGTGTCGCCACTGCGTCACATTACGCATATGCGTCCACTTGACTTATGCCTACACAGCATTTCCCTTTATGTTGAGTTTGCCTTGTTATGTATATACAAATGTGATACCATGTAAATGTTAATGCGACGTAAAGGCGCATCACGTTTTATGCTGCCTTATCATCACATTTAACACTGCTTTACATCACATCGCATTTCAACTATACAGGGGGGTTTTGTGTTTAGTTGCGTTAAACCTATAATTTACATCACTTGTGTTTATGTTTTGTTTAAAATTACGTTCCATTCTTGTGGTGTGCTGCGATTGTTTATGTATCACTACGTATTCATGTGTCATTTCTCTTTTACTTGTGTTATAAAGCACGTTGAATATTATTCTATGTGGCATTCCGTTTGTAGCCATTTGCCCAAATATTAAATATTTATTGGCACTCCCTATTGCAATTCACCCTGAAGTAATGAGTCAGTTATGTTGGTATATTCTATAATGTGACTTGCATTGTAGTCCAATCTATACCATTTGATCTTATGTTGCATTCTACTTCACGTCTACGTGTATCCATTTGCTTATGTCTTACATGGGTTACAACTACGTTTGACATAACAGGGCATTACCCTTGTTAAATGCACTTGCATCACTTTTGCATTTTACAACAATTTGTCTTGACATTTACAGTCATATATTGTTACCGAATGCTTTGCGGATAAACGTGACTCATGTGTGCCTCCTGAGTCTCATGCAATTTGTAACAGTGCATGTTTATGTAACACGGTTTGTTGATGTGTTTTAAATGCAATGTTAAGATAATACTAGCGCGAATGTGTGTGAACATAGAAAAAAAATCAAAGCTCACTACTGATAGTATGAGAATGTTAGTCATAACACAACACCTCAGGTCAAAGCCCAAGACTCCTCCTCTCTGAGCAACATAAATATAATCAGTATTCGAGATGTTAAAACCTCTGCAACCTTGGAGGCAAGAAGGTTGCGCATGAAGGGGTGTATGAAGAGGCTCACGGGCCTAACCCGTGCACACGCCTAGCACCAATCGCGGTGTTTAACTTTATGATCGCCGCCATCTTGGCCGATCGTCGCTCCCCCGTGACTCATCGGGGAGCGCTGATCTGTTGAACATGACAGCCTTGGGTCATACTGAAATCCCGAGGCTTATGAACTGTGCCTGACTGCCCAACCTCTGTCCCTTCCTATAGCCCCCCACGCTAAACCATGGGGCAACTACTGCAGATCAGATACACTGGAAACGTGGTGGAAGGGAAACAACAAACAACTTACAAACATAAAACACCAAGACTGGTGTTAAACTGCCGGAATCACACCGAGAGGTACGTCACGACAAAATCATAGCACAGAGTCATGTCCAAGCCCCTTTATGTAGATAGCCTGCCAGCCCCTTTAAGTATATAGACTGCCAGCCTCTTTATGTATATAGCCTGCCAGCCCCTTTAAGTATATAGCCTGCCAGCCCCTTATATTTACAGTTAGGGCCAGAAATATTTGGACAGTGACACAAGTTTTGTTATTTTAGCTGTTTACAAAAACATGCTGCAATATGAGAGATTCCACATCCAAATCGGAGAAAGGGTTTAGGAATCATAGCTCTGTAATGCATAGCCTCCCCTTTTTCAAGGGACCAAAAGTAATTGGACAATGGACTTTAGGGGCTGCACAAGCTCATCGAAATTGGACAGTAAAAGATTGGAAAAACGTTGCCTGGTCTGTTGAGTCTCGATTTCTGCTGCGACATTCGGATGGTAGGGTCAGAATTTGGTGTCAACAACATGAAAGCATGGATCCATCCTGCCTTGTATCAACGGTTCAGGCTGGTGGTGGTGGTGTCATGGTGTGGGGAATATTTTAGATAAACGCAGAAATGGAGACAGAGAAGAAAGAAGAAAAGGCTGTGACAAGTAGTGTCGATATCCGAACACTACGAGGACACAAGTTTCTAGTACGCTAATCTCGACCGAGCATCAAGTCTCGGAGCATTCCTTACGCTCATCTAGTTGAAAACATTAAGTCTATAGTGCTTAACAAACGGAATGATTTTGAGCTCCTGTGTGGCAGCCGTTACAAATGTCTCTTCAATAGAGGGGTTCCCATTTGCTCCGCCAAAGATTTAGACATACCCTAGTAGAATGGGCTTGTGATCAAACCGCGGTTTAGGGGCACCCTTGATCTGAATCATTCTTTAAAATGCGTCATGTATCCATCGTCCATTGTGGTTTTTGAAGCCTTCTGCCGTTTATGTTTTCCTCAAATTAAAATGAACATTTAAATCCTTCTCCAAGACCCATGGCTTCAGTATATAAGCACTGTACCCTTAACATCCAAGTATGCCATTTTTTCTCCTCCATAGGACTTCTTGGATGCTGGCAAACTGTTGGTAAGACAATCTCTTGGTTCCCTATGAAATTGAAGACAAACCTTAGGCAAGAAATTTCTTCAGCTTAAACGTAATCCTTCCTACAGTATAGACAATAGGGTTCACAGATGACAAGGCTTGCAACTCACTTAAACCTTCGCCGATGTGATGACTATAAAGAAGGCAGTCTTTAAAGTCAGAGAAACGCTGTTGTAAGAGTCATTTGGTTCAATAGGGCTCTCATTGGGCGTCTAAGACAAGATAAATCCCACTGAGGAGGATGCTCTTTAAATAGAACAAGACGTTGGTACAGGCCTGGAAAAATCATTTAACCACACCTGTTGCTTGCACGTGCGGTGTCATAGATGCACTCAGGGCCGAGACCTGGACTTTCAGGTGCTAGGTCGAAGCCCCTTTTCAAACCCATCCTGTAGAAAATCAGGATTTACATACATTAGGAGAACCCGAGTAGGCTATTCCTATAACCAGGAACAAAATACTTTTCCATATTTTTACGATACACTCACGGGACATAGAAACGCACCAGAGAGGCGACAAACTCACCGTCCATTTATTAGGTACACCAGTCCCCACTACTTCGTTAACACTTAATTCCTAATCATCCATCCACATGGCCGCAGACTCGTGCATTATACAAGAGATAGCAGACATGCTTGGAGTAGCAAAATCAACAGTCGGGTACATTCTGAGAAAAAAGGAATTGACTGGTGAGCTTGGGAACTCAAAAAGGCCTGGGCTTCCACGGATGACAACAGTGGTGGATGATCGCCGCATACTTTCTTTGGTGAAGAAGAACCCGTTCACAACATCAACTGAAGTCCAGAACACTCTCAGTGAAGTAGGTGTATCTGTCTCTAAGTCAACAGTAAAGAGAAGACTCCATGAAACTAAATACAAAGGGTTCACATCTAGATGCAAACCATTCATCAATACCAAAAATAGACAGGCCAGAGTTAAATTTGCCGAAAAACACCACAAGAAGCCAGCTCAGTTGTGGAAAAGTATTCTATGGACAGATGAGACAAAGATCAACCTGTACCAGAATGATGGGAAGAAAAAAGTTTGGAGAAGAAAGGGCACGGCACATGATCCAAGGCAAACCACATCCTCTGTAAAACATGGTGGAGGCAACGTGATGGCATGGGCATGCATGGCTTTCAATGGCACTGGGTCACTTGTGTTTATTGATGACATAACAGCAGACAAGAGTAGCCGGATGAATTCTGAAGTGTACCGGGATATACTTTCAGCCCAGATTCAGCCAAATGCTGCAAAGTTGATCAGACGGCGCTTCATAGTACAGATGGACAATGACCCCAAGCATACAGCCAAAGCTTCCCAGGAGTTCACGAGTGCAAAAAAGTGGAACATTCTGCAATGGCCAAGTCAATCACCAGATCTTACCCAATTGAGCATGCATTTCACTTGCTCAAATCCAGACTTAAGACGGAAAGACCCACAAACAAGCAAGACCTGAAGGCTACGGCTGTGAAGGCCTGGCAAAGCATTAAGAAGGAGGAAACCCAGGATTTGGTGATGTCCATGGGTTCCAGACTTAAGGCAGTGATTGCCTCCAAAGGATTCGCAACAAAATATTGAAAATTAAAATAATTTAAAATTTGTTTGGGTTATGTTTATTTGTCCAATTACTTTTGAGCTCCTAAAATGTGGAGTGTTTGTAAAGAAATGTGTACAATTCCTACTTTTTCTATCAGATATTTTTGTTCAACCCTTCAAATTAAACGTTACAATCTGCACTTGAATTCTGTTGTAGAGGTTTCATTTCAAATCCAATGCGGTGGCATGCAGAGCCCAACTCGCGAAAATTGTGTCACTGTCCAAATATTTCTGGCCCTAACTGTATGTATGGATTGTAGTTAGAGATGAGCGAGCACTAAAATGCTCGAGTGCTCGTTATTCGAGATCGACCGAGCATCAAGCTCGGACGAGCATGTTCGCTCATCTCTAGTATTTACCCATTACCCTTATTTGCATCGCGTTTATGCTAACCCAGCATCACTGAGAGTGTGACATTTCCCCTGCTTCCTGTCAGTCTCCACTTCTGTACGCAGTATGCAGGGCATGTTCAGCAGACTGCCAACTCTCCTTGGAAGTTTAAATGGTTTCTGTTAGCCAGTAAGTGGTTAGGGGATGGGTTGTGAGATTGATGGGGGTCGCTGGAGTGTCAGATGCTTATCATTGAGAAGATCTGTTACTTAGGATGGGGGGGAGGGCTATGGGCTGTCTGAGCTATATAGCTATAGTTACCCTGGAAAGAAGGGGGGCATGTATGGGGTGACTGTATAAGGGGGCAGTAAGTAAATAAGGGGGCTAAATAAAAAATATTAGCAAGCTATATATAAATTCATAGTGCTCTGTGCTAAAAGTATTCAGTTATTAAGGTGGCTCTGTAAATAAAATCATTGGGGTTGATTATGTACTGCATCCTGTTTATCAATAAAGTAATAATAGGGTGTCATACATATATGAATTAGAGGACACAATATATTATTGAGGCTGAACTTACATGATGCGTTTGCATTGTGTTTTGAAACGCATTGCAAATGCATCAGAAAATAAACATGTATTTTGTATGTAGTAACTAGAGATGAGCGAACATGCTCGTCCGAGCTTGATGCTCGGTCGCTCTGGTCAGCATGAAGTCGGAAGCTTTGCGCTCGTCACAAGAGACGGGGGAAGAATATTCCCTTGTTGATAGCCAAAGCACCCTGAGGTCTGTTTCTCAGCGCATATCGGAGGAGGTGGAGGTGGAGGAGGATGAGGAGGAAGAGGAGGAGAATGTTGGCGAGACACAAGAGGGGACCATTGTTGAGTCCTTCACTGTTCAGCGTGTATGGGCAGAAGAAGAGGAGTTGGAGGAGTTGGAGGAGGAGGAAATGGACAGTCAGGCCAGGGAGGGGAGTGAATTCTTACGCGTTGGTACTCTGGCGCATATGGCAGATTTCATGCTAGGCTGCCTATCCCGTGACCCTCGCGTTCAAAGAATTTATTCCAGCACCGATTACTGGGTGTTCACTCTCCTGGACCCACGGTACAAGCAAAATCTTTCCACTCTCATCCCTGCAGAGGAAAGGAGTGTGAGAATGCATGAATACCAGCAGGCCCTGGTGCGGACTGCCACATACAGGCACTCAATCTATTCCATTTTACTGGAGGGCCACCTACCTGCTCCTCTGGTTTGAACAATTTTTGGGACTGCCACATACAGGCACTCAATCTATTCCATTTTACTGGAGGGCCACCTACCTGCTCCTCTGGTTTGAAGAATTTTTGGGACTGCCACATACAGGCACTCAATCTATCCCATTTTACTCTATTCCATTTTACTGGAGGGCCACCTACCTGCTCCTCTGGTTTGAAGAATTTTTGGGACTGCCACATACAGGCACTCAATCTATCCCATTTTACTGGAGGGCCACCTACCTGCTCCTCTGGTTTGAAAAATGTTTGGGACTGCCACATACAGGCACTATCCAAATTAAATTGTCTCCATTGCGCTTCTTGCGCATCTGTTTACATTCCCCTCACCCGGCATATCCCAAACTTATAAGAACGCTACTACACTTGATCTTATACAAAAGTGCTGTTTGGGGAGTAGCCTAGAGACAGGGGCTTGGATTGGCGAAAGCTCGTCTGGCAGCGGAGCGCCAGCTCCATGCCAAGATCCAACTAACATAGTTCGTCTCGAATAACGAGTACCCGAGCATTTTAGTGTTCGCTCATCTCTGGTAGTAACATTACACATCAATAATCATTACTAATGTAAAAGAAAGAAATCACATTTTGTTACTCATACAGATGTATCTGTAATGCATTTCAAAACACATCAAACGCCTTATGGCACATTCATACATGGTGCTAGTGTTTACAGACAAACGCTAGCATCTGGGGGAGGGCATCAGCTCAATTGCATATGCGTTTCCAGTATGCGATCAGTATTTTTGAAGTGCAAAACACTGGGTACTGGTTATCGATTGCTTGCGTACTGAAAACACATCGGACTGAGGCCTTTCCCAGATACAAGTGTTGTGGTTTTTTTAGACGCAACAGTAGCGCAATGTGTGAATGCAACCCCCTTAGGGGAGCTCTATTTTGATGAATAAGAGGTGCTTTAGGTATTCAATTCAGGGGTAACAGGCTATACCAATGTGTGTAAAACTCCTGTTGGGGGACCACAATCTTAACACAGCCCAGGGCCCATGGTTGTCCTAATCTGCCACTGCATGGTGTCTGCCACTGTGTCACATTTACGCATATGCGCCACTTGCATTATGCTTACACAGCATTTCCCTTTATGTTGAGTTTGCCTTGTGTTTATACTTACAAATGTGATACCATGTAAATGTTAATGCGACGTAAAGGCAGCATCACGTGTTTATGTCGCACTTATCTCACATTTACACTTACGTTTACATTCACATCGCATTTCAACATACATGGGGGTTGTGTTTGTTGCTTTAAACCTATATTTACATGCACTTGTGTTTATGTTGTGTTTAAATTACGTTCACATTCTTGTGGTGTTTGCGTTTGTTTTGTCAACACTTACGTTTATTTGTCATTTTCTTTTACTTGTGTTTACTGCGCGTTTATGTTTACATTTATGTGGCATTCACGTTTGTGTCTCATTTGCATCATATTTAATTATTTATGTGGCAGTTACATTACATTTGCAATTAACCTGAAGTATGGGTCATGTTTATGTTGTATTTGTATATATGTGGCCTTTGCTTCGTGTTCATATTACATTTGTCTTTATGTGGCATTTACGTTCACGTCTGCGTGTCATTTGCTTTATGTTTACATGGTGTTTACACTACGTTTGCATTTACATGGCATTTACCCTGTGTTTATATTGCACTTGCATCACTTTTGCATTTAAACTGTGTTTCCATTTACATTGCATAAATGTTTACAATGCGTTTGCATTTACACTGTGCTCATGTTTGCATCCTGGTCTCATTGAAATTTGTAACATTGCTTTTTATGTAAACACGGTGTAAATGCAATGTTAAGAGAATACTAGCGGAATGTGTGTGAACATAGAAAAAAATCATAGCTCACTACTGATAGTATGAGAGAATGTTAGCATAACACACACCTCCAGGTCAAGCCCAAGCTCCTCCTCTCTGAGCAAACATAAATTATAACGTTCAGAATTCGAGATTAATAACTCTGCAACCTTGGAGGCAAGAAGGTTGCGCATGGGGGTGTATGAAGAGGGCTCACGGGCTAACACCCGTGAACACTGCTAGCACCAATCGCGGGTGTTAACTTATTGATCGCCGCCATCTTGGCTCCGATCGTCGCTCCCCGTGACGTCATCGGGGAGCGGCGATCTGTTGACATGACAGCCTTGGGTCATACTAAGATCCGAGGCTATCATGACTGTGCCCTGAGCTTGCCCCAACCTCTGTCCCTTCCTATAGCCCCCCACGCTAAACCATGGGGCAACTACTTGAAGACTCGAGATACACTGGATAAGTGTGGGAAGGGAAACACAAACAGACTGACAAACATAAAACACCAAAGAATGGTAAACTAGCCGGAGTCACAACGAGAGGGTACGTCAAGAGCAAAATCAGTAAGCAAAGAGTCAATGTCAAAAAACTACCCGAGATCACAACAATTTAGACACAGAGCAAGTCAAACCTAATGCAGAGAGCAAGTGAGGAAAGGGATTTCAAACACTGGCACAGGTGACTAGTGAGGCTGCAATTTATGCAGCCAGAACCCCACCTCCAGAACCTGGTTGGGGCTGGACAACTTCTGGGAATTAACCCCTCATGGTGCAGAATAACCAAGCACAATAACAGGCACCATGCAGAGGTACCACAAGTCCCAGCAGTTCAAAACACTACTCCTAGACAGTGCAAGGTCTTAGCAGCCACTGCCCGGGGCGCACAGCAGAGACCGCTGGTAGCGGGCGAGAGGTGGAGTTTGTGCGGATACGCGACGGAGGTCGGAGAACGCTGCTAGCAGCACCAGAAGTCCCAGCATTCTCCCCAGCGAAGCTGACACTGCCGTACTGTAGTATGGCAGTATATGGTAGGATCAATCAGACAACCTAGGGTTAAAGTACCCTAGGGAGTCTGAAAAATAGTAAAATAAATACATTTTAAAAAGTGAAAAAAAAAATTATATTAAAAAAACATAAACATTCTAATCACCCCCCTTTCCCTAGAACTGATATAAATATAAATAAACAGTAAAAATCATAAACACATTAGGTATCACCGCGTCCGAAAATGCCCGATCTATCAAAATCTGCATTTAACCTCGTAATGGAAAATAGCGCCCGAAGTCGCAAACGTCATTTTTTTGCCATTTTGAAAAATAGAAAAAAATCAAAAGTGATCAAAAGGTCGCACATTATGAAAAATAGAAGCATTGAAAACGTCATCAAAAGTCGCAAAAAATTACACCACCAACAGTTCCGTACACTAAAGTATGAAAAAGTTATTAGTGTAAGAAGAAGGCAAAATTAAGGTTTTATTTTTTGTACAGGTTTTAATTATTGTAAATGTATGTAGACTTGTCATTTGGGGCACACAGTGAAAGCTGTAAAAACCAAGCCCACAAGAAATGGCGCGAATGTGTTTTTTCATAATTTTCACTGCATTTAGATTTTTTTCCCGCTTCCCAGTTCACGGCATATAATATTGAAACTACCACTAGGAAGTGCAACTTGTTACGCAGAAAATAAGCCCATACACAGCTCTTTACATGGAAAAATAAAAAAGTTATAGATTTTTGAAGGTGGGAAGTGAAAAATAAAAACGCAAAAACGAAAAAGGGCCTGTGTACCTGCCCCTACAGAATGGTATGATAATCTCCACGTGTGAGGTGGTGAAAGGTCCTCTTTAATACAGCTCTGTTTCCTATGTAACCATTTATGCAATAGCAGTTCAGCTCTCATTTAAGTAAATGAGAGTTAAATTGTGTTTCCCAGTTCCATTACTCAGAGAATGAAGCGGTACTCTCATCTCCATCTCCATGTGCAGAGTTTAGGATTTCATTTTGTTTAACTTTAATATTTGTTAAATGATACCGCTTCCAGTAGACATATACAGTTTTACGCACTGCGGTCATATGACAGCCATATGTGACATCAATATGGATGACAAATGACTGGCAGTCATCTTTTTTACATGTGGCTTCTGAGATTTGCCACAAGGGGACCAGCTGTTAATTTTTATACAGATACATTAGTATATAGCATCATTTAACAAATTCTCTACAATTATATGTCATTCAAGAACATTCATTCCTGGAAAATCCCATGAAAAGAAAAATAAGATTTATCAACAGCATAGAGGGAAGCAAAGCAAACAGTTTTCAGCAATGTGCAAGTTGAAACTTTTTATAAATTTTATTTCATTTTGTATGTATTTTTAATAACACTTAAATACAATTAAAAAAAACACTGGAGAAATTTAACATGCCTCACAAGGTTAGGGAATGACCAGGAGGAGCCCTAAAACTGAAGCCCCTTTCCAGCTGTCCCTGACACATTGCACAGCGTACCTTAGGCAATATGTGACAACTGGTCGACACTCCCACCCTGCACCAATGTGTTAAGATGAAGCATAGACAAGACAAAATAAACATCAAAGAGAAGTCAACCATTTACAGAACCAATTGGACAAATGCAGTACAAAGTTAGTAGTCAAAGATATTCAGAAAAACAGGCAAAGGATCAAAGAATCCTAGATATAGATTATGCTATGATTAATGCCAGCTAGTTCAGAATAAGATTATAGCACTAAAGAAGCAATAGTATGCAAAACCTTGCATGAAGTATCAGAGCCCCATTCCATAAGATGATTGGATCTGTTCTCGAGGATCCATACAGAGAAAAAAAAATGTGAGTAGGGAGAGATTCTGTCCATCACAGCAGATCAACTATTAGCAAACCAGAGCACAGGAGACCGTGTTGTGTGGTAGAAATTAATTAAGGCTGCAAGGAAAGTGTTCAGAATAGAAAAGAAACAAATAGAGACTTTTCAGTGAATCCTCACTCAGCCTCACCCCATAAACAGAGTATGGTACTGAAGTCAGAACGGGCACAGATGTGACAAGTCACTTTACTGTTTTACTTATCTTAAAGGCTTTAAAGAAAATTTTTGACAACCCACCAATAAAATTGAGAGTAAATAACATCTAAATGATTAATACCAGTGAAAGAAAGTAACTTTTTATTTTCTGAAGATGTGTGGAAATGTGAATGATGTTTGAAAGAAATCATGTTGGGGAGAGAAACATGATCTAGAAATATTTCTGCTTATGAAAAAATTCCACAGCACAGCTTAGTAAAATGTTAAGTTCTGATAACAAGGAGCAATCAAAATATTCCATTCACCTCCTTGCTACATCACTGGTAAATAACAAATCCTAAAAGGAGGTAGAAAGAACAACCATCTGTCCCTCGAAACAATTATCATCTTGCCATCTGCCTTTATATACTGGAAAATGTTAAGTGATTATATGAAATATCGTACTAAATGGAGTCCATTTTTGAGAAGGAATAAAACCAACAAATGTGGGCGATTGCTCTTTTCTTAGAAACCAATTAACATATTTTTACTGACATGTTTGACCTGTACACAAACATGTACTTAAACATTCAGATCTGGAGGTTTATTTAACACAATGAATGTAGGCTATGAGGAACAAATGCAACAATAATACAGTATATGTTATGAAAGATGAAGTGGAGTAAGGCTGAATTCAGCAGCATAAAGATTTACAATGCTGTAAAATAACAACACAAACAAATATTTATAATAAAAATCCCTTGATTCTCCCATGCTATTACTTCCCTGACTCCCTACTAGAGATGAGCAGGCTCCGTTGACTATGGTGGGTTGGATCAACCCTATAAAGATGTTGCCGCAAATACTATATATTTTGCAAGATCACCCCAAAATGGATGCAAATTAAATTGTTCCATAAACTGGTATGTTCAGAGATCTTTTATGGAAGAATTGAATCTCTTGTATGAAACTAGAAACACTCCAACGTTCTAAAGAGGATGGCGGCCTTGTGCTGCCCAACCCTTGGTTATATTATTTATCATCTCAGCTACAACACATGAGAGGTTGGGGGAATCCCTCCATCCAATCATCTTCCTCTGCTCATTTGAAAGTTTTTGGAGGGACGTCTATTACTGGGCCTGGAGGAGGGATTGTTTAGAAAATATGACAGACAGTTAGTGACCCTTAGGGCGGTAGGCAAAGTATGGTGAAAGGTGAGACACATTCTTAGTATGAAGTGATATCATCTCTTACCCCTGTGTGGCCTAATGTTCTGTATATCGAATTGAACAAATTACCACCATTTACACAGTGGACGTCTAGAGGCATTACTAATTTAATACACATTGTGGACGGGTCATCTTTGAAGCAGTTCATTGACATTGGCTTGATAATGCGCTAGTCTAGCGCAAAACGCCAGGCCCCGCTCTGCCTCTGTATGCACCTCAGTAAAGATTTCTTCGTACCAAACTGGTGAGTGCCGCTGAATTCTATATTTGTATAATGAAAGAAAATGTTAATGTCACTGTGTTTGTAGATGTATAGGTAGTTATCGGTGGAGGCAGCTAGAATGACAGTGAGGGGGGAGCTAGAAATTTTCAATAATTGGTCTTTTCAAGGCAGTGTCAAGTACTGCTTGAGTTTTCCCAAAATGGAGAGGCCAGATGAAGTTAAGGCATTAGTCAATTACATCTCAATGAGAGCCTCATGTTCCATCAGATTTTATTTAACATGCTCTTATAGTGCAGAGTTACATTTTCAGCCTGGCCAATTACAGGCATTCCTAGAGTGGACATACCTGTTGTTTGCTAAGTGCATGCAAGCTGCTTGATTGGCTGCTTCAGCTAATCAACATGGACCCAGTGTAACAGGCCAGAGTATTCCCCCAGTCCAGACGATACCC
Source organism: Engystomops pustulosus (assembly GCA_019512145.1). Taxonomy (NCBI): domain Eukaryota; kingdom Metazoa; phylum Chordata; class Amphibia; order Anura; family Leptodactylidae; genus Engystomops; species Engystomops pustulosus. The sequence continues at coordinate 41,619,161 of CM033650.1, forward strand.
AGGGTTAAAGTGGCATAGATCATTTAATACCCTCTAAGCCATTTTATAACCTCATTTATGTGAGGTACATAAATAATTTAATTTTTCAACATTTTTTGGGGATTCAGTTCTGAGAAGTTAAATGAGAAACCTAACTCCTAACTGACACCAAACATATAACCATCACCATTCTGTTCTCACATTGTGGTTCTCTGATTTCTTTCAAAAACCCATTTGTATATCAGCATTCATATTTAATTAAATTAATCTGCCATATACGTTATGTGTGGTCAATTCACTGCCGCCCAAAGTAGTCGTGTACATGGGTTGAAAAAAAAACAGTTAAGTGATAACGTTATGGCCTGGCCAAAGTTATTTTAAACTCACTGGTATAGAGATTATCCCTAGGGGCGTACTGTGGCCTGGTATTGCAACATCTACATTAAAATCTACATTATTCTTTTCAATTAGTTGTCCATTTAAAAAGTGCATCTGACCACTTAGTGTGCTGTACTCATTACCTCTGGTAATACAATCCCCGTTTGTACAAGCTGCATATTTAGATAGGGTCCTACTCTTAAGCAGCCATGTGTCTGTCTACATTACATACAACTAGTATTGAAACACCAAACTCGTAATGGGGGGAATTTATCATGACCGAGCATTGTGTGCCAGCCATGATATATCTCCTGATGGATATACTGAATTCTTCAGTATACTAAGAGGCTCTGGCTTGACTTAATTGTACGCCAGATCTTGCCTGGCATAAAATTCTGCTATAAATTGTGAGTGGATCCTTGTCCTGGTTATAGAAAAAGTGAAGCCACAGCCCACTCCCCACCCACAGGTGTAGAGGGAAATAAACAGCCAGGAATTGTGAATTTTTCATCGCATAGAAACCAAGATAAAAACCCACAATAGACTTTAACCAGAAAAACCTGATTGTTCTTAATACAGTAAAAGTTGGAACTTCTTGAAACTTCAACTTATAAAAGGTCAGAAAACCGTTGAAGTAACAACATTATGGCCTGAATGAATCAATTCCAAAGTAGTTATTTTATTCCTACTGTTATAGAGTTTATCCTAGTGGGGTATAATGTGGCCTGGCCCGAACGATACCCAGGCTCCACATTAGGGAGGGGGGGGGGTAGATAATGACCTGGAGGGTATACTGTGACCTAGGCTGCTTTATTCCTCCAGGGTATACAATGACCTAAGCCAAACTATACCCGAGTATAATCTGCTGGAGAGTTTTACTGTCCTGCTACACTGGATCCGGGACAGCAGTGCTTGTTTGGTCTTTGGGTACCGAACATGGCAAATTTGGTACAGACCTGAACTTTGCAGTTTGGTTCCGCTCATCACTGCTTCCAAACAATCTCTTTTCACCTTAGTGCTGACCGCAACATGTAACCCTTACAACCAATGGTTGGCTGCAATGGTCATGTATGATATTGCCCAATAAATAGAGACTGCTGATAAGTAGGAGAGTTTAAACATCATCGAGGCAGAAAATTAGTACTGAACTATTTACTGAATGTAGTGGACAACATCTTTAAAGGAGTATTACAGGATTTGTTTATTACATATCTTCAAGATAGACAATCAATCAATATTGGATCAGCTGGGGTTTGACACCAAACACTCATGTGGTTCAAGTGGTGGAGGCTTTCCCCCTAAAAGCTGATTGTGGAGGTGGATGTTATAACCACTGCCAGGTAAATATGGATCAATGAAAATAATACTCTTTAACAATTTAAAATTAGTGAAGACCTTTATCCTACCTATTTAATTTAGCCCACTTATTGATGGACTTAATAAATAAGAACGCACCCAGCAAAAGTTCACTTAGGTCTTCTTTTTGATGTATCCATACAAAAATCACACTTTTATTATGTCAAAACAAGAACTGCTCACCAATGTTGTATATTCGAAATAAATTCGTCTGCCTGACTAGAAACGTTTAAAATTTAATAGTCTTTATTTGATAATATATTAAAATTTGTAAATAACTATCTAATACATTCAGGCCTTGGTCCGTGAATGATTTTACAAAAAAGTAGTATGGTCCATAGACAGGGCAGTGCAATGTAGTGCTTAAACACTGTCCCGGCTGGTGAGCCTATATACTTATGGTCTGTAGGATCAATATTGACTGTCACTAGACCAAGAAAAAATACTGATAAGCTCAGCTAATTTTCATAAAAGTCACACCTAACGCGTTTCTGCATCTATAGTAATGTGATTAGATGCGTCCTCAGAGGTGCTTTGATATGGTTTGTGAAGTGTGACATTGTATCATATCACACCGGCAGCATTTCCCCCCACGGCATTGTTACCGGCCGTAGCTCAGGTAACAAATGACAGGGTATTTAAACCCTTAGTTCCACCCATAGATGGTGTCATGTCCGGGGCCGGGCTGCATTTTCAGGCTCATTGATTGGTTGGGCGGTAAGGGCGTCAATCCATAGTACCGCCCATATGCAGGAGCAATCTCGCTAGTTAGCAATAAGACTGCTATCAGTATCCTGCATAGGAGTGTCACGCCCTCACAGGGCGGGGCTCCGATATCATGCGCGATCGCCCTGGGAGGATACGTCACGGGGTCACGTGATGTGTCACTTGGTCACATGATCCCCGAGTGTCAACATTCGTTATATAGAGATCAACGTCGCAGGATTAGAGGTAAGGCAGAGATGAACGGAGTGATAGAAGACCATTTACAGTGGTTTCAAAGTGATTATAGGATAGTGTATCGGACATTAGATGTAACGTGATTATAGGATAGTGTATCGGACATTAGATGTAAAGTTATCCGCAGTTATCTGCAGTTAAGACTGCCATTAGAAAAGATTACGGTACCGCTGTATTTGCCAATTGTAAGGAATGTTACCGCGGCAACTGCAATCTATTTACATCTGTGTTGTGGTGTGAACACCACTAACATTGGATCCATCGTGACTCTCTCTGGCACACCACTTTGTCATAATCGCCGCCTCTTATCAGGGGATCGATAGCTTCGATGCCCTGAAAACTGATCACCTCCGGGTTTCCTTGATGGAATTCCCACACATGCCGGGCGATGGGGGTGTCATGTTCATTGATAATGTCCCTGATGTGTTCCCCAATCCTGGTCCTCAGCTCACGAATGGTTTTACCGACGTATTGTGTGGAGCAACAACACGTCAATAAGTACACTACTCCTGCAGTTCTACAGGAGATGTATTTCTTAATTGGATAAACCTTGTTAGTATTAGAACTCCGGAAACTGGCACCTTCTTGGATATATTTGCAATTCTGGCATTTTCTACACTTATAGGTGCCTTTTGGGGGTTTCGGGAGCCAGGTGGTATTTTGGACTGGGATTAGGTGACTATGAACCAAATTATCACCCAAGTTTCTGCCCCTGCGATAGGTAATGGAGGGGACTTCTCCCACCATTTGGCCTATATCGGGGTCGCGTTGTAGAATACTCCAAAAAGTCTCAAGGGTTTGGCGGACCATGGTGTGTCCGGCATCATAACAGCCTATTATCCGCATTTGGGAGTCGTTTTTCTCCTTGGATTTAGGGTGCAGAAGGGTATTTCTGTTGGAACATAGTGCATGTTGGTATGCTTGTTTCAAAACTTTATTTGGGTATCCCCGTTGGCGGAACCTATGATGTAATTCTGCTGAGGAGGACATAAAATCAGGGAGGAGTGTATTATTCCTCCTGGCTCTTAGGTACTGTCCCTTGGGTATCCCTTTTAGCAGAGGTTTGGGGTGATGACTTTGCCAACGTAGCAAGTTGTTTGTTGCAGTTGGCTTTCTATACATGTGAGTGGTTATCATTCCAGTGCTGGATTTTTTGATGTTAAGGTCAAGAAAGACGATCTGATCTTCGTGGAATTCAGAGGTGAAATAGAGCCCTATTTCATTGATGTTGAGACAGGAGACAAACTGTCTATATTCCTCAGCTGTACCTCTCCACAAGATCAGTATGTCGTCTATAAAACGTAGCCATAGGGTTATGTTCTGAACCCAGCCTTCCATTGCCTCACTGAACACTACCTCCTTCTCCCACCAGCCCAGGAAGAGATTTGCGTATGTGGGAGCACAAGGGCTCCCCATTGCCACTCCCCTGAGCTGGTGGTAGAATTTTCCATTGAACACAAATGTATTGTGCTCCAGGACAAATTTAAGGAGGTCCAGCGTGAAGACAGTGTTTGTCACACTGGATATCTCTTGTGTTAAGGAAGGATTCTACAGCTCGATATCCCACTGTATGCGGGATCGAGCTGTATAACGCCTCAACATCCAAGCTGGCTAGGTGGACATCTGCATCCACTTGTATGCCATCGAGTCTTCTAAGAACATCCATAGTGTCCTTTATATAGGACGGTAGTGTGGTCACAAAAGGGCGTAGTATGTAGTCCACATACATGCTAACATTCTGAGTGACGCTGTTAATGCCACTCACTATGGGACGACCTTTTAGGGGACTCACCAATGTTGTATATTCAAGTTCATAATAAAGTCTATGCCACAACGCCAATAGTGTTCACCATTCCCTAGTAATATGTGAAGCTGAAACATTTTCTCTGCATAACCAAGAACTCAATTTTAATTGCACTTTAAAATATAAATTGCATAAGACCCAGTACTGAATAAACTTTTTCCAACATACATTACATTATGATTAACATATTTTATTTAACCTCTTTGGACTTTGTAAATGTAGCAATATAGAATCAAAAAGACCCAACGATGAATAACTGCCTAACAACTCCAATACCTCCACTTATCTATTCTTTTATAATTTTGAAGAGGTTCAACAATACTTGCAATGCTGAGAATCAACAGTATAAATTGTAAGGTGAGTAAGTAGTATGGTTCCCTGCAAGCAACAGGAGTGAGAGCAGTGCCAAGCACTTTATGCTTTATTTCATTGTGATTTCATGAGACTATTGCCTCCTCAAACACTTAATAAATTCTAATACTAAACAATCTGATCACATTGATAGAGCAGCAATATAAAAAGTACAAAGCACCAATACAGTATTATGTTTACAGGCGGTCCCATACTTAAGAACACCCGACTTACAGACAACCCCTAGTTACAAAAGATCCCTCTAAATGTTGGCAATTTACTTTACTTTAGTCCTAGGCTACAATAAACAGCAATAACAGTTATCAAAGGTGTCTGCAAATAAGCTTTATTGTTATTCCTGGTTCTTATGACAAGCCAACATTTTTAAAATCCAGTTGTCACAGAGACTAAAAAAAAATTGTCTGGGGTTACAATTATAAAATATACAGTTCCGACTTACATACAAATTCAACTTAAGAACAAACCTACAGAACTTATTTTATATGTAACCCGGGGACTACCTGTTATTGTAATTTTAAATTATAACAAAAGAGTTTTGTAGTGTATGTTTTAATGTTTGCACAGATACATCAAGGGTCACTGAATTTAATACATACCGTGGGTACAGAAAGTATTTAGACCCCTTTGGATTTATCACTCTGTTTAATTTCAGCCAATTGGTAAGATCAAAAAAGTTCTTTTTTTGTGCTCATTAATGTACACTGTGCTCGACAGAAAAAACTGAAATGTAGATATTTTTGCTAATTTATTTCACAAGAAAAACTGAAATGTTATTTGGTCATTAGTATTCACACATGTTTAGTATCGCTGCATACGTAAAAATCTGTACAATAAATCGGTAACATTATTGGACTTGCTCTGTGAATGCCGTAAATAAAATAAAAACCTGAAAACATTTTACTTTTTTCATAAAATCCCTTCACAAAAATGTTCCACAAAATGATCAAAATAAGTTATGTGCACCAAAATGGTACCACTGAAAAGAACAACTCAACAGATAAAATAAAATCTCTAAACCAGCTATGTCAACCAAAAAATATTAAAGTTATGTCTCCGAAAGGTTGGCGATACGAAAAACAAATTAGATTTTCTTTATATTATTTATTCTTCAGTAAAATTGTAAAAAATACATAAAAAATGTATAAATGAGGTATCACCTTAATCGTAGTGGTCTGTACAATAGAGATAACATTTTTATTACACGGTGAATGCCCCTAAAAAAATATAAACAAAGGAAACAAGAATTGATGATTTTCTTTTCCTCCAATAATTTAAGAGTTTCAAGAGAATCAATAATCCCTTACGTGTCCATATTGTAAAAAAAATATAAAGTTTGCATAGCCCTTAAAAAGTAACAAAGCAAATCCCTTTAAAGCCCTCGCATGTGCCCATACAGCAGTTTACCACCACATAGAGTATTGTCGTACTTGGGAGAGATTGGGTATTAAACTTTATGGAGTGTTTTGGTAGTTTATCCACTGAGAATGTGAAATTTTTTTGAAAAATACATTAATTTAGAAACAAAAAAAAATTTCAAAATTGCACCCAATTTGGCTTTAAACCTTGTAAAATAATTAAAGCATTTACAAACTTCATAAAAGTTGTAGTAGTAGGTAATGTTGCTGTTATGACCATGTATTGCCTGTGTGTGAAAAAAACCATGTCTGAAAATGAAGATGCAGTCTACAAATTGCAATGTTTTTGGACAATACATTTGACACATCCCCCCCCCCCTCGCCTTTTCTTGTAGCCTGGAGGCAGCCAGGACCCAAAATATTGGAGTGGCTGGCTTATGCGGCCTTGGGCATGCTATGGTTACGGTGCTTGGTATGGGGACCGGAGGACTGACCTACAAGCTGACAGGTCTGCAGCAGGTGGTGTGTGCAAGAAATATGGAGGGAGAGGCTGATGCAATGGTTTCTTCCTGGAGCAACTCCTGAGGTAAGTAGATGAATCCCTGGGTGACAAAGGATGGGGAAACCTGTGGTGGTACACAGCCTGGATACAGGGATTATATAGAGGCAACATAGTGCAAATCTACTTAAACAGCAGGTAACAGCCAAACAGTAGCAGCAGATTCAGCAAGCTGGTGGGAGATAGCTGGTCCGTAGGAAGGTTGTTTACAGCCTGGTAGTAGTTGCAGGCTGGGCTGATAGAGATGGAGCCTAGTCCACATGGGGGATCTCAGCTCTGTGGCTTTAGTCTCTTAGACTTGCCCTAATGTGCCAGGCAGCTTGCCTTGACACTTCTGCTTTCAGGGCAGGAGCTGTACTCTCCTGCTTTGCTGACATGTGCTCCAAGATGGAGTCTCTGCTCTGACTGAAACTGCAGACTGACTAAGGACCCAAGACCATGTGCGCCCCACCAGGGGATTTTATACTCCCTTGGTCAGGTGATGGCACTCTCCAATCAGCTTCCAGCTTGCTTTCCAATATCACAAGACATATCATTGTGGCTGCAGCTGCAATTACTAGGTTTACCGAGCAGTAGCGCAGGATAAGATGCGCAGGCTCAAAAAACCCTGACAAGGAGAGGGCGCTTTTTGCAACAACCGCCTTGCCTCTGCATTGGCATGGGTGTTGCACATTCGTTTTGAGCAGAAATTTAAAGATTCATAATGGAGTAAATGACAAAATGTTCCACAAAGTTTCTTACGATTGTACTGATACCAATGTAATGGTAAACTTCTGTATGGGGGCATAGAATGGAAGGAGTGTCATCCAGAGCTGATTTGCATTGTCAAATGGTATAGGCTATTATATTTTTAATATGGACATATAGGGGCTTACTTTTTCACCACATGAGATCAATTTTTCTGGTACATTATTTTGGGGTATCTAATTGATGAGATTTTTTTTAACTCTTTGTTGGTGGAGGAAATGAAAATCATCAAATTTTGGCAAGAGTTTTTTTGCCTTTTTTGTTCATTCACCATACCAAAAAATTATATGTTTTTTTTAGTCTATGTATATTTTTAAGGTTTATTCACAGCATTCATAGTGCGGGTCCGATAACAATTCTGTTTTATTATACAGAGCTTGGCAATACCAAATATGTGGTGGGTTGTGTATTTGTGTTGCTTGACTGTGGCGTGTAAGGGATTAACACTCACGATTGGAGCTGGCTCCGCTCGTGAACCGGTGCAAGTAGCTGCTCATAATAGAATGTCCCAGTGTAGGGAGTGCTATTATGTCCGTGTGTGCATAGGGGTTAAATGAAAATTATATGCCCTTTATGTCTATGTAGGGCGAGTTGTCAGCGTTGTGTAGCGCATGCGCAGATGAATTCGGGGACCTTGCGGCCGGCACTGCTTCATCTGTGCATGTCTGTGCGCACAGCACAAGCGATGCTGACCGCACAGGAGCAAGAATGCCAGGCGTGGTCAGCCAGATTTGCTGCAAGCAGGCGGGATGTGAGTAGGTGACGTCAACAGTAGGGTGCGTTCAAATGAAGATGAAGGGCGCATGAGGGGCGGTAATTTGAAAATAAAACACTGAGGAGACGTTTCCCGAGGGTGGGGGGAAATATACTCCTCTTCAACCCCGCCCATTTGGCGACTGGAGTAGCCACACTGCACAGGTCTTTCAAAGGTAAAATATAAGTTATATTTTTCTCTGTAAAGCCGATTCTTGCGATAAAAGATGTTTAGCAGTGTACATGCAATGCTCTATGGGGAAGTGTGGAGGGCTAAAATCGAGGTCTCCTGGTGACAGGTTCCCTTTAAGTTTGTGCAGCTCTAGAATGAGTGGAAGAACAAAAATCAATTCGCCCAATTAGAACACAGAAATGGCATATGGCAAATTTTATATCAAGGAGGAGATTTATCATGGGGCACAATCCTTGAAATAGTGGGCTTGGAGTAAAGTTAAGGGCATGCCTGGTGGGCCTCCAGGGTACCTCTTTCCCTCTGGTGCAACACAGACTGTGAAGGGGGAACTCACCTAGATGTTTCCCAGGGTACACCCTCCGAGGTATGGTAGGTGTAGTGGTGTGGTTAACTGGGTCATTCCCAAGATGTTAGCAGTTGATGCAGTTGCTCAGACACACAGACATTGTATACAGGAACAGAAATGCCAGTCCTTACTGAAGATAAAAAGCAAGTGATTGAAATAGTAATTCTCAATCTATAAGGAAGTGTTTAGAGTTTTTGTAGAAAAAGAAAATATCTTCAAGACTGATTTAAAGCAAACCTTTTACCAGGAACCATCATTCTAACAGGTTCCAATAACCTATGATATGCTTATTTTAATGCCTTTCTCAGCATTCAGAATAATTTCAGTACTTTATAAAATGTTCATATTTCACATTACATAGCTCCCTGTCAGCAGCATGTGGTGAGTACAAGGCAGAGGGGGAGCCAGCTGCAGCAGCCTGTGTGCCTCTGTCTTAGGCCCCTCTCCTCCACACTCATCTGGCCCCTTTCCCCCTCCCCATGTGCATTGAACAGGCATGGGGGAAGGGGGATGGTGTGCAGTAGAGGAAGACTACCCCTTCCCCTCTGGGACTTACTACAGCCTGCTGGCAGGAAGCCAGGTAGTTAAAAGTTTTATTTTAAGTACTGAAATCATTCACTATGGTGACAAAGGCATTTTAAAAATCAGCATAGCATAGACTATTAAAACCTGTCACCAACTCAAAATTACAATCCTGGAGACAGGTTGCATTTATCTAGCCATAAATATGAATATATCTGCTATTGCTCCAAGTTCTGGACCTCCTGTAGTTCTCCAGAGCTGGACTATGTCTGCCATAGGATTGTAAATATGTTAAACTTTATCATTATCTTCTTCTTCATCATATGTGCCAATTAACATTTACATTGTGGGGCTATTACTATTACTGACTTGGTGAAATTTCCTTCTGGATCTACTGAAAGGCAAAGCCTCTTAGTAGATCTGGCACGCCATTTTCTGGCAGAAAGGAATATATGGATTGGAATACAAATCATCAATATACTCCCCCCATTATGTCTAGCAGGTTGTACATCACTATGGCACAATGCTTATTATAAAATCTTGCTGGGAGCTCTATAGGATGTTTTCTCCAATATCAGCTGATCGGTGGTGGTGTGGAGTGTAGGACCGAAATGATCTGCTTATTGATACTGAGGAGTTTTGCATTGCCCTCTTTTTCACCCATTCTTAACCTAATCTGTTGTCATAGATCCTTTATGGTTTAGGTAAAGTGGACCTTGTATACTATGTCATATTTAAGGTATTGGGGAAGAATTAGAGGGGTTAAGTGCAATTGCTTTTGTTCTTCCTTTCGCATAATATATTAATGGTGCTTTTATACATTATTTAGGTCAACAGCTACACATTCACAGCAATGACCTCCCAATTTTGTATGCGCTTTCATGTGTTATTAGTTTAAGATGTGTTCTTTAGGTTAGAGATTGTTCACATTTTATGGAGTCTGTAGGGAAGAGTATTTCTGAAAACACATTTCATCATGACACATTTCACATGTTCTAAAAGTGTGCATCTCATTCAAATATTTTTTTAAATAGTCATATTATCTTGTTAAATAGATTTTACTTTCATTGAACAATATTTTTTTATTAACATGCAATAACTGTGCTAATAAATATCAATTAAAAGTGTATTTCAGACAAATTAAAAATATGTTAACAAAACAATTTACTGTGCTTCAGTTATGAGCATAAGTGAGAAAATGATCCCATCTGTCCAGAATCTGGTCTTACGAGACTTTAGACCTACACACTAGAAATAATACAATAAGCCTAAAATCTTTAAAATGTTTCATACTGCGAAATGTTTGCTTATATATTCTCTATATTTTCTTTATATGTTGTGTATATATGATTGATAGCATGGTTCTAAGTGCAGACCTTTCACCATTCTTTCTCATTCATTAGGGTACCAGAGCTTCTTGACCAGAGACCACTGGAACACTGGAGTTTTATTCTGGTTAGCACAGTGGTCTAAATTTAAATTATCATAGTATCATAGTTTATACGGTTGAAAAAAGACACTTGTCCATCAAGTTCAACCAAGGAAGGGAAGGGATTGTAGGAAGAAGGGATTTAGGGGAAACAATTCTATATAACATAACCATTAATGTTATGTAGGTGTAAAAAGGCATCTAGACCCTTCTTGAAGCTCTCTGCTGTCCCTGCTGTGACCAGCGCCAGAGGCAGGCTATTCCACAGATTGACAGTTCTCATAGTAAAAAAGCCCTGTCGCCTCTGGTGTCCCCTCGTAGTCGTCTCTTTTCCAGACTAAATAAATCTAGTTGTTTTAATCTTTCCTTATAACTGAGACCCTCCATACCCCTTATCATTTTGTGGCTCTACGTTGAACCCTCTCCAGCTCCAGGGCATCCTTTTTATGAACCGGTGCACAGAACTGCACAGAATATTCCAGGTGAGGCCGAACCAATGCCTTGTACAGTGGTAATATTACATCCCTAGCACGAGAGTCCATACCACTACTGGCTTTAGAGGCAGCTAATTGACGTTGCATGCTGTTATTCAATTTATGATCAACTAGTACCCCTAGGTCCTTCTCAACAAGGGACTCTCCCAGATTTGCTACCCTGAGGACATATTTTGCCTTTGAATTATTAGCCCCCAGGTGCATAACCTTACATTTATCCACACTGAACCTCAAATTGTAAATGAAAATGTTTTATGAAAAGTGTATCTTGAGCATTTAACCAAGGATTTATCTCCAAAATGCCTTCAATGCTGTGCTCTCTGTTGGGCATGGCATCTAAGGAGCGAGGGGTCCTGTCCAAGTCAAGCACTATCTTGCTGAGACATTCATATCTAAACCACCATTGCTGCTCTTTTACTAAATAAGCATAGGCTAGTAAGAGACTTCATTACAGTTTAATTTTGAGTGGTTTCTTGTTAATTTTGTCCTCAATAATTTTGAAAACGATCCCAGCACATAAATGAAACATTCCTCTTTTATTTGTTACATATTAAAAACAGATCAGTTGACCCAAAGCAGCTGATGTGTTTCACTAACCTCTGATCGCTACTCAGCATGTTAGAAAGTGCGCATTGAAGCCAACAATCCAAAACGGATTGTTGGCTTTAATGCATACTTTTTAACATGCTGAGTAGCGATTGGAGGTTAGCGAACACGTGATGGTATGTTCCTTTACCACAGTTTGTGGTTTTTAAAGCACTAAGTCACTTTCACATGTTTATAAGCAATATATGGTATATAATGTTGCCATAATATACACCATTGATAAATCGTTCTTCTGTAATATGATCACCTATTATAATGATGAATTAATGATGTATTTCTATGTATTTATTTATATGATAAGCTATTTGAAATGTACTAATATTGTTTACAAGGATATGGTGGGTGGGTACTTGAGATGTCACATGACCATTGTAATTTGTATATATACCTACGTTGTACACTGATTGTTGGGCTTGAGAAAGGCTCAATACGAGCTAATGTCACCACTGCTACGCATGAAATAAAAAGGACCACTTTTTTTCCAATTTGGATGTCTGAAGTGCTGCTTATTTTTTTATTTTCATATTTATAGATAGATACAAACAAAAAAACAAAACAAAAACAAAAATAGTAAAAAATGGTACTTCTGGCTTGTGTTCCACCTTGCGTGTCATCTGTCTGAGTCAGGCATTGTCTTGCGGAGACATTCATATCTGAACCACCATTGTTGCTCTTGGATGATAAATTGGATGGACAAATTATTTTGCTAAATAAACATAGCCTAGCAAGAGACTTCATTACAGTTTAATTTTGAGCGGTTTCTTGTTAACTTTGTCCTTAATAATTTTGCCAACATGCACAAAATTAGAAATGATCACATGACCTCCTCCATATTTGTATATGTACCTGCACACAATCATTAATATTCAGCTTGAGAAAGATTCACTGTTTGGAGCCGAAACATTGCTCTTTTACATAAAATAAATTCACCAAGGTATTGTCACGTTGACCCGTGGTATGTTGCTTTTTTCATTTGGACTTAGATAGATATAAAATATATGAGTTTGGTGTGAAATACATAACTATATATATAGGTCAGCTTACATAATCATTTCTTTAACCACATTTAGATGCTAAAGCACCTCCTAGTGAATCTGCACGGTTCCTACGCCATTTTTTTTTTGGTGCACCTTTAACATAGGAGTTGTAACACATTTCTGTTGGACTTTGCATGGTAAACCTGGCGCACGATCTGACTGAGCACCCAAATGCCCCCTTCAGTGCAGAAATCTGCGTTGCATGAAGCATAGGGCAGCTGCTCCACAAAACGATTGTGTGCAACACAAATGTGGTACAGATACTTCTTAAATACCTGTTTAACAGTTGGCACCTAAAAGAACATGCAAAGTCCGACACAAAACTGACCTTAGTAAATGTGCCTCATTGGGTTTTGTACATTATGCAGCAAATAACTACCTGGAACACCAGTGATTGGTCCAGACACTAAACTGGTAAAAAAAAACACCTTGACGGGATCCGCTTTCGCTGTGGCATCATTGTAGCACAGTCCCCAAAAGAAAACGGTGAAAATGCCTTTTTTTAAATACGTAAAAAAATGGAAACTTAAAATCAGCGCCAATGGGTTTATGCAATGAAACGGTACTATGCAATTTTGACTTTGGAATAAGAGTATCAATCTGCCAGTATGTGAAAGCTCTAAAATATACTGTAAAGATACCTTGTTGTAGAACTTTTCAAAGTTACTTATTTCCTTTCAATTTCGGATGATTTTTTTACTGTGAATTTCTTTGGCATCTGAGACTTTACTGCTTCAATCTTCTCTGTTCATCTCAAATGTGAGCAGTAAAACATCCCCTTGTATTGAGTGAATATTGAATGTCCCTGCTTGTTGTTCAAGAGTCGATGACCTATTGTTTCATGCAGGGCAGTCTCTATGTAATTTGTTGTACAGGACAAAAACTCAAAAAATTGCTCCCCCCAGGTTATTAAAATATATGCAATGCATCCCACTTTTTAGCAAAAACAGCCCTTGCACAAATTAAAAAGTTTACAGACATGCATTTACAGCTAGGGCCAGAAATATTTGGACAGTGACACAAGTTTTGTTATTTTAGCTGTTTACAAAAACATGTTCAGAAATACAATTATATATATAATATGGGCTGAAAGTGCACACTTCCAGCTGCAATATGAGAGTTTCCACATCCAAATCGGAAAAAGGGTTTAGGAATAGAGATGAGCGAACATGCTCGTCCGAGCTTGATGCTCGGTCGAGAGGTCTGGGGTTGATTCCAGGTGTGTGGTTTTGCATTTGGAAGCTGTGACCAGACAACATACGGTCAAAGGAACTCTCAATTGAGGTGAATCCTGAGGCTGAAAAAAAAGAAAAAATCCATCAGAGAGATAGCAGACATGCTTGGAGTGAAGTGATACTCCCTCTCCAGCCTCTAAAAGTGACTCCTCTCCTGCAATACATGACTTTTTATTTTAATTCTGCAATATAAATAGACAAAGGGAGTCTCAAACTGGTTAAAAAAAGATGGAAAGGTTTTTGGAGATACTTCCAAAGAACCTCTCTAACCTTGATTCACAGCCATACATACCACAAGAAAAAATATTTCCTGTATATAACTAGTGGCTCAAAAGAGAAAAAAAAATATAATATGCAAATAGATAATACCAGGTATAACATGTCTAGCAACAGGTTGGGGCTACACAGAGTAACCAAATACCCTGCACCATGAGTGTACTGATCCCAATGCATAGTTAGTTCACTATAATATTAACTGGGAGTCACAGTGTATAGTATATTCCTGAAGTCCTAGAGAAATAAATAGAAATCACACCCATATATATTTTTTATGCCATGTAACTTGTAAACTTCAACGTTAATAAATATCATCCAACAAACCAATACAATAAAGGTCACATGGCACTAAACATGAATTGATAGATCAAAATACAATTGTGGAAAGAAAATAAGAAAGCAAAACTTGTGGCATGATCAGGGGAGGAAGTACATTGGTAGCAGCCGGGGTCCCGCAGTGTCAGGGGGCCCGATCACCCGACCTGCCACCTGGATATAGATATATATATATATATAGATAGATATAGATATAGAGATAGAGATATATATATATATATATAGATATATATATATATATATAGATATATATATAGATATATATAGATATATATATAGATATAGATATATATATATACATACATACATACATACATACATACATACATACATACATACATACATATGCAACACCCTCGCCGATGCAATGGCGAGGTAGTGCTTGCGAATACGTCCCACCTGTAGGTAACACCACATTACACTACATGGTCCTTATAGGATCAAGGGGAAATTGCAGTGGTTAATCCTGCCTGGCAAGGCAGATGTTAATCTGTGATGTAATTATGTCCACCAATGTCTGTGTTACATCCTGTGCTCTGTAAACTGAGATGTGATTGGAGGAGCAGCCACCACCTGACCAAAGGGAGGTAATAAAACCTCTGGCCCAGGAATGTTCTGGAGCACTCTTAGAGAGTTAGACTGAGAGAAGTCTCTCAGTCTATGTAGTGAGTGAGTGAGTAAGTCTCTGTCTGGCCCATACCAGAGCAGGAAGAGCCTAGCCCCTGCCTCTGAAGAGTGGAGCTATTAGACTAGAGTAGTGTAGTGAGGAAAGGGGTATCATTCCTACCTTCAAGGGTGATACCTGAAGCTCTACAGGACAAGCTGAAGCTTCCTATAAGGACACAGCTGCCACCCAGCCTGCCCTCTACATCCAGGCTGGTGAACTATCTCCTGAGGCTCCCTCCAACTCACATCTCGGCACTCCATCTACCTGTTAAAGGCTCGTTTTCTGCAGTTCCTGCCGGTTGCAATAAACTGTAAGTTGTTTGCTTCAACTTCTGCCTCCGTCTGGTCCCTGCTAATACGGCTGCCTTCATCACCGGCACCCTGTCCATCACCCAGAGACTCACACTCGGGACATTAAGGGGTTGCCCCAGGGAGATCCGCTATAGCAGCCTCTCCCTCATCATTTCTTGCCAACACCACCCTGCTGGAGACCTGCCAGGCTGTAGGACAGCCCTCCGGTTCCCCCCGTACCAAGCACCGTGACAATAGCGTGCTTAGGCCGCAACCGCCAGCCACTCCGGTACCGCGGGCCCCGGCTGTCTCCAGGCCTCCCCTTTAAGGCTAGGCCCCGGTGGGGGATGTTGCAAGTGGCGTCACGAACAGGATATATACTTCTGTGCCTTATCCTGGCACTAAAGACTGTACTTTATTAAGAAAAAGACTGTGCTGCCTAACCCTGCTGCCATCCGGGTTTAGGCCCAAGTACTTGTGTGTTTCTGGACTGAACTGTGTTATACTGCTGCCACGTGCTGTCGAGCTCCGCTCCAGCACTCAAGAGGTTAATTCCTGCAAGAACTGTGTCAGCTCTGCTACATCCGGCGCTGCCGCGCCTGAAGAATTTACCTCAGAAACTGTGGCGCAGTAAGTAATTCCAGCCCGCCAAAACCTTCACTGGCGGGAAAACCCAGAGACATCGCTAAGCTCCGCCCCCTGCGCGTATGGCGCGAAATCTGCCTCAGCGCGCTGTGGCGCAGCAGAAAATTCAGCCCGCCACAGCTCCTGGCGGGAAAGACTCAAGCTCCGCCCTCTGGCGCGAAACTCTCCTGCGCTGCAACGCCAGTGAGAGCCCACGAGGTACCTCAGAGTCAACGCAGCCGCCACCCAGCATCAGAGAGGTTAATCGGCCATCTTGGATTTCTCCACGTGCTGTCTCCTGTCCCGCCGACATGCCGCACAGCCTCCGAGATGAAGAACCAAGTGTCGCATGGCCTGCCCACGAGCCTCGGGCACCTTCATCTGCTGCACCGCTTACTGCTGTCTCCTGTACGCAGTCTCCAATGGCGGATTCTCCACAGCGGCTGCCTCCTCCGATTCCGGACCTCCTGAGGACCACCGCGGATGTGAGTACCATGGCCCCCAGGGCCTATATCACAGTGACTGTGACTATATCTCCCTTAGCCCCGGCTGGGGTACAGTCCGGCCTCCCTGCAGAGGGTCAACATCTCCCCATAGGAGGCCCGGCTACAAAAGGGACTCTCTTAAAGGGGCCTGACCCCTTATCTAATGCTGCTGACCGTCCTGCGGAGTATCCAGGACCACCTGCTAAGAGGCCCAAGCTGTCCGGTGAGAACGCCCTGCCAGCTACAGAGGTTACCACCGCCAGCGCAACAGCGCCCCCAAGAGCTACAGGTCAGTCCAGGAACAACAATCCTTCAGCTGTCAGCAGTGAAGAAGTTACAGCTCCTGCGGTCATCATCCTGCGCTCCACAGCGCCCCCAGCTACAGAAGGTCAGCCAGAGAAGTGCCTGTCTCCTTCCTTTGCTGAGATGCCTGCCGCCGCAGATGACCTCCCTGCTGTTCCAGCTCCAGCTTCTGGGTGTTCCATGTCAGCAGTTCCAGTTTTTACCACCAGCTGTCTTCAGGTGACAGATCTCAACACTGCTTTCTTCACCCAGGCTGATGATGTCCCTGCTGCAGTTCCTGCTCCCATGCCTGCAGCCATTGCTCTTGAGCAGCAAGATTAACCCCTGATGGGCTGTAGCCCACTTCAGGTACTGTACATATTGTATATTTCTGTCCTTACCCCAAAGAGCCAGAGACTTTCCTGAGACTCTTACCCTTATTTATCTCAGTCAAGAGATTATACATGGTCTTGTGCTATGATAGCACCCCTTCCTCTGCCACAGCAGAGAGTTTCTTCAAAGGACTCTGTCCCTCTACACATAGAGGAGACCCTTTGCTTCTCAGTGCACTTTTCCCCACATCAAGGGCTGTACCCAGAAGATGGACTTTGTCAGTAGAGACCTTCTGAGAGACTTTTGCCAGAGACTACCAGGGAAAAGTTGCTATGTCTATTGACTTATTATTTTGCACTTAATGCCTTCCTTTTTAGGTACGGACATTCTGCTTGCACTTTTATGCCTTTCCTTTGCAGGAAAAGAGACATTTGCTACCGTGCTACTCTGAGTAGCCTATCTATCTGTAACGTTATGTTATAAGATGTGTACCCATTGGGCTCCTAAGCCAATGTGAATTATCCTGTTGCACACTGTCATATCTGCCAGTAGTCTGCATTAACCTTTTCATAGGCTTTTCAGGTTGTAGTGTGGCTGTGTCGGACCGTCTCTTATGTGAAACACTGACCGCTACCTGATCCCTCAAACTGAGGTTTGCACATGGGGGTAGTCCGTAAACTGCGGGTCTTTAGGGGACCGGGGGTGTTACACAGATCGCACTGTAGAGTGGCTGTGTCGGACCGTCTCTATGTAGTACAATGTTTTATTGTGTCACATATGCCAATGTATGCATATACACATTATATAATTGCCGCCAGGGAAGAAGCGTTGATAAAACAAATATACAGGCCTTGGTGCAAGGAGTGGATTACAGGACATGACACCACACCTTTCCTACTGTACAGTTCGGTTTAATGGCGTCAGCGACCAACTGTCATACAGCTACATATTTTTGTCTTAGTCCGACACCAACCCAGGTGCCTGTCTCCAGGACCATGGGCGGTTTGTCCCTACACCTCACATAGCCTGCACTTCCTCGAAGTGCCCTTAGCCCCCTCTGTGCCCAAACCATCGGTAGTCGAGCCGAGGGCGGCTCTTTCAATTGCCCCCGGGGTATGCAACACCCTCGCCGATGCAACGGCAAGGTAGTGCTTGCGAATACGTCCCACCTGCATGTACCTACATTACATTACATGGTCCTGATAGGACATAGGGGTATTGCAGTGGTGAATCCTGCCTGGCAAGGCAGAAGTGGCGTCACAGAACAGGATTATTACTTTTTGCCTCGTATCTGGCACTTAAGACGTAATCCTTTATTGAAAAAGGACTGTGCTGCCTAACCCTGCTGCCCTTCGGGTTTAGGCCCAAGTGGATTGTGGTTTCTGCATTGAACGTGTATTACTGTGCCACGTGCGTCGAGCTCCGCTCCCAGCACTACAAAGAGGTTATTCCTGCAAAGAACTTGTCGCCGCTTGCTCATCCGAGCGCTGAACGCGCAGATGAAGCATTTTGTTACACATCAAAACGAAAAAACTTTTGGTCAGCAAGTCAAGCTGAAGCTTCCTATAAGGACACAGCTGCCACCCAGCCTGCCCTCTACCATCCAGGCTGGTGAACTATCTCCTGAGGCTCCCTCCAACTCACATCTCGGCACTCCATCTACCTGTTAAAGGCACGTTTTCTGCAGTTCCTGCCGGTTGCAATAAACTGTAAGTTGTTTGCTTCAACTTCTGCCTCCGTCTGGTCCCTGCTAATACGGCTGCCTTCATCACCGGCACCCTGTCCATCACCCAGAGACTCACCCTCGGGACATTAAGGGGTTGCCCCAGGGAGATCCGCTATAGCAGCCGCTCCCACATCTTTTCTTGCCAACACCACCCTGCTGGAGACCTGCCAGGCTGTAGGACAGCCCTCCGGTTCCCCCGTACCAAGCACCGTGACAATAGCGTGCTTAGGCCGCAACCGCCAGCCACTCCGGTACCGCGGGCCCCGGCTGTCTCCAGGCCTCACCTCAAGGGCTAGGCCCCGGTGGGGGATGTTGCACATCTATATACAGCCGCCAACCCTTCAGTAATACATCTACATACAGCCACCAACCCCCAAGTACTACATCTACATACAGCCGCCAACCGCCCTGTACTTCATCTACACATAGCCCCCAGGTAAAATATCTACATACAGCCGCCAACCCCCTAGTAATACATCTAAATACAGCCACCAACCCCCAAGTAATACATCTACTTCTTCACTGTGTTCTTCACTGTGTTTTTCACTTAAATGATCCTGTGGTCACTGTGTTCACTGTTTTTATTCTATTCTTCATTGTTCTTCACTGTGTTTTTTTAATTAAATGCTCGATCTCGAGCAGGGGAAATACTCGTCCGAGCAACGAGCCGTCTCGAGTACCTTAATACTCGAACGAGCATCAAGCTCGGACGAGCATGTTCGCTCATCTCTAATTGTAGTATATTCCGCACTATCCCACTAAGTTACCCTAGACATTCCCGGTCCTTATATACATATTTACAGTATCCCAATACTATAGTATCCCATATATATAGCATCTGTATACATATCTTTGATCACGCACTGTATACCACTAAGGCATCACCCCTGCAGGACAAGAGCTCTGCGCTGGTTACCACAGGGAGTAAACTAAGAAATCAAAAACAATGAATATTAACAATGGCAGCTTTAAACCAAGATAAAATCCCCCCTCCCCAGTATATAGGTATACAGCACACTGCATCCTCCCCTCCTCCGAGTATATGGGTATCCAGCACACTGCAGCCCCTTCTACCTAGCCAGCACATAGGTAGCCAGCACACTGCAGTCCCTTCTACCCAGCCAGTACATATTTAGCCAGCATACTTCAGCACTCCTTCCCCAGTATATAGGTATCCAGCACACTGCAGCCCCTCTCCCGTCCAGTATATAGGAAGTCAGCACACTTCAGCGCCCACCTCCACACCCAGTATATAGGTAGCCAGAACACTGCCCCCAGTAAAAAACACAAACTAAGTACTCACCTTTTGGCCCTCCCACAGCTTGTCTTCTCTGCTCTTCCTTAACATTAGTGCAAACCTTGTCTTCTACCACTACTTCCCAAGTGACAAAGTATCTCCCCGTAAAGAAAAGGATGTGACACCACTACCACCATGCCTGTCCACACCATCCCAGGGAACTATTCAGTTTTCTATCCCCCAAAAATTGAGAAAAAGCAGAAATTTGACCCATCTCGCCCACAAGCCCTGGTACTGATTGGGACAGTTGCAAAATTGTTGGCCTTTGATAAAGCTACTGTTTCGGAAAGCTTTGTCGTGACTGTCCCACAATACGTTATTCCGAGCTGTTGTGGACAGAGCCATCTCCACCCAGCACACAGGAAAGTGAGAGAAAGTAAGGTGTGCACTGTGCAACGCCATTAGCTGCAAGGTGCATATCACAACTGATATGTGGACAAGTAAGTAAGGCGTGCTAAAACTCATCTGTCTGAACAAAACACACTGCACCCAAAGTAAGGAACATTTCGCTACAAACCACTAGAGAAACTTCCTGGATCAACTCAACATTTTCAAAAGAAAAGAAAATTTTTTAAAACAAAAAAAAAATTTTTTAAAAGCAGAAACCATAATAAAAATGTTTTTTTGAAAAAAACATTTTTTTGTACAAAAAAAGTATTTACATAAACCTAAAATAAAAGGTTAGGTTCTCATGCAACTGGCATGGGAAACTTCCCAACCTAGGTTAATGCACATCCAGTGTGTTAAACTTGTTGGTGCAAAGCTTCCTGAACAATTATGCAGACATGCAGGAGATTCTGCATAAAGTGTGTGTCATTTGTGTGCGTTTCCTGCCTTCACATTCTGCTGTTGCTCTCCTCTCTGCATTGCAGATGAATTTTCACCTTCCCACCCATCACTTAATATGCGATGTGCAAGCTAGGTGGAATTCCACTTTACATCGGCTGGGAAGAAAATGTGAGCAGCAGCAGGCAATTGTCCAGTTCCAACTGCAGAATGCCTTTGTGAGTCAAAGTTCTAACCAAGAGCACTTCACCACCAATGAGAGGGCCTCAATCAAAGGAAAGATGACTTGTGCTCCAGTGCATTCAATACACTACCAATATGATCAGCGCTGACGATCGTCGGTTCTACCATTCCTGTCCTTTGCCTGCTAGAAAAAAACACTTCATGCCATGACAGAGGATGTAATGATGGCACAGGAGGAAGGAGAGGAGCAAGAGGTGTCAAGCCATTCCACACATGGCTTGCAGGTGGATTGCTGGACCAACAGCAGCGGGTTTTCCACTACCCAGCCAGGGGAAAGTTTTGGAGAAGGAGAAAGTGAAGGTGTAGGAGTTTTGCTCTCAGCTGGCTGGTACCCAACACAGCTCATGAGCATTACTGAAGCATAGCTGCTTCAAAGGAGGGATGCAAAGGAGGAGGAGGGGACGGCTCCCACCTAGATTAGTCTGTCCTTGTCCCACTACATGCTCTAATTCCTGTGCAACCAACATGGATATCACTACAGTGTGTTGAAAATGAAAGAATACAAGTGCACCTGGCGGACGCATTAATGGCCGAGTCCCTATCTGACAATGAGGGCTCAGTTGCAGAACAAGGGTAAGGAGGACAAGGAAGTTGCCAATGCAGCATGCACAAGAACACCATCTCTGAAGGACGAGTTGACAGGAACACTCTGTTCACTTCTCCAAAGTATTCACCAGTAGTACCAGGAAACAGCTCTTCGTCTGTGAGTTACCTGTCAATGGTTGTTCTAAGGTGAATGTGACTCACATCGATAACGAGTATCTGATGACATATCTCCTAATAATAGGTGTCCTTCCCATTCAATTTCTAGTTTGATAACTGGACATTTAGACGGTAGATGGAGTTTTCTCCATCTACCTTAAAGGTGGTGACCTACCCAGCGGCAGAATGTGTGTTCACGACTACCAATCATTTCAGCACTGAAAACAGGATCCGTCAATGTGGAAATTCTTGGATCCCACAGGTCTAAGCTGTGCCAGGATAAAGTGTTGGTTACCTCATCCTCCGCCACACCCACCTTTAACTCCAAATTGCAGCCAAAACCCAACATATATGCAGAGAGCTCAGCCCATGAGCCCTCATTACACATCCTTAATGCTTTATGGCATACATGCATGTTATAATGCATTAAGGTGTTAACGGACCATAGCACATTTATGATGTACGTATGAGTACACATACATACATCATATTAATGGACAGCACTTCTAGAAGCAACTTTACAACAAAGATGTGATAGAAAACTATATAGACAGGACCTGAAAACTATATAGACAGGATCTGGTACTGTACAACATTACTGTATGATGCTGAAAGTCCACATAGTACCAACACTGGTCCTTTAAGATATTGCTGTACGATTCTAATACTGCAACAGTACCTTTCAGACTTTGAAGGTCCAGCAAACTATATTGTAACTGCGCTTTTTTTTTAGATTTTGATGCATCTTTTAACTAAGGCTAAAGCACCTGTCAGATATTTATTGACTGGCAAACTACATTGCACCTTTGAGATTTTGATAGAACGACAAACTATACTGTTATTGTGCCTTTAGGATATTGATGGATTGTGCAGGAACAACAAAATTATAATGCAACAGCAACTTTAAGATTTTGATGCAACTGCAAACTAGAACGTGACGATGTTTCTCAGATTTTGCAAACTATAATACAACAGTGCCTTTAAAATTTTGATGGACCGACAAACTATACTGATATTTCGCCTTCAAGATATTAATGGATGATGCAGGACCTGCAAATTTTAATGTGACAGTGTCTTTCAGATTTTGATGGAAAGGCAAACTATGCTGCAACAGCAACTTTCAGATTTTGATGCAACTGCAAACTACTGTATAATGCAACAGTGCCTTTTAGATTTTAATTAACTGTCAAACTACTTTTAGTTTTTGATCTACAGGTTAAAGATACCACAAGAGCACCTTTCAGATTTAACACAACCGTAAACTATAATACAACAACAACAACTTTCAGTTTTTGATTGACCTGCAAACTATAATGCAACAGCACCTTTTTCTAGGTCAGAAAACTATACTGCAACGCCATTTTTTCAGATTTTGCTGGAGCGGCAATCTTTACTGCAACAGTGCCTTTCAGACTTTGGAGGTTCCAGATTTTGATGTTTAATTACCCAAAATTAAATAAATCAGAGCTAAGGGCTGCTTAACCCCTTTTAGTTTTTGCATTTCCATTTTTCACTCCCCACCTTCAAAAATCTATAACTTTTTAATTTTTTCACAAAATGAGCTTTATTAGGGCTTGTTTTCTACATAACAAATTGCACTTCATAGTGACAGTATCTAATATTCCATATCGTGTACTGAAAGGTGGTAAAAAAAATTCCAAATGAAGTGAAATTAAAAAAAAAATGCATTTGCGTCATTTTCTTGTGGGCTTGTATTATACGGCTTTCACAGTCCGCCCCAAATGATATATCTACTTATTCTTTGTGTTGGTGCAATCACAGGGATACCAAATTTATATAGGTTTTATAATGTTTTCATATATTTGCAAAAATGCAAACCTCCAGCACAAAAACAAATTCTTCATTTTGCCATCTTCTGGTGCTAATAACTTTTTCATACTTCAGTGTACAGAGCTGTTTGTGGTGTCATTTGTTTTGACTTTAGATGATGTTTTCAAAACAACCGTGCTTAGGAAAGTACAGCCTTTTGATTACTTTTTATTTAATTTTTGATATTTTTCAATATAGCAAAAAAGCTGAATTTTTTTATTTTGGCCGCTATTTTCCCTTATGGGGTTAAACACCCTTATTATATTTTCATAGATTTTATGATGCAGTGATACTTAGCATGTTTATGATTTTTACTGTTCGTTTATAAGGGATGATTTGATTTTTTTTGTAAATTTTTTTTGTAAATTACCCCCTAGGTAATTTATCCCTAGTTTGTTGGATTGATCCTACCATAAACTACCATTCAACAGGATGGCAGTATATCAGGATTTTCCACATCATCTATTACAATGTGGAAATCGCACATTGTATTAAATTGGTTAAAACCAGTCTTCGTATAACCCGATGCTTTCTTGGTAACTGATCACTGGCGGCGGCAATTAAAATCAATATGACCGCGCCCAAGTCCCGGGACTTGCACAGGTAGGCGGTGTGCTGGCGCCAACCCTGGCTGCAGTCACAAACAAACATCAGACAGACACTTGGTTCACATTAAACACTTAAAAATCACCCTGGAAACCCCTCCAATTTTTTTTGCTGGTGACCAAGCATCATCAAGATATTGGGCTATAAATAATTTTGAAGGACCATCAAACAATCAAAGGGCAGCACCTTTCAGATTTTGACACAACTGCACACTATGATGTGACAGCGCCTTTTAGATTTTGAAGTTACTACAAACTATGCTGAGTTATGCCTTTAAGATATTGCTGGATGATGCCATTAATGTTAATGGTACCAAGTCTGGTCCTGCTCTATAGCAACCTATCTGTAACTCAAACCAGTTCTTCACTGTGCCCTAAAAACAGCTATTATTTCAGATTTCAACTTGTCCCTAATCACAGCAGCCCCCGCTAAGTGCACTGAAAAGGGCAATCATTGGTATTGCTTATTTGACTGACCCTATGAACATCAGCAACCATTCCCTAGATATATGTCCAGTGTGCAATGGTATCTGGACATGTAACCCTGCGCTTACTGCAGAGTCACATGTCTGGCGGGGCAGGCTGGGAATATAAAGTGGCCCTGGAAAAAACTCCCCCTCCCATGTAGGTGGGGTCAAAACAAGTAGGAGTGACCATTTGATATGTTTGGACTTACCGTCTCCACACAAACTGTTGATAGACGGTCAACATGTATAGCTCAAAGAGTGACACTCAAACTGCCTCCCTTGTACAGAAGAAAACAATTTAAAGGGGTATTCCTGGAATCAGCATAATTCATATACAAGTGGGCACTCAAAATATAAACTAATGTGTAATTAGTTGTTACTTAAAATTTTGCTCCCCTTAGCAGAAAATGCTGGTGACATAGACTGTAATGAAGAATTAAAATGCTACCGGCCCTTTAATCAGTCCGTTAATTTCCTCTGCGCGGTCCGTTGCAGGAAGAATATGGCTGCTGGTCACATGTCCACATCACATGTTCTGCACCTGCCTGGGCAGGTCATGTGATCACCACTACATTTGGCTGTAGTCGGTTGGTTGCAGTGCATCCAGTATGACCAGTGTTGTGGTGATGGCAGTTACACATCATTACTATGGTAACAGAGCAAGAAAACATGTTACATCATCACTGTTAGCAGAGCATAAGTGGTAGGAGGAGTTACTGAGAACTAAAGGATCATGGAACTTGTAGTTTCCAGTTGCGGCCATCTTAGCGATAACTCCACCTACTTTAGAGAGGCCATACATTTTGTAAATCATAAAATCATATTATTTTAGCTCCGTTTTGTGACTAATGACATTGAGTATTGTTGTATTCATTTATTTATATCATCAAGGGTTTTTGTGTCAGACGTTCATATTCCCGGAATACCCCTTTAATACTGCCTTATATACAAAAAACCTACTACAATACCTTCTCCGTTAAACAAGATCTCCAAAGATCTTTTTATACCTCGGCCTGTGACCAGGATAAGGGGGCATCCTCTACGCCTAGAGGAGAGGCGATTTTACCATCAACATAGACAAAGGTTCTTTACTGTAAGAGCAGTGAGACTGTGGAACTCTCTGCCGCAGGAGGTTGTTATGGCGGACTCTATGTACATGTTCAAGAGAGGCCTGGATGACTTTCTGGAGAGAAAAAATATCACGGGTTATGGGGATAAAACATTTGTTTAATTCTTAAAGGTTGGACTTGATGGACTTGCGTCTCCTTCCAGCCTTATATACTATGATACTATGAAGAATATAATACTATGATACTGCTCCCTGTGTACAAGAATAGAATTACTATAACAATGTCCCCTATGTACAAGAATATAACTACTTTAATGATCTTTTCTTTAAAAACTTGCATCAAAATATTACAATGAATTCACAATAAAATTATAAAAGTAGAAAGTAATTTAGCATGAATAATTTAACAGACATCACACAATTACTGACATGTGGATTTTCCTCCAGTACATATTACTGGGATTGGATCTTGTGTCTACCCATTAGACGCTCCTCAGACTCTCTATAATGTTACGGTACTGCATTCCAGGGTCTAGACTACCTAATTGATGACCAGGCAGCAGCGGGCACACCACAGACGGTAAATGGTCACCAGATTTATCACATACAAGGAACTATGGAACT
Organism: Engystomops pustulosus; assembly: GCA_019512145.1. Classification (NCBI taxonomy): domain Eukaryota; kingdom Metazoa; phylum Chordata; class Amphibia; order Anura; family Leptodactylidae; genus Engystomops; species Engystomops pustulosus. Next base: position 41,645,928 of record CM033650.1, read on the forward strand.
ATGGTTATGGTTGTAAATGTCCATACAGAAACTGTGTATATGGTTACCCCACTAGATGTGGTAGATGTAAAAACAACTTCCCACATTAACACACTGAAATGAAACTCCAGTAGATGATGCTGCATGGTCTCCAGGCAAGAACTCTTCCCTATCTGGCACATTCCTGCACTAAAGGTTTGCTCTAACATTTTCCCATGAAATGCCAGCAATGCCATGTCCCTCTTATGAGGAGAGATTCTGTGGTCTTCCTGGCTATTTGTCGCCTGTTCACTTTCTCTTCATCTACAGCAGCAAACACAACTCCTAGAATCTTTATCTTCTCCTCTACAGAGCCTTGCTCTTCTCCATGTCCTGAAGCGAACCGAGAAGACCCCACTGTCATTCATTATCCAGCAACAGAGCCTTGCTCTTCTCCATGTTCAAGGCTGACACCTTGCAGAAAGTTGCTATCTCCTGCTGTAGAATCACAGAGTCATTTCTAGAAGACTTGAAGACTATCACATCATCTGCATTGGCACAGAAATTTACAGGTATTTACTTTACTCTGCAGATGATACTTCAATCCGGTAAAATCCTTATTGCCTAGCAATTTTCTTAGAAAGGAGTCTAAACTAAAGACATAAAGCAAGTGGCTGAGGGGGCAGCCTTGTCTCACATCTTATATAGCCCAGAAGGAATCTTTAAGGTGACCATTAACTAAAGGCTAGCTGATTGCCTACTTATAGAGAACCTGTAGCCACTGGACAAAATGTGGAGGAAGGCCATACTCCAACAGCACTTGGTACAAATTGCCATGGTGGACCCATTTGCAAAACAAAATTGAACTTTGAACAAAAATGCCTTTCGCATACTGAAGAATTGGTCAGTACACCACATTATATAGATATGTATGGCTTCAAAGCCTTGAGCACATTTGTCACAGTCTATGGGAATAGTCCTTTTGCACTAAAGTCTGAGGACTCCCTGCACCACCACGGGGGATAAAGATGCTAGCTGAAACACGGGAGCAGAGTCTAAGTGGACTCCTGGTCTTCGCCAGAGCCCGCTGCAAAGCGGGATGGTCTTGCTGCGGCGAGAGCCACAGGTCAATCCACAGGAGCGACTAGGCCCAGGCAGCCAAGGTAGGGACACAGGGCAGGCAGGACCACGGGAAGGCAGGACCACGAGATGGCAGGACCACGGGATGGCAGGACCTCGGAAGGATGGCTGGCAGGACCTCGGTCTGCCACAGGATTAAAGAACCACCACAGGATTACAGGACTGCCACAGGATTACAGGAACACCACAGGATTACAGGACCGCCACAGGAACACCACAGGAACAGGGGAACACCACGGGAACACCACATGAACACATCTGGAAATGCTCAGGAATCACGGAGGCATCTAGAAAAGCTCAGGGAGACTTTCTCTTCAGTAGAATGACCTGAAGATCCAGCAGGGGATGCTGGGAGTCGCCAGGCTATATTGCAGAGGCGGGATGCCAGGGCCAATAAGGAGGACGCTGGCCCTTTAAATCTGGAACAGACGGCATGCGCGCGCCCTAGCATGGGAGCGTGCGGCCAGAAGAGACATGCGTGCATCGCGGCTGAAGACTACAGTCTGGGGCCCAGAGAAGTAAGTACCGTACCGGTGGAGCAGGGACAACGTGAACAGACAGCGGAGCCCGTCTCTTCAGCCTCTTCTTATTCCTTTGCCTCCTCCAATTTTTCTCGGTGATGGTACACCCTAGGAGAAGAGCAGGAATAGTAAAGACAGGACCAGGACAGGACTTTGTGGTGCTTGGAACTAGCATGGACCAAGCCAAGGGTATCTTGAGAACGTCTTATCGCTGAAGGCTGGAGTGGCACTTGGAATATTGGTGGCTGGAGCGAATCTTGGGAAGCTGCAGGCTGGAGCAACTCTTGGGTCACCAGAGCGGTCTCAGGAGAGGCTGGTGGAGACTCTGGAGCGGCCTCAGGGGAGGCCGGTGGAGACTCTGGAGTGGCTTCAGGGGAGACCGGTGGAGGCTCTGTAGTGGCCTCAGGGGAGGCCGAAGCAACCGTGGGAAGCTGTGGAGTCACTGGATCAGCCGTAGGAAGCTGCAGAATCACCAGGGCAGCCGTGGGAAGCTGCAGAGTCTCTAGAGCGGCTTCTGGAAATGCCGGAGCAGCTCTAGCAAGCTGTGATGGCTGGAGCGCCAATGGAGGAGCCACTGGAGCAGCACTGGCAAACTGCGGAGGCTGGGGCGCCAATGGAGCAGCACTGGCAAGCTGCGGAGTCACTGGAGCAGCTCTGGAAAGCTGTGGAGTCACGGGAGCAGCTCTGGGAATCTGCAAAGTCACTGGAGCAGCTCTGGGAAGATGCGGAGTCACTGGAGCAGCTCTGGGAAGTTGCGGAGTCACAGGAGCAGCTCTGGGAAGCTGCAGAGTCACGGGAGCAGCTATGGGATGTTGAGGAGTCGCAGGAGCAGCTCTGGGAAGCTGCTGAGTCTGAGGTGCCACTGGAGCAGCTCTGGGAAGCTGCGGAGTCTGAGGCACCGCTGGAGCAGCTCTGGGAAGCTGCGGAGGCTGAGGCGCCGCTGGACCAGCTCTGGGAAGCTGCGGAGGCTGAGGCGCTGCTGGAGCAGCTCTGGGAAGCTGTGGAGACTGAGGTGCCGCTGGAGCAGCTCTGGGAGGCTGCAGAGGCTCTGGGACACCAGGACAGGCGAGGTAGCTGAACTTGAGGTGGTTCAAACCGGATTTTTGCCAGGAACTTGGAATGGGTAACCATGTCCAGGTCACCAGACAAACGCCACCTTAGAACCTTCGGTGGGGAACAGGGAGGACATCAGTTTAAGGTGCTGCAAACACTGGGAAACAAATCTCCTGCACAATTTGGGGTTGCCATCAAATTTGTCAGGCAATCATCATTGCTGGGAGGCAATCATCCGAAGAGTGGCAGAAAGTTTGTCCAAGGTTTCCTTTTGGGCAGCAATCTCTTGGGACTGCTGGGCGGTAGTGCTGGGAAGGTCACCCAGTAGCAGCTACGGATCCTTGGAACTGTCCATGGCTTTTGTAGACTTCATGACCTTGGCGGAGTTCATGGCCGAATCTTACTGTCACAGTCTATGGGAATAGTCCCTTAGGACTAAAGTCTGTGGACTCCCTGGACCACCATGGGTGATAAAGATGCTAAGAAGACTCCTGGTCTTCGCCAGAGCCCGCCGCAAAGCGGGATGGTCTTGCTGCGGCGGGGAGCCACCAGGTCACTCAACGGGTGCGACTAGGCCCACAGTGGCAGCCAAGGTAGGGACACAGGGCAGGCAGGACCACGGGAAGGCAGGACCACAGGAAGGCAGGACCACTGAAAGGCAGGACCACGAGAAGGCAGGACCACAGGAAGACAGGACCAAGGGAAAGTAGGACCAAGGGAAAGTAGGACCAAGGGAAAGTAGGACCAAGGGAAAGTAGGACCTCGGGATGGCAGGACCTCGGGATGGCAGGACCTCGGGATGGCAGGACCTCGGGATGGCAGGACCTCGGGATGGCAGGACCTCGGGATGGCAGGACCTCGGAAGGACGGCTGGCAGGACCTCGGACCACCACCCATGACAACATTGATAACATCATAGTAGGAATTTTTTCTTATAAGCATTGCATACCATACAAGGATGATAAACTCAATTTGAAAGATCAACATCGATAACTATTCCAGGGAATTTAGTAATCAAATCTGGGACTTCTTGCTATTAAATAAGAAAGACCTTTCAGAGATACCTTGAGCAGCAAAGTGATTGCAGACATGTTATCTAAAATGCAATCTGTCTTTTATAATTTTTTTTGTTTCTTCTAATCATTGCTGTCACTTCACACAAAAGATAGTACGTCTGAAGATTAAACTTCTGAACTTATTTGTACTTCCCATTTATAATCAAGACATTGTGTGTATTTAAGAGAGACACATTCTTTCCGCTGCACCAGAGACTAAATGAATATAAAAATGAGACGTTTGACTAATGAAGAATGAATGTGTTAAAAATAGTTATAAATTAAAACAGCAGTTTTCAGGAGTAGGTTTGTCAAATTCAGGTTCAATGGTTTGTCCGAATTTAGCAAATAATTGTGTTCGGAAACCCAAACTTCAGGCTAAACTTCGACCCAATTGAAGTCAATAGGGACACACATTTTAAAAGTTCCAAAAACTGCTTAAAAATGGTGGTAATGACAGGGCAGTTGTTCTCACAATGGGCTCAAAATAAATAAAAACAGGAATAAATCATTCTGCAGCATAAGAAGCAGCAGTAAAACCTCAAACATCACACCCTTCCTCTTAATGCAGTAAAATGTGCTCTTGATGTTCAGACCCAGTTATTTAAAAGAAATAAATGGCAATGAAAAAAGCAAAACACCCTTCCTCTCAGTGATTTTTAAATTATGCTAATGTGGATTGTTAAAAAAAATGTAAATTGATTTTCATTGCGTGAATATGGATAATCAAAAAATTCAAGTTAAAATTCTGGCAATACGGAAGTCTGGCAATACGGAAGTTTAAGGAATGCAGAATTCAAAAATTAAGTTCCAGTAACTGACAAAACAAAGTTGTGTGGGATCTATGCGTTAGAATGTCCATGTTGGCTGTAGTGGGGTGGATCCTCCAATTTTTGTGGACACTACCGCAGTGCTGAACAAACATTCATGTCAGAGCAGAGCAGGAGAGGAGTAAGTGGAGGCAACTGGAGGCAGGTGCCAAGACATTAACCCAACAGGCAGTTAAGGAGATTTAACGTCCCTGTCAGTGCTTACTGGTTAACATGTGGGTTGTCAATAGGACTAATAGCATTGCAAAGAGCACATCTGATTGTGTCCACAACTTGTTGGTGCAGGGCAGGGACTCTCTTTTAGGGAAAGAAGTGGCAGCTGGGAAATTCATACTGTGCCGCCATCAGATACGGCTATCAGGATCTTTAAAGTGGTGTGTCCACCAGCCTGGATAGGATGATTTCAGATGCCACCGGTTTGGAAATGCTCTTATTAAGGTCCGGAGCTCATGCATGCAAGGGGCTGAATTCTAACTTTCCCTCATTACTTGTGGAATTGAGAACTGGACAGATGGTATGGACAAGTGTGGTGATGGTGGTGGTGCTTGTAATGGTGGCATCACATCCTCCATTTGCAGGGAGACGGGGGTAGAGAGGTGGCCTTTACAAAGTAGGATGCAGTGGTACAGGCTGGGCCAACTGAAGCAGCAGGGGGAGCCTTAGGTCTTACCAGGCTTTTTTAGTGTCTCAGCCAGTGCAGCTCATCCTCGCTTCTTCTTTCACCAAGCCCTCACTGCTGCCCTCCTTTTCAGTTTGCACATCGTAGACAGCAGTCATTTGCAGGTGCAGGGGCCAGGTGAATGGGCTCTAATTATCGTACAGCGTGACTTGTGGCTGCAATGGTGTTGATACTTTGAAAGGCGTTAGTTGGACCTCTCCCTCCAGCACAATCACCTCCACATCCGTTAATTCATTTGTTAATTTAAAAGACCTGCAGTACGAAACTATACAGTGACAGCACCTGTAAGATATAGATAGAACTGCAACGTCTTAGGCAGGGCGGATGCAAAGTAATAATTCTTTTAAAAATAAATTGTTAGCTTATTTTATTCTTTCCCTGTCAGTAGGGAAAGAGAGTGAGGTGGAGAATTGCAAAAATGGATAATATATGAGATACTCATACCATATATACTCGGGTATAAGCCGATGACTCCAATTTTACAATCAAAACCTCAAGTATAAGCCGAGGGTGGGAAATCCATCGATCACAGCCCCCCCCCCAGTATATAGCTAGAAAGCCCCCAGTAGTATATAGCCAGCAAGCCCTCAGTAGTATATAGCCAGCCAGCCCCCTTAACAATATAACCATCCCCCTGCAGTATACAGCCAGCCCCCTGCAGTATACAGCCTGCCAGCCCCCCTGCAGTATACAGCCAGCCGCCCTGCAGTATATAGCCAGCCTGCCCCTGTATTATACAGCCAGCCCACCCAGCACTTAAAAAAAATAAATTTACATACTCATCTTTGGGTGGTCCCATTATTTGGCGCGGCTCCTCTTCTATCTTCCCCCCGATGCTCCGGTCCCTGCGGCTTCTCTTCTTTCTTCGGTCTGCTGTAACGGCCACTGATGATATCAAAGCAGACCAAAGAAAGAAGAGGAGCCACAGGGACCGGAGCATCGTGGAGAAGACAGAAGAGGAGCCACGCCAACATTGGGGAGCCGCCATGAGCACCGGGGGCGCCGGAAGGTGAGTATGTAAGTATATAAGCCGAGGTGAGGTTTTTCAGCACATTTTTTTTTTCTGAAAAACTCGGCTTCTATACGAGTATATACGGTAGTTTATATGTACAAATTACAAGCCAAAAGTGTGTGTGGGGAATCATGAGGGGAGAGATTAATGCCCATGATCAGTGCTGGCGGTGTCACAGATGCACCCGTGATCCTTATCGCGGGCACACCCGTACCCCTCTGTGTGTCCCTGTCCCCGATGCCGCTGTCCCGCTCCCCGGCCTAAGCTTACCTCTCCACACTCCTGGCTGTACTCCTGCTAGGCCGTGCACTCCCACTGCTAGGGTGGGCGCGCCAGCTCTTAAGATTTAAAGGCCCAGCGTCCTCCTGATTGGCTGTTACTAATCCGGCTCTCCCTTATAATCCGGCACCTCCCTCCCCGCCGGATCTTAAGCATCATTTCCTGCTAAGAGAAAACTCTCCAGTGTTCCCTGTGTTTCCAGTGTCCCTCTGTGTTCCAGTGTTACCAGTGTTCCTCTGTGTCTCTGCCATTCCTGTGACCTGCTGTGCCTCCCAGGGTTCCTGTCCTGCTGTGCCTTCCAGGGTTCCTGTCCAGCAGAATCTACAGCCCGTGCCAGCATCAGCAGTGTTCCTCTGTGTGCCGAGGTGTCCGAGGTGTAATTAAATAAGTGCACAAATGAAAAAATAACCTTAACCACCAGATTATGAAAGTAAAGTCCTTTCAAACCAGTTAAAACAATTTCTAGTTTTTTGAGAACATTTAGATTGGATCAAAGAACAGTGGGATATTTCTTTTACTTCAACACCTTTCTAAAAGTAATCAACTTCCTACCTAAACTGCACCAGGACTAAACTAACAAGGTTTAAACTTCAAGTTTTGAAGAAGTTATATTAACACATTTCAATATTAGAACCAACATTGTTTTTGATAAGGGGTAAAACTTGGTGCAGAGGTGCAGTATGGACCTCTGAGGTAATTCTACATGGGTAATTTTATGCAGTATAGGTCGTCAATGGAGCATTCAATTTGTTTTAGATTGAATTTATATGAATACTGTATATGATATTGTAATGTTTATATGCTCAAAACTCCTTTCATCTACATGGAAACCCTATTATAGCTCCACAAAAAGAAATGTTGTTTATATAATATATTTTAACTTCGTAAGATGAAAATAAACTAACATTTCTCTACAGAGAAATGTTTGAGGACTGGAAATTTTGTAATGAAACCAGCCAATACTGGAACTGAATGTGGTAAACTATGGATAGCTGGAAATACTATGAGTATTTTTTTGCAAAACTGACTGGCGTCAATTAAAATAAAACAAGGGTTAAAAGTTTTTGATGTTTCCATATTCATTCAAAAGTTGAAAAAGAGTGAAATTGAAATGCTTCATCTCTTATTGTATTTATGCTACAAAATTCAACAGGAAGCGTCACATTAAGAAGAGCGTGGGTCCTGAACTCCTCTTAAGAGCACCGTCATTGAGCTATTTAGAAAGTTTGCGCAGAAAACAATCGTAATCAATCCAAATGAGCAGGTGGAAGAAGGATTGCATGCTGCTATATTTTAGAAGACTATAATGCACACCATTTATACTCATTACCCTGACAAAGATAAAGTTAAGCATGAAAAATGTCATCCTTCTAATTGCCGGTATTCTCATGAAAGATGTGCAAACCAGGAAATATAGGAATATGAGATTAATGCGCTTCTTCTCGTTATAATCTGCAGACTTTGTGCTTTTTATCCTCAGATATATACTTAGCGATAAAAGTATGCATAAAAAATTCAATGACTGCAGGTGCTTCAGTGCGATAGGTATCAGGGAGAGCGCAGACTAGCTTGTGTCTCCTCCATAATGATGAGTTTATATTGCTCACAGCTGTGCATTGTACTGCATAATACAGAGAGAAATGCTTTTCATGAAGCCGTACAAACCATACTCTTGTGTTTCTTTCTCCTAGCCTTAAGTTTTCGTATAAATAAACAAAAAGATGAGGATGGAGAGCTTTAGATTCACAAAGGAAATTACAGGCACATTTACATTTGTGGTAAAGACTCATCAGCATCATATTGTAAGGACGACTATAAAACTTTCTCCCAGGGAATAATCACCACTTAACACTTATATGTAGATGCATAAAAACAGATTTGTACATGAGGCTTGACCAAAAGCAAATGCTTTGGACAGTTCATCAAGTAGATTTTTTAGTATAGCCAAATTTACAGCATAGGGAACGTGGAAATCAATGTAGAAAATAGCAATAGTATTTGATTCAAGTATGTTTCAGCAACAAAAATTATCCTTTTTTGGAACAAGTGGTCATTTCCCCAATCACATGATTGCAAGGATGCTGGTGATGGGAAACTACTTATGAATCTATCCAATCCAGCATAGCCCAGGCAGTGACAATTGCCACTGTGTGCAGCCAGTGTAAAAGTTTTGTAAATGATTAAAACGAAAGGAACATAAATATGAAAATATTGCTTAAATGCATCAAAATTTGCACAACTCAAAAGTAGCATCTTTTTCCTAACAAAATGCAAAAAGGAAGGACTCATCCCAAAAGGCTTTCTAAATTAACCTGGAACACTTACAAACGCTGATTTTCAGAACAGCTATAAACAGACATCTGAAAAACTATGCAACAAGATGATTAAGATTTTTTATAACAATAAAAGAGTAAATCAGGAGGAAATACATACCCTAAGGCACTACTGGAAGAGGAGATGATGGAGATACTCCATTGACATCATCATAAACTTCAGGATATGATGATCAACAACAAAAAGAAAAAGCTCTGTAGACTGAGATAAATAAGCTCCATCACTACTGGTACAAGTGCTCACCAAGGTCAACAGAGCTGCAAACCTTTCTTTCTATGAGCCTGACAAATATGAAATGTCAGTTCTCTCCAAGGGTCTGGCCTTTTTCCCTGAATGATCTGTGTACAACATTAAACTGCAATAAAAGAAGTCTGAAAAATTTTTTATGGTGGAGACAGATTTCAAAAGTTCATCTGCAACTCCACAAAAAATATTTTTTTTAACAGGACCCTATGACCTGGAACCAATTGACTGCTTTAGAAAACAAAAAAAGTGTGTATCCTAACCCTGCTCATACAAAGTGGATTTAGGTCATTAACAGTCAACCCAGATATAATCATAAAACATAATGGCACTTGTGTTGAAATAGTCATAATAAACATCTCTGACTATATTCAGGAAGCAGACAGGTGTCCAACCCCATTCATTATTGTAAACTTAAGTATGACCCCCGAGAGGCCTACAGGAAACAACTCAAGGACGTATCCTGTACATTAAAAATTCGACCAGTGTCTCTTCCCATGGAAATAACTTTTCAGCACTTTAACATATCTGTCACGGGTGCCCCAGCAATCCATGTCTCTGTGGCGGCACCCTATACCGAACTAACTTACCTATCCGCATTCCAGCTCCTGTCCCGGCTGGCCAGTGTGTCCCCACTCCCTAGGGCGCACGTGTGCCGGAAGTCACAGATTTAAAGGGCCAGTGCACCACTGACTGGCGCTGGCCACTTCTGGGTTTCTTCAAAAGCCAGCTTCTCCCAGCAACCCCTGCCGTATCTTAGTTCTCCAACCTTTTGGCACCACGCCACAGCAAGACCATCCTGCTTTGCAGCGGGCTGTGGTGAAGACCGGGTGCCACTTAGATTCCAGTCCCAGGTGTCGGCTTGTGTAATCGTCCACAGTGATCCAGTAGGTTCACTACCCCAAACCCTGACAGTAAGTTCCGGCCATGGACCCTGCCAAAACTGTCTATGCCCGCCAAGTATGATGGGGACCCCAAGCTGTGCAGGGGCATTATTACTCAGTGCTCTTGGCATATAGAACTAAAGCAGTCTCAGTTTAGTCAAAACTTCTTCATGCTCCTCAGCTCCCACACTCTGATTCAGGTTTCAGCTTTCTTGGACTCCGGTTCTGTGGGGAACTTTGTGAATGCCGCTCTGGTCTCCCGGCATCACATTCCGGTGGTTCCTCTTGAGAAGCCTCATGTCATCTCCTCAGTCAGTGGATAAATCCTTTCCGATCCATTCCGGTACCACACTGAGCCTGTCTCTCTGCAAATAGGAGCCCTTCACAAGGAAAGATTGCACCTGTCTGACACGGGCGATCCTTTGTTGGGGACCAGAGTGTCAGTCTCATTGTATGGTGGCACCTCTACTTGTCCTGAATTCCTCCGTTACTTCCAAGCTTTTGGAGGGTCTACCTATGTGTTACCAGGACTTTGCCAATGTTTTTTCCAAAAAACAAGCAGAGACTTTGCCACCACACTGTCCCTATGATTGTCCTGTGGATCTCCTGCCTGGTGCTTCTCCGTCCAGAGATTGTGTATATCCTCTTTCAGTTCCAGAGACTGCTGCTATGTCAGAGTATATTAAAGAGAACCTGCAGAGAGACTTCATACGATCCCAGAGCTCTTTGACCCCTTGCGCGGTTCCAAGATCTTCTCCAAGCTGGACCTTTGTGGGGCCTACAATCTCATCCAGATCCACAAGGGTGAAGAAATGGAAGATGGAGGGGTCCTGCACTTCCTGTGCCTGTAAGAAGCCTTCTCACCTCAAATCAGCTGGCCTCTTGCTTCCATTGCCGATACCCAGTCACCCGTGGTCTCACCTGGCTATGGACTATGTCACAGAACTTCCTCCATCCTCTGGCAATACCGTCATTTGGGTGATGACTGACTGGTTTTCCAGGAAGTCCCATTTTGTTTCCCTTCCAGATCTTCCGTCTGTTCAATGTCTTGCCAGTTTGTTCTTTCAGCAAATCTTCTGGCTGCTTGAACTTCCTCAACACATTGTGTCCTAGGGGTCTAGTTCTGGCGTTCCTTGTGTAACCAGCTGCAAGTAAATTTGGACTTTTCTTCTGCCTACCACCCACAGTCGAATGATCAAGTAGAAAGGGTGAATCAGACTTTGGGCTGTTACCTCTGTCACTTCGTCTCTGCCCGTCAAGATGACTGGTCTTATCTGCTAGCATGGGCTGTTTTCTCCTATAACTCACTGGAATCTGGTTCTGCTTGGGCATCACCTTTCTTTGTGGTTTATGGACGAATTCCTTGCCCTCCTCTTCCTCTGTCTGTTCCCTCAGATGTTCCTAGAGGAACTGGTACAGGACCTCAAATCTATCTGGAAGCAAACCCATCTGTTTCTCCTCCGGGCCACTGACCACACCAAGACCCAGGCTGATAATAATGTAGGACTCCTGTCTTCTCTCCAGGTGACAAGGTGTGGTTATCATCCAGATATGTCTGGCTAAAGATACCTAGTGTTAAAGATATTACACTGGACTCAGACACCATTTTACATATTGTCGGACATTTTAAAGACTCAGCATTCATTTCATATAACTTTGTGTAGTGATAACTAAAGTTTGGGTGTGCCCCTCAGCACACAAAGACTTAGCGCTCGCTAGCACCACCTAGTGCAAAGTATCCAGGTGAACATCTGGACATTTGGTTTATGTGGTTCTACATTCCTTTGTGTGCTTACATCCAATAGTGTTACATTTCCTGGGTGAGAACACCCAATTATAGTTGCTGCTTTTCTAATTACACGTCTTATGTAAAGTGCCTTATGGTTTCCTATAAATGTCGGTCCCACAATAAACTTATCAGTCTTGTTGTGAGCTAACTTCCTGCAAGGACAGGTCTTGTCTTTTCATTCAAGTTAGTCAAATTCCAGCGCTGGACACAGACTCATTTAATTTGAAAGTCACCTTTACAATGATTAGGGGTTTGAGCCCCAGATAAAAATCTATAAGACTAGCTACAAGCTTGGTCCACACTTCCCAGGTCCCTTTGCGGTGATTAGACGCATAAATCCAGTTTTGTACAAGCTCCACCTACCTCCTATAATGTGTATCCCGAACTCCTTCCTTGTCTCCCTCCTCAAGCCTTTCATCTATATTCGCTTCTCTCAGAGATCTCCTCCTCCTGTTCCAGAGGCTGATTCAATGGATATCTAAGAGGTTAAGGAGGTACTGGACAAGAAGACAGTGAGAGTTAAGCAACTCTTCCTTGCTGACTGGAAGGGGTTGGGGCCTGAGGAGAGATCCTGGGAGCCTGAAGAGAATATTATGGACTGCAGTCTCCTCCAAAGATTTCTTCAGACTGAAAAGAGGGGCAGGCCGAAGAAGGGGGGGGGGGTACTATCATGGGTGCCCCTGCGATTCATGTCTTGCATTGTCCCGTGCCCCTCTCCATGTCGGCACCCCATCCCGAACGAACTTACCTACTTGCGTCTCTGCTGCCATCCCGGCCGACCAGCACGGGCGCGCGTGCCGACACTCGCAGATTTAAAGGGCCACTGAGCCCTGACATTATCCCTGTGATTTTAAGATAGTGTTTTCATGAGACATTGTAGTTTATGTTAGTTGTATAGTTTCACTGATAATTTTTTTGGGGGTGGGGTCAAAATTCAATAATTTAGGAGAAACTTGAAAAAATTACATGGGGTGCCATTCCTCTTTATATTTCTATAACAGTAGAAACACACCCCTCCATGAAGTAATCCAGGTGTATAGTTAGTATTTTAACCCCAAAGGTGGACCCCAATTAACATGCATGGATAGTGCATAGTAAAAAATATCCATTGAGTTATATTGCGCCCAGCTTCTGCCACGGGAGACAAACACCCCAAAAAACATGATGCGTGTTCTCCCTAGTACGGCAATATCCCAAACAGGTCGGGCACATGGCAGAGCTTAGAAGCAAAAGTGTGGCATGCGGCATGATGTGTAAGTTGTGCATAGTACATCAGAGTAAAATCTACATCTAAAAGGTCCAGGTATGTGTGATAAATACGGAAGAACTCTTTCATACAAATTCCTGTTTTTTCTGGGCATGCTTCACAATGGTAAATGGTGGTCTTCCAAATGTCTTTTTAGAGCACACCCTACAGCTTTTTTGTGTCATTTCCTTCTTGGCAGTTTGGGGAACTTCTCCTGGAAAGCGCTGGCCAGTTTTGCGACCTTGCTTCCAGAAGTGCTGGAACTCCCTCCTTCCTAGTCTCCAAAAAGAAAACACTTAATAACCACCTCTTGAAATTCCAGGAAAGTTTCCCTCTGGCCTGCACATCGATATAACATGTAAGGACATAAGTTGTATGAGTGAAGCACCTGGTCTGACAAGTCAACCCCATGTACTTGTTATAAGTATTCAGTCAAGTTTGGGGGTTTCTGTATTGGTACCTCATACTGGGACAGGGGTGCTGCTGTGCCCATGTATTGCAGGTAATAAAAGGACCGCTCTCTTGTTCTTGTACTTAACACACAATACAGAGTTGCTGCATAGTGTCCTGCTCTCCTGCCTTCTAATTTTTTGCCCAAGCAGCAAATTAGGGAGACCTCTCTGATTTCTGTGTACGGTGCCACAGTATTGCTGGAAGAGAGGCACTTGAATAGTGTATGCTGGTTTAAAAATTGTCTAGGTAGACATGGTAGCCCTGGTCCAGCAGTGGGTGCACCAAATCCCAAACCATCTTCGCAGTAATATCCAGGAAGGGGGTACATTCTGGAGGCACTATAGTGGAGTCCTTCCCTTCATATACCCTGATATAATTTTTGCACAACTTATACATCTTCACGCCATATCCTGACCTCTTATTGGGCAGGTACTGGTGGAATTGAAATCTCCCTTTAAAATGTATAATGGGGCCCATCTATGGCCACATGTTTCGCTGGGGTATATGCTTGGGTAAACTTGCCACTAAATTGGTATAGTATGGGCCTGACCTTAAACAATCATAACTGGGGTCATCTCTTGGTGGGCACTGTGTGTTATCAGTGGAATGCAAAAACTTATGGATGGCTTCAATCAGTAAAATCAGGTGACAGTGTCCCTTAAAATCTTAAGATCTCTTGAAACAGATGCTTCATCTGATATTTCTGTTATTGGAGAGTTATGTTAACATAGAAGTACAAACCTAGAAACCCTAGAAAGAGTTGTTGTTTGGTTTGTGAGATAAATACCATTTTACCAGATGTAGATCAAACAATTTACAGAACCTTTTAATTTGTGTTTGTACTTCTTTTTGTCATTGCAGATATAAATTTTTGAATACATCTTTTTTTGTTAGAGCTGCTGTACTCTATTATCGTGAACTGTTTCTACCAACGCATACTGTTTTTTCACAAACAGCTGAGACTGACATGGATAGACATCATTATTAATCATATTGTGTGCATGGCACTACTTTAGTCAGAGGAGAGCACAGTCACTCATTTATTTGTTTTTAATGAATCAAGCTTATCTGCTTTGGAAACAAAAATCCATAATAAATGCATTTCTTTGTATATGCAGAAAACCCTAATGCTATCCTTGCAGAACGCAACCTAAATAATGCTGTTTGTTTGACTGCCAATTCTGTTTAGCCCCAACAGGCATGTTCAAATCGATAACAAATTTCAATGTTCACACAAAAGTTGTTGAAGGCTGTATTGTTTTCTTAATACTAAGAGCTGCATTAAAATCAGTATTCACAATGGGGATATTGGGACGTACAACTATTTGTTACTGTATCTGTCTCCCAAATGTTATTGTGGCGTGTTGATACACGCAAGCCTATGTCCAACAATTCTCCACACATAACTGGTAATAGCATATAAATCTTGTAAGTTTTTTAATTTGAAGTTTTCATCCCAGATTTTGCTATGGTCGGAGAGTTCGAACTTAACCTTTGCATTGGAAAGGTTGCACCCAGAATCTGTAGCAACAACTGACAAGCTGTATATTTTAAATCCACAGAGGAAATCAGATTACGCAGCATCTGGATGGCATAAACATAGATGCTACTACTACTTCTACATAGTTCCATAATTAATACGGATGAAAAAAGACAAATATCCTTCAAGTAGTATTCCCCGGAATTCTACCAGTGTCACGGGTCACGGGCTCACCCGTGCCTTCTGTCCCCCGCCAGCGCGCTGCAAGCGCCACTTACGTGCCCCGGCTCCTGGTGCGTCTGCTTTGGCTCCGGCTGCTGCTGCTGCTCCGTTCTCCTCGGCTGTGTGCATGCGTTCCCAACACATAGGGCACGCACGGCAGCTTCTGAAAATTTAAAGGGCCAGCGCGCCGCTAATCGGCGCTGGCCTTTTCCCCCTAATCTATTTATCCCTGCCTCTTCCTGTTACCCTTGCCGGATCTTGCGCTTGCCTTGCGCCCTAGAGAAAGCTGTATTTGATGCCTCGTGCTGTTATTGAGATTTCCCGTTGTGACCCTGGTTCCGTTTCGTCGCCTGCCCTGACCTATTACTACAACTCTGACTCCGATCCTGTGCTGCCTGTCCTGACCTCCTGCCTGTCCCCGACTACGAGATTGCCTGCCGTTTCTGTACCTCGACCTTGGCTGCCACTGTGGACAAGTCACGCCTGTGGAACGACCTGGTGGTACCACGCCGCAGCAAGTCCAACCCGCTTTGTGGCGGGCTCTGGTGCCACTTAGACTCCTGTCCCAGGTAGTGGCTAGTGCCATCGTCCGCAGTGGTCCAGAGGATCCACAATCTCTAAGCCTGACAGTAAGATCTGGCCATGGATCCCGCCGAGGTGCCGCTTCCCACTCGACCATCTCTAGATACCTTCGTGGTACAGCATTCCAGAAAGATTGCCCCTCAACGTGAACAGCTGGAACAGGTTACCGCCATGCTGCAGCAGCTGCTAGCCACCCAGCAGCAACAACAGGTTCCTGAGGCTGCTCCAGAAGCTCCAGTTGCCCTGGTCTGCCCTCCTGCCGCTGAACCTAGGTTACGGCTGTCTATGCCTGGCAAGTTTGATGGTGATCCCAAGTTATGCAGGGGCTTCATAACCCAGTTCTCCCTGCACATTGAGTTTATGCCGTCTCAGTTCATCACGGAGCGATCCAAGGTGGCATTCATCGTCAGTCTCCTCTCTGGAAAAGCCCTGGCCTGGGCGACTCCTCTTTGGGACAGGGGCGACCCGATCACGGATAATTTCACGCATTTCTGGCAGAGTTCCGGTCCATCTTTGAGGAGCCTGTACGGGCCTCTTCTGCTGAGACTGCGCTGTTGAATCTTCTTCATGGGAATTCATCCGTGCCGTGGGAGAATATGCAGTCCATTTCCGTACCCTGGCCTCGGAACTGTCCTGGAACGACGCGTCCTGGAACAACGCGGCCTTGTCCGCAGCCTTTAAAAAGGGACTTTCCTCTCATGTTAAAGATGCTCTGGCCGCTTGGGACCTGCTGTCTACCATGAGTGGGCTTATCACCTTGGCCACCCGGATTGATGTGCGATTTAGGGAGCCTAGAACAACCTCAGGTCCGCCCACGATGTCCTCCTCGTCTGGCTCCTGTTTTTCAAAGGCCGCTTCTGTCTCCAGTTGTACCTTCTGTAGAGGAGCCTATGGAGGTGGACAGGCTTAGACTCTCTTCCCAGGAGCGTATCAGAAGACGCCACGCCTGATGATACCGGTGCTTCTCAGCATTGGCACCGGCACCCGAATCCAGGTTTCTGCTTTCTTGGACTCAGGTTCCACAGGGAACTTCGTGGATGCCGCTCTGGTCTCATGGCATCACATCCCCGTGATTCGCCTAGAAAAGCCACTGGTCATCTCCTCTGTCAGTGGTCAAATCCTTTCTGACCCGGTCCAGTACTGTACCAAGCCTCTGACCTTGCAAGTTGGTGTGCTGCACAAGGAGAGACTGTCCTTTTATGTGCTACCGCGTTCCACGTCCTCCATCCTGTTGGGTCTACCATGGCTGCAGTTCCACGCACCCGTTTTTGACTGGAAGACGGGGGAGATCCTTTGGTGGGGACCTGACTGCCAGTCTTGCTGTGTGGATTTGCCTCTTCCACTGCCTATCCTGCCTTCTTCTGTGACTCTCAAGGCCCTGGAGCGTCTTCCCGCATGTTATAAGGACTTTCGTGACGTCTTCTCGAAGAAGCAAGCCGAGACGTTGCCACCTCACCGTCCCTACGACTGTCCTGTGGATCTGCTGCCGGGCACTTTCCCCCCACGGGGCCGTGTGTACCAGCTCTCAGTACCAGAGACCACAGCCATGTCGGAGTATATCCAAGAAAACCTGCAGAAGGGATTTATACGTAAGTCCTCTTCTCCGGCTGGTGGAGGTTTTTTCTTTATGACCAAGAAGGACGGGTAACTCCGTCCATGCATAGACTATCGCGGTCTTAACAAAAAAACAGTTAAGAACCGCTATCCCTTGCCATTGGTCACCGAGCTGTTTGACCGTCTTCGTGGAGCCAAGATCCTCTCCAAATTGGATCTTCGAGGGGCTTACAACCTCATTCGTATCCACCAAGGAGATGAATGGAAGACTGCTTTTAATACCCGCGATGGACACTTTAAGTATCTGGTGATGTCGTTTGGACTCTGTAATGCACCAGCCGTCTTTCAGGAGGTCGTGAATGACATCTTTAGAGACTTGCTTTATGTCTGTGTGGTGGTCTATTTGGTCTATTTTCTCCAGACCCACCAAGTCCAAGTAAGACAAGTACTCAGTCGATTAAGGGCCAATCGTCTCTATGCCAAACTCGAGAAGTGTCAATTCCATCAGCGGAGTATTCCATTTCTCGGTTATATCATCTTGGACAAAGGCCTCCATATGGATCCTGCCAAGTTGTCTGCAGTTCTTCAGTGGCCCCGCCCAGTGGGACTGCGCGCTATACAGAGATTTCTGGGCTTCGCAAACTATTACCGCCAGTTCATCCCACACTTCTCCTCTCTGGTGTCTCCGATTGTGGCGCTTACCAAGAAGGGTGCCAACCCCCGACTCTGGCCTGCGGCAGCTGAAGAGGCCTTTATGAACTTGAAATCTATGTTTGCCTCGGCTCCAGTCCTGGTGCGTCCCGACACTGAAAAGCCTTTCCATCTGGAAGTGGATGCCTCCTCGGTAGGGGCCGGAGCAGTACTCACGCAGAAGGGTCCTAAAGGCTGCACAGTCACCTGTGAATTCTTCCCCAAGTCTGTTTCCTCCGCAGAGAGGAATTACAGTATAGGAGATCGAGAACTGTTGGCGATTAAGCTTGCCTTGGAAGAGTGGCGTTATCTCCTGGAAGGAGCTCGATTTCCGGTCAGCATTTATACGGACCACAAAAACCTCCTCTATCTCCAGACTGCTCAGCGACTCAATCCACGCCAAGCTCGCTGGTCGCTCTTCTTTGCCCGGTTCGATTTTCTCATTAATTTCCGTCCGAGAAGAACATCAAGGCTGACGCCCTTTCTCGTGCCTTGGATGTCATTAGGGAGGAATCGGCTCCTCAGTATGTCATCTCTCCTGACCGACTTGTACTGGCCGCACCCGTGGATCTTCGTCTATTACCTCCTGGCAAGACATACGTACGACTTGCGCTACGAAGGAGAGTTCTGTCTTGGGGACATTGCTCTCGTGTGGCTGGGCATCCTGGGGTGCAGCGTTCTATCGCCCTCATCACCTGATTCTACTGGTGGCCAGACCTGGCCAAGGATGTTTGGGATTTTGTGGGTGCCTGTGCTTCCTGTGCCCGAAGTAAGCCATCATGTCTTAAGCCTGCTGGCCTTCTTCTGCCGTTGCCGATACCCAGATGTCCGTAGATTCATATTGTTATGGATTTCATCATGGATCTACCGTCTTCTTCAGGCAATACCGTCATCTGGGTGGTGACTGACCGTTTCTCTAAAATGGCCCATTTTATCCCTCTGCCAGGTTTGCCAACTGCTCCATGTCTTGCCAACCAGTTCTTCCGCCACATCTTTCGACTCCATGGACTTCCACAACACATCATCTCTGACCGTGGGGTTCAGTTTGTCTCAAAATTTTGGCGTTCTCTCTATAACCAACTACAGGTGAAGTTGGACTTCTCTTCCACCTATCATCCCCAGTCTAATGGGCAGGTGGAGAGTGTTAACCAGACCTTGGGCTGTTATCTACAACATTTTGTTTCTGCCCGTCAGGATGATTGGTCCCCTCTGTTACCTTGGGAGGAGTTCTCCTACAACTCCTTGGACTCTGCATCCGCGGGCACCGCTCCATTTTTTGTTAATTATGGACTCCATCCTCGCCCTCCTCTACCTCTGCCCATGTCATCGGATGTTCCTGCTGTTGAGGAGGTGGTACAGGATCTGAAGACCATCTGGGAGCAGACCCGCCTTTCCTTACAACAGGCTTCAATTCGAACAAAGTTCCAAGCCGATAAAAGACGCAGGCCTCCTCCCGTCTTCTCTCCTGGTGACAAGGTCTGGTTGCCTGCCAAATATGTCCGGCTTAAGATTCCTGGCTACAAGCTTGGTCCTCGGTTCCTGGGTCCCTTTGAGGTGATGCATCGCATCAATCCAGTCTCCTATTAGCTGCGCCTTCCTCCCACCATGCGCATCCCGAACTTCTTCCATGTCTCCCTGCTCAAGCCTGTCATCTTGAACCGCTTTTCCCGACAGCTGTATCCTCCTGCTCCTGTGGCCGACTCCTCTGACATCTATGAGGTAAAGGAGATCCTTGATACTAAGACGGTGAGGGGTAAGCGGTTCTTCTTGGTTGACTGGAAGGGGTTCGGACCGGAGGAGAGATCCTGGGAGCCCGAGGACAATATCCTGGACAAGGACCTCCTGCAGAGATTCCTCCAGCCCAGGAGAAGGGGGAGGCCGAAGGCGGGGGGGGGGGGGGGGGGTTGGTACTGTCACAGGTGGTCCCACGACCCAGGTACAGGTCGCAGGCTCACCCGTGCCTTCTGTCCCCCGCCAGCGCGCCGCATGCACCACTTACGTGCCCCGGCCCCTGGGGCGTCTGCTTCGGCTCCGTCTGCTGCTGCTCCGTCCTCTTCGGCTGTGTGCGCGCGTCCCTGACACAGCGCGCGGCAGCTTCTGCAAATTTAAAGGGCCAGCGTGCCGTTAATTGGGGCTGGCCTTTCCCCCCTAATCTATTTATCCCTGCCTCTTCCTGTTACCCTTGCCGGATCTTTGTGCCTTGCGCCCTAGAGAAAGCTGTATTTGATGCCTTGTGCTGTTATTGAGATTTCCCGTTGTGACCCTGGTGCCGTTTCTGACTTCGCTCCTTTGCCGCTTGCCCTGACCTGTTGCTACAACTCTGACTCCGATCCTGTGCTGCCTGTCCTGACCTCCTGCCTGTCCCCGACTATGAGATTGCCTGCCGTTTCTGTACCTCGACCTTGGCTGCCACTGTGGACAAGTCACGCCTGTGGAACGACCTGGTGGTACGACGCCGCAGCAAGTCCAACCCGCTTTGCGGCGGGCTCTGGTGAAAACCGGGTGCCACTTAGACTCGGGTCCCAGGTAGTGGCTTGTTCCATCGTCCGCAGTGGTCCAGAGGATCCACAACCTCTAAGCCTGACAAGGGCTCTTCTTCATCTGTGAGGGGGAGACATTTTATGGTGCAGCTTGTAGAAGATCCCACAAGAGGTGATGCATTGTTGGACCTTGTGATTTCTAACAATGCGGAGATTGTCCAAAATGTCAGTGTCCGGGAACCGCTTGGGAACAGCGATCATAATATAATTATTTTCCTCTTAAACTGTAAAAAGCAGAAACAGGTGGGAAAATCAAAAACTTTGAATTTTAAGAGGGCTAATTTCCAGAAATTCAGGGCTGCACTAGAGGATATAGACTGGGATCAGTGTATAAATCCGAGGGGTCACCTGAGGCTTTCAATACTTACAAAAAACTTACCAAAATCTGTAAGAAGGAAATCAAATCAGCCAAAACACAAAATGAAAGACAGGTGGCTAAAGATATCCAAACAAATCCCAAGAGGTTTTTAAGTATATCAATGCAAAAAAAATTGGGTCAGAACAGGTTGGACCCCTTTATTCTGAAAATGGGGCATCGGTGACTGGAGACCAAGAGAAGGCGGAGATACTTAATGGGTTTTTTAGCTCCGTTTATATGATAGAAGAAAGAACTTCTGACATGGGTGGTGCCAGTGCAGGTCATGCATCCCGTAATAAAGACTGGCTGAATGTAGAAATTAGCCAATCTAAGCTCAATAAAATCAATGTGTACAAGGCTTTTGGACCAGATGGGTAACATCCCAGAGTTCTTAAAGAACTCAGTTCTGTTATTGCTGTCCCGCTGTCTAAAATCTTCAGGGATTCTGTAATATCTGGTGTGGTCCCAAGTGACTGGCGCAATGTGGTGCCAATATATAAAAAGGGCTTTAGAACTTCGCCGGGCAATTACAGACCTGTAAGCTTAACTTCCATTGTGGGGAACATATTGGAAGGGTTAGTAAAAGACTATATACTTGAGTATGTGACATCAAATAGTATAATAAGTGACAGCCAGCATGGGTTTACTAAAAATAGAAGTTGTCAAACTAACCTGATCTGTTTTTATGAAGAGGTGAGCAGATGCCTGGATGGAGGAGCAGCTGTGGATATTGTGTTCTTGGACTTTGCAAAGTCATTTGACACTGTCCCTCATAGACGCCTGATGGGTAAAATAAGGTCTATTGGTTTGGCAGAAATAATTTGCAATTGGATTGAGAACTGGCTGAAGGATCGTATCGTATCGTATTGTGGTCAATGATTCCTAGTCGGAATGGTCACCAGTTATAAGTGTTGTACTCCAGGGTTCTGTGTTTGGCCCACTACTATTTAATATATTTAATAATGATATAAAGGGAGGAATTAATAGCACTGTGTCTATTTTTGCAGATGACACTAAGCTGTGTAGTGTAATAAAGTCTATGGAGGATGTTCATAGGCTGCAGGGTGACTTGGACAAACTGAATGTTTGGTCATCCACTTGGTAAATGAGGTTCAATGTGGATAAATGTAAGGTTATGCAGCTGGGGGCTAATAATCCAAAGGCAAAATATGTCCTTGGGGGAGTAAATCTGGGAGAGCCCCTTGTTGAGAAGGACCTGGGGGTACTAGTTGATCATAAATTGAATAACAGCATGCAATGTCAATCAGTTGCCTCTAGAGCCAGTAGGATCTTCTAATGTATCAAAAGTGGTATGGACTCTCGTGATAGGGATGTAATATTACCACTGTACAAGGCATTGGTTCGGCCTCACCTGGAATATGCTGTCCAGTTCTGGGCACCGGGCCATAAAATGGATGCCCTGGAGCTGGAAAGGGTTCAACGCAGAGCCACAAAAAATGATAAGGGGTATGGAGGGTCTTAGTTATGAGGAAATATTAAAACAACTACATTTATTTAGTCTGGAAAAGAGACGACTATAAGGAGACATGATTAATTTATATAAATATATGAATGGTCCATAGAAAAAAATATGGTGGTAAGTTGTTTCAGATTAAAACAAGAAGGCACTGTCTCCGTATGGAGATATCAAGGTTTAATCACCAGATTCGACAGGGCTTTTTTACTATGAGAACTGTCAATCTGTGGAATAGCCTGCCTCAGGCGCTGGTCACAGAAAGGACAGCAGAGAGCTTCACAAAGGGTCTAGATTAGAGATGAGCGAACACACTCGATCGAGCATTAGCGTACTCGAAACTGCTTGTTGCTCGGACGAGTATTTCGCCAACTCGAGAAAATGGCATCTCCCGCCGTTTTGATTTTTTGCGGCCAGAAACAGAGCCAATCACAAGCCAGGAGACTCTGCACTCCACCCAGCATGACGTGGTACCCTTACACGTCGATAGCAGTGGTTGGCTGGCCTGATCAGGTGACCCTGGAATAGACTAGCCCCTGCCCGCGCTGCTCGCATCATTCTCTGTCTGGATTCCGTTAGGGAGAGAGCTGCTGCTGCTGCAGGGATATCGTTAGGGTGTTATATTAGCTTACTGTTAGGCAGATGTGAGTCTACAAGAACCCAACAGCCCTTGTTAGGGCTAGAATAGCGTTATATTTTTTTTTTTTTTGTTGCTTGTGGCTGGCCTTGCTGGCACTAGTAGTGCAGCTAGTACCATATTGTGAGGAATTTGCAGGGAGACTTGCAAACGTTATATTCAGCTCTTAGTGACACACACATCTCAAACAACAAAGTGGGAAAATTTATTAGGGGTTTGATTGAATTAGGCACAGTCTGACGATTTTTTTTTTACTTTTATTTTTTTTTATAACTCAAAGTCATCAGGCACAGCACAAAATCCAGTTGTGTGCTGTCAGTGTAGGTTAGAAACTAGCCATAGCAATAAGATAGCATCGTTTTGTAAAAAAAAAAAAAAAAAAAAAAAACACAAATAAAACAACAAAAACCCCCCAAAAAATCCAAAAAAATTTACAGTTTACACTTTAATTTTATAAATGTTGAACCTGAGGGCTAGGGGTAGAGGACGAGGGCATGGTCCTGGGCGGGGTGAGACACCACCTGCTGATGAGGGAACAGGGGAACGCCGCAGAGCTACACTACCTAGGTTCATGTCTCAAGTTATAGGCAGTCCCCGGGTTACATACAAGATAGGGTCTGGAGGTTTGTTCTTAAGTTGAATTTGTATGTAAGTCGAAACTGTATATTTTATAATTGTAGATCCAGACAAAAAAAATTTGGGGCCCAGTGACAATTGGAGTTTAAACAATTTTTGCTGTAATGGGACCAATGGTTATCAATTAAGCTTCATTACAGATACTTTACAGCTGATTATTGCAATCTGGGACTATAGTAAAGCATCTAGAGAGCATCCAGAGCATCCAGAAGGGTCTGTCTGTAACTATGGGTTGTCTGTAAGTAGGGGACCGCCTGTACTGGGACTCGTGGTAGAGCACTGTTGAGGCCAGAAAAATGCGAACAGGTGATGTCGTGGATTGCAGACAATGCTTCTAGCCATTTGTCCACCAGTCAGTCCTCCACGCATTCCACCCATGTCACCGAAATCAGCACTCCTCCACCTCAGCCTCCTTCCCCTCAGTCTGCCCCCTCCCAGGAAAATTTGGCATTTGAACCGGCATACTCTTAGGAACTGTTTTCTGGACCCTTCCCAGAGTCACAAACCACTTGTTCGGTTGCTGCTGAGCTCTTTTCCGATGCCCAGGTTTTCCACCGGTCGCAGTCTGTGGGTGATGATGACATTGTTGACGTAGTGGAAGAAGTGTGTAAAGAGGTGTCAGACGATGAGGAGACACGGTTGTCAGACAGTGGTGAAGTTGTTGTCAGGGCAGGAAATCCGAGGGGGGAACAGACTGAGGGATCGGAGGATGATGAGGTGACAGACCCAAGCTGGGTTGATAGGCCGGGTGAACACAGTGCTTCTGAGACGGAGGCGAGTCCTCGACGAGAACAGGTTGGAAGAGGCACTGGTGGGGCCAGACGGAGAGGCAGGGCCAGAGCTGGTGCATCAGTGCCAAATGTTTCACGTAGTCAAGCTCCCGTGGCGAGGGCTAGATTTTCGCAAGTCTGGAGGTTCTTTAAAGAAACACCGGATGACCGACGGACTGTGGTGTGCAACCTGTGCCACACCAAGATAAGCAGGGGTTCCACCACTACTAGCTAAACTACCACCTGTATGCGCAGGCATATGAATGCTAAACACCCCACTCAATGGCACCAAGCCCATTCACCTCCAGCCGGGCACACCACTGCTCCTTCCCCTGTGTCATCTGCTGCCTCTGCTAGTCAGCCCCCTGACCAGGACCCCGGCCCAAACACCTCCCGTGCGAAAACCACATCTTCGCCTCCACGATCCTCCACAGCATCCACCAATGTCTCCATGCGCAGCGTTCAGCTCTCCATACCCCAGACGCTGGAGCGCAAAAGGAAGTATAGTGCAACCCACCCACACGCCCAAGCCCTCAACGTCCACATCTCCAAACTGCTTAGCCTGGAGATGCTACCCTATAAGCTGGTAAAGACCAAGGCCTTTTGAAACCTCATGGCTCCGGCCGCCCCTCAGTATTCGGTCCCCAGCCGCCACTACTTTTCCCGATGTGCCGTACCAGCCCTGCACCAGCAGGTGTCAGACAACATCATCCGTGCCCTGACCAACACCGTTTCTGACAAGGTCCACCTGACCACGGACACTTGGACGAGTGCTGCCGGGCAGGGCCACTATATATCGCTGACGGCACATTAGGTTAACTTGGTGGAGGCTGGGACCGAGTCTGACCCTGGGGCTGGTCATATACTGCCGACGCAGAGGATTGCGGGGCCTACCTCGGTCCAGGTCCCTCAGGCCTACTATTCCTCCTCCTCCCAACCCTCCTCCACCTCCTCCTCCGAATTACCATCCGTGGGCATGGCGCCATCAGTCGGTAGCTCTAGGCACAGCAGCAGTGCCGTCGCTAAGCAACAGCAAGCGGTGCTCAAACTGCTGAGCCTAGGCGATAAAAGGCACACCGCCCAAGAGCTATTACAGGGCATCACGGCGCAGACTGATCTGTGGCTGGCACCACTGAACCTGAAGCCAGGCATGGTTGTGTGTGACTATGGCCGTAACCTGGTGGCGGCTCTGCAACTCGGCAGACTGACACATGTGCCATGCCTGGCCCATGTGTTAAATCTCATAGTTCAGTGTTTCCTCAAGACATACCCCAATCTGTCTGATTTGCTCACGAAGGTGCGCGGTCTGTGTGCATTTCAGGAAGTCCAGCACAGATGCTGCCACTCTCAGGGCAGCGCAGCGCCGCCTCCAACTACCCGCTCACAGACTGTTGTGCGACGTGCCCACGAGGTGGAATTCAACATTAACCATGTTATCAAGAGTTTACCAGCAGCGCAGAGCGATTGTAGACTGCCAGATGTCAACTTCCACCAGAACTGGTAGTCAGGTCAGTCAGCTTCCTCAAGTCTACAATGAGGAGTGGACGTGGATGTCTGATATCTGTCAGGTGCTGAGTAACTTTGAGGAGTCAACACAGATGGTCAGTGGCGATGCCGCCATCATCAGCCTCACCATCCCGCTGCTTGGCCTGTTGAAAAACTCTCTGGTCAGCATGAGCGGCAGAGGGCGTACTTCTGCGGGACAAGTAGCGAGGGAAAGTAGGCGAGCAGGCAGCTTGTCCAACACTGGCAAGGGTTCGCTTTACAAGACCTTTGCCAGTTTTTTGTCACCCCAGCAAAACACTGTCACCTGTCCCCAGTCTCGGCAGAGTAGGGCTGATCTTTACAGAAAGATGGTGAGGGAGTACATAGCTGACCATACCATCGTCCTAAATGATTACACAGCTCCCTACAAGTACTGGGTTTCAAAGCTGGACATCTGGCACGAACTGGCGCTGTACGCCTTGGAAGTTCTTACCTGCCCTCCCGCTAACGTGTTGTCTGAGCGGGTTTTCAGTGCAGCTGGTGGCATCATCACCGATAATTATACAAGTCTGTCGACTGACAGCGCTGACAGGCTGACGCTTATCAAGATGAATAAAGCCTGGATTTCTCAGGATTTCCATTCTCCACCAGGTGAAAGAAGCTGAACCTGAATAATGTATGCA
Source organism: Engystomops pustulosus (assembly GCA_019512145.1). Classification (NCBI taxonomy): domain Eukaryota; kingdom Metazoa; phylum Chordata; class Amphibia; order Anura; family Leptodactylidae; genus Engystomops; species Engystomops pustulosus. The sequence goes on from CM033650.1 coordinate 41,672,515, forward strand.
CTCCTCCTCCTCATTTTCTCCCTCTCCTCCTCTTTGTACACTAAAGAAGAGGAAACTGGCTATTTTTTGCCAGGGCCAAATGGCTCTAGCTATAATACTCTATGTATTTAATTTTTCTGGAGGGCCACCTACCCGGTCCTCTGTTTTAAACAATTTTTGGGAGTGCCACATACAGGCCCTGAATCTATTTAATTTTTCTGGAGGACCACCTACCTGCTTCTCTGGTTTGAAAACTTTTTTGGACTGCCACATACAGGCACTATCCAAATTAAATTGTCTCCATAGCAGCCTCCACACGTCGTCTTTTTAGCTGCCTCTACACGTTGTCTCCATTGCTACCTCCACACGTCATCTCCATAGCTGCCTCCAAAAGTCGTCCATATAGCTGTCTCCATACATCATCCCCTTATCAAATGAGCTGTGTCAGGCAGAATTTTGGGTTGTTTTCATGGCTTCCACATCAAACTTGTTAACTTTGTCACCACCCTGCTGTGTTATCCACAAAATATACTGGCAAACTTTTATCATTTACCGATATTATTTCAGCGCTTCTTGCGCATCTGTTTACATTCCCCTCACCTGCAATAACCCAAACTTATAAGAACACTACTACACTTGATCTTATACAAAAGGTTCTTAGAAGTGCTGTTTGGGAAGGAGCCGTGAGACAGGGGCTTGGACAGGTGAAAGCGCGCCTGGCAGCAGACCGCCAGCTCCATCCCAAGATCCAACTAACATAGTTTTAACTGCAGCACCTTTAATCTACTACTACTTTACTGCCTCCATACATCGTCCCCTTATCAAACGAGCTGTGTCAGGCAGAATTTTCGGGTGTTTCACCAGATACATAATGGAACTCGGCCCATCTGTCGCCGCCATGCTGGAGACCTGAAGTTGCAATCATAGCAGCGCAATATGGATGCCCCATACTGTCGCTCTAAATCATGGAACCATTTACGAAAAAACAATTAAAAATAGAACCGCTATGCTATTCCATTATTCCTAGGTGAAATATTCAAACGACCCCGTCTGCTTTGAAAATTATAATTTTTTCAAAGTAAACGCTTCTGGCCTCCAGGCCCATTTTAGGTGGGGAGGAGCCGAGAGACAGGGGCTTGGACAGGCGAAAGCTCCCCTGGCAGCGGACCGCCAGCTCCATCCCAAGATCCAACTAACATAGTTTTAACTGCAGCACCTTTAATCTACTACTACCTTACTGCCTCCATACATCGTCCCCTTAGCAAACGAGCTGTGTGAGGCAGAATTTTGGGTTGTTTTCATGGCTTCCACATAAAACTTGTTAACTTTGTCGCCACCCTGCTGTGTTATCCACAAAATATACTGGCAAACTTTTATCATTTACCGATATTATTTCAGCGCTTCTTGCGCATCTGTTTACATTCCCCTCACCCGACATAACCCAAACTTATAAGAACGCTACTACACTTGATCTTATACAAAAGGTTCTTAGAAGTGCTGTTTGGGGAGTAGCCTAGAGACAGGGGCTTGGATTGGCGAAAGCTAGCCTGGCAGCAGACCGCCAGCTCCATCCCAAGATCCAACTAACATAGTTTTAACTGCAGCACCTTTAATCTACTACTACTTTACTGCCTCCATACATCGTCCCCTTATCAAACGAGCTGTGTCAGGCAAAATTTTCGGGTGTTTCACCAGATACATAATGGAACTCGGCGCATCTGTCGCCGCCATGCTGGAGACCTGAAGTTGCAATCATAGCAGCGCAATATGATGCCCCATACTGTCGCTCTTAATCATGGAACCATTTCCGAAAAAACAATTAAAAATAGAACCGCTATGCTATTCCATTATTCCTAGGTGAAATATTCAAACGACCCCGCCAGCTTTGAAAATTATAATTTTTTCAAAGTAAACACTTCTGGCCCCCAGTCCCATTTTGGGTGGGGAGGAGCCGAGAGACAGGCGAAAGCTCACCTGGCAGCGGACTGCCAGCTCCATCCCAAGTTTAGGCAGCCTCAGAGGCATCCATGCATACTGCCCCAGCTGTTTCCTGTCCATTTTGCCTCCACGATCCTCCACAGCGTCCACCAATGTCTCCATGCGCAACTTTCAGCTCTCTATACCCCAGACGCTGGAGCGCGAGAGGATATACAGCACATCATCCCCTTATCAAACAAGCTGTGTCAGGCAGAATTTTCAGGTGTTTCACCAGATACATAGTGGAACTCGGCCCATCTGTCGCCGCCATGCTGGAGACCTGAAGTTCCAATCATAGCAGCACAATATGGATGCCCCATATTGTCACTCTTAATCATGGAAGTCGTCTCCATGGCTGCCTCCACATGTCATCCCCTTATCAAACGAGCTGTGTCAGGCTCATTTTTCAGGTGTTTCACCAGATACGTCATGGAACTTGGTCACTATGTCGCCACCATGCTGTGTTATCGACTAAATATACCGTCAACCTTTTGTTCACATAGGAAATCATTTCAGCGCTTCTTGCTCACCTCCTTTGGTGAAGTCCATTTAGGGTATGTCGCCATGACACTCTCTAGCCTGCCGCTGCTGCCGCTGCCTCCACATGCCGTCTTCTATAGTGTCAGGGTCAATTATTGGATGTTTTAGTTGCTATCTAGCCTCATTCGGTCACTCTGTCATCGCCATGCTGTTGCCCATAATTTTGGCTTAATGGTGCGATTAAGCAGCCTCAGAGGCATCCATGCATGCTGCCCCTGCTGTTTCCTGTCCATTTCCGTGGTTTTTCCATCCTTTTCTGAGGTTCCCAGGTGTTTGGCCAAGCTTCCCTGTGCAGACCCTTGGTCCCCTTGAAAAATGCTCGAGTCTCCCATTGACTTCAATGGGGTTCGTTATTCGAGACGAGCACTCGAGCATCGGGAAAAGTTTGTCTCGAATAACGAGCACCCGAGCATTTTAGTGCTTGCTCATCTCTAGTCTAGATGCCTTTTTACACCTAAATAACATTGATGGTTATGTTATATAGAATTGTTTCCCTTAAATCCCTTCTTAATGCAATCCCTTCCCTTCCCTTCCTTGGTTGAACTTGATGGACAAGTGTCTTTTTTCAACCATACAAACTATGATACTATGAAGTTCAACCAACAAAGGGAAGGGATTGGAGCAATAATGTATTATGCTTTTTATTTTCCATGATTAATGCCAACTGCACTGGGACATGTGAAGCAGGTGTAAATGGATCTGTATGTTGATCTGATGCCAAATGATGAAAACATTGCATAGGACAAGAATCTTTGCAGCATACAGACATATGCAGTCCTGTGTAGATATCCTAAATCCATAACTAAACATCTGATACAATATGCAACATGTGCTGATGGCTCTCACTAAACCCCACTCACTTTTCTTAGCATTTCAAATGGTATACTAGGCCAATGAGTATACAAAAATGCCTTGAGCCACATTTATCACAATTCTAGTATTTTTGAGGTTAGAGTTCTGAAGTTACCTTCTTAAACTAAGCATTAGACACTTGGTAAAACCTGGTGAACTTTAAGTCTGTAACTTTGTAGTGTCTACCTCATTTAAAAAAAAATTAGTAAATCTGCCCACTGTTTGCAAAAAAAATGGCATTTTTGAAATATTTTTTTAACATGAATAATAACTGGAAACCTCAAACAATAACAAGTTGCGTGCACTACTGGGCTGCACAGCAACAATGACATAATTTGGAGCAGAGATTACACTGACCCAAGCTCAACATCAAAGACATCTTAAGCACGTTGCCCACAAGTAAGTTCATTCCAACAAATTCCCTCAAGGTGAGTGCTGGATTTACTGGACCAAACCTTCAACTACTTAACTAATATTCTAGTTGTGAGAAATGGCCCCCCTGCCAGTATACTACAGTGTAACCAGTCAACACTGACTGTAAAGTAGTGACACTTTCACAATATAAATAGGATCACCCAATTTTAAACTTATTTTTGAACTTTTATGAGGAACAACAGAAACACAGATCAGTGCAGTTCTAAAACACAAAAAAAGTAGAATTAATATTTGGTTGTTTTTGACTGGAACACAGCTCACTCATATCTGCTGCAAAGATAACACTTAGTATACACAATATTTTACATTTATTTTTTTCTGAAATTTTATGTTTGTGCCCATTTAGTTTTTAATAAAACCTTTTGTTCTGTTTTTTTTTTTTAATCTCTGATGTATTGCAATACAAATGACTCATTCACACATTTGGTGTAGTACAGGGGTCAATGCCAGTGCACTAATTCTGGAACAGAACAACATTGTTCACAAACTATAAAAGAGAAGCATTCTTACACTGCAATCCAATGCTTCTCTCTTTTCCTGAAATGAGATATGTAAAGTACATTTATTTATAGAGGGCCACAGTAATAACCTGCATAGCTAAAATATCCAAGATGGCTTTCACTTATGTTGTCACTTGCTTTGACTATTACTTCCCAAATAACCCATCCCAAGCTCCCTCGTATTTCCATAAGAGACCACGTCATTTAGTTCAATAATATGTCAGCACAGATGAAGCACAGGGCCAAGCCAATTTTATTCCCACTTGCTTTGGACAATTTGTGCAGTAAACAAATAACGCCACTGTAATAGGCAATGACAACTAAAACAGTACATTGGCATTCGAATAAGAATAAATCAGAAGGAAAATGAAAAGAACGCAGTGGAAAAGTCTTTGTAAATGCACATTTCTTTCATTTCAGAAGTAAATTGTGAGCACAAAATACAAATTAATTTGTGAGCAGGGAAGATATTGTTTCTCTACGACATTGCATCTCAGGCTACAAGGTAAACCGAAATGAAAGAAATTATGTAAATATAAAATGTAAACATTTAATACCAAAATCGTGCAAGCTACGCCTGATTCGACCGAATGTAGATTTTAGCTATAATGTGCACCATTATATTTAAGGTGGCTAAATTGATTAAAAATGTCATGGATGAGGCTATACATAAAGAGATCATTGATAGTGAACTACATAGATTTCTTACAGTTGAACACCCGACCACTCCGGTCTTTTATATATTACCCAAGATTCACAAGTCTTTGGTGTCCCCCCTGGAAGATCGATCGTCTCACGTAGTAGGTCCCTCCTCTCTGGCATAGCCACATTCTTGGACAAAATATTACGTGACTTGTCAATATCAGGGACCTCATACATACAGGATACCTCTGATTTTATTAACAAACTTGCTTCAGTGAACATCACTTCAGATCAGAATATATTATTGGCATAATTTGATGTTACATCTTTATACACTTCAATTGATCACGATTTAAACAAAAAGATGGATACAGGTAAGAGGGTTGTACTTCAATTGATCACGGTAGAGGCATAAATGCAGTGAGACAACAGTTGGCATCTAAGGGTTTGACATCAGAGGCATTACAACTTATTATTGACTTATTGGAAATTGTTCTGAGGAACAACTACTTTTTGTTTGGAGATGACTTCTATTTGCAACTGATGGGAGTGGCTATGAGGGCCAATATGGCCCCTACATATGTCAATATTGTTATGAGGACATTGGAAGAGGACGCCGTCTATGCCTCCACGCACTACAGACATTGTCTGCGGTGGTGGAGGTACATAGACAACGTTTTCCTCCTTTGGACTGGCACAGAACAGGAGTTGCTAGACCTCCATGACTTTCTCAATACAGTTGACAAATCAATTAAACTTATGGTAGTGTATTCACACAGGGAACTACAATTCTTGAACGTCCTGGTTAGTTATATTGATGGAAAATTGGAGACAGATCTCTACACTAAACCGACCGACCGAAATACACTATTAAGGTACGAAAGCCACCACCCATGGGGTATGATTAAATCGTTGCCCTACAGTCAATTACTGAGAGCCAAACGGATCACTAGTGATCCTCAGAAATCTGAGAAAAATATACACGATATGGCCCAAAAATGTATCCAACGTGGTTATCCACGAACGGTCGTTGCTACCAACATAGCCAAAGCAAATATGATGGACAGGAAAGATTTATTGACCCCTAAAATCAATACACGATGTATAAAGAGATTACCTTTTGTGTCCACCTACAATGAACAAAGTAACAGTATACCGAAGTTCATACGTAAACACTGGTCCAAACTATCTACATGCAATCCATCAGTACCTGAGTTTGAAAATCCTCCACTCTTTTCCTACCATAAATCTCAAAGCATCCGTAATTGAGTAGTGAGATCTGACATTGGCCCCTTAACCGGTTCGCGACCGCCCGCCGTGTATTCACGGCGGCGGTCGCGTCTCGCTGCATGGAGAGGCTCACGGGCTGAGCCCTCTCCATAGCCGGTAAGTCTTTGCTGCATATTGCAGCAAAAGCTTCCGTACCATCCGCATCGGTGCTAGCACCGATCACGGGTGTTTTCACAGCGTGGGCTGCCGGCAAGCTGCCGGCAGCCTCAAACAATAACGGCCGCATGGGCGCCGCCATGCTTACCTGGGACGCCGCTCCCCGTGACGTCATCGGGGCGCTTCCGTCTCCATGGTAGCCTCGGGTTCTTCCGAAGACCCAAGCTATTCATTTAACCCCTTCATTACAATGTGCTAGATCACATTGTAATGAATGACGAGAAATCCCCATATACTGCCATACTGTAGTATGGCAGTATATGATAGGATGATCAGACAACCTAGGGTTAATTACCCAGGGAGTCTGAAAAATAGTATGAACTAAAAAAACCAAAAAGTTAAAAAAAAAAATTATATCAACAAAAACCTAAAATTTCAAATCACCCCCCATTCACCCTCCCTAGAACTGACATAATATAATAAACAGTAAAAAATCATAAACACATCAGTATCGACGCTCCGAAAATGCCCGATCTATCAAAATATGATACGGTTTTTCAATGCGTTTAAACCCCGTAACGGATAGCGCCAAGTCGAAAATGGCACTTTTTTGCCATTTTGAAAAATCTAAAAAAATCTAAAAAAGTGATCAAAAGGTTGTACGTCCTAAAAATGGTATCATGAATAATCAATTTTCTTCTCAAAAAAATGACACACCCACAGCTCCGTACACCATAGATAAAAAAGTTATTAGCCCAGAAGTTGGCAAATCAAAAACATTTTTTTGTACAGGAGGTATAATTTTTGTAATGTAATGTAAACATTATAAAAACCTATACAAATTTGGTATCCCTGTAATCGTACTGACCCAAAGATAAAGTAGACATTTCATTTGGGCGACTCATTGAAAGACTTAATATCCAGCCCACAAGAAAATGGCGCAAATGCGTTTTTTCCGCATTTTCATTGCATTTGGAATTTTTTCCGCGCTTCCGAGTACATGCATGGAATATTTAATACCATCATTATGAAGTGCAATTTGTTACGCAGTGGCAGAAAACAAGCCGTCAACAGCTCTTTACACATGTAAAAATAAAAAAGTTATAGATTTTTGAAGGTGGGGAGTGAAAAATGGACATGAAAAAACAGGAAAGGGCCCGGTCCTTAACCGGTTAAAGTCGAGTAGACAAACAGGCTTATTTGGACAACCTAGAAAAGGATCAATTCCATGCTACAATTGTATAAATTGTGGGCAGATGAACAAAGGGTCACACTTTAAATGTAATGATATTGAATATCATATCAAACATTATCTCACATGTAACAGTGCATATGTCATTTACCTACTTAGTTGTCCGTGTGGTCTCTTCTATGTGGGGGAGACCACATTGGAATTTAAAACTAGGTTTAACCAGCACAGATACACCATCCGTGCCGACCTTCCGGTCTCCAAACATTTTTTTGAAGCAGGTCATTCTGAAAAACAGCTCAGATTTCAACTGATTGACCATATACCATTACCACGGAGGGGAGGTGATAGGGAACGTATTCTCAAAAACCGCAAACTTTATTGGATTTTCACACTTGATACATTAAAACCTAAGGGTCTAAATGTAGATTTTAAATTGAGTGGATTATGATGCTGTTTGGTCTGTGACATTCGGTGACGTCAGATGGTCGGCCTCTAGTCGTTAACATGTAGACACAAGTGATACAGTGTATCTTCTTAATAACACCCACTTATTACGTCATTTTGTATCTTTTCAGATAAAAGGAACTCTGTGAAGCCAGGACATGGACAACCACCATTACCACTGCTTTGTTGTTTTTTCACCACCTGCATCCTCCCTCAAAGACTGGGAATTATGCTGTATATTGACTTGAGAGGCATTTTTTGCATGAGCGGCTTGTGGAGGTGCCCTAGTGGAACCTCTGTCATCCTCATTGATAGAGGTGCCTTGGACACCCCCGGGTGTTTAGGTTTCTCCCCATCTAGAGGGGATTTACTATACACCATGTACCAGCTCCGTGTTATGCCCTTGGTGGCTGTGAGCTTTTTCTGAGCCCCGTTGCATCTCGCTATGTGGATATATCAATAAACTTATGTTGGCCATATCGGAAGCAATATACGGCGATCTATCTCCAGCTGCTGTACTTTATACTTACGTTTTCGAGCAGCTTTCCTGACCATATGGAGCAAAAGACAGGACCTAAATTATTAAGATCTATGAAAAGATTCATGAAAAGTTTTATAGAAAAGTTTTCTATACAAACAGAAATAAGAGAAAAATGCAACATCTTTTTAAAAAAAAATGGTTAAAAAAACCTGTTATTTACTGGTGACACATTCGGTACAAGGAAGGGACCAAACTGAGTCAGCTAGTAAACTATAGATTTAGATAACAAATGGTCCTTCTTTGTTGTCCCAATGGATCAACTTGTGTGGCTGTTAATGACAAGGTTTCAATATCTTCTTGTGACTTTTCACTGACTTACTTCCCTTTGTACCTTTGTGCTACTTTTTTTTTACCATAAAAAAGGCTATATCCTGAAACCCATCGAGATTTTTTTCTTTGTATCCATCATTGAAATATATGACATTTCCCCTGGATTTGCAATGTTTACTTTCGTTCATTGGAGGCTTCTAGGGGTTGTTTCTGAGTACTGGATGGGACAAGATACGTGGTGAGCCAATTCTTTTTATATATTTTGCACATTATCTGTCTGGTCCATTGACCAGTAGCTTCCAAATGAAAGTAAGTTCTCTCTTCCCTTAGGAGGGTCACTCAGTGATGGCTAGCAGGCTCCAGGTAGTAGGCTTGCCCTCAACAAAGCAGCTTATCCACTTTTGGTAAAAGGATGTTGCAGAGTAAACCTGTATGCACACAGCCATGTGCTTTTTGCCTAACCCGACAGATCTGGTTGTGGACTGACAGTTTCCTTATACTGTAGCCCCAATCTCGGCACTGCACACAGCTCTGCTTACTCTGTAATGGCCTAGACTACTGCCAGTGACTGACCTCCCCTTCACCTCCTCTTTTCACTCCCTGTTGCTTTTGACCTGATGAAGAGAGCAAATACGGTGTGGAAACGCATTGCTATGATTAATAAAACTTTGAACTTTTATTCCAATATTGTATCTATTGTGGATGTAGTGTGTCTCTTGATCCACCCCATAATTTTTCATTTTGCTTTAATAACAATACAGTTATTGATAAGCTATTGGTAAAATCTTGACAAAGTTCTTGCACCTTAGAGTCTGTAGGCTAGTAGGATCTACCCCCTAGCCCAGAGTGAATGAATGCAGCAAGAGGTGCATGTGGAAATGTGAGAGTGAATGAATGAATGTAGCAGTGGTGTGTGTAAGTAAATGGATGTAGCAGTGCTGTGTGTAAGTAAATGGTTGTAGCAGTGCTGTGTGTAAGTAAATGGATGTAGTGGTGTTTTGTGTAAGTAAATAGATGTAGCAGTGCTGTGTAAGTTAATGGATGTAGCAGTGCTGTGTGTAAGTAAATGGATGTAGCAGAGCTATATGCCCTGTGCTTGAACGTGACCAAGAGGGAATTTGTAATCGTTGTCAAATATATTTTTCCATTTTTGAACGACTAAGTCTGGGGTGCATAATAAGATGTGTCTTATAGTCTGTAAAATATGTTAATGTCTATTCCATGGTAAGTGTTTTATACCAAAATCATTCATGCCACACAAAGATTTTGCCTTAATAAAAGACAAAACAGAGAAGCTGGCAAATTATTCAAAAAAGATGAATTTAAGTTCTTAATAACCTAAAAGAAGATGTGTCATGTTCCTACCTGTACCAATCATTCAATTGTCTGAAATATTGTCTAATTTTAAGCTTAAAATACTTTCATTTCTTTCCTATTGTGAAGGCTGAATTCTCTCTGGTGTCAGCACAGGCAGTTTGAATAGTGCAGTGCAACAAGCATGATGGATGGCTTTAATTTGATATTCTTAGATTGCCTTTGATGTTACTTCTCTACCAGGGAGAACTTGCCACAGAATTAAATTAGCACTGCATCTGTTTTGTATTTTTTCCTCCACAGCCAGAGGGCATTTAGACTTGCAGAAATAAGATAATACTTGCATCAAAAATTAAACTATCATTTACTGAAGTAAACATCCCCTCCTCCACTTTGGAGTTCTCAGGATTATTATACTATGATTACAAATATTTTATATACACTGATGTGCCAAGTTTTTACACTAAACTGCAGTCCCAAAACATATTCTTTTTAGTACACTGCTTGAAAATATAAAGAGAACACAACAATACCACATCCTGGATCTCAATGAACGAAGTATTCCAGCTGCAATTCTTTATTACATAGTGGATTGCATTGAGAACAAAATACATAAAAATGTTCAATGAAAAGGGTCTACTGCATGTAGTCTTACAATGGGTCTGTGGATCTCAACCTGGGACCTAATGGTGGCAGGGTACCTCTGGTTAGCACATGTGGGGCTCTGTAGCTCTCCAAAGAAAAACCTCACTGCACCATTACTCTCCCACTACCGGGATGCTAGAGGATGTTGCGGGCAGCAAAACATTTCTTTCTGCATCTCCAGTCTCATGTTTTTCATATTTGCTCAGTATGAAACTGCTCTATTCTGTGAAGAGCACAAGGTGCCAATGTCTAATCTAACAAACTTGATGTTCACAGGCAAATGAAAATCGCAGAATGTTGGGCTGTAAACCAACACCAACTTGTAGATGTCGGGCCTTCATACTACCCTCTTGGTCTCTGTCTCTGACAATTTGAGGAGACATGAATATTCGGGGCCTGCCGAAAGTTATTTTGCAGCGTTCTGGCACTGCGCCCTGCACAAAGTAGGAGGCAGATATCCTGAGTTGTTGCCCTCTTATTACCGTTTCACATTTCCCGGTGTACTGGCCTCTCTACATTTATCTTCTCCATGCTCCGGACAATGTGCGGACAGACATAGCTAACCTTCTTACTACAGTTCGCATTGATGTGCCACGGGGGATGAACTGCACTACCAGAGCTATTTCTATGGGTTGTAGACACTACCTCGTGCTACCTCTAGGGGTTAGAACAATGACAAAATATTGAAGTGACCAAAACAACTACCAAAAAGCATGAAAACAGAAAAATGTACAATGATCACCACCTACTCCTTTATAGGGGTGGTCTTGGTTATTGCATTTCTAGCTGTTGCCTTTTTTATTTGTACAATGGCCAGACATGATATACAATCAATGTTGATTCATAACTAGACAGGTTTAACAGAAATGTAATTTACTCGGAGGAACACTTCCTCTCTAACTTTGTGCCGCTTCTGGTATATTACAGCAGGCAGAGGGAGAAGAGAAGTGCTCTGAGGGAGCAGGGAGAGGGTGAAATGAGCTCCTGCAGAATGTAACATATTGTGCAGCTACAGCAAATAGTGGCTCTGGTAATGCCCCTCAGGCTAATTGGCATAGTTTTACAAGTTGGTTTTAAAAGAAAGGAGGCCATGGATAACAAATATAAGATTATCAAAGCCATAGTGCCCCTAGTTTATCATGATGAATTTTGATGGTAGATTTCCTTCAATTGGGTAAGTAATCTTTTTGTTTGATACAAGAGCAAAAATCTTTTTTGAGCTGGATAATCCCACTAAGATACCATTATAAAAAGAAGTTAAATAAATGTATTAAAGTATACCGCATTCCTAATCCTAGATTTTAAAAATGAGTGAATTTATGTGTCTTCGAGAATAGAATCGCTCATAGCAAAAAGTGAAGGTTTATGAATAGACAATGCTTTAAAATGTTTAACCGATAGTGGTTTACCTACTAGCAACTCCCAATTCTTAAAATATGTGGCACTATGCCCTTTGTCTTCAGAGAAGATGATTATATTGTAAAGATGATATGGAAATTAGGAAGGGATCGGTTTTCCATTTTTGGCAGGAGATATTCTCTAAGATAAAAGAGAAAAACCTACGTCACTCTCTTTAATATGGAAAAGGCCGTTTTACTCCAGTACTCTTTTTTTTTTTTCTTTGTTCTGCCTCCAGGTATATAAAATTAGAAACCATTGTGTGGAAAGTATATAATAGCAAACACTAAACTATCAGTGCAATTTATATGATGAAGGGTTATGTTGGAAACATGACAGTGATTTGAAATGCAATGTCAACCAAAGCTGTGTTTATTCCTCTAGAATGGTTCCATTTTAGCTGATGCCAGATCAAAAATGAAAGGTACCAGAATACTACTAGAATACAAAGTAAGAAGTGGCATATCAGTCAGCTTGTATAGATGAGGGAAAAGTACTGTAACAAGAGCCCATATTAAAGAAATGAGACCCTATCCCAATGGTATCACACTAGTGCTACCACACTGTTCCAGTCATGTTCCTAATAATCCTCCAGTTTTGTAAAAAAGAAAAAAACTTTTACCATGTCAAACCTGATTTGGTCCTACCTAAAATTTTACTAATACTTTGTAATAACACTTAAAAGGATCATAATAATTATATTTAATATCAGCTTTCTATAAAACATAAAATATGCAAAGTCAGTTTTTGGACTTTTAATTATAAAATGCCATGTATACAACCTCCTTTGTGACAAAAATAGCCTCTAAAAGTCTGAAGTGAAGTCATAAAAGTTCCCCTATGACTAGAAGTGGTCAATGTAAGTCTAACAATGCACAATATCTGCTTTGCAAGTCCATCTGTTAAAAAACAGGCTAAAAAAAAGTTTAAAAGTGTTATCACGGCCTAATCTGCATTTACTGTGATTTCATGTTGCCAGGCAAATTCAAGGCCTTAATCTAAAGGCAATATAAATGTATAGTGAATCCATTACCCAAACTAACTATGTTATATGTTATATGTTATTGCCACTACAAGGAAGTAGTACAAGTCCTGGCCTTCCCACAACCCACTACCTATATGCCAGCGCTATACTAAACTGCAATCAACAACTGGGCGGTGGTCCCTACCCTAGATAAATACACAAAACAGACAGCTAGGCATGGTCAAAACCAAGATGATGTCAAATTCGTAAGAAAAAAAACAAGATAAAGGCAATAAGTCAGAATCACTACAAAGCACAAAAAAAGTATACAGAACAACAATGAGTCTGGAAGGCAAGGCTTAGTAAACCACAAGAGAACACAAAGCAGAGATCTTTATCATAGTGCAAAGATTCGGTGCCTAGACACTGCTCCTGAAGCTGATATACTCAGCCATCGATCACTCCAAAAGCCATATTGGACACATCCCCAGTGCAGAAAAGTACCAAGCTTTCAACCACAGCCTCAGCAGAGAATACCTGGGTGTGGTCATAAGCCCAGCACAATATATAAATAATTCATTCAGAGAGTTATGACAGTTTTTTAAGGCTATGGCCATATCAATTGCCAAAACTGAGTTTTAGAAATATGCAAATAAGTTTGAAGGGGTTTTGGGTTATGGCATTAGCAGATAATGTAAGGGATCCATATTTTGCTGGTTCCCCTACTCCTCTCCTTCTCCAATATGCCCCATTGGGCATTCCTGAATATCCCATATTGTACCCACTTTCCAAAATACTCAATGCTATAAGTTCTACCAAATCATCTATATTTTTTTCCTAGCAGTCTGTCAGCTGACAAGTCTCATTTCTAATCACAAGACAAGGAGAGGATAGCTTACAAATGCAGCCACCTATAAGTACCTACATTACAAAGGTCAGAAAATATAAATATATATTTTAAATATGTCAGATACCAATTAAAATATACCTTTTATTTCTCATTTAAAATAGGTTTTGATGGTCCCTTCAAGGTAAAACCTGTGGAGTTTTTTTGGCATCTCTCTGGGATACTTTTGAGCATTGAAGCTAAATGTGTCCAATTACTAATGGTTCATCAATAAATGTGAATGCTTTCTGTGATTATAATTATAATTAAAAGTGAAGCTTTTTGGTGGTCTTTGTACTGCCTACTATATACACCAATTTCTTAATAGTAAGATAACATTTTGTTTGAGAAAGGGGGTTTCAGAAATCTTCTTTGAAAAAATGACCATTCAATATAACCTGAAATGAACTCTACCACCAGGATCAAGGATTGTAAACCGAGCACACTTACATGGTTGCGTGTTTCCCCCTCTGGTAGGATCAGTTCTTTTAGCTCCTTATGCCATTGTTTTTACAAAAAATAGGCTTTTGAGTCAAAGGGGCTTTTGGCTTCATTGCCTGTAAAGGATGCCCATATATGTGCAGTCTTACTACAGGCCCCATCATTCCTCTCCCTCGTCAGAGTGCAGTGACTCTGGGGTCTTGTCACATTTTTTGCAGCAATTTTCCTAAATATGAGCTAACCACATGTGGGAATATAACTAGCAATATCTTGTCTCCTGCTGGTTTCTGGCTTATGGAGAGGGCCTACAGGCATTATTGTCTGCATGACCCCTCTATTAGTGTTTGGAGCTGTGTGCATATGTCTTTGCCTTGTCTCTTCAACCACTGATATTGTAGTGCTTAGGATACAACGGGAATACAGAAAGTAATGTCTGCATGGTCCCCTCCATCCACCAGAAGCCAGCAGATCAAAGGATGTCTTGATCAGAAATCATGTGACTGGTGATGAATGGAAACCGAACTGCATAGTTTGGGTCCCTACCAAATTTCACAGCTTCAGCATCCATGGATCCGGAGCCATAACAGGAGTCACTATTCAGGATCCGGGTCCGTGTTCAGGGAAAAGTGCAAAGCTGCTTCATTGACTGATGAAGCAGCCAAACAAGCAGATACCAGCCCCTTAGCAACCACATTCATGTCTGCTGAAATTATTGCCATTATTGCCATTTTAATAGCACTCTGAAGAATTGCTGCAGTGCCGGGATATTCTAACTGTTTATACAGCAATACAGACAGGAATAATACCATTTACAACATCATCCAGCAAGATCTTCAAAGTCATATCTCTGTAAAGCATTCAGCTCCAGAAAAATCATCATGATCAATCATACCTTAATTGCAAAGTCCCGAATGTCACAGAATAGCACACATAATTAAGTGTATTAGAAAAGTTGTGATTACATGAATAAAAAATGTTTTGTTGTCACAAAATAGTGCACATTGTTACATGCATCATGGGAAACAGCAACAGGCCATGCTAAAACGTTTCTGTCATGGTAAAAGACAACACACCACCCAGGAGCAGACAGATGGCCCGGCAAGGTGATGTGCGACAACAGCTGGAACCTTGTAGCGGCCTCTCGCCAAGCAAATTTGACAGACATCCCATGTATAGAGCATGTGCTGAACTTGTTGGTTCAAAGGTTCTGGCCAACTACTTAGACCTGCCTGAGCTGCTGCTTAAAGTGTGTCAGCTCTACCATCCCCATCTTTCCAGCTATGCAGGACATGACGGAATGACAGATGATGTAATGGTGGCAGACAAGAAAGAAGGAGAGGAACAGGTGCCATGTCAGTCCACATAAGGTTCGCATGGTGGGTGTCCAGACCAGTGGTCTGCTACTGCACTGCCCAGCCAGGGAACAATTTTGGAGAAGGAGGGTGAGGAGGAGGATGATTAGGAGGAGTTGGTTGACAAGCAGACCAGCTCACAGGCAGATACAGAGAAGAGGGAAAGTTTGTCCTTGCCTCTGGGCAGCCTGGGCCATATGAGCCACTGTATGTTTCAGTGTCTACTTACTGACACAAATTGTCGAAACTGGGTGGCCACTCTGCAGGATCCTAGCTACAAGGACAGCATTACATCTTTTACTAAAGCTTGAGACTAAAATGAGGGAGTGCAAGCGCAATTTGGTGCAGGCACTACTGGCCGAGTTCCCATGCAACATTGTGGCTTAGCGGCAAGTCAATGAGGAAGTCACCAATGCAGAAGGAACACTAGCAAAAATTGAGGATGGCCACAACATGGAATGCTATGTTCACTTATCCTCAATCTACATCACAGTCAGATGGGGCATGTAGTACCAGGAGGCAGAATGTGACTCAGATGATGGAGGATAATCTGTCCACACATCTCCTGGCACTGAAGAATTGGTTCTCTCTGTTCAATTTTTGTGTGAAAAAATATCTGGCCTGAGCTTGCCCATTGCCCAGGTGCTGCCAGAGTGCATGTTTAGCACTGCTGATAGTGTCATCACTGACGAGAATCCTCCACTCTACTACCTATGTGTAGTACTAATACTTATTAAGATGAATAGAGAATGCCCATTACGCAATTTGGTTTTGTCGCTGTGTGAATAATTTATGCATTCCTGGAATTTTAAATTCAATTTTTTTTAACTTCAGATAAATGCTACTTCAAATTCAAAAAAATTTTGATTTCATATTCTAATAATTGGGTCTGAGTACCCAGAGGGGCTTCAGCCACAGTAAAAGGAAGGGTGTGTGGTTTTCCCATAGCTTCCTTTACCACTATAAGAATGACTAATTGGGTGTGAACAAGCACAGTGCCTTTAACCACTGTTCCATAATCTTTTTTTTAATAATTTTTTTTAATTGTAACATTAAAACAGTAAAACATTACTTGAAATAAATATGTTATTTCAAGTACTATGCTTAGCCCATTGTGGGCAGGGCAACAGCCCAGTTATTCCCACATTTGGCTCTCTAGGCCTTTCTAGCCCCATTTTACAGCCATTTTGGGTGTTAAATAACCGGGTTCCCATTGACTTCAATGGGGTTCGTGTTCAGGTCAAACCGAATAGTTGCAAAATTCAGAAAGAAACCATAAAACCGGACTTTTGGCCATCCCACTCATCTCTAAATATGACCTACAGCTCCTGATGACTCCCTAATTACCAGGGTATGTATATTTTAGATGACTATAGCTGTAGGTTCTTATACTAAACTTTAAGTTTCATTTAATAACCAACTTCAGATAATGCAATAGGTTACATTATAGTCAGAATATTTTCATTTGCTTAAACATACTTCATAGCATACTGTATTTGTAGTCTACCACTGTTGGAGGTGATGCTGGCTTTCAGCGTAAAATATGCAAGACTTCTCTATTTTCCACTAAAATTGTCACAGCACCATTTCATGCTATGGCCATGAAAAAGAAGGCAATAATTAAATTCATCAGATAACAAAGCAATTTAAGTTTTACATTAATTATACACAACTTGCTAAAATAATTATATAAAAAGAAAAAGACGGTTCAGCTCACCACTCTTGTGTCTCCGTACTGTTTACTTCATGCCGATGCACGGACGTGCTGTGCAGGGACCAGTATTAACGTATAACAATGGGAAGGATAAGTCCAGCATCGGTGTAGAAGAAGGTTTATCGTAAATTAATCTTTAAAACTCCACTTTTATTAGAAAAAAATCTTCTAAAAACATCAGAGACGTCTCATAGCATAGCAAGTCTGACGCGTTTCGGACTTCTGTAGTCCTTAGTCGTAGCCTAAAATAAGGAAACATACAAAAACTAGATGCAGTTTCAAAATAATTTTACTCTTAGAAAATCTGATCTAATTGCCAATTTAGTCTTCAGAATAATATTCACATAAAGGGTAAGACCTAAATTAAAGGATACATGTCAAATATTATGTTTACAGCAATAAGAGTAAGGAGCTACAATCATTCATATTATAGGTTTACCTCTCTGCACCTTCACTTATGTATAGCTGGTAAGAATTCCCTAACACATTTCTTTTAAAACAATGTTCTTAAAAAAACTATCAACTTTTTTTCCTATGTTCCCAGGATATGTAACTGAGTCAGTATTACCTAATTAAGTTAAAGGGAATCTGTCACCAGAGAACCTTTCTTGGCATGGGACAGGTTCCCACAGACACAGTAATGAATAATCCATCCATCCATGCTGGGAGAGGGACGTGACGTCATGCGAGTGGAAGGTGCAGGAGTGTGGATGATCAGTAGCCCGGAGTGCCGGACATCTTGTCCCCATGCTCCGTGCTTCTAATTACAGCTTTCTTTTCTAGGTGATCCTGAAGTGTCAAGATTGGCCATGGACAGCACCAGGATCAAGGGGAAGAGGAGTGAGAATAAGTATTTGTAGCCTTTTTTTGTATTTTTATGAGGTTGATTACTTTATGGACCTGGCTCGATTTTTCAAATATGCCATGTGTCACTTTATGAGATTATAACTTTTGTACGCTTTAACTTACCAAGATGATTTTCAGATTGTGACATGCTGTACTTCACCTTAGTGGTATATTTCGGTTGAAATGTTTTGCATTTATTTCTGAAAAAAAATTACAATTTTGTGAAAATTTTAAATAATTAGCAATTCTCTGATTTCTACATATCATACTCATCATACATCCCGAATTGGTTGCTAACTAACGTTCTTAGTGCTCCATGTCAGACATATTGGACGCCGAGCACAGTGACAGGATGACGAATGTAAAGGGCGGGTGGGTATCACAAGATCGTTAAAATAAAAAATTAAAAAAACGGGCTGAGCCTTAACGTGCAAACTGGATGCGTCCTTAAAGGGTTAACCAAATGTCTGCTTTATATTATATTATTAGGATGTTAGGAGGCAAACAAATCAATCAGCAATTTTCCAGATTTTCCTGAAAATTTAAGATTCAATTATTTTAGAGGCTTATTCATATTTATAGAGAATGGCTGTGCTGCCACAGCTAAAAACAAACAAACAAAAAAACAGTCCTTAAATGATAGCATTGAAAAATGCCATCAAAACCCACAGCTCTGTACACTCATGTTTGAAATAGTTATTAGCACCAAATGGCAAAATGAAGAAAATTTTTTTATATAGGTGGTTTTCATTTTTGTAAATGTATGAAAACATAAAACCTATATAAATTTGGTATCCCCATTATCGAACTAACCCCAAAAATAAAGTAGACATGTCCTTTGGGGGGCTACCCCCAAGTCCACTACTTTTCACCAATTTCACTGCATTTGTATTTTTTTTCCTGCTTCCCACTACATGGCATAGAATATTAAATACTATCACTATCAAGTTATGGATTATCAAAGGCAGGAAGTGAAAATTGAAAATGCAAAACGATCCATGGTTGTTAAGGGGTTAATAATTATATAAACAAATATGGAATTTCAAGCTCATGGTTCAAGTGGCAGTACCCACTTTATTGTGAAGTACTGTATATATAGTATATATTCCATTTCAAAATGTAATACAAATGTGCATAAATCAAGCAAGAACATATAGATTTTACTAACACATTCCTACCAATAGATTTTTGTGAAAATTACGGTATTTTGGTGGTAGAAAAAAATCAATAAATACCAATAAAATTATAATCAAGCATTTGATATGTATATTGATTCTTTTAATTTTATACAAACAGTGAATTTCATTAAATATTTACTGGAGAATTACAGAAAACGGAGAAGTGTTATTAAAATTAGAGATGAGCGAACACTAAAATGCTCGGGTACTCGTTATTCGAGAGTGCACATTATTTTTTGTGTGTGCCATCTGTGCGGCTTGTCCGTGTGGTTTGGTGTGCATTCTCTTTTTTTTTTTGTGTGCTATCTGTGCGGCTTGTCCGTGTAGTTTAGTGCAAATTGGACAGTAGAAGATTGGAAAAACGTTGCCTGGTCTGATGAGTCTCGATTTCTGCTGTGACATTCGGATGGTAGGGTCAGAATTTGGCGTCAACAACATGAAAGCATGGATCCATCCTGCCTTGTATCAACGGTTCAGGCTGGTGGTGGTGGTGTCATGGTGTGGGGAATATTTTCTTGGCACTCTTTGGGCCCCTTGGTACCAATTGAGCATCGTTGCAACGCCACAGCCTACCTGAGTATTGTTGCTGACCATGTCCATCCCTTTATGACCACAATGTACCCAACATCTGATGGCTACTTTCAGCAGGATAATGCGCCATGTCATAAAGCTGGAATAATCTCAGACTGGTTTCTTGAACATGACAATGAGTTCACTGTACTCAAATGGCCTCCACAGTCACCAGATCTCAATCCAATAGAGCATCTTTGGGATGTGTTGGAATGGGAGATTCGCATCATGGATGTGCAGCTGACAAATCTGCGGCAACTGTGTGATGCCATCATGTCAATATGGACCAAAATCTCTGAGGAATGCTTCCAGCACCTTGTTGAATCTATGCCACAAAGAATTGAGGCAGTTCTGAAGGCAAAAGGGGGTCCAACCTGTTAATAGCATGGTATACCTAATAAATTGGCCGGTGAGTGTATATATATATTATATAGTGTATAGGAACTTTTTAATTCATGGCACCCCATTTGATGTAAATTAGGTAGCTACTACAAAAATTGCAGAACATATAATAGTTCTACTAATTAAGTCAATAATAAACATAAGAACATTTTTTTAAAAATCCTAAATAATATGGTACAATATATACAGCAAGAGAATTACTTGCAATGTAATGATTTGATCCTTTGGTACATCAAATACTTTCACCAATCTTAATTTATAGCTAAGGAGTTCTACATGCATGCTGATACCTGCCCTTCATGAATATTTGTGTGAAAAAAAACAAACAAATGAACCATTAATAAATATTTGGAAACAGATACTTTTCCCTTAATGTATTGTTTTTTTATTTTGTTAGTCGTCTGTAATGTTTACAGCTTCTTTTACATCAGGATTTTTCTCAATGTTGACAGGTTTCCTCACTAATCTGTTCAGTAATTGAGGGTGGTTGTTAGCACTTTCCTAAACACCCAGTAAAACGACAACTAATGCCCTGAGCACATATGAATAAATCAAAATTAACGTTGTGACATGCGACAAATGAAGTCCTATACAAATAAAATGTTGCACTTTTAAAACAACTGGTTTGTGAATTCATACGGCAAGCCTGAATCGCCAGCGAGGCAGACCACAGTTAATTTGATTGTGGCAACAAATTAATGTAACGCCAAGCTCTGTGTGTATGCACTACCCTGATAAAGTTGTTATTGGCAATGCTGTCTGTTAAAAACAGCTCAGCTAGCTTTGTGTTTTGTCATCCATTGTTTCTTGTGTACGGGAAAGATGTCCACAACCTTAATATCTGTACCAGTGGAGATAAAGGATTCTTCCTCCAAAATTACTCAGGAATTGGATAGACAGGTACATTTTCCCTAATAATGTTTTAAAATTAAAACTCTATCTTTCTGCTGTATGCTACAACAGGTACGTGTTCATTTTCATGAGGTGTAGCCAGATCAGCAAAGACGTTTTTCTAAAGGAAGGAGCGTCCACTTATTTTTTACATATTAATTTATTATAATTAAAATGGCTCTATTCTGATCTCTCCTGACATGTCTGTCTGACTAATAGAACAATTCTGTAGCCTCATTTCCTTAAACTCTGTGCTGTCATATGCCTTAGCTGGCAATGTCTTCATAAGTTGAACTTTTACTCCATGACCCTCCTAAAAGGGGTTATCGTTGGTTTTCACATCCATAGTTCAGTGATTTCAATAGATGCCATTGATTTATATGGGTGTTTTCACATTGGCTTGTGATTTCACTGATCCATTGTCCGTGGAAAAATTTTTGAAACATCACGTTTTTTGATGGATGCAGATCACAGAAGACAATAGACGTCTATAGGTCCAAAAAAACTTGATGAAACATTGTTTTTTTTTCAGTGATGAGGCTGAAAAACCAGGTGTGATGTTTTCAAACCATGTTAAACCTTTAGATTTTATTTTGCGGACACTAAGACAAAATGCAGGAAAAACAGACACAACGGAGACAAAATGCAATGGATGGGCACAACAACGGAAGCTGAGCACAACAGCAATGTGAAAGAGCCTGAAAGGAAATTGTCCCTAAACAGTCTGACGCTATCAACATTGATTGGACACCATCACAATTTAAAGGAACAAATCCCTAAATGGTAACACAAATTTGTCAATTTTTATTATAGATGTATTGTAAGAGTAATAGACGAGTACCATTATGAAGTTTGCTGGCATTGGTTTATTTCATACCAATTATTCATAAAGAATGTAAACACTTACTAATATCAGTGGTAGTAAAGTACATATAAGTATATTTATATGTACAAGGAGTAAGAAAAGGAATGGCTGTGGAAAAACAGAACCTACAACATATGGAATGTTTTAATACTCAATTTGTGGCTGGTTTAGGAACAGCAGCTCAGGAGAAGTCATGGATATGTGAATGATATGTTCAAATTAAGGTGGAGCTTAATCTAAGATCAATTAACAGAACAAGGAGCATGGGTGAAACAATAGATCCGAACAAGAGAGGAGAGGTAGTGAGGTGCCACATCATGCCAAGCTTTGTGGCTGAGGGTTATTTTAAACTGTATTCGAAAGGAGATGAGCAACCAGTGCAGTGACTGGCCCAGACTGGAGGAACCTGTGAGGAGTTTGTCTTGCTGCTGCATTAAGAATGGATTGAAGAGAATAGAGTTTAGCAAGTGGAAGACTGATTAGTAGGGGGTTACAGTAGTCTATGTAAGAGAGAATCAGAGTGACAGTTCAAGAGGTTTCCAGTGTAAGAAAAGGGAGGATTCTGGAGATGTTTTTGAGATGCATGCAGCAAGAGTGAGCAGGAGATTGAATATGCGCTGCAAAGGAGAGGTCGAGGACCAGCACAACCCCAAGACGGTGGGCCTGTTGCCTCAGGATTATTGTGATCCCACAGACAGAGGTGGAGAGGTTAATACAACTTATATTTAATGTTACAGCTCCCGACAATCCCTCAGCGCTCAAATTTTATTAAGTTATGCATAAAATTTGAGTACTGAGTGATCGTTGGATGACAATAAGGGACAGTACCCCACTTGAGCACCACTTTCCCTGAAGGACTGACTGGTATCAGCACACACTCAGTCCTTTGATCCTGTGTATTGAATAGTTATAGAACAGATCAAAAAGACAAAAAGACAAGCAGAGCGCTCTCCTCGTGCATTAACCGATGATCAAATTACTGTGTATTCACGGCGGCGGTTGGGTCGCGCTGCATGGAGAGGGCTCACGGGCTGAGCCCTCTCCATAGCCGATAAGTCTTTGCTGCATATTGCAGCAAAGGCTTACCGGTAACACCCGCGATCGGTGCTAGCCGGCAGCCTCAAAAAGATAGCGGCGCCATCTTACCTGGGATCGCCGCTCCCCATGACGTCATCGGGGGCGGCGATCCGTCTCCATGGTAGCCTCGGGTCTTTCGAAGACCCGAGGCTATTTCGTCTTAACCCCTTCATTACAATGTGCTGATAGCACATTGTAATGAATGAGGAAAATCCCCATATACTGCCATACTGTATAATACAATATAATAAAAAAACCTAAAATTTCAAATCATCCCCCTTTCCCTAGAACTGACATAAATATAAATAAACAGTAAAAATCATAAACAAATCAGGTATTGACGCGTCCAAAAATGCCCGATCTATCAAAATATGATAACGTTTTTCCAATGCGTTTAACCCCTTAACGGAAAATAGCGCCCAAAGTGGCAAATGCGGCCCTGGACTGCCTATATTATTTTCTAAATCCATCCAGCACTGAAAGCATAATAAAACTTTTCAATTCTCACAGCCCTTCTCTGCTTGTTATAATCCAAGCAGTTCATCTCAATTTTGTTGGCTGTTTTATGGTAGACATCCATTAATACCTGATGTCCTCAAAACTTTTGTAGCTTCATATAAAATGGGAAATTGAGAGGACCGACTGTTATTCTTTTGAAAACATCATAAAAGTTTCTCTGATATTTTATCTGCTAGTCATTGATCTGTCCCGCACTTCCCACCTAGGAGGTCATTCAAGAACCTTGGAGGTCATCACTTATAGAGATGTCATTGAGAAAATTTCAGTCTGGCTGTATATTGCCAGAAGCACAATCATGTGAAGTTCCCTGAGAGCAGGAAAAGCAATTTGCACAAACTCAGCTTGGGTATTTACCAGAACAGCTTCAGTATACAAGAGTTGAGTTTGTCAAATATAGCAAAGCTAAAACCTGTGAAATATGTCATTTGCATTGCGTCATAAAAATGCATTTCTATGTAATGACTCTACCATGAAAATCATTAAAAAAATCTAGGTGCCTTTTTTTGTATGAGGCAATGATCTGTTCTGTAAAAATTTTGGACCACTCTGGATATTTCATGAAAATTTTGTATGAGCTTTTGTCATTCAATTTATTTCTGTTGCTATAGCCAAGTAGTTTTTATGGGATCCATTGCTAGTAGTAGCCATTGCGATTATTATGGTCTACTACTTAAATCAAGCATGGACGAACCAGGGGTACTTACTCAAAGTGACTGTATTAATCTTATATTTGTAATTCTTTGCCTCCTTCCTACAAAAATTAACTTTTAAAATTATGCCAATAAGACTGAAGGGCTTCTATAGCGATTCGCTGAGCCCCTCTATACTGAAGCTTCACAGGCTCTTACAATGTGCAAGTAGCACTGCCCCTTCCAAATGAAACTGAAACTTTCTCTGCTGCAGATTACATTAAGCAGATTGAGAGGTGGGAAAGTGCTGAGGGAGCAGAGAGGGAGGGCGAGAGTCTGATTTGCAGCCCACTGGGTTTAGAAGCATAATTGTAAAAGCTGATTGGAGAAGAGCAGAGGCCATTGATAACAAATATAAAAAGATAACCACATGTGCCTGGATCTATGAGTAAGGGCCCCTGGTTTATCATGCTTGATTTTGATGGTAGATTTTATCAGGGCGCAAAATATGGTGGGGGTCCCCATTGAATGTAGTCCAGACAGGGAACAGCAATCGCTATATACCACTCCCCAGCAATCACTATGCACAGCGCCCAGTATCCACTAAATAAAGCTCCCCCTTTAACCACTATATTCAGCTCCCCCAGCAACCACTGTATACAGCTCCCCCAGCAACCACTGTATACAGCTCCCCCAGCAACCACTGTATACAGCTCTGTATACACACTATGCGCCGCCATCTTTGTTTAAACGCGATCGTCTATGGCAGAATAGGACAGAACTTATTTTTCCCTCACTCTGCCTTAGACTAAAGTCAGGCACATCGGCGGTATTCGGCCCACGCCTGAAGAGCCCGGAGCCATATAAACTGTTGCTGATTTGGTGGGGACCCCTATAAGGCCCCTATAATGTAAAACTGTGCATTTATAGTCATTACTATAGCAATCACTTTACATCTTTTCTGCTCCCATACTAATAAGTAACAACCAGTCACGGTAATCAACTGTCATGATATCCAATAGCAGGGACAAGACAGGACACTGTTAGCATCAAGGGTGGACACAGGAGGTGCAGCGTGCAGACTGGATGCAGTAGTTCTACAACAAGCAGACGTGCAAAAGCCAGGCGAGCAATCTGGCTTTTGCAGTAGTTCAGCAAGGTAAATCGCAGGAGGGAATAACAATCCAGAGAAAGAGGTTCCAAGCAAGAGGACTGTCCAAGCAGGAGCCAAAAGACAATGCTCAAGCAATGTATACTGAGCAGGACAGGAAATATATATCAAACAGGAAGTAAGATGGCACCCGGTTGAGACAACATCCACCATCTTAAATGAGGGCAAACTTAAGGGCAAGGCAAACTAGATAGGGAATAGCAGAGCAATACCTGACATCAACTGCTCTTTCTTCCGTGAACATTAGCAACTATGACCATCTCAGTAAAAGCAGAGGTTTTAGTAATTTTCTGGTCCACAGTATTCTTCAGGCTTTGCATATACAGTATGTGCATAATTTAAAGAAGAGGCTATCTACAGCCTTAAAACGCATAGGCAATCTTTAAGTACAATCTAAAGGAAACCTATCATCACAAACAGTGACATAGCTGGGGTTTCAGTATGGGGTGGGGCGTAGGCAACACATTTAAATGGGCTCCCAACTAAATGTTTTTAACTGCAAAGGAAAATACGGGTCATTTACTAAGGGCCCGATTCGCGTTTTCCCGACGTGTTACCCGAATATTTCCGATTTGCGCCGATTGTACCTGAATTGCCCCGGGTTTTTGGCGCACGCGATCGGAATTTGGCGCATCGGCGCCGGTATGCACGCGACGGAAATCAGGGGGCGTGGCCGAACGAAAACCCGGCGTATTCGGAAAAACCGCCGCATTTAAAAAAAAAATTGTGTCGCGAAAATTTCACTCACCTTCATCCTGGATAGGCCGGTGTATTTCGAGGCATTCCAGCGAACTTCAGCGCAGCAGCGCCACCTGGTGGACGTCGGAGGAACTGCTTTGATGAATCCCGGCCGGACCCGAATCCAGTGCAGAGAACGCGCCGCTGGATCGCGAACGGACCGGGTAAGTAAATGTGCCCCTGTGTGTGCTATCAACTCTGCCCTTTTCATAGCACACACAGCGTTCTTCTGCTTCAGCCCAGGACCTAGGATAGCGCATGTCCTGTGATGCTTTTATAAAGAGGTCAATAGTGTTACTTTGTGGTCCCAGCAGGGGCAGGACGAGGAAATTTGGTGCTAAAGGCATACAAGCAAAATTGCGCCAACCCCTTCCCCTGTAAAATACCCCAGCCCCCTATTGAGTGGCCCCCACGCTTGCCCCAGCAGTATTGAGTGGCCCCCATGCATGCTCCAGCAGTATTGAGTGGCCCCCCACGTGTGCCCCAGCAGTATTGAGTGGCCCCCATGTGTGCCCCAGCAGTATATAGTGACCCCTACACATGACCCAGCAGTACATAGTGACCCCCAACACATGCCCCAGCAGTATATAGTGACCCCCTACACATTCCCCAGCAGTATATAGTGACCCCCTTCACATGCCCCAGCAGTATATAGTGACCCCCAACACGTGTCCCAGTAGTATATAGTGACCCCCAACAAATTCCTCAGCAGTATATAGTGACCCCCAACACATTCCTCAGCAATATGTAGTGCCCCACACATGCCCCAGCAGTATATAGGGACCCCACACATCCCCAGGAGTATATAGAAGCCCCCACACATGCCCCAGCAGTATGTAGTAGCCCTTACATGCCCTAGCAGTATATAGTGACCCCCTACACATTCCCCAGCAGTATATAGTGACCCCCTACACATGCCCCAGCAGTATATAGTGACCCCCAACACATGCCCCAGCAGTATATAGTGACCCCCAACACATTCCTCAGCAGTGTATAGTGACCCCCAACACGTTCCTCAGCAGTATTTAGTGCCTAACACATGCCCCAGCAGTATATAGGGACCCCCACACATCCTCAGGAGTATATAGAAGCCCCCACACATGCCCCAGCAGTACATAGTGGCCCCCACACATGCCCCAGCAGTACATAGTGGCCTCCACACTATATCCCCATTATCCCCCCCAAAAGCCCATTATATAGTAGGCCCCGAACATTAGGCGACGGCATCTGGGTCATAGAGATAAGCCCTATCTGTGACCCAGCCACCGTCACTGAAGCAAGGACGTCAGCGCCTGGGCTGGACAATGGATGCAGGCAGCCATTGTACCGCTGCCTAAAGACACGCACATCGCTTATCGTTAATGAGGGACAGGACAGGGCCCACAGAGTGGGCAGGAGATCACCAACTCTTTGTCCAGACCCTGGGCCCCTAGAGGCCCATTGGGCAAGGAGCACTCCTGCCCCCGTCCCCCATAGCTACACCACTGTGTAGATCAGAAATCTACTTAGTAAGGTAGATCTGATGTAAGTTTGTTAGTAATGTGCTGAACCTACTTACCTATTTACCTGATCATAAAACTGTTTCTAAGCTAAGCTTTATCTAGCTAATATGCTAATTATCGGCAGAGGCTACTGGGGCATGGAGTAGCCATTCCGGGCAGTGAGAGCAAAGTCTACTCAATGCGCCAGTAGCCTCTGCCAATAATTAGCATATTAGCTACATAAAGTTTGACTCTTAGAAAGTTTTACCCTGCCTGTGATGTCACTGAGAGGGGTAGTTTCTCATATCCCCCATCCCTTCAGAGAGGTACAGGATGAGTCTGTGGTTCTATTAAAACCCTATAACTTTTGATTGGAAGATGGCACAATTGAGCCATTGCTTTCACTCACCAGGGTACCTTGCTATCTTTCACCCCATACCAAACTTGGGGTGTCTAGGCCTAACATTAGGGGTGTTCTGCATTTGGATGGGTTCCCCTGTAGCTAGGCTTTCGATACTCGGGCCATGAGGGTTTCTAGATCCCTGTAACTGGGGACCCATAATTATGAATTATGCCCCAGTTATGGACAGCTATTGATTTTTTTAGTGCGAAAGCAACACACAGGTCTATTTCTTTGATCTCTCCTTTCCCAGAGATGAGCTAGCAAAGGTGTGATTTTTTTCACTTGGGGTAGAGAAGCTTCCTCCTAATCTTTGGTCATCAAGGAATCTCCTGGGGTGTTGGCTCCAACTAGCCTTCCTGCCAGTTGTATACTTAATTAGCATTTGTTCTGGCAAATGGAGTCTCATAACAAAGTAATAACATTGACAGGATACAATGAAACAGTTGGTACATTATTGTCGCACCTCCCTCTGTAGATTTAGAATGGGATTTTGATATTCTTGCCAACTCTCGCTTGGGTGACAACTCCTCTGTGTTGTCATACCTGCCCTTCAGGTGCTGGAGGGTGAAGTCATACTGCTGTAGCGCTAGACCCCATCTAAGCAGCTGCAGTTTCATTAAGGCCACAGAATGGCCAGACATACTATTATTGTGGTGGCATAGGCCACCTCCACAGGTAGGAGTTTCCTACTCAGGGTTACTATTCCGTGTCCCCCCACCTGCTGTCTATCCAAGCTATTGCACCTTAAAGGGAACCTACCACCCCGATTCTACCTAGGTAGAAGGGGTGGTAGGTGGATGGATGGGACGTGAGGATAGCCCTTTTTTAGGCTAATCCTCACGTCCCGGGTGTCTATTACAAAAGTTTATCACATGTATATGCAAATTTTTTTATGCTGCTACTGGGGCGTGGAGTAGCCGGACATGAGGCTACTAGTCGCGGCCATTTCACGCCCCAGTAGCCGCGCTACTCCGCCTACCAGGAAATCTTCGTCCGTGTCCCCCGGCTACTGCGCATGCGCAGTAGTTCCGGCCCCGGAGCCACGGCCGAAGGCCGAAGGCCTGCTTTCTGCGCATGCGCAGAACGCAGGGGACGCGGACGAGGGCGTGCAGCTACCAGGAGCTGCTCACCGAAGATTTCCTGGTAGGCGGAGTAACGCGGCTACTGGGGCGTGGAGTAGCCGCCACTAGTATATACATGTAATAAAGTTTTGTAAAAGACACCCGGGACGTGAGGATTAGCCTAAAAAAGGGCTATCCTCACGTCCCATCCATCCACCTACCACCCCTTCTACCTTTATAGGTAGAATCGGGGTGGTAGGTGCCCTTTAATTATTCTTTTCTGACGCTTGCCCAGTTTGATTGTCAGACTGGCTCTGGGACACCTGTAACAGACATGTCCAGTGATCCCCCAAATCTAACAGCACATGGTAACGCCATCCAGGTAGGCAACCGTTGAACCTTCAAACTCGTTTATTCATTTGTTCGTAAAGGGACTAGTGTTTTGGTTATGCCACTGGAAATGACTTTGGACTCAGAGTCCACTATCAAAATGTGTGAACAAAAATGGGGAAACATTTCTAAATTCCCAACAACCGGGCCTCCTCTGTGCCCCCTCCCTCTTTTGCTGATACCACTACATTAGGGCCTTCCCTTCTCTTTCCCTGACTATGTGATCTGACCTACCCTGCAGGTCTGCTGGTGTGTCTGTGTGTGTCATGGCTCCCAGGACCATTACAGTCAGGTTATCTCCAGAGTGCAGGCCAGCCTGGGACAGGTGAAATCCTGACTCTACAATGGTTAAAGACAACACATCATTACTGACCTCAGCTACTAGTGAGCAGCTGTCAGTCTCCTCTATTTCTTCTGTAACCACAACAGCAGAAGGCTCCAGCCTCACAGACCAGGTAGGTTTCCGGGACAGTCTGGCTGCTGGTTACAGAGGAAATGGACACATCACACTCTCTATCCTGGGGCAGAGCTGTGGGAGTACACATACCCCAATCCACATGAACATTAATCACATTTTCTAATGCTATGAAGTCACTGGCCTCCACACTACTGCTAGACAGACAGACATCTATGAGAGGTGAGGGTACATTCAAATTAACAGCAATGTTGGAAGCTGGTCTCCTGCCGACTTGGGTGAGGTACAATGGTGTCACACCAGAAGCTTTGTGAACAATGATAGAGCAGTTGACAGGGGGTTTACCCCCCTTCCATCCTGTAGCATCAGGCTTCCGTGCCTTGGGCACATTTGCCAACTGGACAGCCTTTTCCAAGGTTTTGGGTTCCCGTTCACAAATAAATGGTTTCACATCTGCGGGACAGGTGTGGATGCTATCTTCCAGGGTGGTCACACCTCATCCTCTGGACCATTGTTTAAACAGAGTCTGTAATTTGTTGGTGTTCTCTGCATAGCTGCAAAGCTCTGCACCCACACACTTTACAGTCCACAAACGTTCTCCGTATATATCTCTGGCATGAGATTAAAACTCTGTGTCAGAGCCTTCTTGATAGCCTCATAATCGTGCTCCACAGAGATAGGTAAGGCTACAAACGCCTCCAGTGCTTTGCCTTTAAGTACAACCCTCATTGAGTCAATCATGAACTCTTCTACATTCCTAACTAGTCTGTCAACAGTGAGGCCCTCTATTTATTAGTTTTTCCAAAATTCAGTAGATGATGTTTTTGTCTAGAAGCATAAAACCATCTCACTTGATGGCTGGATGGATAGACATTTAAAACATCTCTCTAAATCTAGCTATATATCGGTGTAGGTTGTGCAAGGAAATGTGGAGCTTTTGTCACAACCCATAGGCATGTGCTTTGTGCCTAGGGCAACACCATCTGTAAATACAGGCTGAATCTGAAAAAGAAGAATTATTTCCCCCAACATCTGTGTGAAGAGACCTTTGCATAAACCTGAAAACTAATTTTGATCATTTAATGTCCAACATTTAACTATGATGCCAATTTCTAAAGGATTTGACTTCTGTCAGACTGGCTGTGCTAGGCACAGTGCACCTGAACTTATGCTATGCCTGGGCTGGAAACCGGGTGTAGCACACGGCTGGCTGGAGAAGGGGCTGCTCCTCACTCCCCTTACTCCATAGGGAGCTGTGCAATTGTGCCATATTTATGACAAAAGAAAGAGCATGGTCTACCTTTTTTCGGGCTGTCAGCACGGTACAGTGACGTGTGTTCACACCATGGTGGCCGTATGCCATGGTGGCTAGCACATGGACACCATATACATTTGTGAGCATGGGGCCTTTCACTGAAGGTTAAACTTAATATATATATAGGATATTGATGCGGGTGCAGTAGGGGAGGATATTACAAGAAGTCTAGGCTTAAAAAAAATAAATTGATAAAGTCAAAAGAACAAAAGTTTCAATATTTTTTCAAGTCCTTAAAGTGTAACCGTCATTCTGAACAAAAAAAATAAAATAAAATAAATAATTCTACTCCAGGTGTCCCTGGGAATTATTCCTCAAAATATTTCCCCTCTCGGTCCTCATTTGGTATCTTTTTTGGCCCATAGCAACCAGGGTTTCCAGCTCTCAAAAACCTACAATCTATCTATCTATATCTTTTATTTATCTTCTATCTATCTATCTATCTATCTATCTATCTATCTATGTAACACTCCAGAACAGCACATGAGGGCACAGCACATGAGGGCACAGCATGAAGACTTGGAGATTGTCTCCTGCCACTTCCTGCTGTGTGTGAGGTGATGGGGGAGGGGGGGCTGCTGTTTCTGTCTGTGTGGATTATGTGTTTATACACAAGTGTAGGGGAAGTGAGGGTTTCTCCCTGCACATGATTGCTGCAGCACTGAGCCATGAGATAATCAGCTGTGAGCAGTGAGACATCAGGTGATCAGCTGTGAGCAGTGAGCTATGAGGTAATCAGCTGTGTGCAGGGAGGGGGATGGGGGCGTGTCTCTTTCCGTAGTCTCAGCTTCTTTATGAAGACAGAATGCCCATAGTAACAGACATATGAGAGATCACTGCCATCTAGGGGAAGTCTGCAGAAACAAGAGGAAGGAGCAAGATTCGGGTAATTAATCCAAATGCAAAAGGGCTTAAAATTACCTGCCCTACAACATATCAAAAGTTTTTTGAAATGATGGTTACACTTTAAATCTTTTCCTGACAAGGTTTTATTTATTTGTAATTTTATTTTAACACAGAATTTGCACCATTCATGGAAAGTTTTCTAATTTCCACGAATACTGGTACATCATAGACTTGTGTGAAACAATAGGTCATTTTCTAAAAACACATTCGCTATAAGCAGAAGTAATGTAATTAACTCTTGATATGGTATATATGTGTCAGGATTTGGGATCCAACGGACAACCGCCGGAGGTGGTACTAGCCGACACTTGGTAGCAGAGTCTAATTGGCACCTGGTCTTAACCAGAACCCGCCACAATTTGGGATGGTCTTGCTGCGGCAGGGTACCACCAGGTTTTCCACAGGTGCAACTAGCCCGCGGTGGCAGCCGAGGCCAAAGTACCTTAATGGAAGACAAACTCGTGGTCGGGTCCAGCCACAGGGTCAGGGCAAAGTGGCAGAGATGCAGGGTCAAGTCCAATCTAGGGTCAGCAATGGGAGGTCCAGGCAGGGAGGCTCCAGTAACACGGGAATGCAGAAATACACAGGAACGCAGGAATACACAGAAACGCAGGAATACACAGAAATGCAGGAATACACAGAAATGCAGGAATACACAGGAACGCAGGAATATCCCTGGGGAGCTGCGAGGCACAAATATCCGGCAGGGAACACATGAAGGGGCTGGTAATTTAACTGGGAAGTGCCAATTATCGGCATACTGGCCCTTTAAAACGCGGGAGCTTCCGAGACTGTCGCTGGAGCCAGGAGAGGTGAGTTCAATGGCGGAGAGGCTCCGGGGGCACTCAAAGGTACACAGGTGCGCCTGCGACCCGGGGTATGGGTCACAGGGGCACACGTGACAGTACCCCCCCTTTGGCCTCCCCCTGTTTTTAGACTGGAGGAACCTATGAAGTAGAGCATGGTACAGGATATCGTCCTCAGCCTCCCACATTCGCTCCTCCGGCCCGAACCCATTCCAGTGAACAAGAAAGTACCGTCTCCCTCTAATTGACTTCATGTCCATGACCTCTTTGACTTCATAGACGTTGGTGGAATCAGCCACAGGAGCAGGAGGAGAAATTTGCTGGGAGAAACAATTCAAGACTACCAGTTTCAAGAGAGAGACATGGAAGGAATTCGGGATGTGCATGGTGGGAAAGAGGCGAAATTTGTATGCCACGGGGTTACATACAATACCTCAAATAGACCCAGACAACGAGGACCAAGTTTGTAGCCGGGGATTTTCAGACAGACCTACCTGGAGGACAGCCACACCTTATCTCCTGAAGAGAAAACTGGAGGGGGCCTGCATCTCCTGTCGGCCTGTGTGTTGATGCGGACATATGCCCGATGTAGAGAATGCCGAGTTTGCTCCCAGATGGACTTAAAAACAGATTGGCCAGAAGTGAAGCTGATGGCAGACGTGGCAGCGGAACAAAATGAGACATTTTAGAGAACCAGTCAGTTACCACCCAAATAACAGAATTCCTAGAGGAAGATGGCAAATCTGTTATAAAGTCCATAGCTATGTGAGTCCATGGACACCAAGATATCAGCAACGGCAGGAGCAGACCTGCTGGCTTGACACGTGACGACTTGTTATAAGCACACGAAGCGCACTAACTCACAAAATCTCGAACATCCTTGACCAGATCTGGCCACCAGTGGTATTGAAATATGAGAGCGGCAGACCTCTGTACCCCAGGGTGCACAGCCACACAAGAGCAATGTCCCCATATCAGTATCCTCTTCCAAAGAGCCGATCGAACATGAGTTTTGCCGGGAGGAAGCTGCCACAGATCCACAGGAGCGGCTACAACTAGTCAATATTACGAGGAGCTGATTCTTCCCCATTGACATCACAGGCACGAAAGAGGGCATCGGCCTTAACATTCTTCTCTGCTGGACGGAAGAGTATCATAAAATTAAAATGGCAGAAGAAGAGGGACCAACAAGCCTTTCGAGGATTGAGACGCTGGGCGGTCTGGAGGTATAGGCGGTTCTTGTGATCCGTGAAGATACAGACTGGATGAAGAGCTCCTTCCAACAGATAACGCCACTCTTCCAAGGCTAGTTTCATGGCCAGAAGCTCCCAATCACCTATGGAGTAGTTCCTCTCCGCAGTGGAAAGAGTCTTTGAGAAGAAAGCACAGGTGAGCGTTTGCCCATTGGGCCCTTTCTGGGGGAGGATGGCACCAGCTCCTACAGAGGAAGCGTCAACTTCAAGCTGCAATGGTACCTATTTTAGATCCGGCCTATGGGACATTAGTCAAACCAGAAGCCAGCATTACTTTTCTTCACCTGTACAGGTCATCTGAATACAGTGAATTTTTTTTTGTTTTTCAATTAACGCTAAATCTCCCAAAGTATAGAAGGACATCATCGTGTCACTGTGCTGTAAACCATTTTGGTGAAAGGCTTATGGGATAGAATTATTATAAAAGGTTGATTTTCATAAAGGGATCTGTTTCGTTAGATGCCATTACATTCGATGGCTTTATGTTGATTTTCAATATAACCGAGGCATTCACAAGTTCCATTGTAATTTGTCTAATTTTACATAAGTACATTGTGTTTTTGCAGCTTGTCTGCAGCTTTGATGGTAGAAATGAAAGATTTCAGATAAACATTATTATGAGGCATATATGAAGTATTCAACAAAGTGATTGAATTTTTTTGAACCAAACTAAGAAATGTGTTCTATTTTCATTACGGCCTTTCATCATCTTGAAGTACAGTATCTTGCACCACTGTCATAATAACGTCTTATCTTCTCAGCCAAGGAAAAGACCAGCCTTGTATTAGAATGTGCAATTTGCTAAGATAAACAAAAGGTAACGGTCTGTATTCATTTTCCTGCCAAGTGCAATCATGAATAAGAAAAATCACTTTTCACACCTTACAAGTGGACTTTAAAGGAGATAACTTCAGTTAGTTTTCAAGGTTATACCTCGAATACTACTACTTTTGAGATGAAAAGAAAAGTGATCAACAGTATGCTTTGTGCTGGGTGTAAGTATTATACTCAACAATAGAGTACATAGCTTCATAAAGGCTATAAATAGAACACCGGTCAAAATTCTATTTGTACATCTCTTTGTACATGTCCAGCTTTCATTCATTTCAAGAATTGCTGTCTTTGTGAGGTGACTGGATGGATATTGTCAAGAAATCACCTTCTGCCCATATCATGCAATATAACCTGCTAAATTTAAACGTTTATTTTGTTTTGATTATGTGGTTTTGTGGTTCTTCGAAACAAAAGACCTTATTGTGCAATATTTGTTTACATACAGAAGAAAATATGTATATGCTTATACTACCAAATGGGTTGCCCATGGTTACAGTGATCTCTTTCAGTTTCCAGCACTACTGGTCTTTTCAGAAAGGAAGTATTTATATCAGTTGATTTTCTGAGTAGTTGTGTCTGAAAGATCGGCCAACTGAGGCCTGGGATTGGCTCAGTGATGAGGTGTCAAAACAGTGTGAAGTCAGCACTTCCAGCCCAACAGGACCAGAAATATATGTTTGTGAATAAGGTGTAGATTTTGTAAGCGAAACTCAGAAGGAGCACAACTTGTTTTGTCGTAGAGAGTGGCAATGAAAAATAGCAATTTGGAACCTGAAAAACTTTCCCCATCTCTAACTTCCCTTCCAAACAACAAAATTCAAAGAAGAATATTGAAAACAAAGTTAAGAGAACATGATCCAACCACATCTGCCACAGGTGAAAAGATCTAAAGTGAAATTCTCCCAGACTTACTAAGATAGAAGTTGTATTACCTAAGCAACAGCGAGCGAGAGGAACTAGAAGTTTACAAAACGCAAGTGATCCACTGTGGTAGGTTTCCTTTAATAGGTTGGTTTTTATAACAAAGCTGTGTTTACTGGGGGAATCAGTAGGGTGTTCCAAAGTAGAGCAGCTTAGCTCAGCAGCTACCTCTGCACTGCAGAGAGAATGGTTATGCATAGAAGGAAAGCTTTGAGTATATTGATAGACAGGAAAAACATTACGTGAGACTCAGAAGTACATTCCCATCATAAAAAAGTGGGCTCTCAACCCTAGGCTAACAACTGTAGTGAGTGGAGACTTAGCCAATGATTGTGTAGTTCATTCCATTAACTTATTGGGGACCTGCTCTGCTATTCTCTGAACTAAGCGACGAGAGCTGGCGGCCACCTCTCTGCACATTTTAATAATAAAATAATCTCTGCTCCATAAATAGAACTGAGACCTCTATCTTATCTAAACATTGTTGAAGTTTCAGATCATTGATTGTTGTGGTTGCAGTTATGGCTTCTGGCCACCATATATTGGGGTAATGCTTGGCCTAAAAGCTGATCGGTAAAAAGGAGGGGTGTCGGCCCCCGATTAATCAATTATTGATGGCCTATTCTGCAAATTGGGGCATAAATATTAATTCCTGGACAGACTTTTTAATGCTAGGACAAGAGGGAGACTGTTGCTGATGTCAGAGGAACAATTAGAAACAAGGGTTGATTTGGCTGCTTCAATCATGACACTTTGGTTGTTCTGTATTCCAGGAAAGACAAAATGAAGGGTCCATTTTTGTTTATCAAATTCAGTAACAATTAAGGAAAAACAATATGTGATGGTTTTTTTACTGCTTCTAATGTTGCCAGATTATAAACCGTCCAGTGTTTATGTACATAATTTATTCCTGCATTTCAGTGGAATAGTGAGTTTCTTCTGAATAACTGGAGTTTGTTGATAACGGAGCGTACATGGAATGCAATTAAGACATTGACTAAAAAATGAAAAATCTGTTCACATCCAGTATATACTAGACATGCTGATCCAGCAGAATTACATCATGCATGTTAAATATTCAATCCAGATATACTGCCGGGAGGCATCTTTTCTTATTTCATGTCTAGCTCCATTTCTTTACTTGTTCACTTTCTTGCTGTTAAAGCGCAATATGTGACAGTACATTTATTCCCATTGTGCTTTTTCAACAGAAGATTGTGATCTTTTGCAAAGCCAGTGTACAAAAAAATAGAACTGAAAATGAGAGAAAAAAGGTTGGTTCATCTTCAGAAGGCTTGAGTGACAAAACATGCTCAGGAAGGTGCAGTCATTTGAATGGAAGATACTAGATTTTACCATGAAAATAAACAAGCTATTGTGTAACCCATAGAGAAGCTGTTTATGGAAAGCCATTATTACACCACCATTAAGTTTCTGAGCACACTATGTGTCAAGCTATGCTGCCGTCCTGTCATCTGTTATGAACCTCAAAGAGAGCAAAAATCACAAAACAGTGTCAAGAAGAGGGAAGTTACCATTTATTCCATGGCTGTAATTATTCCTAGATTTGTATCATGGCTTATACATTTCTAGGAGGAAGTAAAATAGAATTTTTCTGTATTCCAACGTAGAATTTTTCTGTATTCCAACGTTTATCCTTGAAATCGAGTTTGCTGCATTATTAAGAATAATTTCTCTTTATCGGAAGCGGAGGAAATGGAAAAGCTTTATCTAGACATCTAATAAGAAATGTAACTGTGTATGGAAAAAATATTCAGGAAAAGCATTTATACAGTAGACATCTTCTCATGCACAAGTATGGAGACAAGAATGATTTTCAAGAAGGCAGATTTTGTAGATAGTATATAATATAATATTTGAAGGCTTTCCAGACTTTTGCATGTGTATATGTACCTCTCAAGCAAAGTTTCTTGCAAGGTCAACAACACTAAAAAAGTGTGTTGTTGTTTTTGATGGGATACTTGTGGCAGACTGATAGAAGAGATTATTTGGTAGTCCTGGAGACAGCATTGATCAGAGGGGCTCAATTTGACATGGTGACATGGCCCATAAGGTATCTATCCAAAATGATAAATTATTTATAAATAGTCTTTTGAAGACTATGCTTTGGGGCCCAATAATTTTAGGAAGCGGAGTCCAAGGGATTACGAGTAATTCACCCTTTAACCCTACACAATGCACTTTCCTTGAAGGCAATACCTAGTTGCTAGACTATCAATAGAATATTTTTTGTCAAAACGGCCAATAAATAAATTATGCATTATACTAGAGGAGTAGGCACCAATCAAAATCAAGTAAGGCAATGTCAAACAGGTGAATACATCCATATGAATAAGCAGGTCAAGGTCATGACTGTACAGATACTTAAAGGGACTAAAAGAATTTAGGGGGAGATTTATCATATGGTAGCGGCCATGCCCCCCTCTTTGCTCTAAAACATCAAGAGCCTTAGGTCAGACATGGCATAGTTTTGTGTAAAAACCAGCAAACGAAAGTTCACGGGCTTTGCAAAAGAACGCAGGCCCTCCACCGGCCACCACGCCCCTCTTCTTGCAGTGCTCAGAAAGCTGGTGTGGAAGCAGTGATAGATCAGTGTAATCAGTGTGCATGTCAGGTCTTGGGGAGGCAGCAGAAGAGGACCCAGGAGCACAGCAGCTCTGAGGAGAAACCTTGCGTATAAGGAGGGGAAAGTAGGATGCCGGGCACAGTTACTCTGAGGCCAATGGGTGGATAGTGGAGCAAAAAGGGGGCATGACAGAGAAACAGTAGGGCTAAAGTATGACACACTAGATGTAATATTAACCAATTTATCTACTAAAATGTATATTTAAATATAGGAATGTTTAGAAGATGAATAATATCTGAATTTAATATTGCTTGGTATTATGACAAAAACTTTGATGCCCTCAAAAAAGGAAATAAGTTTGACCATACACATTAGTTTGAGGCTAGCAAACCCCATCATTCTTAACAAGATCTATTTTTCATGTAAAGCACCCAAAGTCTGCCAAATGCCATTGATATCTCAAATATGTAGAGCCAGTTAGATTGCACCACATATAAGTTAAAAAGTAAAAAAAAACAGCCCCAGGCATCAGAAATGATAATGAAGCCAGACAACTGGATACTTTTCTTAAATTGTTTTAGAATAAGTCCCACCTGAAGCCGTTGTGAAAGAGCTAAAATAGATATGAAGATACTTAGGAACTCCCGTGTTACTATTATTATGATTCATAGAGCACCATCAATTCCATGGTGCTGGAATATACGACCTTACCTGTAAAGCCACACTCTTTTTCCAAAGAACATTTAGCATGACTACCACCAGCGAGTCATATTATTCGACTGATTTCCTTCTATCCTGTGTGCTACGTTGAGAGTGAATTCTGTGCAGATTCTCAGTCCACATGGGAAGATGATGAGACTTAACCTAATTTGCCCTCTTTTCAGAATCAATATTCTCACTCTATTTGTTCTTAATTACATATGTGTTGCCATAGATATGTTTTACTAAATTAATTGCTCAAACAATTTTAGTCAATAACTGAAATATATAAAATTGATAGCTATGAGGTAGCAGGTGAAATGTTGCTTTCAAATGGAGTGAAGGCACTTTACCCGACAGCAAAAGTCATATATTGTGTGTTGAGCAGCCAGTTATAGCCAATTCTAGTTATCAATTTTATAAAATGTGTCTCTTTACCTTTACTCCTGTAATTTGTAAGAAAAATAAACTGTTCACATGTCATGATATCGCCCACAACTGCATAGATACTGGAGGGATGTAGTCGAAATACTACAATTAATATTTTCTAGTCAGATACCTAATGATCCAAAAATATGCATCTTGGGTACTAAGGTTCGAGTAGTGGGTCCGGAATGTATTACTGGAAATCTGTTCAGCCACCTAATGTTGAGGAGTGGAAAATTAGGCTGGATCTCTTTATCACTACAGAAATAAAAGGAGATATGTACATTAGGTAGAAAACTTTCTTTAA
Organism: Engystomops pustulosus; assembly: GCA_019512145.1. Taxonomy (NCBI): domain Eukaryota; kingdom Metazoa; phylum Chordata; class Amphibia; order Anura; family Leptodactylidae; genus Engystomops; species Engystomops pustulosus. Next base: position 41,712,677 of record CM033650.1, read on the forward strand.
GGGATATCTGGCAATAATGGATGAATAGACCATGTATTAGGTAATATTTTCATTATTATTTATTTGTTTTATTACTTACCTTATTTATCTATATATTTAATTTTTTATTTAATTTTACCCATCCATTAGTTTGATCTATTAGGATTTTGAGTTTCACCATTAAGAAAAGTTCCAAACTGTCAATTTATATTAGCTAATATGTGAACTTACTAGTAAAACATTTGGATTCCAGTGCAACAATAATGAAAGAATCAAATTAAACCCCAATAACTGTTTTGAAAGTGGTGTTAAAATATAGGGTATCATAAAGTTTACCTAAGACAAATATATAAAGATAACTAAGACATATATACAAAGAAATGCAATAAATCAAAAAATGGTATTCGTTTTTATAGTTTACAAGAAAATCCATTAAAAATGAACATAATTTATTTTTAAGATGTTCAGAACATGAACACACTAATGCATTTAAATATCTCACCCCAATTAGTTCCCCAAAAGTTATCAAAGATGCTGACTAATGTTTAAGTGAATGATAAACAAATTAAAAGTAAATTAATAGGAAAAATAAATATTTTTTTAACTGGAATAGAAAATATAGTATAGTTGAACAATTATTATGGACACAATATTTATCTTGTACATAGCGCAATGGGGCTGATAAATTCAGTATATTATTAGCTCCATTGGCACCAGATGTGGCAGAATTATTAAGAGGTTTTTTGGTAAAGATTATAGTAAATCTGATAATAATCCCAGCCTTGGTCTGCCTTGTTCCATCCACTTTTTCCATGAAGTAGGCCCGAAATTACAACTTTTTTGCAACTGTTGTGCAAATCACAATATTTTGGCACCATTCTGCTTGTTCAATATGTTTCATTTTATTTTAACACCTTTTGTTATATATATTTTTTTTAATTATTTTTTTTATTATATAATGTAATGGGGATGGGTGAGGTGCACTTCCTTCTCCACCTGGCCATGTGCTTTGCCTGAGCTCCAACCCTGTGAAGCACATTGTCCTGTGCATGAAGCCTTATTGTTGGCCAAATCTAGTATGAAAGGGTACACAGAGATAAACTCTTGTGTAGATATCACGTTTCTAGTTGTCAGAGATGTTTAAAGGAAACCTGTCAGCTGAAAGTGACCTAATAAACCACTACCAGTATTTTGCCAAGCAGCTGAACACCTTCCAGATTCTGTTTCTTGAAGTCTGATGCATGATGTCAATCACAGAGGAGGAGGCGTTCTGAGCTGCCCACCTTCAGTGCTAAACTCTTGACTTTATACACCGATTTACTCACTTCAAAGTTGATTTTCTGTACTTACAAGGAAACAAAAACTGGAAGGTGTTGCATTCTTTGACACTATTTTCTGGCAAAGCAATGACTAGTGAAAATATAAATGACAATATCAATATCATCCAGTGAGAAACTGTATTTAATATTGCAGTTATGTAATGTAGTTATGCATTTGATCTACATTTAGCAATGAACTTTTTTCCAAGAGCTTTAGTGGCAAAATCAATATGATTGAATGAACAATTCATCTGGGAAAAAGTAAAGTACTTATTATACACTGCGGTCTGTCAACTATCAAAACAAGGAAGACACATTAGATTTATAGTATGAATGTCCGTAGGTGGGGAGAGGGGGCTAATTTGAGTTATTTTATACATAAAAATATTATGTTTAAAGTTAATATGCCATTTATTCATAACTTTATGGTTTTGAATATATTTGGCTTTTTTTTTACTTTCTGTTTGTCATCTGTGTTACTTCCAACATCATAGCATTTGTTATATTTTGTTTTTTTAATCTTGTCAAAAAAACAAAAATCAAGCCATGGCAGTTAGAGATGAGCGAGCACTAAAATCCTCGACTGCTCGTTACTCAAGTCAAACTTTTCCCGATGCTTGGAATAACGAACCCCATTGAAGTCAATGGGAGACTCGAGCATTTTTCAAGGGGACCAAGGCTCTGCAATAAAATGTGTTATTTTATTGAGAAATAAGGAAGTCAGTCCTGTTTATTCGTTTTTTTTATTCAATGGAATATTCGCGGAACTTCAAAAAGGAGAATGACCCGTGTTAAACATCTGCAATGTGTTCTTCACACATATTGTTCTTCACATACTATTGTGAAGAACACCTTTCTGCACTAATGTCTTCTGATAAGTTAGCAGATGTATGGAAACATCTGCAATGTGTTCTTCACTGGCGTAATATATTGGTTATTCCCAGCGTTTAACCCCTTAAAGGAAAATAGCGGCCAAAGTCAATTAAAAAATTCAATAGAAAGTGATCAAAAAGCTAAAACTGCAAGCATGGAAAACATTAAAAGTCTCAAAAAAATGACATTACACACAGCTCCGTACACTTAAATATAAAAAAGTCATTAGTACCAGAACACAGCAAAATGAAGAATTTTTTTTTTACAGGAGGTTTCCATTTTTGTAAATGTATGAAAACATAAAACCTATATAAATTTGAAATCCCCGTGATCTCACCGACTTAAAGAATAAAGTAGACACGTCATTTGAGGCACTCAAATTTTCCAATTTCACTATATTTGTAATTTTTTTACTGCTTCCCAGTCCATGTTATGGAATATTAAACACCATCACTATCAAGTACAATTTTTCATGTAGAAAACAAGCCACCACACAGCTCTGTACACATAAAAATAAAAAAGTTATGGATTTTTAAAGTTGGGGAGTGAAAAATGAAAATGCAAAAATCAAAAAGGGCCTGGTCGTTAAGGGGTTAAGAAAGTAGTTTTCAGATGGCAGATTTTCTTTAGTTTTATAAAAAAGTGCATAAATTTCAAGATATCTACTAATTGTAAGAAAAGGAAACAGAATGAGCACATCTCTGACTGCAGATACACAGCATACAATATCTGTTAAGATGTAGTCACAAGCCGCACTTGCATTGCTTTTAGAAACACAAGTGCAGGGGCGTTCGCATATGCATTTCCATATAAACATTAGTGATCTGGCCATTTTTTGGTATTTTCATTTCCATTTTTCACTTACCACCTTCAAAAATCTATAACTGTATTATTTTTACGCACAAAGAGCTCTGTGATGGCTTGTTTTCTGTGTAACAAATTGCAGTTTGTAGTGATGGTATTTAATATTCCATGCTGTGTACTGGGAAGCAGAAAAAAAATTCCAAATGCAGTGAAAATGGTGAAAAACACATTTGCGCCGTTTTCTTGCTGGCTTGGATTTTATGGCTTTCCCTGTGAGCCCTAAATGACATGTCTACTTTATTCTTTTTTAGAGATGAGCGAACATACTCGTCCGAGCTTGATGCTCGTTCGAGCCTCAGCGTACTCGTAACTGCTGGTTGCTTGGACAAATATTTCTCCCGCTGTTTTAATTTTTGGCGGTCAGAAACAGAGCCAATCACAAGCCAGGAGACTCTGCAGTACACCCAGCATGACGTGGTACCCTTACACGTCGATAGCAGTGGTTGGCTGGCCAGATCAGGTGACCCTGGGATAGACTAGCCGCTGCCCGCGCTGCTCGGATCATTCTGTGTCTGGATGCCGCTAGGGAGAGAGCTGCTGCTGGTCAGGGAAAGCGTTAGGGTGTTCTATTAGAATAGTGTTAGGCAGGAGTGATTCAACAAGAACCCAACAGCCCTTGTTAGGGCTACAATAGCGTTATTCTTAATTTTTTTTTTATTTGCTTGTGGCTGGGCTTACTGGCACTAGTAGTGCAGCTACTACCATATTGTGATGAATTTGCAGGGAGACTTGCGAACGTTACTTTTGGCTGTGAAGCGTGCTGTACGTACTGTGGGAAATGTCCATTATAACAATCAAATTTTTTCTACTGTAGTTGAACGGTTGTGCCTGCTGCTGTTTAGCAAGCTAGTCTCCAGAAATCCCAATCCACATTCTTTCTGCCAGTGAAGCGTACTGTACGTACTGTGGGGTGGGAAATGTCCATTATAACAATCAAATTTTGTCTACTGTAGTTGAACGGTTGTGCCTGCTACTGTTTAGCAAGCTAGTCTCCAGAAATCCCAATCCACATTCTTTCTGCCAGTGAAGCGTACTGTACGTACTGTGGGGTGGGAAATGTCCGTTATAACAATCAAATTTTGTCTACTGTAGTTGAACGGTTGTGCCTGCTACTGTTTAGCAAGCTAGTCTCCAGAAACCCTGCTGCCTCCGCATGCCGTCCCCTATAGTGTCAGGGTCAATTATTGGGTGTTTTAGATGCTACCTCGCCTTACTCGGTCATCGCCATGCTGTTGCCCATAATTTTGGCATAATGGTACGATTAGGCAGCCTCAGAGGCATCCATGCATGCTGCCCCTGCTGTTTCCTGTCCATTTCCGTGGTGTTTACATCATTTTCTGAGATGTCTAGGTTTTTGGCCAAGCTTCCCTGTGCAGAGCCTTGGTCCCTTTGAAAAATGTTCGAGTCTCCCATTGACTTCAATGGGGTTCGTTATTCGAAACGAGCACTCGAGCATCGGAAAAGTTCGTCTCGAATAACGAGCACTCGAGCATTTTAGTGCTCGCTCATCTCTATTCTTTTTGGCAGTACGATCACAGGGATAACAAATTTGTATAGGTTTTATAATGTTTTCATACATTTACAAAAATTAAAACCTCCTGTACAACATTTTTTTTTAATTTTGCCATCTTCTGGCGCTTCAGTGTGCAGAGCTGTGGGTGGTATCTAGGGAAAGGGGGGATTTTAATTTTAAGTTTTTTTATTATAATGTTTTTTTTATTTTTACTTTAACTATTTTTCAGACCCCCTGGGGTACTTTGAGCCTAGGGTTGTCTGATCAATCCTACCATATACTACCATACTGCAGTTTGGCAAATTGCACATTGTAATGAATGGGTTAAAACGAGACAGCCTCGGCTCTTTGAACGATGACGTGACGATGACGAGGAGCGACGAGGAGTCACCAAGATAGTGGCGCCCATGCATTGCCATCTTTTTGAAGCCACTGGCTTTGCAGAGGATGTTACCAATAAGTCTTTGCTGCAATATTGTCTTTGTTTAATAGTAATCAATTGGTAAAATCAAAAATGTTCTTTTTTTTGCTCATTGATGTACACTCTGTACTCCAACTGAAATATCACATGGTCATAAGTATTCAGCCCCTTAGCTAAGTATTGCCTAGAAGCACCTTCTGAGCTTGTACAGCCATAAGTCTTCTTGGGAAGGATGCAACAAGTTTTTCACACCTGGATTTGGGGATCCTCTACCATTCTTCCTTGCAGATCCTCTCCAGGTCCCTTAGGTTGGATGGTGAACGTTGGTGACGACGGCCATTTTCAAGTCTCTCCGGATGATGATCAAGACAGAAAAGATGTGCACCTAAAGGGGCCTGTTAGTGCTAATCAGTTGCTATGGCAGCTTACAGTCATCAAGACTAATGGGCATGCCACGGATAGTGATCTCTAATAGGCTCTAATTATTGAGATCAGCAATAAAATGACTGACTGTATACTCTAGTACAGTAGTATTGAAGTATATAGCTTAAGAAACCAGACCCTAAAAGTAAAGTAGCCTGCATGGTCTGAAATGATAGTAAAAAAATAGATACCTATCCACTATTAGAAAGAATATGAGCACCAAGGTTTACCTTGCAGGGATCCCCCCACTCTTGAGAGAGCTCTAACACTATCCACTCAATGGTCCTTTCAAAGTAAAATGGCTCTTCAACACCTACAACTACAATTGATCTCTATTAGAGATGAGCGAGCACTAAAATGCTCGGGTACTCGGTAACCGAGACACCATGACAGAGAACACTTTTTCACTGATGCTCGAGTGCCTCGTCTCGAATAATCCGCGAGCCCCATTGAAGTCAATGGGAGACTCGAGCATTTTTCAAGGGGACCAAGGCTCTGCACAGGGAAGCTTGGCCAAACACCTGGAAACCTCAGAAAAGGATGGAAACACCACGGAAATGGACAGGAAACAGCAGGGGCAGCATGCATGGATGCCTCTGAGGCTGCTTAAATGCACCATTATGCCAAAATTATGGGCAACAGCATGGCCATGACAGAGTGACAGAATGAAGCTAGATAGCATCTAAAACATCCAATAATTGACCCTGACACTATAGGGGACGGCATGCAGAGGCAGCGGCAGCAGCGGCAGGCTAGAGAGTGGCATGGCGACATACCCTAAATGGACTCAGGCTTCAAACAAATGGGTGGCAGAGAGGAACCAAAGGAGGTGAGCAAGAAGCGCTGAAATTATTTCCTCTGTGAACAAAAGGTTGACGGTATATTTAGTCGATAACACAGCATGGTGGCGACATAGTGACCAAGTTCCATAACGTATCTGGTGAAACACCTGAAAAATGAGCCTGACACAGCTCGTTTGATAAGGGGACGACATTTGGAGGCAGCCATGGAGAGGACTGCTGTATGCAAAATTGTGAAGCCATTCTGGTCTAATATTTAAGGATTTACTAAATGCATAATCTTAGGATCAAGTTCTCACACAAGGATGGGTGGCCTCTTTGTCACTTTAGTTCAGCAGTTGAAGACCTGCTAAGGTCCTGGAAGGAAAACTTATATGCATGACGTTGAGAACTTGAGCATTTTTTGGCGGTGGTCCTGCTCTTTATTATTTTGCAAGGGCAAAACTTGGTTGAAGATTGCCCATTCACAGTTTTAGGCCCGGGTGGCCCCCCAAACCGCTGATTATAGTCAATATATTATAATCCCACTTTAATATGACAGCGTCCACATCCCCCTATATTATCATGGCAGGGAATGCACAATTGAGAGTAATTTTCAAGAATCTAGTCAGAAGATTAAGTGTGTTGTGTAAATTGGTATTGTATCTTATCGTTCCAGTAGGGAGAAAATATATGCCACCTGTGTGATTATATAGCCCAACTGATAAGCTTCTTGCGGGTTCGGTTTCTGGGTAAGGACGGAAGTTCGCGTTGAGATTGTGATCCGCACATATTCATGAGGCTCTCCAAGGCGGAGTCACGGCTCTTCCAGAGGCGGTGATGGAAAAGTGTGTATCCTTGTCTTCAATGAGGCATTTAATTCATTGTACAGCATACGCAAGTACCCGGTGCGATCTGCCAATCCTGGGACTCGCAATCCGCGCTCTTGTTGAGTTTTATTCCGCGGGTCATGTCCATATCATGTAGCCCGTACCATACGGCTCTAGAATAACCCTTCCAGCCCGTACAATTGTATGTTCCCTTGGTACCCCGAGACCTGACAAAATATAGTTATTTCAGAACCCTATATATTTGGGAGAATTGGTAAGCAGGTTAGGAGTCTGGTACCACCTTAAGACTGTATCAGTACACTGGTATTACCATCAAGTTAGGCTCATGGTTAAATGCTCCATTTTCGATAAACTCAGACCAGTCAATTTTATTGTTGGGATACTTGGTTCATCCTTGAAAAATAAGCATTCAAGCTTCAGGCTTCGATTTTTTGTATTTCCATTTTAAAGGGGTGGTTGTGAGTAAGATACATTTCCAGTAACCATTCATTGTGGGGACACTGGGTGCTATAGGGCCTAAAGAGGGGGAAAGAAAGAACAAAGCTTTATGTTGCAAAGCAGACTAAAAAAATACGGACGGTGGTGGGCGACCCGGTCTACGAGGTCATTGTGCAGGGGGCTTATATTTGTCCCCATGTTGAGGTGCAGGCTCTCCACGCCTTGGGCCCTCTTGTGCTTCAGCCGCAGCACCGTCGTGTCATTGTCTCATGTACTGTCTTCGTTAATGTTCCGCGTTGCAGTGTCGTGCACGGAATCTGACCATATTCGAGTCCTGAAGGCTGTGTGTACCCCAGCCTCTCTGTGAAACCTCGCTGAGTCTTGTGGCTTGTGTCCAAGAGAAAGCTTTGTTCTGATGCACTGTTGGGTGTTATAGTGATTGTCCTGTTTGACCCCGATTCGGTTATTAACTTCGTCCATTCCGCCAGTTGCATCTGACCCCCTATTCTGATATGTGTGACACCAGTCCTAACTCCTGCATGTCTGGCTACGATACTGCTGAATTTTCTTCTAGGCCTTGGCCGCCACCAGGACAGAGCCACACCTGTTGGCATGACCTCATGGTCGTGGGGGGAGGGTGGCCCCACGGTGCAGCAAGCCCAATACGCCTGCGGCGGGCTCTGGTGAATGGAAACTGGAGGTCCGCTAGACTCCGATCCCCTGGTGCCGGTTTACGTCATCGTCCAGTGGGTCCTCTACACCTGGAGACCTGGCACTCTTCCAGAAGAAGGGGATGCTGTTTGAGAGAATGCTTTTGTCTAATTGAAACAATCGTCCACATGTTTGGAGGAAAGTTAGCTTTCTTCAGGGCCATTCGTCTAAAATGGACTATAGTACTATACATGAATGACAAATAAAACACAGAAAGAGTAAAATGGTATTGCAGCGGTGATTCATACCTTGTGGGAATTTCGGCCGAAAGTAGATGCGCTGAGCTCCCTTACACCCATGGAGCCCAGAGCCCTTAAGCTATTGGCATATTTTAAAAGCATGTTTCAATAAACAAGCGCCGGACATAGAAAAATAAGACAAGCGTGGATTCTGCCCAGTGGGGGACACACCCCCGTAGTCAGTGTGCTTGCCGAAATTCAATGTGGTAGTGGTCCATTTAAAGGATTTTTTTGTTTTTGGTATTTGCATGAAAGCCTGCGCCAATGCGCCAAAACCCACAGTTTAAAGCGGTTGCAGCCGGAAATTGTTGGAATATCCGACCGCGATAATGTGGACCCGCAAACCCTTCGTAAATGCGTGCCATGCGTTTTAAAGAAAAGTTGAAAGCAAAAAGAAATTGTTAATTCAAGATTCAACCCTGCAAGGCGAAAAAAAAGACCATTTTCCCTCATCCTAGAAACCTTTGGCTCCGGATGGGGTTAAAATGTTGTTAGGTTAAACTTCCTTGATACTTGTTCAGGTCACAGCGTAATAGCCCCCCCAATTGTGAGTAAGCAGGAAAACAATGTACCCATGAACTGTAAGCAGTCTCACACCAAATTGGGGATATGTTGCTTTCTTATTTAGATACATCATTGAAAAGTTCATGTCTTTCGAAATTGTTGAATGAAGTTGTAGCGGAACATTTTCACGTAAAAAAAGAAAAGTACAGTTTTTTTTCTACTAACAAGAATTAGACATAACCGGCACGAATCATGAGACCAAACGTATAAGCAGGACTTATTCAAGAAACAAGCATATCGACTATAAGCTATTGAGAGCTGTGGGAATCCCATACTTTTCTTACAGGTCTCTGTCACGACTTGTATGTTGACGTGAATTGGCTCAAAGTTGCACTTTGACATCGTCCAAATCACGCTAGTAAGGTCTGACGGTTGTGGGGATTGAATCCAAAAGCCATATGGCTTGCTAATTTTGTGTTGTTAAAATAAAGTTTGGAGATTGCAACAATTGCTTTTTCTGCAATATGGATCTGTGGGATTAAGGTGAGTTGTGTGTGGGAGAAAACACTGAGATTCACCAGGTGTTAATATCCAATTGGGTAAAATACGCTAGTAGTAATAAAAATAACTAAGAATTAATAATAACAAAAACAAAAATAAACAGCGAATAACCAGAATGAATGGAAAAAAAGAAAAAACAGTAATTCCTTTTCTAAAAGAAAATAAAACCAATCTATCATGAATTGAAAACTTATAACAATAATAATAATTTAAAAATAAAAAAATCATTAACTGTAAAAACCATAATTTACAAATCTATAATAAATATACAAATAATACATTAACAATCTTGGAACATAAGCTAATAGGCACAGGAATATAAAAAAAAAACAATGTCTAAGTAAATATAAAAACAGTAATAAAAATTAAACAAATAAATAAACAACAGAAAAACAATTACTAATAATCATAATAGAAACTGTACAATTAGAACACATAGAGAATTTGATTTGAAAAAATACATAATATAAATAAATATCCGTTAAATTACTATTTATATGAGGAGAATAATTACTGATAATCACATAGGAAGTAGTTTCAGGTTTTAGAGTTTTAAGTTTTCATCCAAATGGCCCTCAAAGGCGTAAGGGCTGCCGAAGACCGTTTCACTCATATCCACATCCTGAAAAATAAAACCCCCGGCGCCCATCCCATAGCCGGAATTCGAAATATTGTTGTATTGGGACTCATGACTGAGGGATACACTTTCAAAGGAATTGTGCCACGTCAGTTTGGTCTATTAGGATGAGCGAGCCACAAAATGTCGGGTACTCGTTATCGAGACAAACTTTCTGATGCTCGAAGTGCTCGTCTCGAATAACGAGCACCCCATTGAAGTCAATGGGGAATGTCAGCATTTTTCAAGGGACCAAGGCTGCGCAGGGAAGCTGGCCAAAACCTGGAAACATCTCAGAAAAGGATGGAAACCAACGGAAATGGACAGGAAACAGCAGGGGCAGCATGACATGGATGCCTCTGAGGCTGCTTAATGCACCATTATGCCAAAATTATGGGCAACAGCATGGCCATGACGGTGACAGAATGAAGCTAGCATAGCTTCTCTAAAAATCCACAAATGTGATAAAAATGCTACGTTGGAATCCTCTCTCAGGGGACGTTCACACGTTGTGTTTTTTGCTCTATTTTGAAACACATGCAATTTGAAGACCAGTTTGCAAATGCATTTTATAATCCAAATCAGTTAAAGGACGTGTTCACACATTGCGCTTTGGACTGTTTGTAGTTTGAAATGCATTATAACAGTTGAGGGGAGGTGATTTGCCTAATGACATTACTGTTTACATTTGTTAATGCAAAGTTAACAAAATGCATGCATTAACACATTGTTAACATTTGTTTTAGCACCGCATTTACTATGTGTTTTTTAAAAGACAAAAAAAACTTTTATTATATTTTGATATATTTTAAGACTTGTTTATGATTTTTACTGTTTATTTATATCAGTTCTAGGGAAAAGGGGTGATTTGAATTTTTAAGTTTATTTTAATTTTTTTACTTTTTTTACAAATTTTTACTACTTTAACCCCCTAGATTGTCTGATTGATCGTACCATATACCGCCATACTACTGTCATAGCAACCGATCGCCACTCCCCGATGACGCCACGGGGACCATGTGTCACCATCTTTTTCAAGCTACTGACAGTTTTGCCGGCGGCGATGTACGGGATAACACTCCCGATTGGGGCCAGCAAAATGCAGTAAAGACTTACTGGCTATGGAGAGGGCTCTGCCCGTGAGTCCTCTCCATGCACCCGCAGTCGACCAATGACGTGCTATTATGTCACGGGTCGTTAAAGGGTTAAAACACATGGTAAACGTACACAAACTCATGGTTTTCAGTCTGTTTAACACCTTAGCGCTCCGCGCCGTAGCTGTACTGCGCAGCTTCCGACGATTAGCGCTCAGCGCAGTACAGCTACGGCGCGAGCGCATAGGATTTTAGAATTGTCACCACGTCTCGCGACGTGGTGACATCGGGACGAGATTTGGGTGACAGAGGCAGGAGGAGTTCCTGTCTCCGTCACCCGACCAATCAAATTGGTCTCGCCCGCCGATCGCCGTGATTGGCCAGTCAAACCTGACTGGCCAATTACAGCGATTTTGGGCTAAAAAACGTGCTTTTAACCCTTTCCTCTTCCTCCAGCGGCACCATTTTGGTTTGGTATCGCTGGAGAGAGGAGAGAGCGTTACTGTGTGCACCAAAATACACTTTTACACTATAAATAGTGTTCTGATCCTTATCTGATCCCTATTGTTCCCTACAAATTCCCATCCCTATCTGTTTTTTCCTGTGTCCTGTGTGTTCCCTGTGTGATCGCCTTGTGTGATCCCACATGTCTTCCGTTTTTCCCTGTCTGTCCCTTCTGAACCCAAACGCACTTTTCAGTGCGCTGTGTTAGCGTTGTTCTGCACTGGACGCACTTTTCAGTGCGCCGTGTGAATAGCGCTGCACAGAATCTTTAGCAGTCTTAGCAGTAGTTAGTTTGTCTTAGGGCAAGCTAGGTGCATTTGTAGCGCCTTTTTGCGCGGTGCACATAGTTTTTTTTTCGGTGCCTGGTAATATTTTTTTCCAGAGCGCCGTAGGTGTACCCGTACGTAGCTACTTTTTGTGTGTGCCATCTGTGCGACTGGTCCGTGTGGTTTGGTGTGCATTGTCTTTTTTTTTGTGTGCTATCTGTGCGGCTTGTCCGTGCAGTTTAGTGCACATTATTTTTTTTGTGTGCTATCTGTGCGGCTTGTCCGTGTAGTTTAGTGTGCATTATTTTTTGTGTGTGCCATCTGTGCGGCTTGTCCGTGTAGTTTGGTGTGCATTATATTTTTTTTTTTTTGTGTGCCTGCTAGACGGTTTATCCGTGTAGTTTGGTGCACATTATCTAATTTTTCTAGTTCTCTATTTTTTTTTGTGTGCAATGTCTCAGAAGACATACACCGTGTTGGAGGCATATAACATGCTTGCCTCTGACACCGAGTCAGCTAGTGGGGATGATGGTCCCTTTTACTTATCATCATCCTCCTGCTCATCTTCCAGTGACCTGGAAGGACCCCCAAGAAGGCGCCGTAGGGTTCCAGGGACTTCTGCAGGAGAAGTGCCTGGGACTTCTGCAGGAGAAGTGCCCCCTCCTGACGAGTTCTCTATGGTGGGGGGGTTTTTACATCCCACGATGAATTGCGCCTCCCTTTATCATTCCCCTGCACTAGAATTGAAGACTGCCCGGGAACCCAAAAACTCGAAGTGGACGCGAAACTTCCTTTGTGATGGGGAGTGTAGGTTTCCGTAAGAGGGGTGAACTTGGGGAGTGGATTTGCTCGTTCACTGATTGCTGTCTCTGGTCCCCCTCTCAATTCCGCCATTCAGTTCAAAAGCAAAAGACCCCTTAGCGCATTCACAAATTTGCATAATCAATATCCCTCTCAGATCAACCACCCCTGAACATTCAGCAGACCTCGCCCGGGGGAGCGGTAGATCGAGCTTTGATTCCCATATGTGAAAGTCCACTAACTGGGGGCCCAACCCAACAGGGTCTGCTGTCTCCAACTGGAAGAGGAAGCGAACACCTTGGGCATCAGTATCTATAGGTCCTCTGGACAAGATTATCGTAGAACAAATTCCGATTTAAGGTGTGACTGTTAACTGTCAACCTATCTGTATATCAAATCCTTATCATTTCTACTTATTCTTTTGTCCTAAAGCATTGTAACAATACTTCATTAAAGATGGCGCCGGCATCGTGCTCCTAACCTACTCAAACCCTTGAAGCAACTGAATGTCAACCACGACTATCTCTCCTGACTTCAGGGAGTTCTCCCATCAGAGCTACGACGAGCTGGGAATTCTCCTCCCCCTTCCCTTCCTTCCAATATCTATCTAGGTTTTTTTTTGTTTTTTTGTGAACCAAATAAGGTTCTAGCGGTGCCGATTTTCCATGGCCATGATCACATAGTGAATTTAAATCAGCAAATGTTTCGAATTATTTCTAGGATGTGGCACGCATGCTTAATTGATTTAGAACACACATAAAGCCAACGCACACTAAAAAGAGGATGTCGTGAATCCTACTCCTAACCCAGCAGGAAGAAAACTACCAAAGCTTGATAATGCAATCATTTTAACGGAATGTCTGATTATGTTGCGATGAATTTTAATGCTTCCTCATCCTTTCTTCTAGGATGTTAGAGGTGCAGAACTTTAGGTGTCTAATTTTTCTCATTTTCATGAAAATTGCCACAACTCACATTTGAGGGAAAACTAGTTCCAAAGTGACTTTGAAGGCCTAAATACATAGTACACCCTAAATGACCCCACTATAGAAACTTAAAACCCTCAACGTATGTAAAACAACTTCTATTCAGTCCTCTTACCCTTTAATTGTTTCACATGGGTTAAAACAATATGGACCGCGATTTAGACCTAATGGAATTGTGTTGGAATCACATTCATTTCGGCCCAACTGACAGTTTCAGAATAAATTAAATGATGAAAACGCCCTACACGTTTGATGGCCCAATTCCTCCGATTGTACTGATACCACCATATGTGGTGGTCAACTGCTGTCATTGTCGAACGGTGCCGGGCCAGAATGAATGGAGGTCCCCTTCAACCGCAGAATTTGGTCTTGTCACATTGTACTATCCTATCATTTTGTATTTTTTTGGTAATGCAAACATATGAGGGCTTATTTTTTACGGGATGATATACACCTGTATAGTATAATTCCTTTGGGGGTCTCTACTTATTCATGATATTTTATTAACTATTTCAATGGGACACAAACAAATCACAGTTTTTATTTTGGATTTTAGCCATTTTTTTTATCACTACGAGATTGCGTCTACCTCATTTATATAGTTGTTTTTCTTATCTTTGCTAATTTTCTTATCAAAACCAATATTGGAGATATCTCATGTTTTTTACTATTGACATTTAGGGCCATAACTTCTGTATTTTTCTGTTGTCATCCCTGGTTTAGGACTTTTTTTTTGCGAAAAGAGTTGTTCTTTTCAGTTGTATCCTATTTTAGGGAACTTAATCTTTTTTTTGATCACTTTTTAGAAACATGTTTTGTGATGGTTTTTGATGAAAATTGTATATTAACAGAAGTTTTTCGTATTTTTTTTTTTCGTCGTTCACCTGAACGGGTTCATATTGATCTTAGATTTATTGTAACAGATGAAATGGATGTGGTGATACCAAATATGTACATTTTTTCGTTTTTTAGATACTGTAGTATTTGCATTATATTGTGGTAACTGGGGGAGTTATGGACTTTCTTTTATTTATTTATTTAATTATTATTATAAAATGATTTCAAATCTTTTTTTTTTTACTTTCACATCACATATTTTCGCATCCTCAGTTTACATACAGCCGGGGTCTGCCAGGAAGGGTAGAACCCGGCGAGAAGAGGACCGGAAGCCTCGGGTCCTCGCCGGACCCGTGGCAGCGGCATAGGATTCGTATCCCCCGGTAAGCTCCACTTTGTGCACACTTTCACCCCTCTCATTCACACACCTGGGATTGAGTTTTTCCATCCCGGGGTGTTAGTGCCGGGTCGAGCTGTGATATCACAGCCCGACACTGGCACTATACTTGACCCAATGTCCCGAAACTCTTCTCCGACGCGGCGCCATAGAAGGCGTCGCGTCAGAAGAAGTACCCTTAATGACTGAAGTAGTTCCCGTAGGGCGTCTTAGGGGTTAACAAAAATAACAGCATTTCATAGATTAATTCCAACCTTGTATCTAACAGTTTCTGATGTATACATTTTGTTTTCCCCTGGGTTTCAACTGAAAAATCTTCTGTCTAGGCTAGGGTCTGGCATGGCCGATTCTTCTCATGAAAAAGATCCTCTCTGCTCCAGCCCCTCCTCCATTCTAAGACGAGCCACACAAACACCCTTCCTGCTGCAAAACATCACAGCCTAAGCTATAAGCTACAGACAAGAGAAGATCTTTATAGGAGAGGACTGTGTTTTAGAGCTCAGATGTAGCAGAGATGTACTAGAGCTGCAGTGTGTCATTTTGTTGGGTTATATCCTCTCATGGGTCTTATGTAATCTCTCACGCTGATCTGTCCTTGGGCTCTCCTTTCTCTGTGTCAGATACCTAGTGATTGGTCATGAGCAAATAAAGCCATAGCAACAGATCATGAAATGTCTGCTTAGAAGTCCCTGTCCACACTCTAGATCCTTTAACAACTGACCATCAATGAGTGATAGGAGCTAAAACAGCAATGTAACCCGTAAAATTGTAAAGGAAGGGGGTAAAAATTAATCTTTATTGTGTCAACATCACTGGGGGATTAATTTGGGAACTTCCTTTCATAGAGAAGCTCCTTTTAGTGAAGAACATAGTGGCAGCATTGACCTCATCAAGTGGCATTTACCGTATTTTTTGTGGACTATAAGACACCACTTTTAGCAAGAAAAAATCTTGATCTAAAGGTGCCTGCGTCTTCTAGCCATGGTCAGGAGGATTTTCCTGCCAGACCCTCCTTGACCACTGTCATGGATATTGGGGTGATACCGATATAGAGCTGCACCCGACTCCCGAGAGGAGAGCCTCCACCTGCTCTCCCCTCTCCCAGTGTCCCTCAGGTACATAGTGTACAGGACCTGTAGAGATGTCAGAATCAATGTGACTGATAACATGCTTCTTACATCACCTTACTGCTGAGAATGAGGACATGCTGTTCTGGTGCAGGGGTAGATACGGGGACGAGGGGAAGAGGGGGAAGGGAGAGGGGCTTTTTTTTAGGGTGAGAGTGGGGAGGTTCTGTGTGTAAAGCTGAGTCTGTTTGTTGCAACTGTATGGATGATTCAGAGCTGTGTGTGTAACTGTTGGATGATGCTGCTGTGTGTGTAACTGATTGGATGATGCAAAGCTGGTGGTGGTAAATGTATCATGAGCAGTAGTTCTGTGTGTGCTGTGCTCTAGTGCGACAACAAGGGATATTTTAATTGGTGTAAAATATGGTACGAAGAGCTTATAGTCCGAAAGAAGGTATCACTTTATTCTGCATTTTGTATACTGTTCAAATTTATTCATGGAGTGTTTGGTGGCCCTATTACTGTGAAATGTCATCATTGGGGGCATACATATTAACATTTTTTTTTATGGGGACCCGTAACGTAATATACTATTATTCATGAGGGACGATGCCCTGAAAAACATTGGAAATGATCTTTAACTATTGACAAAATTAAGAAATCAGTAAGTGGATCCTATTCCCGGGGGGTAGACATCCATAATAAGAGTCAGATCCTCTTCATATCTACCATGTTTTCCCTGAAAATAATACAGCGTGTATAGTAATTTTTCCTCTAAAGAGGCACTAGGTCTTATTTTTCAGGGGATACTTATTTTTCAATGAACCCCCAAACAAATAAACAACTTTTCCAATTCAACTTCCAAACTCTGAATTTCATGCTGATTTCCTGTGACCTCTATTCCTATTTGAATCATTGGCCTCAATCACTCATACCACTTTCCGTAAATCACCCTTCTGGTCCGGGTTAGCTGCCCCCGTGTAACGCATTTGCGAGTGAATTGTTTTAATGATTTTATTGCCCAACAGCTTGCATATCTAAATGCTCTACTAATGCTAAGACTACTGTAGCACGGGGAAGATCTGTAGCAATGATACCGCTAGGTGTTATTTTCAGGGGGAGCTTTATATTTCAAGCTGCCAAGAATTTGTAATTAGTTCTTATTTTCACTGGGTGTCTTATTTTAGGGAAACCGTGTAGATGTGGACATCTGGAAATAAGAAATATCAAAGTTAGTAATTGTTTATTATGATATTGTGTAGGGAAAACCACCTTATATACACCATATTAGCAACACTAACCATGTGTAACAACAGTAATCAGTTTGCATCTTCTCAATACAAATCCTGGCACATAGGTCCTTACTATGCAACAGAGATACTATGATAGAGAGTCACCGTACGTAGGATAGAATTACAGCTATTCAACCCTGAATGCATGGCTGA
Source organism: Engystomops pustulosus (assembly GCA_019512145.1). NCBI lineage: Eukaryota > Metazoa > Chordata > Amphibia > Anura > Leptodactylidae > Engystomops > Engystomops pustulosus. The sequence continues at coordinate 41,730,165 of CM033650.1, forward strand.
TTAGCTACACACGTCACACTGCAATTTTCAAGTGCTGTTTTTTTGTGTAGCAAATGTGAGTATACTACCCTACAAGAAGAGATTGTAATCTATACCAGGCTATGCTATAATGTGTGGCATTTATCTCTTATCGTTGCAAACACTGTTCAATGTTTAATATGCACATTGGAGGAAAGGAATAAAATGGTAGCGAAGGTCTGAAAGGGAAACCTACTCCCTAGATAAAGTCCTGATGTTGTCATGGGCCCGGATGCCCAGTGCCCATAACCACCAATCGCATAGTGCACATCCCAGTGCTTCATCCCATTGCTCCACGTTCCTCCCCGCATGGTAACCACCCCTCCCCAGCTCCAGTGGTGGTCTCTGCGTCTCCCGCTGAATAATTGGCACTGGCCGTCTGCCTTCCCTGATAAATTCCCACCCCTTTCCTGTGTCCCCTGTCGGACTTCTCTGGTTTCTATGGCCTAAGAGAAAGCTTTTTTCCATGCCCTTATCCTGATTTCCCAGTGTGACCTACATTTCATTCCTTGTCTATGCTCCTCTGAATGCCTGCTTTGAACTATTGCTACATGCCGAATCCCGTGCTGCCTATTCCTCACACCTCCTGCTTGTCCCCGAATACGATTCTGCCTAATATCTTTGTACCATCACCACCTGCCAACTTGGTCAAAATCGCACCTGTGGAATGACCTCGTGGTACATGCACAGCAGCGCAAACTGCTTTGCGGCGGGCTCTGGTGAAAACTGGGTGCCACTTAGATTCCGGTCCCATGGTTTTTGCTTACAATCATCACGCCGCAGTGGTCGACAGGGAGTCCACTACCACTGTCGCCTTACAGTAAAATCCAGCCATGGATCATGCCACGGTTCCGGCTACCCCGACTGACTTAATCTTACCACCATTGTGTCCGAACCCCGCAGATTGCCACACAAGTGTGAAGCTCGATAAGTCCGGCCATGCTGCAGCAGTTGATTGTCCAATCAGCACATTGTCAGACTCCTATGGCTTCTCCTGCTGTGCTGCTCCCTTTTGCAGCCTGCTGCTGAACTAGGCTTAGGCTATCCATACCTTCCTAAGAGTATGAGGTGGACCCATGTTGTGCTGGGCTTTATCCACCCCGTGCTCCCTGCACATTTGAGCTTATGCCGACTCAATTCATCACAGAATTGTCTAAGGTGGCCTTCATCAGCAGCCTCCTTTCCGGGAAGGCCCTAGCATAGGATACTCCCCTCTGAGACAAAAAATAATACCCCAGTACGCCTAACATCTCCTCCTTCTTCCTGAGTTCCGGTCTGTCTTTGCTTTGAGGAACCTGCATGGGCATCTTCATTTGAAACTGAACTGCTGAACCTGCATCAAGGGTACTCATCTACTAGTGACTATGCGGTTTTGGTTCTGTACCCTGGCCTCTGAGCTAGCCTGGAAAGATGCACCGCTGACTGCATGGAGTGCTCTAGGAGCACGTCTAGAGCGTGCACGTCAAGTTCGACGTTTGCCTTGCTTGGCTCCTGCTTTCCAAAGGCCGCTTCAGTCACCTGCCTTTTGGGGTTGACTTCTGCATGGAACTGATCAGGTGGACAGATTTCGACTGTCTCTCGGAACGTTCCAGGCAACATCAGAGAACCAGGAGGCCTGTCCACTTCCATTCTCACATCCTGTACCTTCCGTTTTGCTCAGCTCAAGTAAGTGTGCTCAGTTCCCAGATTTCTGCCTTCCTGGATTCTGGCTCGCAGGAAGGCTTCATGATGCCTCTCTGGTCTCCCGGCATCACTTTTTCCCCCCCCCTAAGGGGTGTTTTTTCCGCCTCTAGAAGCCTCTGGTTATCTCCTCAGTCAGCGGTTTAAACCCTCTCCGATCTGATTTGCTACCCACTAAGCCTTGTTCCTTCCGCAAGTCGGGGTGTTACATAATTGAGAACTGCCTTTCTATGTTCTACCCCATTCCACGTCTTCCCTCCTGTTGGTCTTTCGGGATTGCAGCTCCATGCACCTGTTCTTATTGGAAGACAGGGAATTTCCAATTAACCAGTCTCGCTACATGGTGGATTCCTCATCCAGCACCAGTCATTGCATCTTTTTTGGGGTCGCCCAGACTCTGGAGGGTTCTCCCAGCTGGCTATCATACCTTTGCGGACCAATCTTTTTGCAGAAGCAATCCTAGACTTTACCACTGCACTGTCCCTACCTGCCGGTGATCTGCTGCCGGGTATCTTCTCCTCCTCATGGACGGTGGTACGCCTCTCTGTGCTTGAACTGTAGCCATGTCAGACTATCTCAAAGAGAGGGTTTCATACCTATCCAAATCCTCTTCTCCTCTGTGACCTAAAAGGATTGGTCACTCCATCCTGTATCACTAACCACGTCTTAACGAAGGTCACCATTAAGACCACTATCCTTTGCCTTTGATCACTGAGCATTTGACCGCATACGTGTAGCCATGTTTTCTCCAACCTGGACCTTCCTGGGGCCTACACCTGATCCGTATTCCCAAGGGTGACGAGTGGGACGACTTCTTTTATAACACTCGTGATGGGCACGTTAAGTACTTGGTGATTCCATTTGGACTGAAATGCACGCAGCCATCTTTCAGGAATTTGTGAACGACATCTTCAGGGACATGCTATAGTACCTGTGTAGTGGTTAATCTTGACGATATCCTGGTTTCTCTGCGAACTTGAATCCTGTCTGTCCACGTATGTCTAGTCCTCAGTCATTTAAGAGCCAATTGCCTCTACACCAAACTTAAAAAGTGCCAGTTCCATCAGAGGAGTCTTCCCTTGCTTGGCTAGCATTATCTCGACCGGTGTCCTACCGATTGATCCGACGATGTTGTCTGTGGTTCTTCAATGGCCACGCCAGTAGGATTCCGTCATACTGAGATTCCCGGGCTTTTTTCCAATTACTACCGGGCAGTTTATAATCGCCCTTCTCCTCTGTCTTGTCTCTCCATTGTTGCGCTCACCAGAGGGCGCCAATCCCCAACCTCTCGCCTCGGCGGCTGAAGAAACCTTCTCAAAATTATAGTTTGCTTTTGCCCCAGCCCCACTCGGCCTAATACTGAGAAGCCTTTTCATCTGGAAGTTTGCTGCCTCCTCAGTGTGAGCAGGGTCATTGCTCACCAAAAAGGGCCAAAAGGCTGACTCCTCACTTGCGTTTTTCTCTAAAGACTATCTTCTCTGCATAGAGGAATATTCCAAGGAGAAAGAGAACTAAGGCCATTAAACTTGCTCGAAAGAATGGTATTATCTTATGGAGGGATTTCACCCCCACCCGGTTCTTGTCTTCCTGTATCAGATCATTACAGGGGCGTAACTGGAGAGGCTGGGCCGCAAGCAATTTCTGCCTGGTCCCCCTTCCACTTAAAAAAATATACATAATGTGTGCCGGCCCGGCTATAGCCTGGCAGGCAGCACTCGCGTGCTGGCTGGAAGGAAAGGTGATCGCAGCTCCCCCTCCCCTCTCCATACGTTTCTTGTGAATGTACCCCTACACTGACATATTTATACAGTACAAGCACAAATTTATATAACTGATACATACCCCTTTATATACTTATACACATAAGTTCTAACACGTGTAATATCCACACCCATATACATACAAGTATACACTTATACACACACACTTTAATCGCACCTCCTAACATTATAACACTAATACAGAGTTGTATACAAACTCACACAGTATATACATACTGTATACACATACATACAGTATAAAAGACCAATACACACATACTGCATTCATACAGAATATACACACATCCAGCAATACACACACATTCAGTATATACAGCATATACATACACACATATGGGGATACACAACACACATCAGTATATAGAGCATATATACCATATATATCACAGCATATACAAAAACACACACATCATATAAAATATATATATATATATATATATAGATATATATATATATATATATCATAATATAATCATATACCACAATAAATACAGCATTTTCATCTATGCATATATACCCGTACTAGTCATATATCACAGTATATTCTATACCACAGTATATAGATATCCACAGTATATGCATAGATACACAATATCACACTATACACAGTAATATGCATATATACACAAGATCCACATATACACCGTAGATGATATACCCACAATATACCCATATACACATTATTACCTAATAGACACAATATACACTATACACATTATCATACACTTATACACAGTATAATGCATATATAACAATATACACAGTATATTAATATACACAATATACATATGACACAATATACACTAATCTACATATATAACCAGAATATACATAACACAGAATATACATATATACACAGTATATACATATATACGCTTAACACAGTATACACCGTATATACAAGCAATATACATAGTATATACACAGTATATACACATATACTAGTATATACACAATATACACCGCATATACATGTATATACACAATATACACAGCATTACCTTATATACAGAAAATATACACAGAATATCATATATACCCAGTGGGGCATTTTATCAGGACCTCTGCGCACCGCCAGTGCGCAGACGGCCCTGAAATAAGCACAAATGCTAGCTTATTCTAGCTTTTGCGATTATTTTTCCCCAATCCGCCACCTTCAACGCCAGTGTGGGCATGAAGGGGCGTGAAGGGGGGCCAGACGGAGTGGTCCTGCTCAGGGCTCTGCTGTCCCCCGCGCCTGCGTAACTCGCTTGCTGCCGCGCTACATTTCCTACTGAAAAGTGGCCGGCTGCGCTTTTTCTACCAGGCCCTGCCTGGCGGAGGTTAACGCTTGCGCTGCTGGCAGCCCGATACATCAAGAGACAGAAGCCTCTTGATGTTATCGGCTGCGAATTTGCATCGGCGAGGCGATCATACTTGGTGGCAGACGAGCGCCACGTTGATAAATATCCCCCAGTATATACTGTTATCCCAGATACACAGTATATCCACTTTTACACAGTATATACACAGTATATACATAGCTGCACAATATATACATTATATACATATATACACCTATAACACAGATATACACAATTATACCTATAAACACAGATAAATACATATGTAAATGACTTCCCTTGTAAGATGTTTTGATGGAGCACCCGCCGTGATGTGTTCCGGTGGGTTGTTCGGGCAGGTGTTCGGGCCTGAGTGGGGGTTGGAGGGGTTGCATGTTCGTAGCACGGGGTTGGGGTGGGTTGAGGGGAGAGGTGCGTTCGCCGGGCGTAGGGCGAGGGGGGTGCGTGGTCGTCAACTGTCCGTCGGTAGAATGTGTCAGGCAGCGGCCCCTGTGCCGCTATGGGGCAGAGGTTTATGCGTGCCACGTTCACCTGTGCCGGCTAAGGGGGGTGGCTAGGAATGTCAGGGAGGTGGAGCGTGGGAGTTTCAGGGACTCTGCGATTCCAGGAGAGGTGGGTTGGGCCGGGAGAGTTGGGCAGTAGCCGAGGGGGGACACAAAGGGAATCTCATGGGCCCGTATCAGCTGCTACGGCTGCTACGGCGGTAGTTACGCCACTGATCCATTAGAATCTCCTTTATCTCCAGACTGCTCAGTGCATCAACCGCTAATTCAAGCCCACTGGTCCTCTTTTCTCCTCACGTTTTCAACTTCTTGATTCATACAATCCTTGATAATGTCAAGGCTTATGCCCTCTATCATGCCCTCTGATGTTCCTTGGTAAGAAGCGGCTCCTCAGCATATTTATTTCTCCACAAGCAACTGGTTGTTGCTGCTCCCCGTGGATAGTCCAGGACAAGCTTTCTCCTGGCAAGACTGCAACTTCGAAAGAGTATATTGACTTGGGACATTGCTCGCGTGTTGCTGGCACCCTGGAGTGCAACGCTCTGCATCCCTCATTCCCGTTCTATTGGTGGCCTGATCTGTGTCAATGATGCCGTGGACTTCTTCTGCACTCCTGTGCTCATAATAAGCCAATCTTGCCTCAAACATCTGTTCTACTAAATCTATTACCGATCCTCAGTCCCCTGGTATCTATGTGGCAATGGACTTCATTGCGGATCTCCATCTACCACTGATACCGTCACTGGTTGGTCAATGACCGGTTCTCCACGATGTCCCATTTTGTACTCGCCAGTCTGCCATCTGCCTCTTTGCCTTGGCACCTATTCTTCACCCACATCTTCCAGCTACATACATCGACTTTCCTGAGAACCTTCGTCTCTACAGGGGATCCAGTTTGTTTCCTGCTTCTTGTCTGGCATTCTCTCTGCATGTTAACTCCAGTAAAGTTGAATTTCTCTATTCATACCACCCTCAGTCCAATGACAATACAGATAGTTAACCGAGCGATGACCCGTCAAGACTACTGGTTCCCTCTGTTGACGTGTGCAGAGTTTCTCCTTGGATTCTGAATCTGCTTGGCTCCCGCTCCCCTTCTTCATTTTCTATGTGACACAGCCTGTCTACCTCTCCCGCTATCGGTGACTTCTGATGTTGCTGCCATGGAGAAGTTGCTCTGAGATTTTTAAGTCCTGATCGGTGCACCCCAATAAGTTTTCGCATGCTTGCGGATGATGGGGATATCAGCTCTTGGGTAGTCAGGCCTGCAGCAAGACATGCCTCTAGCACTCAGGGGATGTTTGCTCCATAAGAAGGGTAATGTAGCACATACAGATGCTGGTAAGTGGGAGATATGGGCAATCTGTCATAAAGACTAGCATACCGAACAGTGTCTTTTTTGCCGGGTGCTCGGGTTCAGCATGTGCGGATCGGGTTGACAGCTTATGGGAGGGGGGCTGTTGAGGAACCCGCGGTCATGGTCCACATTGCACTAATGACAAAGTAGAGGTAGGTGGAAGGCCTTAAATGATGTCAGGGACTTAGGCCATAAGCCCAGGTGCAAGGACCTCAAAGGTAGTTTTCTCAGCGACATAGTACGCGTCACCACGTCCACACCAAGAAAGGCAGTCATGAGATCAGGGATGTATAAGTGGCTCAAAAGTTGGTGTAGGAAGGAGGGCTTGGTTCCTGGAAACTGGGCTGACTTTCTGTCGGCTACAGGCTCTACATTAGGGATGGGCTGGCACTCAATGGGGAGGGTGCAGCTGTGTTTGGGGGAAAATGGCTAGAAAGGTTGGAGGAGTGTTTAACTAGAGACCTGGGGGGAGGCAACTACACTTGTGCAGGGCAAATAGACAGTGTAGATAAGAGGCTGGGAAGAGTCATAGTGCATGGGGGAGGAAGGGGGGCTGAAATATATTGGGGAATAAGAACAAAAGGAATAGGGATAGGGAAAACACATATAAAGTGTAGGTACACAAATGCCAGACGCCTCACAAATAAATGGAGGAACTGGAACTCTTGATGTTGGAGCGAAATATGATATAGTGGGTATCAGCAAGACATGGTTGGACAGTACTATGACTGTGCTGTCTACTATAGTTTTGGTTGTGAGAAACACATACCTTATGGGAAAAGCATAGAGGAACAAGAAAAAAATGTGGCTAACTAGTCTTGTAAGTAATGGCAATAAGCGAGAAATATAAGGCGTTTAAGTGTGCTTAAACATGACGGTAGCGATGAGGCATTTACAGGATTATAAAAGAAATAATCCTCTAAAAGCAGAAAATGCCAAAAATTTTTTTTATTTTTCAAAGTATATAATGTAAGAAAACTAAAAACTGAGAGTGTGGGCCCCTTAGGAATAATATGGGGGTCAATGTGGATGAGATAGGAAAGGGCCCATCTCTGAATGTCGTCTTATCCAGGAAACTCCCCTGGTGGAGACACAATGAGAATATTAAATCTCCTTTTGGAATGTCAACATTAAACCCATGGAAGAGGTACGGCCCGCCTCGCAACCACTAAATAGATAAATCACTCGGGGCCATATGGCATAACTCCCCTGGGTTCTGCATGAACATATGTCTGTGATAGACAGACCGTTTTTTAATTTGAAGATTCCGCGAGGCTGGTTATGTCCCACAGAACTGGTGCATAGCAAAGGTGGTACCGAATATACAAAAAAGATCAAAAAGCATCCTGGAAACGACAGACCTGTGAGGTCTAACTTCCTGTGGTGGGGACAATATTTGAGGGGTTGTTAGAGATGCTATCCTGGAGTAAAAGCTCACTGTGCAACCTTATAACCCAGCTTCAGCATGGGTTTATAGGATCGGTCCTGTCCGACTAATCGATTGGTTTCTACGGGAGGTAAGTTCAAGACTGGACGCTGGGGACGCTGTGGTTGTTGTCTATCTGGACTTTTCAAAGGCATTTGACACCGGTGCCGCATAGAAGATTGGTATAATAAAATGAGACTGCTGGGAATAGAGGAAATAAGTGTAGTTGGGTAAGTCCATTGGTGTAGAAAACGAGGGTCGTCTTAATGCACATTCTCATATTGGGTTGACGTTACCACGGAGTGCCAGCAGGGTCATACTGGGCCCTTCTTTTTAATATTTTTTATTAAATGACCTTGTAGTGGGTTTACACAGTCAAGTTTCAATATTTGCAGATGATACTAAGCTGTGTAAATAAAATACTAAGGCTGATATTTTAGCAATTACAGAAGTTTGTGGAACTTAGGAGTGGGGCAGAGAAATGGTTGATGAGGTTTTAATGTAGATAATTATACAGTTAGGCACTTGGGCCATGTTAACAAAGCATAATATTATTGTTCTAAACAGTCATTACTTGGTAAAACTGGAGCTGAAAGGACTGGGGGTATTGGTGGATGGTACACTTAATTTTTAGTCACCAAGGCAGGCGGCTGCTGCTAAGCAAATAAAATAATGGATGTATCAGAGAGGACTAGATTCTCATGATAAAGACATAGTTTTTGTCTCTTATACAAATCCGCTGGTCAACCACACATGGAATATTGTGTAAATTTTGGGCACCATTGTAAAAAAAAGAATATCTAGAGCTGGAACGTGGGCAGAGGAGAAGCAACCAGATATTAGGGGATAGGGATTAGAATACAATGACATATTACAAAATTTTGGAATTATTCAGTTTAGAAAAAAGATGACTGATGGGGACCTCTTACAATGTACAAATACCTGAATGGACCAGTGACAGGATCTCTCCAAAAGATGCAACTAGACAAAGGTTCTTTACTGTATAGCAGTGAGACGAGGGGGGGGGTGTAGGCACAGGAGTTGTTATGGTGGACCTATGGGGCAGATTTACTTACCCGGCCCATCCAGATCCAGCTTCGCGTTCTCTTGCACAGATTAACCGTGTCCTGACGGGGATTTATGAAGGTAGTTCCTCCGCCGTCCACCATGTGGCGCTGCTGCGCTGACCAATCATCGGAGGCGCCGGATACACTCGAGCTGGACCATGGGAAGGTAAGCGCTTCCCAAGACACTTTCTCGGTTTTTAATGGCGGCGGGTTTTTTTCGCTGAACTAAACAAAAAAAAAAACATAAAAATACGTCGGGTTTTCGTTCGGCCACGCCCCCCGATTTCCGGCGCGCCCATGCCGGCGCCGATGGCGCCACACTCCGATCGGTGTGCGCCAAAATCCCGGGCAATTCAGGTACATCGTCGGCAAATCGAAATATCGGGTAACCATCTTGGAAAACGCGAATTGGGCCCTTAGTAATATGACCCCTAGGCCTGTTCAAGAGGCCTTTCTGGAAAGAAAAAATATCACAGGCTATGGGATAACACCATTTATTTAATTCTTAAAGGTTGACTTGATGGACGTCTTTTCCATCTTATATACTATGATACCTCTGAAAAAAGTCATTTTGGACATACTTTGTCCTCTCTCTCTCTCTCTTCAAGCATCTGCCTGAACCAAGGCCCCGGCTGACAAAAAGCGCAGGCCCCCTCTGATCTTCTCTTCTTGGGATATACCTGTATGCATGTCCTCCAGGTGATTCCTTCCCAGTACAACCTTTGGTCTCGCTTCCTCGGCCATTTGAGGTATTAAATCGCATTAAGGCCTGTGGCTTCAAGCTTCGTTGGGGTGGGGATGAATTATACCTATTGTGTGAGTACAAGGGATACAATGCTGTTTAATTAACAACACCCTTAGCGCTCCGCGCCGTAGCTGTACTGCCAGCTTCCGACGATTAGCGCTCAGCGCAGTACAGCTACGGCGCGGCGCATAGATTTTAATTGTCACCACGTCTCCGACGTGGTGACATCGGGACGGAATTGGGTGACAAGGGCAGGAGGATTCCTGTCTCCGTCACCCGACCAATCAAATCGGTCCCGCCCGCCGATCCGTGATTGGCCAGTCAAACCTGACTGGCCAATTACACGATTTTGGGCTAAAAAAACGTGCTTTTAGCCCTTTCCTCTTCCTCCAGCGGCACCATTTTGGTTTGGTATCGCTGGAGGAAGAGAAGCGTTACTGTGTGCACCAAAATACACTTTTACACTATAAATAGTGTTCTGATCCTTATCTGATCCTATTGTTCCCTACAAATTCCCATCCCTATCTGTTTTTTCCTGTGTCCTGTGTGTTCCCTGTGTGATCGCCTTGTGTATCCCACGTGTCTTCCGTTTTTCCCTGTCTGTCCCTTCTGACCCAAACGCACTTTTCAGTGGCTGTGTTAGCGTTGTTCTGCACTGGCGCACTTTTCAGTGGCCGTTGTGAATAGCGCTGCACAGAATCTTTAGCAGTCTTAGCGGTAGTTAGTTTGTCTTAGGGCAAGCTAGTGCATTTGTAGCGCTTTTTGCGCGGTGCACATAGGTTTTTTTTCGGTGCCTGGTAATATTTTTTTCCAGAGCGCCGTAGGTGTACCCGTACGTACTACTTTTTGTGTGTGCCATCTGTGGCGCTGGTCGTGGTTTGGTGGCATATCTTTTTTGTGTGCTATCTGTGGGCTTTTCGTGTAGTTTAGTGCGCATTATTTTTTTTGTGTGCTATCTGTCGGCTTGTCCGTGTAGTTTTAGTGCGCATTATTTTTTTGTGTGCATCTGTGCGGCTTGTCCTGTGGTTTGGTGTGGCATTCTCTTTTTTTTTTTGTGTGCATCTGTGCGGCTTGTCGTGTAGTTTAGTGCGCATTATTTTTTTGTGTGCTATCTGTGCGGCTTGTCCGTGTGTTTAGTGCGCATTATTTTTTTTTGGTGCTATCTGTGCGGCTTGTCCGTGTAGTTAGTGCGCATTATTTTTTTTTTGTGTGCATCTGTGCGGCTTGTCCGTGTAGTTTAGTGCGCATTATTTTTTTTGTGTGCTATCTGTGCGGCTTGTCCGTGTAGTTTAGTGCGCATTATTTTTGTGTGCCATCTGTGCGGCTGGTCCGTGTGGTTTGGTGGCATTCTTTTTTTTGTGTGCTATCTGTGCGGCTTGTCCGTGTAGTTTAGTGCCATTATTTTTTTTTGTGTGCATCTGTGCGGCTTGTCCGTGTAGTTTGTGCGGCATTATCTTTTTTTTTTGTGTGCTATCTGTGCGGCTTGTCGTGTAGTTTAGTGCCATTATTTTTGGTGTGCCATCTGTGCGGCTTGTCCGTGTAGTTTGGTGCGCATTATCTTTTTTTTTTTGTGTGCTATTCCTGTGTCGGGCTAGATTTGTATCATGGCTTAATACATTTTCTAGGAGGAAGTAAAATAGACATTTTTCTGTATATCCCACGTGAATTTTTTGTCATTCCAACTTTTATCCTTGAAATCGAGTTTGACTGCATTATTAAGAATAATTCTTTATCGAGAAACGGAAGGAAAGGAAAAGCTTTATCTAGCCATCTAATAAGACAAGGAACTGGGATGGAAAAAAATATCGGAAAACGCATTATACCAAAGTTACACTTCTCAGGCACAAGTATGGAGACCAAGGAGATTTCAAGAGAGGGAACAAGATTGTAGATAGTATTATATATAATATGGAAGGCTTTCCAGACTTGTGCAGGTGATAATTACTATCAGACAAGTCACAAAGTTTCTTGCAGGTCAAACACTAAAAAAGTGTGTTGTTGTTTTTTGATGCGGATACTTGTGGCCAGACTGATAGAAGAGTTAATTTGGTAGTCCTGGAGACAGACATTGATCAGAGGGCTCAATTTGACATGGTGACATGGCCCATAAGTATCTATTCACAACTGATAATTTTTATAAATAGTTCTTTTGAGACTATGCTTTGGGGGCGTGCGCATAATTTTAGGAACGGAGTCCAAGGATTACGAGTAATTCACCACTTTAAACCTACAACATGCACTTTCCTTGAAGCAATACCAGTTCTAGACTATCAAGCAATATTTTTTGTCAAACGGCCAATCATATTAAATATCATTATACTAAGGAGTGGTGCACCAATCAAAATCAAGTGCGAGTGGCAATGTCAACAGGTGAATACATCATATGAATAAGCAGGTCAGGTCATGACGGTACAGATACTGTAATGGACTAAAAGAATTTTAGGGGGAGATTTCTTCATATGGTACGCGGCCATGGTCCCCCCTCTTTGTCTTAAAACAATCAAGAGCCTTAGTCAGAATGGATAGTTTTGTGTAAAAACAGCTAAACGAAGTTCACGGGCTTGCAAAAGAACGCAGGCCCTCCACGCCCACCACGCCCCCTTCTGCAGTCTAAGAAAGCGGTGTGTGAAGCCAGTGCTAGAATCAGTGGAATTCATGTGCATGTAGGTCTTGGGATGCGCCAGGAGAGAACCAGGAGCCACAGCAGCTCTGAGGAGAACCTTGCTCTAAGGAGGGGAAGTAGGATGACCGGGCACAGTTACTCTGAGGCAAGGGGGGGATGTAGTGGAGCAAAAGGGGCATGACAGAGAAACATAGTAGGGCTAAAGTATGAACATTTCTAGATGTAATATTAACCATTTTTTACTAAATGTTAATATTCAAATATAGGAATGTTTAGAAGATGAATAATATCGAATTATATTGCTTGGTATTTGACAAAACTGTATGCCTCAAAAAAGAAATAATTTTGACCATACACATTAGTTTGAGCTAGCAAACCCCATCATTATAACAAGATCTATTTTTCATGTAAAGCACCCAAGTGTGCAAAATGCCATTGATATCTCAAATTATGTAGAGCCAGTTAGATTGCACCAAATATGAAGTTAAAGTAAAAAAAAACAGCCCCAAGATCAGAAATGTATGAAACGCCAGACACTGGATATTTTCTTAAATTGTTTTAGAATAGTCCCACCTGAAAGCCGTTTGTGAAGAGCTAAAATAGATATGAAGAACTAGGAACTCCCGTGTGTACTATATTATGATTCATAGAGCACATCATATCCATGGTGCTGGAATATCACCTTACCTGTAAAGCCACACCTTTTGGCCAAAGAACATTTAGCATGAATACAACCACGAGTCCATATTATTCGAGATTTCCGTCTATTCCTGTTGGCTACGGTGAGAGTATGAATTCTGTTGCAGATTCTATCCACCATGGGAATGATGAGAACGAACCATGCCTCTTCTTTTCAGAATCAAATATTTCTCACCTCTATGTGTGTTCTAATTAACATATGTGTTGCACATAGATATGTTTAACTAAATTAATTGCTCAAAACAAAGTTTCGTCATCACTGAAATAGTATAAAATTGATAGCTACTGAGTAGGTAGCAGGTAAATGTTGCTTTCAAATGGCAGTGAAGGCACTTTACACCCAGCCCCCCAAAAGTACTATATTGTGTGTGAGCACAAGGTTATAGCCAATTCTAGTATCAATTTATATAAAATGTGTCTCTTACCTTTACTCCTTGTTATTGTAAGAAAAATAACTGTTCACATGTCATGATATCGCCCACAACGCATAGATACTGGGGGATGTAGTCGAAAACTACAATTACATATTCTTCACGATACCTAATGATCCAAAAATATGCACTTGTTGGTTACTAGGTCGAGTAGTGGGGTCTCGTGAATGTATTACTGGAAATCTGTTCAGCCACCTAATGTGAGGAGTGGAAAAATTAGGCTGATCTCTATCACTACAAAAGAAAAGAGAATATTACATAGGTGAGTAGAAAACTTCTTTAAGGGATTCTGCATAATGTGAATATACGCATGTTAGGTAATATTTTCAGTTTATTTATTTGTTTTATTACTTCCTTATTATCTAGATATTTAATTTTTTTTAATTTATCCCATCCATTAGTTTGATCTATACGATTTTGAGTTTCACCATTAAGAAAAGTTCCAAACTGTCAATTTATATTAGCTAACTATGGGAACTTACTAGTAAAAAAACATTTGGATCCAGTGCAACAATAATGAAAGGAATCAAATAAAACCCCAGACACTGTTTGAAAGTGGTGTTAAAATATGGTTCAATAAGTTTACCTAAGACAAAGATAAAGATAAACTAAGACATATATCAAGAAGCAATAAATCAAAAAATGGTATTCGGTTTGTAATAGTTACAAGAAAATCCAATTAACAATGAACATAATTATTTTTAAAGCTGTCAGAACATGGAACACCCTATGCATTTAAATATCTCACCCCCATTAGTCCCCAAAAGTTATCAAGATGCTGGACTAATTGTTTAATGAATGAAAAAATTAAAGTTAAATTAATAGGAAAAATAATATTTTTTAATGGAATAGAAAATATAGTATAGTGTTAACAATTATTATGGTAACCACAATATTTAATCTTGTACATAGCGCAATGGGGCTGATAAATCAGTATATTATTAGCTCCATGGGCACCAGATGTGGCAACAGATTATTTAGAGGTTTTTTGGGTAAAGATTATAGTAAATCTGATAATAATCCAGCCTGTGTGTGCTTGTTCCTCCACTTTTTCATGAAGTAGGCCCGAAATTACAACTTTTTTCAAACTGGGGTTTGTGAAATCACAATATTTTGGCACCATTCTGCCTTGTTCAATATGTTTTCATTTTATTTAAACACCTTTGTATATACTTTTTTTTTAATTATTTTTTTATTTATAATGTAAGGGGGTATGGGTGAGGTTGCACTCCCTTCTCCACATGGCCATGTGCTTTGCCGAGCTCCAACCTGTGAAGCACATTGGTCCTGTGCATGAGCCTTTTGTTGTGCCAAATAGTATGAAAGGGTACCCAAGATAAAATCTTGTGTAGATATCACGTTTCTAGTTGTAAGAGATGTTTAAAGGAAAACCTGTCAGCCGAAAGTGGACCTAAATAAACCCACTACCAATACTTTTGCACAAGCAGCTGAACACCTGTCCAGATTTCGTTTCTTGAAGTCTGCTGCATGATGTCAATCACAGAGGAGAGGCGTTCTGAGCGCCCACCTTCAGTTGCAAACTCTATGACTTATACACCGATTTACTCACTTCAAGGATGTGTGATTTTTTTGAGAGATTTTCAATTTGTTTGTGATTTTCTGTACTACAAGGAAACAAAAAACTGAAGTGAATTGCATTCTTTGACATGTATTTTGGCAAAGCAGACTAGTTGAAAATAAAATGACAATATCAATACATCCAGTGAGGAAAACTGTATTTAATATTGCAGTTAGTAATGTATTTTGCATTTGATCTACATTAGACTGAACGTTTTTCAGAGCTTAGTGGCAAATCATATGATTGAATGACACAATTATCTGAAAAGTAAGTACATTATACACTGCGGTCTGTCAACTATCAAACAAGGCAGAACTCATTAGATTATAGTATGATGCGTGGTGGGAGAGGAGGGGCTAATTTGAGTATTTTATACATAAAAATATTATGTTTTAATTATATGCCATATTATATAACTTTCTGGTTTTGAATATAATTGGCTTTTTTTTTTAACTTTCTGTTTGTCACTGTGTTACTTCCCAACATATAGCATTGTTTATTTGTTTTTTTAATCTTGTCAAAAAAAAAAAATCAAGCCATGGCAGTTAGAGATGAGCTGACACTAAAATCCTCGACTGCTCGTTATCTCAAGTCAAACTTTTCCGATGCTTGGATAACGAACGCCATTGAAGTCAATGGGGAGACTCAGATTTTTCAAGGGGACAACGGTCTGCAATAAAAATGTGTTATTTTATGAGAAATAAGGAGTCAGTCCTGTTTTATTCGTTGTTTTTTATTAAGGAATATTCGCGAACTTCAAAAGGAATGACCCGTGTTAAACATCTGCAATTGTTCTTCACCATATGTGTTCTTCACTACTATTGTGGAAGAACACCATTATTTTTTGTTCTCTGCACTAATGTCTTCTGATAAGGTTAGCAGATGTAGGAAACTCTGCAATGTGTTTCACTGGCGTAAAATGGTTCTATTCCCGACGTTTACCCTTAAAGGAAAATAGCGGCCAAAGTCACTTAAAAAATTCCAATAGAAATGATCAAAAAAGCTAAAACTGCAAAGCATGGAAAATTAAAAGTCTACAAAAAAATGACATTACACAACAGCTCCGTACACTTAAATATAAAACAAGTCATTAGTACGCGAAAACACGCAAAATGAAGAATTTTTTTTTACAGGAGAGGTTTTCCATTTTGTAAATGTATGAAACATAAAACCTATATAAATTTGAATCCCGTGCTCTCACGACTAAAGAATAAGTAGAACATCGTATTTGAGGCACTCCAATTTTCCAATTTCACTATATTTTAATTTTTTTACTGGTCTTCCAGTCCATGTTTGGAATATAAAACCCATCACTATCAAGTACAATTTTTTCATGTAGAAAACAGCCACCACACAGCTCGGACACAATACAAAAAAAAAAGTTGTTTTATGGATTTTTTAAAGGGGGGAGTGAAAAATGAAATGCAAAACAAAAAGGGCCTGGTCGTTAAGGGTGAGAAAGTAGTTTTTCAGATGGCAGATTTTCTTTAGTTTTATACAAAAAGTGCATAAATTTCAAGATACTACTAATTGAAGAAAGGAAACAGAATGAGCACATCTCTGACTGCAGATACACAGCATACAATATCTGGTAAGATGTAGTCACAAGCCGCACTTGCATTGCTTTTAGAAACACAAAGTGCAGGGCGGTTCGCATATGCATTTCCATATAACATTAGTGATCTGGCCATTTTTGTTGTATTCATTTCCATTTTTCACTTACCACCTTCAAAAATCTATAACTGTATTATTTTACGCACAAAGAGTCTGTGATGGTTGTTTTCTGTGTAACAAATGCAGTTTGTAGTGATGGTATTTAATATTCCATGCTGTGTACTGGGAAGCAAAAAAAATTCCAATGCAGTGAAAATGGTGAAAATGCAAAAACATTTGCGCCGTTTTCTTGCTGGCTTGGATTTATGGGCTTCCCTGGAGACCCTAAATGACATGTCTACTTTATTCTTTTTTAGAGATGAGCGAACATACTCGTCCGAGCTTGATGCTCGTTCGAGCCTCAGCGTACTCGGAACTGCTGTTGTTGCTGGACAAATATTTCTCCCGCTTGTTTTATTTTGGCGGGTCAGAAACAGAGCCAATCACAAGCCAGGAGACTCTGCATACACCCAGCATGACGTGGTACCCTTACACGTCGATAGCAGTGGTTGGCTGGCCAGATCAGGTGACCCTGGGATAGACTAGCCGATGCCCGCGCTGCTCGATCATTCTGTGTCTGGATGCCGCTAGGGAGAGAGCTGCTGCTGGTCAGGGAAAGCGTAGGTGTTTCTATTAGAATAGGTGTTAGGCAGGGTGATTCAACAAGAACCAACAGCCTTGTTTAGGGCTACATAGCGTTATTCTTAATTTTTTTTTATTTGCTTGTGGTTGGGCTTACTGGCACTAGTAGTGCAGCTACTACATATTGTGTGATGAATTTGCAGGGAGACTTGCGAACGTTACTTTTGGCTGTGAAGCGTGCTGTACGTACTGTGGAAATGTCCATTATAACAATCAAATTTTCTTCTACTGTAGTTGAACGGTTGTCTGCTGTGTTAGCAAGCTAGTCTCCAGAAATCCCAATCCACATTCTTTCTGCCAGGAACAAGCGTACTGTACTACGTGGGGGGTGGAAATGGTCCCATTATAAACAATCAATCTTTGT
This sequence comes from Engystomops pustulosus, assembly GCA_019512145.1. Lineage (NCBI taxonomy): Eukaryota > Metazoa > Chordata > Amphibia > Anura > Leptodactylidae > Engystomops > Engystomops pustulosus. The sequence goes on from CM033650.1 coordinate 41,748,073, forward strand.
CTACTGTAGTTGAACGGTTGTGCCTGCTATTGTTTAGCAAGCTGTCTCCAGAATCCCAATCCACATTCTTTCTGCCAGTGAAGCGTACTGTACGTTACTGTGGGGTGGGAATGTCCGTTATAACAATCAATTTTGTCTACTGTAGTTGAACGGTTGTGCCTGCTACTGTTTAGCAAGCTAGTTCAGAACCCTGCTGCCTCCGCATGCCGTCCCCTTAGTGTCAGGGCAATTATTGGTGTTTAGATCTACCTCGCCTTATCTGTCATCGCCATGCTGTTGCCCATATTTTGGCATAATGGTACGATAGGCAGCCTCAGAGGATCCATGCATGCTGCCCCTGCTGTTTCCTGCATTTCCGTGGTGTTTACATCATTTTCGAGATGTCTAGGTTTTGGCCAAGCGTTCTGCGCAGCAGCCTTGGTCCCTTGAAAAATGTTCGAGTCTCCATTGACTTCAATGGGGTTCGTTATTCAACACGAGCACTCGAGCATCGGAAAAGTTCGTCTCGAATACGAGCACTCGAGCATTTTAGTGCTCGCTCATCTCTATTCTTTTTGGCAGTACGATCACAGGGATAAAAAATTTGTATAGTTTTATAATGTTTTCATACATTTACAACAATTAAAACCTCCTGTACAAACATTTTTTTTTAATTTTGCCATTTCTGGCGCTTCAGGTGCAGAGCTGTGGGTGGTATCTAGGGAAAGGGGTGTTTTAATTTTAAGTTTTTTTATAATGGTGTTTTTATTTTACTTTAACTATTTTTCAGACCCCCTGGGGTACTTTGAGCCTAGGTGTGCCTGATCAATCCTACATATACTACCATACTGCATTGGTCAAATTGCCACTTGTAATGAATGGGTTAAAACGAGACAGACTCGGCTGCTCTTGAACGATGACGACGATGACGAGGAGCGACGAGGAGTCCCAAGATAGTAGGCCGCCCAGGCATTGCCATCTTTTGAAGCCACTGGCTTTGTCAGAGGATGTTACCAATAAGTCTTTGCTGCAATATTGTCTTTGTTTAATAGTAATCAATTGGTAAAATCAAAAAGTTCTTTTTTTGCTCATTGATGTACCTCTGTACTCCAAGAAATATCACATGGTCATAGTATTCAGCCCTTAGCTAAGTATTGCCTAGAAGCACCTTCTGAGATTGTACAGCCATAAGCCTTCTTGGGAAGGATGCAACAAGTTTTACACACCTGATTGGGGATCCTCTACACATTCTTCCTTGCAGATCCTCTCCACGTCCCTTAGGTTGATGGTTGAACGTTGGTGACGACGGCCATTTTCAAGTCTCTCCGGATGATGATCAAGACAGAAAAGATGTGCACCTAAAGGGGCCGTTAGTGCTAATCAGTTGCTATGCAGCTTACAGTCATCAAGACAATGGCATGCCACGGATAGTGATCTCTAATAGGCTCTATTATGAGATCAGCAATAAAATGACTACACTGTATACTTATACAGTAGTATTGAAGTATATAGCTTAAGAAAACCAGACCCTAAACGTAAGTAGCCTGCATGGTCTGAATGATAGTAAAAAATAGATACCTATCCCTATTAGAAAGAATATGAGCACCAGGTTTACCTTGCAGGGATCCCCCACTCTTGAGAGAGCCTAACACTATCCACTCAATGGTCCTTTCAATGTTTAAAATGCTCGTCACACCTCAACACTAAAATTGATCTCTATTAGAGATGAGCGAGCACTAAAATGCTCGGGTACTCGTTATCGAGACAAACTTTCTGATGCTCGAGTGCTCGTCTCGAATAACGAGCCCATTGATGAAGTCAATGGGAGACTCGAGCATTTTTCAAGGGCCCAGGCTCTGCACAGGGAAGCTGGCCAAAAACCTGGAAACCTCAAAAAGGATGGAAACACCAAGGAAATGGCAGGAAACAGCAGGGGCAGCATGCATGGATGCCTCTGAGGCTGCTTAATGCACCATTATGCCAAAATTATGGGCAACAGCATGGCCATGACAGAGGACAGAATGAAGCTAGAAGCATCTAAACATCAATAATTGACCCTGACACTATAGGGGACGCATGTAGAGGCAGCGGCAGCAGCGGCAGGCTAGAGAGTGGCATGGCGACATACCCTAAATGGACTCAGCTTCAAACAAATGGGTGCAGAGAGGAACCAAAGGAGGTGAGCACGAAGAGCGCTGAAATTATTTCCTCTGTTGAACAAAGGGTTGACGGTATATTTAGTCGATAACACCGCATGGTGGCGACATAGTGACCAAGTTCCATAAGTATCTGGGAAAACCTGAAAAATGACCTGAACAGCTCGTTTGATAAGGGGACGACATTGGAGGCAGCCATGAGAGGGAACTTCCATTATTAAGAGCGACAGTATGGGGCATCCCTATTGCGCTTCTATGATTTCAACTGCAGGTCTCCAGCATGGCGGCGACAGACGCGCCGAGTTCCACTATGTATGAGGTGAAACACCTGAAAATTCTGCATGACACAGCTCGTTTGATAAGGGGACCATGTATGGAGGCAGTGTGAACTAGTAGTAGATTAAAGTGTGTGCTGCATTAAAAATATGTTAGTGGATCTTGGGATGGAGCTGGCGCTCCGTGCCAGGCGAGCTTTCGCCAATCCAAGCCCCTGTCTCTAGGCTACTCCCCAAACAGCACTTCTAAGAACCTTTTGTAAAGATCAAGTGTAGTAGCGTTCTTATAAGTTTGGGATATGGGGGTGAGGGGAATGTAAACAGATGCGCAAGAAGCGCTGAAATAATATCGGTAAATGGTAAAAGTTTGGCAGATATTTTGTGGATTACACAGCAGGGTGGCGACAAAGTTAACAAGTTTGATGTGGAATGCCCTGTAATAGCTCTTGGGCGGGCGTGCCTTTATCGCGCTAGGCCTTAGCAGTTTGAGCACCGCCTGCTGTCGCTAAGCGACCGCACTGCTGCTGTGCCTGAGAGCTAGCGACTGATGGCGCCATGCCCACGGATGGTAATCTCGAAGAGGAGAGGTGGAGAGGGTGGGAGGAGGTTATAGTAGGCCTTGAGACCTGGGACCGAGGTAGGCCCGCCAATCCTGGCTCGGCAGAATATGACCAGCCCCAGGGTCAGACTCGGTCCCAGCCTCCACCAAGTTAAGTGTAGTAGCGTTCTTATAAGTTGGGATATGCGGGTGAGGGGAATGTAAACAGATGCGCAAGAAGTGCTCAATAGTATCGGTAAATGGTAAAAGTTTGCCAGTATATTTTGTGGATACACAGCAGGGTGGCGACAAGTTAACAAGGTTGATGTGGAATGCCCTGTAATAGTTCTTGGGCGGTGTGCCTTTATCGCCTAGGCGCAGAGTTTGAGCACCGCCGCTGTCGCTTAGCGACGACACTGCTGCTGTGCCTTGAGCTAGCGACTGATGGCGCCATGCCCACGGATGGTAGTTCGGAGGAGGAGGTGGAGGAGAAGAGAAGTGGAGGAGGAGGAGGATAGTCGGCCTTTGAGACCTGGACCAAGGTAGGCCCCGCAATCCTCGGCCGTCAGCAGTATATGACCAGCCGCAGGGTCAGACTCGGTCCCAGCCTCCACCAGTTAACCCAATGTGCCGTCAGCGATATATAGTGGCCCTGCCCGGCAGCACTCGTCACGTGTCCGTGGTCAGGTGGACCTGTCCGAAACGGCGTTGGTCAGGGCACGGATGATGTTTTCTGACACGTGCTGGTGCAGGGCTGGGACGGCACATCGGAAAAATAGTGGCGGCTGGGGACCGAATACCGAGGGGCGGCCGCCGCATGAGGTGCGAAAGGCCTGGTCTCTACCAGCCTATAGGGCAGCATCTCCCGGCTAAGCAATCTGGAGATGTGGACATTGAGGGCTTGGGCGTGCGGGTGGGTTGCACTTATATTTCCTTTTCCGCTCAAGCGTCTGGGTATGGAGAGCTGAAGCTGGGAGGATGCTGTGGAGGATCGTGGAGGCGACGATGGGGTTTTGGGCCAGGGTCCTGGGCAGAAGGGACTATCAGCTGACACAGGGGAAGGAGCAGTGGTGTGCAGGCCGGAGGTGAACGGGCTTGGTGCCACTGAGTGGGGTTTTTAGCATATATGCCTGCACATACTGGTGGTAGTTAAGCTAGTAGTGGTGGAAACCCCTGCTGATCCTGGTTTGGCAAAGGTTGCACACACAGTCCGTCGGTCATCCGGTGTTTCCTTAAAGAACTTCCAGACTTCTGAAAAATCTAGCCCTCGCCGGGGAGCCCTCGCCACGGGAGCTTCACTACGTGACACATGATGCACAGCTCTGGCCCGCCTCTCCGTCTGGCCCCACCACTGACTCTTCCAACCTGTTCTGGTGAGGACTCCCTCGTCTCCGAAGCACTGTGTTCACCCGCCCCGTCAACCCAGCTTGGTCTGTCCACCTCATCATCCTCCGATACCTCAGTCTGCCTCCCCCCTCGGACTTTCCTGCCCTGACAACAACTTCACCCATGTTGACAACCGTGTCTCCTCATCGTCCGACACCTCTGTACACACTTCTTCCACTACGTCAAGAAGGTCATCATCACCCACAGACTGCGACTGGTGGAAAACCTGGGCATCAGAAAATTGCTCAGCAGGCAACCGGACAAGTGGTTTGTTGACTGTGGAAGGGTCCAGAAAACCGTTCCTCAGAGTATGCCGCGCAATGCCAAATTTTCCTGGGCGGGGGGAGGGGGCGAAGACTGGGGGGGAGGAGGTGAGGTGCAGGAGCTGGAGGAGTGCCGATTCGGTGACATGGGTGGACTGCGTGGAAGACTGACTGGTGGACAAATTGCTCCGAACGCATTGTCGGCAATCCACGACATTCACCTAGTTCGCATCTGTTTGGCATCTAAACAGTGCTCTACACAAGTCCTCAGTAACTTCAGTACATGAAACCTAGGGAGTGTAGCTTGCTGCTTTCCCCTGCTCCCTCTATCAGCAAGGTGTGTCCACCCTGCCGACCACAGCCTCTGACCCCCTGCAGTAGTGGACGGCCCACGTCCCGCCTCGGTTCCTCTACCCTACCCTCGGGTAAACATTTTGAAAAAGTGAAAGTTATAACTTTAAGTTTGTTTTTTAACTTTTTTTTTGTGTTTTGGTGGGGGTTTTTTTTTTTGGTGTTTTTAGTTTTTAAAAAACCAAACGAGCCTATCCTATTGCTATGGCTATTTTCTAGCCAACTATGAAAGCAACTGCTATGCCAGATGAGAGACACTGAGTTATGAAAAAATAACGTAAATAAAAAGTAAATGGCAGACATGTGCCTAATTGAAATCCAACCCCTAATAAATTGTCCCACTTCGGTCTTTGCGATGGGTATGTGCGTCACGGCAGAAACACAGGTGTCGCAAGTCTACTGCAAATTCCTCACAATATGTAGTAGATGCAACTACAGCAAGGCCAGCCACCAGCAGATCAACCAGAATAAAATATATAACGCTATTGTAGGCCTAAGTAAGCCGTTTGGATTCTCCTATGGCTATTTTCTAGCCAAGTATGAAAGCCACATGCATGCCAGAATGAGATGACGCTGAGTTCAAAAAATAAACGTAAAATAAAAAGGTAAATGGCAGACTGTGCCTAATTGAAATCCAAACCCCTAATAAATTGTCCCACTTCGGTCTTTCGATGGATATGTGCGTCACTAAGCGCTAAACACAAACGGTCGCAAGTCCACGCAAATTCCTCACAAATATGGGTAGTAGATGCACTACAGCAAGGCCAGCCACCAGCAGATAACCAAAGAAATAAAAATATAACGCTATTGTAGGCTAAGTAAGCCGTTTGGATTACTCCTATGGCTATTTTCTAGCCAAGTATGAAAGCACACTGCTATGCCAGATTTAAAAATGACGTGAGTTATGGAAAAAATAAACGTAAAACAAAAAGTAAATGGCAGACTGTGCCTAATGAAATCCAACCCCTAATACAATTGTCCCACTTCGGTCTTTGCGAGTGGATATGTGCGTCAATAAGCGCTAAACACAACGGTCGCAAGTCTCAATGCAAAATTCCTCACAATATGGTAGTAGATGCAACTAAGCAAGGCCAGCCACCAGCAGATCAACCAGAATTAAAATATATAACGCTATTGTAGGCCTAAGTAAGCGTTTTGGATTCTCCTATGGCTATTTTTAGCCAGTATGAAAGCACAATGCTATGCCAGATGAGATGACGCTGAGTTATCAAAAAATAAACGTTAAAATAAAAAGAAGAAATGGCAGACTGGGCCTAATTGAAATCAAACCCCTAAGAAATTGCCCACTTTGGTGTTTTGGGTGGATATGTGTGTCATAAGAGCTAAACACAACGGTAGCAAGTCCCCCTGCAAAATTCCTCCAATATGGTACTAGCTGCAAATAAAAAAAAAAAATGTATAACGTTATTGTAGCCATATGAGGGCTGTGGGGTTCTTGTTGAATCACTCCTGATTAACACTATTCTAATAGAACAGCCTAACGCTTTCCCCTGACCAGCAGCAGCCTCTCCCTAGCGGCATCCAGACACAGAATGATCCGAGCAGCGCAGGCAGGGGTAGTCTATCCAGGGTACCTGATCTGGCCAGCCAAACCACTGCTATCGACGTGTAAGGGTACCACGTAATGCTGGGTGGAGTGTAGAGTCTCCTGGGCTTTGTGATTGGCTCGTTTCTGGCCGCCCAAAAAACAAAACGGCGGGGAGATGCCATTTTCTCGAGCGGGCGAAGTATTCGTCCGAGCAACGAGCAGTTTCGAGAGACGTAATGCTGAACGAGCATCAAGCTCGGACGAGTATGTTCGCTCATCTCTAATCTCTATAATTTCTAGAGAGATGCCCATATTACGACAATATGGAGTCCCTGCATGTTTCTTTTCTTGCTATCTTCTTTTGTTTAGTGCTTATTAAGACACTGTGATCACACCCTTTTCCTAGGAGCAATATAAAAATAAATAAAAAGTAAAATTCTAAACATGTAATATATCGCACATCCCAAAATTCCCATTCTATCAAAATTATCAAAACACTAATAAACGGAAAAATAGCGCCAAATGTCCGAACAAGCACTTTTTGCCATTTTCCATCCAGTGAATATTTGAATAAAAGTTGATTCAAACAGTCATATAGGTCCTAAATAAATATAACAAGACAGCATGCACAGCAAAAGGTGAAACTTACATATGCCCGCACACCAAAGTGTAAAAAATAATTATTGAGCAAAATGGCAAATTTAGTTTTTTTGTTAAAAAGATTATTAATTTTTAAAAAATTTCTAAAACATAAAAAATAATATACACTCACCGGCCACTTTATTAGGTACACCATGCTAGTAATGGGTTGGACCCCCTTTTGCCTTCAGAACTGCCTCAATTCTTGTGGCATAGATTCAACAATGGGCTGGAAAGCATTCCTCAGAGATTTTGGCCATTGACATGATGACATCACCACAGTTGCCGCAGATTTGTCGGTTGCACATCCATGATGCGCAATCTCCGTTCCCACATCCCAAAGATGCTCTATGGATTGAGACCTGGTGACGTGGAGGCCATTTGAGTACAGTGAACTTTACAGCTTTATGACATGGCGCATTACTGCTGAAAGTTAGCCTCAGATGTTGGGTACATTGTGGTCATAAAGGGATGGACATGGTCAGCAACAATACTCAGGTAGGCTGTGGCGTTGCAACGATGCTCAATGGTACCAGGGGCCCAAAGAGTGCCAAGAAAAATTCACCACACCATGACACCACCACCACCAGCTGAACCATTGATACAAGCAGGATCATCCATGCTTTCATGTTGTTGACGCCAAATTCTGACCCTACATCCGAATGTCGCAGCAGAAATCGAGACGTATCAGACCAGACAACGTTTCCCAATCTTATACTGTCCAATTTCCATGAGCTTGGCAAATTGTAGCCTCCAGTTCCTGTCTTAGCTGAAAGGAGTGGCACCGGTGTGGTCTTCATGCTCTGTAGTCCATCTGCCTCAAAGTTCGACGTTACTGTGATTCAGAGATCTCTTCGCCTAATTGGGTGTAATGGGTGGCGATTTGAGTCACTGTTGCCTTTTCTATCAGTCGAACCAGTTCTGCCCATTCCTCTGACCTCTGGCACAACAAGCATTTCCGCCACAGAACTGCCGCTCATGGATGTTTTTTCGTTTTTCGGAAATTCTCTGTAAACCTAGAGATGGTGTGCGTTAAAATCCCAGTAGATCAGCAGTTTCTGAAATACTCAGACCAGCCCTTCTGGCACCAACAACCATGCCACGTTCAAAGGCACTCAAATCACCTTTCTTCCCCATACTGATGCTCGGTTTGAACTGCAGGAGATTGTCTTGACCATGTCTACATGCCTAAATGCACTGAGTTGCCGCCATGTGATTGGCTGATTAGAAATTAAGTGTTAACGCAGAGCAGTTGACAGGTGTACCTAATAAGTGTCTGGTGAGTGTATATTTGGTATGGTATCCCTGGAGGGGGGGGGCACTGACCCAAAGACTAAACAGGAGGTACAAAGAGGAAAAAATTGGGGGAGGGAAGCTAACATGGGGTGCTAATAAGCCAATTCATATAGGAGTCTCAAATGGTGATAAATTGATAAAATTACTCCAGATTAAAGATTAAATGAACATAATGAAAATTATGGAACAATCATTGAACAAAAAAGTGAACATATTAAAACATAATTGTTAAAATGATACGTCTCAATAAAAATTCGGTTATAAAGCCTTCTTGGCCAATATTTAGACAAAAAAATCACAACTGGCAGACGACAATGCAGCGTGGTGGCTGTGATGTGCTGACGGTTGCTGGGAGAGATAGGACCACAGGATAGGGCCGATAGGACAGATCATGAAAACAAGGGTTCAGATGGAGTCCAGCGTTACCTCCATCGGACCCCTGTCATTCCTCCCAGAATAATGGAGCAGAAAGCGCAGCGTATGACATTCTGCTCATAAATCTATGGACCTGGTGGAAATTGTCAATTACCACGCTAAGCGAACCCCATTTGCTTCTCCCCTCGAATGTCATAAATGGTACTGCCCATCCTCTCACTGGTCCCTTCCAGATGGGACGAGGCGAGAAACAGTCTGTCGGACAAGAAACTATTTTTCTGTTTAGAAAAAGACAGTTTGACTATTAAAAACTCTGTGTGCACCACTGTTCTTTAGAGGGATTGGGGGAGCAAAAAGGCTCCGTAATGAACATGTTCCTCTTTAAAACCTCTAATGAAAATGGACAGGTGGGATTGTAGATCCCTGCAATATAACAGCTGTGACATATAATTTGCATTTTCATCAGAAAGTCTCAAAAAAGTCCAACGCAGAGATTTACACCTCATCTGCCACATTTATCAAGCAGTCTAAAACACACAGCGATAATTCTCATCCTACAAAAGCTCTAAGTTGTCTCAAAATTGCCACCACAATTGGGGGTGACACTGACAGCTACAGGACGACAAGAACGTGTACATAGTTGTTGTTGCAGTTCAGAGTGCAGAGAATCTTGCACCAATTCTTGTTTCCACATTCATGTACAGCCGGCTCAGTGATAAACCGGCTGCAGCAAAAGTCAGTCCTGTTTAAAGGCAGGTGACACACTGTTTTTGATGGGCTTTTTTTTCATTGCATTTTGCAACATTGTAAAGCACAATCAGTTTGCATACCTGCTTTTTTAAACGCGCTTTTGGATTAAAGTTGTTTATTGCATTTTCTCCCTTGTGTTTTATGTTGCTGGCGTTTTTTTTTAAGTGTGTTGTCACAGCATTTTTAAAGTGGTCGCGTTTTTGAAAAACAAGTGTTCTGGTCCGCATTTTGAAAAGCATGTGATTACATAAACAACAAACAGAGAGAAGAACACAGCTTTTTTCAAATTCCAAGAGACCAGTGCCTGTAATTAATGCTCTAGGTATTGTTTAATAACAACAAACTTAAGCAAACATTTGAAAAACGCATGCGTTTTGATGCATTTGAAATCTCAAAGAAACGTGCTCAAAAATGGACCATGTGTCTACCTGAGGCTGGTGCATCTTGTGACACCACGGGGCACATTATAAGGATCCGAATCACTTTTTCACTGGGTGCTCTTCTCGAATTTACGATTTGCGCCGAAATTGCCCCGGGTTTTTGGTGCACGTGATCGGGATTGTGGCGCATTGGCGCCAAACAGCATGCGAAGGAAATCGGGGAAGGGGAATGTCCGCAAAAAAAAATGCTATGTGACACACGCTTGACATGCACCAGGAATAGGTTGGTGAACTCCGCGGACCCGGAAGACCTCAGCGCAACACAGTGACACCTGGTGGAAATCGGTTGCCGGCACAAACCTAGTGAATGCTGGAAGCCCCTAATCCTGACGGGAGAATGCTGTCCGCTGATCGCGACAGGACCCCTGGTAAGTAAATCTGCCCAACAGGAGCATTGCTCGGATCATCACACGTTTTTTTTCTGAAATGTGCAAAAATGTTTTAAAAATGATCAAAAATAGCACATAGAAACTTTCTTCCTTGATCAATCTGTTGCCTAAAAACTGATGTAAAATTATCAGTTTTCACGATTTCAAAACTGTAGCCTTAAAGTCTGAAACAGAAGCATAAAAAAACATGTATATGCTTTTCCTCCGCTGTCTTGGTTGATAAAAACATTCCTATTATAGAAGAAATTACTTTCCCAAGGAAGATATAAAGGGTATAAAACATTTAAAGGGTCTTCAGAACTATTGGAGGGACCTAAAATCTATTCTAAAACCATGAGATGAAAAGTCAGTAGATAAATGTTATTTCCACAGAATTTTCTTTCATTCACAACTGAGAAAAGGAAGTTGTTGCCATCTAATCTTTTACTTGAACCTGGAAATATCTTGCTTTGCTGGTGATATATTGCACACTGCTTTCAACCTGCAGGGAAAGGAAGGAAAAACAGACTCTGAAAATAAGGGCACCTCAATACATAACACATCTCGCAAAACTCCACAACCATTCAAAAAATAATTCCTGGCTCGGGATGATGAGAGGAGGAATAATTTAATATGTGATGACAACACCACAGGTGGACAACAGTATGTCTCAATTTTCTGTTTCATTTCTTTCTAAGCACTGACATTTATACTTGAATACACAAAATCTAGTGGACTGGTTTAATTGGTTTGCTGAAATTGCAAAGTACCTTGAAACATTCGGGTTGGTAGCAAACATTTTACACAATGAGAGGAAGATAAACAGAAGCTGAGTGAGTCTTTCTTCTAAAAAATAACAAATGAATGTAACATGCAATTGTTAATCTTGACTGCTTGTTATGTCATGACAGAGATGAGCGAGCACTAACAGATGTGGGTTATCGTTATCGAGACACAAAGTTTCCACGATGCTCGACAGGGCTCGTCCGAATAACGAGCACCCCAGATTGACAGTCAAATGGCGGAAAGCGAGCATTTTTCAGGGACCAAGGGCATCTGCAAAGGGAAAGCTTGGCCAGAACCGACCTGGAAGAACACTCAGAAAGGATGGTAAACGCAACGGAACATGGAACAGGAAAAGCGGGGACGCATGCCATGGTGCTCGTGAGGCTGCTTTCTAATACGCACAATTATGCAAACAATATGATGGGCAACAGCATGGGCCATGACAGACGCTGACACGAATGAAGCTAGCATAGTCTCTAAAAATCACAAATTGACCCCTGTTACACTGAAGGGCGCGGCATGCAAGAGGCAGCGGCAGCAGTGCAGGCTAGCGAGTATCTGGCGACATACCCTAAAATGGACTAAGGTTTTTCACCAAAGGAGGTGAAATGATTTCCTATGTGAACAAAAGGGTGACGGTATATTTAGTTGATAACACAGCATGGTGGCGACATAGGACCAAGTCAACATAAAGTATCTGGTTGAACCCACCCCCCGAAAAAAATGAGCCTGACACAGCTCTTTTGATAACGGGGACGACATGTGGAGCAGCCCATGGAGTACGACTTCCATGATTAAAGCGACAGTATTGGGGATTCAATATTGCGCTGCTATGTTGCAACTTCAGGTATCCAGAAGGGGCGGCATAAACAGATGGGCAAGGTTTCCACTATGTATCTGGTGAAACACCTGAAAATTCTGCCTGACACAGCCGTTTGATTGGGATAAGGGGATGATGTGATGCTATCCTCTCGTGCTCCAGCGTCGGGGGGTATAGAGAGGTTAAAGAGACCATTGGTTGGACGCGGTGGAGGATCGTGGAGGCAATAAATGGAACAGGAAACAGCAGGGGGCAGATTGAATGGATGCCTCTGAGGTGCTGCCTAATCTTGGGATGGAGCTGGAGGGTCCACTGCCAGGCGAATTTTGCCTGTCCCACAAGCCTGTGTCTCGGCTCTCCTCCAACCCAAAATGGGCCTGGGGGCCAGAAGGTTTACTAGCTAGAGCCAGTTGGCCCTGGGCAAAAAATAGCCAGCTTCCTATTGCTTTAGTGTACAAAGAGGGGAGAAGGAGACAATGAGGAGGGGAGTCACTACATTATTCGGTGAGCTTCTTTAACCTGGTGGGGAGAATGAAATCCTGAGAAGCCAGGCTTTATCATTTGATAAGCGTCAGCCTTCAGCGTGTCAGTTCGAACATTCGTGGACGCATCGTGATGATGCCACCAGCTGCCATGAAAAAACCGCCTCAGACAACCACGCTAGCGGCAGGGAGGCAAGACTCCAAGGCGTACAGCGCCAGTTCGTGGCCACATGTCCAGCTTTGAAAAAATAGTAGGTTGTAGCGGAGAGTGTGATATTAGGACTGATGGTTTATGGTCAAGTACGTACTCCTCACCATCTTCTGGAAGATTCAGACCTTACTCTGACCGAGATGGGGGAAGACAGGTGACAGTTGTCTGCTGGGGGGGACATAAAAACTGGCAAGGCCTTGTAAAGCGTACCCCTGCCAGTGCTGGGAAAAGCTGCATGCTCGCTATTCTCCCTGGCTACTGTCCCGCAGAAGACGCCTCTGCCGCTGAGATTTTTGTCAAGAAGGAAATATACTGTTTCAGCGTGTTGCACAAGGGCCTGCTGGTATTCATGCATTCTCACAATCATTACTCTCCAGGGATGAGAGTGGAAAGATTTTGCTTGGTACGTGGGTTCCAGGAGAGTGAATAACACAGTAATCGGTGCGGGATTGCTTGGTGCTGGAATAAATTCTGAATGCGAGGGTCACGGGATGATAGGCAGCCTAGCATGAAATATGACATATGCGCCAGAGTCCCACGCGCAAGAAACACTCCTCACTGGCATGACTGCCCATTTCTCCTCTCCAACATCCTTTCGTCTTTGCCAGACACGGCTGAACAGTGAAGGAATGCTCCGGAACAAATGCGCCCCTTGTAATCGCGCCCAACTTGACCCTGACACTATAGGGGACGGCATGCAGAGGCAGCGGCAGCAGCGGCAGGCTAGAGAGTGGCATGGCGACATACCCTAAATGGACTCAGGCTTCAAACCAATGGGTGGCAGAGAGGAACCAAAGAGGGTGAGCAAGAAGCGCTGAAATTATTTCCTCTGTGAACAAAAGGTTGACGGTATATTTAGTCGATAACACAGCATGGTGGCGACATAGTGACCAAGTTCCATAACGTATCTGGTGAAACACCCGAAAAATGAGCCTGACACAGCTCGTTTGATAAGGGGACGACATTTGGAGGCAGCCATGGAGAGGACTTCCATTATTAAGAGCGACAGTATGGGGCATCCATATTGCGCTTCTATGATTGCAACTGCAGGTCTCCAGCATGGCGGCGACAGACGCGCCGAGTTCCACTATGTATGTGGTGAAACACCTGAAAATTCTGCCTGACACAGCTCGTTTGATAAGGGGACCATGTATGGAGGCAGTGAAGTAGTAGTAGATTAAAGGTGCTGCAGTAAAAACTATGTTAGTTGGATCTTGGGATGGAGCTGGCGCTCCGCTGCCAGGCGAGCTTTCGCCAATCCAAGCCCCTGTCTCTAGGCTACTCCCCAAACAGCACTTCTAAGAACCTTTTGTATAAGATCAAGTGTAGTAGCGTTCTTATAAGTTTGGGATATGGCGGGTGAGGGGAATGTAAACAGATGCGCAAGAAGCACTGAAATAATATCGGTAAATGGTAAAAGTTTGGCAGTATATTTTGTGGATTACACAGCAGGGTGGCGACAAAGTTAACAACTTTGATGTGGTTTGTATAAGATCAAGTGTAGTAGCGTTCTTATAAGTTTGGGATATGGCGGGTGAGGGGAATGTAAACAGATGCGCAAGAAGCGCTGAAATAATATCGGTAAATGGTAAAAGTTTGGCAGTATATTTTGTGGATTACACAGCAGGGTGGCGACAAAGTTAACAAGTTTGATGGTAAGCCGTTTGGATTCTCCTATGGCTATTTTCTAGCCAAGTATGAAAGCACACTGCTATGCCAGATGAGATGACGCTGAGTTATCAAAAAATAAACGTAAAATAAAAAGAAACTGGCAGACTGTGCCTAATTGAAATCAAACCCCTAATAAATTGTCCCACTTTGGTGTTTGAGGTGGATATGTGTGTCACTAAGAGCTAAACACAACGGTAGCAAGTCCCCCTGCAAATTCCTCACAATATGGTACTAGCTGCAAAAAAAAAAAAAAAAATGTATAACGCTATTGTAGCCCTAAGAAGGGCTGTTGGGTTCTTGTTGAATCACTCCTGCCTAACACTATTCTAATAGAACAGCCTAACGCTTTCCCTGACCAGCAGCAGCTCTCTCCCTAGCGGCATCCATACACAGAATGATCCGAGCAGCGCGGGCAGGGGCTAGTCTATTCCAGGGTCACCTGATCTGGCCAGCCAACCACTGCTATCGACGTGTAAGGGTACCACGTCATGCTGGGTGGAGTGCAGAGTCTCCTGGCTTGTGATTGGCTCTGTTTCTGGCCGCCAAAAAGCAAAACGGCGGGAGATGCCATTTTCTCGAGCGGGCGAAGTATTCGTCCGAGCAACGAGCAGTTTCGAGTACGCTAATGCTCGAACGAGCATCAAGCTCGGACGAGTATGTTCGCTCATCTCTAATCTCTATAATTTCTAGAGAGATGCCCATATTACGACAATATGGAGTCCCTGCATGTTTTCTTTTCTTTCTATCTTCTTTTGTTTTACTGCTTATTAAGACACTGTGATCACACCCTTTCCCTAGAGCACATATAAAAATAAATAAAAAGTAAAAATTCTAAACATGTAATATATCGCACATCCCAAAATTCCCATTCTATCAAAATTTATCAAAACACTATAACGGAAAATAGCGCCCAAATGTCCGAACAAGCACTTTTTTGCCATTTTTCCATCCATGAATATTTGAATAAAAGTTGATCAAACAGTCATATAGGTCCTAAATAAATATAAAATGACAGCATGCACAGCAAAAGGTGAAACTTACATATGCCCGCACACCAAAGTGTAAAAAAGTAATTATTGAGCAAAATGGCAAATTTAGTTTTTTTGTTAAAAAGATTATTAATTTTTAAAAAATCTTCTAAAACCTAATAAAAACTAATATACACTCACCGGCCACTTTATTAGGTACACCATGCTAGTAATGGGTTGGACCCCCTTTTGCCTTCAGAACTGCCTCAATTCTTCGTGGCATAGATTCAACAAGGTGCTGGAAGCATTCCTCAGAGATTTTGGTCCATATTGACATGATGACATCACACAGTTGCCGCAGATTTGTCGGTTGCACATCCATGATGCGAATCTCCCGTTCCACCACATCCCAAAGATGCTCTATTGGATTGAGACCTGGTGACTGTGGAGGCCATTTGAGTACAGTGAACTTTACAGCTTTATGACATGGCGCATTATCCTGCTGAAAGTAGCCATCAGATGTTGGGTACATTGTGGTCATAAAGGGATGGACATGGTCAGCAACAATACTCAGGTAGGCTGTGGCGTTGCAACGATGCTCAATTGGTACCAAGGGGCCCAAAGAGTGCCAAGAAAATATTCACCACACCATGACACCACCACCACCAGCCTGAACCATTGATACAAGGCAGGATCCATCCATGCTTTCATGTTGTTGACGCCAAATTCTGACCCTACCATCCGAATGTCGCAGCAGAAATCGAGACGTATCAGACCAGACAACGTTTTTCCAATCTTCTACTGTCCAATTTCCATGAGCTTGTGCAAATTGTAGCCTCAGTTTCCTGTTCTTAGCTGAAAGGAGTGGCACCCGGTGTGGTCTTCATGCTCTGTAGTCCATCTGCCTCAAAGTTCGACGTTACTGTGCATTCAGAGATGCTCTTCGCCTACTTTGGTGTGTAATGGGTGGCGATTTGAGTCACTGTTGCCTTTTCTATCAGCTTCGAACCAGTCTGCCCATTTCCTCTGACCTCTGGCATCAACAAGGCATTTCCGCCACAGAACTGCCGCTCACTGGATGTTTTTTCTTTTTGGAAATTCTCTGTAAACCTAGAGATGGTTGTGCGTTAAACATCCCAGTAGATCAGCAGTTTCTGAAATACTCAGACCAGCCCTTCTGGCACCAACAACCATGCCACGTTCAAAGGCACTCAAATCACCTTTCTTCCCCATACTGATGCTCGGTTTGAACTGCAGGAGATTGTCTTGACCATGTCTACATGCCTAAATGCACTGAGTTGCCGCCATGTGATTGGCTGATTAGAAATTAAGTGTTAACGAGCAGTTGGACAGGTGTACCTAATAAAGTGTCTGGTGAGTGTATATTTGGTATGGTATCCCTGAGATGGCACTGACCCAAAGAATAAACAGTGAGGTACAAAGAGGAAAAAATTGGGGGAAGCTAACATGGGGTGCTAATAAGCCAATTCATATAGGAGTATCTCAAATGGTGATAAATTGATAAAATTACTCCAGATTAAAGATTAAATGAACATAATTAAATTTATTGGAACAATCATTGAACAAAAAAGTGACATATTAAAACATAATTGTTAAAATTGATACGTCTCAATAACAAATTTCGGTTATAAAAGCCTTCTTCAGGCCAATATTTAGACAAAAAAATCACAACTGGCAGACGACAATGCAGCGTGGTGGCTGTGATGTGCTGACGGTTGCTGGGAGAGAATAGGACCACAGGATAGGGCCGATAGGACAGATCATGAAAACAAGGGTTCAGATGGAGTCCAGCGTACCTCCATCGGACCCCTCGTCATTCCTCCAGAATAATGGAGCAGAAAGCTGCGCATGACCATTCTGCTCCATTAATCTCTATGGACCTGGTGGAAATTGTCAAGTACCACGCTAAGCGAACCCCATTGCTTCTCCCCTCGGAATGTCATACATGTCTGCCCCACTCTTCACTGGTCCCTCCGATGGGACGAGGGAAACAGTTCTGCTTACGGAAAGAAACTTATTTTTCTGTTTAGAAAAAGCCAGTTTTACTATAAAAACTCTTGTGCACACTGTTCTTTAAGAGGGTATGGGGGAGCCAGAAAAAGGACTCCTAATGACATGTTCCCTTTAAAACCTCTAATGAAAATGGAGGTGGGATGTAGATCCCTGCAATAATACAGCTGTGCATATAATTTGCATCTTTTCATCAGAAAGTCTCAAAAAGTCCAACGCAGATATTTACACCTCATCTGCCACATTTATCAAGCAGTCTAAACCACACACAGATAATTCTCACCTACAAAAAGCTCCTAAGATTGTCTCAAAATTGCCACACATTGGGGGTAACTACAGCTACAGTACGACAAGAACTGTTACAATGTTGTTGTTGCAGTTCAGAGTGCAGAGAATCTTTGCACCATATTCTTGTTTCCACATTCATGTACAGCCGGCCTTTCAGTGATAAACCTGCTGCAGCAAAAGTCTAGTCTTGTTTAAGGCAGGTGACACATGTTTTTGATGGGCTTTTTTTCATTGCATTTTTGCAACCTTGTAAAGCACATCAGTTTTGCATACTGTTTTTTTTAAATGGCTTTTTGGATAAAGTGTCTTAACTTGGCATTTTCTCCCTTGTGTTTTTATGTCTGCGTTTTTTAAGTGTGTTTTCACAGCATTTTTCAAAGTGGTCGCGTTTTTGAAAAAACAAGTGTTTCTGGTCTGCATTTTGAAAAGCATGTGATTACATAAACAAACAACAGAGAGAAGAACACAGCTTTTTTCAAATTCCAAGAGACCCAGTTGCCTGTAATTAATGCTCAGGTATTGCTTTTTAATAACACAAACTTAAGCAAACATTTGAAAAACGCATGCGTTTTTGATGCATTTGAAATCTCAACAGAAACGTGTCAAAAATGGACCATGTGTCTACTCTGCGCTGGTGCATCTTGTGACACACTGGGGCACATTTACTAAGGATCCGAATCACATTTTTCCACTGGGTCTTCTCGAATTTTTCCGATTTGCGCCGAATTGCCCCGGGTTTTTGGTGCACGTGATCGGATTGTGGCGCATTGGCGCCAACATGCATGCGACGGAAATCGGGGGGGAATGTCCGCAAAAAAAAATGTTGCTTGACACACGCTTACATGCACCAGGAATAGGTTGGTGAACTCCAGCGGACCTCGGCAGACCTCAGCGCAACAGTGACACCTGGTGGACATCGGGCGCACAACCTTAGTGAATTGCTGGAAGACCCTAATCCTCGACGGAGAATGCGCCGCTGGATCGCGACAGGACCTGGTAAGTAAATCTGCCCCACAGGAGCATTGCTCGGATTCATCACGTTTTTTTTCTGAAATGTGCAAAAATGTTTTAAAAACTGATCAAAATAGCCCATTAGAACTTTCTTCCTTGATTAAATCTGTTGCCTAAAACTGATGTAAAATTATCAGTTTTTCACTGATCAAACTGTAGCCTAAAGTCTGAAACAGAAGCATAAAAAAAACATGTATATGCTTCTTTCCTCCCGCTTTCTTGGTTGCATAAAAACCTTCCTATTATCTAGAAAGAAAATTACTTTCCAAGGAAGATATAAATGTAGAAACATTAGTCTTCAGAACTATTGGAGGGACCTAAAATCTGATTCTAAAACCATGAGATGAAAGTCAGTAGATAATGTATTCCACAGACTTTTCTTTCATTCACAACTGAGAAAAGAAGTTGTTGCCATCTAATCTTTTACTTTGAACCTGGAAATATCTTGCTTTGCTGTGTGATATATTGCACACTGCTTTCAACCTGCAGGGAAAACAGGACTCTGAATAATAAGGGCAGCCTTCAATTACATAACACATCTCGCAAAACTCCAAAACCATTCAAAAATATTCCTGGCTCCTGGATGATGAGAGGAGGAATAATTTAATATGTGATGAACACCTACAGGTGACAACAGTATGTCTCAATTTTTCTGTTCATTTCTTTCTAAGCACTGACATTTTATATTGAATACACAAAATCTAGTGACTGGTTTAATTTGTGTTTGCTGAAATGCAAAGTACCTTGAAACATTCGGGTAGCAACATTTTACACAATGAGAAGGAAGATAACAGAAGCTGAGTGATTCTTTCTTCTAAAAATACAAATGAATGTAACATGCAATTGTTATCTGTGACTGCTTGTTATGTCATGACTAGAGATGAGCGAGCACTAAAATGCTCGGGTACTCGTTATTCGAGACAAACTTTTCCCGATGCTCGAGTGCTCGTCTCGAATAACGAGCCCAATTGAAGTCAATGGGAGACTCGAGCATTTTTCAAGGGGACCAAGGCTCTGCACAGGGAAGCTTGGCCAAACACCTGGGAACCTCAGAAAAGGATGGAAACGCCACGGAAATGGACAGGAAACAGCAGGGGCAGCATGCATGGATGCCTCTGAGGCTGCTTAATCGCACCATTATGCAAAAATTATGGGCAACAGCATGGCCATGACAGAGTGACCGAATGAGGCTAGATAGCATCTAAAACATGCAATAATTGACCCTTACACTATAGGGGACGGCATGCAGAGGCAGCGGCAGCAGTGGCAGGCTAGAGAGTCTCATGGCGACATACCCTAAATGGACTCAGGTTTCACCAAAGGAGGTGAAATGATTTCCTATGTGAACAAAAGGTTGACGGTATATTTAGTTGATAACACAGCATGGTGGCGACATAGTGACCAAGTTCCATAACGTATCTGGTGAAACACCCGAAAAATGAGCCTGACACAGCTCTTTTGATAAGGGGACGACATGTGGAGGCAGCCATGGAGACGACTTCCATGATTAAGAGCGACAGTATGGGGCATTCATATTGCGCTGCTATGATTGCAACTTCAGGTCTCCAGCATGGCGGCAACAGATGGGCAGAGTTCCACTATGTATCTGGTGAAACACCTGAAAATTCTGCCTGACACAGCTCGTTTGATAAGGGGATGATGTGCTGCATATCCTCTCGTGCTCCAGCGTCTGGGGTATAGAGAGTTAAAATGAGACATTGGTGGACGCTGTGGAGGATCGTGGAGGCAAAATGGACAGGAAACAGCAGGGGCAGCATGAATGGATGCCTCTGAGGCTGCCTAATCTTGGGATGGAGCTGGCGGTCCACTGCCAGGCGAGATTTTGCCTGTCCAAGCCCCTGTTTCTCGGCTCCTCCCCACCCAAAATGGGCCTGGGGGCCAGAAGCGTTTACTAGCTAGAGCCAGTTGGCCCTGGCAAAAAATAGCCAGTTTCCTATGCTTTAGTGTACAAAGAGGAGGAGAAGGAGGACAATGAGGAGGAGGAGTGCATACATTATTCAGGTTGAGCTTCTTTCACCTGGTGGAGAATGAATATCCTGAGAAATCCAGGCTTTATTCATCTTGATAAGCGTCAGCCTGTCAGCGCTGTCAGTCGACATTCGTGTACGCTTATCGTGATGATGCCACCAGCTGCACTGAAAACCCGCTCAGACAACACGCTAGCGGCAGGGCAGGCAAGAACCTCCAAGGCGTACAGCGCCAGTTCGTGCCACATGTCCAGCTTTGAAACCCAGTAGTTGTAGGGAGCTGTGTGATCATTTAGGACGATGGTATGGTCAGCTACGTACTCCCTCACCATCTTTCTGTAAAGATCAGCCCTACTCTGCCGAGAATGGGGACAGGTGACAGTGTCTTGCTGGGGGGACATAAAACTGGCAAAGGCCTTGTAAAGCGTACCCCTGCCAGTGCTGGAAAAGCTGCCTGCTCGCCTACTCTCCCTTGCTACTTGTCCCGCAGAAGTACGCCCTCTGCCGCTAGCGCTGTCAGAAGGGAAATACTGTTTCAGCTTGTGCACCAGGGCCTGCTGGTATTCATGCATTCTCACACTCCTTTCCTCTCCAGGGATGAGAGTGGAAAGATTTTGCTTGTACCGTGGGTCCAGGAGAGTGAATACCCAGTAATCGGTGCTGGAATAAATTCTTTGAATGCGAGGGTCACGGGATAGGCAGCCTAGCATGAAATCTGCCATATGCGCCAGAGTCCCAACGCGCAAGAACTCACTCCCCTCACTGGCCTGACTGCCCATTTCTTCCTCCTCCAACTCCTCTTCTTTTGCCCATACACGCTGAACAGTGAAGGACTGAACAATGGTCCCCTCTTCTATCTCGCCAACATTCTCCTCTTCTTCCTCCTCATCCTCCTCCACCTCCTCCGATATGCGCTGAGAAACAGACCTAAGGGTGCTTTGGCTATCAACAAGGTTATCTTTTTCCCCCGTCTCTTGTGACGAGCGCAAAGCTTCCGACTTCATGCTGACCAGAGAGTTTTTCAACAGGCCAAGCAGCGGGATGGTGAGGCTGATGATGGCGGCATCGCCACTGACCATCTGTGTTGACTCCTCTCGGCCTGCAGTTGCGGCGGCCGCGAACCCGTCTCCCGCGTCCTCCCAATTCGGGGGACGCGCACGCGTGGGCCGAGCGGACGATCGCGAGAGTGGGCCAGCGATCACACACCACAAGATAGAGTCATAGCTACGAATCATAAGTATCAACATGGAAGGGCAACAGTCATATGGTATAAAAAAGTTTGATGGGGTATACATATCATTGTGACAATATACATAATATCTACAAAGGATCCGATTGGTACTCAAATTGATAACTCATATCTAATTCATATATATCGGAATCTCTTGTGCGAATTAAATGACCTTGTGCAACAGAAAAATATATTAATAATTTTATCTTGCTCCAGTTGTTTTCTTTTCATTTCGTCCTTTCTTTTTGTCTTTTACCTTCGGCAAGACCATTCTCTGATTGGCAGTGGATAAAGATGTGTATAGGCAAAGTGTAA
The DNA here is from genome assembly GCA_019512145.1 of Engystomops pustulosus. Classification (NCBI taxonomy): domain Eukaryota; kingdom Metazoa; phylum Chordata; class Amphibia; order Anura; family Leptodactylidae; genus Engystomops; species Engystomops pustulosus. The sequence continues at coordinate 41,770,240 of CM033650.1, forward strand.
GTTTGTCAGAGCTGTCATGGTGTCCGAAGTGAACCACGCTATAGTGAATAAATGGAAAGGGGGGAACGAGAAGGAAAAAAAAACAAAGTAAATTCATAAATCCTTCTAAAAGACCCGACCACACTGTGATGGTGTGCTTGCCCGTCGTAAGTGTATATATGATTGTGTGACATATAGTTTGCATTGAAAAATGTCAATGCCCTCTATATGAACCGCGATCATTAATTGAGTGAGTGTGTGCAGTTTTTTAATTAACGTGATTCCGTTTTTTGATTCCCATTAATTATTATGTGTTTTGTAGAAACCAGGGAAGAGGACTTGCCTCATTTAGTCCTCTGTTGGTCATGGCCTGAGTATTTGAAAGATCCACCTGGTCTCTATATCCCAAGATAAAATTTTGTAATATATTTTTTCTTTGCACAGGTCACCTGTTAATTCATCGCACAAGATGTTCCGATTATATATGAATTATTATAAACATTGTTATCAAGTTGAGTACCAATCCGTTCTCTTTGTATATCCTTTATGTATATGTCACAATTTATATGTATCACTTTTTTATAATACCATATGACTTTCCCCTTCCATGATAACTAGGATACGTAGTCTATACTCCTACCTGTGGTGTGTGACGATCGGCGGCCAACACTCTGCGCGATCAAGCGGCTCGGACCGCGTGCGTGCGCATGTCCCCCGATCTGGAGAGGAGGACGGGGTGACGGCGCATGCGCGTGGTTTGAGTGACGACGCGGGAGGGTGGTACGCGACCGCCGCAACTGCATGGCCGTAATCAGGTAAAGAACCGCCCTATGTGCGGTGCAACTTAACTAGTTTTTTATACAAATATCCCGGACCAACCCCAGTGTTCATCACGCCCTGAGGAAGCCAAGCACAATTGTGGACGCATACGCTTGGGCTCGCAGCCACATACCCCTGAATTCAGTCACCATCTGGATATATTTGGCTTTGTGTCAGCATGATATGGGTTATGCACTGATCGGCATATTTGTGCCTCTAATCTCAGTTGTGATCTGTAATCCTACCTGCTTTCTCCCAGCCTGTCTTACACTCTGTATTTGTACGTCTGTGATTTGCCTTCCTGCTTGTCCACCAGGGGGTAATGTGAAGGGTTTTTCTTTGTGTGCATCATACCATTCCCTCTTAGTGCATAGATCCTTTCAGCTGTTTTAAATGTTTTTAATGGTGTCTTCAATAAACTTTGTATTTACTATTTGAACTAATTTGAATTTCCTTGAGGATCTTTCATACACACCACACTGGTTTGTTTTTGATTTTGATGATGCCCTGTAATAGTTCTTGGGCGGTGTGCCTTTTATCGCCTAGGCTCAGCAGTTTGAGCACCGCCTGCTGTCGCTTAGCGACGGCACTGCTGCTGTGCCTAGAGCTACCGACTGATGGCACCATGCCCACGGATGGTAATTCAGAGGAGGAGGTGGAGGAGGGGTTGGGCGTGTGGGTGGGTTGCGCTATACTTCCTTTTGCGCTCCAGCGTCTGGGGTATGGAGAGCTGAACGCTGGTGGATGCTGTGGAGGATCGTGGAGGCGAAGATGGGGTTTTCGCACGGGAGGTGGTCCTGGGCAGGGGGCTGACTAGCAGATGACACAGGGGAAGGAGCAGTGGTGTGCCCAGCCGGAGGTGAACGGGCTTGGTGCCATTGAGTGGGGTGTTTAGCATTCATATGCCTGCGCATACTGGTGGTAGTTAAGCTAGTAGTTGTGGAACCCCTGCTGATCCTGGTTTGGCACAGGTTGCACACCACAGTCCGTCGGTCATCCGGTGTTTCTTTAAAGAACCTCCAGACTTCTGAAAATCTAGCCCTCGCCAGGGGAGCTTGACTACGGGAATCATTTGGTGCTGATGCACCAGCTCTGGCCCTGCCTCTCCGTCTGGCCCCACCACTGCCTCTTCCAACCTGTTCTGCTATAGGACTTGCCTCCATCTCAGAAGCACTGTGTTCACCCGGCCTCTCAACCCAGCTTGGGTCTGTCACCTCATCATCCTCCGATCCCTCAGTCTGTTCCCCCCTCGGACTTCCTGCCCTGACAACAACTTCACCACTGTCTGACAACCGTGTCTCCTCATCGTTGACACCTCTTTACACACTTCTTCCACTACGTCAAGAAGGTCATCATCACCCACAGACTGCGACCGGTGGAAAACCTGGGCATCGGAAAATAGCTCAGCAGCAACCGGACAAGTGGTTTGTGACTGTGGGAAGGGTCCAGAAAACAGTTCCTCAGAGTATGCCGGTTCAAATGCCAAATTTTGGTGGGAGGGGGCAGACTGGGGGGAAGGAGGCTGAGGTGGAGGAGTGCTGATTTCGGTGACATGGGTGGACTGCGTGGAAGACTGACTGGTGGACAAATGGCTAGAAGCATTGTCCGCAATCCACGACATCACTTCTTCGCACTGTTCTGGCCTGAACAGTGCTCTACCACGAGTCCCAGTAACTTGAGACATGATGAACCTAGGGAGTGCAGGTGGTGTCTCACCCCGCCCAGGACCACGGCCTCTGACCCCTGCAGTAGTTGGACGCCCACGTCCACGCCCTCGTCCTCTACCCCTAGCCTTCGGGTTAAACATTTTCCAAATTAAAGTGTAAACTTTAAATTTTTATTTTTTTTTGTGTTTATTTTTTTTATTTATTTATTTTTTTAAACAAATCGATGCTATCCTATTGCTATGGCTAGTTTCTAACCTACACTGACAGCACACAACTGGATTTTGTGCTGTGCCTGATGACTTTGAGTTATAAAAAGAAATAAACGTAAAAAAAAATAAATCAGCAGACTCTGCCTAATTCTAATCAAACCCCTAATAAATTGTCCCACTTCGGTGTTTGAGGTGGATATGCGTGTCACTAAGAGCTAAACACAACGGTCGCAAGTCTCCCAGCAAATTCCTCACAATATGGTACTAGCTGCACTACTAATGCCAGCAAGCCCAGCCACAAGCAAACAAAAAAAAGGAAAATATAACGCTATTGTAGGCCTAAGTAAGCCATTGGGGTTCTCCTATGGCTATTTTCTAGCCTACACTGAAAGCACACTGCTTTGCAAGATTACTTTGAGCTATAAAAAGAAATAAAGGTAAAAAAAAATAAATCAGCAGACTCTGCCTAATTCTACTCAAACCCCTAATAAATTGTCCCACTTTGGTGTTTGAGGTGGATATGCGTGTCACTAAGAGCTAAACACAACGGTAGCAAGTCCCCCTGCAAATTACTCACAATATGGTACTAGCTGCACTACTAATAGCAGCAAGCCCAGCCACAGGCAAACCAAAAAAATGTTAAATAAAACGTTATTGTAGCCCTAAGAAGGGCTGTTGGGTTCTTGGAGAATCACTCCTGCCTAACACTATTCTAATAGAACAGCCTAACGCTTTCCCTGACCAGCAGCAGCTCTCTCCCTAGCGGCATCCAGACACAGAATGATCCGAGCAGCGCGGGCAGCGGCTAGTCTATCCCAGGGTCACCTGATCTGGCCAGCCAACCACTGCTATCGACGTGTAAGGGTACTAGTGACACATCATGCTGGGTGAGACAGAGTCTCCTGCCTTGTGAGTGGCTCTGTGTTTCTGGCCGCCAAAAGCAAAACGCGGCGTGAGCGTGCCATTTTCTCGAGCGGGTGAAGTATTCGTCCGAGCCACGAGCAGTTGTCGAGTACGCTAATGCTCGAACGAGCAGCAACCGGACGAGTATGTGCGCTCATCTCTAATCGTGTCGGCTATCATGGAGTCCAGTTTGTTCCAATCTGGTTTCCTGTGTGTAACCAAGCTGCAAGTCAACCTTGAAGTTTCCTCTGCTACCACCCTAAGTCAAATGGTCACGTAGAGAGGTGAAGCAAGCGACGTTGGGGCCTTTTTTTTTGCCCCCCTTTTTACCTCTGTCACTTCACTAGCCATCAAAGACAACGGGCTGACTTACCTACCTTGGACTGAGTTTTCTTATAATTCCTTGGACTCGGGTCCTTGGCTTCGGACTCTTTTTCTTTGTGGTCTCGTTGTTTCTTTTCTTCGCTTCGCCCTCTCTCTTTGCTGTCTACTCCTTCTGATGTCGCCTGCGGTAGAGGATCTGGGTGCATATCTCAATTCATTTGGACCAGACTCGCCAGTCCTTTCCTTGAGCCACAGACCACCGAAAGAGCCAGGCTGATGGAAGCGTAGTACTCTCCTCCTGTCTTCGCTCCTGGTGACAAGTGTGGCTGTCCTCCAGGAATGTCTGGCTTAAGATATCCAGCTACAAACTGTGCCCCCTATCCTTGGTCCCCTTTGAGGTCATCAGCGCATCACTCAAGTGGCCTACAAGCTCATCTCCTCCATCAATGCGCATTCCCAAACTCCTTTCCATGTCTCCCTCCTGAAGCCATCTTCTTGACCGTGTCCCCTTTCACTTTCCGCTCCCAGCAATCCCCCTCCTCCGGCTCCTGAGGAGGTCTGAACATAAGATAGGGGTAAGCGGCCTCTTCCTTAGAGACTGGAAGGTGTGCGGGGCCTGAATAATCCTGGGAGCCGGAAGAGAACGTTTTTGATCCTCCAGAAGGTTTGCTTGGGACCAAGAAGAAGAAGGGGAGGCCCAAAGGGGGTACTGTCAACTGTCAACCCCACGATCCATACTTGAATTGCGGGGCACCCTTGCTCCTTTCCGCTACCCCTTCCTCGCTCTGTGGACTCACCTCTCCCACACTCCCTCTCCCTCGGACTATGCCCTGTATGCGTCCCGCTCCCTAGGCCCCGCCCCTGTTTTTTCTGTTGCATAAAGCTGGTTCATCGCGTTGAGCACCAAAATCTGATCACGGCGACACAATCCCCATCTAAATAGCTTTCAAAGCAGCGCAAAGATCCTGAAAAACGGCAGGAATCCGATGAAGTGCGATTCCAGACCCTTATAATAAGCCCCATAGATCCGCAGAGCAAACCTCCTGATGCAGAGAGTTCTTAGTCTCAAACGCCTTACAGTACTGTCCCTGCCAGGGCAATGGTTTGAACCGCCTCTCTCTAGACTTGAGGATGCCCCTGTCTATTTTGATTTAAACCTTCTCTCCTCTAGTTTAGAGGTTCCCCCTGTCTAATTGTGATGGGAGAAACCACCTCTCCTCTAGGTGTAGAGGATGCACCCCTGTCTGTTCAATTGTAGAACTCTCCTCTCCTTTAATTGTAGAGATGACCCCCTTCTAAGTTGATGGTAACCCTCCTCTCCTAAGTATAAGAGGATGCCCCTGTTTTATGGCAATGCAGAAACTCCTCTCCTGTGGAGTTTTAGAGGATAACCCCTGTCTAAGGTGATGGTAGAACCTCCTCTCCTCCTAGGTATAAGATCCCCCCCTGTTTATGCAATGCAAACCTCCTCTCCTCTAGGTGTAGAGCATTGATGGGCAACCTTTTTGAGCTAGGTTGTACAAATTCGCCGACAAAACGGCATTAACTCGGTGCTTGTCACCTTTAGGAATACCCTAATTTTGGTAATACATGTCCAGCAGCGGCCCCTCCCTTATTACTAAAATTACCACTAGCGGCCTCCCTTATTAATAACTATGAAATCACGCCAGCGGCCTACCCTTTACTAACTAAAATACCCCTACGGCCTCCATTTACTACTAAATAGCTTCCCCAGCGCCTCCTTTACTACTAAATACCCATCGGCCTCCACTTTATTACTAAAATAAAATAACCCTCGCCTCCACTTTACTCTAAAATCCCCTAGCGGACCTCCTTTACTACTAAAATACACCCTAGCGTCCCTCCCTTTACTCTTAAAATACCTCCTAGCGGCGGCCCTGTTACTACCTAAAAGACAAATACCCCTAGCGGCTCGCCTTACTACTAAGTACCTACGGTCCTACACTAAACCCCTAGCGGCCTCCCTTAACTTACATGGAAAATAACCCCTCAGCGACCCTCCTTTTCACTAATAAATACCCTACCCGCGCCCTCCTTTAACTACTAAAAATAAACCCCTAGCGGCCGCCTCCCCCCCTTTGACGACTAAATACCCACGTAGCACGCCCTTTCCACTACTAAAATAATACCCCAGCACACCTCCCTTTTACTACTAAATTACTACACACCCTCCTACCTAGAACCCCAGCGCAACTGCCGTTTAATATAAATATAATAATAACCTTACATACTTACCCATTGATGTCTTCTTCTCCTGTAGCTTTGTACTTGCAAGGCGGCTCGGCTCCTCCAGTTTCACGCGCTGCCTCGGGTCACGTGACCGACGTGACCAGCCCTACGTCATTGTCGCCCTCAGTCACGTGACGAGACAGCTGCATTGCAGCCTGGATGAGCCAGGGTTGCAGAAGTGGCGGACCAACGCGGCCGGACAGTAAGCAGGGGGCAGAAACACCAGGGTAACGGGGCGGACATTAACCAAGGGCATAGCACATTACGACAGGGACAGTAACACAGATTGGGAGCACTTGCAACAAGGGTACATTACGAAGCACACATGTACCAGGAGGGGGGCGGACTACCTAGGGCCCTATGACGCTTGGGTGCGTACAGCGGGCGCTGGGCGCCGCGTGTCAGCAAAACTGACTAAACGCGTGTCATGCTACAACGCGTGTCATGGTTCCAGCCATCACTGGTGTAGAGTATGCATCCTGTATATAGGTGGTGGGTAGAACCCTCCTCTCTCCTCTAGGTGTGAGAGGTTTTCCCCTTTTATGGCAATGGCAGACCTCCTCTTCTCTAGTGTGAGATGATGCCAACCTGTCTATGGTATGGAGGTAGAAAACGCCTCGGCCGTCTAGGTGATAGGATCCCCCTGTCTATGGTGATGTAGACCTCCTTGTCCTCTAGTGTAGAGGATCCCCCTTCTATGGGTGATGGTAGACCCCCCCCTCTTCCTCTAGTGTAGAGGATGCCCCCTGTCTATGATATGATAGAACTGCGTCTCCTCTAGTGTAGTGATTCCGGTCCTTCCTCCTGCTATGTGAGGTAGACCCTCCTCTCTCTCGGTGTAATATGGCCCCCCGCTATGGTGAGAGTAGAACCTTCCTCCCCTAGGTGTAGAGGATGCCCCCCTGTCTATGGTGATAGTAGACGGTCCTCTCCCTAGTGTATAGATGCCCCCGTCTATGGTGATGGTGAACCTACTCTCCTCCTAGGTGAGGGATGCCTCCTGTCTATGAAATGTAGACCCTCCTCTCCTCTAGGTGTAGAGTATGCCCCCTCGCTATGGTTGATAGTAGAACCTCTCTCCTCTGGTGTAGAGGAAGGCCCCCTGTCCTGGTGATATAAAACCTCTCTCCTCCTAATTGTAAGAGCCCCCTGTCTATGGTGATGGTAACCGACTCTCCGTCTAGGGTGTAGATAAGGATCTCCCTTGTCTATGAAAGTAAACACTCCTCTCCTCTAAGTGTAGAGGATGCCCCCTGTCTATGTAAGGTATGGTAGAACCCCTCCTCTCCCAGGTGAGAGGATGTCCCGTCTATGTTGATAGTAGCAACCCCTCTCCTCTAGACATAGAGCGTACCTGTCCGTGTTGATGGTAGAATCGTCTCTCTTCTAGGTTAGAGATGTCTTCTATCTATGTGATGTAGAACCTCCTCTGCCTCTAGGTGTAGAAGATGCCCCCCTGTCTATGGTATGGTAGAACCTCCTCTCCTCCTAGGTGTAGAGGTTGCCCCCTGTCCAGCTTACAGGCCTAGTTAAAAAGATCTTTGAGAGATCCTTTTTTGAGAATTTTTATCTGGCATTGTAATTTAGTTCACTTTAATTTCCTTAATATCTTGATTTCTCTTCTCTACTCTGCACTCGTTTTCAGTTCTACTATCGCCTTTTTATGCCAGTGGTGAGGGCCCCAAGCGTCCACCAATATTCCATTTTTTATAGTCCATGATGTTTTAAAATGAGCAGCCTAAAAAAAAATATGGGTGATTATTTGTTGTCAACAATTTGGATGCAAAGGTTTCTTTCTAAAAACAAACCATTTAAAATTAGAAAAGTATTGGGTGATTTTTTTCCAAGCAGCGATCCAAACATATTAAAACCAAATTTTACCACCAGCCCAACGACGTACATGGAAAGTGCATGTATTCAAAATGTGTATTTGTTACCGTTGATCCTGTACATTAATCTTAATCTTTTCTAAGAACTACATCGATAAATCCATAATATTAAATCTCAGTTGAATAAATATGTTTTCTTCAGGGGGGTTTTGTACAGGGGGAACCAGCGAGAGCTCTCTTGATACTGATCTTTCTAACCAGCACTGTAACATAACCGGTAACCATCTCTTCTAGATTACCTGGGGTGTAGGGTCTATTGTTCTAAATAACAGCATAACAATGATGTCGGATATCAATGGTGCAGTTTTACCATAAAACGTTCGCACATAGGATTTCTACACAGTGGAGACATACAGAGGTAAGTGACCCTTTCTATCTAAAGGATCCTTAATAGGTAAATCGAGTTTGATGACAGATACAATGGCTGATAAATGTTACTTAGATCAATGGCATCTGAAACTCCACTTTTCTGCAGATATAGGATAACCTAGTCAAATAGATTGCAGTAGCATCTGGTCTCAAGTACACTATTTGTGATTTTTTAATAATAGTATTGAGAATTAAGACGAAGGGATCCATACTAATCACTGTTTTATGAGAATTTGTTCTGACTGCGAATTTTGACCAATGATCAATTTCTGACATGCCCGAGGCCCTTGACTTTCCATACAAAGCTTTTCATTGGATATATTTTGAAGAAATATTGTCGAACATGAGCAATTAGTTACCCGGGAGTCCGTTCCGATCCCGCTGCGCGTTCTCTGCGCTGGATTCGGTCCGGCCGGGATTCATCAAAGCAGGTCCTCCTACGCCCACCAGTGGCGAGCTGCTGCTCTGCGTCCGCTGGAATGCCTCTAAATACAAACAAAGCCGCCTATCCAGGATTAAGGTTAGTTAAATATTTCGCGACAGAGGAACAAATTTTTTTTTAAATGCGCGTTAAAATTTTGCCGAATCAGTCGGGTTTTCGTTCGGGACACGCCCCGCCCGATTTCCGTTTGCGCGCAGCCAGCGCCGATGTGCTCCACACACAATCGTGTGCGCCAAAAACCCGGTCAATTCAGGTACAATTCTGCGCAAATTTGGAAATATTCTGGTAACACGTCGGGAAAACGTGGATTACTGGCCTCTTAGTAAAAGTGACCCCCAATGCCTGTTTGGTGAGATACCTTAATTTTGGAAATTTTTTTAACCATCAGATTAATCTAGTAATTACAGAGGCCAAAGCGTCGATCTGTCGATGAAAATTACGTGTAAGTTTTCCATGTGCAAACCGAATCTATGTAAAAATTTGCGTTTGTATTAATGCGAGTTTCCTTTGGAATGGGGGGTAGAAGGCAGAATTTGGTATCATTTTATAGATTTTTTGGAAAATATTTGTCAAATACATACTTCCAGATTCTATTACTATCTTTAAGAAAGAGTCCACCATCCTGACCTTGTTTGTTACACAGGTTCTGACCGTAATACTCGTGTAAAGCCGACACAGTATAAGCCAGCCCCCAATTCAACAAAAAAAACTGGAAACCTAGCGACCGAGTATAAGCCAGGGTGGGCAATGCATGTTGTTACATACAGCCTCCCATTTATAGTCCTGCCATCCCATTTAGCATACACCTGCCCAACCCCTTTGATGCAGCCTCCCGCCCCTGTAGAGGAGAAAAATACACTGACCATCTTTCCGACGATCCCCCATAGGTCCTCTTCTGTCTCAGCAGAAGCGGACCTATGGTGACGTCAGAAAGTGAGTTGTCTTTTGTTTTAGGTGACTCGAGTATTAAGCCGAGTTGGGTTTTTTGAGTCACAAATTTTGTGCTGAAAACTAGGCTTATACTCTAGACATAGCTACATTATTAGAGACAGTTGGATAGCTATAACTTTCTGCAATAACCGTTGTTCGAGCCTTCAACAATAGTAAAAAAAAAATAACAAACATTTTTAAAATATAACTTAAAAAAAATATTACTAGGTAATGCAAACCCAAACAAACTTGGTCCTGAAGGCTTATCTGTGTATTTTGTAATAGACTCCACATGAAGCACAGTTTGAGGACTTTTGTAGAACCGGACTGTCTCTCCAGTGATCGTCTCACCATGGCGAAGATCCAAGGACCGGGCTGACCATCACAAGCATCCACGGCTCCAATCTCACAAAAATAAAGCACAATTTTTGGGGTTCAAATGTAACTCAATGTAATAACATGTTGCAAATTGAATCTTACACGATCTAAGGTCAAGTCAGGATAAAAATTGGAAACTCCTCAGAGAAGCCTTTGAACATACGTTTTACGATACTGTAGCAGATTTATATAGAGGAATTTGATCTAACAAGCAATTCTATGGTGAAAGATCTCTTTTTCTAGTGACATCTTGAATAGTGGGACATTGTTTTTGGGGGTTTAGCGATCAATCTTTGTCTTTCATTTAGAAAAGTGTAGAAAAAGTAGACATACAATAACATCGGAAAGTGATCCATGTCCAGCTCTGAATTTTTTTACAGGTTCCGCCGGTAAATAATGTCACACCTCCATCGTTCCTTCTGCTGGATTTTCAAAGGTCTTCCCCACTTTACACTTATTACACATTCGTTCTCTCTCCTGTCTTATCTTCTGTGGGACAATATCAGGAGAACCATTCTTAGCATGGTCTGTATCTAGTGAGGAAAACCCTTTCAAGTCCCCCATGGATTTACTTCATATACTTACACAGCTGTCATTGTTGACCTCGCTACCACAACATGTCCCCAGGTACCTCTTCAGCACTGGCCCTGTATGGATGATTCTATCACTCGCAATCGTATATCACCTCACCCAGTTTTTGTATGTTTTCTATCACTGAGGAGCTCAGAATGTCTTCTCCTATCGGTGATGTCCCTATGACCGTTATGTTGGCCATCGTTAACCCCCTTCCGATAATCCCTCACATGGTCATACCTTTTTGTGTAGCAACTGGTAACGTTATGTGGTTGCTGGTGTTCATAATATCCTCTATTAACAGCTTTTGTGTGTATAAATTACATGTCCTGTGGCCACATGTGAGTGACCCATTTTCTCGCTGTGATATTGAACCCATAATGCAGCTCTCCTGGTGGTCCGACACATCGATAGTTCATGATTGGATTTTCTATGGGATCTTTCATTGTTATGGGCCCTTCTCTAGTGAGATAGTAACTCCTATGTGTACATTGCCATCGCCATCCTGAGGATCCCATCGCACTGTACCAGAAGACATAAGCCTTCGTCCAACTGGAGTACCTCCCACCCTCATTGTCGTCTCCATAGGTTTATGGACATTTACTATAGTTTTATCTTTGTTCCACGAAGGGAGAATCCCTGAGTAAGGTCTTAATCTTTAATGTTTACTGTTCTGACCCCACGTACTCAATCCTATCATATACACCCTGAGGACAATACTTTAAAAAAGCTTTTACAACTATGAAATAATCTATCCTACCATTGCTCCTTGTTGTGTAGTTTATTTACAAGGTCCAATTAAATTTATAAAACTCAGAGCTTTTTGATGTCTGTGCACACGAGGTTCTCTGGGTACACCATTTTTTATAAATAAATTGCCTACCTGAATTGTACCGCTTATATAATAGAACTATTTTAAGAGTTAGATGTTACCATCTTTCTTGTTGAACTGTTCACACACAAATCAAATAGATCTTCTAGATCTTTCCAAATAAACCGATATTGTTCGTTTCTGATTGACAATATTATGTTTATTTGGAAAGACCTATACCACGTATAAGAGGCCCTGTGTATAATCCATGATACCGTTTTATTGTCTTCTTCTTCTTTCCTTTCTCGTTCCATTGCCCAGAGATTTGACGAAGGTAGGTGCGTACACAGTCCCCATCGCAAGTCCTGGGTCTGAGGAAGAAATAGCTCGAGTGAACATAGTTGTGATATAAATCATATCTAAAGCAATCAATGAAAAGGTCTGTCTCACCTAGTGAGGGATCTGAGCGTGCATTGCTACCAGCTTTATTGTATGGGCTTTATGGCTTTATGTCCTATGGCCTGTGGTAGAAGCGTTTCTTCCCCATTACATATGGCTAGTATTTCATTCATCTTGCTATATTACTATAGTGCAAGGTCCTGCAGAATCTGCATAGATATCCCTGGTGTAGGATGTAAGATCATATACCTAGGGGGTCATCTACAAGGGCCCGATTCGCGTTTTGTCCCGATCGTTTACCAGCGAAGATTCCGATTCTGCGCGATTCCCTAATCTATGGGATTTTGGCGCCGAGCATCGTAGTTGGGTGGCGCATCGAGCGATGATGCACCAAGAGAAATACGGGGGGCGTGGCCGCCGAACGAAAACCCATAGGATTCGAGGAAAAAAGCTGCACCATAAAAAAAAAAAAAAGTCGTTCGCGGAGCTCTGCACTTACCTCACTCAGCCCGGCTCGGTGACTCCAGTGCATCCAGGGACTTTCAGCGCAAGCACGCCACCGTAGGGACCTGGGGAACTACCTTAATAAATCCTGGGCCGGAACCCGCCGGATCCCCGCGAGAACAACGCCGCTGGCTCGCGAATGTCCGGGGTAATTGAATCTGGCTCATAAGTGTCCTGAGCTCAATGTCCAAACCAATTTTAGCTACTGCACGTTCCGGGGGTGAGTGGGTTCCCTGTAACGAGACGTTAAAGTGACTACCACTAGTTGTATTTAACAATGAAGCTTAGTCAACATATAAATTGCTACTTAGTGGGTACGGACCCAAAAACATCAGATAACCTGACGTCGTGTGTCAGATGTTATTGAGCACTATTAATAGATGCTTTCGTTTTAATAACACCGAGTCGTTTCATATTATAACGCACAAGTGTAGTAGACCACATTAAGACTGCATGTGTCAAGAACCTTTTTTCGGAGTACAGCTACAATATCCCATTCACACGTAATATCCGGGTATATGGAATATAGCTTTGTGATCCTGTATTATATGCGGCTGTTAGTTAATCCCGGACTTATGGTGGCAAGGTTACATACCATAAATACAGAGCCACAACAAGCCGACTGTCAAACGTGTCATGAAACAAATTCTTCGGGCATCCGGTAACTTAATTGGAGGGGAGGAGAGAGGTAAGGTAGTCGAAAATGAAGAGAAGAGTCACGCGGCTGTTCACGTAGTGTGCAATACAGGTTCTATATGCATCATTTTTGGTCATACAATGTGTTATACGTCCAAGTGCCAGACAATCCGTACATCATAACTGGAAAGACGCCAAAATCAATTATAGACAACCCCTCTATGTGAAAAATCATAAGAGTATCAAGAAATACGAACGGGTGTGAATGGGGCCGGGGGGGAAAAGAAAATTGGGAGCAAGGTAACCCAGCCAATCAGCACAGCAAGAGGCATCGGTGACCACCACAAAGGAGATGACGAAGAGGGCGTGCGTGAGGCCACCAATTTGTGATAAGAAGGCTGCGGTCGCCGCGGAATGTCCCAAGTGGACTGAAGCGGACAGATATTATATAAAGATGTCAAAAACAGGTGAGCGCGTAAAGGGACTCGGGAGCAAAGCAACTGGTGAATGAATTTGGTCACACATGCACAGAAAAAAAAAACAACTGGAAAAACGAATTGAAGTGGCAATAATATGCGACACCGCGGAGCAGCAAAGTGGCAACACGATGGGTGTTTCAACCTCACGAACCCAGGGTGGTGGGTGTGCAACACGGGCTGCCCATGGTATACTAATACACACTAAGGTATGATAGGAAAGGTTAGTAGTCTTGGTTGTATATTCATGTATGAAGGAAGGAGGGATGGGAATGGGTAAGAGACAAGGGGGGGGGGGTGTGTACTCGGGTAGAGAGACACGGGATGCGGGAGGATAGAGACAATGACCAAGGACCCGCTCCCTGGCCGGCACCAGGGCGTGGCAGCGGAGGATGACAGATCCGGCGGAGTCGTCCAAGTAGCGGACGCAGGTAGTACCAGAGGACATCAGCGTCGGATCCCGCCGGAGAGGTCCCGCAAGAGGTCACACAGACAGGCTTGGCTGTCCCCGGGTAAAGAGGAGGTTAGGCTGGCGCGGGAGGATACAGTGGGAAAGGGGCGCGAGAGTGACACGAAGGGAGGGGGCGCGAGGGCAACAAAAGAGCAAGTATGCGGTGGGCGGGCCGAAACCGCTATAAAAAGAAATAAGGTAAAAACAAATAAATCAGCATACTCTGCCTAATTCAGAATCAACCCCTAATAAATTGTCCCCCTTCGTGTTTGAGTGTGATAGCGTGGCTCACTAAGAGCTAAACACAACGTCGCAGTTCTCCCCAGCAAGATACTCACAATATGGTACTAGCTGCCAACTACTAATGCCAGCAAGGCCCAGCCACAAGCAAACAAAAAACAGGAAAATATAACGCTATTGTACCTAAGTAAGCACGTTGGGTTTCTCCTTGGCTATTTTTTAGCTACAGTGAAGCACACTGCTTTGCAAAATGACTTTGAGCTATAACAAAGAAATAAGGTAAAAAAAAATAAATCAGCAGACTCTGCTACTTCTAATCCAACCCCTAATAAATTGTCCCCATCGGTGTTTAGGTGGTATGTGTGTCACTAAGAGCTAAACACAACGTACGCAAGTCTCCCTGCAAATTACCTCACAATATGGTACTAGCTCGCACTACTAACGGCGCAGCAAGCCACAAGCAAACAAAAAAAGGGAAAAATACGCTATGTAGGCCTAAGTAGCCGTTGGGGTTTCCCTATGCTATTTTTAGCCTACACATGAAGCACACTGCTTGCAATATAACTTTGAGCTATAAAAAGAAATAAAGGTAAAAAAAATAAATCGCAGACTCTGCCTAATTCAATCAAACCCCTAATAAATTGTCCCACTTCGGTGTTTTAGGTGGTATGCGTGTCACTAAGAGCTAAACACAAACGGTCGCAAGTCTCCCAGCAAATTACTCACAATATGGTACTAGCTGCACTACTAATGCCAGCAAGCCCAGCCACAAGCAAACACAAAAAGGAAAAATAAACGCTATTGTAGCCTATAAGCGTTGGGTTTCTCCTATGGCTATTTTACTAGCCTACACTGAAGCCACACTGCTGTTGCAAGATTACTTTGAGCTATAAAAAGAATAAGCTAAAAAAAAATAAACTCAGCAACTCTGCCTAATTCAATCAAAACCCCTAATAAATTGTCCCACTTCGTTGGTTTGAGGTGATATGCGTGTCACTAGAGCTAAAACAAACCCGGGTCGCAGTCTCCAGCAAATTACTCACAATATGTCTTAGCTGCACTACTAATGCATGCTAAGCCCACGCCACAGAACCACCAAAAAAAGGTAAAATAAACGACTATTGTAGCCTAAGAAAGCCGTTTGGTTTCTCTCTATGCTATTTGTCTAGCCTACAAGTGAAGACACGACTGCTTTGCAGAATACTTTTGAGCTAAAAAGAATAAGTAAAAAAAAAAATAAAATCAGCAACTCTGCCTAATTCAATCAACCCCTAATAATTGTCCCACTCGGTGTTTGAGTGGATATGGTTTCACTAAGAGCTAAACACAAACGGTCGTCAAGTCTCCCAGCAATTACTCTAACTCACAATATGGTACTAGTGCTGCACTACTAATGCAGCAAGCGCCCAGCCACAAGCAAACAAAAAAAGGAAAATAACGCTATGTAGGCCTAAGTACGCAGTTGGGTTCTCCTATGGCTATTTCTCTGCCCTACACGTAAAGCACACCTGCTTTGCAAGATTACTTTGAGCTATAAAAGAAATAATAAAAAAAATAAATCACAGACTCTGCCATATGTCAAATCAAAACCCCTAATAAATTGTCCACTTCGGTGTTTGAGGTGGATATGCGTGTCACAAGAGCTAAACACAACGGTCGCAAGTCTCCCATGCAATTACTCACAATATGGTACTAGCTGCACTACTAATGCCGCAGCCCAGCCACAAGCAACCAAAAAAAGGAAATATACTCTATTTGATAGGCCTAATAGCACGTTGGTGGTTCTCCTACTGGCTGGTCTAGCCCTACACGAGAAAGCACACTGCTTTGCAAAGATTACTTTGAGCTATAAAAAAGAATAAAGTAAAAAAAAATAATCAGCAGCCTGCCTAATTCAAATCAAACCCCTAATAAATTGTCCCACTTCGGTGTTTAAGGTGGATATGTGTGTCACTAAGAGCTAAACACAACGGTAGCAAGTCTCCCTGCAAATTACTCACAATATGGTACTAGCTGCACTACTAATGGCAGCAAGCCCAGCCACAGGCAAACCAAAAAAAAGTAAAATAAAACGTTATTGTAGCCCTAAGAAGGACCGTTGGGTTCTTGTAGAATCACTCCAGCCTAACACTATTCTAATAGAACACCCTAACGCTTTCCCTGACCAGCAGCAGCTCTCTCCCTAGCGGCATCCAGACAGAGAATGATACGAGCAGCGCGGGCAGCGGCTAGTCTATCCCAGGGTCACCTGATCTGGCCAGCCAACCACTGCTATCGACGTGTAAGGGTACCACGTCATGCTGGGTGGAGTGCAGAGTCTCCTGGCTTGTGATTGGCTCTGTTTCTGGCCGCCAAAAATCACAATGGCGGGAGATGCCATTTTCTCGAGCGGGCGAAGTATTCGCCCGAGCAACGAGCAGTTTCGAGTATGCTAATGCTCGAACGAGCATCAAGATCGTTCGAGTATGTTCACTCATCTCTAATGGTAAACAATGTGGGTCATGGCAGAGATATTAAATAAAGCACAAAATCGCAGGTGCAATGAATGGCCAAGAACAAGAGCTTGATATCAGAAACCTAAAGTCCACAAGTATAGCAAAAGAGGAGTGGACAAAAGAGCTAGCAAGAAAATAAATCTAGCAAAGAAGATAGCACACATAGGGTATTTATCAGTGTAGCATGCCTGTTTCAAGTAAAAGGGGGCAGAGTTTGAGCATATTAACCCTTGCTGGACCTGGAACAGCGAAAAGCTTGCAGAGAGCCGGTGTGTTAGATTCAATCAGCAGCCCAGCCACTAGAGCACTATCCAGACTGCCAACTGAAGTAAGCCAGAAGAATTCAGCGTCTTCTCAGCCTGAACATAGGAACAGACTCTGACACAGATGTAACACTTGTCCTACAAAATTATTCTCTAATCATTAATTTTTAGCCTATTAACCTTCTGCCTCTGACCCTGAACCTTTGCCGCTTGTCTTGACCTCTTGCCTGTCCCCGACCATGAACTTGCGTGGTGTCACACCACAGCAAATCCAACCCCCTTTGCGGAGGGGTCTTGTGAAGACCGGATGGCACTTAGACTACGGTCCCAGGTGTAGGCTTATGTCATCGTCCACAGTTGTCCAGTGGGTCCACTACCCTTGAAGCCTGACACTGTGTGATAAACCCAACAAAAATCCAGTAAACCACTAGTAACCAGATATTTATGTCTCACGTGAGTGAATGCCCCACTTTCTAGTTATTCTAATATTGTGTTTTATGAACCATTACTTGTTTCATTAGTTTACCAAATGCTGAGGAGTTTTTTCTAGTGATGAAAATGTAAGTGTAGCTAAAAAATAACGAAAAATTACCTAGAAAAGCAAGTCCACCATGTTCTTTAGGGTAATAAAGATATTTCATTCTACACCTCTGAACCCACACACACACAAGGCCAACCATTATGCCCTCTATGCTCCTAAATATACTCAATGGAATGATTATTGGACATACTCAGTCCTGGTTCCCTAGCATCTTCAGTGTCCTTTTTTCAGAGTTCTATTTCTGTCTGTGATTCACAAACATAAAGAAAATAAAGTGCCAGCACTCTACAAATATGACACTCTAAAATCCATTGAGTTTCAAGGGACAACCAGAGCAAATCTTATTCACTGTGTAATGTCAAGGATTGTGCCTCCAGGTAGATTAGTCAAGCACTATTTCTACAGGCCAACTACTAGGCAAAAGTACATTATGTATACAAGTTATAAAGAAAGTTTCTTTTCAAGGGAGTTCAAGCATTCAACTTAAGGTCTTTCACATGGATGGCCTTGCCTACAGACAAAGCTGAAGCCTTCACTTCTCAAAGATTTTCCAGTAAATTTTATAGAAAAATATCTGTCAAGATTCATGAATCATAAAGGTATTTTCTCTTCATTGAACTTCAATTCATGGAGTCATCAACTTAAATCTTGGTGCATTGCACCATAATTTCGCAAAACAAAAAACATTTGATAAAATAGTAAAAACTCAAGGTGCCAGCGATTTGTGCACCGGCATATAATGCTCCTCCAGAGTCCAGCTGCACAAGAGTAAAATTGTACACCAAGTTCTACCTGGCTTGAACGGTTGCAGGCAATAGCGAGTGTTCAGTTCCAAGGGCAGAGACGCCATGCGCCAGACCATTCAGCAATGCCTCCCAGTATGCCATCTCCATGTCATTGCAATGCTTGGTGGTTTGCCAGGCACTGCAATTATTTAAGTGCTTGTATGCCAGAAAACTGGTGTACAAACCCCAATGAATTTCCCCATCAACTGTCAAGTTAAACTTAGCTGCATCTGTATATGTCCTATTTCATTTTTATTTGGTGCTTCGTGTTTCTGTTATCCTGCTGTTACTGTTTAGGATACAATACACTGGAGACTTACTCAGGATACAGCATTGCTACTTTATTAACTTTCTCATTTAGTAGGAAAAGTTGAATGAATTGCTATAAAAGCAATGAATTTCTATAAAAGGGGGTCTGCAATAGTTATTGACAATCAAGCAATGTCAGACTTGTTGTCAGCTATGCCAGGCCTGTTCGTTTCTATCTGATAATATAATATAGAAAATATAGTTTATTTGTTAACAGCAATTGAACTTACGCTAAAAAACGAAGTCTGTTTTTGAAAAGTGTTCTGTATATGTTTGGCATTGTTAAATCTATTATATGCAAAGCTATTAAATTGTCACATTCTAAAATTTTTCAAACAAGCATTGTAGAATTGCTGTTATTGTATGTCTGACCTCACACAAAAAAAACTATATACAATACATTCTATGACAGTAGTATTAAAAACTACTTCTTGTCCTAGAACATTTTTTTATAAGTCTTTAAATTTGGAAAAATAATTTAAAAAAAAAATTGTACTACAAGTGCAGATTTTTGTTCATGATGTCTTCTAAAACAATGACTATTTGTATTCAACTTTTTCAAAGTTGAATGTGCCAGAAATTTAAAAACTGTTCCTGGAAAAACATGTCCTCACGTGTCCTCCCTATGCAAGGAAAGCAACATTAAGAAAAATATGTGGTTTCTTGAAAAAAAGAAATAATTAAAACCGCTTGATGATGAAGGAAAATTTACCTGGTAATAAAATGTTGTATAAATAGCTATAGAATACACAGCCTAACTGAAATGTATTGAAAAACCAAGATGGTTAGAGATACAAAATGAAAAGGCAGAAGAATAGCCAAGGTCCAGGCAAAAGGTCAGAATCCCACCAAATAACAGCAGAATAGATTATTTGTTTTAAATATTGACAGCAAAAAGTCATGATAAGCAATAATATGAAGTATGATGATGATGAATTGTCAGTCCACCTTATACCATTCAACCAGGTACAAATCCAGAACAGACAACCTTGGTTCTTCTTCCAGAGACAAATCTTACTTTTTTAGATTGCAGGCCCAGAGTTCTCCAGACATAGACAGTGGTGTTAATAAAATGGTGATAGCTCTACTTGCAGATATATATGAATGTACTACCATACCCAGATATTATTCCTCCATATAGCTATATATTGCCCATTCAGCCTCATAGTAATCAGCCCACCTTGGATCCAGTGTTGCATCCGTACCATTCCTGCATATCCTTCCACCCTCATATCCTTCTCTCTAACTAACTAACTTTATACAGATTATTCGTATTGACAAGCATGTGGAAGATATCTTATTGGCTGAAACAGGGATAACTGAAGTTCCCATAGCTGTAGTTGGCTGATTAGTGGGTTCTGTTATTATGGTGCCAACTGAACAGACTTCTTCTCTTTGAGATGCAGAGGGATAGTTGTGTGGCAGGAAAGACATTCGTCTCTCCGCAGACAATATCCATAAACTAGATAGTAGATAGTAAACTAAATAGATTGTATAACAACATGTAAGAAGTCAGCTGCCACTGTCTACTGATCAGGTTTGTCTAGAGCAGTGATGGGCAACCTTTTGAGCTAGGTGTGTCAAAATTCGCCAAAAAAAACGAGCTTAACTCGGGTGCTGTGTCACCTTTAGGAAAAACCTAATTTTGTAATAACATGTCCAGCAGCGGCCTTCCTTTACTACTAAAATACCCCTAGCGGCCTCCCTTTACTACTAAAATACCCCTAGCGGCCTCCTTTACTACTAAAATACCCCTTAGCGGGCCTCCCTTTACTACTAAATACCCAGCGGCCTCCCTTTATTACGACTAAAATAAATATAAACCCTGCGGAACCTCCCTTTACTGCTAAAATAAACCCCTAGCGGGCGCCTCCCTTTACTGCTAAAATACACCCTAGCGGCCTCCCTTTACTGCTAAATACCCCTAGCGCCTCCCGTTACTACTAAATAAATAAATACCCCTAGCGGCCTCCCGTTACTACTAATACCCCTACGGCCTCCCGTTACTACTAAAATACCCCTAGCGGCTCTCCCGTTACTACATACAATAACCCCTAGCGTCGGCCTTCCTTTACTAATAACACCTATCCCTCCCGTTACAACTAACCTACCTCCTTAACTCACTAAAAATAAACCCCTAGCGCGCACTCCCTTTACGACTAAATACCCCTAGTCAGCCGCCCTTTACTACTAAAATAATACCCCTAGCAGCCTCCCTTTACTACTAAATTACCCCTAGCACCCTCCCTTTACTACTAAAATACCCCTAGCGCCCTGCCTTTAAATATAATATAATAATAAACTTACATACTTACCCAGTGATGTCTTCTTCCCTGTAGCTTTACTGCAGGCGGCTCGGCTCCTCCAGGTTGCACGCGCGCCTCGGGTCACGTGACTGACGTGACCTGACGTCAGGTCGCCTCAGTCACGTGACGAGAAGCGCGCATTGCAGCCTAGAGGAGCCGGAGGAGTTGCAGAAGGTGGGCGGACCAACGCGGCGCCGGACAGGTAAGCAGGGGGCAGAAACACAGGGACGGGGGCGGGACATTACCACAGGGGCAGCACATTACACAGGGACAGAAACACAAGGACGGGGAATGGGACATTAACATAGGGGTAGCACATTACACTGGGGCAGCACATTACACAGGGAGGGGGGCGGACAGCGGGCGCTGGGCGGACAGCGGGCGCTGGGCGGCCGCGTGTCAGCAAAAATGACTACGCGTGTCAGTGCTGACACGCGTGTCATGGTTAGCCATCACTGGTCTAGAGATAACATTTGCACATGTAAACCCTAAGTATAGAGCATTTTTAAGAGATACTTGCGATATCTGATCTTTCCTGCTCTCATTCACACATCAAACTGAAAACTGAAGTTAGCATAAATAGCCATCAATTGTTAATCAATGCAATAGTTGTCCCCAGTTGTAATAGAACATTCTTCTAGGCCAGATCAATGCATACAGGCATTCAAATCATATAGACTAGTACTAAAAGCCATATTTTTAATTAGCATTTTACTTTTATTTTCAGCCTTATAATATATTGGATAGATGTTGTTTTCTCTTTAATTCAGAGAAATATGTTATAGAATATGTAACCTTTACTGTGAGCAGATTCAGTAGTAGTGCATTTAGTCTCCACAATAACATGCAAAGATCTTTAGATGTCTTTGAAAAAAAACAAAGTTAGAAAGGATTGGCTTGTAGCAAAAAAAAAAATTTCTAGCTTTACAATAGAAATAAAATCTTTAGAAAATGTAAAGGTTAACCTTAGTGAACATGATTCACTTGTGACTGTGGTAATTTTCTTATATTTGTTATCCATGGCCTCTTACTTCTAAAATCAACTTTTATAATTATTCTAGTGTGCCCGAGGAGCTACCTTAGCCCCTCTGTGGTCTGTCTTTATAGACTATTTCACTGTCTCAGCCTCCCCCTCAGCACTTGTGCAGTAAGCACAAATATAGGAAGATTACTACAGTCACAATCCTGGATCAATCCTGGTTTATCATGATGGATTTTGATAGTAGCTTTCTTTTAAGGGGGGTTCAATTCAGTAGGTCCTTAAGACCAGTTTGGTGGGAGTCTGACACGCAGACCTCCACCAATAAGATATCTCTGGCACTGAGATAATATATCCAGAACTCTGGCACCATTCCATGTACAGTGGCCGGCAATATGAACTGCAGTTGAGATAACACAGAACATAGAGATCAAACTAAAATTACTTAAAATAATAAAAATACAGTTGGTTATCTGTACCAGGTCAGTCTCTTTATTTTAGGATGCTGCTTTTAAAGTAATTTCCAATTTCCTTAATGTTTAGACCATCTTCATCTGTTCAGTTGATTACTTGTACAGCATCTCACAGTCAGTAAGCAATGTGGGACTGCATGCTATGTGTACTTAACAGACTTAATAGAGGAAATATGCTCACACGCTTCATTAGACGGCTCGTGAAATTACATTAGCGCTGTACCTTTATGACATCGCTTTTTACATATCTTTCTTGGCCTTTTTGCTGGAGCACATTAAGTAAGTTTGGAAGCTTACCAGGGGACTTGTAACCTTTCTTAATCAAACTACTAAACTAAGTTCAAGAAATTAACGCAAGAAAATATATTCTGTAATGAGTAACAAAGCTGAGATTACTCCCTCGCCTTTTTTATCAATTATTTTAATTTATTCTTATTTTTAGTAAATTTGTATTACTATCAAGATACCAAGTGAACATATTCCATATGTTTAACCTTTGTAGCTGTACTTATGCCCAGAAGACAAAAGGGGTCACTTCCAACATTCTACAACACATATTAAAGGGGTGGCCCACTCACTTTTATTTTTCTTTTAAAAAAGGCAAACAATGGTTAAAAAATATAAAATCTTGAACTCCTCATTAATCCCCTGCCAAGTTCAGAGAAGTAATCGGGCACTTCTCTAAACTAGAACAAGAATTTTAACAAAAATGGCTTTTTTGATTAATTAATGGGTTTTTACTTTCAGCAGCAATTGATGTTGGGTGTATAGGACAAAAGTTAAACAATTTTCCATAATTTTCTAGATCTGTTTTCTATCTTTCTATATGGAGATTTATTATTTACTTCCTGTGAATAAAAAGCAGTCCATAGTCATGTGATGTCACACAGTGTGACATCATGACCATGGAGAGAGTCAGTTTCACAGGAAGTAATCAATGAAGATTCCTGTTGAATGACAACAATCAGGGCTCTAGAAAACAGCAAGGAATTAATATGGAGAGTATATTGGGAAATTGTATTACTTTACATTACACAAACAATATTTGCTAAAATTGCACAACCTCTTTAACACCATTTTAAGCTTTTTTGTTTTTTCAAAAACTTTCTTGAACTTATTTAATGCCTGCTGGATTGTGGGAAAATCATAAATGCGCTTGTAGAGCAAACATTTTTCTAACCCCCACACAAACTCTTTACAAAATTAAATTAAAGATTAATACTTATCTCTGCTTACAGGATATATTGTGTAAATATCAAGATCAGATCCATATCTGTTAAAAGGACTCAGGATCATATTGTAAATCCTATATGTAATGTACCACTGCACTGACATTTGCAAACGTATAAAGATGTCACTTCAAGCGTGATATCTCTATCAAGTATTTAAAACCTTAGATGACGTGTAAGGTTCAAAGCCTGGCATTTAACAAACTATTGCAATTCTTCTGCTGTGTCTAGACAGGGTTATGGTTGCCAGCTATCTTTAATACAATTCTCTAAAATGTATTCGGCCCTAAAAGTATTAGCCAGGAAAAAAGTGGAAAATTTCAAGGTTCGCTGCCATGATCATATGCATAGTCAATAATGAACCGCACAGCCCTATGTAGAGCATGATCTTGAGAATATAAAAAAAAATACCAACAGCACCAAATAAAACTTATAAAACTTACAACCTAACCAAAAAAAACTTTAAAAATATTTTGTTCCTAAAACAAACAAAAGTTCAGTTTAGCCATAAGCCTAATTTGACTTATTCACTAACAGGAGAATTTCTCCCGGTTCTTAAGAACAAAGACCATGGCAGGAACAAATACATACATGGCACAGCATAAAATGGGGGTTGTAGGGTGGGCAATACGACCCAAATATCTGAATGGAATGAGGTTTCTGAATGGAAGTTGCTACACACTCCATGGGATTCCAATATTTAAAGGATACCCTGGACACGTGACCTAAATTCTGCTTGCCAATAATCCCGTCACCATGACAGGAGAATAAACTCCTTGGCGACAGGAAATAACCCAGGGTGATGAATCACACACTGTCGGTAGCCGGGCAGACTTCAGAGGACACTAGTACATACTTTTAGCAATAGGCAGCACTCCAAATCAGTTGAAAAAATCATAGTGTCTTTAGTCCATGTGGGGATGTTTTGGTGGTGCAGCACCTTTCTCAAGCTTGAAAAAGGCGCTGCGCCACCGAAATGTTGTCACATAGAATAAAGACACCATGATTTTTTCAACTGATTTGGAGTGCTGCCTATTCCTGAAGGTAGATAAATAGATAGGAAATATTTTTTGTTGACCCATTGTCACTGCAGCTCCATGTGATTTAAAGGGGTTTTCCCACAAAAAAATTCTCAATCCCCTAGTGATGTTAACACAATAAATATGTTAACCCCTTACTTTACAATTTTACTCAGTGATTTTGCTGTTGTAGCTCCTAGGCTTTTCTCTCTAAGGAGAAACGTTATTATCCATCTAGTTCTGTGAGCTGACAATGTAGTTAGATTATCAGTTTACAGGTTTGTATACACTTTCATCTGGCTTCTGACAATGTACTATAACACTGAAACAGAAAGAGAGAAGAGGCAGATCAGAGATGAGATGCCTATTACACAGAGGCAAAACAAACAGAGGCTGACAGACTTCTATACTGCTAGACTTTTAGCTCTGCTGCATATCTGTTCTCACAGACATGTGCCTGCCTCCCCCTTCCCCAGATCACTTATCTCCTTGTAGTTTGTAGTTTGCAGTTTCTCTCTGCTCACGATGTGATCATGATGTGCTGGCAGGAAGTGAATCAGTCTATGTGCAGGGGCTGTGGCAACAGGCTCAGAGAAGAAAGACACAGAAACTCAGCAAGCATGGCTGTCACAAAGAAATCCAAGATGGCAGGTTGGACTTATGCTGTATTTTTTGTTAATAACAGTGAATTAGAGAATGTATTACTAGAAACAAGAAACTTGTCTTATAAAGGGCCAGTGTGCCACTAATTGGTGATGGTTCTCCTTCGGTGTAATAAATAGCCCCCCACTTTTTGCTAACCCCTGATGTATTGAAAACACAATACAAAAAAAGTGATAATGATTTCCTTTGGGGAACTATAACCATTGTGATGCCATTTTATCACTAGTGATTCCCATAAAAATTAGGTCCTAAAATTCCAGTTTCCTTGTATCATCCATACTGACTTTGTCCCATTTTAATGGAAATATGGCATATAATTGGTACAGCATGTTATCCGATTATATAAAATCCCAAGTACTATGTTACTATTCATTTAAGAAATTGCTTCCGGCAGTTACATGCCACTGGCAGATTTGCCCGCAGCATGTAAGGGATAACACCCACGATTGGAGCCGGCACGTTCGCGGGTGTTAACAATCAGACCCATTTTAAAAGCCACTATGGAAATAAGAACACAAAGACAAACCATGACTAATACTCATGAATACTCATAACCTGTAGTAATAACACACTTTCTTGCCAAACTTATAAGCTTAAGTCTGTGATTCATCTCTTCCTGTACAGTTAATAGTTGCATTTCAAGCTGCTACATATTGTTCTTGTATATCTATATAAAGTGTCTCACAGTTTATGATATGTTATTTTATTCTCTGAATTTTTACTGAAAACCTAATTCAAAGTGTATGTCAAAAGTGACAAGAAAATTGGGAGTTGTTATTGATGATTCACAATGGCATTTTACATGAAGAAAAATTCAATGAATTTCTTCCTATTAACATCAGCATATAAAGGGACAATAAAGATTAGAAATATAGAGAGAAATACTTCTATATCAGGCTACATTGTGGATCTGTACATTTCAGTGGATTGTACAGTGTACTATCTGCTGGTATCATGTTATAGAGCAGGCAAGACCGAGTCCTATATGAAGGCAGCATGCTGAGAACAGAAGCTAAGCACATTGGGGCACATTTACTTACCTGGTCCGAGGAGTTCACAGAAAGTGCACTGTCCGTATATAATGCACTTTGCCACGATTCACTAAGATCGTGCGCCCGTTTTCCTGCATGTGTCGCTTCCTCGCTCAGGTTCGCCTGAGTTCACCTTCTTCTTCCAGGTGCATGTAAGTGCATTGTCTTGCGACACAATTTGAAACTTAAAGGGGTATTCTCGCCTGGGCATTCACATTCAGTTTCACTAATCTTCCATTTATAAGCATTTCTTCAATTGGATGTTATTAAAAAAAATGTTCCCGTGTGAAGATAATTTCTCATAAATGTAGTCATTCTGTCCCTTAGAAACGAGATGGCTTCCTCGGTTACGACCACGTCACACTCTGGCAGCGGTGGCCAGATATGAGCTATTGAGTCTTGTCTGACCTCCTGGATTCAGTGATCATTACCACAGGACGGCTGTGGGTCATGTAGTAAATCCCGGACATTTCATATACAAAAACAATTTGTTTCTTTGTGCAATCCCTCCAGCAGACGTGGCCGTATCCGAGGAAGCCATCTCGTTTCTAAGGGACAAAATGACTACATTTATGAGAAATTATCTTCACTCAGTAACATTTTTTTTAATAACATCTAATTGAAGAAATGTTTATGTATGGCAGATTTATCAAACTGAATGTGAATGCCCAGGCGAGAATACCCCTTTAAATCCCACGCTCAGTCCGAATCAGTCGGATCATTCGATGGCATGCCTCTCCAATTTCTGTTGCAAGGAACAGCTTGAAACAGCTTGCACAGGTATTTAATAAGTGTCTGCGCTGCAATTATGTCGCATGCGACCCTTTAGTGGCGCAGCTGCGCTGGTTTTCATGCTAAACAAATAAGGGGACGTGGTGTTGGTTGGTCCGACTGATTCGGACTGAATGCCGTTTTAACTTTGAAATTGTGTCACATGCCCTATATTAAAGATGCACCACAAAAAACATGGTGAACTCAGACCTGAGCAGAGAAGCGTTCATGATTTCAGGTGCACGATCTTAGCAAATTGCCGCACCAAGCATTATAGGCGGACAATGCACTTTCAATGCACTCGAGTGACCTGGTAAGTAAATGTGCAACTATGTTCATGGTATAGGTAAGGTATAGGGCTGGAGAAGCTTAACATATTATATTCTACATAGGGTCCTATCTCAATATTAGATCAAAAGCGAGTGAAATCCGGTCCATACACGATTCATCACACCATTATTAAAAATATATCTCATTTTGTTAATAGCTACAATCTAAAAACACCATTATAACATTAAGGTACAATGCATAGCAAATTCACAATCATAATCGGCAAACTGATATTATGACAGGGTATGCTACCATATGTAAGCTATTAAAGATTCGCTGTAAAGTGCCAGTGCCAATGCAAGTCTAGTTTAGCCTAACATATGATCACATTATCCTACAAAGTGCTAAGTGCTTAATGATAACCCATGATCGTAGTTATCCAAAATATGACATAGGATTAGTTACCAAAGTTCCCCTATGATAAATGCAGTGACTCAGTCAGCTTACCCATATTACGTGGTGTGTGGATGCCGGTACCCCGACGCGCACTTCGCGTTGCAGATTCCTCAGGGGGCCTGTGAGGAAGCGGCAGCGCGAAACACTGTGAAATTTGTCCCTCTAATGTGGACGATTCAGACGCTTGTTGACACCTGAATCGGCCACCAGATAAATCACACCTTTCTCTTTAAGACCCAGGTGCAATTTATATGCGGAGCCATGCAGCGCCTTTCTGTCGCTCCGTTCTATAAAGGGACACAGACAGAGGAGGATGACGTCGCGCCGTCTGCGTCTCTGAGTTAAGCTGCAGCTGCCAGAAGAGCCTCGAGGAGGTGGGAGCCATGATATGGGTGGTGGGGGCTTCTATATATATCTACAGGGCCTTTTTACAGTGGGGGGTCTATATACATTTATTTGGGTCTGGATTCCATTGATACTGGGGGGGGGGGCTTCTAAATATATTGAAATGGAGCTGGATACTGTATACACTAGAGATGGGCGAATTGATTCTAATGATTCTAACTTCGGTTAGAATTTCAGGAAAACTTTGATTCGTCACGAAGCCGAAGTATGTGCTGATTCGCGGGAACGAATTCTGATAAATGGGCGCGATAACAACATGTTACATGGGGCAGAGAACTCTGGGAAGGAGAAAGGAACACCCCCGATGACATCTGCAGACCTGTAAGCTAATCGGCAACAGGCAGGCTTATGTTATGTCACACAGCCCTATAAAACCCAGCCATTTTCAATCTCAGCAGTTCACACTTGATGTTGTAGCGTCCAGCTGCTGCTATTGTTCTGTGCGATTCTTGCTGCAATCCCTCACTGTTTTTTAAGGGGGTTCTATATACCCCAAATAGCAGTTCTATTTAGTGACAAAATTAAAAAGGAAGAAATCTGTTTGACTTTCATGCATCTGCAGTAGCGATTGGTGGACCAATTCCTGGTTGTTTTTTAAGCAGTTCTATTTAGTGACAAAATCAAATAGGTAGAAATCTGTTTGACATTCATGCATCTACAGTAGTGAGCTGTCAGTTGTGGGTTATCTGTATAACGCACATTGCCATACCTTTTGGGGGCTCTAGTTTACAGCCAGATTCATGTGTCAAATCCACGTAGTTTATACAGTGAAATGAGTCGGGGTTCTAACTACCTGCCTCAACTACTATTCTGATGCTGCCACCCGCCTGATGCCACACATCTGCTGCTAGTTGCACCATCTGCCTCCTACCATCTTTACCAGAGACTGGAATTGTCCGCAAACCTCCACACTATATCATGGTGCCACTCTGCAGGCTCCTGCTGCTGCTGCTTCTGATGCCGCCTTCACACTATATGATTGTGCCACTCTGCGGGCTCCTACAGCTGCTGCTTCTGATGCCGCCTTCACACAATAACATTGTGCCACTCTGCGGGCTCCTGCTGCTGCTGCTGCTGCTTCTGATGCCACCAACACACTATATCATTGTGCCACTCTGCCGCTCTTGCTGCTTCTGATGCCACCTTCACACTATATCATTGTGCCACTCTGCGGGCTCCTGCTGCTTCTGATGCCACCAACACATTATATCATTGTGCCACTCTGTGGGATCCTGCTGCTGCTGCTTCTGATGCCACCTTCACACTATATCATTGTGCTTCTCCTGCTGCTGCTGCTACTACTGATGCCACCTTCACACTTTATCATTGTGCCACACTGCGGGCTCCTGCTGCTTCTGATGCCACCTTCACACTTTATCATTGTGCCACTCTGTGGCTTTCCCTGTTGCTGCCACCATGTTGCTGACACCTGTGGACTCCTGCTGCTGCTGCTTCTGTCGCCACCTCCACACTCTTATCATTGTGCCACTTTGTGGCCTCCTGTTGCTGCTGCTGCTGCCACCTCCACACTATATAATTGTGCCACTCTGTGGCTTTCCCTGTTACTGCCACCATGTTGCTGCCACCTGTGGGATCCTGCTGCTGATGCCACCTCCACACTAAATCATTGTGCCACTCTGTGGCTATCCCTGTTGCTGCCACCTGTGGGCTCCTGCTGCTGCTTCTGCTGCCACCACCTCCACACTCTTATCATTGTGCCACTTTGTGGCCTACCATGTTTCCGCCACCTCCATAATTTGTCATTGTGCCACTCTGCAGCCTACTCATGCTGCTGCCAACTGACCGCTGTCTCCCTGGAACACCCTGTGATTTCCATAATGCTGTTTTCACCCTCCATCACTCTATGACGTTGCCACTATGTTTGGTTTTCCCCTTCATTTCATCTGTCAGAAGGATGAAAAGCTTCAGGATTGATAGCCAAAAGCAGGAGTGGATACAGAACACAGAGGACATGCAAGTATCCCATTTGCTGCTCAACTCTATTCTGGATCAACTCCTGTTTGTTTTTGGCTTTAGAAATACTGATGGATTATTGACCGATTGAAAGAGGACACTGACGCGTGAAAAGAAGGGCAAAATGATCAGTGATGTCAATGCAAAATTACTGCCGACATCCTCTGCACTCTTTTGGGGGGTTTTCCACATGTATCCGCGTTTAACAGAACAGGTTCTGTCGTAATCTATGGAATCATCTGATGTCAGTGTAAAAAGAGTGCACTCTTTGATGTTATAGTGGGATCTTGGCCCTCAGCTCGTTCCTTTCGAGCTGGCACAGAAGTTACCTTGTCAGGCTGTGTTCCCGCTTCATTTATTTGGGGAAGTTGACCTATGTAAATGCACATGGAAGTGAAGAGTGAAGCGATTCTAAGAGCCGCGGCTGTCATGTGAGTGTCATACTAAAACACAGCATTGTTTGAAGACCAAACCACGCTCCCTATGCATATTTAAGCATAGCACAACGTTCTACTACACCCTACAGGCTCTATGCAGCCAGGAAATGCCTGTTATTTAACGTGATTCATTTTGATTCGATTCGGGTCGAATCAAATTTTTTTCGAAAAATTCGGCGAATCGGGACGAAACGAATTTTAACAAATTCGCCCATCTCTAGTATACACTGTGGGGGTCTGCATATATTTATATGGGTCTGGATTCTGTTTATACTGGGCGGGCTTCCATATATATATATTTAAGAGGGAGGGGCTGGGTACTGTATTTACTAGGGGGGTCTGCATATATTTATATGGGTCTGGATCCTGTTTATACTGGGGGGGCAGTATATATCAATATGGAGTCAGATTCTGTGTATACTGAGTGGAGTCTATATACAATTACAGGGTGTCAGATACTTTATATAGGGGGGGGGGGGGTCTGTATATATCTATATGGGGCCGGATTATATTCATACTGGGGGGTGTCTATATACATTTACATGTATACTGTTTATACCGCGGGGGTCTGTATTAATAAATAAGGGTTGTTGTATGTATAATTGTATAATTGATTGGCGTGCTGTGCATGCTATAATTCCGGTAGAATATACATGTATAAAATAATATATATATATACAGGCAGTCCCCGGGTTAGTCCCCAAGATAGGTTCTGTAGGTTTGTTCTTAAGTTGAATTTGTAAGTCGGAACTGTATATTTTACAATTGTAACCCCAGACAAATTTTTTTTTGGTCTCTTTGACAATTGGATTTTAAAAATGTCATTGTCATAAGAACCAGGATTAAGCATAAAGCTTTATTGCACCTGTAATAACTGTTGTAGCCTAAGGCAAAATTACATTAAATTACCAACACCCAGAGGTCCGTTTGTGACCAGTGGTCGTCTGTGAGTCGGGTGTTTTTAAGTAGGGGGCTCTCTGTATTTAATGATGGGGTGTCATATAATTGTGGGAGCGTGTGGTCAGTTGTGTTTTAAGGGATATATATTATTTAGGAGCACAGTGTTGTTATCCAGGAGACTTCATACTGTAAGTGACTGTGGTATTTTTAGGGATGCCGGGTGGAGATGTGCTGCACGGAGCTGAAGATATCTGGCCGTGAATTCAGCATTGATATGTCATGGACTGGGGAACCCGGAATAAAGTTCTACTGATGGAAGAGATTGTCATTTATAAGGGACTAGATGCCACTAATGACTCTCAGAACCTGTAGTCAGTCACACAGACTCAGTGAGCTGCCTGTGGGGATGTTAATTCTTAGTAAAGTTTTCAGCATTTACTGGGTGCGGGTATGGGCACTGGAATAGAAGTAGGCTTCTGAAGGGGGAGGGGCAGAATTTTAATATTTGCCTCAGGCAGCAAATTTGCTAGAATCGGCCCTGATCTGCAGTAAACATGTTGCTGAACAGGAGAAGTTGAGAAGACTGTACAGGAAGTCCCCTACTTAAGAACACTCGACTTACATATGATCCCTAGTTACAAACGGACCTCTGGATGTTGGTAATTTATTGTACTTTAGTCCTAGGCTACAATAAACATCTATAACAGTTATCACATGTGTCTGTAATGAAGCTTTAGTGTTAATCCTGATTCTTATGACAACCCAACATTTTTAAAATCCAATTGTCACAGAGAACAAAAAAGTTCTGGCTGGGATAACAATGATAAAATATACAGTTCCGACTTACATACTGTATTAACTTTAGATGATCAGACTATACATGGTGTCTTTTCTGCGAACAGCATGTTATAGAGTAGAAGGAGCTGAGTGCATTTTGCCAACCAGGCAACAGGTTATTTAGGCTGAAAATAATGTTGTTTCTTTGGGCAGCATTTAATTTAGAAGGGACAGATGAGCAGATTGTATATAATATCCATTTCAGGGTATTTTGATATTGATAAATGTAACTTATATTTTCTTTCTATGTTCAGAAGTAAAGAATGCAGTCTAGAGATGAGCGAACATGCTCGTCCGAGCTTGATGCTCGGTCGAGCATTAGGGTACTCGAGACGGCTCGTTGCTCGGACGAGTAGTTCCCCTGCTCGAGATCGAGCATTTAATTAAAAAAACACAGTGAAGAACAATGAAGAATAGAATAAAAACAGTGAACACAGTGAACACAGGATCATTTAAGTGAAAAACACAGTGAAGAACACAGTGAGAATAATATCAGATGTTCTGCACATCTGCTTACTTGTCGGAAGATACGCGCGGAACGTGCGAACAAATAATATGTGAAGAACAATATATATGTGTGACGAACACATTGACGAAACACGTGAGCAGGAACGGAGACACCAGGGAGCGCCGAGACACCGGTGCAGCTAGGAGGACACCGGGGCACGGCAAGCCCACGGAGACAATGGGCAGCGCACTCACTGGAGAGCACGGCATGCGGCAGCACGGAGACATTGGCAACGTAGACATGGGGAGCGTGCTGGTAGACTGGGGACCACAGAACTCGGGCGTGCACGTCGCGCAGCGCAGCCGGGCGCAGCGGCAGCGCAGCAACGGAGACGTGTTGGCACGGAACATGGGGCACGGAGACATGGGCACAGAGCCATCGGGGCACGGAAGACTGGTGGCTACGGATACCATTGGGGCACGGAGACATCGGGCACGGAGACATCGGTGCACGGAGAGCAGCCGGCAAGCACGGAGTAGCACGTCGGCATCGGCAGTCACGGTAGACAGGGGCCGAGACATTTGGCACGAGACATTGTGGGCACAGAGAGACATCGGGGCACGTGAAACATCGGGGCAGCGGAGACATCGGGGCAACCGGAGAGCAGTGTGCGTGTGCATCACGGAGAGCACGGCACGGCCGCACGGAGACATGGGGCACGGAGACATGGGGCACGGAACATGGGGGCACAGAGACATCGGGGCCAGACAATCGGGGCAGCGGAGGCCCGGGCCAGCGTGGCACGACATCATCGGGGCAACTGATGAGCAGCGGGGCACGGAGAGCAGCGCGGGGCAACGGAGAGCAGCGGATCCGGGAACATGCGTATCTCCCGTGACATTAAGCAGATGTTGCATAACATCTCCATCTATTCTTCACTGTGTTTTCATCTTAATGATCCGTGTGTTCACTGTTTTTTAATTCTATTCTTCACTGTGCCTTCACATCTGTTAGTGTCGGGAGATAATATATACGCGCGGAACATGAAGAATTATTAGATGTTGTGCCATACTATTCTGCTCCACGTTATCAGAAGACACATTCTTTTTCAATTACACTTTAACACATATTTCTTCCCGAACCGGTCCGCGTTGAAAAATGCTGCGAGTCTCCCATTGTGCCGTTCATAATGGGCTACGTTACTCGAAACGCGCACTATCGAACATCTGTAAATGTTCGGCTCGAGTAACGAGCTACACCGAGCATTTAGGAGTGCTCGCTGTCATCTCTCATGCGTTACTACTATCATGAATTGACACGATCTCTGCATGAACAGTAATAGAGTGGGGTTGTCAAATCATGACCACCTACATGACTTCTCAGCTCCTCCTGCTCTATCTTGCTCGCGCCTACATAAGACTTATTTCTACGTAATTTTCTAGTGGGCATACTCTTTCCCTATGGCATACATACTGGCTGAGTAGATTGTTCCCGTGTAACCCTGAATAGTGATTTGAAACACAAACAGTGCCTGATCAAGCAACAAGGGTTCTGTCTGACGTGTATGAAAATGTGCCAGAAGCTTTATTCTATGTTCTGGTCTCTCAAAATGCTCTATTGATGTCCCACGTCTCCTAATAAAGAGATTGCTTCATGGTGCTCACCTTGTGATACGGTTTTTGGCACCTGGTCAAGTTCTTTCTGGAATAGTGTGTGGGATCACACCCCTATTGACCTAATACTGATGACCTCTGCAGCATATGTCATTTATATAATACATAAATGGTTAGCCGTCCCCTTTAATGACAGGTTGGCATTTAGCAAGGTGTCCTAGTTTTATGCTACTAAAGTATGTAGTCTCCCTGCAGCACCCCTTTCAGGAGAGATTATACATTGCTGAGTGCCCCCTGCAATTAAAGGGAAGATCTATAACGAAAGCTGATGCATTGTTTGTAAACCTTGTAACCATTTTTGTTACTGCCTGAAAATAGTTTAGGGTATTAGAAAAATGATTTTCCAATTCTATAGTTTTGATGACCTTTAGACCCAGAGCATACAGGTAGCATGAGGTTTCCCTTGAATTATGTTATAATATTCATAATAGATATAATAGACACATTTTTTTATCTTTCAAAGTTTTTCCAAAAAGGCAGCAGTCACGTAAGTGAGCTATGCAGAATTGTTTGTCAATTTTATACCTCTGAGCAGCTGAAGATTTTATACGACGTGATATCCTGCGTGATTTGCCAGTGTGGCTCCGATTATGACCTCATCTTTAAGACGTGTCATATTTAACTTCTGTAAGGAAAGCACAGACAGTTTGCAGTAAAACAAACCAGACACAAAACATATCAAAGAGATGTGTAAAGCCCTAAGCAACAGAATCTCACAATATCATCTGCTTTAATAAAGGGTCTGTCCAGTGTCTGGCAGATATAGGTGAAGTTAGGTGAATGATCAGGTTGTAATTAATCATAGATGGAAAATATTACCTTATGGTTTGGATAAGAAGTGTTCATTACAACCTACTGCATCTTATATAGTACAATGAGTGCTTCAGTCATGACTGGAATTATCAGTATTAAACCGTGTAATTTTTCACACAGAAGAAGCCATAAACCTATATTAAAATATATAGATATACGATGGTCAGCGAGTGACTAAAATGCTTGGGTGCTGCGTTATTGCGAGAACGACCTTTTTTCCAGACTGCGCGAGTGCTCGTCTCGAATAACTGAGCCCATTTTTGAAGTCAATGGGTAGACCCGAAGCATTTTTCACAAAGGTGGACCAAGAATTCAGAATAAAGTTGTTATATTATGAAAAGATTGTCTTCTGATAAGTTAGCAGATGTATGCAACATCTCATCTATTCTTCACTGTGTCCGCGCTTAGTATTATCTCCCGACAATTTAACAGATGTGAAGAACCAGTGAAGAATAGAATAAACGTGACACAGTGTAAACACACGCATTTAAACTGAAAAATGCCAGTGAAAACACAGTGAAGAATATTTACAGATGGTTCGCACATCTGCTACCTCTCGTCGGGTGGTATACGCGGTCCGGGATCGTCCTCTTCCTTTTCCACTGAAGTCTCCCCGTGCTGCCCGATGTCTCCCCTTGCTGCCCGATGACTCCCCCGTGCCTGCCCGATGTCTCCCTCCAGTGCTGCCACGAATGTCTCCCGCGTTCTTGGCCGTGTTCTCCCCCGTGCGTGGGCCGATGTCTCCCCCGTGCTGGCCGAATGTCTCCCCCGTGTCTGCCCGACTTTCTCCCCCCGTTCTGCCCGATGTCTCCCCCTTGCTGCCCGCTGTCTGCCCCGTGCTGCCCCGAGTGTCTCCCCGTGCTGCCCGATGGTGGTTGTGATTTTATCTATATCTGAACAGTCTTTAAATGCTCACTTTTTTAGTTTTTAATCTGCATTTTATATGGGAAGGCATCCTGAAGCATGGGACGGCTCGCCCTATGTCTGCATGAATTCTGGAGAAAGTTATGTTTGTACAGTTACTTTAATCTCTACTCTGTACTCCCGATACGGTTATAAACTGTTACCCGGACTTGGTCTCCCCTGGGGCTGCACCGATGTCTCCCGTCGCTGCTCCTTAATGGTATCCCGTATCTTGCCCGATGTCCCCCCGTGCCCCGTGCTGCCCGATGTCTCCCCCGTGCTGCCCGATGTCTCCCTGTTGCTTGGTGTCTCCCCGTGCTGCTTGATGTCTCCCTGCTGCTTGATGTCTCCCTGCTGCCGTTCCGCGCGTATCTTCCGACAAGTAAGCAGATGTGCCGAACATCTGTAATCTATTCTTCACTGTGTTCTTCACTGTCTTTTTCACTTAAATGATCCTGTGTTCACTGTTTTTATTCTATTCTTCATTGTTCTTCACTGTGTTTTTTTAATTAAATGCTCGATCTCGAGCAGGGGAAATACTCGTCCGAGCAACGAGCCGTTTCGAGTACCTTAATACTCGAACGAGCATCAAGCTCGCTCATCTCTAATAGATATCCATCATATATTTATTGATTTTTATAAACTGATGATGAGTGCCCTTCCCACAAATTTTTCCCATTAGGTAAATGCTGCTACTCAGAAATAATATTCCTTCTCCAGGGCTCCCAGATAACAGATTATGCCTCAAACTGATACTGAATAAAAATCACAACTTATGGACTACAGACAGTGGCGAATTAAGACTATCAGCGTCCCTGGGCTGTATGGAGATTGTGAGCCCTCCCCATAATTCGGCCCCGCGCATTGGTCATCAATAGAGATGAGCGAGTATACTCGTCCGAGCTTGATGCTCGTTCGAGTATTAAGGTACTCGAAACGGCTCGTTGCTCGGGCGAGTATTTCCCCTGCTCGAGATCGAGCATTTAATTAAAAAAACACAGTGAAGAACAATGAAGAATAGAATAAAAACAGTGAACACAGTGAACACAGGATCATTTAAGTGAAAAAGACAGTGAAGAACACAGTGAAGAATAGATAACAGATGTTCGGCACATCTGCTTACTTGTCGGAAGATACGCGCGGAACGGCAGCAGGGAGACATCAAGCAGCAGGGAGACATCAAGCAGCACGGGGAGACATCGGGCAGCACGGGGGAGACATCGGGCAGCGGGGAGACATCAGGCAGCACGGGGGAGACATCGGGCAGCACGGGGAGACAGTGGTTAGCACGACAGCCTTGCAGCACGGTGGCACAGTGGTTAGCACGACAGCCTTGCAGCACGGTGGCACAGTGGTTACCACTACAGCCTTGCAGCACGGTGGCCTAGTGGTTAGCACTGCAGCTTGGCAGCGCTGGGTTCCTGGGTTCAAGTCCCAGGCCAACATTGCAAAGAGTTTGTATGTTCTCTCGGTGTTTGCGTGGGTTTACTCGGGGGTCTTCCGGTTTCCTCCCACACTCCATACATGCAGGTAGATGATTAGATTGTGAACCCCTTTGGGGACAGGGACTGATGTGTGCAGCGCTGCGGTATCTGTGTGTGCTATATATATAATATTATTATTTTCCATTGCGTCCCCCATGACGGCCCCACTTGGAGGATGACCCCTTGACCTCTGTAGGGACAGGAAGCAGAGAAGTTAAATACCCACCCCCTGCATCTACACTCCAGTGTCTTACTGTCCCTACACAGGGCAGGTTGTAGAGAAAATCTCTCCTCCGATCCTTCCATCCAAGAGGGACAGTGAGAGGGGAGCATGTGTGGCGCGGGGATCATCCTCTTACCCCTCCGGTCCAGGACAGCGATCGGTGCAGATGACCCTTCCCTTGTCGGCATTTTTGGGCCGGTAGTTCCGGCTCTGTCCGCGACCCCGCGAGGTTTACGACACCCGGACTTCAACAAAATGGCGGCGGCGTGTCTGACACGGCCGCCAGTGACAACTTCCGGTGGCGCACCGGAAGTGAAGTAATCTGTCGCAGAATCCGGAAACAGGCGCATGGAGCGGTAAGATTTAAATGTAGCGTGGACGCACAGTGATCTGAGGTCTAATACGTTAGGCGAACTCAGCGTTGGTGATCCTTAAAACTCAGCGTTTGTGATCCTTAAGCAGTGGTAAGATACCTATACAATGGCGCTCCCTGTACAATGCATTGTGATGGCTAGTTTAGTTAAAACAACGCTGTATATCTTCCAGGATTAACATACCGGGCCATCTTTTTTTGCCTTACCTCACGAGGCTGTGTGCTAAAGGCAAGTATGTACCATATACCTCATGGGTGTATATATATATATATATATATGTCATATTTGGACACATGCTTATATATATGTGTATGTATACATAGGTGCTGTATATAACCATTGGCAGTATTGAATCCTGCACCATGGCAGGTCTGTGACCTAGAAATCCCTCCTATCATGGATCTGATACAAAGCAATTTTGGCTACTTGGTCCCTGTTATGGTTTAAATGCATATTTATTGCGCAACTTGTTATACCTTTTCATTTGGGAACCCAGTAACTTTATATTTAGACTCTACTTTTGAGTTGGATAGACACTACATGTGTTTCCCGGGACAGTACCAGGTTACTGCTACCATTGTTTCATGTTTACCTTCTGTGAGGAGATTGCATTTATACTTTTTTTTTCTGACTTGTGGCCGCATGTGGATCCTTGTTATTAGGCTCTGACCCACAAGGTTTTGTTAATGTGTATTTGTACATGTTTTAAGTGGTTTTAATAATATGCATGTGTGACAATTTTCCATTGCGTCCCCCATGACGGCCCCACCTGGAGGATGACCCCTTGACCTCTGTAGGGACAGGAAGCAGAGAAGTTAAATACCCACCCCCTGCATCTACACTCCAGTGTCTTCCTGTCCCTACACAGGGCAGGTTGTAGAGAAAATCTCTCCTCTGATCCTTCCATCCAAGAGGGACAGTGAGAGGGGAGCATGTGTGGCGCGGGGATCATCCTCTTACCCCTCCGGTCCAAGACAGCGATCGGTGCAGACGACCCTTCCCTTGTCGGCATTTTGGGACGGTAGTTCCGGCTCTGTCCGCGACCCCGCGAGGTTTACGACACCCGGACTTCAACAAAATGGCGGCGGCGTGTCTGACACGGCCGCCAGTGACAACTTCCGGTGGCGCACCGGAAGTGAGGTAATCTGTCGCAGAGTCCGGAAACAGGCGCGTGGAGAGGTAAGATTTAAATGTAGCGGGGACGCACAGTGATCTGAGGTCTAATACGTTAGGAAAACTCAGCGTTTGTGATCCTTAAGCAGTGGTAAGATACCTATACAATGGCGCTCCCTGTACAATGCATTGTGATGGCTAGTTTAGTAAAAACAACGCTGTATATCTTCCAGGATTAACATACCGGGCCATCTTTTTTGCCTTACCTCACGAGGCTGTGTGCTAAAGGCAAGTATGTACCATATACCTCATGGGTATATATATGTCATATTTTGACACATGCTTATATATATGTGTATGTATACATAGGTGCTGTATATAACCATTGGCAGTATTGAATCCTGCACCATGGAAGCTGTGTCTATAGATCCCCCGCCTATAGCTCCTGTGAGTGGTTTCGGGGTGTCTATGTGTTACTGTGTGTTAGGATCAGTGGATCCTCTGGACCACCGCGGGAGATGTAACTACACCTACCTGCTCCTCTGGTTTGAAAACTTTTTTGGACTGCCACATACAGGCACTCAATCTATTTCATTTTTCTGGAGGGCCACCTACCTGCTCCTCTGGTTTGAAAACTTTTTGGACTGCCACATACAGGCACTATCCAAATTAAATTGTCTCCATAGCAGCCTCCACACGTTGTCTCGAAGTATTCGTCCGAGCAACGAGCAGTTTCGAGTACGCTAATGCTCAACCGAGCATCAAGCTCGGACGAGCATGTTCGCTCATCTCTACATATAATGTGTAAGCACTTTAATCGTTATGAACTACACAAACACTTAAAATCTGTAATCATTTTGGTATAAGATTGTTTTGTTTCAGATAGCTGGAGTAACCAGGTTCCTGTTTAACAACTAATATCAGCAATCTCCTGGGCTGGTTTAATAATGGAGAATGGAACTTAAGGTCCTACTCAATGTTCTACATTGCAAGTGGTGCCAGGAAATGAAACCAAGTTCACATTCATTTTAAAAAGATTGCAGCTATCAGTTGATCAACAGGATTCTTGAATATTGGACCTCCACTGATCTGATATTGATGACCTATCCTGTAGTATGTATGGATTTTAACTCTGTACTGCCAATGATTTAATTTATATTCAACATAAGTGTGAAATAAAATTAATTTATAATTGTAATGAGTGTATTTGAACACAGTTATTGCCATATGTCTGTGCTAGGTGGTTGACCTTTTTCCTAAGAATACATATTGTATAACTTTCTGAATGGCAGCTGTAGCTGGACTCTTAGGACACTTCACATTCTAACTTTATCAGTAGCTTTATATAAAGGACTTATATGGCATCATGTGTTCTCTTATGTCATCTGTTATGTGTTCTTAGTAGGGCAGTCCCAGGATTTCATGATTTGAATTCGCTCAGAGGGAATGAGCTTAAGCACTAAGCAATACATGTCTCATGTGTTTCTGTCCCTACCCCCACCATCTTCCCACCGTCTGTCTAATTCTCACACCCACAAATAATTGCTCATAGCTATTGCAGCATCTTCATCAAATAACTAAAAAATAAACTTTTTGAATAAATTTTTGAATAAATTTTGGAAAAAGGAGTATTTAAAGTTAAGGAAAATATGCTAAGTTTTCCAGGATGGAATAAGGAAAACTGTGCCTCTTTTAGCTACCTTGTAAGGCAGCTCCCTTAGCATCAAGCATGACCTGCAAGAGGCCTTTTGTGGGATTAAAACCAAACCAGTATATTTATTCCAGAAAAAGGAATAGATATACTGGTTTGGTTTTAATCCCGCATCATGTCAGAAGGCTTCCTGATGTCAAGAGAGCTGCCTTATAAGGTAGCTAAAAGAGGCATGGTTTTCCTTATTCCATCCTGGAAAACTTTGCATATTTTCCCAGAAGTTCCTACACGTGCCTACACGGTGGTCTTAACTGGCAGTCCACCTAAGGAGAACT
The DNA here is from genome assembly GCA_019512145.1 of Engystomops pustulosus. NCBI lineage: Eukaryota > Metazoa > Chordata > Amphibia > Anura > Leptodactylidae > Engystomops > Engystomops pustulosus. The sequence goes on from CM033650.1 coordinate 41,811,649, forward strand.
CTTATTTTACGGCCCTATTTGAAGTTTAGGCGTACCAGAGCAAAATTGTAAATGATTTGAGGTATCTATAAAGCAGTCCCCAGACCAATTTTTATTCTAGTATCATCACATCAGTATTAGAACTGCGGGAGTCTGAAACCTTAACAATGAGCTTTCCAAGTCAAACTTTTGGGCAGGAACAGTTTAGTGGAACGAGTCAGAAGCAGATTATTCTGTCCACTGAATAATTGCAATGCTAAACTCCAGCAGTGCAGCTCCAAGTCAGCTTTCTCCTCTGGTACCAGAGGCTCACTGAAGACAGTGCAGCATTCAGAACCCCACTGAGCGGATACATGCGACTTATCCCAAGTATAGCACACTTGAAGTAGCCTTTAGATATCCTCTTACATACAAAATGGCTGTGTAAAATAAATACCATTTAGCACTCATTACATAAGTACATAATATTTTAATGGACCACTTAAATGAGTCCTAAAGGGACTGAATCTGAGAAGATCCAATAGGATTTTTGACATTTTGACTTTTTCATGCATTTGTTGCATCCAAAAAGTTCTATTTCTGAAACAAAGTATATTTCCAACTGTGGTCAGTGTTATAGTTTTACTATTGATTTATATTTCTTACCAGAGATAACAGAATTATCAATAATTTAGACATAAAAGAGATAATAGAATCTTCTACATATAAAGGTGATGAAATGTTTCATAATTCATCTTCATACAATTTAAAAGTAATCTAATTACTTTCCAATGGCTTCATTAGTTAAATTCAAATTTGTAATGTCAGGATAAGCCAAATATTAACAAGATTTATTACAGCCAATAGACTAGGACGCCACTTTATTATTTACTTTTCCACCCAAAATAAACCTTAACATTTTTACTAAGCACTGAGAGGTGTCTTATAGTGGTATAGTAGGTTTTATCTTTCCAGCAAATTTCCATCTGCATAATTAGTTAATACATATATCAATCTGTAAATCTTCATTTGTGGAGCATTGCCAAAGTTCGGGATTACTGGATGACACTTGTTTCATCCAATCTTAAAAAGTAACCTTTAACATGTGAAAAAATGTTCTGATATGTATATATATACATTCACCGGCCACTTTATTAGGTACACCTGTCCAACTGCTCGTTAACACTTAATTTCTAATCAGCCAATCACATGGCGGCAACTCAGTGCATTTAGGCATGTAGACATGGTCAAGACAATCCGCAGTCAAAACGAGCATCAGTATGGGGAAGAAAGGTGATTTGAGTGCCTTGAAGTGGCATGGTTGTTGGTCCAGAAGGGTGGTCTGAGTATTTCAGAAACTGTGATCTACGGGATTTCACGCACAACCATCTCTAGGGTTTACAGAGAATGGTCCGAAAAAAGAAAAACATCCAGTGAGCGGCAGTGTGGGGGGAAATGCCTTGTTGATGCCAGAGGTCAGAGGAGAATGGGCAGACTGGTACGAGCTGATAGAAAGGCAACAGTGACTCAAATCGCCACCTTTACCACCAAGGTAGGCAGAAGAGCATCTCTGAACACACAGTACGTGAACTTTGAGGCAGAGGAGCTACAGCAGCAGAAGACCACACGGGTGCCACTCCTTTCAGCTAAAACAGGAAACTGAGGCTACCATTTGCACAACTCCTCAACTTGGACGTAGAAGATTGGAAAATGTTGCTGGTCTAATGAGTCTCGATTTCTGCTGCGACATTCGATGGTAGGGTAGAATTTGGCTCAACAACATGAAAGCATGGATATCCTGCCTTGTATCAAGGTCAGGCGGTGGTGGTGGGTGTGGTGTGGGAGAATATTTCTTGGACTCTTTGTGCCCCTGGTACCAATTGACATCGTTGCAAACCCACGCCTACCGCGTATTGTTGCTGACCATGTACCATCCTTTAAGAACACAATGTACCCAACATCTGATGGCTACTTTCAGCAGGATAATGCGCCATGTCATAAAGCTGGAATCATCTCAGACTGGTTTCTTGAACATGACAATGAGTTCACTGTACTCAAATGGCCTCCACAGTCACCAGATCTCAATCCAATAGAGCATCTTTGGGATGTAGTGGAACGGGAGATTCGCATCATGGATGTGCAGCTGACAAATCTGCGGCAACTGTGTGATGCCATCATGTCAATATGGACCAAAGTCTCTGAGGAATGCTTCCAGCACCTTGTTGAATCTATGCCACGAAGAATTGAGGCAGTTCTGAAGGCAAAGGGGGGTCCAACCCGTTACTAGCATGGTGTACCTAATAAAGTGGCCGGTGAGTGATATATATATATATATATATATATATACACACACACACACACATATATATACACATATATATTCTGTGGTACCATGTACCCAGTGAGGCTCACAAACTAATTTTCACTAACTAAGGCACTAAAAGTTATTTAGTGTTAGAAAAATTGAAGATAATATCCCATGTACCGAAATATTAAGGAAAGTAAACTTTTCCCATTTCAACATCTTTACATACCAGCAGGAAATACCATGTGGTCCATCTGGTCCAGACTTTCTCTAGCTTGGGTTTCCCCGAGCTCAGTCTTCCAAATACGTGTGGCTAGAGCTCTTATAGTGAGACTCAAATCTTTCTCTTTCTACAGGTAGTTCGTTTAACTTAGGTTGAAGCTGTTGGAAAGTAGTACCTGAGTTATAGAAAGCTATGCTTTGTCATAAATCCCAAATGTCTTCTGGAAATGTCATACGTTTTTGGAGGATACATGGGTGAATGCCACATTATCTAAGTGTCATATGGCATATATGTGATGTGAAAAGGCATATTTCATAATTATTAAAATTAATTTATGAAATACATTTCAAATCAAAATATAAAGTCAGCAATTTAGTACATAACTTCTTGGATTAACATTTAAACATGCTTTAAAGAAATTGAGAATTATTTTTTTTTTGCATTAGTAAATGTTATCATTTAGAAAAAAATGAGGTGGATAATTTCTCTTTTTTTGTGTCTTCAACTTTTTACTGGCAACAATTATGAATTTATCCCTGACATCAATGTTGTATTTGTCCCTGGCAACAATACTGTATTTGGTTCAATTAAAATCAGGTGTCATTGGAGAAGATTTATGAAAGTGGCGGTAAATAGTCAAGTGGATGATTTATCTGGAGTAGATTACACCTGTCTACTTTAGATCAGCTTTGGTTAATCTAGTTTCCAACAGAATTTCCTGGAGCCAGGACTGAGCCATTTCCCCTTTTCCCAAGGCCACATCATGTCCAAGAGTGCAAACTGCCCACAAATTATCTAGATGAAATTATCTAAATGTTGCACACAGTATTTTAGGTGCAGATTATACATAATTCTGGTGTAGACAGATTGATAAACTATACAAATCCAAATATTAGTTCCTAGGGGGGAGAAATCCTTCAGAGGTGCAATTCAGATTACAAACAAGAAAAAGAAGCAAAGTCCAAAGCTCCACTCCTCATTAAAAGAGAAACAGTTCCAAGTTGTTGAATGTCATTCTCACCACTCCACCATAATCGAGAATAGATAACCCTTAAGCGAACCTTTTAACACTGATCCTTCCCGCACAAGGTCCACCCCATTGGCGTCCAACAAGATCTGTGTCACACTCCAGCTGGGAATCCTACATGGAAAGAAGTATACAACATTGTGTGGATCACCCAGGTGTAGAAATAAAAGGTATGAGGCACACCAGTCGTAAAAGGAAGTTACCATATACCAATCCTCCTTTGTGCAGTGGGGCTGAGTAGAATCATGCTTCGGTAGAACTTTGCAGATAGAAGATGGTCATTCTTTGGGAATACCTACTGGATAGATTGATCATGTGTTTCTGCCTCCCTAGGCACCAGACTTATAAGGTCTCGTAAAGTATTCTTAAAGTTCTATTTGTATCCCTTTTAATGAACAAACTGTTATTTTTGCATTGTTAGTATGTCTTAGACATTTTATTTACAAAACCTGTCCGAAGGTAGAATAGAGCCTTATCGGTAAGGCTCTATTCTGTCTTCGGACAGTTTTTGTAAATAAATTGAATTGACTTAGCAGTCCTAAAAGGGCTATCTTTGGTGTTTAAAAATTATGTCTTAGACATGTTACCCCTTTTGTATGATAAACTCTTTTTGTTTCTAAGCACTGTCCTTTTTTATATTAAAACTTTATTTAATAAGGGCCTTCTTGTGTTCTAATGATTCCATTAGAAGAGATGTTCCTTAAATGATTGACTTAACTAGTGCATAATTTACTCTATTTGGGCATACTTTATGCAAGGTGTCTTGTCAACCTGATATATGACGGGTATTGGCAGCTGAACTACTCAGGTTCTGGATGGCGGAGAGCTGACAGAGGATGATTTAGCATGACCCCATATTCTCCCTTCCTGAACCTAAGTCTGTGATCCTGACACTAGGTTTCTGTTAGCTCCACCTATGTGTCAGCAGCATATTAGGCACTGTTGTGTATAGTGTTGTCTGTGTGCCACAGATACAAGAAAAAAACTAGAGGAGAGATTACAAGAAAGCCAGATGATGAGATTCTATATCTTGTGAGGAGATCCTATGTGTTTGGGGAAGAATTAAAGGGGTATTCCCACAAAAACAAGAACCTCAAATATACTCAGGATAATAAAATAGCACATTCTCTAATTCAATGTTATTAGGAAAAATACAGCATTTTCACAGATATAATTCCAACCTGTCTCTATCAGTCCTGGTGTATAAAATTTGAGCTCCCCCTGGATCCGACAAAAAATTTTCTGGCTTAGGGTCATATAAAATGTATATCCTTTATTAACATATTCTTAAATGTTACAATTTAAATCATTAGATGACTGACCACAGCGATTGACGCTCACAGTGACATCCAATACAAAATAATATCTGAATAGGCCACCTGATATATATCCGCTCAATTAAACTGCATCATATCAAAAGCATCAAAGATAGCACATAATCACATCATATAGCAGCAAAAAGTATAGCTAGATGACAAGAAGGCTCATAAAGTTCAATATGCATGTAAACAGGTATGCCTGAAACTCTGAACTGAAGAGACTCAGAGACTGTAAACACTACAAGTGTGAAATAAATAGAAAGCTATAGTTCACATACCAACAATAGTTTGTGTCCCCAGGTGTCTTCCCCAACACATGTTTTGGCGTGCCAAGCCTTTCCCAAGGGGTGGTGCTATGTGGCTCCCCGTGCGGCAATCTATAGTTCATTACCTGCCAGGTATGTGGAGTCTTAGGTCTTAGAAGGTAACCAATGTGGCCGGGATCTGAATAAACTGCATGCACGTCACCACCCAGGGCTGGGGATTCAGGGACCGCCCACCCCAATTACGTCACAAGAAGCGGATGCGCTTCCTCCACGGACGCCATCTTGAAAAAAGGGAAATCTGCCCTGAAGAAAGGTAATGTATATTTTCTACTAAAAGGGACAGCACAGTATTGGTGCAGCATAAATTGCAGTACTAAAACATATATCATTCCAATTAAAATTGTAAAACTAATTAATGTGGATGCATATATCATTGCAAAATAAAATGAATATAAACAGTTAAAGTTTTATGACAAAATACATAATTATTTAAAAATTAAAATTAAACATTGCCGATACAAATTATCTGTCTTGTTTCTGGATGTGATAAATAGCTAGTAAAACACAACGAGCATTCAGGATCCCCAAGTATCCGAACACCAATAACAATGAATAGTGACAGTGATTGTGAATGATTGAGACATCAATCAGGATGCATATTGAATGTATTGATGATGCATTGTGAATGCAGCAGGGTGAGATGTAATTAAAAACCAAAATTAGTAATGAAAGCTGAAAAAATACAAAAATGTGAAAATTGGAAAAATGTGTAGAAAGTGAGTAAAAAAATGTGAAATGTACAAATGGGGATGTGTATGTCTAATCTGAAAATGAAGAAAGTGCATGTTACATAAACAGTATGAAAGTGTGTGTGTCAACATATGTACTGGCCTAAATGGAATTGTAATAAGTTGAATAACTGAAATGGGACTGTATGAATGTGATCAAAGTGTAAATACTAATGTGTAAATGGTTGTGTGCCAACAATAGTGGCAGATTGCAAAGTCAAAAAATCTGTGAAAAAATGAACTGCTACTAAAGATAAAAAAATACTACTGAAATTGCTGCAATGCTGAAACACAAGAGGCAGGTAGTTCCCCAACAAATCTGGAAATGGTTATACACCAGACCTCTACAGATATCAACAACCGTTCTACCAAAAGAGGTTTACTATAATGAGGCAGGCACTCTTACAGATCCGATAATACTAAACATCGCACGGGTTGAGCTGATGGAGGAATATTGGCTTGTCTCCATTTGTCCTGACTCAACCTGAACTAAAAAAGATATAAATACCATTCAAATCTGATAAACATATTGGGACACATTTACTTATCCGTCCCACTGACGCCACCGATCCGGAATGTGCGACAAGGATTCAGAGCTGCCGTGATTCACGCGAGATAGTGCGCCCAAATTCTTGCATGTATCAGGTCCACCGGAGTTCACCATCTTCTTCCCGGTGCATTTAAGTGCGTGTCTTGCGACACACTTTTAAAAGTTAAATTCCGCGGTTTGTCCGAATCAGTCGGGTTGTCCGACATCCACGCCCCCCATTTGTGTCGTATGCAAGCCGGCGCTGATGCACCACAATCCGATCGTGTGCGCCAAAAACCCAGGGCAATTCAATGCAAAACGGAAAAATTTGTGAAAACTGACGGAAATGCGCCCACGGGATCATTAGTAAATGTGCCCGATTATGTTATAAGAAACTGACCTTAAATCCTTTGACCTTCTTCTGTACACAGATTGCCTCTATTCTATCTAAGGCGGAAGAAGAAGGTGTGATTTCAATAAAACAGCATGTTGCTCTGATGGTGAAGGATCCAACTATAGCAACAATATACTTGCTACCCAAGATTCACAAAGACCGTCAAAACCCAGCCGGACGCCCTATTATTTCGGGCGTGAACAATTTTTTGGATGTAAGTACATTGACACAATACAGAAACAGTTAGTACAAGCATTACCTTCATATCTGAGACATTCCACAGATCTGCTGCAGAGAATTGGAGGGGTCCATTCTGGTTTCGCAGCCAGATCTCGTTGCAGTGAGCACAGCGGATTTTTGTGGCAAATAACCTTTTTAAGAGCATTCAGAAAAGCGAGTGTGCATTGATCCTACGTGTGTGCAGTGTCCAGAGTGGGACTTAGGATTAAGGGAAGGAGTACTTTTTTGGATCCAGCAACAGCTAGATAAGTGCATTTACATTTTTCTGATATTCATTTGTGTGGGTTTTATTGCAACCAAGAAGATCTGAAGGAATTTTACTTGCATAATCTGTATATTGTGTGAGGTATGTAACCTTTTTAAGAGCATTCAGAAAAGCGAGTGTGCATTGATCCTAATTGTGCGCAGTGTCCAAAGTGGGATTTAGGATTAAGGGACTTAAGTTTGAGGGACTTTAGCGAATCTTCTTTTCTTTAGTATTTCTCTTGTATTCCCCATTAGCACGATGGACTCCATAAGTGGCAATGCTACACAGTGTACATACTGTGCCATGTATGCTTTCCTTGAAGAGCCGTTCAAGGGGGAATACTGCTGTGTGGGATGTGTGAAAATTGCTCATCTGAAAGCCTAGATTCTAGATCTAAATGAGCAAGTTTCAAGGCTGCGGGGAATAACAATATGGAGCGAAGTTTGCTGCTCCTGGAGCACAAACTCTCTGGGGAAGATGGGTGTGGGGATGGAAGTATGGAGGTGCAGAATGAGGGGGCATCTAGTTGGGTAACATGTAGAGGGAAGAGTTTCAGGGAGTCTAGTCCTGATCTGGTGCACCCCAATGAGTTTGCCAGGCTGGTGGATGAGGGGGATATCAGCTCTGGGGTAGCAATGATGCAGCAAGACTTGGCCTCTAGTAACCAGGGGCTGTCTGCTCCAGTAAGAAGGGTAATGGGAGCACAGGCAAGGTTAGACAGGTGCTGGTAGTGGAATATTCGATTATTAGGGGAACAGACAGGGCAATCTCTCACAAAGACCGTGCATACCGAACAGTGTGTTGTCTGCCGGGTGCTCGGGTTCGGCATGTAACGGATCGGGTTGACAGATTACTGGGAGGGGCTGGTGAGGAACCAGCGGTTATAGTCCACATTGGCAATAATGACAAAGTAATAGATAGGTGGAAGGTCCTTAAAAATGATTTCAGGGATTTAGGGCATAAACTCAGGGCAAGGATCTCAAAGGTAGTTTTCTCTGAAATACTACCTGCACTACGTGCCACACCAGAAAAGCAGCAGGAGATCAGGGAGGTTAATAAGTGGCTCAAAAGTTGATGTAGGAAGGAGGGCTTTGGATTCATGGAGAACTAGGCTGACTTTTCTGACAGCTACAGGCTCTACAGTAGGGATGGACTGAAACTCAATGCAATCTTTTAGCTGTTTTGGGGGCAAAATGGCTAGGTTTGAGGAGTATTTAAACTAGAGACCTGGGGGCAGGGCAACTACACTTATGCTGGGAATTAGTCCATGGGGGAGGAAGGGGGGCTGGAATAAGAACAAAAGGAATAGGGATATGGAAAACCATATAAAGTGTATGCATACAAATGCCAGAAGCATCACAAACAAAATAGAGGAACTGGAACTCTTAATGTTGGAAGGCAATCATGATATAGTGGGTATTAGCGAGACATGGCTGGACAGTAGCTATGACTGGGCTGTTACTATAGATGGTTGTAGTCTTTTTAGAAATGATTGTATAAATAAAAAAGGGGGAGGGGTTTGTTCATATGTGAATTCTTGCTGCAAGCCTGTCCTGCGAGTAATATGAAAATATTACTAGGGGTTTGTTATAAGGCCCCAAGTATAATGGAGACAGCAGAGTAAATGCTGATAAGTCAAAAGGATGTAACTTCAAAGCATGGTAAAATACTTATCATGGGGAACTTCAATTACCCAGAAACGTGAGGGTTCTTCAAAGGTAGCAGGTTTCTGTTGACAACAAAAGACAATCACCTGTCGCAACTAGCCCCGGAGCCAACAAGAGTGGGGGGGGGGGCAATGCTGGACCTTATCTAAGAGGAACAAGAAAAAAACAATGTGGCTAACTAGTCTTGTAAGGAAAGCAAGAAGCAAGAAAGATAAGGCGTTTAAGGTGCTAAAAAGAGAAGGTAGCTGTGAGGCATTACAGGAGTATAGAGAGAAAAATAAATCCTGTAAAAAGCAGGTAAAGGCTGCAAAAATAGAGACTGAGAGAAATATTGCCAGGGAGAGAAAAAATAATCCCAAATTATTTTTCAAGAATACAAATGATAAGAAACTAAAAACGAAGAGTGTGGGCCCTCTTAGGAATAACATGGAGGTCATGGTGGAAGGAGATGAGGAAAGGGCCAATTTACTGAATGTTGCCTTCTCGACTGTCTATACTCAGGACAATCCCCTGGTTGAAGACACAAAGAGGAATGATGTAAATTCTCTTTGGAATGTCAAGAGTTTAACCCAGGAAGAGGTACGTCGCCACCTCGAAACCACTAAGATAGATAAATCACTGGGGCCAAGTGGCATACACCCCTGGGTTCTACATGAACTATGTACCGTGATAGAGAGACCATTATTTGTAATATTTGAAGATTCACTAGAAACTACAGACCTGTGAGTCTAACTTCTGTGGTGGGGAAAATATTTGAGGGGTTTGTTAGAGATGCTATCCTGGAGTATCTCACTGTACATAACCTTATAACCCAGCATCAGCATGGGTTTATGAGAGATCGGTCCTGTCAGACTAATCTGATTGGTTTCTACGAGGAAGTAAGTTCCAGACTGGATCTGGGGGACGCTGTGGATGTTGTATATCTGGGCCATGGAAACAAAAATTGCAATTATGTTTTAAACAGTCAATTATTTGGTAAAACTGGAGCTGAAAAGGACTTGGGGGCATTGGTGGATGGTAAACTTAATTTTAGTGACCAGAGCCAGGCGGCTGCTGCTAAAGCAAATAAAATCAACTTATTCAACTTCTTACAATTCCATTTAGGCCAGTACATATGTTGATACACACTTTCATACTGTTTTGTAATGTTGCACTTTCTTCATTTTCAGATTAGACATACACGTCCCCATTTGTACATTTCACATTTTTTTACTCACTTTTTACACATTTTTCCAATTTTCATGTTTTTATATTTTTTCAGCTTTCATCACTAATTTTGGTTTTTCATTAAATCTCACCCTGCTGCATTCACAATGCATCATCACTACATTCAATATGCATCCTGATTGTTGTCTCAATAATTCACAATCACTGTCACTATTCATTGATATTGGTGTTCGGATACTTGGGGATTCTGAATGCTCGTTGTGTTTTACTAGATATTTATCACATCCAGAAACATGAAAGATAATTTGTATCACCAATGTTTATTATTAATTTTTAAATAATGTATTTGTTTTATTTGCAATGATATACGTATCCGCATTAATTAGTTTTACAATTTTAATTGGAATGATATATGTTTTAGTCCTGCAATTTATGCTGAACCAATACTGTGCTCTCTCTTTCAATAGTAAATATAGATTTCCCTTTTTCCCTCTTTCAAGATGGCGTCCGTGGAGGAAGCACATGCACGTCTCTCACTTCAGTCCTGGGCCGACGGACATCACTGCGATGCACCGACGGAATTGCACAATGTATGCTTCTTGTGATGTAATCGGGGTCAGTGGTCCCTTGATCCCCAGCCCTGGGTGGTGACGTGCATGCGGTCTATTCAGATCCCGGCCGCATTGGTTACCAGTATCTTCCGCTCGGTTCCTCCTCCAAAGGGGCAGCACACACCAGGCAGGTAATGAACTATAGATTGCCGCATGGGGAGTACACGTTTCAGCCATTGGTTGAGAGCTCCATTTATACCCCGAACAGCCACATAGCACCACCCCTTGGGAAATGCTTTGCACACTGAAACACATGTTGGGGAAGACAACCCAGGGACACAAAGTATTGTTGGTATGTGAACTATAGCTTTCTATTTATTTCATACTTGTAGTGTTTACAGCACACAAAACCAAAAATACCCCTATACTCAGCCTCTCCAACAATATACTCAAAATACCAAAAAGAACCAGAGCGGCAATAAACTTCAATATATAAAAATATGTAATATTCTTTATTGGAAGTACATAAATACAACATATATAACCCTCAAATGGGAAAAAATTGTAGATACAGTATATAGGGGACACAAGTAGCCCCAGATGCAACACAGGAGACCAGTGGCTACCCCTGTTAGTCCAGAGTCCAAATAGTATAGTAAAAAATAAACGTAATATGGTCAAAGTATTAGACTCAAATGCATTGGGCAAAAAGGGGCAGTAGTGCAGTAAAAAATATGTAAACCATACACAACACTGGAGGTACCGTCCAGTGTTAGTAAAAAATATGTCAAAATACTATTGCACACTCACCCGAAAACATAATGGACAGACACTGGGCAGTTCAGGGGAAAGCCAAAGGATGCACCCCGACGCGCGTTTCGCACTTTTTGCCCAATGCATTTGAGTCTAATACTTTGACCATATTACGTTTATTTTTTACTATACTATTTGGACTCTGGACTAACAGGGGTAGCCACTGGTCTCCTGTGTTGCCCTTTTTCCATCTGGGGCTACTTGTGTCCCCTATATACTGTATCTACAATTTTTTCCCATTTGTGGGTTATATATGTTGTATTTATGTACGTCCAATAAAGAATATTACATATTTTTATATATTGAAGTTTATTGCCGCTCTGGTTCTTTTTGGTATTTTGTAGTGTTTACAGCCTCTGAGTCTCTTCAGTTCAGAGTTTCAGGCATACCTGTTTACATGCATATTGCACTCTATGAGTATCTTTTTTATGTGTCAGATACTAGTAGACTGTTCAGGCGCTAAATAAAAGTGTAGCTAAACATGTACCATGATAATCTAGGCACATTATAAACACACGGCATATCTGTCAGCACCTGTCCAGCAAACCGTGCAACCACAACCAGGCTTGGCGCTAGCTGTCAGACTAGGTAAGTGGTGGCAAACTCACCCTACGACATCCCTGTGGGCTAAGGCCCTGCCTAAAGCAGATAAACCACCCTGATAAGGGCGAACCCACTATCAGGAACCTAACTGATGGTCCCTGAGCAACCCTACAAGATGACAAGGAAAACTTACTCCGTCTGGCAGCTGCTGGATCGTGGAGCAGACAGGTAACTGGAATACAGAAATAGACTAGTGTTCACACTGGTGCACACAATACTAACACAGGTCTGAGACAGGGGAAAGTGGGATAACACCAGGAGGTAAATGTTACTGAGGAACAAACAACAGATATATACAGGTCTTCACGCAGGTTATACACAGGTCAGGTCAAGATCAAATGGATTATATACAGGTCAGGTCCAGATACCGGGTCAAAACCAAGATGGCTGTAAGGGTACAGAATTGGATACAAAACACAGAATACCAAACAAGATAGCAACAGCACAAGATACACAGGTAAGACTAAAATTAACCAGCAAGGTATGATGGGAATAGGCATGTATATAAGGCCATTCCCGGACACGCCTCCAGTAAACTGGGGCACTGTCCATCAGGCTAGTAACACTTGGTGGGCAGGGCTGAAACGCAAGGAGCAGGGTGTGGCTCAGTTAATCCAAACACAAGCACTAAGCCACTGTTCACACACAAATAAACGCCATTTATTCAGCAACTGGATAGTGCAACGCTTAGGTACAGATGTTACAATATCATAGCACAGAGGGATAATGAAGTGTCTGCTTAGAGAGTCTTTGCCACACTGACTGAATTGTACAATGACCTGTCTAGGTAGTGAAGGGACCAAAAACAGCAATAAAACTGAGTAAAATTGTAAAGTAAGGGGGTTTAAAATTATCTTTATTGTGTAAACATCACTAGGGTAATACAATTTGATAACTTTATTTCATGGGAAAACCCCTTTAAGGAAGTCCCATGAATTTTGAGAGATTAGGTTTTAAGTGGGAAAGGATGAGGCCTGAGATACACTTGGATAGTGCATATGCCTGGTTGCACCTTTATATTTGTATGATGTTCCGTTCATTCCTTAATTTTTGTGTAATGCACTGCTCACCCATTTATATTTGTGTAATGGGCTGATGAGTTTTCAGTATACATGCACGGTAACCAGCACCCAGTGTTTTGCACTTCAAAAATACAAGACACCAGATTCTGGTTACTGATCATATCCGTTTTACCAGAAACGCATATGCATTTTGGCCAAGGCCCTCCCCCAGATGCTAGCGTTGTGTCTGTAAATGCAGCGCTGGCGCCATGTGTTATTTTGTGCTAAGGCGTTTGATGTGTTTTGAAATGCATTACAGATGCATCTGTATGAGTTTTTCTTTTTTTACCATTAGTAATGATTATTGATGTGTAATGTTACTACATACAAAATACATGTTTATTTCCTGATGCGTTTGTAATGTGTTTCAAAACACAATGCAAACGCATCATGTAAGTTCATGACACAGACCAGCGGCAGCCCCGCTCTTGGAACATAGACGCCAGTGCGGGACCAGCGAACACTACCCCCCCCCCCCCCCCCCAACAGCAAACAACCAGTCCAGCTTTACCAGCCAGCTAATCTCTTGCAGTGACCCAACATCTGGACCCTTCTGATTCACCAGCAGCAGTATCGGCAGCAGCAGCAGCAACAGCACCTTGCTCCAGATGTGAGTGTTACCAACACTGTCATTAGCCACCATGCATTAAGAGAAAAAAGGAAATTGGTAGGGAAGTGATGCACATGCCCACCACTCAGTCCCCTGCCACCCCCGCATGGACACACTAGCTTATATGGAATGTGTGGAATGTGTAGGAGGTGGAAGACCCACACCTTCACCCATAACAAGAGGTCCTATCTTAAAATACATTCGAGATCAGATACTATACCTTAGGAATTTTGGATGTGAAGGTCACCGAGCAACCATCCCTCATGTCATTAGGAAAAAACCCAGGGGCTGTAGGGCCGGCAGGAAACATAAGCTGAAGAACAAGGTGTATAAACTAGCGGTACCGTCACTGATCTTAGGAAATGTTAGGTCTATACAGAACAAAATGGAGGAACAACACTCGCTTTGCAAACATGACAAGGACTATAAACAGAGCTGCCTTATTGCCTTCTCTTAAACATGGCTACACAGTGGGATAGATGATTCAATTATCAACCTCTACCAAACCAGGCTACCAAATGGTCACAGCTGACTGAGATAGAAAGGCAACAGCAAAAAAGAAAGGAGGAGGAGTTATGATGTATATTAACAACAAATGGAGCCACCCCAGTCTTGGTTTGTGTTGTATACATCCACCCAACTGTGGACACAGATATCACCTGTGAAATTCTCACTGATAGTATCAGTGAAAAATAGAATACACATCCCACCTCTCTAATCATAGTAATAGGGGATTTCAACCGGGCAGCCCCCCACTTTGCCCTATCAGACTTCCAGCAGTATGTACAAACAGTCACTAGAGAGGAAAAAACCGTTGACCTAGTCCTGGCTAACTCAAAAGATGCATATAGAATAGTGACCTGCCCGCCATTAGGCAGATCGGACCATAACATAGTCACAGGGATACCTATCTACAAACCGCTGGTGAAGAGAACTCTACCAGTAACTAAGACTGTTCGCAAATGGACTGTAGCCAGAACTGAAGCCCTAAGAGCAAGCTTCCACCTAACTGATTGGAGCATCTTTAGAGCAGAAGATATCAATAAATGGGCTGACAGTGTCTCAGTCTATCTCAAGTTTTGCCTTGATCAGGTAATCCCAGAGGAACAAATCAGGTCTTCCAGAACAACAAGCTTTGGGTATCCAAAGACCTGAAGGCAGTCCTAAACAGGAAAAAGGAAGCCTTTAGTGCTGGCGGATCTCTTCAGTGTTAGCTTAAGGAATCAAGAAACCAACTAGCCCAAACAACTACAGGCCGATTGCTCTCACATCACATATAAAGAAGTCATTCGAAAGAAATCTGATTAAGCACCTAAAAGGGGATGGGGGTATGGTCGCCCATACCACTTATATGGGGATCGGCCATTGCAGGTGAGGTATCCGAATCCAGCTCTAGTGCATCCTGACATACAGTACGTGTGTTCCATACACCTTCCAAGACCAGGCAGTCCTCTATAGAATGTAATACGTTTCTGTCAGTTGTACCCCTCTGACTGCTTGTAATACCCACTGCCATTATAATGCTGCTGTCATATGAATGAATGTAAACCTAGAAGTCCCAGCATGACCTGTGCCATTTACTATTCATGTCCATAACAACTCAAACAGATTTCTAAAGAAGTGTGAAATGCTCTCAACACCATAGATGTTTTCTTCACAATCTTGCAACTGATTGTTCCTTATGAGTGTCCTTACAAAAATTATTGAATATTCCACATAGCGGAAAATGTGAACAAATCCAGTTCTCTACACAAAACACAGAGATAATATTTCTGTGGAAATAATGTAGTCAGCAGAAGATGAGATTATTTTTACTTAAGGCAAAAAGTGAATGTGTCAGCAAAGACCTTCTCCACAAAGTGGGCATCTGAGGCCGACCATATGATGTAAACTAATAATAAGAGCCGTCCTGTGTAGTGATGGACATAATGGATAATAATAGTGGTCTCTTCATTTTCTACTCAAGTGGGAATTCAAGATATGGGCTGATATAAAATAGAGAACAAATGACAAAGAAAATGTATATGCTGCATTTTCATTGTGTATATTTTGACTTCACTGTAATATTATTCCTCCATTTTACTTTTTCACATTACAATTGTCGTTTCCATGCATACATTTTGTTTGTAATTTGAAAATACATTCAATTTTCCAGTATTCTTTTTGTATAAATTCCCCAAATTTATCTAGATTTTAGTTTGCTCTCATTAACTGCCTCCCAGGGAATAAAAACCTGTCCATGATCATGTGATGGACACAAAGCTGTGCATTCCCAAACACATGGGGGCACATTAATAACAGTGCAGTCTGTATTATATGCAATTTGCCTGTGTAGAGTGCAGAAAGGACTCCATTTATTCAAAAATGCTCACAAAAAACTTTTGAAAGAGGGAGAGGGACATGAAGTGCAGAAATGACCTCCCTTTCACCCTTATAATGCTTCATCAACGAACCAGATGAAGTTATATGAGCTTGAAATGTTTGTTGTTTTTTGTTATGTGATGTCCCGCACTTCATGCCTCCCTCCTACAGTGTTGGAACTTTTGTATGAAAAGTTTTTTTGTGAGTATATTTGAATAAATGGATCATTAAGAAGACGGATCTCATGGATATACTGTATGTCATACATGCCTTACTGTTTACGGAAATAGAGCACCACAACTTTCGAGATCTTCGACTGTAGTTCCCATGTCCAATGCGTATATGGAGATATAGGATATGCTGCTGGGCCAGGGATTAAGAAGGGGATTGTGTCGCACGCAATTGTATTTTGGTGCATCTGTGCTGGCTTTCATGCAACAGAAATGAGGTAGCGAGCCGTGCACTTACATGCACCGGAAGTTGATGGTGAACTCCGGCGGACCTGAGCGGGGAGCGACACATGCAGGATATCGGGTGCCTGATCGTAGTGAATCGCAGCAGAGTTCATTTTCATCGGACACTCCGGATCGTGGAACGCCCAGGACCGGGTAAGTAAATGTGCCCCAATATGCTGATATATAGGGGATTGTATCTATAATACGGGAGCAGTGGCCAATCCATTTCTCCTTTTTCATTTAGACAGTTGGTACAAGCACTCAAAAATAGTCACTCTTTGGTTGAGGACAACGTATTTATTACTGACATTCGGATATGGACAGTGCATTTAGAGAATGTATTGTTCTCTTCCTCAGGTCGATAATAAGTAAACACCAAAGGATGACTATTTGTAAACCCAAAGAAGGGAACAATTCCTGTTCCTGAAACATGTTGTCCGTATTGAAATTTTCACCAATAAAGAGTGACTACTGTCTAGGCTGCACACCTTTTCTCTACCTGGATATTTCCAAAACAAATCTTCATTGAACTGCAGCCTTCGTTTATTAGATCTGCCTACAAGAGGTGAGCAGCTCTTTTGCCATCCACCACCCATTCACTTTTATTGTATAAATACTACTCTAAAGGGTATGTTACATCTATCTTTTTTTCCTCAATCGCATTTGCCCAGCCGGTGTTCTGAAATCTGTTGTGAGCAGACGTAAGAAGACCCTTGCATTTCCAGCGCTGCACATGAAATCAATATATATATCAATATCTTAAATAAACGGCTACAACCGATTAATTTATTCAAGCTCTAGCTCTTAGTCATAACTGACTAAGTTATGACTAAGAGCTCACGCTAGAGCTTGAAACGCATGAACCCTAAACCTCCTTTCCATCATGATGGACCATCAGCTTTTTTTAAAGAAAGATTTAGAATAGTATATAGCTATTTGGCAATGCTATTATTCTCAACTATCTTCTTTTACACCAACAAGAAGTCAGATGTTGCACATATGGTCACGTTTTTGCAGAATTTGACATCTGTTTTGTCTGTAAATTGGAGTGACTTACACATAAAATGTGTAATATTCTAGTTCAGACCACAAACAAATGAATATTGTAAATGTCTAATAAATGCTGCCTCTAAATCCAAAACTACGGACCTATAGTAAGAAGGTGACATTTACGATCCGAGGTTCTTTGAGCGCTCCGGATGCTTACAAGGGAGGGTGTTTGTTTAGTTCCACTCGGTAATGAGAACATAATAATAACAGAAAACAATGGTGTAAATTATGCCATCGACATTTGTAATTATCCTTGAAATTAAAGATGATCATCGTAATTTTTTCTAGTTGAAATAATACAGTGTTTGTGGGAAAGGAGGAGAACGTATGCAGCTATTTGGAAGTCCTGCTTCACTGGACAGTTGCCAATTAAATGGAATATCTGAGCAGAAAAATATTCCTTCTTTGGATTGTTCATATATTCTAGGATAAAGGTCACTGTTTTAGTTGTTCATTCATGCAGTTATCATAGTATCATAGTATCATAGTATATAAGGCTGGAAAAAGACGCAAGTCCATCAAGTCCAACCTTTAAGAATTAAATAAATGTTTTATCCTCATAACCCGTGATATTTTTTCTCTCCAGAAAGGTATCCAGGTCTCTCTTGAACATGTACATAGAGTCCGCCATAACAACCTCCTGCGGCAGAGAGTTCCATAGTCTCACTGCTCGTACAGTAAAGAACCTTTGTCTATGTTGATGGTAGAATCGCCTCTCCTCTAAGCGTAGAGGATGTCCCCTTGTCCTGGTCACAGGCCTAGGTATAAAAAGATCTTTGGAGAGAACCTTGTACTGTCCATTCAGGTATTTGTACATTGTAATGAGGTCTCCCCTCAGTCGTCTTTTTTCTAAACTGAATAATCCCAAATTTTGTAATCTGTCAGTGTATTCTAATCCCCCAATTCCCCTAATAATCCTGGTTGCTCTCCTCTGCACCCGTTCCAGCTCTTCTATATCCTTTTTATACACTGGTGCCCAAAACTGTACACAATATTCCATGTGTGGTGTGACCAGGGATTTTTATAAGGGCAAAACTATGTCTTTATCATGAGAATCTATTCCTCTCTTGATACATCCCACAATTTTATTTGCTTTAGCAGCAGCCGTCTGGCTCTGGTCACTAAAATTAATTTTACCATCCACCAATACCCCCAAGTCCTTTTCAGCTCCAGTTTTACTAAGTAATTGACCGTTTAGAACATAATTATACTTTTTGTTTCCATGGCCCAAGTGCATAACTTTACATTTATCTACATTAAACCTCATCAACCATTTCTCTGCCCACTCCTCAAGTTTCCACAAATCCCTCTGTAATGCTAAACTATCGACCTCAGTATTTATTACTTTACAGAGCTTAGTATCATCTGCAAATATTGAAACTTGACTGTGTAAACCCACTATAAGGTCATGAATAAAAAAATTAAAAAGAAGTGGCCCCAATACTGACCCCTGTGGCACTCCACTGGTAACGTCAACCCAATCTGAGAATGTGCCATTAATCACCACCCTCTGTTTTCTATCACTAAGCCAATTACTTACCCAAATACACAGATTTTCTCCTATTCCCAGCAGTCTCATTTTATATACCAACCTTTTATGTGGCATGGTGTCAAATGCCTTTGAAAAGTCCAGATATACAATATCCACATCGTCCCCCAGATCCAGTCTTGAACTTACCTCCTCATAGAAACCAATCAGATTAGTCTGACAGGACCGATCTCTCATAAACCCATGCTGACGCTGGGTTGTAAGGTTGTGCACAGTGAGATACTCCAGGATAGCATCTCTAACAAACCCCTCAAATATTTTCCCCACCACAGCAGTTAGACTCACGGGTCTGTAGTTTTCAGGATCGCTATTTGATCCTTTTTTGTATATTGGTACCACATTTGCTATGCGCCAGTCCTGTGGAACATAACCAGTCCTCAGTGAATCTTCAAATATTAAAAATAACGGTCTGTATATCACCGTACATAGTTCATGCAGAACCCAGGGGTGTATGCCATCTGGCCCAGGTGATTTATCTATCTTAGTGGTTGCGAGGCGGCGCCGTACCTCTTCCTGGGTTAAACTGTTGACATTCCAAAAAGAATTTACATTATTCCTCATTGTGTCTTCCACCATGGGATTTTCCTGGGTTAAGACAGTTGAGAAGGCAACATTCAGTAGATTGGTCCTTTCCTCATCTCCTTCCACTATGACCCCCATGTTATTCCTAAAGGGGCCCACACTCTCTGTTTTTAGTTTCTTATCATTTATATACTTGAAAAACTAATTTGGGATTATTCTTGCTTTTCCTGTAAATTTTTCTCTCAGTCTCTATTTTTGCGGCCTTTATCTGCTTTTTACAGGATTTATTTTTCTCTTATAATCCTGTAATGGCTCACAGCTACCGTCACATTTTAGCACCTTAAACACCTTATCTTTTTCACTTATTGCTTTTCTTATGAGACTACTTAGCCACATCTCAAGTGGGTGACTATTCGATGTAAACCCAAATTATAATTATTATTCAAGTACTCCATGAAGATTGGTATGGCAGGTACACTTCCCCTCCAAACGATCAATATATTGTCTATGTACCTGTCATACCACTCAAAAAAAGGATTTGTGTCAACAAAAATCACTTTTTTTGTTCCACCATGACATGGTCAGGTTAGCCAGTGAGGAAGAAAACTTTGCTCCCATGCTGAGGTATCTAACCTGCAGGTAGTAGTTGTTATCAAACATGAAAAAATTATGTGGTGTTAGATATATGCAAACATCTACAATAAATTCTTTCAACTCAGATGAATAGTTGCTGTAGTTGTCTAGATGGAATTGTATTGCTTTTATGGCTATGTCACAGGGTATAGAAGTTTAAAGTGATGTTACATTGCAACTTAACCACATGAATTTCTCCTCCCATATGACATTTTGTAAAGAAGCCAGAACATCATTAGTGTCTTGTAAATAACCAGGCACCCGCTGTGCAAGGGGTTGGAGTAAAGAATCTAGCCATCCACATAAATTCTCGTTTAGAGATTCTATGCCCATTACAATGAGCCTCATTGGTGGAGGTGTCAAGCCTTTATGGATCTTAGCTAAGGCTTGCATAATAGGAGTTACTGGATCTTTCACGTTAATTTGGTCTGTTTGGGCTTTAGTTAAGACCCCCATTGTTAAACCCTCTTGCAATAGTTTAGCCGGATTCTGCTGCAGCTTTCTATATGTTGAGTTGTCATTTAATAACATGTGTATCTGTTCACAATAGTCAGAATTACAATTAGATACTCCTAAGACCACTTGGCGGTCAGACCTATAATCTTTATAAATATATTCACAGTTTTTGCTTAGGAAGAAACACAAAAGGTTGTTTGACCTATAAAGATTAGCTTTTATTTCGTTGTTTACTAAAAGACAGTTCGTGAGTCTATAACATGTCTGAGCCTTGACATGAAAAGACAAATTTAAAAGACTGTGGCGAGTGTGGGGATACAATATAGATTGGTTCGATATATTGATACAGCGAGCTGGTGGGGCGGTGTGACTTGGTGATGGCCTTCTGAGCCCTTCTATTTTTAATCAGTGGTGTTCTAGTGTGAGGACTACTTAGGATCTAGTGTCGCTCTGCAGAGACTATTGGTCCATACTATTTTGATTCCAACAATCAGTGTGAGAATGTGATGTGTGAATGATGAGACTTTAAAATCAAAGTATGCTGCTGAATGTAGCGTGTGAACTTACCAAAGATTTCTAGAGGCAAATAGCTACATCCCACGGAGGCAAACACTGCTTATACGGCTGCAGGTAGACCCCTGTGGGTCTCCATTTAGGGACACAGACGCTTCCATAAGCCGCAAAATGTGGACTCTTCTATAGTCTACTGGCCGTGCAGTACCTCAGTGTTTATTGGTGCGCTAATACCTCAGTGTGATACCTCCATCACCAGGTCACACCGCCCCACCAGCTCGCTGTATCAATATATCGAACCAATCTATATTACAATATCCCCACACTCGCCACAGTCTTTTAAATTTGTCTTTTCATGTCAAGGCTCACACATGTTATAGACTCACGAACTGTCTTTTAGTAAACAACGAAATAAAAGCTAATTTTTATAGGTCAAACGGACCTATTGTGTTGCTTCCTAAGCAACAACTTTGAATATATCTGTTCACAATACATACTTTTCTCCATTACTACCACCAACTCCCCTTTTCTGCCATTTTTATGGTAACACCATCCCAACTGAGTAATTCATCTAGGGCATCAATCAGGTGTGGGGAGAGGTTATGTAAATGATTGTTTTTTGTTTCTTTTAAGATTTTTAAATCCCTCTCCACTCGTTCCTGAAAGAGATCCATGGAGTCACATCTTGATTGTATAGAATAGAAAATGAGGTTCTTAATGCTTGAGCTTTTCACTTGATCAACTTCAATTTTTTGTGTGGTATTACTAGCTAAAGCCAGCAAAGTAGAGAGTGTTACCTGATCACTAAAAGACTTATTCTTAAAGGCATTTTTTTTCTTTTGATGAAGAAGTATGATTAATATTCCCCAAATCTTCATGATTAAAAAAATGCCTTTTGACTGTTAAATCACGCACAAAACAATTAACATCGCATAAAGTTCTATATACGTCAAAATCTCTGTTAGGTACAAAAATTTTGTCCAAGAGAAAGTAAAGGTTTCTGATTAGAGATGAGCGAACACTAAAATGCTCGGGTACTCGTTATTCGAGACGAATTTTCCCGATGCTCGAGTGCTCGTCTCGAAAACGACCCCATTGAATCAATGGGAGACTCTAGCATTTTCAAGGGACCAAGGCTCTGCACAGGGAAGCTTGGCCAAACACCTGGGAACCTCAGAAAAGGATGAAACACCACGGAAATGGACAGGAAACAGGGCAGCATGCATGGATGACCTCTGAGGCTGCTTAATCGCACCATTATGCCAAAATATGGGCAACCGCATGGCCATGACAGAGTGACAGAATGAAGCTAGATAGCATCGTAAAACATCTAATAATTGACCTGACACTATAGGGGAACGGCATGCAGAGGCAGCGCAGAAGCGCTAGAGAGTGTCATGGCGACATACCCTAAATGATCAGGTTCAAACAATGGGTGGCAAGAGAGGAACCAAAGAGGTGAGCAAGAAGCGCTCAAATAATATCGTACATGATAAAAAGTTTGCCATATATTTTGTGGATTACACAGCAGGGTGGCACACGACAAAGTTAACAAGTTTGTTGTGGAACCATGAAAAACAACCCAAAATCGCCTGACAGCTCGTTTGATAAGGGGACCATGTGCTTACAGTTCATGCAGTCGATGCATGGACTGGCCAGTCTCTTTCGAATACAGTTTAATAATAATAACCCTCATCCATAAAGCTCTGTATAATGCTGCACCCCCTACCCTCTCCTCTCTTATCTCAGTCTATCGCCAACCCCATTGTCTTAGATCCGCCAGTGATCTTAGATAACCTCTTACCCTAGTGCGGACCTCCCACTCGCGTCTCCAAGACTTCTCTAGAGCTGCACCAATTCTATGGAATGCTCTGCCCCGGACTATCAGACTAATACCTAACCTCCAAAGTTTCAAAACGTGCTCTTAAAACCCATTCTTTAGGCAAGCCTATAACACTCAGAACGGCATGAAGTTTTAACTCTTCTACTAACCCGTCCTGTGTCGTCCTCCCATCTGTTATCCACAACCAACAGGCACCACTTCTCTGCAGTCCCATACCCGGGACCTGGTATATAGATGACGGCTGAGTGTTAAAGCGACCAGCAAATCCATTTAATTATATTTTGTTCTATTCCCTAAGAAGAATGGCTTGACCATTAAATATTCTATTACATCTGGTTACCCCATCATCTCCATAAACCGTAAGCTCGGGTAGCGCGGACCTCACTCCTGTTGTTCCATACAAATGGTTGTGCTCTGTTACATTACATTTGTATTTGTTTTCCTATGATTTGTAAAGCGCTGAGAATAGATGACGCTATATAATAAGATTATTATTATTATGAGGCAGTGAACTAGTATAGATTCAAGGTGCGCAACTATGTTAGTTGGATCCTTGTGATGGAGCTGGCGCTCTGCAGCCAGGCGAGCTTTTCGCCAATCCAGCCCCTGTTTTCTAGGCTACTCCCAAACAGCACTTAAGAACTTTGTATAAGATCAAGTGTGTAGCGGTTTATAAGTTAGATATGCCGGGTGGGGAATGTAAACAGATGCGCAAGAAGCGCTGAAATAATATCCCTAATGGTACAAGTTTGCCAGTATATTTTGTGGCTTACACAGCAGGGTGGCGACAAAGTTAACAACTCTTTGATGTGGAATGCCCTGTAATAGCTCTTGTCGGTGTGCCTTTTATCGCCTAGGCTCAGCAGTCGTTGAGCACCGCCTGCTGTCGCTTAGCGACGCACTTGCTGTCGCCTAGAGCTACCGACTGATGGCGCCATGCAGGTGGTAATTCGAGGAGGAGGAGGAGGTGGAGGGGGTGGGAGGAGGTATAGTGGCCTTTGAGACCTGGGGACGAGGTAGATGCCCCCCCCGCAACTCTTTGACGTCGCCAGATATGAGCAGGCCCCAGGGTCACGACTCGGTCCAGCCTGCACCAAGTTAAGTGTCAGGTAGTGCGTTCGCTAATAAAGTTTGGGATATGGCGGTGTAGGGAATGTAAACAGGATGCGCAAGAAGCGGCATTATGATGCGCCTGTGAGCTGTTGCGCTCCGCTGCCAGCGAGCTTTCGCCAAATCCAAGCACCCGTCTTAGCTATATCCCCACCGAACAGGCACTTCTAGAACCTTTTGCTAAGATCAAGTGTAGTAGCGTCTTAAAGTTTAGGATTGCGGCGGGTAGGGGAATGTAAACAGATGCGCAAGAAGCGCTGAAATAATATCCTAAATGGAAAGTTTGCCAGTATCTTTTGTGGAAACACATTGCAGGGGTGGCGGCAAGTTAACAAACTGTGTGGAATCCATGGAAAACAACCCAAATTTCTGCCTGACACACCTCGTTTGATAAAGGGACGATTGTAGGCGGCAGAATTGCCACTTTGGGACGTAGCAATGGAGACAACGTGTGGAGGCTTGCTATCGAGACAAATTTAATTTTGGATAGTGCCTGTATGTGGGCAAGTCCCAAACATTTTTCAAACCAGAGGAGCAGGTAGGTGGCCCTCAGTAAAATGGATAGTGAGTGCCGTATGTGGCCAGTCCCAAAAATGTTTTCAAACCAGAGGAAGCAGGTAGGTGAGCCCGCGTTAAAATGGAATAGATTGAGTGCCTGTATTGGCGAGTCCAAAAATTCTTCAACCAGAGGAGCAGTGAGGTGGCCATGAACAGGTTTATAAAAGGGAATAGATTGAGTGCTGTATGTGGCATCAGTCCCAAAAATGTTTCAAACCAGAGGAGCAGGTAGGTGGCGCCAGTAAAATGGAATAGATTGAGTGCCTGTATGTGGCAGTCACAAAAATTGTTCAACCAGAGGAGCAGGTAGGTGGCCCTGCAGTAAAATGGAATAGATTGGTGACCTGTATGTGGCAGTCCAAAAATGTTCAACCAGAGGAGCAGGTAGGTGGCCCTCAGTAAAATGGATAGATTGAGATGCTGTATGTGGCAGTCCCAAAAATTGTTCAAAACAGAGGAGCAGGTAGGTGGCCCTGCCAGTGTAAAATGGAATAGATTGAGTGCCTGTATGTGGCAGCCCAAAAATGTTTCAAACCAGAGGAGCAGGTAGGTGGCCCTCCAGTTAAAATGGAATAGATTGAGTGCCTGTATGTGGCAGTCCCAAAAATTGTTAAACCAGAGGCAGCAGGTAGGTGGCCCTGCAGTAAAATGGAATCGATTGAGTGCCTGTATGTGGGCCACAGTCCCAAAATGTTTCAAAACCAGAGGAGAGGTAGGTGGCCCTCCAGTAAAATGGAATAGATGAGTGGCGGTATGTGGCAGTACAAAAATTTTTTAATTAAAACAGAGGACCCGGGAAGGTGGCCCTTCCAGAAAATGGAAATAGATGAGTGCTGGATGTGGCACTCACAAAAATTGTTTCAAACAGAGGGACCCGTGTAGGGGGCCCGCCAGAGGAAAAAATTAATGCATGAAGTACTATCCAAGAGCCAGTGGGCCCTGTCAAAAAAATAGCCATTTTCCTCTGCTTTACTGTACCAAGAGGAGGGCGAGGAGGAAAATGAGAGGAGGAAGTGGATCAATATTAGGTTGAGCTTCCTTACCTGGTGGAGATTGGAAATTCGGAGAAATCCAGCGGTTATTCATTTTAATTAGCGTCAGATGTCAGCGCTGTCAGTCGACAGGCGGTACGCTTATCGAGTGATGATGCCACCAGCTGACTGAAAAACCAGCGCGGACAAGACGCTAAGCGGCAGGGCAGGCAAGAACCCTCAAGGCGTACAGCGCCAGTTCGTGCCACATGTCCAGCTTTAACCAGTAGTTGGAGGGAGCTGTGTGATCATTTAGGAAGATGGTATGGTCAGCTACGTACTCCCTCACCATCTTCTGTAAAGATCAGCCCACTCTGCCGAGATGGGGACAGGTGACAATGTCTTTGCTGGGGTGACATAAGTGGCAAAAAGCCTGGATAAAGCGTACCCTGGCCAGTGCGGACAAGATGCCTGATCGCCACTACTCCAGCTACTTGTCCGCAGAACTACGCACTCTAGCGCTAGCGCTCTTGTCAGAAGGGAAATACTGTTTAAGCTGGCACAAGGCCTGCTGGTATTCATGAATTCTCACAATCTTTCCTATGAAGGGATGAGAGTGGAAAGATTTTGAGTGTACGTGGGTTCCAGGAGAGGAACACCCAGTAATCGGTGCTGGAATCAATTCTTTAACGGAGGGTCACGGGATGAGGCAGCCTAGATGAAACATATGCCATATGCGACAGAGTTACCAACGCGTAAGAAATTCACCTCCCCTCACTGGCATGACTGTCCATTTACCTCCTCTCAAAACTCCTCCAACTCTCTTCTTATGCCATACAGCGAAACAGTGAAGGAATCAACAATTGGATCCCCTCTTGATGTCTCGCCAACATTCTCCTCCTCTTCTCCTTCATAATCCTCCACCTCCACTCCTCCGATTATGCGCTTGAGAAACAGACCTAGGGTGCTTGGCTATAACAAGGGAATATTCTTCACCCGTATCTTGTGGACGAGCGCAAGCTTCCGACTTAAGCTGACCAGAGAGGTGTTTTCAAAGGGCCAAGCAGCGGATGGTGAGGCGTGATGATGGCGGCATCGAACCCATGCCCAATCGGGTGCTCCTCAAAGTTATCAAGCAACTGAAAAGGATATAAGACCATCCAAGTAAATACTCATTGTAGAATTGAGGAAGCTGTGACTGACCCTGAACTACCAGTTCTGGTTGGAAGTTGGACATCTGGCAAGTCACAATCGCTGATGCTATGCTGGTTAAACCGGATAAACATGGTCCGTGTTGATTCCACCTAGTGGGCACGTAGCACAACAGTCGGTAGTGAGAGGGCAGTTGGAGGCGCGCTTGCGATGCCCTGAGCAGTGGCAGCATCTGGGATGGAACCTTCTGAAACGCGCACAAGAGGTGTTTTTTACGGAGCAACTTTCGTGAGCAAATCAGACACGATTGGGGTATGTCTTGAGGGAAACGCTGCACTATCAGATTGTAAAACATTGGGGCCAGGATGGCACATGTGTCAGTATGACGCGTTGCAGAGCCGCCAAAGGTTACGGACGGTGTAAAAAACAACGCATAAACGGCTTGAGGTTCAGAGGTGCCAGCCACAGATCGTCTGCGGCCGTGAGTGAGCCCTGTAATAGCTCTTGGGCGGGTGGTGTGCTTTTGTCGACTAGGCTCAGCAGTTTGAGCAACGCCTGCTGTCGTTAGCGACGGGAAATTGTGCTGCTCTGGCCTAGAGCAACGACTGATGGAGCCGTGCCCAGGATGTAGTTGGGAGGAGGAGGTGGAGAGAGGGGTGGGAGAGGAGGAGCATAGTAGGCCTGAAACACCTGGACCGAGGTAGGCCCCGCAAAAGACAGCAAGTACAAACACGACCAGCACATATCCCCCGGCGAATGTGCTTGGTAGAGATACATGGGATGTTTGTGATGGTATATATGCTGATATGCTGTGCGGATTGTTTATGTATAATACTGAGGATGTGTGTTGTGTGCACTATATGGCGTGTACCTATTTGTCGCGAGGCATGAACCCATTCTGGGTACTATACGATCCTATGCGTGTGTATATATGCTGTAACGCTGTGTGGCGGATGATGTTGTATATACTGGAGGTATAGGGTGTATACATGCTTGAACTATGCCAAGCCCGCCTTGCGCGAGGATATTATAGCCCTGTGATGTAATAGACCTGGATGTGTGGACTATATGCGTGAGATACCGCAGTCGCGGATGTGTTGTATATAATGGAGGTGTGGTGTCATCATATGTGCACATAGTCTGGTATGTAGGTCCTTGTTGGTATATATGCTGTATATCTATGCGGATGTCATGTGCCTTGGATTACAGGCCATTGGCTGGTGTGTAATATATGCGGAATGTCATAAGCTGTGACGATATGGCGTCATCTGCTAAGTATACTGGATGGGTGTTATATATGCTGTATATCTGATGGACGGACTTGTGTCGTGATTATATGGATGTGTGTGTCTACTTTGGTGTATAGCTAGTGCCCGGATGTGTCAGTTAGAGAGCCTTGCCAAGCCGTGCTCTGTATATATGGATGTGTGTGTCTATATGCGTATATCGGCGAGTGTGCTGTAATACTGGATGATGTGTGTATATAGCTGTATATCTGTGCGAAGGTGTTGTTGATACTATACGGATATGTGTGTGTATATATGCTGTATATCTGTGAGAATGGTGTTGTATATACTGGATGTGGTTTCGTTATAGCTGTAGATTCTGGTTAATGTGCTGCACATATATGGAAAGTGTTTTTGTGTATATTATGCGATGTATGTCTTTTATGCGGTGTATATTCTGCGAATGCGTCATTACTGGATGTCTTGTGCTAATATGCTGTAATACTGGCCTGTGGATATGAGTGTATTCTAGTAACGGTGTCGGTGGTGTTATATGCTGTATAGCAGCTGGTAATGTGTTATGTATCTACTGGTGTGTGGCCGAATATAGTGCTGTATAGCGGAATGTAGTACCTGATGTGTGTGATACGTTGGCTTTTGCGTTGTGAAGTTATATAATGGATGTGTGTGTATATGATGTGTATGAGACTGTGCGGATGTGTTGTACATTATGACGATGTGTGTGAATATAAGCTGTTATATCTGGGCGGAGCTGTATATAACTGGATGGTGTGTGTAATACTATGCTGATAAGACGTGCGGATGGTGTCATGTAATATACATGGATGTGTGCTAGTATATGCTGTAATCTGTGCAAAAGATGTCTGTCTATAACGGATGTTGTGTGTGTATATTGCGGGATATCTGTGCGTATGTGCTGTATATACTGGATGTGTGTGTAGTATATGCTGTAATCTGTGTGAATGTGCTGATATACTGGATGTGGTGTTATATATGCTGTATAGCTGTGCGGATGTGTTGTATATGCTGGATGTGTGTGTATAATGCGGTATAATCTATGCGACAGTGCCTGATATATACTGTATGTAGTGTGTATATAGGTGTTGTTAGTGTGTCAAGGATGGTGTAATGTATATACCTGCTGCGACGTGTGTGTATATAGGTGTATTATCTGTGCCGGCATGGCTGTATACTGGATGTGGGCGTATATATGCTGTATAGCTGTGTAGAATGTGTTGTATATACTCGGATTTGTAGACGTATTGCTGTATAGCTGGTGCAAATGTGTTGTATTACTGGATGTGTGTGTATATGATGCTACGTATACTAGCTGGGATGGCGAATGGGGCTTGGTAGATACTTATGGCGTAGGAGTTTGCTGTACTATATGCGTTTAGCTGGCGGCATGTGTTGTAGTATTACAAGGACTGCCGTGGTGTAATATATGGCTGGTAATCTTTTCGGATGCGGTTCTGGGTATATACTGGATGTGTGTGATATTTTTTATGCTCGTACTAGGCGTGGCGGATGTGTGTATATACTGGGATGGTGTATGTAGTACATGCTGAATATCATAGCGGGTGAACAATGGGCTTACACTTACTGGATGTGTGTTATGATGCTTATAGCGCTCGGATCGTTGTGATCGGTTGATGTATGAAAGGCTGTCTGTGTGTTGTATATACTGGATGATGTGTTGGTATATATGCTTAGTATATGCTGGATGTGTGTTGTATATAGTGCTGTTTATATATGCTTAGCGGATGGTCTTGCTGAATATGGAGTGTGTGATGATATAGTGATATAGCTGTGCGATGTGTTGTTGTATATGGATGGTGTGCTTCCTATATATGCTGCTAGTTCTATGCGGAGTGTTGTTGATACTGTAATGTGGTGTGTATATATTGTAAGTCTGTGCGGACTTGTGGTGTATATACTGGATGTGGTGTTAGTATTAATTAGCTGAACGGCGAGTGTCAGATACGGGAGTTGTGTGTATATATGCCTGTATATCTGTGGAAGGTGTATATACTGGATGTGTGTGTGTATATTATGTGTATATCTGTTCGAATGTGTTGTATATACTGGTTGTGTGTGTATATATGCTGTTATCTGTGCATGTGCTGTATTACTGATGTTTGTGTATATATGCTGTATTCTGTGCGGAGTGTTGTATAACTGGATGTGTGCGTATATGTGTAGCTTGTTGATGTGTTGTATTTGAATATACTGGATGTGTGGTATATATGCTGTATAGCGTTGCGGATGTGTTGTATATAATGGATGTGTGTGTGTATATATGCTGTATAGCTGTGTGAATGTGCTGTATATAGTGGAAGTGTGTTGTATATATGCTGTATAGGTCGGATGTGTGCTGTATTTACTGGATTGTGTGTGTATATATGCTGATATTGTGCGGATGTGTGTATATACGGATGTGTGTGTATATTGCCTGTATATCTGTGCGAATGTGGTTGTTATATTAGTCGACATGTGTGTAGTATTGCTGTGATATAGATGTGTTGATAGTGATGCTGGAGCTGATATACTGCGATGTTTGTGATCTATGCTGTATATCTGTGCGTATGTGCTGATATACTGGGATGTGTTGTATTATGCTGTATAGTCTGTTGCGAAATTGTTGTCTAATCTTGATGTGGATGGTGTATCAGATGTGTAGTGCTGAGCGTTTTGTGAATGTGCTGTATATACTGGATGTGTGTGTATATATGCTGTATAGTTGTGCGGTATGGCATGTAGTGTATTATGACTGGATGTGTGTGCGTATAATGCGTATATCTGTGCGGATGTGACTGTATATACTGGATGTGTAGCTCGTATAAAGATGATGTACATAATCTGTGGAAGTGTTGTATATACTGGATGTGTGTGTATATATGCTGTATATCTGTGCTAATGTGCTGTATATACTGGATGTTTGTGTATATATGCTGTATTACTGTGCGGATGTGTTGTATATACTGGATGTGTGCGTATATATGCTGTATCGCTGTGTGAATGTGTTGTATATACTGGATGTGTGTGTATATATGCTGTATAGCTGTGCGGATGTGTTGTATATACTGGATGTGTGTGTATATATGCTGTATATCTGTGCGGATGTGCTGTATATACTGGATGTGTGTGTATATATGCTGTATATCTGTGCGAATGTGTTGTATATACTGGATGTGTGTGTATATATGCTGTATATCTGTGCTAATGTGCTGTATATACTGGATGTTTGTGTATATATGCTGTATATCTGTGCGTATGTGCTGTATATACTGGATGTGTGTGTATATGTGCTGTACAGCTGTGCGGATGTGTTTTGATATGTTAAATTTCTGTTTATTTTAATGTCGCTACATAAGTTCACTGTTAAGGGACCCACTGAGGCTCTATCGCCCAGGGGCCCACTGAAACCTGGAGCCGGCCCTGTTCATGAGCACTGGTAAAATGAAAGCTGAGCTGTGATCCTCCTCCTGTCTCTCACATGATCCTCCTTCTGCCTCCTTCCACAACATACCGTGAATGTATGTAGCAGAGCTGAAAGAGTGAGTGAATGCAGCATGAAGCGTGTGGGTGAATGGTTGTAGTAGAGCTGTGTACGAGTGAATAAATGTAGCAGATCTGTGTGTGATATGTTCTTTCTATTAAAAAACCTTCACTGTCTCCACTTAAAATGCTAATCATGGACTGGGTTTAACTGTAAACTCTATTCTTCATGGGTCACCCCACAAGGGATCTGTTAAATTGGCCATTCCTGGAAGGAGATTCCAAATCTAAGATATAGATACTGTATATTATTATGTTACTTGGGGTTATCATTTCTGTCTTAATAGCTCATAGCAATATGGCATTTTTTTTCTTAGATTGGTTGCTTTATACTACTTTAATGCTGTATTTTGACAAATAAAACTGGATGTCAATTTTGCAAAGACTTTGCTGACCTTTCTTCTGAGATGTTGTTCATTTTTTTCTCATAACTCCTCAAATTAAAAAAAAATGTGCATAGTCTTTTAATAGATGTGGTTGAAGTAGAGGTTTTCAGTCCTTTCCTCTTAAGGTGGTATGGATTAGACAATGCTGCGATCAAGAGATTCAAGGTCCTATTGGGGATAATTTTGTGCCTCCATCATCTCTGGCCCAACTTGCATACATAAAGATTTTCAGCCAAAAGACAAACTGTCCCTAAACTATAAAGGGTGTATTAGGTTTCAATACCCAAGTAATTTTATGTTAAATTGCTTTTGCTACACTAAATTACAATAAGCAAATCTAAAAAAAAACTGGTGTCCAAATAATAAAAATCTAAAAACATTCATAATACATAATTCCACCCTGCCATGGCCTGCCCAAATTCCTAAGTGAAAATTTTCTTTCAAAAACAACATTAAGCCTTTCATTAGTGACAATTTTTACATATTAAAAGCAATAACTTTGAGCACAATGTTACAACTGCTTACTGCAAGCATATTTGCCAATCTTTAGTTCATAATGTGCTAAAATATAATGTGAAAAAAAAAATTGAACCCCGATTGACCAAAATTGGGCCAATGGAGTATCCATAATGTGACCTGCCGTTATGTAGGCAGAACATTTTTTCTGCAATTTTTGGCAAATTCTTTTAAAAAGGTTCCTAACAGAACTTGCTTTGGATGTGAACAAAGCCTTATAAGGAGTGTATCTTTCTATATATTTACAATATCATTCCGACTCCAGTCCTAATAAAAGTAGATTTTTGTCTAAGTTGTTTTTGTCTCATAAGAGCAAATGTTGCGCAGTTAAAATCTTTTTCAGAGATCGGTTTTAGAGATTTTCTTCAATGGTTTATAAGAATTTCATGGACACAATAATCACTTTTTTACTTACATCCAGAAAAGGTAGTAATTGCCAGAAACACACAAAATAGTGCCAGAAATAATTAAGAGGAAAAACAAACAGATGTTCCTAATAGAGTGATTACAATTCAATGGACTCTTTATTTACATAGGAAAAGCTTCAGCTTCCAGAACTGGCTTTTACTTTTATACAACCAGAATAACATGGCGTACAAGTGTTCAGAATCAGCAAAATCTCAGTTTGAGTCATCTGCCTCTGCTTTGGTGAATCCCATTGTCTTGCACATTATGTTTCTATCAAACATTGTCCACATTATTGCTTCTACTTATTAGGTGATGAGATGGCTAAATCGTTTTTTCTTCATTCGTTATTTGTACAACAGTGTAAGAACATCTGTCATGAAGATACTGTTTACATATTTTCTCAGGCCAATCAAAAAGCTTTAAACTCTCATATTAAATGGATTTTCCCATTCATCACATTTATTGTCTATCTACAAGGTGTAAGATAAATTATTGGTTTTGGTGAGATTTATGGGACCCAGAACAATCCTAATAACGCTAGTCCAAGGACCCCATGTGAATAGTGCCATGGAAGCGGGTTGTCTGGAGATTAAACTGGCTGTATAATGGAACTGAAACAAGATTTCAAGGACAAGCAAAACAGTAAGAATGTAAGCAATAATGAAATGGCTTAGTGTAGTAAGGATGTTCAAGGAATGAGCTGCCAGACAGACTCTTATACAAAACATGTATTTCTCTACCCAACATTAGTATGCTCTGATTTTAAAACATAAAATTATTAAAAATCATAGAAACCTCAGACATGTAAGCTGAATATGCCACAACTCACAGATAAGTGAAGATCCTTAAAGGAAATCAGTCATGTAATTATAGGCCCCCTTAATGTTTTCTAAGTGGTCTAAAGGTCTAAAACTCCCTAATCCACACTTCAGCATCCATTGCCAGTTACAATTATTCCTCCATTTCTTTACATCACAAGTCTGGCTCATAAGATCCCACAGCTGTGCAATAGATCTGCTGTTCAACTGCTTCTTCTTTCCATTGCGATTGCACAGGGTATACCCAGAAGAAACCTCCCATATCATAGTGCGGGACCTTGTGCGCCAGACTAGTGATGTTGATGGATAAATTCAGTGGGCGTGCCTCAGGCTTATTAGCATACTTATTAAAATGCTTTTCAGGGGAATACATTATTGGTATTTTAAATCAAAATGTTCCATGAATTAGGGATTTTAAGACCTACAAGAGCTTTATCTTGGTTTAGGAGACAAAAATTTAATCATTGATTTGCTTCAACCTTGGCTTAAACAACCGAGGCATACTGAAACAAACTTTTACACACATCTGCTAAGCTCCTCCTGCTCTATAACATGTTGCTAGCATACGCTGAGTCTTAATATATAATAAGATATTATTCCACAAGCCAAACAGAGTGTTCAAAATCAACAAATCTCTTCATTGGAGAAATGTGCACACAGATTACAATAAGTAATGGGATTTTGGTGCACACAATCCTTTTTTGGAGCAGAGGCGCTGGCTTTCATGCGTCACAAATTGGGGATGATGATCTGACTGATTCGGACTGAGCGCGGGATTTAACATTCAAATTGTGTCGCAAGCCCATGCACCACTAAAAAGATGGTGATCTATCGGAATTGAGCGGGGAAGCAACACATGAATGATATCAGGCGCACAATTTTAGTGAATCGCGGCGAAGTGCATTATCGTTAGACAGTGCATTTTCGGTGAACTCCAGTGGCCGGGTATGTAAATGTGTAAATAAAGCATCATCGCACTAGAATCTGTTCTCAGCACATTACACAAGTATAAAAATAAGAAAAAAACTAAAATAAAGATAATCTGGTCTAACACAAGTGATATGGTTACAATTTAATTGTTGACACCTATATATTATACCTTCCTAAATTCCCTCTACATGCAGGAGGGCATGTTCTTACCCTATTAGTTCATATTCACACTTTTTATAATTTATTCTGTATGTTGTTAGAAGAAAGACATAACAATAAAAGTTATATTTTATCTAGTCCCATCTATTAACCCTTCTCCTTGTATAGAAAATAGAATACACAGCCTGTCCAAGTCACTGATTACTGGAGGTGACACGTGTATAACGAGCAGTTGACCACGCATCCAATCGTCATACAGTTTTAGCAAAATGCCACAATTAATAAAACTTAACTTTTAACAAAGGTAAGTAAAAGCAACCACGCTCAAATCCGCGGTCCAGTTAAACCACATTTCCTATGAAAAACACCTAGTGAGACAAACAACCACATGAACGGACAATTATGCTGTACCATAACCAGACAATATTTACAAGAGCAGCATAAGAGAGGGCCACATGCGGTAGTGCAGATTTGCCAGTGTTTGGAGTAGAAAAAAGGTTGGATCTTACCCGTCTTCATCCAGGGGTAGCGGCAGTGGGGAGCGTTTACTCCAGTGATGACCTGTTTGTCCCTACTGTAGCTGATAGCCTGATCCCCCTTGTATTGCTCCCAGCCCTTACAAGGGTGGTCCCAAAACTGCCCCTACACCAGCTGTTATGCCCTTACTCTAGACTGCTTTTCTCCAATATTTCCCTGCACATTTCATGCAGCGGTCCTTGTGCACTCATCAGGGGAATCCAAATAGGTTACTCTGGTGCTATTATGCTTGCTGTGCCACAGTGGGCTGTGTGGACAAGCGCTTGCTAGCGCTCTGACTTCTAAAGAACGGGTAGTGGCTCGTCCGTGGCTCATCAAAGAGCTGCAGGCATACACCTAATCACTAGGTAAAAAGCACGGCGTCGGCGCCAGTCTACTGCACATGCGCCAAAAATAGCCGGTTCCGGCTCTGCCCAGGTCACGCCCCCCTCTAACGTTCGTAGGGGTTCGCGTCATGGCGTGGGAGGGGTCTGTGTTCGGAAGCTCACAGGGAAAATTCCCTTATGCTTCAATTACACAGTATGCGTATTCCCTGCTTTAGAAGTCAGAGAGCTAGCAAGCGCTTGTCCACACAGCCCACTGTGGCACAGCAAGCATACTAGCACCAGAGTAACCTATTTGGATTCCCCTGATGAGTGCACAAGGACCGCTGCACAAAACGCGTAGGGAAATAATGGAGAAAAGCAGTCTAGAGTAAGGGCATAACAGCTGGTGTAGGGGCAGTTTTGGGACCGCCCTTGTAAGGGCTGGGAGCAATACAAGGGGGATCAGGCTATCAGCTACAGTAGGGACAAACAGGTCATCACTGGACTAAACGGTCCCCGCTGCCGCTACCCGTGGATGAAGACGGGTGAGACACAACCTTTTTTCTACTCCCAACACTGGCAAATCTGCACTACCGCATGTGGCCCTCTCTAAGGCTGCTCTTGTAAATATTGACTGGTTATGGTACAGCATAATTGTCCGTTCATGTGGTTGTTTGTCTCACTAGGTGTTTTCATAGGAAATGTGGTTTAACTGGACCGCGGATTTGAGCGTGGTTGCTTTTACTTACCTTTATTAAAAGTTATGTTTTATTAATTGTGGCATTTTGCTAAAACTTCTCCTTGTATAAAAGATGGCATTTAAAGGTTGCTTTTGTATGTGCACAAGGCAATGGAAGTTCGGAAAATAAGGCATCATTCCCCTCTGCTCTTTAGCCAGAAGATACACCTTTAGTACAAGAGCCAAGTCTTGTAATATATTCATAAACTATTTAGTGAAGTTCTATTTAAATCTCTTAATGAATGATTCAGATTGAATGGTACAAATATGCTTTTAATGTCTGTTTTAATTGAACCAATTCATTTTATTAATATAATATTCGTGATTATTAGCATTCATTCTACCTGATTGTCTTCCCAAGTCTACAACATTGTGTAACACTTAATTGCTGTAATCCTTGAAAAGGATAAATTATTCATATGAATATTTAAACAATGAATTGCTATGAATCTAAGATAAAAGCGGAATGACTGCGAAAAGGTGGAATCCGTTTTCTCGTATGGAAGAAACTGAAATCTTTCTATGGTCTGCTAATATTTGAAGATCTTAAAATACTTCTTAAATTGAGCTCACAAAAGGTAACATTGAATTCCAGAATGTGGGCAGCCATGAATAATGGGTAATTAAATGCACTTGAAGGTCAGCTATCAAGGGGATGTGAAGATCATACTTAATAATCATTCATACTGCATCCACATTTATAGTTAGAGCGAAGCAAATGACGGATATCAGGAAGTGTAAATGTTAAGATATTTCCTTGCCGGTTGTAAATATTTTAATCAAACCAAAATGAAATACTTAACGCAGTGAAGAAAAATATCTACTTGACCTGTTCTTCTCCGAGCAGACATATGCATGGCTGAGTTTCGCTGATGGGGAATAAGATGCCCAGAGAAAACTAGTTTATTTAGTCTTGTGTACTTTTGGGAATGTAAGATTAAATGTCATTGCGGGAAACAGTTGTGTTCAGATAAACAGTGGTTTGGGGGCACATCTAAACTGTAATTAATCTGAAGGAGAAATAGAACCATATCAAGAAATTGAACCAGTCATGCTGAAAATTGTCAATGTGAATCCTTATAAATAATGCATATTAACATAATTTTGAACCATACACAAAAATTTAATTGGGGAAAACTCCTCAGTATGGACGTAAAAAGCTTCCCAGATATCACTGCAAGCTCGCTTGACCTGATTTTAGTTTCAATAAATATGTGCTTCCTGTTTGATAGATATCGAGCCAGTTAAGGTTACACATACCAAATTTCATTAGTCCCTTAGTAATCCAATATATACTGCTTTAAAAGAAACATTTTCACAGAATGGTATGCTTTGTAGGAATATTCTATAGCTTGAACTTATTTTCTGTGCAACAGGGGCAGATTAAGACTGCCATGAGCCCTGGGCTGTATTGATATTATAGCCCCTATAGTCCAGTCCAGCTTCTTGGGGAATGGAGGATGTGTCCCTTCTTCCTGCTTTCAATTTACAGTTTCAGGACCTTTGGAGGACCTTCATTTGTTTTGAGAGGAGGACCATATTATGAGGATTTCATGGGTGAAGGTCCTTTTGAGTATTACATTTGGTGGGTGATTTGGATGACCATGGGCGCCGGGCTACCACTCAAACTGCCCATACTATAATCCACTACTGTTTGCCTCTATAGAATATAGCCACAGTGCATTTAGTGTTCATGCTTAGAAGATGTTTACTGGCATATGTTTATGAGTCAAAGACATAGAAAATGCATTCTGTTATGTCACAATGCATACAAAACAATCACAATGATGTCATAGAAATAATAAAAGAGTGATGTCACAGTGCCTGAATAATAAATACAGAAATGTCACAGCAAAGAGATAATTAACATATTGATGTCACAGTACAGGGATGAAACACATAGGGGCACATTTACTAAAAGTAGTGCAAACTATACTAAAAGTGGGTTTGCCCATATAATGCAGGACATGCCAGATTCATGAAGAACATGCACCATAAATTATGAATCTGGCACTTCCCAGCAATGGCCAGGCAGAGTTCACTAACTTTTTTTTGGTGCACCTTTAACATAAGGCGTGCAACACACTTATGTCTGACTTTAGTTAATAAATCTGCCTCATGGTCGGAATGAACTCTGGTACGCCCCCTAATTTGTGTTGCACAATGCCTAGTGCAGCGTGCACACACAAAGTGTTGCGTGCGCCAAAAATGTGTCAAGCAGACACATTGGAATGTGCAAAGTCAGACAGAAAACTGCTTCAAGGACCTTTGTAAATGTGCCCCGTAGTGATTTCAAAGTACAGAAATAATACACACAGAGACATCACGGTACTGTACAAGATAATAAACACAGTAATGTCACAGTACAGCAGTAATAAATACAGTCACGTCACAGTAAATTGATGATACAATAAAGTCCCAGTAAAGGGATAATAAACACAATGGGGCTCATTTACAACGGATTCGGACAACGCGCAGGATTTAACATTAAGAATTGTGTCGCAAGGCACACACTTACAAGCACTGGGAAGAAGCAGGTGAACTCTGGTGGACCTCGGCACAGGAACTCGGGCGCACGAGCTTAGTGAATCGCGGCATACCTGAATCATCGTTGGACAACGCACCACGGGATCGCGGCAGGACCGAGTAAGTAAATCTGCCCCAATGTATCTTATAGGTGTTATGGATCCTAGATATTGGTTCCTCACATTACTGAAGTATTTTAGTACAATCATAAATGTTAATGTATTGTTTCTTATACATATTCTAGATGTTTCAATAAGTCCAGGTATTTGTGACAAATGTAGTACTAGGTGACAGATATTGTCACTCATTCATTGCTGGCGTCTAGAATAATATTGCATCCTTATCTCTGTTATCATAGCAAATAGTGGGGGAGAGAGAAACTGATCATGCACAAGTATGCAATAGTTCCGTATATTTGTGGCAATATGATGGATATAATAGTATGATAGTATGTCACAGTGAAGTATGAAAAGCTTACAAAGCTATTATTTTCATTTATTCCATTTGGTGCTGCACTTTTCAGTGGCACATTTTCTGAATACCAGCAGAAGCTGTGGACACGTGTTACCGCTGGCTTCTGTATACAAACCGAAGCTGTCAGTGAAGGGTGGCACCACAGGTGAATATAGATGTTATTATAAGTTTTAATTTAATTTTTGAAGCCCTCCCGCCATATATAAAATTATATATTTGTGGATGACCCTTTTCTTTGACTACAATGTGTCAGGCTTCAGGGTCAGTGAACTCCCTGGACCAGCGCGGACTATGAACCAAACCGACACCTTGGACCGGAGTCTAACTGGCACCGGAGTGGTGCCATCAGGTAGTTCCACAGGTGTGACTTGTCCACGGTGGCAGCCAAGGTAGAGGTACAGGAACTCCAAGCAGACTCAAGGTCAGGGACAGGCAGGTCGTCAGGGCAGGTGGCAAAGGTACGAAGTCAGGGTAAGGTCAGGGGTCACAACGGAGATCAGACTACAGGAGAAACAAAGGGGAAGCTTTCTCATTGGCAAACACTCATAGATCCGGCAGGGGTTGCTGGGAGAAGCTGGGTTATAAAGAAACCCGAAAGTGGGCAGCGCGAATCAGTGGAGGAGACTACAGTCCAGAATATTTTCTTCAGGCTCCCAGGATCTCTCCTCAGGCCCGAACACCTTCCAGTCAACAAGGAAGATCAGCTTTCCTCTCACAGTCTTCATGTCCAGTACCTCGTTAACTTTGTAGATGTCAGTGGAGTCAGCTTCTGGAGCAGGACAAGGAGATTGCTGAGAGAATCTGTTCGAGATGACAGGTTTCAGAAGGGAGACAAGGAAGGAGTTCGGGATGCTCATAGTGGGAGGAAGACAGAGGTTATATGCCACAGGATTTATGCGCTTAATCACTTAAAAAGGACCAAGAAAGAAGGGACCAAGCTTGTAGCTAGGTATAGTTAGCTGGACGTATCTGGAAGATAACCACACCTTGTCACCTGGAGAGAAGACAGGAGGAGTCTTACGTTTCTAATCAGCCTGGGTCTTGGTGCAGGCAGTGGCACGGAGGAGAGTCTGATGGGTCTGTTCCCAAATAAATATGAGGTCCTGTACCAGTTCCTCTACCACAGGGACATCCGAGGGAATGGAGAGAGGAAGAGGAGGGCAAAGAATTTGTCCGTAGACAACAAAGTAAGGAGCTGCCCCAGAGTCCAAGAAGTTAAAGGAGAACTTAGCCCATGGTAACAGATAGGACCAGTTATCTTGACGGGCAGAGACGAAGTGGCGGAGGTAACAGCCGAAAGTCTGATTCGCCCTTTCTACTTGACCATTCGACTGTGGGTGGTAAGCAGAAGAAAAGTCAAGATTTACTTGCAGCTGTTTACACAAGGAATGCCGGAACTTAGACACAAACTGGACCCCTCAGTCAGAGATGATGTGTTTAGGAAGTCCATTTAGCTGGAAGATGTGCTGAAAGAACATGGGAAGACATGGAGCAGATGGAAGACCTGGAAAGGAAACAAAATGGGACATCTTGGAAAACTGGTCAGTCACCACCCAGATGACGGTATTGCCAGAGGAAGGTGGAAGATCTGTGTTCTGTGACAAAGTCCATAGCTATGTGAGTCCACGGTGACTGGGTATCAGCAACGGAAGCAACAGGCCAGCCAGTTTGAGGCGAGAGGGCTTATTACGGGCACAGGAAGTGCAGGACCCCACGAAATCCTGAACATCTTTGACCAGGTCAGGCCACCAGTAGTAGTGGGAGATAAGGGCCACGGAGCATTGCACCCCAGGGTGCCCAGCCAGATGCAAGGAATGTCCCCAAGACAAAACATCTTGCCAGGGGGAGCTGCCGAAGATCAATCAGAGTGGTAACAACCAGTTGTTCAGGAGAGATAATATTCCAAGGGACCAGCTCTTCTCCAATGACACCAGAGGGACAGGAAAGGGCATCTGCCTTGATATTCTTTTCTGCAGAACGGAAATGGATCACCAGATTGAACATGAAAGGAAGAGTGAGCAATGGGTTTGCTTGGGGTTAAGGCACTGGGCTGTCTGGAGATACAGCATATTCTTATG
Organism: Engystomops pustulosus; assembly: GCA_019512145.1. Classification (NCBI taxonomy): domain Eukaryota; kingdom Metazoa; phylum Chordata; class Amphibia; order Anura; family Leptodactylidae; genus Engystomops; species Engystomops pustulosus. The sequence continues at coordinate 41,853,271 of CM033650.1, forward strand.
GTCTGTCCTTACACAAACAGGATGGTGAATTCCTTCCAGTAGATATCACAATCTCTATCTCCTATGGAGTAATTCCTTTCTGCGGGGGAAAAATCTTAGAGAAAAAAAATGCAAGTGAGAGTACTGCGTCAACCTAAAGATGAAAGGGCTTCTGCGTGTCAGGCCTAGAGAGAACTGGAACTGAGGCGAACTTCGACCTTGAGAAAGGAAGGCTCTTGACATTTCTAGAGCCAATGCACGCTTCAAGGTCTGGGGAGAACACCGAAATGTCATCTAGGTAGACCCCGACACATGTATACAGCAGATCAAAGAAGATGTCATTGATGAATATCTGGAAGACAGCTGGAGCATTACATAGTCCAAATGGCATCACAAAGTACTCAAAATGTCTATCACAGGTGTTAAAAGCTGTCTTCCATTTGTCACCCTTGCAGATCTGAAGTTGTAGGCCCCACGAAGGTCCAGCTTGGAGAAGACCTTGGAGCCGCGCAGGCAGTCAAAGAGCTCCGTGTTCAAACTGTGACTTTGTGAAGCCCGCAATAGTCAATACAAGGACGGAGTGAGCCATCCTTCTTGGTCATGAATGACCAAAGTCTCTGCTTGTTTTTTGGAAAAAGCATAGGCAAAGTCTTGATAACACATAAGTATGGCCTCCAAGAGCTTTGGAGATACAGAAGAAGCCAAAATGGATACAAATAGAGATGCCACCATGCAGCGTGAGTGACAAGCAGACCCCCAATGTAGGATCTCCCCAGTCTTCCAGTTGAGGACCGGTGCGTTTAACCCCGTAACGGAAAATCATGTCCAAATTCGAAAATGGCATTATTGCCATTTTAAAAAAAATTCAAAATTCTATAAAAAGTGATCATAAGGTCACACAGTCCTAAAAATTATAACAATGTAAACGTCATCAAAATTTGCAAAAAACGACACCACACACAGCTCCGTATACCAAATTATAAAAAAGGTTTTAGCGCCAGAAGATGGCAAAATCCCCCCCAAATTTTTTGTACAGGAGGTTTTAATTGTTTTAAATGTATAAAACATTATAAGACCTATAAACATTTGTTATCCCCATAATCGTACCAACCCAAAGAATAAAGTAGACATGTCATTTGGGGCGTACAGTGAACTCCGTAAAATCCAAGCCCACAAGAATACGGCACAAATGCGTTTTTATGCCAATTTCACTGCATTTGGATTTTTTTTCCCGTTTCCCAGTACATGGCAAGGAATATTAAATACCACCATTTTGAAGTGTAATTTGTTACGCAGAAAATAAGCCATCACACAGCTCTGTACATGGAAAAATAAAAAAGTTATAGATTTTTGCAGTGAAAAATGAAAACGCAAAAACGAAAAAGGGCTGTGGCATTAAGGGGTTAAAGAGTTATTCCCACGAAGACAACAAACAAAATAACACATTCACTAATTCACTGTTATTAAAAAAAAATACAGCATTTCACAGATGTAATTCCAACCTGTTTCTATCAGTCCTGGTGTATACAACTTGAGTTGCCCCTTGATCTGACCTTAAATCTTCTATCTTTTATGGCCAGGCAGGGCAGAGTCTTCTTATGAATAGCTTCTCCTGTCTGCAGGATGCAGTGTTATCTCTGCCCCTCCCCCTCTATTACAAGAGGAGCTCACACACTCGCAGACACTTCCTGCCAGCAAACAGAGTGGACATACCTAGGCCCCTTCCACACTTGCGTTGCAGATCACGTCAGAGTTTGATCAGGGTGTAATCAGGGTTTGGTCAGTGAAAAACTGAGATTTTTCATCAGAGTTCAATCAGTTTTCAGTCAGAGTTTGTTCAGTGTCTCAGTTTTTCATGCGCATTTTCAATGCAATTTCAATGAGTTTTTCACACACAGATAATGCGCGTGAAATGGACTCAGGACTATCTTTTCTATGGCAATTGATGCGTGAAACACGCATTGCACGGGCATTGCACTTGCATGTGTCTCAGAGTGCAATGCATTTTTGATGAATCTCCATAGACTTGTATTGTGCGTTTTTCAAGCACGTGACTTGCAAAAGTAGAGCATGCCGAGATTTAAACGCACATTAAAAAACATGCGCGTGTAAAAAAATGCGTGTAAAAAAAAGTCTGGAAAAGCCCATTGATTACAATGGGTCAGAGTGCAATGCAAGTTCTGCACGTCAAAAGCACGCGCAGAAAACGTGCATGAAAAACGCACATGTGGAAGGGGCCTTACTCTACCAGCTACAGGCAAGATAAGGTCTTTATAGTAGTGGGAGGAGGCACGTAGCAGTGGTGACAGTGTGTGTCATAGCTTAATATAGCTGCCACTGTGTGCTCTGAGTTAGCAGAGCTGAGAGTGTCATTGTGTGCTATATCCATCTCATGGATCTCATCATCTCTCTCTTTTCTAAATGAAAGTGTAGATAAACCTGTACCTTGATGATCTAAGCACATTGTCAGCACAAATGGGAATTTTACATTGACCATCAATGAGTTATAGGAGCTAAAACAGGAATAAAAGTGAGTAAAATTGTAAAGTAAGGGGGTTAAAAATTATCTTTATAGTATGAACATCACTAGAGGGTTTTAAGAACTTTCTTTCATGGGCAAACCCCTCTAAAGTACCTTTCACCTCAGATACGGTATTGGTATGATGTTTATGTGTGACTTGTTTATCCGACCCTAAACCTGTGCTACCCACCCTGGCATATCCACCTATCCTGATTTTGGATTGTCCACTGTCCAGAGTCAGCTGCTACAGATTCCAAGAGAAAACTTTCTATAGATTTCTCTGATAGGAAGTCCAGTATCCATTACCTGGGTGATACTAAGACAACATGCTTAGGAGAAGGCTTATGTTAAATCTGTTCAAGATCCTCCTTCTACAGACATCTTATTGATATCCATGAAGGTGCTGGTGTGTGGCAACTACGGCTGCCATCCCAATGCTGTGCCACAAAGGGTATTATTGGATATGTGCAACACTGTAACTTTATCTAACGAAAAATACTTTTTATAAGAAAATTAATTTGGTGAAAAGAAGAAACCGAGCAGTGAAAAAAGGGGTGAATTAAACTGCAATAGTCAACATGCAAAACAGTGGAAATAGAGCAATTGGTGAAAGGGATCTCCAGTGAATTCTGTGTTAGCTGAAATAAATAACAGTAATGTGTATTCATACAAATCAAAAGCGTTGCTTCTAGATCTAATCTAACTATTTGCTCGCACTTCACTTCCCAAGGCAATGATTCCTCTTTGTTTCTGCCTGTTTGTCTGATTTTTGTTTTATTATGAGTGAGCTGCATAATTAACAGGTTTTCCCCAACATTTAATAAGCATCAATTAATGCTAAACAGACTACACAGGAATTGCTTCCGGCCTCAGAAAATTTAAAATTCATTGTATATATAACAGTTTGGAAGTTTACCAAATGCACACAAATGATAGGGGTGCCATTTACTCGTCCTAGTTTATAACATGAAGACATTTAGCTGACAGCGGCATAATAAAATTTATCTCCTTATTAAAATAGAATGTTGAAGTGTTTGCATTTGTTGCACAGCTTTCTTTTTTTCAGCCAGTCATACCATTACACATACAGACCTTCTATTATAAGTTTATATGACACAGATGACATACTCACACAATTTAGATGTTGGATAATCTAGCACTTGTGGTTCTTAACATCAATAACTCACACTTAAATGATATCTGCCATCAGATTACCTGATGGTAGATGCTTACTACTCATTTTCATTTTCCCGTCTCCATGGATTGTTATCTTCTTTTAGTAGATTTTATAATGGCTGCATTTTATAAAAAGATACTTTTCGAAATATGCAAATGATCCTGAGGTGCTCTGCAGAGCAACTCTTGGCTCTGCTGCTAGTTAATTTATTCATGCCCGCCAGTCCGACTGGCACACCTATACAGTGTTTAGAGAGCCGGTAACGTCACCGACACTCCTTCTGCAATCTATGCACAATCATAGCATTCCCACTCTGCAATTCTCTCCCCTTCGGGTAGCACAGGGCATGCTATGATCATACATAGCTCAAGAATTGCAGAAGGAAAGCCAGTGACATCACCGGGCATGAATATATTTATTAGCTAATGAGCACCTCAGGCTCATTTTCATATTTTATTTTATTTTTTTCTATTAAATACGGTAATTCTAAAACATACTAAAAGAAGATTACAGCAGATGGGGATGGGACAGAGAGATGAGTAATAAGCATCTACCATCAGGTAATCTGATAACAGATAATGGACAGATCTGTCTTGTTTCTTCACATGGAAGCACCTGAATAGCTATAAATTCCATTTTGGTTCCTCAACTACCCAGACTCTGTCCTGAGTCTTGCCCAGTGGCGTCACTAGGTCAAATGATCTGAGGCAGGTGCCTAAGCCCCGAATTTGTCCTAAGCCCCGAATCTCCCTTGACAGGGGAACGCTTGTCCTGCTGCTGGGGATCTTTCCCCATTCACACCCTTATTTTTGTCTTCCGGACACAAAAAGGAATGATTACTTATAGCGCAGCATTAAGCCAAAAGCTCCATGCTCCACTGCAGAGACCAGGTTGCTGTATACAGTGCGGTCGAGAGCTTAGTGGGAGATGAAGTCCCCACATCACGTCTCCTGTTTCATTACAGGTCCTGCAGACGGAGAAGAGGAGAATGAGGAGGACAGAGGTGAGTATCTGTGTTTGCTTTTTAAAATTCTTAAGTGTTTTTATAGGAGTCTGGGGGCATTTCTAAAGCTATTTTTGAGTGTGGGAGGGGGCTATTATTAAGCATGGTTTGAGGGGCCTATTACTAAGTGTGTGTGGGCTATTGCTACCTGTGAAGGGGTTCTAACTACATGTGGGGGACTATTATTAAGTGGTGGCTATTACTGTGGGGGGGGGGGGGGCAATTGCCAAGTGTGTTGGGGCACTATTACTGTGTGTGGGAGCCATTACTGAGAGTGGGAGTGCTATTACTATGTTGGGGGCTATTACTAAGTATTGGGGAACTATTACTGTGTGGGAGGGGCTCTTACTAAGTGTGTGCGGGCTATTACTACGTATAGGAGGCTAGTACTATGTGTGGGGGGCTATTTTTAAGTGTGTGTGGGCTATTACTGTGTGTGTGGGGGGGTAATTGCAAAATGTGTTAAGGAAGGGCAATTACTAAGGGTATGGTCACAGGCAGGGCTGGCTCCAGGTTTCAGTAGGGTCACTGTTGTGTGTGAATACACACCAAACGAACCTGCTCAAAACTGCAGGTGCACGGTCCTCTGAGAGTACTTCTCTTCTCCCAAGCAAACATAAATTTCAGAACAGATGAGGTTGGCACTTTTTGTTTCACTGGAAATCTTGAAACCTTTATTCAAACATGGTGACACAGCAAGTTACAGGTATTAGCACATAAGTGCAGAAAAAAGCATCTTCTTACGCGTTTCTGACCAATAAGGTCCTATTGACTATGACTATGACTAAGGACCTTATTGGTCAGAAACGCGTACGAAGATGCTTTTTTCTGCACTTATGTGCTAATACCTGTAACTTGCTGTGTCACCATGTTTGAATAAAGGTTTCAAGATTTCCGGTGAAACAAAAAGTGGCAACCTCATCTGTTCTGAAATTTAGGTTTCAGTAGGCCCCTGGGCGACAGAGCCTCAGTGGGCCCCTTTGCAGTGAAGTCACGTGCCAGCATTAAAAAACTAAAACACTCTCATGTTCCCTGAAATATTCCCCAGTTTATCATCCCAAACAGCCGTGTCATGGTCAGGGCAGTTTTGAGGTCATTTAACCAACAGGGTGAACCTAAATATGTGTGCCCCTCCACTCTGCCAAGTAATAAAACTGAAACTTCAACTGAGCTGCTGCAGAACCTCATAATACACACTTCAGCTGCTGCAGAACCTCATAATACACACCTCAACTGCTGCAGAACCTCATAATACACACTACAGCTGCTGCAGAACCTCATAATACACACCTCAACACTGCAGAACCTCATACGACACACCTCAATTTCTGCGGAACCTCATAATACACATCACTGCTGCTGCAGAATCTCATAATACATACCTCAGCTGCAGCAGAACCTCATAATACACACCTCAGCTTCTGCAGAACCTCATAATACACCCCTGAGCTTCTGCTGAACCTCATAATACACACCTGAGCTGCTGCGGAACCTCATAATACACTTCTGAACTGCTGTGGAACCTCATAATACACACCTGAACTGCTGCGGAACCTCATAATACACACCTGAACTGCTGCTGAACCTCATAGTACACATCACTGCTGCTGAACCTCATAATGCACAACTTTGCTGCTGCAGAACCTCATAATACACACCTCATCTGCTGTGTGACCTCATAATACATATCACTGCTGACACAGAACCCTCTCTCCTTCTCATGTACATTTGAGATGATTAATATCATTCACACATCCACACATGCAACAAGACATATATACAGTCAGACATACATGCAGACAGACAGACAAGCATGGAGGCAAACACACACACTGACAGACAGATATGATGCAGACACACATGCAGGCAAACACATCATCACACATACCATACACTCACTATATGGATCAGTAATACACATCCATACATGTCACCCTCTGATATCTGCAGCAGCCCTGGTGTCACACAGAATAGTCTTCAAGGTCCTCCACCTCTTCGTCCCGATATCTGAGCTGCCAGATTTACTATAGCTCCATGTGAAGAGGTGATGGGGGGGGGGGAGGATTTAACCTGTAATGTGCTGCATCAAACAGGCAGCTCAGTAGACTCTGTGAAACACCAAGAAAGGGCCCCTATATAAAATATAAACCACCCTCCAAACTCCAAAACTGACAAAAAACAAAAAACAAGAGAGCTTGTAATTATGGCAAACAAATACACTTTATTCAAAAAATACCATATACAAAATAAAATAGATAAATTGATAGATGACTTTCAGAAGGGATTCCTGAAAGTCAGAAATTGAGGGGGAACAAGGCAGTGTCCCAGATGGAAATGGGACAAACACAGAGAACCTATGGCTCCCCTAACCCTGTATATGCCCCCAAAAGTTGTGCCAAGAAATATATCCAAAAATCTATAATGTCCAAAAGTAGGACTATAGTGAAGGGCAGTGGACCTATATGTCGCAATAACTGTGCATTCAACCGGAGGTACCATCCGGTGCCAATACATCAAGTCAGAAAGCAAAGTCAAAAAGGCGGCCACACTTACCCAAAGGCATAATATAGACGGCACAGAGGCAAACAGGGGGAGGGCCAACAGGAATACCTGGAATAACCTGCTAATGGGGGTACACGTCACAGGTTTCATCATGTATGTGCCCTCGTAATCCTTTTCTCTATATATTTTTGTCAATTCGACCTGATTTTATTATATTTGTTTAGGTTTTGATTATGTAAATTCCTGCTTTATTGACTTAACCTCTCCGCGTTCTGTGCTTCGCCTAGGCGCGTGCGCCGCGCCGTCTTCAGGGGGAGTGCACATCACAAGAAGCGTCCTCCATGGCAACGCCGGGCCGCATCATGTGATCGGTCCGTGCGCGTCATGGTGACGCACTTCCGTGTGCGCGACCTCATGGAGGCCGGCGTGTCACGTGATGGGCGCGCTGTAAAGGATACGCTGTGTGGAGCCTATTTAAAATAAGCACAACATTTTGACATTACCTCCTGACGAAGCATTGTGCAAACGCGCGTCGGGGTATTCCTGTGGCCCTCCCCTGTTTGCCTCTGTGCCGTCTATATTATGCCTTTGGGTAGTGTGCCGCCTTTTTGACTTTGCTTCTGACTTGATGGTATTGGCACCAGGATGTACCCCCGGTTGAATGCACAGTTATTGCGACATATAGGTCCACTTGTCCCTTCACTATAGTCCTACTTTTGGACATTATAGATTTTTGGATTATTTTTTCTTGGCACAACTTTTGGGGGCATATAAGGTTAGGGAGCCATCAGGTTCTCGTGTTTGTCCCCTTTCCATCTAGACACTGCCTGTGTTCCCCTCAATTTCTGACTTTCAGGAATCCCTTCTAAGTCATCTATCAATTTATCTATTTTATTTTGTATATGGTATTTTTTGAATAAAGTGTATTTGTTTGCCATAATTACAAGCTCTCTTGTTTTTTAGCTCAGTAGACTCTACCTGTGCTGAGCCTTGTCCGAGTGGGGGAGGAACAGGACGCAGCTCATCATCACAGGAAGTAAAGATTGAAGATGTGCACAGTGTGTGTGGTCCCCTGGCAGCTCTCTGGGCCCCGGCACTTGCCCAGGTATGCTGGGTGCTGGAGCCGGCCCTGGTCACATGCTGTGCTTACAAACGCAGTGCTAGCAAAATGGGGGCATGTCTCGTGTCGAACTCATTTTCATTAGCAGTGAACCGCATGTAATCAGTAAACAATCACATGCGTTTCACTGGAAACACTAATGAGATCAGGTCGAGGTACGACCCTCTGCGCTTGGAAACGTGGCACTAGCACAGCCTGTACCATCCCCATCGTGTGTGGGGCTATTCTGCATGGTGGGGTCTTATATGTTGAGGAATTATTATTATAGGTGGGGTTTCCTTTCAGTAGACATTATTATGAAGGGTCAATAATCAATATGTTTAGAGTAAGCTTTATTAGGAACTAAGGAGGCATTATCTATTGTGGGGGGGTCGCATACCCGGGGCATTGATACGTGAGGGGTTAGAGTTAGGATGGATTTTTGGGGGTGTCCACATTGAGGGAGCATTATAATATTTTAAGGTGAGGGTTGCCTGATCACGTAACATGCCACATTTAGGGGGTATTTTAAAGGTGTGTCACACAATGTGGGGGCAACAAGTGAGGGCTTTAAATGCATATACTGTGTGGGGGCTGTAATTGATGGTTAATTATGTTGGGGACACTAAAACCGGTATATAACAAGGTGGGGGGGGGGGCACAAATGGGTCAATGTACTTTGTGTAACTCAGTATGTGGAATTTTATGCTGTGTGTGGCTATTAGAAGAAGATTATAAAGTTTGGGGTAAAAATTTGTACAAATTAGTAAAAATTAGTACAATAGACAGTGTAAGGTCACAAGTACAGGCAATGTAAAGTGGAGGGCATGTTACAGTATAGGGTCTACAGAGGGGAATTTTACAAAAGGAATCCCTATTTATGTGGTTCTGGTACTGTTTTCCCCAATATTTAGAGACAATATTTATAGTTAAGAACATAAGACATCAGTGTGGTAAACTCTGCAGGGATGACATGTGACTGGAGGAAGAGACAAAGTGATGCTTGGCCTACTGGAGAAGATAAGGAACAAGAATACAGTGTGATCCAAGGACACATAACCTGAAGTAACTGGATGGAATAGGTAGGGATTATGTTTGTGTTTCCTATAGCTGTCTATGATACTATACTATTCTCATATGTACTGTTTTTTTTTGGAACGGGCACACGTGGTGTATTTTGTATAGAAGTGGACACTTATGAGAATTCAGTATATATTCCCAAGGTCCCATGCCACTTCCAGTGCCTTACCTATAGTATGGCAAATCCTTCTTGTGGATAATTCTGGCCAAAAAGAGCACAACATTTTCTCATAACAGGTCCCCTCTGCAATGCCACATGTTGAACCTCATGCACCAAAAAAACAATACCAGCTCACTAGTCAAAGGAGCATTTTATTTTAATAAAGTATATTACAAAGTATTTTATCACCTGCAGTATTGATTTGGGAAATAAAAAAATGGTTCAAAATGTTTAATTACACTTTTACATTCCTCAGCAAGAACCTATTGCCAAATGAAACATAAAGAATATCCTCCATACATGTACTCCATACACAAACCTGATAAACAACAAATATGCATGGCTGGGTTTTTTGCTAACTTTACAACTTGTTTATATACAGCGCATGCCAGTATTATTATTTATGTTTTATGGTCAAGCATCTTGATATTTCCACAGTCGCGTGGTGTTGAGCGCTCAGGATACTCACGGACCTCCGATTCTGATTGTATCAGAAGTTTTTAATATGAATAAAATCAACATATATAAAATATATACCGTTAACACGTTTCGGTCCGGACTCCGGACCTCTTCAGGCAACCTTCTCAACATACTGCCTGAGAAGGTCCTCGAGTACCGGACCGAAACGCGTTGCAACTGTATATTTTTATATTAGTTGATTTTATTCAATAAAAAATTCTGATACCAATCAGACATCGAGTCGTGAGTATCCTTGAGCGCTCAACACCACGCGACTGGGGAATATCAGATGCTCTGAACATATGACATACCGTCCCCGGTGACCCTAACACGGAAGACGGGCTAACAATCCAGACTGAGCAGCCGGATACACGGACCACTAAATATTACATGCTTACTGATCACACAAAATAGGTGAGAGTCCATTCGAACAACCCTTTTTTTTTTTTTTTATATACTCTCTGATCCCTTGAATCAATGCACTAAGAAGCGCCTCCTCTTTTTTGTTTCCTCCCTTCTTTGTCTCTCACCTCCTATCACCCCGGAGTGAGTCTGCATCGTGTGCATCCTCCACCTTGCTCCCAGGTTTCATATATAGTTTTTATGGTGCATTTAAGTGACCAAGTGCTTGCCGCATCCCAGGCAAGTACAGGGTCGGGAGGAAGAGGTGGGAGGGGTGAGTGCACTTCACCCCACCCCCCTCCACAGGCAGACGAGTGGCTGAAATATAGGATAAGTCCTATATTTTGTGGCGTCGCCGCCGGATTGGTGATGATGTGATGACACAACATGTGCTCACAACACCAGCATTGGGAGTCATAGAAGTCTATGAGGCCCGTGATCTGGTTGCAAATCATGCCGGCTGTCTGAATGAGCCCTTAGTAAGTATGATTTACTGTAGCGTTTTTTTTTTTTTAATTGCTCACCAATTCTTGTGATTTATATCAAATCAGCCTGTGTGTTATGCCCAATACCCCTTCACTCATCAGCTGTGAGGCAGCATTTGGATAAGCCGGAGGGAAGAGAGGAATAACCAATGCAATATGTAAAAATAAACAAAAGTATTTTTATTGCTTACAAAAAATATGAATAAACAAGCATAAACATAGTCACATACAGTGTGGTGATGACACGAAAGAGTGGCGGTCAGAGCCGAAGGCAGTAAGGAACTTTAAAAGTATGCATTATAGTGATAAACAGGTGGACTGGGTTAAACAGGGGATCCACTAAAGTAACTTGGCTGGTAATGATACCGATCCGTCCTGGCCATAAACCAATAATGTGGGAATCTACCCATATTTGACCCAAGTCCTTCCCAATTTGCGGTGATTATAGAATTTTCCACTGCCGGATGAACCGCCCGCCCCGACGCGCGTTTCGGCTCGGGATGAGCCTTCGTCTGGGGGTGGACGTCATGATACGTTAGAGGGCCCTATGATAAGCAATCTGTCACCAATGAAAATTTGCGATGTTGTGCACGTGAGTAGGGTGGTACCTCCCATCATGAATGCCGAGATACGCAGTCCGTGTCACTGATCGCGAGATCAGCGCTCACAGTATCGCGATATCTGGAAATCATTGCGGTGCTGGTGAAGGTAATAATTTCTGTCGGGGATATCTAGCAAGCGCATGCGCACAGCCACGAGCCACCGCATATGCTAGAAGTAGATGCATCTTTTTAATAACGTGATTGCATATGTAAATATGTAATAATAAATTAAAATTAATAGCAATGTTTATGATAATTGGATGCCGTCTACAGCATGTGCTTATGTGACTACTGCTACAATTATTGAAAGTGCAATTTTATATGCCAAATAATCTAGAAATGTTGAAAGTGCTGCATGCATGATGCAATTTAAAACATGAATCACATGATTAGTGTACAATAACATATTAAAAAATATATGCTAAACATATGCTTGTGTGACTGCAAGCTGCAATTATTAAAAGTGCAATTTTATATACCAAATAAATTAGGAATGTTAGAAGTGCTACGTGCATGATACAATTTGAAACATGAATTACATGATTGGTGTACAATAATAAAGAGAAATATGCTAAACATATTATAAAAAGTGCTACGTGCTACAATTATTTGAACAATGATTATAATCGACCGAGTATGTATAAGTTCATATTGCATGACAACCAAAATAGAAAAAAAAAAAAAAAATATTAGAATCGTCATTCATATTGGCATTTCGAATGATAATGGTAAGTGCTGAAGTGCAAAAAAAAAAGTGAAAACTCAAAAATGAGAGAAACCGGGGGGGGGATAAGAGAGGGAAGGGAACGTTGGGGAACGGGGGAAGGGGGGAGGGTTTGAATGGTGAGGGAATGTGATGGAAATAGTGCATGGTGCATAAACCGTGATACATTATAAGTAATTCCTACAATAATAATAATATTAATAATAATTGCATATTGAGACCTGTATCCTGATAATGCCATAGTATTTAGCCCAGCTTGATAAGAGAATGCATCTAAATTGCAGTCCGAGTAATAGCTTCACAGTTTTAACTAAATCTTCTTATATGAGTATCAGTGCACTTGTTTTAGTCGCAAATCCACGAAGTTGAATGGTCATGTGTGAGGGATAATCCTCTCTATCACACTTGGTGCAAAAGATGTTTATGCAGGTAAACGATTTCCTAAAGAACCATAGGAGCCCATATAAAGCGAATATTACTGTTTCTGAAAATGCAGAAGAAAATAATCATAATGAAATTAGACATAAAGATAAATAAAATCACTTTAAAAACTGGTGCACAATTAACGCCAGTAGATGAGAGTTTTAGACCTTTTGCAGAGACAAAAGAAAGATTTGAATTAATTACAGATAGAAACGGGGTGGAACGAGAACGATTTACTAGAGGTAGGGGCGAAACTCAACGTTTTCATTCAGGCCCTTTGGTTTAAGTTTGTTTAAGGTCCAAATCCACTGTGTTTCACACTGTGCTAGAAACGTTGCTGATTGGGCCCCCTCTAATTCCTAAATCATTTTGTCAATGCCAAGCACTTTTAGTACACTTGGATCAGAGTAATGCTTGTCTCTAAAATGTTGTGCTACCGGTTTCCCTTGCAGTCACACAAGCATATGTTTAGCATATATTTTTTAATATGTTATTGTACACTAATCATGTGATTCATGTTTTAAATTGCATCATGCACGCAGCATTTCAACATTTTCTAGATTATTTGGCATAAAAATTGCACTTTTCAAATATTGTAGCCAGTAGTCCACATAAGCACATGCTGTAGACGGCATCCCAATTTTCATAACATTGCTTAATTTTAAATTATTTTTTACATATTAACACATATGCAATCACGTATTAAAAAGATGCATCTACTTTTCTAGATAGCGGTGCATCGTGGCTGTGCGCATGCGCATTCCTAGATATCCCCGACGAAATTATTACCTTCCCCAGCACCGCAATTATTCCAGCAGATCATCGCTCTCCACTATTTACATCTCTTTCTCATCCTACCCGTTCTACCTGCCCCTTTCCCCACCCGTTGCCCCCCTTCCCCCCCTCTCTCTCTTCCGTATCTTGCATCTTTCCGTCCTTCTTTTTTGTGTCTCCGGTGCCCGCTCCTCACCATTTCCATCCCCTCCTGCCCCTGGTGTGGTTCCTTCTTTTTCCTAGTCAGCTTTTCTTCGTCATACTTGTCTTTTCCCTCTTCCTTGGTTCCTCTCCTCCACTCTCCAGGAATAATGTGTGATGGCGAAGTGGTCGCGCGAGGGCGGCCGGCCGCTTGATTGGGTGGCTGGTTCTTTCTGAGTCTCTGGCCACCTCTACGGCCGCGGCGCTACAATGAGAGGACAGCAACCCGGTGTGGAGGTACAGCCTGGATATCTAATACGCTTCCGGTGGGTGGTCGCCAATCTTGGGGTCATGTGGTTCTATCAGGACGGTCTGAGCAGTGCAGTGCGAAACCCCCTTTTTGGCGCTCGCCTGAGGAGGCCATACAGCCGCTTCTTTGCTTGCGTCGGGCCGGCTCGCGGTCCGGGGGTTGCTCCGGGCTGTTCGCTACATCTCTCTCCGGTATTTGAGTCATCCTGTTCGGTTATTCCGGTGGTACTTCCGCTCATCCTTTGGTGCCTGGCTACTCGACCCGGGTCGTCATTAGGCTTCTTTAGGGTGCTGCTCACTGTCTGCTATTCGCCTTCCTATGCAAATTTGCGCTAGCGCCCTTGCCTGGGCTTCCGTTTGGCTGCATTGACGGGATCGCAGCTTGATCATTTCTCATTGATGTTTTAAATCCTTTTGACCAGAGGCGATGGTGATGTACCCCTAAGCCGGCCGTTATTCCCGTAGTCGGTGTAATGCTGCTGCGTCTGTTTGATGCTTTGTTCTCCTTCTATTTTGCTTTCCGTGGGCCGGCTGGTGGGTCAGTTCGTGCTAAAGCGTCCCATCCCCTATAGCTGTTTCCGTGACGATTGGGGCGCCTTTGATCTATTGTCAGCCTCGTTGGTAAGGACTTGGGTCAATAATTCACTGGTAGCTAATTCCCCACATTCTATGTTCAGGTCTTGCTATTATGTGCCCGTCGCACGTTATTTCACTTATCCTAACCTACGCCCTCAGCGGCTTCGGCTTGAGTTCGTTTCTCCCCTGGTGTTTCCCCCCGTATACTCCGCTTGCACCTTCTTTTCTCTTCCCTGTTCGTCGCCTCTGCCTGGTCTCGTTATACTGCAGTTCCGATCCTTATCCCGCCCGATCTTTCTCAGAGTCCGCAATTCCTTTCCTTTCTGTTTCGTTTTCTGACTCTGTCTACGTCGGCGCTCCCGCGGGGCTGTTCTTTGGCATATCTTTCCTCTTAGCCCTCGGCCCTTGTATCGGGTGGGTTGTCGTTTTTTCCGGTCTTCCTTTGCTTGCTACGGTGCGTGTGGATTCTACCGTGTTTTTTTTCTTTCTTAGATCAACTTTTTTTGAGTTGATCGCCTTTGGCCGTCTGTTCCCACCTGCTTTTTTTCTGGTTTATTGTTGCCATGACTCCTGTGGTACCGCCGCTCACACTTTTTCTATGTTGGGAGTGTACTTCGGTTTATGGTTTGCGTTGTGGCGTGGCCATTCTGTTGTCCTGGAATTTTGTGTGTCGTCTGCTTTCGTGCGATCATTCTGTGCTCTCATTGCCGGTCGCTCTTCCATTTCCCCGTAGCCATCGTGTATATCTTTTTGGGCTGTTTTGGTTGCCCCTTTATTTTCTTACCGACTCCACGTTCACGCTTAAGCGGACGGGTCTGGGGGTCACGCGGCTGGTCCTATTTGCTGCTTTTTATGTGGCGGTACCGTTGTGTTTTCTATCGTAAATTCGTTGTTGTGTTGGTGTTGGCTTTCTTCTTCGTCCTGACCTACCCGCTACGACCCCGCAGGCCCTAGTGTAGCGTTGCTTCCTGCCGTGCTTCTGGTTTTCCTTTCTCTGATACTTTCTGTTGATTATTTTTGTTTGGTCGGTTATTGTACACACGGCAATCCCTTTTTCTTCCCCGATGGGTATGAGAGCTGGCAGTCGCGCGTATGGAGCCTTCCTGTTACTGCTTTTAATTTCCTCTGGCCCTCGGCATGTTAGGAAAAAGCCGATTTCTCTGTCAGTCAGAACGCTCCCACTGGTGTTGTTAAGTTGTGTTGTGTCCGTGAGATTGGGTGACTGTTGGTTAGTGTTTTTGCCTCGCTCAGGGGTGTTGTCTGCTACGTACGCACCTTATGGCCCGTTTAGGGTCGTCTCCTCGTGCGCCCTGTTGCCCTGAGGTATCGTGTTGCTTGCAACGGGCTAATATTCATTATTTTTTGGTAGTTTTTCGTTGACCCGGCCCTATCATTTCCGTTTCTTTGCTCTCTCTTTGTGTTGGTGCTCTCTCAGACTCGGAGGTTGCCTAGATCCTTCTACAGACCATTGGGCGACCTCGAGTGTCTTGCGGCAATGACCATCTCTCTAGAAGAGGGGGGTTCCAGCCCCTCAGGCCTCTCTGAGGCTTGTGTTTTGCCTGCTCGTTCACCACTGGCAGTGCATCTGTGTATCCGAGGTCTTTGTTTGGGGTGTGTGTCCAGGCCTTTGTCCAGTCCCGGCGGGGTCTACCTTTGAGGGACCCGGTCGCGGTTTCCTATTGCCCTCCGTCTCGCCCGTGGTTGCTTCCGATTCCGCAGGCTCCTGGCCGGGGCCCGCTCCCGCTCAAACCCGGCTGGGCTTACCAGCTGCTTTATGTGTTCCTCGGGACTTGTTCCCTTCTTTTTCGTCCTCCTGTAAAGGTTGGAACCTCGCTAGCTTCTGTGTTTCTTTGTGGCAATTGCTATTTGCCCCGGGTTTTCCACCTTTGGTGGGCTTTTCCTTGTATCCCTACGTAGATTCTTCGCGGATCTCGGCGACGTTTGCCCCTCCGGAGTTCTCCCGCCTTCTCCCGTAGTCTGTATGATCCTGCCCTTTCTCACTTCTTTTTTTCTCCATTCTCTTGACGCCCCTATTGCTGCACTCCTTCCAGTTATTTATTCCGTGCGGAGACCTTGTCGCGTCGCCGTTTCCGGCGGTAGCGCGCCTAGGTAGTGTCCATTACTAAGCGTTTGCGTGCGTTTTTGGTCTTACGTGTTTTTTATGTTAGTTGACCAGTTCAGATTGCTGTATGGTTTGTTATTGCCGCGTCTCTGGCTTGGTCCTTCAGCTTTGCTGAAGCCCTTTTTTTCAATCTACAGGCGCTTAATCTTGGTTCTTCGCCACGTTAGTCTTTGCCCCGAGCAGGGTAACGATACTGGCCCCTCGCCGGCCCTGTGCTCTTTGTTTGGCTGCGTCTTATATGATTTGTCTCTACCCGATTTGGTCCTCTTCGGGATTTTCCATATCGCTGTTTGATAACAAATGAACCTGACAATCAAACAAGCACATCAGGTTCCATGTATGAGTCAGATTTCACCATTCAAATGTGTAGTCCTAAGTATAGCATGATCACAATTTTTGTTTATATGATTATAATGTAATCGTGTGAAGCCTCACAGTAACATTTTGATTAGACTCCAAGTCTTTATATCTTTTTAGTCGTATTGGCATTGAATTCTTTCCTTTTTAGTTCACCATGCACTTTTTCCCCATCGTGTCGTTCCCCCGAGCCCGTTTATTATTTTGCTGTCCCAGCAATCATTGTCCTCAACCACTTTATGTTGTATAGAAACATGAATGGACAACTGGAATAATGCGGGCCGCTCATCTATATATATAAAACTATATACTTTATGTAGCATGTTTACTGTTACTTACCTATACTTTCATCTACATATTAGTAAACAATGCTTATGTAACTGAACCACCTACTTGATAGTGTGTGATAAATGTACATAGTAATGGCATACAATAATTTATATTTGTATATCCTATTATATTACATTGACATTATGTGTTTCATTCAAACACATCATCTGATGTCAAGGCCCTCCCTTCTACAACTGTTACAATCCCAACACTTTCACACTGATATGGAGGAGCATGTAGTCCGACATCTAGAGTCATTACCTTTTGGATACAAGTGGTACTTTTGACTTACTCATGCGGTGCGATAGGGACCTTCAACTCTGAGCCTATCGGAAAATGTTACCTTGACAACTTGTATCATGCGACCTAAGTTCCCATTAGTGATATTATTAGTGGAAACCGAAAAAAAATGATCACTCAGCGTGCGTTCAGTTTGCTCTCACTGACCTCGATATTATAGGAGTATCTCCTGACAATCATCTCCACGCACACCCACCCACTCAGAACCTCCTACGAAGCAAACGTTCATTACACAGACGGTCGCACGCTTATGTCCCTTATATTTTGTGCTCTTTGATTGAAAACGTAATACCCCAAGCACCTCTTTTCCCAAGGCATACCTCCCAACTCCCTCTTCAACTCACTGGTCAATCTCAGAGTTGAATCCTCCTCAGCCCATACAGCCATTCGCTATTTGTTAACTATGTCAGAAAAAAGTCCATGGGGACTTGGTTATGATATCACTCTACCCACGCTCTCGCCGTTATCCTAAATTTGATCGCTTTTTAACGTATTTTAGACCACTTCCTTTGCTGGGGGCCTGACGTACACACGGATTCTTGCATAAGCGCTTGGGTGTTCAGTCGAAACAAAAGCTTGCGTTTCCTACCTCTTTCTCGGTTCTCATCCTTAATACTGTGTTCTCTTTCCAGTTCTCAGAAGACCAATTACTAAAAAGGGCATCAGCAACTCTACTCATTCAGCCCCCAACGATTAATCCAAAGGTATTAATTTGTGCCCTACGCCCCCCTCACGATACTCACTGCCTCCTCGAAGGCGCGTTCCCATACCACAAACAGTACCCCAAAAATGGTGCTCACTTCCATTCTCTACACCTGCGTATCGTGACCCCATCAAGCTTACAACGACAGGCTGCTGTTACAGCACCCCAGTGAGTCTTGCTACGTATGCTGGTCGGTTCATGGAGAGGACTATCATTTTTCTACCACGGAATATGCCTTAAAACATCTACATCGCCCGACTAACGAGTCTTTTATCAATGTCCATCAAATTGCGCATAGTGCCCCGGCTTCACCCCAACACGTAATCCGCAAAGCGGAAGCTGCTAATCTAAGCCTCGTTGCGCACGCATATCTTGGGTCGTGTGCTCTTTTACATAGTTAGGATACGGCGATAAACCATCATCAGCGACTAGGGATAACATTTGAGGGACCTTCTAGCGTTATGAAGACGTACTCATACTTTGTCCCCTATAATACCTCGTTACCTGTAGGCGGCCCCGTAGTCCCTTTCCTCATTTCTTGATCGCAACCATGTACCTTCTACTCCACCTTCTCGAACTTAGAACCGGTATAAGCTAATCAGGTATCATTACCCATAACACACTCAGCTTACGCTGGAGCGATTCGGTTAGGCACTGGACCACTCGACCCGCGCCCTCCTCGATACAACCTCCACTTACCGTGAGGTGCATGACTCCTTTGGACCTGTGTTAAGGGAGAGGCGTACCGCTCCCTTAGCTCTTAGTCTCCACACTCATTTGCTGTCGGACGTCGGGATTTTGGTCACCCTCATCAGTCACCACTACATCCAGCTGTGGTAGCTTTGTATTCTTTCCGACTAGTACCCTCACCACTGACTTGACGACATTGCTCAGATCATCATACGTCGTCCTGTTATGCACACCATAACGGCAGCGCGTGTCCCTGCTTCGTAATGCTTACAATTCCCACGTTCATCCTCCTACAAGCTCACTACCCCCAACCCCGTGCGTCAACGATCGATGTCATGTTCCACTTTTTACAAATTGTTTCATAGACTAATAATACCCTCAAAGCCCTAATATCTTGTCCGAACACGTCGTCATCTACCAACCATAAACCGTTGGGCTCGAGACAATCGAATTAGGATATGATGGATTACCGTGCTGTAACCCCGTCCTAGTGTTGACTCCATCACTCGTTTACCCCAGTCTTACATACAATCCTTTTCCCCTTTTTAGAGCTTGCCCCGGATGTAGGATTGCGGGTACCCTATCCTCACACTCACTGCATGTGTCTCTCCCCGGTTCGCCCCTGATTATACCCACTAACTTCACAGTGTCTGGGCGCGACGAATAGCTGCTCTCTCAATCCGGAAGTGGTCTCTATAAACTACTCACGTTGGGGAGACATACCTCGGTATCTCTGTCTGCCATCATATTCGTTCGATAGTATCTCCTCCCTCTCGTTCCCGCCTTTGCAGATGAAGACCTAGCGCTGCTCATCCGAAAGTACGCAGGGCGCATTTAACCCCGACCAAAACTAAACCTACAAATTACAGATAGAATGCCATCATGTCTAATCCTCGACTCAGCATTGGATATACAACGCTATATTATCACGAATCGGCAAATTTCACTCTGCCGACTACCTCATGCTATTGTACCGACTCACTTTTCTAACGTCATGAACATTACGACGCATGCTGGGCTGTATGGGTATTTACCTTCCTATCTCATGTCGCGCAACGCAGCGCTAACCCTTAGCGTGCCGCTGCGGAGTCCTCTTCATACCCACGGGAAAAAAAAAAAAAAAAAAAAAAAACACCAAAAGAAAAAAAAATTTTGTAAGACCGTAAGCCCCTATTTAATCCATCATTAATCAATTGAACTTATCACGAAGACAACATGACATGATCTGTGATGGAGAGACCAACTAGTACATACTTTTCCTTATTACTTCTATACTTTTTTCTTCAGCAGCTCCAATTTGCTTTGAAAATACGTTAAAGATACGCTATTCCTCGCTTAACACATCTTACTCAGATCTATTCTTACTTCTTTTCGAGTATTAAGGTAACTCGAAAAACGGCTCGTTGCTCGGACGAGTATTTCCCCTTTTCCCCTGCTCGAGAGTCGAGCCTTTAAAAATTAAAAAAACACAGTGAAAAACAAATGAAGAATAAGAAATAAAAACAAGTGACACCGTAGACCCCTGAGCATTATAAGTTAAACAGATCAGTTAATAACACAGTGAAGAATGATTACAGTATGTTCTTGCACTCGGCACTTACTTGTCGGAAGACACGACGCAGGAAACGGCAGCAGGGAGACATCAAGTCAGCAGGAGAACATCAAGTTGGCAAGCACGGGGAGACCGACAATCTCCGAGGCACGGACAACAGGGGGTGACAATCGGGCAGCTTTAGGAGACCTTCAAGCAGCACACGGGGAGACAAATCGTGCACACTCGGGGAGGACATCATGGGCAGCACGGTGAGACATCTGGTGCATCAACGAGTGAATCAATCGAGGCACAGCACTGGAGAACATCGTCACACGGGGAGACTTCAGTGGAAAGGGGAGCGATCCCGGGACAGCGATATTCCCCCAACAAGTATAGCAGATGTGCCGAACATCTGTAATAACTATATCTTCACTGTGTTTTTCACTGCGTTTTTCCCATTAAATGATCCTAGTAGTTCACTGTGTTCACTGTGTTCGAATCTTGATTTTTTATTCTATATCTTCACTGTGTTCTTCACATCTCTATCCTTATTTTCTTGAGATAATACTTAAGACTTCATTACGTCCCAGATTACCGCCTCCTGCTTTGCCTCTTTGATTTTTAGCCTCCATCTCTTCTATCCCATATCTTACGCTCCTCGCCTTGCTTTTTCTCAATTAAGAACAACATTTGTTATTAGATTCCTGAAACACCTTGTGGTCCCTCGTGAAAATGGCTCGGGTCATACCCATTGACTTACAATGGGTCGTTATATCGAGACGCACTCGAGCATTTCTGGAAAAAAGTGCGTCTCGAAACACGATGCCACACACCGAGCATATTTAGAAGTGATGCTCGCTCATCTCGAGGAAAGAGCTTAAACAAAAACCGCCACTACGCACCCTGCGCTGGGCCTCATGCTAGCTCAACCAAACATACCCCTGAGCACCCAGGGCCAGGAAACGTTTTCAGCGTGGAAGTGCACTGCCCTCGAATAGGCTTTACATAGCAACTGTTAGGAGTAAGGGCAGGGTGTCCCACCAAACTTTTTTTACGTAGGGGGCCGTATCAACAACATATGTCCCTCTCAAATAACCGTTTTGAGGGCCGGGATGAATAAGCGGTACACATGTGACCAGCCTATCCTGTACTACACTTACTCTTGCCCCCCCGCCCACATTAATTATTTAATATACTGGCACCCCCTTGTGGAAACTATGTTATTACTGGTCCCAAATGAATTTCTTTATTGGGCGGGAATTCAAAATTAATTATTACTATACTGGGACCCCATCTCATTAATCCATTGAATTATGGCTATTAGCCCCCCTATTACTAATTACTAACCTACATTAGCCTGTCCCTCTAATTATTAATCACCATCATTTGATGATTGCCACTCCATCACCCACCCACCATTTAATTATTATCCTAATGCTGACCCTATTTTCAACCATTAGATTATTTTATAAGATAGGCCCCCCCCACCATTAGTTTATTTTATTATGCCGTCCATACATGCCCCCCCGATTAGTTATTTTTATATGCACATACCCCACCACCATTAGTTATTTTATATGCCCCCCACCATTATTATTTTATATGCCACCCAGACCCCTATGTAGTTTAATTTTTTTTTGTATTTTTATTATGCCCACCCCACCATTAGTTATATTTATTTTATTTGTCCCACACATTAGTTTTGTTTATATGTCGCGCCCCACATATAGTTTTATTATTTTATATTTGTCCCCCACCATTAGTTATTTTTATAAATGTCCCCCCACCATTAGTTATATTTATACATATGAATGCCCCTAATGAATTATAATATTTTTTCTATATAGGGCCCCCTCAGCTGGCTACATAATGTTTTTAACTAGCTCTTAAAAAAAAAAATTAAAAAATTCCATATACTGACACTCGGCTCCCTGGCATTCCCTTCCCACCCATACCCTCCCCCCGGCGACTTTCTTTCTCTTGCGGCTGCCGAGAGTAAAACAAAGGTGGCAGCGGAAAATGCCTCAGTGATGACTGTATTCATTTCGTCCTCCCTATCAAGGTTCAAGAGACGATAGTGCGTGCCGGGGTGGTTTTTTTCCGCCACATCACTCCACATCCTTGTGCAATAAATAGTGCTCGATCGGTGGACTTGCTTCCGGCCTGCATCCATCCCTTATATCCGTGACGGGACCGTCTCTTCCCTGTCCCGGACAAAGCCCCTGCCCGCCTGCCGGATCGGCTGGCCGGGAGCCGCATAGAAACACGGGTTTCCCGCAGGAGCCCCGCTGCTTTTCCCTCGAGGCCGTACGTTTTTCGGGACCCCTACCTGGGGTAGGGGTAACCCACACAGAGGACAGAGGGAATAGTTATCACCTGAGCTTTGCCCCCAACCTCTGTCCCTGTCCTATAAGTCCAGCCGCCCCCCCCCCTAACACGTTGTGGCGACTACTTGAAGAACTTGAAATACACTGGATAATGGGGAAGGAAACACTAACGACTAGACAACTACATAAACCACCAGTAGAGTGGTAAACTAGCCAGAGCACACCAAGAGGGTACGTCAAGAGCAAAATCAGTAACCAAAAACTAGCCGAACTTCTGACATCAATTCAGTACACAGAGCAAGTAACAACCTAATGCAGAGAGCAAGTGAAGAAACGGGTTCAAACACTGGCACAGTGACTAGTGAGGCCCCAACAACCGCAATATTATGAGCCAGAACTCCACCTCCAGAACCTGATAGGAGCTGGACAACTTCTTGGAATTAACCCCTCAATAGGTGACAGAATAACCAAGCACATGCATGGCATTCATGCAGAGAGTACCCACAAGTACCACAGCATGTTCAGAACACAACTCCTATACAGCGCAAGTTCTATAGGCGATCCACTGCCCCCCGTATGCTCACGCTCACGCCCGGAGTTGAGAGAATCGCGCTAAGCGGCCAACCAAGAAGATACACCAGAAGTCCACAAGTCATTCTCCCTTATTCGAACCTGAACATATAAAACCCTTTAACAAAAAACAAACCTCCTTCAAATTACTAAATTTATAGTATCCTGTAAATTTTCCATCAAGTATTTTGTAGAACAATGGATAAATCTCCCTATATCAATTATTAATACACAGCAGGGTTCAAAATTAAGAATAATTTGTCCAAAACCTCACGCTTTAGACACCCACATACCTATGAAGTCAAAATTTAATTTTCCTCAATCCCTCACCCAAAGTGTTGAATTATCATCTCCCTATCCATCTATTCACTGATAATGTCAGGGTCCTGATTACATTCCAACAGGACTCTTATCAACATTTATATAATGGAATACGGTCAATCCAAGATGTCCCTTTTTATAACAAAAAATGTAACTAATTGGGCAGATTTATCAAATCTGCCTAAGGCCACTATCTACACTCGTGAGTGCGATGCGCTGAACCGATATTTGGGGGCATAGCCCAAGATAATCAAAACAATTATGGACACGAAATAAAATCAAAAATCACAATGTAAAATAACGAAAGCCTACAATCCAATTATCCCTGCTCTGGATCTTCTAAGATTGGTATTTGGGAGCAAAGTACCATTTTATTTTCAACACCATATCCCTCCAAATAACATAAATAATAATTTATTAGCCAAGATCTTGGAATACCACTTCTCTCCCCTTCCTCCTCTGAAATTTTATTCTACTATGAATCAACACGGCTGTCTATACTAACGGTCTCTATCAAACATTCATCATCAAAATCTGGGACTCATTGGATAGGGATTATTATCAAATGGGCTTAAACATCTTAACCCCTCCTGTCCACACATTGCCTTCTGATACTAGAACTTATCAAACCTCCATATCTAAGTTTCTGTTAAAAATTTAAAGTTTATTACAAACTACAAAATGTTTACTTATGAGCACTAATGACTGTTGCCCCAAATCACAATTGGACAAACACAAATCCAAAACATCCACGCTAACTCTAAATCAAAATAACAACAGTAACCTACAGAAAAACAATCCGTACTACAACATTACACAAAAAGTAAAGTACAAGGCTACACACACACAGGAAAGTACAAAAGGGCATCCCAACATGAGTAAAAAAAAAAGGAAGACAATAAGACAGAGCACATGCAATCCAAGAGATTAAAGAATAATATATTAAGACAAGCGTTAGTATTTGTGGAAGAAAGACAAGAATATTCTTGTTATAAAAATCTATATACCTTCACTGACATTGACTGACGCTGAAACAATCAGAATGTTTTACTCACAACTTTCAAGTAACAAATTCATTTCAGGTCCTAATTAAAACGAGATTGAAACCACGTGTCCAGCGTGACATCCCAGATCCAACACCGCGCTTTATGATCAATTGGCAGATGAATCTCGGCACATATTTGTATGCATTCTATAGATACTAAATTACCACAACCTTCACACTATTTCCGTCATTGTGTTTTAATTAGCAGTTTTCAATATAACAACTTTTTTAAACCTTGCAAAAAACAAAAAAATTGTACCACAGTAATATACTCGATATATAGCCGACCTCGAGTATAAAGCCGAGACCCCCAATTTTACCACCAAAAACTGGGAAAACCCTATTGAACCGAAGTATTAATCCGAGGGTGTAGTATAACAGCCCTTCCCTGCCCCAGTAGTCATAACAGCCTGCCCTGCCACCAAGTGGTATATCATGCCTTGCCTAAAGTGGTAATACAGCACTGCCCTGCCCCAAGTGTATACAGCCTGCCCCAGTGGTATACAGCCTGCCCTGCCCCAAGTGGTATAAGCCATAGACCTGCCCAAAGTAGTTAGATAAACAGCCTGCCCTGTCCCCAAGTGTTATACACAGCCTGCCAAGTGGTATACAGCCTGCCTGCCCCAAGTGGTATTACAGCCTGCCCAAGGTGGTATACAAGCCTGGCCCTGGCCCCACGTGTATACAGCCTTCCCTGCTGCCCCAATGGTAACGCCTGCCCTGCCCCCAATTTATATACACTCCTGCCCATGCCCCAAGTGGTATTACAGCCTGCCCTGCCCAAGTGGTATACCAAGCCTGCCCTGCCCCCCCAAAAGGTATACAGCCCCAGCACTGCCTTGCCCCACTAGTTATTACAACAGCCTGCTCTTTCGCCCAAAGTGTTCTTCCTTGCTAACTGGAAGGGGTTCGAGCTCGAGGAGAGATCTTGGCAGCTTGATTAGAATATCCTGGACCGTAAGCTCCTGCAAAGGTTTCTTCAACCCAAGAAGAGGGGGAGGCCAAAGGGGGGATGCTGTCACGGATGCTCCTACTTACTAAAGCACCTACTAATGCACCTACTAAAGCACTTACTAATGACCTCCTGACGAAGCATTGGTGCGAAACGCGCGTCGGGGTATTCCTGTTGGCCCTCCCCCTGTTTGCCTCTGTGCCGTCTACATTATGCCTTTGGGTAAGTGTGGCCGCTTTTTTGACTTTGCTTTCTGACTTGATGTATTGGCACCGGATGGTACCTCCGGTTGAATGCACAGTTATTGCGACATATAGGTCCACTGCCCTTCACTATAGTCCTACTTTTGGACATTATAGATTTTTGGATATATTTCTTGGCACAACTTTTGGGGGCATATACAGGGTTAGGGGAGCCATAGGTTCTCTGTGTTTGTCCCATTTCCATCTGGGACACTGTCTTGTTCCCCCTCAATTTCTGACTTTCAGGAATCCCTTCTGAAAGTAATCTATCTTTGAAGTTAGATGGCGCCATCTAACTTCAAAGCCTCAATTCCTTCAGACGACTTTTTGGCTACTCCGGGCGCCACATAGAACATCTGATCCGACTGATAGCTAGTGAGCGTTCAAGATCACTATAGCAACCAACTAGAGAACAGCCGGATAGCCTTTTGGTCACTCCGGGCTTCCGTAGAACCTCCGATTTGATTAACAGGTAATGAGCGTCCTAGATCACCATAGTAACCCACCAGGGAATAGCTGAATTTGCACAAATAGAAAGATCCCCCGCACAAGGAATCAATACTACACAGGGACCATATGTACTTATGGGTATTATCTGTTGAATATTTTATTGTAACTTTTATTCTAATTTATATGTTCTTATGTCTTTATTATGGTCATTACCGATCCCGGTAATACTTTGAACCGGAAACATACACCGTTACCGATATACCTCATATCCGGTATACCGCTATATATGTTACAACTATTCATAAAAACTTGTACACACTGCCTGAAGAAGGTCCGAGTACCGGACCGAAACGCGTTGCAACGGTATATTTTATATTAGTTGATTTTATTCAATAAAAACTTCTGATACCAATCAGACATCGGAGGTCGTGAGTATCCTTGAGCGCTCAACACCACGCGACTGTGGAAATATCAGATGCTCTGAACATATGACATACCGTCCCCGGTGACCCTGGAACACGGAAGACGGGCTACAATCCAGACTGAGCAGCCGGATACACTGGACCACTAAATATTACATGCTGTTACTGATCACCAAATAGGTGAGAGTCCAATCGGACACCCCTTTTTTTTGCTTTATATACTTCTGATTACCTTGGATAATGCACTAGGAGAGCGCTCCTGTCTCTTTTGCTTCCCTCTTTGTCTCTCTCCTATCACCCCGGAGTGAGTCTGCATCGTGTGCATCCTCCACCTTGCTCCCAGGTTTTATATACATTAATGAGCAAAAAATAGAACTTTTTTGATCTTACCAATTAGGTGCTATGAAGCAAATAGTGAAAACAATTTAAATGGGTCTGAATATCTTCTAGTTCCCACTGTGCTACAGTGGATATCTTGTATAATTACTTTATATCAGGATTTTTCGGTTGTTTTTGGCACATTTCAACCCAAGTATGTTGGTTCTTCTACACACGAACTAACGATAATAGCAAAAATCATAAAGACAACCTAAACCGAGTGAGTGAGTTAATTTACGAATGGGTTCAGCTCAAGTCCATGAATAGAACTGGCAAGTTGACCCAGTTCCAGCATTTCCGAAAATTGAATCCCTGTTCTCTTCTTCCTTGTATGTAGGTTCCTAATACCCCCAGACAGTAAAGAAAATATTCTTCCACACTTATATCCCTCAGTCTGGCTGTTCTTGACATTGGGGACATCTCTAAAGAGTCCCTCTTTTTCCAGCTCCAGTTGCAGTGCCGAGGCCCTCAAGGTTGTATCTCTAGCAGAAACACATAATGGCCTTATTAAAGTGGAGAGTTTTGATTCATTTCCGTTCTCATTTTTCGTTACTATTGATTAGGTGAAGACGTAATAAAAAGTCAGTAAGGATTATTATAGGAACAGTTGACGTGCCATCATATATCTATTTTAATCATAACTATAGTGTTATATGTTATAATATGCTGGTAAATGAGCGAAGTGAGGAGACTTTCATTAAGGTGATGGATCGGAACAAGATGGAGTACACCTCAATGCATGCTCTCTGGAAATAGGTATATCGAGTCAACCAGGGGGGGGAAAGAGACACAAATGAAAAGGAAAGAGGAGAAGTGAAAAAAAATACAGCAGTATCATAAAAAGAAAAAAAATATCTCCTAATCCAGTAGTGATGATACTTAGATTCAACATTAATGTAAACCCAGCACCCTGTTACTACTTGACCTATTATCAGTCATTTAATTAAAAATACGCGTCCCCTGTAGACAGATGTTCTTTTAAATATCTCTTTTAACCTGTCCTCATTTTTCACCTTATCAGTATAGTTGCATGGGGTAACATTTGTGAGCTGGGGTTATCAAATTGCCAAATAAACCGAGCGCATATACTCTCTGTGGTGTGTCACCTTGACAAAAAAAAACCATAATTTAGATATTTTATAGTTTAAAAATACAAATATGTATAATGTAGTTAAACTGTAGGGTAGTTTATTAACCCGAGTTGTCGACGATCCAACCATGTCTGCCATACTACAGTATGCCAGTATATGGGGATTTTACATCATCTATTATTATATGCAATTCGCAAATTGTTAGATCGGGTTACAATCAGACAGGTGTGGAAAACAGATTAGTAATCCTGCAAACTTTTCAGTCATGAAAGTTCACCAGGTTATAGCGAAGGGGCGGCGCACGCTGTCCGCATCTCGCTCATGCCTTCTTGGATGGAGAAGGCCGGATGAGCAAAATAATCACAAAGTCTGGCGATTCTGCCAATGCGTTGTGGGATTATTCAGGGCTGTACGTCAAACAATGACAACACAAGCCTTGATGACTGTCTTCTTCATACAGTGCACTGACCTCTTTACTGATGATTGAAGTGGTTGTCCTCCCCTGGCGCTTCTGCCTGGTAGCTGGTACAGTGGTAGAGGTGGCAGCTGCCTGGGGACATCACACCGGGCAGACAGCGATGTTGGGCCTCTGACGGTGCTGCATCTCCCCCCCCACACACAATATCAGGAGCCCAGAGGAGTCTCCCTGGTTTACGACCGGGTTCACTATCTGCCTGCTGTGCCCCGTGCTGAGACCTTTGCTTACTGGGGAGACACTAGCAACCAGTTATCAACATGGGGGAGGAGTCCTGCCCGTGGGGAGGGGAGTAGAGGGGGAGTGGCTGGGAGCTCATGCAATTCTCTCAGCCTCCTGACTCTTCAGGCAGCCGCGTGTCAGGAAAATGGCTACGCGTGTACCGCAGTGAGCACGCGGTCAGTAGGTTAGCCACCCTCACTGTATAGGTGGCTCTCCTTTATACTTTAAAGGGAAACCTACCACCACAATCTACCTATAAAGGTAGAATGGGTCTTGGTAGGTGGAACACTGGGGACGTGAGGATATCCCTTTTTAAGGGTAATCTAACTCCCCGCACTTCTTTATAGATCTTTTATTTTACATTGTATTTACATGCTGTATGGTAAGGAGAGCTTGACAAGATGATTCAGTGGATCACTTGTTCAAGCGACCCCGTAAAGTAATAAAAAATGTTAAAAAAACAATACATCAATTTTTAATAAAAAGGAATTAATTAAAAAGAAAGTTAAGCCCCCCCCCTAAACCACCAAATATCCCTATGACACATGCATAATAAAGGAAAAAAAAAACCACAAAATCCGCCAAAACCCCACAATATTGGTATCGCGCGCGTCCGTACAATCACGTACAATACGCATTAAGCATAGGACCCGCTCGGTGAATGACGCCGTAAAAAACAAAACCGTTTAAAACACGCCCCAAAAAATGTACATTTTTCATAAAATTCTACAAAAAATGTTCTAAAAGTGATAAAAAAAGTTATGTGCGCCAAAATGGTACCACTGAAAAGAACAACTCAACTCATAAACAATAAGCCCAAAACTAGCTCTGTCAACAAAAAAATATTAAAGTGTATGTCTACGAACAAGATTGGGCGATGACAAAAACAAATGAGATTTCCCTCTATATTAGTTTTTTATCCAGTAAAATTGTTTAAAAATAATGAAAAACTTTGTATAGAATGAGGTATCCCATATCGTAATCGCCTATAGAATAAAAGATAATATAGTATTTTTAGTGAACGTGACAGACCCCATCAAAATACGAAAAAAAGTTTTAAAACCAAATTGATCATTTTCTTTTCAACCCATGAATCATTCAAGAGTAATAAAATCTCAATCAATTAAGCAATGACCCAGTAACAAAATGGAAATTATTGTAAATGTGCATCTCATATCGCAGAAAAAATAAGCCCTTATTGTTCCAATTGCCCAAAAAAATATAAAGAATTTTAATCCAGATAAAAAGGACAATGCATAACTGCTCTGCAATGGCGCAGACAAGAAGTTGGCTTCCCTTCGATTGCCACTGGCTTTGTGGCATTCATGACAGCAGGTTACCAAATAATACACAGTCGGCACGGGGCGGAGGGAGAAAACCTTTGGGTGAACCTCTTTTCCCCTAGACTCAAAGAGAGTGTTGGTTATAAAACGGCTTTCTCTGATGGAGCATTTGGTTATAGTGATCCACTGGAATTTGTCCACTTTTTGAAAAACACATTCATTTAGCCAAAAAAGTTTACTTCAAAAGGTATCCGATTTGTTTAACACCGTAAAACAATTTTAAAGGGTCTTTTTTTTTCCCCCCCTCCCCTCCCTCTTTCTCCCTTTCTTTTCTTTTTTTCTCGCAGCACTTTCAACATTTCTAGATTATTTGGCATATAAAATTGCACTTTCAATAATTGTAGCCAGTAGTCACATAAGCACATGCTGTAGACGGCATCCAATTTATCATAACATTGCTTAATTTTAATTATTTATTTACATATTTAACATATGCAATCACGTTATTAAAAAGATGCATCTACTTCTAGCATAGCGGTGCATCGTGGCTGTGCGCATGCGCTTGCTAGATATCCCCGACAGAAATTATTACCTTCACCAGCACCGCAATGATTCCAGATATCGCGATACTGTGAGCGCGTGATCTCGCGATCATGTGACACGGACTCGCGATATCTCGGCATCATGATGGGAGGTACCACCCTACTCACGTGCACAACATCGCAAATTTTCATTAGTTGACGGATTGCTTATCATAGGGCCCTCTTACGTCATGACGCCACCCCCAGACGAAGGCTCATCCCGAGCCGAAACGCGCGTCGGGGCGGGCGGTCATCCCAGGCAGTGGAACATTCTGTTATCACCGCAAATTGGTAAGGACTTGGGTCAATATTGGGTAGATTCCCACATTATTGGTTTATGGCCAGGCACGGTATTCATTACCAGCCAGTACTTTAGTGGATCCCCTGTTTTACACAGTCCACCTGTTTATCACTATAATGCATACTTTTAAAGTTCCCTTACTGCCTTAGGCTCTGACCGCCACTCTTTCTGTGTCATCACCACACTGTATGTACTATGTTTATATGTCTTGTTTATTCATATTTTTTGTAAGCAATAAAATAACTTTTGTTTATTTTTACATATTGCATTGGTTATTCCTCTCTTCCCTCCGGCTTTGCCCAGTGGGGGATACCATCAGTGTCTGTTATGTTTGAGGTTCTTAACCCCATGCGTATACTATAAAAAGAGGGGGGCCACTTTAGGCTAGGATTAGAGGGATTCAATACCACTTGGTCATTATTTGTTCCCTGTCCCATTTCCCCTCAATCTGATCTCTTGTGTTTGGATAAAAAGCATTTGGATAAGCATCGTGCATGGAATCGTAGCATAACTCCATTCACTTGAATAGGACTAAACCGCAAACAGGCCATGTGGCAAATGACAATATTTAAAAAGCAAAGATTTTTTTTTAAACTCACCTTCCATAGTGGAAACTCTCTGTCACGGATCCTGCTTGTGACAAGAGACAAGTACAAAAAGAGATGCTGCTGTTGGTCATACTTGTGTAAATGCTTTATATGGAACGTTACCAGTAAAGGAAAAGTTTTAACGACCCAAGTGGATCTCTGGGTGCCCAATCATCTCTTTCTCATTGTGTGACAAATGAACATGACATCACAGGCCTGTGAAGCAGATTCACCATTCAATGGAGTCCTAAGTATAGATGATCACAATTTTTATGTTAGAAGAATCTGTGAATCACAGTTGTGACTAATCTGTGTTTTTTTTAGTTGTGTGAAAATCTGTTAAAATATTAGAGAAAAACATTTTTTCCTTTTCCAGCAATCATTGCAAACCACTTTATGTTGTATATAGACATGATGGACAACTGGAATAAAGCCGGGCGCTATCTATATAAAACTATAGACTTTATGTACATGTTACTGTTACTTTATCTACATATTAGTAACAATGCTTATGTAACTGAACCAACTACTTGATGTGTGATAAATGTACATATTAATGGCATAACTTATATTGTATATCCTTTATATACATTGACATTCGTTTCACACATCAATCTAGATGTCAAGCCCTCCCTTCTACATGTTCAATGCCCACACTTTCACTGTATGGAGAGCTGTGTTTTATTGTCAGTATTGCTCAGTGATGCACTAGAGTCACGAAATAGCACTTGACATGTCATATGTGAGGAACAAAGATCAATGTCTTTGCCCCGATGTTGACATGATAGAACGACTCAGGTTAATTGTTTGCTTAGAATCAGCTCAATAACCCCCACAGTTAGTAAACTGTTAATCCTCCCTCCATGTTCTTTATTTCTCTTCCAGTGACATAATGCAGAAAAATGTTCCTCTGCTGTGTTTTATTAAAAAAGGTCTCCAGCAAATCCATTGTAAAATCAATGCAAAAGGCTTTTTCATGGTCCAGTGGAGAAGTTTCTCCAGGCCTAGATTTGCCTTCAATGTATGCCCTGTACAACAGACAGAACTATATTTACTTAGGATTATCGCTAAAGGCTCATCATGGGATAATGTCTATAGAAATCAGTGGCTACTAGGCATCTGTTTTTCACATTATACTGCACAAAGAATTAAGGTGAAAATGCTAAAAATAGGATTTGAGGGAATTTTAAAGGGAATGCCTAATCATTTTTTTTTCTTACATAGGAAAGCATATACCTGTTTCCTGGCTGTAGATCTTTTATTCTATTTTCTGACCATAATTGTGAGGATTGTATGTGGACTTTGCTCTGTTATCAGACTTTAGTGATTGGCATTATTGTGTATTAATAGCCAACTCAATGAGGTCTATTGGAGAAAGTTGTATGCATGTTCTGTGTTGGGAGTAGATAAACCATGATATCATCTATTGTCTGAAATATGCAAATTTATTTTTTATGATGGGATAAGGAAAAAATTCCTTGTAAGACAGCCCCTTTAACATCAAGCATGACTTTCAAGAAGACAAATGACATGATCTGGGATGGAAGACAAACTAGTACAACTTTTCTTCAGCCTCAAGTTGCTTTGAAATCGTTAAAGATTAGAGATGAGCGAGTATACTCGTCCGAGCTTGATGCTCGTTCGAGTATTAAGGTACTCGAAACGGCTCGTTGCTCGGACGAGTATTTCCCCTGCTCGAGATCGAGCATTTAATTAAAAAAACACAGTGAAGAACAATGAAGAATAGAATAAAAACAGTGAACACAGTGAACACATGATCATTTAAGTGAAAAAGACAGTGAAGAACACAGTGAAGAATAGATTACAGATGTTCGGCACATCTGCTTACTTGTCGGAAGACACGCGCGGAACGGCAGCAGGGAGACATCAAGCAGCAGGGAGACATCAAGCAGCACGGGGAGACATCGGGCAGCACGGGGGAGACATCGGGCAGCGGGGAGACATCAGGCAGCACGGGGAGACATCGGGCAGCACGGGGAGACATCGGGCAGCACGGGGGAGACATCGGGCAGCACGGGGGAAACATCGGGCAGCACGGGGAGACATCGGGCAGCACGGGGAGACTTCAGTGGAAGAAGAGGAGCGATCCCGGGACAGCGTATCACCCCAACAAGTAAGCAGATGTGCCGAACATCTGTAATCTATTCTTCACTGTGTTTTTCACTGCGTTTTTCACTTAAATGATCCTGTGTTCACTGTGTTCACTGTGTTCACTGTTTTTATTCTATTCTTCACTGTTCTTCACATCTGCTGACTTGTCGGGAGATAATATACGTGCGGAACAGTGAAGAATAGATTGCAGATGTTTGCATACATCTGCTAACTTATCAGAAGACATTCTTTTTCAATTAAATAACATTTTATTCCTGAACCATGGTCCCTTTGAAAAATGCTCGGGTCTCCCATTGACTTCAATGGGGCTCGTTATTCGAGACGAGCACTCGAGCATCTGGAAAAGTTTGTCTCGAATAACGAGCACCCGAGCATTTTAGTGCTCGCTCATCTCTAGTCATCAATATTAGAAGGGTGAAAGTCTAACTCTAAGCCCAAAAGGTGTTTGAAGGAGCTGGCTGAGCACTAGACAAAGACATGGTAAAATCCATACCTATTAATTGCAAGGATGACGAGGTAATGTCTACCCTTATTGTAAACATTGTTTTCCTCATCTTCAGTTTACCCTTGCTCCACCTATTCATCCAGTTTCACATTACCCCAGCTCTTCACTTCTCTAGTTTCTGATTCACCAAGGTCCTCATTCCTCGCAATAAAGAGCAATAAACTACCGTAGCCTATATCAGTTATTGGCTGTATTTTCAGATGACTCATACATTCTGGTCTCTAGGCAAAAGATGATTTGCTCACTGACAACATTCATGCCGGTATGGGAGAGATTATCAACATTGTGTACCCAATAAAATCACTCTAATTTTTTCCGTCATGGGCATTATGGATATTGCACTAAACTTCTTCATAATTACACATGGTAGATGTAAAAGATTCTATATCGTCCAGAAGCTTCAATTTTCACTTTTTCTTCAGAAAATTTTCTGATGCGCAGATGTTAGTGAACATCTTAGAGACCATAAGGAGCTGCAGCTGCATCTTTGTTTAGGTTGTTTGTTCCATTTAATAGTTGCTGACTTGTATTCTGCATATAATTAGAGATGAGCGAGCACTAAAATGCTCGGGTACTCGTTATTCGATGCCCAAGAGACCGGGGGGGGGTTCATTAGATAAACTTGGATCAGAGTAATGCTTGTCTCTAAATGTTGGCTCAAAAAAATATACACCCGGTTGTCCCTGCGTCACCAGCATTGTTTAGGCTATATTTTTTAATATGTTATTGTACACTAATCATGTGATCATTCATGTTTTAATTGCATCATGCACGCAGCACTTTCAACATTTCCTAGATTATTTGGCAATATACAATTGCACTTTCATATTGTGCCAGTAGTCCACATAAGCACATGCTGTAGACGGCACCATTTATCATAACATTGCTTAATTTTAATTATTTTATTTCCATATTTACATATGCATCACGTTATTAAAAAGATTGCATCTACTTCTAGCATAGCGGTGCATCGTGGCTTGTCTCATGCCTTCCTAGATATCCCCTACAGAATTATTACCTTCCCCAGCACCGCAATATTCCAATATCGCGATACTGTGAGCGCGTGATCTCGCTATCATCACGTGACACGGACTCCGATTCTCGGCATCATGATGGGAGGTACCACCCTACTCCCGTGCGAACAATCGCAATTTTCATTAGGTTGACGGATTGCTTATCATAGGGCCCTCTTAGTCATGACGCCAACCCCCAGCCCGAAGGCTCATCCGAGCCGAAACGCGCGTCGGGGCGGGGAGTCATCCCAGGCAGTGGACATTCTGTTACACCGCAAATTGGTAAGGACTTGGGTTCAATTTGGGTAGATTCCCACTTATTGGTTTATGGCCAGGCACGGTATTCATTACCAGCCAGTACTTTGTGGATCCCGCTGTGTACACAGTCCACCTGCTTTATCACATAATGCATACTTTCAAAGTTCCCTTACTGTCTTAGGCTCTGACCGCCACTCTTTCTGTGTCATCACCACACTGTATGTACTATTTATATTTCTTGGTTTTTCATATTTTTGTAAGCACTAAAAACTTTTGTTTATTTTTACATATTGCATTGGTTATTCCTCTCTTCCTCCGGCTTTGCCAGTGGGGGATACCATTCAGGTCGTTGTTTGAGGTCTAACCCCCTGCGTATGACTATAAAAAGAGGGGGGCCACTTTAGGCTAGGATTATAGAGGATTCATACCACTTGGTCTTATTTGTTCCCATGTCCCCATTCCCCTCATCTATCTTTTGTGTTTGGTAAAAAAGCATTGGAAAGCATCGTGCATGGAATCGTTAGCATAACTCCATTCCTTGAAAGGAATAAACCCAAAAAAAGGCCATGTGTGGCAATGACAATTATTAAAAAGCAAGATTTTTTTTTTAAACTCACCTTCCATAGTGGAAACTCTCTGCTCAACGGATCCTCTTGACAAGAGGACGTACAAAAAAGAGATGCTGCTGTTGGTCATACTTGTGTAAATGCCTTATATGGGAACGTGTACCAGTAAGGAAAGTTTTAACACCCCAATAGTGGATCTCGGGTCCACGCATGCCATCTCTTCTCATTGGTGACAAATGAACAGGACATCACAGGCCTGTGGAAGCAGATTCACCACTTCATGGAGTCCTTAAGTAGATGATCCAATTTTATGTTAGAAGAATCTGTGAATACAGTTGTGAATAATCTGTTGTTTTTTTTTAGTTGGGTGAAATCTGTTAAAAATATTAGAGAAGAAAAACATTTTTTCCCTTTTACCAGCAATCATTGCAAACCACTTATGTTGTATATAGACATGATGGACACTGGGAGATAAAGCCGGGCGCTATCTATATAAAACTATAGACCTTTATTACATGTTACCCTGTATACTTACTTATCTACATATTATTAACATGCTTTAATGTAACTGAACCAAACTATGAATGTGATTAAATGTTCACTATTATAGGCCATAAACTTATATTGTATTACCTTTTTATATACACTTACATTCCGTTTTCATCATCAAACAACAAAATCATCTAGATGTCAAGCCCTCCTTACATGTTCAATGCCCACACTTTCACTTATGGAGAGCGTGTTTTTTGTCAGTTTGCTCATGACTGCACTAAGTCACGAATAGCACTGAATGTCACTATAGTGAGGAACAAAGATCACTGTACTTGCCCCGATGTTGACATGATTTAAACGACTAGGTTAATTGTTTGCCTTAGAAATCAGCTCCATAACCCCCACAGTTAGTAAACTTGTTCCTACATGCCGTCCCCCCCATCACCCCTGCCTCATCGTTCCTGTCCCACCGGGGATGCCAGTTCCCCCACCAGGTTCTTCATTCGAACTAGGGCGGCGGGCGTATGTCGCGAACCCATCGATCCGTTAGCATGGAGCAAGTTCCCAATGCTATGATTAGGCTCTCCTACAGGGTGCATCGATCGTAAGCGCAGCTGCCTCATTGATTGTGGGTCCATTTCTTATTCCATAATAAGCGATCCTCGCTTTTAAAAAAGTCTAAATCCCATTTGTAAAATCAATCAAAAGGCTTTTTTCATGGTCCATGGAGAAGTTTCTCTTCCAGGCCTAGATTTGCCTTCAAGTATGCCCTGTACAACAGCAGAAACTATATTTACTAGATTTCGCTAAAGGCTCACTCAATGGGATAAGGTCTATAGAAATCAAGTTGGCTACTGGCATTCTGTTTTTCACATTAACTGCCACAAAGAATAAGGGTGAAATGCTTAAAAATAGGGATTGAGGGAATTTTAAAAGGGAAAATGCCAATCAGTTTTTTTCTTACATACGAAAGCATATACCTGTTTCCGGCTGTATATCTTTTATATTCTATTCTGGACCATAATTGGGGAGGAGTTTATGTGCGACTTGCTCTGTATCTAGACTTTAGTGATTGGCCATTATTGTTAAGAGGCCAACCAATGAGGTCTTTGGAGAAAGTTGAGAATGAGCCATGTTGCTGTGTTGGGAGTAGATAAACCATGAGATCATCTTGTCTGAAATATCAAATTTATTTTTTTATGATGGATAGGAAACAATTCCTCCTTGTAGACAGCCCCTTTAACATCAAGCATGACTTTCAGAAGACAAATGAACTGATTGGGCTGGACAACAACTAGTACACAACTTTTCTTCACCTCATTGCTTTGAAATCGTTAAAGATTAGAGATGAGCGAGTGGTATACTGTCCGAAGCTTGATGCTCGTTCGATATTAAGGTACTCAAATCGAAACGGCTCGTTGCTCGGACGAGTTATTTCCCCGCTCGAGACGAGCATTTAATTAAAAAAAACACA
The DNA here is from genome assembly GCA_019512145.1 of Engystomops pustulosus. Classification (NCBI taxonomy): domain Eukaryota; kingdom Metazoa; phylum Chordata; class Amphibia; order Anura; family Leptodactylidae; genus Engystomops; species Engystomops pustulosus. Next base: position 41,891,411 of record CM033650.1, read on the forward strand.
GTGAAAGAACAATGAAGAATAGATATAAAAACAGTGAACACAGGAACACATGATCATTTAAGTGAAAAAGCGTGAGAACAAGTAGAATAGATAACAGATGTTTCGGCACATCTGATCTACTGTCCGAACACCGCGGAACGGCAGCAGGGAAGACATCAAGAGCAGGGCCTCAGAGCACGAGACAGCCCAGAGACATCGGGCCAGGGAGACATCAGGCAGCGAGGGAGCATCGGGCAGCACGGGGGAGACATCGGGCAGCACGGGGAGACTCGAGCACGGCGCACGGGATACACGAGGGACATCGGGAGCACGGGGGGATCATCGGGCAGCACGGGGGAACGGCGGGAGACTAATCCAGGGAGACTTCAGTGAATACGAGGAGCGATCCCTGGACAGCGTATCACCCCAGACAAGTAAGAGATGTGCACGAACCTCTGTAACTATTCTTCACTGTGTTTTTCACTGCTTTTTCACTTAATGAAGCCTGTGTTCACTGTTGTTCACTGTTGTTCCTGTTTTTATCTATTCTTCACTGTTATTCAACATTCGCTGACTTGTCGGGAGATAATATAACGTTGCGGACCAGTGACTAAAAGATAGATTGCAGAGGTTTTGCATACTCTGCTACTTACAGAAGTACATTCTTTTCAAATTAATACAACATTTTATCCTGAACCATGGTCCCTTTGAAAATGCTCGGTCTCCATTGACTTCAATGGGTCTGTTATTTCCGAGACAGCACATCGGCATCTTGGAAAAGTTCGTCTCGAATAACGAGCACTACATTTTAAGTGCTCGCTCATCTCTATAAAATCTAACAAAAAACGTCCACTACTATAAAACCAACTAACCAAAAGAGCGGCGCTGATTAAAGCCAAATAAGTGGGCAGGGACGTGGTGACTTAAGGGTAGGGGGGGTAATAGGATAGGTGGTGAGGTATTACGTAGTGGGGGGAGGGAGCGACAGATGAGAGATTGGCAAGGGTGTCATGATGGGTTGGGGAAGGGTTGTGAAAGCAAAAGCCTGTGGGTGGGGTGGGCCCGCGTAGATGCGGGGTGAGAAATGGGAGAACTGGCTCCAGCCTACTAATACGGTAGCGAGGGTCGGAGTTTTGTGCGCGAGCGGTACCCTTCTTTAAAAAGCGACCCGGCAGGTGAAAGGGGCATGCCACAGAGGCGCGCCGGGAATGGTGTCCACCCCTGTGAAGTTGTGGTAAAAGGAAGTGTAATTTAGTACGTTGTGTGGAAACATTAAGGGGTGGGGGATTGGGCATGGGCGACGGGCAACCACCTGGCACGGACCGTCGGGGGAAACTAGAGTGGCCCCATGGGGCATTGTGGGAAATGTCAGGACCTCACTGCAGAGCGCTGAAGAAAGGTTAGTGGGTGGCCCGCAGGTCCAGGGCTTATGGGGGGAAAGGTATGTAGGGACCGGTTTCGCCACACGTAAATGGAGGAGCTGGGGACGAAGGTCGGGATACTGATTGCGTTGTGTAGTGTGGAGTCTGGGGATGTCGAGGCAGGGTATAGGTGCATGGGGGAAAAGGGGTAGAGGTGGAGGGAAAGGGTAGACCCTGTTCGAGCGGGAAGTGAGGCACACCCAAGGACAGGCATAGGTGGAGGAGTGGAGTAGAGGCGGTGGCGGAAAAGCGTGATTTGGAGGTGGGGGTGGGTCGTAAGTTGGGGGTTATGGAATACAAAGACTGAAGAAGACCACTTTCTCTTTGCGCTCATTCTATCTCACCAATAGACCTCTCCTCCTGAGCACCCCATCCATGACATTTCAGCTTTTGAAGATCATACTGCCTCTAAGCAGTCCTTCCATAGCAAACCTTTAGGGTAGGGGCAGGGGTCCCCAACCTTTTTACGTAGGGGGGGCGTTCATCTGTCCATCCTCAGACCGTGGACGGGCCGGCATTGAATAGCGTACATGTGACCGCAGAGTAATCACACTGCCCCCCCCCAATTAATTATTTACATATTACAGACTGCACCCATTACCTTTCGTGAGAGTGTCCTATTTATATACTGGCCCAATGAATTAATGTAATTGGGGGGTCAATTAATTATGTAATATATGGGACCCTCTCCATGAATTTTGATTATGCTGCCCCCCCCTATTTTATGATTATTAGACTAGATTGTCCTCAAATTGAATTATACCTATGCCCTCCCCCCTTACCAAACTCATTAATTATTTCTATGCTGCCCTTCCGACATTAGTTGTATTTTATATGCCCCCCATAACTAAGCCCCACCTTAGTTATTTTATTGTCCCCCCCGCTATTTCCACCCACTTAGTTATTATTCTAGCCCCCACCATTAGTTTTTAGTTATATGCCCCTCCCCCCGATTAGGTTATTTATCATTCCCCCCACCATTAGTTATTTATTTTTTATTTGTCCCCAGCCATTAGTTGTTTTTATGTCGCCCCACCATTATTATTAGTATTTTTATTGGCACCCAACCATTAGTTATTTTATATGTCCCCCCACCATTAGTTATTTTATATGATGCTCCCATAATGAATTTATTTCATATATTAGGGCCCCCCGCTGGCACAATGTTTTTACTGCTGCTTAAAAAAAATTAAAAAATCCTATACTTACCTCTGGCTCCCGCGTCTTCTTTCTTCTTGCGGCTGCCGGATAGTAAAAGGTGCGCGGCCGCGTGATGACGTCATCATGCGGCCGCGCATGCAGGTTCAAAGAGCGATGTGCGCCGGGGTGGTTTTCCGGCCACATCACTCCACCTGCAATAATAGTGCTCGAGCGGCTGCTTCCGGCCGCATCCAGCACTATACTGTGACGGGCAGGAGCTTCCTGTCCGGACGAAAGCCCCTGCCCGACTGCCGGAGGGCTGCCGGGGGCCGCATAGAAACGGTCCGCGGGCCGCATGTGGCCCGCGGGCCGTAGTTTCGGGACCCCTGGGGTAGGGTAACACAGAGGACAGGGGATAGTGTGCCCTGAGCTTGCCCCAACCTCTGTCCCTTCCTATAGCCCCCCCACGCTAAACCGTGGGGCGACTACTTGAAGACTTGAAATACACTGGATAAGTGTGGGAAGGGAAAACACTAACAGACTGACAAACATAAAACACAGTAGAGTGGTAAACTAGCCGGAGTCACAACGAGAGGGTACGTCAAGAGCAAAATCAGTAAGCCAAAAACTAGCCGAACTCTGAACAATTCAGACACAGAGCAAGTCAAACCTAATGCAGAGAGCAAGTGAAGAAAGGGATTTCAAACACTGGCACAGGTGACTAGTGAGGCAGCAATTTATGCAGCCAGAACTCCACCTCCAGAACCTGATAGGAGCTGGACAACTTCTTGGAATTAACCCCTCATGGTGCAGAATAACCAAGCACAATAGCAGGCATTATGCAGAGGTACCACAAGTACCAGCAGTTCAGAACACAACTCCTAGACAGCGCAAGTTCTTAGCAGCCACTGCCCGGAGCTCACGCTCACGCACCGGAGGTTGGAGAACGCTGCTAGCGCCACCAGAAGAACCAGAAGTCCCAGCATTCTCCTTAGCGAACCTGACAAAACCCTTTAAAAAAACACCCCTTCAAATTCTAAATTTTATTAGTCCTGTATTTTCCTCAAGTACTTTTGTAGAACATGGGATATCCCATATTCAATTATTAATACACAGCAGGGATTCCAAAATTAAGATAATTTTGCCAACCTCACTCTTTAGACCCACATACATATGCAAAATTTAATTTCCTCACCAAAAGTGTTGAATTTCAGCCTCCCTATCCATCTATTCACTGATATTTAGTCCCTGATTACATTCAACAGGAGCTCTATATCACATATTATTAAGGGAATATCGATCATCCAAGATGTCCCTTTTACAAAAATGGGAACATTGGTGCAGATTTATCAAGCTGCCTAAGGTCCCTTCTACACTCGTGAGTGCGATGCGATGAACATTATTTGGGCATGCCCAGTAATAAAACAATTATGGAAAGAAATATCAAAAATCACAAGTAAAATAACGAAAGCCTACATCCAATTAATCCCTGCTCTGGATCTTCTAGGGATTGGTATTGGCAAAGTACCATTTTGATTTCACACCATATCCTCCAAATAACTAAATTATTATTAGCCAGATCTTGGAAATCCACTTCCCCTCCTCCTCTGAATTTTATGCTACTATGAATCACTGCTGTCTATATACGGTCTCTCAAACAATTTCATCAAATCTGGGACTCATGGATAGGGATTTTAGCAAATGTGGGCTTAACATCATTAACCCATCCTGTCCACCTCATTTGATACTAGAACTTTCACCCATCTAATTTTCTGTTCAGTTAAAGTTTATTACAAACTACAAATGTTAACTTATGCACTTATGACTGTTGCCCCAATGGACAACCAATCCAAACATCCACCTAACTCTAAATCAATAACACAGTAACCTAAAGAAAAACTAATCCGTACTACATGGACACAAAAAGTAAAGTACAGTCTACACACACACAAGGAAAGACAAAAGGGCACACCAACAATGAGTAAAAAAAAAAGGAAGACACATAAGCAGGCACATGCACATCCAAGAGATTAAAGAAATAAATATATTAGAGAAAGCGTTAGTAGGTGTGGAAGAAAGAAACAAGAATATTCTTGTTATAAAAATCTATAACCTTCACTGACATTGACTGACTCTGAAACAAGAGAATGTTTTACTCACAAACTTTCAAGTAACAAATTCATTTCAGTCTTAATTAAAAAGAGATTGAACCACGGTCAGCGTGACATCCCAGATACAACACCGCGCTTATGATCAATTGGCAGATGAATCTCGGCACAATTTGATACATTCTATAGATACTAAAAATTACCAAAACCTTCACACATATTTCCGTCATGTGTTTTTATTAGCAGTTTCAATATAACAACTTTTTTAAAACCTTGCTAAAAAAAAAAAAATGTACCGTATATACTCGAGTATAAGCCGACCCGAGTATAAGCCGAGACCCCCAATTTTACCACCAAAAACTGGGAAAACCTATTGACTCGAGTATAAGCCGAGGGTGTAGTATACAGCCTTCCCTGCCCCAAGTAGTATACAGCCTGCCCTGCCCCAAGTGGTATACAGCCTGCCTAAAGTGGTATACAGCCTGCCCTGCCCCAAGTGGTATACAGCCTGCCCCAAGTGGTATACAGCCTGCCCTGCCCCAAGTGGTATACAGCCTGCCCTGCCCCAAGTAGTATACAGCCTGCCCTGCCCCAAGTGGTATACAGCCTGCCCCAAGTGGTATACAGCCTGCCCTGCCCCAAGTGGTATACAGCCTGCCCAAGTGGTATACAGCCTGCCCTGCCCCAAGTGGTATACAGCCTGCCCTGCCCCAAGTGGTATACAGCCTGCCCTGCCCCAAGTGGTATACAGCCTGCCCTGCCCCATGGCAGGATCGTCGGACGAGGGCGCGCAGCTACGAGCAGCTGCGCGCCGAACATGGTGAGTAGGAGGGGTAAAGTGGCTACCGGGGCGTGGAGTAGCCGCCTCGTGTAACCTCAGATGCGGCTACTCCACGCCCAAGTAGCCGCATAACAAAATTAACATATTAGGGTAATAAAAGTTTACAAAAACTAGGTAGATTTGTGGTGGTAGGTGCCCTTTAAAGGTGGACATAAAAAACCACAAAACTATCACATATCTAACACAATCACTGCCCCAAACATCACCAAGCGAATCGGCAAATGCCCCTATCTAAGGAAGTTATGGAGAAGACGGTTTATCCCACACCAGAAAGGTCCAGACATCATCACCATACAGGGGGCTACGGAGCTGATTTTACATCCACACAGGAAAGATGCAGCCGCTGACTTGGATGAAAGTAATAATAATAGTAACAATAATAATCATTTATTGTCCCCAAGGGGAAAAGAATTTGTCAAATTCGAGGAAAAAAAAAAACAAATACTACATTAAAAACATAACATAAACTATATTGTAAGAATAATACACGACACATATCCACGCATATATTACAATGGTTACCCGAGCATCTCACCGGGCACATTGTAGTATAAACACAGGATTCACAATGTGATAAAGCAGTTCCCTGCGGATCTCCGACACTGGATAAAACCTCACATGACCGGTCACTGCCGTCTGTGGTCCAACTGTCAGATAATTCAATATCCAATTGATGAATCTCCAGTCTATGGATAAACCTATTTATCAGCCAATAACTCTAGGATAATAGAGTAAAAAGCACTGCTGAAATCAAGAAACATTGGGGCTCATTTACTTACCCATCCGCGGAGTTCACAGAAAGTGCATTGTCCGTGTATAATACGCTGTGCCGCGATTCACTAAGATCCTGCGCCCGATATCCTGCATGTGCCGCTTCCCCGCTCAGGTCCCACAGCCTGCCCTGCCCCAAGTGGTATACAGCCTGCCCTGCCCCAAGTGGTATACAGCCTGCCCTGCCCCAAGTGGTATACAGCCTGCCCTGCCCCAAGTGGTATACAGCCTGCCCTGCCCCAAGTGGTATACAGCCTGCCCTGCCCCAAGTGGTATACAGCCTGCCCTGACCCAAGTGGTATACAGCCTGCCCTGCCCCAAAAGGTATACAGCCTGCCTTGCCCCAAGAGGTATACAGCCTGCCTTGCCCCAAGTGGTATACAGCGTGCCCCAAGTATGCCAAGCTAATAAAAAATTAACTTAATACTCACCCTCCGACGATACTCGGCACAGCTCCCGGTCCTCGGCGGCGGCTCCCGGATCCTCGGCGGCGGCTTCTCTCTGTATTCTTCACTAGCCGGCAGTCGCATCCATGCGAGCTGCGGGCGGGCGCGCACTATGATGAGGCGGTGTCGCCGCCAATCACGTCATCAGCGGCGACACATAGCGCCGATTCATAGTGTGGGCCCGCCGGCAGCTCGCATGGACGCGAATGCTGGCTAGTGAAGAATGCAGAGAGAAGCCGCCGCCGAGGATCCGGGAGCCGCCGCCGAGGACCGGGAGCCGTGCCGAGTATTAAACATGAGTATCGTCGGAGGGTGAGTATAATTTTTTTTTTTTAAATTGACTCGTGTATAAGCCGAGGTAAGATTTTTCAGCACATTTTTTGTGCTGAAAAACTCGGCTTATACACGAGTATATAGGGTAATTCTTTGTTTTAAATATGTGGTAATATATGTGGTCTATTATGACTTAAATAGACCACAGTAAAAGCCCAAAGTAAAACTGGGTAGGTAATACAGCCAGTCCAAACCTGCTGAGCTTAGAGGTTGAGAGGTCCAAAGGACGCCTAATAGCCTACACAAAGGGAAGAGCAATAAAGAATCAATTTTAGCTGATCATCTTTTTGGCCGGTCAGCCATGTGATATGATAGAAAAGCCAGCTGTGCATTCATAGTGGCAGTGTGTTACACATATTACATTGGAAGTATATAGAGGAACAAGTCAACTATGCAGCTCAAGAAAAGCCAGAAATCTACCGAAAACAGGTCAAAGACTAATTGGATCCATAGGGGTATAGGTTTGAATGCCATTTCTGTCAATTCAAGCATATGCTCTAATAGAAACCTTAATGGAAGGCTAACGTTATGTGAACCTAACTGACTTGGGGAAAGATGATACCTAAATGAATTATGGAAGAAAAGTGCTGTGCTACCCTGGGTAATGTTCTTCTGCAAAGCCCTGGGTCTTGGTGTTCATGTGGATGTCAATTTGACATGTTCTATCTAAAGAGCAGACCAAAAAGAGCAGTTAGAACCCAAAAAAATCTTCCACAGGAGGAATCTTATATTAATTCTTAGTACTGCTTTGAAAGACTGAGTAAATCCCTATCAAACCTTCATAAGAGAGCGCACATATAGGCTTATTCAAAACGGTATCACATCTTTATTAAGTTCATATCATAATTAGAGATGAGCGAACATACTCGTCCGAGCTTGATGCTCGTTCGAGAGACTCTGCACTCCACCCAGCATGACGTGGTACCCTTACACGTCGATTGCGGTGGTTGGCTGGCCAGATCAGGTGACCCTGGGATAGACTAGCCGCTGGGAGGGGTAAAGTGGCTACCGGGGCGTGGAGTAGCCGCCTCGTGTAACCTCAGATGCGGCTACTCCACGCCCAAGTAGCCGCATAACAAAATTAACATATTAGGGTAATAAAAGTTTACAAAAAAGTGCGGGGACGTGAGGATTAGCCCTTAAAAGGGCTATCCTCACGTCCCATTGATTCACCTACCACCCGATCTACCTTTTATAGGTAGATTTGTGGTGGTAGGTGCCCTTTAAATGCAAGTACATAATTTTGGGCTTCTGCCATATGCTTGGACCTGGGTGATCACTGGTGCAGTTAGATGTCTTATGTTGGTTACATTCACTTTGTGGCCTATAGCAATGCAATGAGCCACGCTACAGCTATACAGCAACTACTGTTATCAGTGACTTTCTACATGGTTGTCTTACCAAAATACATTTTTAAAAAAAAAAAATTGCTTTATTTTTAGGTGTTTTAAAACCACACAACACAATTCATACATTTCTACATTTTTATTCCTTCGGCTTGAAATACCGTATATACTCGAGTATAAGCCGAGGCCCCTGATTTTTAACACAAAAACCTGGTAAAACCTATATTTAATTACTTGAGTATAAGCCGTGTTTGGATTTTCAGCACATTTTTTTTTTGTGCTGAAAAACTAGGCTTATACTCGAGTATATGACTAAAAAGTAAGGTTGTGGTATGGTTTTAAGGATAAATATAAGTAGCTCTAGTGTTTGTGACCTAGTGTTTGTGGTCTGGATGCCCCTAATGGTTAATTCTGCTTATAATATAACTTCAGTGCTGTGCGGAGACAGGTCATAGGCCTACAGAACTTGGTGGAGATGCTGAATTGAAAATTCTGGAGATAAGTGCTATCATTTTACAAGATGCCTTCTCATATTGGGCCAATACCTGATTTGACAGATATAAATTATTTTTTTACATTTTTTTTTTTTTTGTTTCCTACTGTAGACTTCCAGCATATCTACACTTTAGTCTAGGTATATGTATGTACTTCTCTCTGCTGTGCAGTGTGGACCTCCCATTCTTGCAAACATTTAAGAGTTGAGCTTTCCTACTTGGTGCTTGATATGAATGATCTGGAGAGAATACGGGGCTTGATGTAGTTAGCATAGTACAGGTAGTCCAATTAATATGGGCTTTTTTTTTAACAACAACTTAGTAAACTAGTGAGATTTGTTTTTTTATGTGTGATTATACCATTGTGGATACTTAACATTGTACAAAGACTAGGAGCAGATGTCTGTATATAATAAGCTAAAATGCAGGAGAACTGGAAGGAGGACGCCCACAGTAGTGTGACCGAGAGAGGGTCCAGAGGTAAATGATACAAAGGTTCCATCATTGAAGTGTGTATATTTGTTTACTAGGAGATGTTAGGTTGTGTTGGTCGGGGGCTTTCTGCTATCCCATCTAAGATCTAAGTGTTATTTATGATTTGTAGCAGGATTTTAAAGTCAGAAGAAAGCAGAGGCTCATGGAAATAGTTTTTGGCCATGTGGTAGCTGTTGTTTCAAAGTCCTGTGTGTTGTCTGCAAAGCAAAGAGCAGGTCGGATTCCTGCCCCATTGTGTGGCTCTCATCGTTTTAGCGGGCCACACATGCCGGTGACACGCAGGCTGCAAACAGTGGATCGTGGGAATAGAACCTAAATCCTGACAGGACTCTTGGGAAAGACAGTGAGTCCTGCTTACCGTGCCCACAGCGATACAGTAAAAGCTGTAAGTTATCCTCTGTGTGGAAGAAGTAATCAGGGCTCTGCCTCTCCTCAAAGTTAGGATTTACTCTGCTTTTGAAATCCTGTCCCATTTTTTGTAAACCTATACATCATGTAGAGAGAGAAGCTCGTCTCCATCACATGCTGCTCTCCACAGGTCTACGTAAAGCAGAGTCTGTCAGACTGTCCGTTCCCCGGTGAACCATAAACTACTGACAGACTCCCTTCATACTATTAAATAATATGTGCAGTACAGGGAATAAAAGCTTCAAAACTGACACGTCCTATTTGGTGCTCGTGTAACAAAAAGTAAAGGTCTGGGCACTATGGAAAGGTTTCAAGGCACAGATACTATGAATTGTAAGAAAAGGGTTTTTATACTACTAGAGAGACCGCATGCTATGAGATATCGCTACCCTTCCTTGCAGTATTTATTTAGAGACCATTGCACTTATTGAATATATATTTAAAACTTCAATTAATCTGCTGTCTAAAGATGCTAGGCTGCAAGCAAAACAAAAGCCGCTACAAGTCCGTTACTCCTGGCACAACTTTTTCTCTCCTATAGATGCTAAATGTCTTGTATATTCAGGTTACTCTTCTACGTTTTAAATTCATGATAAGCGGGGAGATTAATGAAATTGAAAGAAAGAAAAGCTGCCTTGTCCACAGCAAACACTTTTCATAACTGCCCTGAAATCTTTACCTTGTGCGCCCTTACGATATTGCTTTTCAGATAGCATTCCAGTCTTCACTTGTACAGAAAGAAAACCGTATCGCCGTGGCTGTCAGTGCCCGGCTTGGAATGCTTTAAGAAATTGGGTTGTCTATCATTTATTCTTCAATGATCTTATTCCAAAATGATTTTATTTGGTACCAGTCATGTTGTGTATATATTTTACTTGTACAGCCTTTACTTACCATTTTTCTTTCTTTTTTTTTTTTTCTTGTGCTACTTTTCACTAATCGATACTTGAGCCTTTAGACTTTAGAGCTTTCTATGGCAAAACAATAAACATTTTTTTTCAATCTGAGTTGTGTTCCCTGATTTTATTTGAATTTTTCTTTTCATGCAGGACATGTTTATAAGATACAGAGCTATATGTATATGTCATTAAAGGGGTATTCCAACAAAGACAAAATTCTTAAATATACTCGGGATGGCATCATAACACATTCTCTAACAAAAAAAATCAGAATTTCACTTATAATTCTAACCTGTGTCTATCAGTCCTGATTAGAGATGAGCGAGTATAATCGTCCGAGCTTGATGCTCGTTCGAGTATTAGCGTACTCGAAGCGTCTCGTTGCTCGGCGAGTATTTCGCCTGCTCGAGATCGAGCATTTACTTAAGGAAACACAGTGAAGAACACAATGAAAACAGTGAACACAGGATCATTTAAGTGAAGAACACATTGCAGATTTCCGTACATCTGCTAACGTATTTATGAAGAATCTTCACACATATTGTTCTTCACATACTATTGTGAAGAACACCGTTCTGCACTCGCGTCTTCGGATAAGTTAGCAGATGTACGGAACCATCTGCAATATGGAAACATTGCAGATGTTTCCATACATCTGCTAACTTATTAGAAGACATTAGTACAGAAAGGTGTTCTTCACAATAGTATGTGAAGAACAATATGTGTGAAGAACACATTGCAGATGTTTTACACGGGTCATTCTCCTTTTTGAAGTTCCATGAATATTCGATTGAATAAAAAAAACAAACAGGACTGACTTCCTTATTTATTAATAAAATGACACATTTTATTGCAGAACCTTGGTCCCCTTGAAAAATGCTCGAGACTCCCATTGACTTAAATGGGGCTCGGTATTCGAGTATTGGGAAAAGTTCGACTCAAGTAACAAGCACTCGAGCATTTTAGTGCTTGCTCATCTCTAGTCCTGATGTATATTTTGATTGTCATTGGATAAGACCATAAACTCAGTCTTGACTATGGCTGGGCAGGTCTTCCTGTCTGCTCAGATTTCTCTGCTGTACTGGAGGAGCAGGGGGGAGAGGAAGCGAGCAGCATAGCCAGATACTTCCTGTCCAGCAGAGGAGACTCAACTTTACAGGCATAACCAAAAGGACATCTACCACCAGGATGAAAGACTATGCAACTACTATGCAAGGACTATGAGTCTGAGGTGCTCCAGGCTCCATTAACACCTATGGAGCCTCTCAGGCTTATTTGCATAGTCCTTCATCCTGGTGGTAGATGCTAGAAGAGGGGAGGGTGGGGGCATAGTAATGGTAAGTTTGATAATGTATGTTTGATATTATAGGCAAGATATCAGATCCGAGTGTGTCATTATGGATCTTATATCATAAGCATCATCTTATATAAGTACATTATCAACACACAGCATGTTGTGCACAAGCATAGCACAGAAATCGAAAAATATCTGCTTAAAGGACACCTGTCATCAGGTCTCTGCCACTAGTCCTGTCACCACTACCTGTTGGAGCAGCTCACAAGGATCCCATCCCAGCCTTTATCTAGTTATTTCATATATTAATCATTGTAAAATCATCTATTTTTTATCATGTACATGAGGCTGGTCACATGGTCAGAGGCAGTGATGTCACCCCTGTTACCCCTCCCCTCTCCTCCCCCTGCTCATGTCTGTGTGTAATGTATAGTAAAGCATGGCTACTGTGTGTGTTCTGCATCTGCTGACATGCTGCATCCTCCTAATATACAGGTGAGAGACACAGACATCAGCTACACATGAATCTGACATGTTCTGCTATAACATGGCTGCCTGGAGCTGCTGTATCTCTCCTATACACACACACACAGGCTGCAGGGGGCGCCAGCACCAGGAAGCACATCATTATACAGGCTTACATCATTATACAGGCTGTCAGTCATGCACTGGGGGTGTGTCTGTGCCTCCCACTCATGAATAGAGTGGACAGCTTGAATATGCTAATGCTTCATTGGACATTTCACAGGTCATTTGCATACAGCTTTAGGACCTCATTGCTTAGGTTTACAGGCATGTAGAGGGACAATGAAGGGATAGAGGCAATGCTCTCTAATGGCAGTTTATGAAAATATATTTAGTTTAGGGGGGTTATTTTGCATGACGGGTTCTCTTTAAAGGTTGGACTTGATGGACTTGCGCCTTTACCAGCCTTATATATTATGATACTGTATGATCCAAAGATAGAAACATAGGGGGAGATTTATTACAAGAGGCACACAACAGAACGGTTTCATGTCCCTCATAGCAATCAATCATTACTCAGCTTAGGGGAAGTACAAGTCGCCAACACTTCTGTGATATCGCTCACATACAGTTAAATACAAGCAAAAACAATACCCATGGAGATCACTGAACAACAGATGTAAAAAACAACGCCAATGTGAAAGAGCCCTAACACAGATTTACATAAATTAGACAGAAGAGGCTTTTTGTGTACATACAAAATGTATTGCATTCATATTTTTATTAACCTTTTGCTGCCAAAGCCACTGTTCAGCCTTCGGAAGCCTTTAACATATTGAGGTGATTTTGAGAATGCACTTAATTCAAAAATTTTGGTGATCTTTTGGCAAAAATTTGGAAAACTTCTCAATTTGCAAACTTTTTTTGACACAAAAAGTCATTACACCAAAATAACTTGATAATTTACATTTACTGAATGTCTGCTTTATGTTGACATGGCTTTTTAGCATCCTCTTGTTTTTGTAGGATGTTGAGGCTTATACAATTTGTAGATTTTTTAAAAAAATACAAAATCATACTTATGAGGGACCTGCTCAGTTTTCAAGTCACTTTGAGAGACCTAAATAATAGTAAAACTTCATAAATTACACCACTTTAGAAAATACACCCCTTGATGTATGTAACACAACTTTTATGAAGTTTGTTAACTGTTTAATTCTTTGACAGGGGTAAAATCAAAATCAGGTGTATTTTTCAAAAAATGTTACACAATCTCGGTAGATAAAATACCCAAACGCTCCACAAAGTTTGATTTTCTCCTGAATACAACAAAACCCCATATGTGGTGGTAGACTGCTGTATGGGCACATGCCAGGGCATTGAAGTAAACGAGTAACATTCAGAGCAGATTTGCATTATCACTTTTTAAAGGCTATACAAACTATTTTTGGGCAATTTAGGCATAAACGGGCCTATATTCTAGTAGATTGGATTCGATTTTATCAACTCTTAGGCTGGTGCCACACGCACTGCATTGTCTGCGTTTGAAAACGCAAACGGAGAAAAAGCCGCGCCCACCGGGACGGGCCGCAGCCCGATCGCATCTGCATTTCTATGGAAACGCCTGCGATCGGGAACGAGCCGCAAGTGTTTTGCATTAAATTAACGCAAAACACCGGCGGCTCATTCCCGATCGCAGGCGTTTCTATAGAAACGCAAACAAAGCGGTGCGTGTGGCACCAGCCTTAGCGTGCCTCCAGACGTTCAGTTTTTCAGATGCAGTTTTTGAAGCCAAAAGCAGGTGTGGGTCATAATGAGTGAGGATCATAATTGAGAGAAGCTACTCCTCCTCTATTTTCACTCCACTCCTGGTTTAGACACCAAAAACTACATCTGAAAAACTGAATGTGTGGACGCACCCTCAAATGTATGGAGGAAAAAAAATTCATTAATTCTGGATTCAGTTTTTTTACATTTTTTTCGGACCAAAAATGAATAGGATAAATGCACTACCACACACTATTCAATAAAATATACACATTTATTGTCTAACGTACAAATACACTACAAACCAAAAGCTGAATCCACACATTTGCCGTCAACACAAATGGGGCCAATCTTCTGTGGATGCACCATTAAAATACAGCACCTAGGTGTCTTATATTGTGTGATGCAATCTACATAACAGGTTTTTCACATATATAAATTAATACAGTATTATAAAATCAATATAATGCAATTCAGAAAAATACAAGGCAAAAATCAGGCCAGGATAATAATGGCAGGTATATAAACTTTCCTGTGAAACCTGGGCCCTGGCCATATACAGTCTCGTATAATGGACCACTTTATTCCCAAATGTTCAGGCTATTCAAGTATAATATATAATATAATATAATATCAAGTATAATATAGTCCTCCAAAGTTTCAAACAACAGATGTCACTGGACTCTATCTGTCCTGTATGTTGTTAATCAGACAAATCACGCCTGTATTTGTTAGGGTGATGCCACACATGGCGTTTTGAACCCGGTTTTGGTCAGTTTTTAAGCAGTCCATTAAAAATTGCATGCGTTAAAAAATGCATCCGTTTTATGAAAACGCATCCGTTTTTGACCATTTTTAATTAAGATAATTGGTAAAACCTGCCAAAAACGTATGTGTTTTCAATGGACTGCTTAAAAACGGACCAAAAACTGGTTCAAAACGCCATGTGTGGCATCACCCTTAGAGTGTTAGATGCAAAGCGTTACCTTCACCATTCGAATATCTTTAGATCACCTCTAGAGCTGGATGTACTTTGCCTGTTAGTTTGTCTGGATGCTTGTAAGTGATGATTACTACTCTGTCTCCTGCGTGTGGACTTCACATGTGCCCGGCCGGATTCACTGGGTCCTAACGCTCCCACAATAATTTGTATTGCACAATACAGGCAGTCCCCGGGTTACGTACAAGATAGGGTCTGTAGGTTTGTTCTTAAGTTGAATTTGTATGCAAGTCGGAACCGTATACTTTATCATTGTAAATCCAGACAAATTTTTTTGGTCTCTGTGACAATTGGATTTTAAAAATGTTAGGTTGTCATCAGAACCAGGATTAATAATAAAGCTTAATTACAGACACCTATTATAACTGTTATAGATGTTTATTATAGCCTAGGACTAAAGTACAGTAAATTACCAAAATCCAGAGGTCCGTTTGTAACTAGGGGTCGCCTGTAAGCCGGGTGTTCTTAAGTAGGGGACCGCTGTACCACCAATCTACGTTTTGCCATTTGCCCACTGCAGCTTCACCTAGGTACTTGCCAATTGCTGTATAATCTACACAGTTGTTATTTGATGCAGAATAATCAGATCCATATGAATGTTAGATCCACCTAGTTGGTGGTCCTCACAACTCCTGCCAATATAGGAGTCTTCTGCTAGGCGCATTTTGGGGCATCTTCCTCAATAGCTATCATTATCCCTCCTCCTGCCTGCAATTTATATGTTATCATCTAAAACCCGACCTGGATTGCTGATTACACAGGCTTACTATATATTATGTTCATCTAAAACCCGACCTGGATTGCCGATTACACAGGCTTAGTACTGTATATACTCGATCATAAGCCGACCCGAGTATAAGCCGAGACCCCTAATTTTACCACAGAAAACTGGGAGAACCTATTGACTCGAGTATAAGCCAGTAGTATACAGCCAGCCAGGCCCCATGTAGTATACAGCCTGCCCCATGTAGTATACAGCCTGCCCCATGTAGCATACAGCGTGCCCCATGTAATATACAGCCAGGCCCCCGTGTAGCATACAGCCAGGCCCCCGTGTAGCATACAGCCAGGCCCCCGTGTAGCATACAGCCAGGCCCCCGTGTAGCATACAGCCTGCCCCCGTGTAGCATACAGATAAAAAACATAAACTTAATACTCACCTTCCGATGTCCCTGATGTTCACGGCGGCGGAGTCGCGTCCATGTGATCTGCTGGCCGTTGCACACTATGATGCGACGCTGTGCAACGGCCGGCAGATCGCATGGACACGACTCTGCCGGCTAGAGAAGATAGAAGAGGAGACACGGGGAGCCGCAACGTCGATCGGGAGCCTCGACGAACATCGGGGACACCGGCGGGTGAGTATTAAGTTTGGGGGTTTTTTTATCATAGACTCGTGTATAAGCCGAGATGAGGTTTTTCAGCACATTTTTTGTGCTGAAAAACTCGGCTTATACACGAGTATATACGGTATATATTATGTCCATCTAAAACCCAACCTGGATTGCCGATTACACAGGCTTACTATATATTACATCCATCTAAAACCCGACCTGGATTGCCGATTACACAGGCTTACTATATATTTTGTCCATCTAAAACCCGACCTGGATTGCCGATTACACAGGCTTAATATATATTATGTCCATCTAAAACCCGGCTTACTATATATTATGTCCATCTAAAACCCGGCCTGGAACACCCTTACTTATGCTCTCACTGGACATAGAAAAGGTTTTGATACTGTCCTCTAGCCATACTTATTTAAAGTTATGGAACACTTTGGATTCCCCGCAGATTTTGTCTCCTCCGTTAAGCTTCTTTATGACCAGCCAACAGCTTACCTCAAACTCCCTACACTCCACCCCACCCCTATTCCGATAGCCAGGGGCACACGGCAAGGCTGTCCTCTGTCACATGCTCTTTTTGCTCTAGCTATTGAGCCCCTAGCCGCAGTCGTGGATGACTTGCTCCTGTCAATCACTAGTCCCCACAGATCCCCGCTATTCCATCTCATGAATAGCTTTAAGTCCATCAAGGGTAAATATGGAGAAGTCAGAGGCCCTCTGTCTACATATCCCAGCTAAAACACAGAAGGCCCTGGTAGATTTGTTTGGTTTTTAAAATACAGCCACTCTATATCACATATTTAGGGGTACGGCTCATGACTGATAGATCGATGCTGTTCCGCTAAAAATACTCCATGCTACTACAGCAATTCCAAACCGATATAAATAACTGGTTCAAACTCTCCCTATCTTGGCTGGGTCGTATACACACAATTAAAATGGTGACCTTGCAGAGGTTTTTATACCTCTTTCGGTCCCTGCCCATTCCAGTTCCCTCAAGAACATTCAAACTTATACACTCCCATGTCTCTAAATTTGTTTGGAATAATATGCCCCCCACATAAAGCACTCTCCACTATGCTTAAACATAAACGCTTGGGAGGCCCAACTTCATCCTCTATTACAAAGCAGCTCGAATACCCCAATTTGCCCCTATAGCTACCCTCAAAAACACACCTAGATGGATCACACTGGAATCCCAATTACTCAAACCAGTATTCTTTCCAAGCCTGTTTTGCATGACAAGCACATTGCTACACACTGTACCAACATCCTCACCATTTCATTTCACTCTTTAAAGCTGTGGTGCTCTGTTAGATTTCAACAAAAACTTCAATCCAACCCTTCCTTATTGCTACCGTTATTCCACAATCCTGCATTTTCTTCGGGGCTTGAACAGGGGAACTTCAGATGATGGGAATAGTCCATGTGTGGCACTTGATGTCTGGGGGCAAGTTTTTATCTAACAATGAAATCAGTGCAAAATATGCAGTTCCTCCCTCCGAAGTCTTTATGCTCAATCACAGTCACATTTTGTATGTTCCATACCTCGAGGGACATCTTTGGATTCCCGTACAGCTTTGGAGAATATTTGTATAAATGATCCGTTTGGTAGAGGGACAATCTCCTTCTTATATTCTATCTTTAATGCTCCCCCCCCCCCCCCCCACAGATGTCAAGTCACGCCTTATGTAACATTGGGAAGCTGACCTGGTAGCATTGCCCTACAGTTGCCTCTCTCTGGAACAATGTCAAGACCCTTATACATTCCCTACTGCAACACCAGTAACCCCAGCAGTCCGACTGCCGGTAGATAAGCCAAGAAGGTCAAAAACAAAGCACATCGACTAATTCAATTCATAGCATTGGAACTAGAAATACACATAGCGGCAAAATGGAAACCGCCTGACCTATCTTTTAAAGCAGTCAAAAATAGAATTAACCTACTGATGTTGTTTGAAAGAATTTAGGTGACCAGGACTGACACGTCCCAGCTGTTTGAAGGGATATGCAACCCTTGGATTGTTTTTCAGGGCTCCCCCAACCTTGAGAGGGCCGTCTTCTTGCTTTCTGATCAATAAAATTTTGTTGAAATCAAAACCGGCCTGGATTGCCGATTACACAGGCTTTCTAAATATTGGTGCGTATTTACTAAGGGTCCTGCGGATCGCACTTTCGGCAGCTTTTAGAAATTTTCGGGATTTGCGCCGCTGTGACAGTTATTTAGAAGGGGATTGTGGTGCACCCAATCGGATTTTGGCGCAATTGCGCCGAATTTCATGCAACAAAAATCGAAGGGCGGGCCGTCGGACGATCCAACGGATTCGGACTGAGAGCAGGATTTAACTTTAAAATTGTGTCACAAGACATGCACTTACATACACCGGGAACAAGAAGGTGAACTCCGGCGGACCTCATCGGGGAAGCGACACATGCAGGATATCAGGCTCATGATTTTTGTGAACGCAAAGCAGGGATCGCGCAGGACCGGGTAAGTAAATGTGCCCCATTATGTCCATCCATAATATGATTACACAGGCTTACTATATATTATATCAATCTAAAACCTGGATTGCTGATTTCAAAAACTTGCTATATCAAAGAATTCATTATGAACCCCAGGTGCCACATTCATCTATGTATGTATAAAACAATACATCAGGGGTCAGGAACCTTTTTGGCTGAGAGAGCCGTGAACACCACATATTTTAAACTGTAATTCTGTGAGAGCCATACAATATGCACATGTCCCCCAGTAGATAGGTAGCCACAGCACTTCCCCCTCTAGTGGATAGGTAGCCCAAGTACATGGCCCACCAGTAGATAGGTAGCCACAGCACATGCCCCCCAGTAGATAGGTAACAGCAGAACATGGCCCCCAGTAAATGGGCAGCCAAAGCACATGCCCCTCACTAGATAGGTAGCCACATCACATGGGGTCCAGTAACTAGGTAGGCCCAGCACATGCCGCCCAGTAGATAGCTAGCCCCAGTACTTGCCCCCAGTAGATAGGTAGCCACATCACATAACCCCCAGTAAATAGGTAGCCACGGCACATGCACCCCAGTAGATAGGTAGCCTCAGTACATGTTCCCAGTAGATATGTAGCCCCAGCACACTCACCCAAATAGACAGCTAGCCCCAGCACATGACCCATAGTAGATAGGTAGCCACACCACATCCCCCCCCCCAGTATATTAGTAATCACGGCACATGCCTCATAGGTAGCACCATCGCATGCCTGCTAGTAAATA
The DNA here is from genome assembly GCA_019512145.1 of Engystomops pustulosus. NCBI lineage: Eukaryota > Metazoa > Chordata > Amphibia > Anura > Leptodactylidae > Engystomops > Engystomops pustulosus. The sequence goes on from CM033650.1 coordinate 41,911,221, forward strand.
GGTAGCCACAGCACATGCCTCCCAGTAGATAGGTAGCAACAGCACATACCCCCCAGTAGATAGGTAGCCACAGCACATGCCCCCCCAGTATATTAATAATCATGTCACATGCCCCATAGTAGATAGGTAGCAGAATTGCATGCCTGCTAGTAAATAGGTAGCCACAGCCCATGCCTCCCAGTAGATAGGTAGTCCCAGCACATGCCTCCCAGTAGATAGGTAGTCACAGCACATGACCCCAGTAGATAGGTAGCCACAGCACATTGACCCCAGTAGATAGGTAGCCCCATCACATGCCCTCAGGACCCAGTAGATAGGTAGTCGCAACAAATAAAAAGGGAATACTCACCTACCTGTCTCCTTTCAGTGGCTTCTCATCACTACAACGCTCTTCTCTATGACCCAGGCGCCGCTGCCATCATTGCTTAGGCAATGGGGCCTGGGTCATACAGTGGAGTGGATGCTGCTCTACTCTATGACACAGGCGCGGTCACCTAAGCAACGATGGTGCCTGGGTCACACTAAGGACGCTGGCAGTGGTAACATCCCGGCCTGCATCCAGTGATCATCGCTGTGTTTGTCTTACATGTACACACTGGCAATTGCTATTAATCAGTGATTTGTCTGAGAGCCAGATGCAGCCATTGAAAGAGCCACATATGGCTCCCGAGCCATAGGTTCCCTACCCCTGCAATACATCATACATATCCTATGTAACATACCATATGCTGGCAAAGGAAATGTTTATGTTTGAACCATACGACATTATATGGGATATAAGTAGTGATGTTACCCCCAAACCTTTATAAGTCGTTTCTCCTAATTGGGATTAACCCTATATATACCACTTAAGTGTATTTGCTTTTTCTGATTCTAGACAGACTCTAAGGCAAAGTACATACAGCTCTGGAGTTAATCTAAAGATATTGAAATGGTGAAGGTATCGCTTTGCATCTAACAAATACAGGTACGATTTTGGAGGAACGTTGCAGGAATATATATATATATATACCTGCCACTATTTTCCCGGCCTGATTTTTGCCTTGTATTGTGCTGAATTGCAATATATTGATTTTATAATATTTTATTAGCATATATATATATATATATATATATATATATATATATATATAATGGAAGGTTCCGATAAAGCTAGGAGTTTAACACTGCTAATACTGGGGTAGAGCTATGAGCGTTTTTTTAAGGTGAGAAAGTGTGCAACAACCCTGCCGATGCATTGGGTAGGTAGTTGTTGTGAATAGCGCCCTCTCCATATTAGGAACTGCCTGGGGAGACTGATCACCCCACTAGGAGGTCTCCTGGTAGGGCAAGAGTTAACATCAGTTGTCTGTAACCAATGATATGATGTGTTCTAATTGTAAAGCAAGCTGGAAGGTTGTTGGACAGTGCTGCCACTACACTAGGGGAGTATAAAAACCCCTTGTGAACGGGAGCACTTGGTCAGTTCTGCAGTTCTGCATTCCAGAAGCAGAGGAGTCAGTGACATCCTGCCAGGAAGCAGAGGTGTCTCAGGCCTGCTACCTGACACCTGTAGCCAGTCAAAAGACTAGGCTAGAGCAGAGGTCCACTGTCCAGAATCGGCTCCATCTTACCCAGCCCAGCCTGAACATATTACCAGGCTGTGAGAAACCCGTTCTGTGGATCAGCTGAACCTCCCAATGATGTTAGGCCATTGCCTGCTGTTCAAGTTCCAATAAATAACCGTGAGTTGCACAACATGCCTCCTTGTGATGCCTGGATCTGGCTGCTTCACCATCATGGTCTCCCCCATGATGTTTGTATTGTATTTTAGACAATGTGCATTTATCCTATACATTTTTATATTGACTGTTTGATACGCTGCCTGGACACAATTTGGAGGCTTTCCCAATGTATTTTGTGCCATCTGGTAATGCAATACGATATTTTTAAACATATTTTTACAATTTTACTAAAGAAAAACTAACATATAGAATATCTCATTTTTTTTTAGTATCTCCATCTTTTCGTTGACATAATTTTAGTATTTTTCATTTCACAGCGCTGGTTTAGGGGTTTTTTTTTTTTGTTACTCTTTTTATTGCTACCATTTTGGTACACACAACTTTTTTTGATCACCTTTGAGGAAATTTTTGTTCGAGGATTTTATGAAAAATTTACAATTTTGGCACGTTTTGTGTTTTTTAAATAAACAATAAATTATTTTACATCCCAGCTGGTCCAATGTGTGTTTTTTGTACTTTATTACATGTGTATAGGAAATGAAGGTGTTTAGGGTACTTTTACTTAATTTTATTACTGTAATTATTGTTATTTTTTTTAAAAAAACCTGATCGCTGGTTCGAGCCCTCATTGATCTAACACAGTATTGCACTGTATTATGTAGCACACTGAGCATGCTCAGTGTGTTACAGCCCGTTCCTGCCTGGCAGCAGGGCCCAGTCTGCTGAAGACATTGGGCAGCCCTGGGGCACTCGCCGGACCCCGGGGCAGCCATTGGAGGGTCAGACCCACAGGGTAAGCGGCCCAGGGGGGGTTTGATCCTCATCAGAAGTAAGTACACACACCCCAATGTCAGACGGACCGCAAACAAGGGATCAGGGCTCCATGTTTACGGCCCACAATCATTTAGTGAGAAATGATCTCCACTTTCAACACATATAAACATTTTTATATATAAAACTTATATTTGCAAATAAGCCTTTTGGTGCATCCTTGGCATAGCTGCAAGGTTTGGTGCATCTATCAATCTCCAGTCTAATACTAAAAATCTTAACTACCTATATGAGGCTTAACCAGAGAAAAAGAAAAATTCTTCCAAATTATTATAATTTTTTTAAAATCATCAAAAATTTAAAATTTTTAATGTTTTCTAGAAAAGAAGCAGAATGCAGCTTATAATTGTGTGATAAATTGAGGCCACCACTAAGAGGCGCTATCTGCATATGAATTTACACAACCTTGTACTTTAAAAAGCTGGTCCGAGTATCCACCAATAGCCACAGAGCTAACAATCTTTCCGACTACTATGCAGACATCTTACATATACAGGCAGTCCCCAACTTAACTGATGGGGCATTTTAGCGAATTTTTCGTACACAGTGGTTTAAGAGCCATAACTTTTTTTTTTTTTTGCATGCTTCCTTAACAATTTTTTGCTGTGTTTTTTTAGGCCACATAAAGCTAGTTAAAACATAATAAAAGTTTAAAGATACGAAAAAAGGCTTTTTTTGTATTTTATGATTATAATATTTTTTAATTTTCAAATTAAATCAAAAAGAACATCATTAATGAATTTCCTATTTTGTTTCGGTTGTACAAATGTATAGTCTCAGGCAAACAAAGCGACTGGCAGCGTTTAGTGTGTAGCCTAGGATTTATTTATTTTTTTATATATGGAGAAATGCGAATGTATTTTTTATGAATATTTATTCATATTTTTTCACTGTTTTTTTTTTTTTGTTTACAAGTTTTCCTCTGTTACTGGGGCATCTATAAGAGCCTCAGTTAAAGGGGGGAAACGACCACCTGAGACTTGTGATGTTAATCAGAGCTGTACTGGGTCTGATTAGACCCACATCTCTGGTTAACCCCTTAAGATCCGGCGGTCACGTTGCTGCCGAGCCTATAGAACCAGCGCCGGCGCCAGCTGTGCTCCTCTATGCATTGCGCTACTTCAGCGAACTGCTGTGAGGAGCGAAAAAGGGAATAACGGTAATAAGCCGTGCAGTAGAAATGTGGACCGACACCAACTGACCTCTCAAGTCGAACAAAGAAGAAGGTAGACGTGGCACATCCAATAAAAAATGGCTTTTATTCTTCTCACATTAAAAGATATGTGCGGTATGCATGTAGGCGAGCCACCTACGCGTTTCGGCTTGTACCTGACCTCTCAAGTCAGCGGGCGGTCCGAGATGAGTTAAGAACACCTGAGTTACAGACAAACGCGAATTACAAACCACTCTGCCCACTGTGACCCCCGGGGACGCTGGATGCTGTTATTTACTGAACTTTGGCTCTAGGCTGTAAAGATCCACATAAAAGTTATTGAAGATGTCTGCAATGAAGCTTTATAGTAAATTCTTGTTCCTATAACATCCTGTATATACCCAGGGACCGTCTGTATGTGATCGGTCTCTTTAATAACAACCAGTTAGAAGAGCCTATTATGTATAAAGCATGCGGATTATAAATTCATAATGTGGATATTGAATTCAACCAATCACAAAGCAGTACCACTCATGAGGTAATAGTCATATGAGGGGACATTATTGACCTGGATTTCTGCAATCGAGAGTAGCATTGGGTATAAATAGCAACAAGAGTCAGCTTCGCTCATTCTGGGGTTATACTTAATTGGTATTCGGGGGATTGGTAAATTGAAAAGGCTGAATTCAGATAGTTGCCGCACTTTCATATACTGCTGTTCAAAATATTCACTTGAATAGGGCAGAAGATTTACATATCAGAAAATGCTGGAACAAAAATAAGGGTTACTAATGCAGTAACAAGAAGATATAATAGATGAATAGGTATAGAAATCGTATCACCTTCACTATTTTAAATAGTTGTGTGAATGGATATTTTGCTTATTTGAAATGAAAGAAAAAAAAAACATTTAGGGTTCATTCACACGCGGTATGCCCGCCATGCGGCAAAAGATAGCGCAAGAACTATCTTTTTGCGGTGTGCGCCGTGCCACTAATATGCGGCCGCATGTACGGCCCCGCAGACGGCAGTGTGAATGAGCCCTTAAATGGATTTTCTGGGATATAAATCTTTTTCATGGGCACAAGGTGGTGACAGGAGGAGCTGTGGTAGGGTACAGGTAGGTATATATATACCGTATTTTTCGGACTATAAGACGCACTGGACCATAAGACGCACATAGGTTTTAGAGGAGGAGAAATACGAAAAAATGTTTTTTTCCCCAAATAGTATGCTAAAATATTTAATAAAGTAACAGTAAAGTAACTGGGCGGTGCAGTGCAGCCATGTTTCTCTTTGGAGAGGGGCAGGGGCAAGCAGTGGTCACCGCCTCCTCCTCTCCCGGGCACCGCCATCTATCTTTAGATGAATTATGTTGGCATGTATTCAGGGGGTCTCAAGAGTTACCAGGGCTGCATAGGTATGAGTATATGTGACAATGGTCACAAGAGCTTACATCTGGGGGGGACGGGGGAACACAGATGATGACAGTGTTTGTATAACAGTGGTCACAAGAGCTTACAATCTTGATGGGAGGAGGGGACACAGGAGGGGACCAGTGCTTGTACCATGGCCACAAGAGCTTACAATCTATGAGGAGGACACAGGAGTTGACAATGCTTGTACAATGGTCACAAGAGCTTACAATCTATGGGGAGGGGACACAGGAGATGACAGTGCTTGTACAGTGGTCACAAGAGCTTACAATCTATGAGGAGGAGGGGACACAGGAGGGGACAGTGCTTGTACAATGGCCACAAGAGCTTACAATCTATGAGGAGGACACAGGAGGTGACAATGCTTGTACAATGGTCACAAGAGCTTTACAATCTATGGGGAGGGGAACAGGAGAGGGACAATGCTTGTACAATGGTCACAAGAGCTTACAATCTATAAGAAGGAGGGTACACAGGAGGTGACAATGCTTGTACAATGGTCACAAGAGCTTACAATCTATGAGGAGGAGGGGACACCGGAGATGACAGTGCTTGTACAATGATCACAAGAGCTTACAATCTATGAGGAGGAGGGGACACAGGAGAAAACAGTGCTTGTACAATGGTCACAAGAGCTCACAATCTGTAAGAAGGAGGGTACACAGGAGGTGACAATGCTTGTACAATGGTCACAAGAGCTTACAATCTATGCGGAGGAGGGGACACAGGAGATGACAGTGCTTGTACGATGGTCACAAGAGCTTACAATCTATGAGGAGGAGGACACAGGAGATGACAGTCCTTGTACAATGGCCACAAGAGCTTACAATCTATGAGGAGGAGGACACAGGAGATGACAGTCCTTGTACAATGGCCACAAGAGCTTGGTCTGTGGGATAAAGTACCTTTACAAGACAGCAGCCACTACATACCAGGCAACAAGGGGTTAAGAGTGTGAGAGCAGAGACCCAGGGGAAGGGAGCACTTATCACTTATCCGATCCTGTGAGAAGTTACAGGTCAGACACTGCACACAGCTCTGTATAGGTTCCTCTTCTCAAGTTGCCGGCAGCCTTCATGTTCTCTCTTCCCTCTGAGCCTCCCGGGCTACTTACAAGCCGAGCGGGGATTGGCCACAGAGTCCGTGCCTTTCTCCTCCCCCTCTCTCTCCACTGCTGCGCTCCTGCTCTGCCACAAAGCTCCTGTATATCGGTGCCCTGTGGACAGCAGAGCGCATGGGTGCTGCCATCCATTCCCTCCAGCAGTGGAGCGCTGAGAGGAGGAGAGGAGCGCAGCGGCACTCAGCACAGCCGCTGCTCTTCACTGTGAAGGGCTGCGCTTACTGCCAGCATTAGCTGGCAGAGCGCAGCCAGGTGCCCTCCATTCCCTCCTGCAGCTACATCCGGACTATAAGACGCACCACTGTTTTTTCCCCATCTTCTGGGGAAAAAAAGTGCGTCTTATAGTCCAGAAAATACGGTATATGTAATCAGATATAACCAGATGTTTGTGTCACCAGTTAGGGTGCAGTCACACGTTGCAGTTAAAACTGCATCGCAATCAGCTTTGAGGTGGTTTTAGGTGCAGTTTTGTCAATTTAACAGGTGAAAGACATGAACTGAACATGTGAATGACATTTGTGGAGTAGGTTTCCCCTTCAAAATCAAATTCACTCATTCAGTCTTTCACCTGTTAAATTGGCGAATTTTGAGAATTGCATAGACCAGTGATGGCGAACCTTTAAGAGACCGAGTGCCCAAACTGCAAACCAAAGCCAACGTTTCTATTGCAAGGTGCCAACACAGCAATTTAGCCCCATAATGCCACAATACCTCTATACAAGAGACAAATAACACTGACATCATGAGGCCACCATTACAACCACAGAAATAGCAGAATTCTGGTTATAAAGATCACTTCTGGTTATAAAGGCCAACATTACCAATAATAACACTATACTAGAAGCTAATATAGTGACGAATACTGCATTACTGCCATCAGTGTCGGACTGGTGTACCTTGGGCACACCAGAGAAAATTTTGGGGGGTCCCACCCTTAATGTAATAAGAACGACTACCAGACTACTCCTAATTGAAGTGTAAAACACGTTCTATCAAACATTAGATACAGAGCCAGAATCGAGGTCCATATATAACTGTAGCATTCAGACAATGGTCACAAGAGCTTACAATCTATGGGGAGGGGACACAGGAGATGACAGTGCTTGTACAGTGGTCACAAGAGCTTACAATCTATGAGGAGGAGGGGACACAGGAGGGGACAGTGCTTGTACAATGGCCACAAGAGCTTACAATCTATGAGGAGGACACAGGAGTACCAATAATAACACTATACTAGAAGCTAATATAGTGACGAATACTGCATTACTGCCATCAGTGTCGGACTGGTGTACCTTGGGCACACCAGAGAAAATTTTGGGGGGTCCCACCCTTAATGTAATAAGAACGACTACCAGACTACTCCTAATTGAAGTGTAAAACACGTTCTATCAAACATTAGATACAGAGCCAGAATCGAGGTCCATATATAACTGTAGCATTCAGCCAAGGTTGCAGCCATATATGCGTCCCCACAATGGCAGTGTGAATGCACACCAACTGTGTCCAATCATAGCTGGGAAAACATCTTATTATATTACAGTGTGCTGCGGCTGTAGCTCCATGTATGGCTGTGTGCTGCGGCTGTAGCTCCATGTATGGCTGTGTGCTGCGGCTGTAGCTCCATGTATGGCTGTGTGCTGCGGCTGTAGCTCCATGTATGGCTGTGTGCTGCGGCTGTAGCTCCCTGTATGGCTGTGTGCTCTCAAGAAGAGCCGAGCACACCGCCATACAATGGACTACAGCCGCAGCACACCACATGGACTCAGACAGCACAGCTTACCTAGTAGCCGAACGCACACCATAAGCTAAGCCAGGCACGCAATGGGCACAGCCCACGCCATACATGGAGCTACAGCTAGCAGCCGAGCACACAGCCTACAGGAGCTGCAGCCGCAGCACACAGCCATACATGGACTAGCAGCCGCCGCACACAGCCATACGGTCACCTGGCAACCGCCTATGCACAGCCGCAGCAACAGCCATTACAGGGACTCAGCCGCAGCACACACGCCATACATGCTACGCCGCAGCCAACCAAATGGCCAGCAGCAGCCACAGCCTACATGGAGCTACAGCCGCAGCACCCAGCACATACATGGAGGCTCCACAGCTCAGCGAGCACACTGAAATATAATAGATGTTTTCCCAGCTATGATTGGAACAGGTTCCTTACCTTTGTGGGGCGATGACTGCTTACAGTTATATATGGAACATCGATTCGGTCTGTATCTAGTTGTTTGATTTGAACGTGTTTTACACTTCGGATTAGGAGTAGTCGGTTGTCGTTCCTTATTACATTAAGGGTTGGGACCCCAAAATTTTATCTGGTGTGCCCAAGGTACACCAGGCCGACATGATGGCAGAATGCAGTATCGTTCAACTATAGTTAGTTCTAGTATAGTGTTATTATTGATAATGTTTTTGGCTTTATAACAGAAGTGATCGTTTAACGAAATTCTGCTATTTCTGTGGTTGTAATGGTGGCCTCATGAGTCAGTGTTATTTGTCTCTTTATAGAGGTATTGTGCATTATGGGGCTAAATTGCTGTGTTGGCACCTGCAATAGAAACTTGTCTTGGTTTGCAGTCTTTGGGCACTCGGTCTCTTAAAGCGTTGCCATCACTGTCATGCAATTCTCAAAATTCGCTCAATTTAACAGGTGAAAGACTGAATCGAGTTTTGTTTTGAGGGGGAGAACTACTCCACCAAATGTTCATTCACACGTTCAGTTCTGTCTTTCACCTGTTAAATTACAAAACTGCACCTAAAACACCTCAAAGCTGATGCGATGGCAGTTTTAAACTGCAACGTTGACTGCACCTAACTGGTGACAGGACACAAACATTGGTTATATCTGAGTTACATATATATTATACTACCTGTACCCTACCACAGCTCCTCCTGTCACACCTTGTGCCCCTTAAAAAGATTTATCATCCCCAGAAATTCCAATTAAAGGGCTCCTTCACACTGCCCCGTCTGGCGTGGGCCGTACATGCGGCCGCATATTTGCCGGCTGCATGTACGTTCCACATAGACTGCAATAGCGGCAACCGCGCACACATCAAAAAGATAGTTCTTGCGCTATCTTTCGGCTGTGTGCGCCTGTGCCGCTATTCTCTATTGAGGGAGGAGGGTCACCTCCTCCTCCTCTCGCAGACACGGCGGTATGCTCGCATGGCGGGCATACCGCGTGTGAATGAACCCTAAATGTTTTTTTTTCTTCCTTTCAAATAAGCAAAATATCCATATCACGACAACGATTTACAATAGTTAAGGTGATACGATTTTATACCTAGTCATCTATTTATCTTCCATCTCTTGTGACGCATTAGTAACCCTTAATTTCCCTAGCGTCCCCCATGACGCACCTGGAAGGTTGCACCCTGACCTTTGGTGGGACAGGATGTTGCGAGTTTATAAGCCCCTCCTCTGCCGCTGTTCCCCATGTATTTCCTTCCCGACCAAGGTCAGGAGTTGCGAGAGACTCGTCTCTCCCCTTGGGGGGGGGGGATGGACTAGAAACCCCCCCAGGACTGGTCGCGGAGCGGGGTCCTACCTCCCTTCCTGGCCTGGTGTCCTGCAGGACCTGTCGCTGGCACCCCCTACTCTTGCAGCGCAGAGCTAAAGCCTAGGGGGCATACGGGTCTCCGGACCCTGGATGAAGGTGCCCTCCCCCTCCCGGCCTCCGGAGCTACCTCCACACAGTTTTTTTTTTTTTTTCCCCCGGAAACGCCGGCGTGTACTGCGCAACGGCCGTGTATCGCCGGCCGGTTCGCGCATGCGCAGTACGCTCGACTTTCCGGGTTTCGGGCCACGTGATCGCTAGAGAAGCCATCTGATTGGCGTTAGGGGGCGGCGGGAAGCTTAAGTGCTTCCTGCTTAATGTCAGCCTCTATACCACCAACGAGTTCACTACTGAAGCTGTGGAAATAATCCTTTACTATGGCGGACTACTCGGTTCTTCTTCCCCTTGTCCCGGGTACGTGAGTACAACCAAAAAACTTTTCTTAAATGGGTAAAAATTTTTGTTGTGCACTCTTTTGTGGCTTTAATATAGTCTGTCATCCTTGTCTCAGGACGACCCTTCAAGACCTAAGTACAAGGAGAGGAAAGACAAGGAACACCCAAAAAAGGAAATGTGTTACAAACAACAGATGCCTTTCTTGTAACATAGATTATCAGATTTATATCCAAAATCGCCTATGCTCTGAATTCCTAGCCAGAGCCTTACCAACAAAAAGGCTCAATGTTAAATGAGCTTAAGCGGCCAGCTGGAGAAATTCCAATCCTCCCTTATGATGTTTACGCATTAACGCGACGGTACCGGATTAGAGTCCTGAGCCAAATCCTGACCTGAACCAGACCAGGATCCTATTTATATCCAGAAGCAGCTCCTAAAAGACTTAGAGCTCTAGATACTGATTCTGACTATGATAACAACTCTGCGGCTCCTACCTATTCTTGGCAGGACTCGCTTGCAAGACGTCTCCTTGGTATCTGAGGACATAGGACCTCAAAATACCTTTTTCTAATGATGAACTGGATAACCTCCTTTAAAGCCGAACGCAATACGCTTAATGTGGAAGAGGTTGGTAGAGCTAAATCCATTCAAGATGAACTTTTTGGAAGAGGTTTTAAATCCAAAAGGAAAAGGGTTTTTTCCCATAAATCAAACCCTAAAGATATCATCCAAGAAGAATGGAAGAATCCTGAGGGGCGGGCAACTCACTAAAGAGTTCAAAACTGTTACTCGTATGAACCCCAACGAGACAGAAACCTGGGACAGCCCCCCCAAGGTGACATTCAAGTGTCTAAGTGTGGTGAAAAAACGGACCTGCCTTTTGAGGACTCTTCGCCAATTAGAGACCCCATGGACAAAAGTCTGATGGCCTACTCTGTATAGTCTGGGAATCTTCATGCTTAGCCTCAAGTCTAACATAGCCGCTACTTCGTGTAGCGAGAACTCTCTGTGTTTTTTGTAGGAGAATTAGAAGACCACCTAAAAACAGAGCGACAGGAATCTCCTTCTACAGACGATACCGCTGCTGCGTTCAGCGACGGATTTCTTGCTGATGCTTCACGAAAACATCAGACTGTCAGCAAAGAAGGGCCTATCTAATTCAGTCCGCAGAGCTATTTGGCTAGACAGTGGGGAGGTGATGTAAAGTCCAAGACGAGCTCTGGCACCATCCCATTCAAAGAGACTTCATGTTTTGGGGCTGAATAGATACTCTTCTAGAAAAGCTCTGGAATAAAAAGAAAGGGTTCCCGGAAATTAAAAAACGGCTCAGAAAAATTTTTTTTTCCTTTCGGAATTCCAAGGATCCTACAGACTCCAGAGCAGAGAAAACAGGGCCGCTGGCCCCTTCAACAAAGTGGGAAGATGTCGAAGATATCTATTCCTCCAACCTTCCACATCAGTCAAAAAACATGACTACCAGGTAGGGGGGCGTCTTCTTTTTTTCTTCCTCCACAGATGGAAAGACGATCACGATCAAACAAGGGATCCGATTACATCCAAGTCAGGTTCCTGATAGAATTCAGCTCCCTCCACAACAAAAATTTCTTGTTCTCCAACTAACATCTCGAGAATGAACACACAGTATGCAAATCGTCAAGAACTGTTGATCATAAGGTAATTGTTACAGTTCCCAAGAAGAAAGAAAAGAAGGGCTTCTACTCCCCCTTATTTCTCCCCTTGGTGAAAAAGCCAAATGGGACCCTTCGACTTATTATAAATCTCAGACGGCTAACAAGAACATAAATACAAATATTTCAAGATGGAATCGGTGAAGACAGCCCCCCACTAATTCCCCTCCAGGCGCACAAATGTGCACCATCGACCTAAAGACGCCTACTATCCATGTCCCCATACACAAAATCATCAGAATTCCTAAGATTCGCGGTAAAATCGCACAAGGGAGGGTCTGCCACTTTAATTCAGAGCCCTGCCTTTCGGAATTTCAATCAGCCCCCACCGCAAGAATCTTCACAAAGGTCATGGCAGAAGTGACGGCTTTCTGAAAAAGAAGGTATTCCATTAATCTTCCATATCTGGACGACCTCCTCATAATTGGCAGACGCTACCCTGCTCTTCTCACCACAGAGTCGGACAATCCGAACCCTGGAAATCTGGGCTGGATTATAAATCTCCAGTCCTCATCTAGACCCCCAGATGGAGACAAGGTTCTTAGTGTGAAGTTCGATTCCAGGCGTCCAACTTCTTTTCTCCACAGGACAGAGAGAAAATCCCTTACCTCTTTCATAGACAAATTCCAAAGGAAAAAATCATGGCAGTGTCCTCTCACCATGAGACTGCTTAGGTCACTAACACTTGCCTAACTGTTTATCAGGAGCCAGTTTCCATGAAGAACACTACAGGCTGGACATTAAAATCTGGGACAATAATTTGGAACATCTAGACTTCAAGAAGGTCACTTCCTCTGGAAGTCAAAATTCTCTAAACTGGTGTGGAAACACCAGTCACATCTAGAAAGGGAATACCATGGACCCCGACTCCAGTCCTGGTCATCCAAACGACGCCAGTTCCTCCAGGATGGGCCTGTTCTACCAGAACCGTTACCTTCAGGGTCATGGTCCCCTTGGATGAGAAGACAATCTTCGAATCTAATGGAATTAATCGGTCAGTGTGGGAAACACTAAAAAGGCTTACCCCCAACCCAGTAAAAATTCAGGATCCTGTCCAACAATGTGGACACAGTGGCCTATCTACGCCGTCAAGGGGCACAAATCCTCGGACCTGTTGGAGTCACCAAGAGATTTTTTCCTGGTCAGAGAATCACCTAAATTCTTAACAGGTCGGTGTTCCTAAAAGGGTCAGAGAATCAGTCGGCGACTTCTTGAGCAGAGAAAGATGGACCCACACGATTGGTTCCTTACAGGAATTCTTCTTTCCTTTCCCTAACCCAAATTGGGCTTCCGTCAATAGATCTGTTCGCGTCAAAACAGATACTCAAAATATAGGTATTTTTCCATCTCACCCAAGGACAACCCTCCTAGGACTGATGCCTAAGCCAGTCATGGGGACAAATCTAGCATATGTTTTCCCTCCATTTCCCCTAATCTCCAGAATCTTACAAAAAATTCAATCGAGTCATACGACAGTGATCCTAGTAGCACCATTCTGGCCAGGTTCCACTTCTCTTAAAATTAGCAATCCAGGACCCATCTCTTCCCGCCGAGGGATCTGCGACAACCAGCCCTCTTCTTTAACCCGGACCCAAGTTTCTGAACCTACGGCCTGGCTCCTGAAGGGAATTGCCAATTTTCGCCTTTGGACTCTATTTTTTCCGTTCCGGGGTTACACCATAGGTGAAAAACTTATCATTTTGATAGATCGGGTCATTTTGGGACGCGCGATACCTAATTGTGTTCTGTGATTTGACTGTTTATTATTTTTTATATCAGTTCTAGGGAAATGGGGGGTGATTTAATTTGGATTTTTTAGTTATAAAATTTTTTTTTTTTAAACTTTTTTTTTATTTTTACTTTTACTATTTTTCAGACTCCTAGTGTACTCTACACCCTAGGTAGTCTTACGATTTCCTATCCTATACTGCATTCTACAGTATGGCAGTATATTTGTATTTACTCCCCATGCCTTACATGTGCAATTAGCACATTGTAATGCATGGGTTAAAAGGAAGTAGCCTCGGGTGTTCGGAACACCGAGGTTACCATGGCGACGGATCGCCGCTCCCGTGACGTCATCGGGGAGCAGCGATCCACAACACGAGGCGCGCCATGGGCGCCATCTCGTTGATCCGGCCGGCAGCATTGCCGGCGGCGATCATGATAGAAAACACCCGCGATCGTGCTATCACCGATCGCGGGTGTTACTGGTAATCCTTTGCTGCAATATGCAGCAAAGACTTACCGGCTATGGAGAGGGCTCGGCCCGCGAGCCCTCCCCATCGACCGTGACCCCGGCGCGCGCCGTACTAGTACGGCGCGCTCGAGAAGGGGTTAAACTGCGACTACAATCAGATCCCGATATCCTACCTAGGTGGAACTGATCACTAGTCCAAACTCCCTTATTAAGCCCTCCGTTCGAACCACTCTCGAATGCACCTGGAAACCTCTCAAAACTTCCTTCCTTGTGGCCATACCATCCTCCAGGAGAATTGGAACTTCAGGCCTATCCCCCTCCAAAGAACCCTTCCTGATCATCTCGGAAGACAAATAGTTCTGCAATTTATATACTCTTTTCTCAAAGGTAGTCTCAGACGTCCAAAGAGTCCAGGAAAATCGTTTTACCATCTTCTGTAACAACCCAAGGAATAAGAAGAAGCACTCTGGCATACCCTTGGATGTCATAAGAGCTGTCATAAATTTATCTAGATAGAACCAAATCTTTTCAGAAATGCAGAACCTATTTATTCGTTTGAGGAAAAAATAAAGGAGAGAAATCATCAGTTCCACCATTGCTAGGTGGATTAAACAGACTATCTCTAATCCTACCAGCCTGCAGATGTGAGTCTTTCAGAAAGCATACAGCCATCTACTAGAGCTATGGCTACTTCCTGGGCAGAGAAACGGGAGCATCCATCTCCCCAGATCTGCAAGCATCTACGGTCAAGTACATCGACATTCCCAAAACACTACCACTACGCCGGTCTACCCTCTAGCCATGACTTGAGCTTTGTACGGAATGTTCTCCAGGCCGTGGTCCCTCTAGTCTATTTAATCTGTAAGTCTCCAGGTGGGCCGTCATGGGGGACGCTATGAAAAGTGAATTAGTCTCACCGGTAATTCTTTTCCATAAGTCCACCATGACGGCTATATATACCTGCCCTGCTGTTATTATGATGTCTGCTAAATTCTTCTAGCTCTCTACTACCGGAACCCTCCGGGTTATTTGGAAGACAACTGGGGAACAGCGGCAGAGGAGGGGTCTTATAACTTCGCAACACACATCCTGTCCTACCAAGTCAAGGTGCAACCCCTCCAGGTGCCGTCATGGTGGACTTATGGAAACAAGAAATTACCGGTGAGACTAAGTCACTTTTTTTGTTCCAGCATTTCTTGATATGTAATCTTCTGCCTATCAAGGAATATTTGGAACGCATTATGAATACGTGCGGCAACTATCTGAATTCAGCCTTTTTTCAATTTACCAATCCCCCGAATACCAATTAGTTAACCCCAGAATGAGCGAAGCTGACTCTTGTGCTATTTAACCCAATGCTACTCTCGATTGTCAGAAATCCAGGTCAAATAGTCCCCTCATATGACTTTACCTCATGAGTGGACTGCTTTGTGATGGTTGAATTCAAATCACCATTATGAATTTATTAATCCGCATGCTTTATAACTAATAGGCCTCTTCTAACTGGTTGTTATTAAAGAGACGATCAATACAACGGTCCCTGGGTATATACAGGATGTTATAGGAACAGAATTAACTATAAAGCTCATTGGCAGACATCTTCAATAACTTTTATGTGGATCTTTACAGCCTAGAGCCAAAAGTCAGTAATACAAGCATCCAGCTCCAGGGGTCACGTGGGCAGAGTGGTTTGTAATTCTCGTTCTGTAACTCAGGTGTTCTTAACTATCTCTCGGACCGCCCGCTGACTTGAGAGTCAGTACAAGCCAAACGCGTAGGGTGGCTCGCCTACATGCATACCGCACATATCTTTTAATGTGAGAAGAATAAAGCCATTTTTTATTGGATGTGCCACGTCTACCTTCTTCTTTTTTCGACTTGAGAGGTCAGTTGGTGTCGGTCCACATTTCTACTGCCACGGCTTAATTACGCGTTATTCCCTTTTTCGCTCCTCACAGCAGTTCGCTGAAGTAGCGCAATGCATAGAGGAGCAGCTGGGCCCGGCGCTGTTCACTGGCTCGGCAGCAACGTGACCCCGGATCTTAAGGGGGTTAACCGAGATGTGGTGTCTAATCACCCAGTACAGCTCTGATTAACATCACAAGTCTCAGGTGGTCGTTTCCCCCTTTAATGAGGCTCTTTAGTATGCAGGAAATGAAAAAAAAAAAAAATAAAAATGAATAAATATTCATAAAAAATACTCGCATTTCTCCATATAAAAAAATAAATAAATCATAGGCTACACACTAAACCTGCCAGTCGCTTTGGTTGCCTGAGACTATACATTTGTACACACGAAACAAAATAGGAATCATTAATGATGTTCTTTTTGATTTAATTTGAAAATTAAAAAAATATTATATCATAAAATACAAAAAAAGCCTTTTTTCGTATCTTTAAACTTTTATTATGTTTTAACTAGCTTTATGTGGCCTAAAAAAAACACAGCAAAAAATTGTTAAGGAGCTGCAAAAAAAAAAATTAGGCTCTTAAAACCACTGTGTACAAAAATTCGCTAAAAATGCCCATCAGTTAAGTTGGGACTGCCTGTATATTTAGCTGTAGCTCCATGTATGGCTGTGTGCTGCGGCTGTAGCTCCATGTACGGCTGTGTGCTGCGGCTGTAGCTCCATGTATGGCTGTGTCGCTCTTTAACTAAAAGTTTTATTTTCTCCGAAAATAACATACACAACACAGGAGAAATGCTGCAGCACTGTGAGTTTAGGGTTAATACCCTATCCCTCCATTAGCCAGTATAGAGACAGCCCCCCCCACCTCACTATAGAGACAGGCCCCCCCCCCCACACCCCAGTATAGAGACAGGGCCTCACCCCCCACCCCAGTATAGAAATAGGGCCTCACCCCCCACCCCAGTATAGAAATAGGGCCTCACCCCCCACCCCAGTATAGACAGACACACACAGAGGGCCTTACCAAGTGCAGCAGCCGCGGAAACGCGCCATCTCAAGTGCCGGCGAGGATGCGGTGATGTCACCACCGGAGCACAGGAGCAGGCAGCAGGCATCGGACTCTGGAACCCCGCGACTCCGCAGGCAGCGGGACGGGGCCACACAGACTTGAACGAGCAGGAAGAGCGCTGGGACCGCGCAGGTATCAGAGCGCAGGTACCCAGCAGGCGTCGGGGCCCACTTTGATGGGAGATGGTACGCGTGCCTGCAGATAGGGCTCTGCGTGCCCTCTCTGGCACGCGTGCTATAGGTTCACCACCACTGGCATAGACTGTTACACACAGGTTTCCGTGAAACAATTTTAGGAGTTGCCCTAAGTATGCAAGTTGTAGCCTATCCTGTGAAATAGCTGATGGTTGATGGTCCAGCTGTCCAGAGATCCAAAATCCCATTCTCACTCATGGGTGGTGCAGCAGGATGAGCAAGTGTCCTGTCGCTCCATTTAATTGTATGGGAATGAGGTGTTTGGCAGTGAATGGAGTGGCAGGAAAAGCATGTGCCATTCTCTGGAGGTCTGGGGGGTCACAGCAGTCAGACGCTCATTGATCACCCAGTTATCCGGTGGATAGGAGATAACATAAATACATGAGGCAATCCCTTTATGCAAGTAGCTCACAGCTAAGCAAAAAGTAAAAAGAACATACACTGGAAGGGCAATTCCAACTAGCAAAATGATTCTGTCCCTTAAAGTCGAACTCTAGTGTTATTGCGATTTTTTTGTCATACGTGATTCCCCCTTTAAAAACAAAACAATGATAATATTGTGTTCCTCACCCTTGGTGTTCTGTTCTGTTCTGAAACTGCTTGTAAAAAATCCAGCAATGAAGTGGGCAGAGACTACCTCTTCTTGTTCCTGCCATGATGCTGTGTCAAATTTAGATTGCCCTCAGTTCCCATAATGCCTTGTGTCCTCTCATTCAGTAATTCAGAAGCAAATCAATGAGATTCCTACAAGTAAATCCACTACATACTGCATAGTATACATACAGGATGTATTTAGCCACTAGCCTGGCAGCTTTCATCACATGGAGTAGCATGCAACATGTAATAATTAGTAGAAACCAGCAGTGAAACAGGTATATAAAGTGTATAGCACGTGTTGTGTTAGCAACAAGGGTTAATAGTTTCTCTGTATTGGGCAGAAAGTGCAAGGAGTAGAAGGTGGGTGATGGTGCAGAAGAGTCTACGACACAGCATGAGGTGCAGAGAGAGACAGAGTTGTGTAGAATCACAGATTGGGATGGAGGGACTGTTACTGAACAGAGGAGACATTTTATATCACTATTCCACGTAGGAAACTTCTGCATCCACAGAGCAACGCATTGAGCTCTGCTACTTGCCTCAGCTAAATAAAGAGAGCACTGTCAACTCCCCCTCCTTCCTCCTCTGTAAGCAGGAAGCAGCAACCCCTCCCATCTTTCAATCCGGATCTCAAAACAACTATATGAATCAGAAACAGAACAGCCAGGAGACAAAGCTAAAGCAGAGCCAGGCTAAACTGAGGAGGATAACAAAGAAACTACTGCACAGGATCCGTTCTTCCTTGGTCTTATAATGGTCTTATTTTGGCAAGTGTTGTCTTTTAAAGTTATGCAAATGACCCTGAGGGGCTCCTGTCTACAGAAAGAAGCCCCTTCATCTGCTAATTATGATGTCACGAGCTCCATGGCTGGGTAAGGGAGGGAGGAGGCAAACAGTAACGCCAAATAGCAGAAGACAGAGCCAGACTGTGATTCATTATTTGTTAAATTATTTGGCAATTTTCTCCAAAGCAAGGTGTCATAGTGTCATATACTGTCAGATGGAGAGGGGGGAGGGGAAGTGTACAGACTAGACATCTTTAAATTATACTACAGGTAATGACTGTATTGTTGCACATCCAACTTTATTTTATGTTACATAGTGATATGTTCACAAACTTAATAATAATACAATTTGGAGGCACCAATGAAGCATGATAAAATGAGACTTCCCCAGTTATTCCCTGGATTTGATGTAAACAATATCTCCTCCATATAAGTTTACATGAACTGGTAGTTTACAAAAATAAATCAACACCTCAAGACCTTCCCATCCACTCATCTCTCCGCAATGTCTATTACTTTGCTGGTGCTTTGATTAAAAAGGAGGAAGCATGAGCCAAGACAAGTCGCGCAGGTGAAGTTGCCCAGGCATTACATTTTCACACAATGGCCATGGAAGAACTATGAATCACTACATGTAGTAAAATAAAGTATACACTTTAACAACATATGAAGCACAGAGTTCAGTGCAACAATGAAATCAATGCACCATTATTTTTTCCCGTTTCAGCACATCCATGTAAAGCGGACATTTTTCATTTGGCAGAAGTTGAAAAGTTAGTGTTGCTTCGTGAGAATCTTGCACACATATAATTTATATAGTCATCCGTTCCACCCAGATGTCTTAAATGAATACCAGAAATATATAAAACGTCATATTATTTGGCAGCCTTTTGGCCTCGATTTTGTAAGAGGAGATGTAGGTCCGTGGCGATGAAAATCATGGAGTGTAAGGTGGAGGTTTTTCATCTGGTGGGAAATAAGGTGGAGAGTAGCGAGGGGGAGCACTCGATGGCCACATGAAACTGGGACCAGACTGTGAGGTTGAGTTGGGATCGTCTGATAAGCCGGAAGGTGTAGAAGCTGGAAATACATTGGAATGCTACAAAACAAATGCATACATAATGGTCAATACAAGTCCAAGAAAAATACACTGTGTACCGAGGCAGTCATTTACTATATTCTTTAATGCAATTTTACTCTTAAAACTCCTAAACAACCATGACTACTATTCTACTCTGTTAATATACTCTTATAGTAACCCCCTTTTACACTGCAGAGGATGTCCCACACTCCTCTGTCCAGTCATGTCTAAAATGAGGTGGACACACACTAACCAGTCACATTGTGCATTATTACCTTTATGAGTTTATAGGGTTATTTTCACATTGTTGGCCCAGTAAGTTTCCATTGCTTAATGTTCATTCTCCAATATTTTGGCATACTGTGCCATCCTGCTTTTTATCTGGCATACCTCTCAATACAAACCAGTTGAAACTAAAAATCTATAGAGCTATAAATAAATGAATACAACAAAACTCAATGTCATTAATCACAAAATGGAGCTTAAATAGGCTGCTTTTATGGTTCCCAAAATATCATGGCCTTTCTAAAGTAGGCAGAGTTATCTCCATAATGACCGACACAGGATACTACAACTCCAGTGAGCCCTCAACCAACACCCCTACACTGAGACAAAGTCACAAGACTAATTAAAGGGCCAGTAGCATTTTAATTTTTCGTTATAGAGTATGTCCACAGCATTTTTCTGCTAAGGGAAGCAACATTTTAAATAACAAGTTTATATTAACTTTTATTTTAATGTCCCATTTGAATATTAATTATGCTTATTCCTGGAATAATACAGTTGCAATCCCAAATATGTCTGGTGCCAAGAAGCCATAGTACAGTGGCATTTATGAAAATGTCCCAGATTAGGAAACATGTCTGCCGTCTTCCAGAACATCATCTGTCCATATCCCATTTTAATCAGTGTGCTAATGAGAACCCCAGGGTGTGTCCTCAGTGAATGAAATGGGAATAGTAATATTCCGGGTCCTGAGGACATGACCTTGGTGCACTAACTTATTAACATATGTATTAAACAGTAAATATTTTAGAAATGGCATAATGGACAGAAATAATGGTATGATAGGAACTATAGTGCATTTCTCTACAGCAGGCTGGTGGAGGTGGTAGATTCCCTTTAAAGGGGTTTTCCCATAAAAGAAAGTTTTCAAATTTTACTTCCATAGTGATATTTACACAATAAAGATAATTGTTAACCACTTTACAATTTTACTCATGATGGTCGGAGTAAGAATCCACAGTGTGGAAGGGGACTCTCTAAGCAGACACTTCATGATCCTTCTGTGCTGACAATGTGGTTAGATTATCAGGGTACAGGCTTTTAGCATCAGAAGATGGCAAAATGAAGAATCTTTTTTTGTACAGGAGATTTTAGTTTTTTTTTTAAATGTATGAAAACATAAAACTTATGAATTTGGTATCCCCGTGATTGTACCGACCCAAAGAATAAATGAGACATGATTTTGGGCGTACAGTGAAAGACGTAAAATTCAAGCCCACAAGAATATGGCGCAAATGCATTTTTTCACCAATTTCACTGCATTTGGAATTTTGTTCCTGCTTTCCAGTACACGGCATTGAATATTAAATACTGTCACTATGAATTGCAAATTTGTTATGCAGAAAACAAACCCTCACACAGCTCTTTACATGGAATAATAATAAAGTTATAGATTTTTGATGGTGGGGAGCAAAAATAGAAACACAAAAACGAAAAAGGGCCTGGCCGTTAATGGGTTAACCCGCAGGGTTTTTTCGGTCATTTCTCGCTCTCCAACTTCAAAAATCCATAACTTTTTAATTTTTCCGTGTACAGAGCTGTGTGAGGGCTTATTTTGTGCGTAACAAATTTTACTTTCCCGTAATGTTATTTATTTTAACATGCCATGTACTGCGAAGCTGGAAAAAAATTCCAAATATGGAAAAATTGAAAAAAAAAAAAAACGCACATTCTTTTGGGCTCAGTTTTTACGACTTTGAATGTGCGCTCCAAATAACACCTCAGCTTTATTCTTTGGTTCGGTCCAATCGCGGTGATACCAAATTTATATAGGTTTTATTGCGTTTTAATACATTTTCAAAAATTAAACGAATGTGTACAAAAAAGAAAAAAATTATTTTCCCATCTTCTGACGCTAATAACTTTTTCATACTTTGGGGTACGGAGCTGTGTGAGGTGTCATTTTCATCGCTGCCATTTTGAGGTCTGTGTGACATTTTGATCACTTTTTATTCCTTTTTTTATGTGAAAAAGGTGTAAAAGTCACATTTCGGCCATTTGGGCCCCATTTCCCGCCTCGTAGGTCACCACCGGCCGTAACAGTTTTTATATTTTGATAGATCGGCATTTTGGGACGCGGCGATACCTATTGTGTCTGTAATTTTTACTGTTTATTATGTTTTATATCCGTTCTAGGGAAAGGGGGGTGATTTCAATTTTAATATTTTATAAAAATTTTTTTTTTTTCTTTTCTTTTTTTTTCACTATTTCTTAGACCCTTTAGGGTACATTAACCCTAGATGGTTAGATTGTTCCTACTATATACTGCAATACTTCTGTATTGCAATATATGGCATTTCGGCAGGTCATACATTACAATGAGCCACTGGCTCATTGTAACGAATCTGCAGAAGCCATGTAGCCTCGGGTCAAACGAAGACAATGGCAACCGATCGCCGCCCCCCGATGACATTTGGGGGAGCAACGATCGGAATAAAGATGCGTGGGCGCCGCCGTCTTTTAAATGTCGCCGGCAACGGACGGGTTAATAGCCGCGATCGGTGCAAGCACCGACCTTGGTTATTAGCAGTGGGGGCTTGCTGCAATATGCAACAGCCCCACCCTTGTATGAAGAGGACTCAGCCCGTGAGCCCTCTTCATACACTCCCTGTACCTAAGGGGTTAAGGGTCTCCATAACTATAAATTCATGGCCATGGACTGCTTTATTTCACTTCATTTAATTTCTTGTTGCTATGGTATGTAGATTGTAACACTCTTTTCATATCAATATTTTTATAAGTTTAATTCTGCCCCTTAATAAACAAAAAGCTTATAAATGTTCTATAACATCATGTAATTTTTTCTGTACCTGTAAGTCGTAGGCAGTGTAAGGTGGCAGGTGTGGAGTGCTGTGATAGTAGGTATTATAGGACGGCACTGGTGGTCTTGTGTTGTATTGTACAGTAGGCCGTGGGGTCTCCACAACACAACTAATGGCAGGAATAGTAGGATTCTGTTGAAAGAAGCAAGAAATAAAATTATGCTAAAGTACAACACACAGTCATCATATACATCAAATCGTACTATTCAGATTCACATAGAAACCAAATTATTTGCATGGGACAAAAATGGCCATACAACTTCGATACGTATCACCCCAGAGCTCTTCATTCAAGAAGAATAAGTCTCTGCTGGACACCTCTGGCATTGACATGCTTCATCAATCACATAAGATCAAACATACTGATATTAATCGTATCTTTTTTGTACTTGAAACATCAGCCAAGCAAACATTAGCTGACAATAGTCAAATGTGTTTGGCCACTTTTCTCTGATAAATCAATATATTTCTTCTATTTGTAAAAATGAATCATATCCATCAATCACAACATATCCACTGGTACAAGGATCCCCAAGATTCCATTCCATCGATGAAACAAATGTGACAATCTTTGCCTCTTACCATATCTTTGAATCCACCAAGTATTGCAGCAGTTATAATCCCCAGGAACAGAGCCACAATGTTCAGTATGGTAACTGACCAAAGCAAGTGGTATAGATGTATAACATCTTGACAGCTTTTTACATCTACATATTCATAGTACAGACCGGAAATTCCAGCCCTGCAAAAACATATTAAGAAAAGAAAATTCATGGTATTTTGATTATCTGGATATGGAACAATTTTGAAGTGACTTTCTTAGGAGTGAAGGGTAGCGTTATTAAGCACTATACTATCAAGATGGCTTCCAATGCCGTTTTCTGCTTAGTGGAGCGATTGCCTATTGCAGTGTCCCATGATTCATAATAATTCACTTTGTTTGTTGTGAACAGTTGTGGTTTTCAGGGTTGTAAGAAAACGATTACCAAAAAGGAGAATGGTATGAGAAATAAAATCAGTAATACTCACCACCAAGAAACCTGGCTCCTCCCACTTAGTCACTTACCAACATCTCCTTGATCTCTGCTTTCATGTCTTATGTCAAGGTCCTAAGTAAATGGCCTCTGCCAGCAATGTCCTATAACTGGTAGAGGCACCATATGGTGCGCTTCTTCTAATGTCATATTTAGGGAAATTAGCAGCACATGTAATAACCATTGCCCCTTATCAGAAGATTAGTTGACCCGATGGCCTGGATATTCTGCATCATTTTCTGTCTACTCAGTTCTCCTAAAAAGTAGCATCTTGAACTTTTATTTGGTACATTGTATTGTGCATCTTTTGTATTTGGTGCAGACTTTTAGCCAAAAACACAAACTTTTATACATTGATTTTTTTTTTTTTACAAAACATAATATTGTGATGCAAAAGAAAAAATTGCTTAAAGGTCCTTTTATTTGCATTCACATAATGAAAGGGCGAAAATGATTCACATTGAACGCTAAAAGGGGTTGCCCAGCTTTTACAAAATCTACAGATAAATAATAGAATAGAAAAAAACTTTCATTTACCCTCCTATGAACACTTCATTGGTGTCCTGCCTTGCCCTGTGTCACGTAAGACGCCAACCTGTAGACACTGGTCCCTGAACACATAGGTACCAAATACAGGCTGCTCATTTTAGAAATGCCAAATATTTGTTGAACTGTTTTCTAGAATCTCCAGGACTATGTCCAATGCCGACCCCATACTCTGCATGAGAGGGGTTAGGAGTAGCATGCCATTTTTAAGTATTTGTGCATGAGACCTAAATATCCAGATGTGATGCTATAGTGTTGTCACCCATGACACATACAGATGTGGGAAAGAAGTGCCCATAGAAAAACTATCCCAAGTCAAGTCTAGTAGTTAGAGAAGAGAGAAGATTAGAACACATGTAGTGTGAATAGCGTCCAATATAAATTGGCATCTGATTAAGATCTGCACCTTGATATTAGAAGGCACCGGTGAAGGTGATCAGTGTGAGAGGATTTCCCAATCATTAATCAAGTAGTGATTATTCATTTCATAAATTAACTTACCGAAATCTATGAGACTTTAATACTTCTACAATACAGGAAGTATTGGAGTAAATTCCCCCCTCCTAAAAATGCAAGATTTGTTATTGGAAAGAGCCACAAAATGTTTGTAATACCTGGAACTGATCACTCCACAGGGACCAGGACAAATATGAAAATAAAGATGGTAGCTATGAATTTATTAGAATATTGTGCACCCCTCCTACTGTCACCATTTATTGTAATGATGATACTACTGTACCAAATCCTGCACTGTAGTAATGTTATGTGAATAGAGCCTTACCCTGCAAATATAAAACAGGATCTCTTCATTTCTAGATATGTTAGTCCCTGTAGGATTGTAGGAATTGAAACAGATAAGTTTCAAGTGGTCACATCATGTATTTCAGAAACTGACCGAAAGCACTGTAAGACACTTTTACCAGGATAACCAATCAATGAAAACCTTGCCCAACTTTCCTAAAGCTAATATTTCAGGAAATCCTTGGAGCTTCGTATCCTTATTATCATTGTAACACATTCAGTGGT
Source organism: Engystomops pustulosus (assembly GCA_019512145.1). Taxonomy (NCBI): domain Eukaryota; kingdom Metazoa; phylum Chordata; class Amphibia; order Anura; family Leptodactylidae; genus Engystomops; species Engystomops pustulosus. The sequence goes on from CM033650.1 coordinate 41,936,686, forward strand.
TTACCTTTTCATGACAGTGTTCATATTGGTATAGAGCAGTGGTGGCGAACCTATGGCACTGGTGCCAGAGGCGGCACTCGGAGCCCTTTCTTTGGGCACCCAGGCAATCACCCCAGAATGAAGTTCACCAGACAGGACTCAAAGAATCTTCCTACAATGATAGGCAAATTTGCCCTCCTTCTTTCAACTGTGTTAGTGTCCTTAGGAGGGTGAAGGATTGAAAGTTGTCAATGAACAAGAAGAAATAAATTTCTGCTTAAATTGCTGTGCTGGCACTTTGTAATAAATACATGGCTTTTGGTTGAAGTTTGGGCACTCAGGCTCTCAAAGGTTAGCCATCACTGGTATAGAGTATTCAGTATATCACAGTAAAGCATCACGCACCTTCCACAGTTATACAGCTCACAACAATAACACGTGTTGCTCTTAATCTTCAAAGAACATGAGCCCCGCATAGGGATCTGGCAAGTGACCTGGACGAGACATGCAGAAACAACAAAGCTTTAGTGTCAGGTCATTCCAGAAGATATAACATGTAGAAAGTCATATATGATCTTACATCTGTAGTGTCACTGCCTTCATCATCTCCTGTAGAGGTAAAATAACGACATTTCCCTGCATAGATTGGTCTGAGGTCCTATAAAAGTATAAGAATTCTTCATTAAAATTAAGAATGAGGGAGCAGGGGGTAGGGGAAACGGTGTAACAGCTTCTAAGGCCAGAGCATGGAGGAGCTCTAGTAAGACCTCCCAGAGGCCGCCTAATCATTTTTTAAGTTTGTTTTAGTGATATGGACACAATAAACTCTATTTATAGTGTCACTGCATATTACCATTATTTCTTGTAATTCTTTAGCCACCAGTTGCTCTTACTAAAGTAAACACAACCGATATTAAATGTTTATAATGGAGTATGTGGTCCCACAATCATGATGATTTGCAAGTTTACATGGTTCCCGAATAAGTTAATGGAAAATCCAGCTCACTGTTCCCTGCTCCAGGCTTTAGAAGCACTTCTGTATTATCCTCTTTATGATACATAGTGCTATGCAAGACCTTTGTAGGGAATAAAAGAAGTGGCGGATTTTGCTATAAATCCTTTTAAGAGAGCGGAGCGCTGGAGTGCTGTACTTGGCATGTTCTGGCATTGAATGGAGAGTCCGGACGCATGCACAACCTACTACTCAAAATTGGTAAGAGGTTCCAGCGGTTAAATCCCCGGCTTTCCGATTATCATCCCCTACCCTGTGGATAGGGCATAACAATAAGACTTGGAACCCCTTGAATATTAGGAAATATTCAGAAGAGACGGCAACTGAAAATAAATTCCATTCTGCATGGAGTCATTTGGCGATAAGCAGATGGATTTCTCCAACTGATCTGCTTCATGTGACTCAAAGAGCTCAAGCTTTCATGAAGTGCTTGAGTATAAGGGTGCGTTCACACGGGCGTTTTGAAATACATCATAACAGCTGAGAAGAGGAGATTTGCTGGATTAGGCTGCATGCACACGGTGTATGCCCGCTGTACTGTAGTACGGCAGCCATACATCGGAGCTGCAGAGAGGAGCAGGGGATGAGCACAGCTCACACACGCCACTCTCCATAGGAACAAACAGCGCACAGCGCCGTATTACATAGAAAGATAGGGCATTGCTGTAAATAATGTGTTAACGCATGCGTTTTGTAAACGCAATGTAAAAAGCAAAGTACAGGCGGTCCCCTACTTAAGAACACCCGACGTACAGACGACCCCTAGTTACGAACGGACCTTTGGATGTTGATAATTTACTGTATTTTAGTCTTAGGCTACAATAAACAGCTATAACAGTTATCACAGGTGTCTGCAATTAAGCTTTATTGTTAATCCTGGTTCATATGACAACCCAACATTATTAAAATCCAACTGTCACAGAGACCAAAAAAAATTTGACTGGAGCTTCAATTATAAAATATACAGTTCCAACTTACATACAAATTCAACTTAAGAACAAACCTACAGACCCGTAGGTACGTAAGCCAGGGACTGCCTGTGATCAGGCAAATCTCTTCTCAAAACACATGTGTTTACGCTACGTGTGAATGCACCCTCATGGATCCAATATTTGGATCCATTATATATAAAAAGGTCCTTGTCCTTACCATCTCTCTACCCTGAATACCTTCCAGCTGGAAGGTCGTTGTATTTCTGATACAGAGCTTACAACCTGTTGGCTGCCTGCAACACCAAGTGGGACCTTACTTTACATTAATATAATAATATTAAAGCCATATAGTATATTAAACTCGGAGCCTAAGGAAAACTGAAAATGGGTCCAGAGTCCCGAGCTGAACATACATCAATATATCGTACAGATGTAATGATGGGAAGTGTACTCACTAGATGTCTTGCAGCAAACACGCCATCCACGATCGCACAGCAAAAAGCTGCAATCACCCCAAAACTAATAAAAACAATTGATGCCACAAGCTGTAAATATAAGAAAACAGAACTGAGAAATACATTTGTTAATACCACAGTTTTCCTAAAATAGCATGGGAGAGGGAGGAGCAAGGGCGTGTATAATTAGCAGCCTGGACCCCGCTCCTTGCTGCTAATTCAATCTTTCTTTACTAGGTGATCCCGGTGTGTTAAGAATAGCGAAGGATAGCGCCAGTATCGAGCAGAAGAGGAGCATGGGGGAGTATTTGTAGCTGTTTTTCAACTTGCATACAAATTCAACTTAAGAACAAACCTACAGACCCGTAGGTACGTAACCCAGGGACTGCCTGTGATCAGGCAAATCTCCTCTTCTCAAAACGCAAGAATAGCGACGGATAGCGCCAGTATCAAGCAGAAGAGGAGCAAGGGGGAGTATTATTTAATCGGAAAATAACAAATAGCCTATTTTTCAGCTAATTTTATTAAGAAAAAAATGTAATTCAAAAAAACCATCCTATTAAGGTAAAGTCTCACATGTCATAAAAGCGTTATGTTTCCCGGGCGGCAGACGCATAGTATGACGTCAGCAGTGGCCGCGTCATACTATGCGCCTGCCGGCCGGGAAACATTACGGCGCCCTGCGGAAGACGGAAGACAGAGGAAGATAGAAGACAGAAGAGGAACCGCGCTGACATCAGGTGAGCCACGCGGACATCGGGGCCACCGGAGGGTGAGTATATAAATTTAATTTTTTTGGGCTGCCTATTGACTCGTATATAAGCCGAGTTGAGGATTTTCAGCACATTTTTTGTGCTGAAAAACTCGGCTTATACACGAGTATATATGGTATACACGAATATATACGGTAAATAAATTTGTTATCACTGTGATCGTACCAAACCAAAGAATAAAGTAGACGCATCATTTGGAGTACACAGTGAAAAGCATAAAAACTAAGCCCACAAGAATGTGATGTAATAGCGTTTTTTTCACCAATTTCAACACATCTGGAATTTTTTTCCAGATTCCCTGTACATGTCATGGAATAATAAATAACGTCACTAAATGCAGAAAATAAGCCCTCACACTGCTTTGTACACAAAATTTTTTAAAACTTATAGATTTTTGAAGATGGGGAGCCAAAAAATGCTGCATTTTTAAGAGGTTAAGGGGGGTTTAAAATTGTGCTACAGCAGCTAATAATTATTTTCTTAAAGAGACACAGAATACTATTTTCTATTACTTTTTAACATTAATAACTATTTAAAGCTGTGTTAAGATAAATTAACAAGTGGCAGACATTTCTGTAACTACCCCATTTATTTTATCCCCTTCCCAACATAAGAGATAACAGTATGTCATGGTGTTAGGTAGAAAGTGGAATACTTGTGATCTGTCCTGTAGAGACTGGCCAAAAAACACTATTAACCCCCCCATCGTCCATTGTGTTTTGCCACCCATTGTCTGCCCCCCCCCAACCGCACTCATAAGAGCGTTGTGATAGCTGGAAGAGGTAGTATGCAGTGTGTGGAGGAGTTAGTAGTGCATGCCACGTGGGCAGAGGATGTACTAGTGCACGCCATGTGGGGAGGAGGTAGTAGTGCATACAATTCATAAAAAATACACATTAACAAAATTATTGAAATAGAAAGATGACAAAGGGCAAAAGATTTCTACAAAAAAATTGTGGTATGACTTTTTGTCTAAAAAATACAACATACGAAACATTTTTCCTAAATTGAATTTTTACTCCAAAAGAACTCAACCAATCAGCAAAATTATACTGCTAACATAAACTACAATCTCAAAATCAGTTAGAAAAGTGTTGAAAAGTTTTTACGACATGAAGAAACACTGGTCAGATTTAAAAAAAAAAGGCTGAGCCTTAACATACAATCTGGCTGCATCCTTAAGAGGTGTACATAGCTTTTGAAGTTACAATTTCAGAATATTTGCTTTATATTTTATAGTAGACTTACCATCTGTCGTTTATTCTCTATCAAATTGGATCCAATTATTCCAAGAATGGATCCAAATCCGAGCTGATGGAAAGATAAAAAAAAAAGAAGAGACGATGCTGTTATACGTGCATAAGTGGGTATTTCTAAAATACTCTAGATACAACTACACAAAATAGATTTACCGTATGTCTTGTAATTCACATGTTATCTCACCTAATATTATCACAGGAGGGACCAATGTAATACTCCATACATCACATCATGGCCCACAAATATTATCCATAATAAAATGGGATCCAATAAAGAGGTCCACAATGAAGAGAGGCCTTTATGCAAAGATCATTACAAACCGTTCAGACTTACTATTACACCGGGATAGTAGCCCCCCACGGTAACGTTTTCAGTTCTGGTGGTTGCAGCCAGACCCACAGTCAAAATTAATATGGAGACCAGGAAAAGCGTCACAGTAACAAATATGGAATTCCGTCTTCTTCTATTAAAAGAGCCTGCAATACAATAATATAGAAATTGTGACTGAAAGATAGTTTCCTAGGTAGTTAAACAGTTTAAGACTTAAAGTATTAAGGATCCTAGCAGAATCTACCAAAGCGGGAACAAAATCCCAGATCACAGTAGGTAATAATAATTAGGTTACATTCACATTGTGTTTTCTTCAGATGCTCATCATATACATCAGGAAAGCTCCAGGTATAGACGCTGAGCAAATACATAAACATACACTGGCACGTGCCTTTGGGAAACACAGAATGGAAAGATAAAGCAAGCTGTGCCTTTCCCTCCTGCTCAGAAACGTATACATTCAGCAGAGGCCATCGGAGCCAATGGGGAACGGATGCAAAGCATGCACAACTTCAGGTCCCCAGTGATTAAACTATCCATATACGGGGAGAGGAAAAGTGAGCCTTATGTGCATACCGTGAGATATATCAGAGATATTCCATATCCCTACAACAGAGACAAATAACATGATGTGAATCTAGCCTTAGACAGGCTCCTGCCACACTGTAATAAATAAGTAGCACACAAGTAAGCTTCCCTGACTGTGTATTTATGTTATTGAGAATATACATACATAGAGTTAATCAAAGTACACCACCAGCTAGTAAAGATAGTTTGGGCTTCAAATGGTCAAGTGATTAAGGGCTTTTGGAGTTGGCGGGGGGGGGGGGGGGGGGTATATTGGTATATTTTATGCACAACTTGGAAGACCTAATATCAAAATTACTTGAGTCAAAAAATGGCCATGTGAAACCGTCAGTAGGAGCGCAGGGATGAAGAGTTGTCTTTTTTCAAAGAGATCTACCACCAGTCTATGACTCTTTTTTTCGTATTAGCTAAAGGCACTTACTGCTGGGCTCTGTACTGGGCTCTGTACTTGCGCAACCAGCTGTTCCTTACTGCGGCTGCATTAAAACCAATAACATCTGGCTCCACAAATGTAGTATGATGCGCATGTGTGAGAAGTGGCGAGAGCCGAGTGATGTCACCGGTTCTCGGAGGCAGGGGGAGGAGGCCAGCAAAAGATGAGGCGTGCATAATTATAACCCGACAGAGTGCCGACTGTGAGCTATGATGTGGCAGGAGTGCCTGAGCTTCATTTAAATATCATCAAAAGCCAATTTTTTTGCCAAAAGTAAAAGTTTTATTGCCTAACCAAGATATTTTTCTGAATCAGCAACACAGAGCCTAGCAGTAAGTGCCTTTAGCTATGAAACGTCATCGCTTGTTGGTAGATTTCCTTTAAGGTTTCCATGAAATGTATATGCAGCAGTGGTGTATTTCTACACACATTTGTTTTTTGGGGAGTCAGAACCTCACCCATCTTATAACGATTATGCTAATGAGAAGTCATCAATATCCATGTTAAAGGGTGCCAATAATCCCGCAAACAGACATTTATCCCCTATCCTGTGTAATGCTTGTACCTCCTTTCTTTGTCTGATATTTTTCTTTAGGGCAGAAAAGTATAGTCTACTATGCTTTTTAGGTCTCTAACGTAACAGTCAATTTATAATTGTTTACATTTTTTACATAATTGTGTACAGTTTATAATTGTTTACATATTGTGATGCAAATGGATATTTAAAAGGATCTCAGCTCCAAATAACCACACAAATAAAGAACAGAATTGCTTATAACACTTCGTGACTTTCTAGGCTTTTCTTTTTTCAGAAATGCTCTGTAATTTTAGAGACATTTTAGTTTTTATATTTATGTAAGTTTACCTATCAATGCAAAGTACAAAAGAGGCCTTTTTTAAAAATTTTAATTAAAGATTATCATTTGCAAAGTGAATTAAAAAAACAAGTTTTTAAAATACTGTATAGAGTCATGTATACGCCAAATAAAGACAAAAAGACAAAAAATGTGCTGAAAAACTCCAAACTTGACTTTTACACAAAATGTATAAAAAATAAACTTACATACTCACTTTCCGATGCTCCCCGATGGTCCATGCGGCTCCTCTTGCTTCTCTTATTCACTGGTAACAGACGCGTCCAGGAGCTCTGCCTGCCGGCACTCACTATGACGTCAGCAGCGGCCACACCGGCGTGTTGTTGTGTGCACCGGCAGGAAGAGAGCATGGACCCGTCTCTGCCCACTCTGTTACCAGTGAAGAAGAGAAGCAAGAGGACTCGCGGGGAGCATCAGAAGGTGAGTATGTAAGTTTATTTTCTTATACAATGAGGGGCTGCAATGCATTACATTATTAGGGGGGCTGCAGTGCATTACATTATTAGGGGGGCTGCAGTGCATTACATTATTAGGGGGGCTGCAGTGCAGGGCATTTCATTATTTGGGAGGCTACAGCCATTACATTATTTGGAGGACTGCAGGGCATTTCTTTACTGGAGGAGGGCTGCATGGGGCATTGCATTACTGGGGGAGGCTGCTGGGCATTAAATTACCGGGGGCAGTGCTGGACATTACATTACTTGGGAAGGCTGTAACCAATGCATTTCCCACAATAGGCTTATACTCAACTCAATAAATTTTCCCAGATATTTGTGGTAAAATTAGGGGCCTCGGCTTATTCTCGAGTATATACGTTAATAGGTGGCCAGATAATTAAAACTGTGAAAAATCTGTTATATAATGGCAGACAATTTTAATTAACTAAATTAAATCATTTAAATCAAGGTTTCTGTGGGTATTTTTTTTTTGGTAGCCAGGGGTACACCAGCCATGAGGAGAGTTGAGACTCTTGCCGCAGGTAACACCACCTACAGGAAGATAGGGGGCAGCAGCAGGTGGGAGGTCATCTGCTACAGAGCCGGGCCTGACACTTAAAAATAATTTATTTTCAAGAGGGGGAACCATTCTACAATTCTCCTGGTTTACCCCTGCTAGTAGCAGCTACTATATCCCAATATCGGTACCCACTCCTCTTTAGGAAATTAGATTTAAAAAAAATCTACCATCAGGAACAAGGATTGTAAACCGAGCACACTTACATGCTGCTGTGTGCCCCTTTTAGCAGGATCTACTCTTCTATTGCGTTTGTTTTTACAAGGGGGGGGGGGTAACAACAATAATGCGAATACACCTAATGGGCTTCTGGACCCTCAGACTCATTTGTAAAAATTTTCAAGCCTGTTTTTGTAAAAACAAGTGCATAAGAAGTTAAAAGAAGAGCAGATCCTGCCAAAGGTGTTACAAATTTTGCAGATTTTACACCCTGTAGTAGCCAAAACTATTAGCCCATGTTCTGGCAAATCCCCCCATCATTTGTCCTTCATGAGGATTCACCACTGCAATAAAGCAGCCGCAGTGCATATAAAATAAATGGCCTTCACTGAGCTGCATCAAAACCTCTAGCAGAAGCATGGCAGTGCTGTAATTCAGATCAGATGAAAAACTGCAGGTTAAGTACAACCTGGACTCCATTGTCTCTACACCTTGTACAAACAGACAACACAATACAGCAGTGCAAAATCCTAATGCTGCAATTCTTCCTGATCTCATAACTTACCTTATATACTCGAGTATAAGCCTAGTTTTTCAGCACAAAATTTGTGCTCAAAAACCTTAACTCGGCTTATACTCGAGTCAACTAAAAAAATAAAGACAAAACTCACCTTTCTGACGTGACCCGTAGGTCCTCTTCTGTCTGAGACAGTCTGAGACAGAAGAGGACCTATGGGGGACGTCGGAAAGATGATTACAGTGTTATTTTTTTTTTCTACTACAGGGGATGGGCAGGCTGTATGCTACAGGGGATGGCAGACTATATACTGGGAGGCTGTAACCAATGCTTATACTCGGCTTATACTCGAGTCAATAGGTTTCCCCAGTTTTTTGTGTTGAAATTAGGGGTCTCGGCTTATACTCGGATCGGCTTATACTCGAGTATATACGGTACATCATGGAATTTTATGCAATTATGCCAACACTTTGCCACTTGTTTTTACAATGCTTTAATGGAATATTCAAATATCTCCTCACTAAAATCTGCAACTGTAACAAGAGTAATGTATTTCATCTTCAAAAGAAAGCATAAAATCTGGCAGAAGTCGAATAATCTGCATTTACTTAATTACTAGATCATCAGAATATTTCTGCAAGGCAATTAGATGTGCAGTGATTAATATCCATTTATCATCAGTATGAAGTATAAGACGCCCGAGTCCAGCAGAATAAACAACGGTGTCTACATTAGTCACTGAACATTTGCATTGGGATTATTGGCTATTATTTTATATTACTGAAAAATGACTTGCTTACAATTTACATGCGATATTGTCATTAAAAAACACTACTGACATGTATCATAGTATATAATCACAGAATATAAGGTTGGAAAAAGGCGCGGGTCCGTCAAGTCAAACCTAGAAGATTAAACAAATGTTTTTGCCCATAACCTGTGATATATTTTCTCTCCAGAGAGTTCCATAGTCTCACTGCTCTTTGGGTAAAGAATCCCGGTCTATGGCCATGGTAGAATCATCTCTCCTCTAGGCGTAGAGCAGTGATGGCGAACCTTTTGGAGACAGAGTGCCCAAGCTACAACCAAAACCCAATTATATGTTGCAAAGTGCCAACATGACAATTTAAGCAGTATCACAGGTTTTAATCGTATTGGCGTCCTGAGTTCACCAATACAATAGAAAGATGGAGAAATTTGGATTGTAGCTTCCCTCCAGGGTGCCCTGAAGAGGAAGGATCAGGGGACCCAGAGCAGGAGCTCCAATAACAATCCATCTCTATCCACACCTTCTTGCTCCTCCTTTAGTCTTGGCAGCCAAATAGCGCTGAGCATGGCACGTCCTGGGCTGTATTGGATCACAGTAGAAAACCTTGAGTCCTAGCTGGCAGACTCTGTGTTGGGGTGAAGGCCTGGGTGCCCACAAAAAGGGCTCAGAGTGCCACCTCTGGCACCCGTGCCATAGGTTCGCCATCACTGGCGTAGAGGATCCCCCCTGTCTATGTTGATGGTAGAATCACCTCTCCTCTAGGCGTAGAGGATGCCCCCTGTCTATGTTGATGGTAGAATCACCTCTCCTCTAGGCGTAGAGGATCCCCCTGTCTATGGCGATGGTAGAACCCCCTCTCCTCTAGGCGTAGAGGATCCCCCCTGTCTATGTTGATGGTAGAATCACCTCTCCTCTAGGTGTAGAGGATGCCTCCTGTCTATGTTGATGGTAGAATCACCTCTCCTCTAGGCGTAGAGGATCCCCCTGTCTATGGCGATGGTAGAACCCCCTCTCCTCTAGGCGTAGAGGATCCCCCCTGTCTATGTTGATGGTAGAATCACCTCTCCTCTAGGCGTAGAGGATGCCCCCTTGTCCTGGTCACAGGCCTAGGTATAAAAAGATCTTTGGAGAGACCCTTGTACTGCCCGTTCAGGTATTTGTACATTGTAATGAGGTCTCCCCTCAGTCGTCTTTTTTCTAAACTGATTAATCCCAAATTTTGTAATCTGTCAGTGTATTCTAGTCCCCCCATTCCTCTAATAACAATATTCCATGTGTGGTCTGCCCAGGGATTTGTATAAGTGCAAAACTATTTCTTTATCATGAGAATCTGTTCCTCTCTTGATATATCCCATAATTGTATTTGCTTTAGCAGCAGCCGCCTGCCTCTGGTCACTAAAATTAAGTTTACCATCCACCAATACCCCCAAGTTCTTTTCAGCTCCAGTTTTACCAAGTAGTTGACTTATTAGAACATAGTTGTACTTTTTGTTTCCATGGCCAAAGTGCATAACTTTACATTTAAACTTAAGCCATTTAATTAAATGTGCAATTAAACTTTTCTCCAACCAAACCCTCCAGTTTCCACAAATCCCTCTGTAATACAGGCAGTCCCCGGGTTACGTACAAGATGGGGTCCGGAGGTTTGTTCTTAAGTTGAATTTGTATGTAAGTTGAAACTGTATATTTTATAATTGTAGATCCAGACAAAAAAAAAATTGGCCACAGTGACAATTGGAGTTTAAACATTTTTTGCAGTAATGGGACCAAGGATTATCAATAAAGCTTCATTACAGACACCTTACAGCTGATTATTGCCATCTGGCACTATAGTAAAGCATTCTGAGAGCTTCAACAGAGGTCAGAGGGGTCTGTCTGTAACTATGGGTTGTCTGTAAGTCGGGTGTCCTTAAGTAGAGGACCGCCTGTACTATACTATTGGCCTTGGTATTAATTACTTTACAAAGTTTGGCATCATCTGCAAACAATGAAACTCTACTGTGTAAACCCTCTGTCGTCATTAATTAAAATATTAAAAAGAAGGGGTCCCAATACGGACCCCTTTGGCAATCCACTGGTAACATCAGCCCAATCTGACAATGCTCCAAATACATAGATTTCCCCTAGTCCCAGCAGTCTCAATTTATGTAACTACCTTTTAAGCAGCACTTTATCAAAAGCCTTGGAGAAGTCCAGATACTCAACATCCACAGCCTCCCCTAAGTCCAGTCTAGAACTTAACTCATACTTAAAGCCAATCAGATTAGTTTGACAGGACCTGTTCTTCATGCTGATACTGGGTTATAAGGTTATGTACAGTAAGATGCAGGATAGCATATCTTAAATATTTTCCCCACAACCAATGTTAGACTCACAGGTCTGTAGTTTCCAGCATCGCTTTTTGATTTTTTGTTATCATTTGCTATGCGCCAGTCCTGTGGAACAGAACCAGTTCTTAATGAGTCTTTAAATATTAAAAATAATGGTCTGTCTATTACAGTACGTAATTCATGCAGAAACCAGTTGTGTAAGCCATCTGTGTCCAGGGATTTGTCTATTTTAGTGGTTTTGAAGCAGCGCCGAACTTCGTCCTGGGTAAAACTGTTGACGTTCAAAAGAGAATATACATCATTCCTCATGATGTCTTCAACCATGGGATTTTCCTGGATAAAGACAGTTGAAAAGGATTCAATAGATTGGCCCTTTCTTCACCTCCCTCCACCATGAACCCCAGGTTATTCCTCAGAGGACCCATAACCAGGTCACTTTCACAAGGTCAGTATTTGTAATCCAAAACCCAGAAGAGATGCAGATCTTTCTTCATGAATAGAAGCTTAAATTGAACCTGTAAGTATATATGTATGAAAAAAAACTTTTACAGAACATGTTTTTAAGGCCCAGTGTGATATAAACTGGATCTATAAAATCACAGAGGCAGACAGTGTAGCACTGAAGTCAAGCTGGCTTAAAACACCGCCACCCCTTGTGATTGACATCATGCGCCAGCCTACAGAAGAGTCTTATAGTGATGTTCCTGGATGTAGACATGTCATTCACAGCAAAAAGAGCATTCTGAGGCATGGAGAGCTTGACTTCAGTGCCGAGTTCTGTGACTTGATACAACCAATTTACATCTCACATTAAAGGGGTTATCCGGGTTTAAAAAATTTCTTATGGCCGGGCTGGGGAGGGCTATTTAAACATAATAAACATGTACTTACCTCCTCCGGTGCTGCCGATGTCCCGCGCCGCGGCCGGTCTTCTCTGTGCGCCGGTTTCATTACAAGTGCGCACAGAGAGCTTCCGGCCAGCCGGATGCTCCCATGCGCACCATCTCCCAGCGCTTACAACGCTGAGAGATAGGGCGGATGGGAGGAGCCGTCCACATCGCGGACCGGAAGTTCCCTGTGTGCGGCTTCCATGCGCGGGACATCAGCGGCGCCGGGCGAGGTAAGTACACATTTATTATGTTTAACTAGCCCTCCCCAGCCCGGCCATAAGAAATTTATTAAACCCAGATAACCCCTTTAAAGTTGATTTTCTGGATGATGCCGCCATATTGGGCCATGAAAGAAACTGATCTGGAAGATGTTCATCTACTTGACAATGGTAGTAGTTTATTAGGACGATTTGCGCCCACAGGTTCCCTTTAACGTTCTAGAAGGTAGATTAGCCATGGATCTCATGACCCATCTTTCTCCAGCCATTTTATGGACAGGAATGGCAGCTCATGAGGTAAAAAGTATTTCTGAACCTGGGGCTTTCCTTTACTTTTCAAGAGAAAGGTGCACAATTTTTAATACAATGTGCTTCCAGCCTGAAGTCCTGCCACATTATTTGTACACATTGGTAATGCATTGTGGTGATATACGGATTCCACTTATACAATAGTTTTACTAATAGGAACATTGAATTTTGGATACAATTAGGTTTGTGGTATGTTTCCCCAAGGACAATTTAACTGTACAATGCACTTAGCATTAAAGTGAAAACATAATTGGCTATGATGGCTATAATGAGTTTGCAAAGTTTATTAACCCCTTCATGACCAAGGGTCATTGATGCCTGAATGTCCGAGTAAATTTTTGCAGTTCTGTTATGTGCTTCTTTAATGCTATCCCGACCACCCATCCGCGGGTCTCGAGTCTAAAGACCCTAACCCTAGGGAGAAGGGAGACTGTTTACTACCGTGTGTTCCTTCTCCAATCCTCACAGCATCGCCGCCGGCAATACAGACACGTTGGTCACGTGACCGTCGGGTCTGTAGGGGGTTAATCAGATTTTGGATCAGTGCGGGATGGATGTGATCAGACCCAGCAGCTCTGCCCTCACAGGGGGTCATTTCCCCCCATAACTGGGGCTCTTACAGATGTACCAGTTACAGGTGAAAAATAGAAGTTAAAGGGGTATTCTGGGAATATGAACGTCTGATACAAAAAGCCATAATGCTATTAATAAATTAATATAGCAAAACTCATTGTCATTAGTCACAAAATGGAGCTTAAATAGTTTGATTTTATGATTCACAAAATGTTATGGAGTTTATAAAGTAGGCAGATACTACAACTCCCATGATCCTATAGTACTCAGTAACTCCTCCTCCCTCTTATGTTCTGCTTCCAGTGATGATATAACAGACGGTCCTGCTCTGTTACCATAGTAATGATGTATAACTGCCATCACTGCACATTACCTCGCGAAGGTGACTTCTCACCACAACACTGGCCATACTGGATGTATTGCAACCAATTGACAACAGCCAAACGTAGTGGTGATCACATGACTGGCCCAGGCAGGTGCAGGACATGTGATGTAAACATGTGACTTCTGTCCTGTGTCTGCTCTACGCAGAGAAAATCAACAGACGGATTAAAGGGCCAGTAGCATTTCAATTCTTCATTACAGTCTATGTCATCAGCATTTTCTTCTAAGGGGAGCAAACTTTTAAATAACAACTAATTAAATATTAGCTTATATTTTAAGGACCCATTTGTATATGAATTATGCTGATTCCAGGAATACCCCTTTTAGAAAAAAATGTGAAAAGAAAAAAAGAAATGTCCCCCAGGGGACATTGGGGGACAAGCCCCATAGCAGCCAAAGCGCATACATGTTTTAAATACATGTGCCACTCTAAAGACGTTCTTTTCAGTGCAAAGTCGGCCAGAAAACTGGCGCAGCCAGAATAATAGATCTGGCCCAATGTGTAATATATTGTCATATACAGCCGCTCTCCCTCTGAAAGCAGGAAAAGAAATGCAGGTCAAAAGGCAAACAAAAAAATTGCAACTCTTCTGTATTTTGGACCTACTCCTTATTTTTGAACAGACGAATGCAGTGTGGGTGATATCCCTGCCACAGTCAGAGAAAAAACAACTTGCCCTGTCAAAATTATCATTAAAATGGGAAATACTGCATCACTTTAGTGAAAATATCACAGACCTGTCGATGCGTGGGGTAAGTGCACAAACATGTCATTCTGATATTTTCAGCTGTCTGGAAGCTTCCTGACCCCGCTGCCTGGAACATGTATTAGGTTGCAGCAGGTGTCTGATGCTTCCATCTTAGGGATAGAGTACAGTTTGTTTCAATACACAACTGCATATATGTAAGTCATGTAGAAACTGGGTTGTAGTTTAAATATATTAATAAGCATTTTCATCATAGAAGATTAATGGTTGTCTGAGGAATATGACCGTTTATTAACTTCACTGCAAGTTACAGCAGAATAACTTATTAAAGGGGTTGGAGGAGGCAGTACAAATGTTCTTGCTATGCCCCTCCAACCACTTCTATGGGAGCGGATATGACGGAGGAGGAATGCAAACAGTAATGACTGCACACGTCCATACGCTGGAAGGCAGCAGGACACAGGACATCACAGGAAGTCCTGAGTGCTGCTGCTCAGAGGTCACGTCCTGGCAGCTTTACACTAACTTTACCAGGGTAATTATTATATAGGTGACCCCATGGTCTTGTACTTACCCTGGTAAAGTTTTGTAGTAATGGCAATAAAATGCCAGCATTATATCAACATTTACAAACATTACTTTCTATTGGTATTCCCCCGCTTCCCTACAATTAACAGATCAGTAGAGTCCAGCATTTAACACCCCTGACAATCATCTGCCACAGCCGGTAGCTCTGTACAAATATGGACATATATGGGAAACAATAAACATAAGAAAGGATACAATACAAAAGTAACAACAGGATATGGGAAAGCAACCAGGACACATGAATGATGCACAGAGGGGATAAAGAGAGAGGAAGAGGCACGAGGAGCAGATCGCTAAGGGAGGCCAAACCTCCACCCAGGACCTAGAGTCTGACAAACTTCGAAAATCAATCCAAGGAAACCAAATCAGAGTGTAGTTGGAAATTTGGAGATCTGCCAAACGCTTAATGGTTCTCATCTCCTCCTCCCTTAATATGGTTCATTGCCTCAAACCATGGGGCCCCAGTAGGATAAGTAGAGGATTTCCATGGTCTGTCCATCTGCCAGATTATCACCAATGTCGCAGGAATCCTTTTTTGATTGAGGAGATTAGACGTTTTCAGACTACAGATTTTTTCCACTGATCCAATGCTGTCAGTGAACGCAAACAGAACAGGTTGCAAATTGACCACTGATTAGTGAAAAAAACTGAAGTGTGAAAAAGCCCATTAAAACAAATGGTTCAGTAGGGCATCAGTAAAAAAAAATAAAAAAAAAAAATAAAAAAAAAAAAATCACTGAAATTTTATTCTCATCCTTCCCCCTTTCCCTCTTGTGTTCTACCTCCTGTGTTTATCTTCCCATTCCCTCAACCCCGTCCTTCGCAATCTTTTGATTGTCTATTGTATCTAATGTGTATTCTTTTATTGCATTCAACGTGCATAGATTCTATTTTTTACACCTTTGTTATCTATAGTGGGGGATTGCCTCATATCAGTGTTGGATCTTTGACTTGCCTATTGCAGAGGTCTCCCCTATTCGGTTTGCTTTAATTGCTGATTGCAATATAATGTTTACTTTCCATTACAAATTGTAGTAATAGTTTAATTGAAAGTGCCTTTACGATTACGATTCTTTGCAATTACCTGCATTTCTGCCATTGTCATAAATAAAGTTTATTGAACAGAATAAAACACTGAAGCCACAACAAGAAAACCAATCGTATGTGTCTTTAAGCCAAAATGGGTTCAGTGAAAAATCACTGATGTGAAAAAAACGCCAATCCAACCTAAAAAGTAAGTTTCGTAGTTCACACCAATTGCTGTATTCCCATTACAGGCAGTCCCTGGTTTACGTACAAGATAGTGTCCGGAGGTTTGTTCTTAAGTTGAATTTGTATGTAAGTCGAAACTGTATATTTTATAATTGTAGACCGAGACAAAAAAATTTTTGGCCCCAGTGACAATTTGAGTTTAAACATTTTTTGCTGTAATGGGACCAAGGATTATCAATAAAGCTTCATTACAGACACCTACATCATTGCAATCTGGGACTATAGTAAACCATTCAGCAAGCTTCACCAGAGGTCAGAGGGGTCTGTCTGTAACTATGGGTTGCCTGTAAGTCGGGTGTCCTTAAGTAGGGGACCACCTGTATTGTCAGTCAGTGCTTCTACAATATCGTCTATGGCGCTTCTGTAGAAAGTAAACTTACAAAAGCAGAATTTTACTTTTGTCTATGTGCTACTAGAGGAAAAATAATAATAATATTTCACTATATACAAAGAGGTAACAAAATATCCTGACAGATTACGTAAGCTGTAAGGGTGCAGTACTTCACCAATGGGAGCCCAACAACCTGATATCCACCAATCAGCTGTCTGGACAACTTTCAAGCACTTTGAAAGTCAGCAAGTTGAAGGACATTCAGTTACACCCAGTTCTAATTTACAAAAAAGTCTCAAGACCATTCAGACATTTTTGGTTTTAAAGAACCTGAGAACATGTGAATATCCTGTGTGACATCCCTAAAATTAACAAGCAAAACAAGATGATACTGTACATAATGTATGGTGCCAGAATTTCCACTAATTGGCAAATTAGAAGAAAGACAAGTATTTTTCGGACTATAAGGCGCACCGGAGTATAAGGCGCACCATCAATAAATGCCTGCTAAACCGTCTAGGTTCATATATAAGTATAAGGCGCACCTGATTATAAGGATGAATGACCAGCAGGTGGAAGACATGCGCACAGTTCAAGGCAGCTGTTGTCTGTAAGTACGGTTCATATATAAGGCGCACTGGACTATAAAGGCGCACCTTTGATTTATGAGAAAATCAAAGGATTTTTAGTGCCCCTTATAGTGTGAAAAATACAGTACATGTTATCTACATATTATTATTCTATAAAGCACTGCCTCTAAAAGCCCTGCATTTTCCCTTGTACCATAGACATTTTCCTATGATTGGAAAGATGAGTGATTTTATTGGCATGACCTCTTTGTCCAAGTGAGAGGTCATTCCAAAAATGTATGTCTTTTTCTATTATAATAATCACACAGAGAAAATATTGAGCAACTTAATCCCAGTGGATTGAACAGGGCCATTTCTAATCCAGCTTCATGCATGATGCGTTTCCCATCATCCCTCTTCAAGACTGACAGCTGTATCATCAGCATAAAAACATACATTAACAGATCAGACTGTCAGAATGCCTATAAAAGATATTGATAAATGACAAAATTCATTGTGAAATATTTAATATGAAGGTTTATTTATACAGAAGGCAGTATTCATCCATTACATGCCTTCTATTTCACTGTATACAGCATTTAATAATAATAATAATTCCTTTATTTATATAGTGCACACAGATTACTCAGCACTACACAGGGCTTGCCAAACCAGTCCCTGTCCCCAATGGGGCTCACAATCTAATTTACATGTTTCACACTTTATATTCATTGCCTAAATGCTAAGGTCGTGTTCACATCCCTTATCATTTCAGTTGTTCTATTACCGGAACCAAAGAACTAAAATCCCTTTGGGCACGGATTCCTAATATTAGGGACACAAAGGCACTGCAGTTTCAAAAGTGTCACAATAAGGCTGAAAATACTCTAACACACTTCATGAATCAAAAATGGACCATGTGGTAGCCAGATTTCACAGACCGAACACTGCTCCGGGAATGGGACTCCAAGCACAATACAGCTCCAAGCACAATATAGGCAGTCCCCGGGTTACATGCAAGATAGGGTCTGGAGGTTTGTTCTTAAGTTGAATTTGTATGTAAGTCGAAACTGCATATTTTATAATTGTAGATCCAGACAAGAAAAATGTTGGCCCCAGTGACAATTGGAGTTTAAACATTTTTTGCTGTAATGGGACCAAGGATTATCAATAAAGCTTCATTACAGACATTTTACAACTGATTATTGCAGCCTGGGACTATAGTAAAGCATTCAGAAAGCTTCACCAGAGGTCAGAGGGGTCTGTCTGTAACTATGGATTGTCTGTAAGTCAGGTGTCCTTAAGGTGGTATTATTCCATGGGGAGGAACAGACTCCATGTATCATAACTATGATGCTTGAAGTCCAGTCCTGACAGAAGTGTTTAGTCACAGGGTCTGTGATTCGCATGCCTGTTCTTAGGTGCCTATTTTTCAATAGGTCCTGCATTTAGACATTTTATGGCCTATTCTCTGGATATTTCATAAACATCTGTAAGTCCCAAACAAGGGACCTACTTCTGAATGACAGGAGTTAAAAAGTACAGGTCAATAGCTAATAAGCGAAGAGTGACAGGTCCTGTCAAAATACATAACTGAAGATGCTCTGTATATTATTATCAGGCTGCCTGAATACTACAAGACAGGGTATAGGATTGGCACTGACATAAGCATAGAATAGCAAGGTTATTTATGGAGACAAGATGACTGATTTTTGCAGCTGGAATATTTAAGCCACCAATGACACCGCAATAACCCATATCCAGTACCTACAGTTTGACAACAATCTAGCTAAGATGGCCACATCGAGCATACGTCTCAAGGTCAGTGGGAGAGTAACCACTATGTAATGACGGTGCTGAAGAAGTCTAGGTTGTTTTTTTTTTAAGACTTTTGATCTTGAAAAAAAATCGCTCAGCAGTCTGACCCTCAAATCATCTTTGCTGTATGCAGAAAACATGCATATATAACTTCACTGTGATAAAGGGGTATAGTGGATGTGAGATGGAGTGATATATGGAAGTAAACAGAGCGTGTACGCATGATGAAAGTGTAATGAGTGTTGTTTCTGCCTGGAAAACCTCTAATTACATTAGACAGAAACACCAGAGCCAGATGCACTGCACTATCATCCGCAGCAGTGTCTGCTGCATCCAACATACAACATGGAGAAGATCTGCATCATCCCATAAGCATATCGTATCAGCTGGAGACACAATAGAAGTAACAAGGATGATAATACACTGCATAATTTACTACTAATAAGGCAGTGTTAACACCTGGCACTATGCATTCAGTTTTAAAAACAGGGACAACAAAACAGAAATCAACAATAACAATGGCCAATAAACCTCAGTTATGTTCACATGACATGGACACCACCAAAAGTGATGCACTGACTTCTACTAGGAGCAATTGGACTCAAGTCATCTTAAATGTATTGGCAAAACAACAAAGTATGTAGTCCTACTATTTTTTTCAGAAACTGATATTTTGTACATAAAGGTTCACAGACAATTACAGCTTTATAGACAAATATTAGAATAATCCCATAAAATGTTAACATGACACAAACAAAAATACTTATGACCTCTCGTCTCAAATGCAATGTTGGATTGTGTGTTACATGGACCAAGCAGATGAAATGGTTGTGATGCCTACTCTCTACTCGAACTCCAAGCCTGGCAGCCTTATACTCTGGTTGACCAGCCCGTCCATACCCACATGTGATAAAAACATTGAGGCAAAGTGTAGACTGCCAACAGTGAACCAGCTACGGAGGAATTGTTATCCTTATCCCATTCTGGAAAAAGCGAAGTGACCTTCCGACATTCCTCTGTGTGTTGCTTGTAGAAGGTGGTGCCTGTGCCTTCCAGAACGGGACGACACCTCATGGGTCTTCACTTTACCGCCAAGTCCGCCAACACTGTTGCACGGTTGTTTTATTTTTTTTAAGAAACAAGTTAATAAACTCCAAAGGTGAAGACATAGTAAATTTGTGGAAGATGCTAATATGTTAAAAAATGATTACGGTACAGCTAAAAGCATTGTAATACTACATCAGTCCCCTGGATGGCAGTTCCTCCCTACATACATTTGTGGTATTGGAGAATGATTTATTAAAACCATAACATGAACTAATTTTAGGAGAGACAATAAAAGTTTGCAAAGCTCTTTAATTATGTTAAAGTTATTGTGTATTATGAGCAGGGTCATACTAGTTCAGGTATGGAGTTTGGGTGCGTGACCTGGACGTATTGCCGGATGAGCAGCTGAACAGCCAATCAAGGAAATTGACCCCCCTGATAGTAGCCATGGCCATAGGTTGAACGGCTGAACCCGAACTAAAACTACAGGTCTGCTTATCTCTAGTCAGGACCCCACAGGACATCTATTCTGCTTATAGGTGTATAATAGGTAGTAAATTTCCTTCTGATTGGTTGGTGAAACAGCTTTTGGCCAGGGTACAGGCTGTTTTTCTGTTAAGTCTGAACAGTTCTTTCACCTCCCTGATTGTAAATAATAGGAAACAGGTTTTATAGGCAAAAGTAACAGCATCTGGCCGACCAACTACATCCGCCTGCAACGTTTTTACTTAAGAGTCACAAAACCCTAACCTTAACATTGTGTGTACACAGTGCGTAGCTGTAGCCAGAGCATGGCATACAGTGCGTAGCCGTAGCCAGAGCATGGCATACAGTGCGTAGCCGTAGCCAGAGCATGGCATACAGTGCGTAGCCGCAGACAGAGCATGCATAGAGCGTGCCGCAGCCGAGCTGGCATACAGTGCGTAGCCGTAGCCAGAGCATGGCATACAGTGCGTAGCCGCAGACAGAGCATGGCATACAGAGCGTAGCCGCAGCCGGAGCATGGCATACAGCGCGTAGCCGCAGACGGAGCATGGCATACAGCGCGTAGCCGCAGACGGAGCATGGCATACAGCGCGTAGCCGCAGACGAGCATGGCATACAGCGCGTAGCGCAGACAGGAGCATGGCATACAGCGGTAGCCGCAGACGGAGCATGGCATACAGCGCGTAGCCGCAGACGAGCTTGGCATACAGCGCGTAGCCGCAGACGAGCATGGCATACAGCGCGTAGCCCGCAGACGAGCATGGCATACAGCGCGTAGCCGCAGACGGAGCATGGCATACAGCGCGTAGCCGCAGACGGAGCATGGCATACAGCGCGTAGCCGCAGACGGAGCATGGCATACAGCGCGTAGCCGCAGACGGAGCATGGCATACAGCGCGTAGCCGCAGACGGAGCATGCATACAGCGCGTAGCCGCAGACGGAGCATGGCATACAGCGCGTAGCCAGACGGAGCATGGCATACAGCGCGTTAGCCGAGACGAGCATGGCATACAGCGCGTAGCCGCAGACGGAGCATGGCATACAGCGCGTTAGCCGCAGAACGGAGCATGGCATTACAGCGCGTAGCGCGGACGCGAGCATGGCGCATACAGCGCGTAGCCGCAGACGGAGCATGGCATACAGCGCGTAGCCGCAGACGGAGCATGGCATACAGCGCGTAGCTGTAGACAGACAGAACATAAAGGAAACAGTATAGCCGTAGACAGAACATACAGTATGCAGTATAGCTGTAGACAGACAGATCATTCATATATACCTATATCTCATCAGTTATGATATAGGAAGGGGAGGCACACATCATGTAAAATACAAAGGTAGTTACAACAAGCTTAGCCGCCAGCGTCAATGTGGACAGTCTCACAGAAAATAGGGCACTGCTTCATAAATGGTTAAAACGCTTCTTATATGTTGTAACTACAAGCTCAAACTGACAAGCATCTTGTGGGTAACACAAACAGAAAAACCTCAATATTCTTCCTAGTAAAATACTGGAGCAGGTCTGCAAACCAATGGACCCCAATGAAGCCCTCTGGGTATCCCTTGTAGCAGTCATGACGGAGACCTGGCACTTGCAGTACTGCTCCTGTGCCGGGTACATTGCTGTATATGTCATTTCTGTGTATTCCACCTTCATAGATGATGTGCAGAATGTGGGACATATGTGACACATACTGAACCCCTAAGCTGATCTGCACCCCCACATGCTGTGATACATGATGCTGCAGGATTATATTGGGGTTTTTGTTGGAGTAAATATTGATGATGTAACATACAAGGAAACAGTGGATGCACACACAGACAAAACTCAGTGCTGTGATGGTACAACCTGCATGCCAGGGATGAGAGCTGGCATCTCTGATGATAAACACATACATTGAGGGAAGCCTATACCCATCCGGCATGTGGAGGGTGCTGCTGACGTCACTGCCTGGCTGATGAGACCCGTCACCTTGTGAGTGTGCAAGCACAACAACAACAACAAGGACATGCACGCCCTGCACAGCCAGGCTGCACTCACTCACCCGTAGAATCTGCAGCTGGGATGTCAGAGCGCTGGGACGTGTGCTGAGTCAGCATGCTGCAGGGCTCCTGCTACTCCAGCCACACCGCGGACAGGCTTCTAGGAAAGGCGGCTGTGCACTGGGGAGGGCTCGGGCGCATAGCATCCATAGGGGCTGCAGGGAGCACCGCGCCTCACTGCCCCAGCCTCCTCCTCAGGCATAGTCCCACAGCAGCCCTGGCCATTGTGACAGCTACGAGATGGATAGGACGGTCACGTGATCGGAGAGGCGGGGCTTCCTCCTAATGCAGCTCCATAGTAGTAGAGAGAGAGGGGGACCGAGGATTGCATAGAGGGGGCGCTGGGGGGAGTTATAGTCCTTAGACTTTGTACAGCACCAGTGTGAGTTATCATTAAATAGGGAAAGGGATTAGAGAGTGACGTGGCCAAAATATAAACTTCATTCAGGGCAGGGCCAGTTCTAGACAAAGTGGGGCCCTGGGCAAAGCTAAAAGTGGGGCCCCAAAATAAAACTATTTTATGACCAGTCACAGTCAGTAAGAGGCTCCATTTAGTATGGTAAAACAAACGATAATGTGGGAGAATTTTATAGGAGATAAACAGATGATAGGGAGATTGATGGGCGGCACAGTGGCTCAGTGGTTAGCACTACAGCCAGAAAATATTTTAAAAAACTATCATAAAATAAAAGGCAATAAGAGAGAGAGTGTGTTCTTAGATAGTTCTGGATAAGAGAGGGTTAAAAACATAAATATTAGTTGTTAGCATCCCTTATCACAATGCAGTAACATATAAAGTGAATATTTCCATTATATGTGAGGTGCAGCGGCTCCTATGTGCAGCAAATTCTCCCTGTAGCCTGATGGCTAAGAATCTGGAGGGGGTTACAATTCAGGGGGCTGTATCTCTGGCTCTGTGACACATAGAACCTCACTTCTTTTTTCCTACGAAAGAAGAGAGTCTCCTCTTTTATATGAATCTAAATTCATTTTTCATGTTTTTCTGAGTGTCAGGAAAACTGAGATATTAACTGTTAAATGGCACCTGAAATTCTCACTTTAAACCTGAATATCTCTGGATCCCTGGCACCTAGAAACAAAATTCAAGATTCATTTGAAAGAAGAGATTCTTGCCTTTCAGGGGGCCCTGAATTGCCCACTTTGCCTACCCATAGCGCCGGCCCTGATTCAGGGGCATAACTAGAGAGGGGTGTAGAGAGTGTGGTCGCAGGTCACCGGGTCCAGGTGACTTAGGGGGACCCATAAAGTGTCAAATTCCCATATGAGAAGACTAGTACTATAATCAATACATTATAGTCAGGGGCCTGAGAGAAAGGGGGACAAAAAGTCCTGCCCCTTGTCCCACCCACAGCATAGTATAATTTTGACCTACCCTCCCTCATATTGTGGTCCCCTGTCCTTCAGCCTCCTCCTGTCCTCCAGCCTCCTCCTGTAGCCTCCAGCCTCTTCCTGTAGCTTCCTGTCCTCCAGCTTCCTCCTGTGGCCTCCTGTCCTCCATCCTCTTCCTGTAGCTTCCTTTCCTCCAACCTCCTCCTGTGGCCTCCTTTCCTCCAGCCTCTTCCTGTAGCTTCCTGTCCTCCAGCTTCCTCCTGTGGTCTCCTGTCCTT
Source organism: Engystomops pustulosus (assembly GCA_019512145.1). Taxonomy (NCBI): domain Eukaryota; kingdom Metazoa; phylum Chordata; class Amphibia; order Anura; family Leptodactylidae; genus Engystomops; species Engystomops pustulosus. The sequence continues at coordinate 41,960,973 of CM033650.1, forward strand.
CAGACTTCTCCTGTGGCTTCCTGATCTCCATCCTCCTCTTACTGTGGCCCCCATGTCCTCTAGCCTCCTCCTGTGGCCTCCTTGCCTCCAGCCTTCTCCTGTAGCTTCCTGTCCTCCATCCTCCTCCTGTAGCTTCCGGTCCACAAACCTCCTCCTGTGGCCCCCTGTCCTTCAGACTCCTCCTGTTCTCCAGCATCCTCCTGTGGCCTCCTTCCCTCCAGCCTTCTGTTGTAGCTTCCTATCCTCCAGCTATCTCCTGTCCTCCGGCCTCTTCCTGTGACCCCCTGTCCTCCGGCCTCTTCCTGTGTCCTCCTGTCCTCCAGCCGCCTCCTGTGTCCCCTGTTCTCCATCCTCCGCTTACTGTGGCCCCCTGTCCTCCAGCCTCCTCCTGTAGCCTCCTGTCCTCCAGCTATATAGTTGGGGAATGTATATAAACTGTGTGTGGGGGCATTTACAGAATATGAGAGGGCCTGTCTAAAAATATACCGGGGAGATTGTACATAAACTGAGGGGGCTGCATACAAAAAGACCAGGGGGCAGTATATAGACTTCTTACCTCCGATCGCCGCTCCCCCGAACATCATCGGGGGGCAGCGATCGGTTGCCATGGTAGCCTCGGGTCTTCGTTTGACCCGAGGATACATGGCTTCTGCACATGCATTACAATGAGCCTGTGGCTCATTGTAATGTATAGTGAGCAGAAATGCCATATACTGCGATACAGTAGTATTGCAGCATATGGCAGGAGCGATCAGACCATCTAGGGTTAATGTACCCTAGAGGGTCTAAGAAATAGTGGGGAAAAAAAGAAAAAAAAAAGTTTAAAAAATGTAAAAAATTAATAAAATATTAAAAGTTCAAATCACCCCCCTTTCCCTAGAACTGATATAAAATATAATAAATAGTAAAAGTCACAGACACATTAGGTATCGCCGCGTCCCAAAATGCCCGATCTATCAAAATATAAAAACGGTTATTGACGGCGGTGACCTCCGGAACGGCAAATGGCGCCCAAATGTCCAAAACGCGACTTTTACACCTTTTTAGATGACAAAAAATGTAATAAAAAATGATCAAAATGTCGCACAGTCCTCAAAACATTAGCAATGAGAACATCGGCTCATTTCACAAAAAATGACACCTCACACAGCTCCATGCGCCAAAGTATGAAAAAGTTATGCGCGTCAGAAGATGGCAAAAAATTTTTTTTCTTTTTTGTACACATTTGTTTAATTTTTGAAAATGTATTAAAACGCAATAAAACCTGTATAAATTTGGTATCACCGCGATCGTACCGAACCAAAGAATAAAGTAGAGGTGTTATTTGGAGCGCAGAGTGAAAGTCGTAAAAACTGAGCCCACAAGAACATGACGCACATGCAGTTTTTTTCAATTTTTCCACATTTGGAATTTTTTTGCGGCTTCCCACTACATGGCATGGAATAATAAATAACATCATGGGAAAGTAAAACTTGTTACGCACAAAATAAGCCCTCACACAGCTCTATACACGGAAAAATGAAAAAGTTATGGATTTTTGAAGATGGAGAGCGAGAAATTAGAGAAAATACCCTGTGTCCTTAAGGGGTTAAATTAAATTTAAATGCCCTGATGGGAATACCCCTTTAAGTAAATTAAATGCGTCTTGTGATTTGTTTTGCCTTTTATGTTAGTACTAACACAATGCATATACATTATTATTAATAATATTTATGGGTCTCTACCACAAAAGGCATGGTAGATTTCCTTTTTAGTTAGGGGTCGGTTGGACCTCTCGTTTTCGTGATCTGTGTGGGACTTAGCACTGAGACCTTCACTGATCAGCAAGTTAGGCCCTATCCCGTGGATAGGGCCTAACTTTGCTTCGTGGGAAAACCCCTTTAACTTTTATTCAATACCTTAATATCATTGATGCAAGAAGCATGAAAAGAAAACCTAAACTGCCATCAAAGGGCTATTTTGTACCCTTAAAGAGGACCTGTCACCCAGAAAGTGGGCCCGAGGAGCTGCTTACTATAGTAAGCAGCTCCTAGTGCTAAAACAAATGCAGCAGTGTTACAATGATATCGTTATCGGAAACCTCCAATAACGCTATCTAACACCGCTGCGGAGTACAATAGCTCTGAGAGCGGTCCGGTGTATTCATGAGGGGACGATCCGAGTCGCTGCCTCTACCCTGGACCGCCCTGTCCGCTCCTTAGCTCGGCGGTGACTGCCGCACGTTATGCTGCAGTCACCGCCCAAAATCCCGCCCACAATCCCGCCCCCTCATGGTCCGACGTTTCTATTGTACTCCGCAGCAGTGTTAGATAGCGTTATCGGAGGTTTCTGATCACACTATCATTGTAACACTGCTGCATTTGTTTTAGCACTGGGGGCTGCCCAATTCCTGGGTGACAGGGCCTCTTTAAGCAGCCTGTGGGATTTTGCTGGCTGTTAAGGGACAGTATCAAGACCTGTATCTAGTATCATAAAGCTTATCTGGGAACTACATGATTTCAAACATTTTGGAGTAAAAAGCATAGAAATCTTGACAAGACTCTGAGGCCATATTAACACAGTCTTATTGTGTTTTCATTGCGTTTATTGTAACTGTGATGTAAAAACAATGTTACCACAATGTAAACTCAAAGGGGCAAATTTACTTCCTCCAAAATTCCCCTCTGCTGACGCACGGTGTCTTGGATCTAATAAGACGCTTCAGCCTCTTAGTAGATCAAGATAAGATCTCCACCAGGTTTGACTTGTTTAGCTATAGTTTGCTTTGGGTGATATATAAGTAGTCCCTTCTTCCCACAAAATATGGAATCAAGTTCAGCACCATGATAGGACCATGATTCATGGACTGCACATGGTGTACCTCTAGCCTTCCTGCTATTTACTGAAAAATCCTGATTTATATTGTATAATGCTGTTTATTGCAGAATTTAGCCTCTCTGCCTTTATCATATCCTATTAGGCCGTGTTCACATGTTATGTTTTAACATTAGTGCACATTTGCACTAGAGTTCACAGAAAGTGCATTGTCAGACGATAATGCACTGAGCCGGAATTCACTAAGATGGTGCGCCCGATATCCTGCATGTGTCGCTTCCCCGCTCAGGTCTCCCGCAGTTCACCATCTTTTTAGTGGTGCATGCAAGTGCTTTGGCTTGCAACACAATTTGAAAGTTTAAAGCCACGCTCAGTCCGAATCAGCCAGCGCATGGATGCCAACGCCATGGTATTGTGACACAACGTGACGCCAGCGCAGCTGCACCAAAAACACATCGCGTCCGCCAAAATCCCAGCGCAGACACCTGTCAAATATCTGTCCAAGCCATGCAATGCCTGCAAACAGTCTGACAAAAGTGAACAGCTCGAACCTTAGCAGATAAGCCCCATTGTGTTTACACAAACATTACATAGTATTTACAGAAATACAATATTTATATCATGTAAAAGCAATGTGTAAGTGCTACCTCAGATAGGTCAGAAGAAATCACATAACTGATGTTTAGGGGCTCAGAGTTACACAACTTTGTGCAGGTATCCTAAGTAAACTATGCAGAAAGTACAGGCTAATCTTTATTTAAAGCTAGATAAATAAGGATCCAGAAAAGCAGCATAGCAAGGATTACCTAAGCTGCCTAAATACAACACATGTTTAGTAAGTGCTCCAGGGGGGATGTTTTCTAATAAAAAGCCTTTATGAAATACTGCAAGTTACAAAAGTTCTTCAAATCTTACTTATATAATAACAAATGTATTAAAGGGAACCTGTCACCAGGGACCTCATTTTTACTAAAGACAGGTTGCAGAAGCTTATTACACCTGCAGTGCAAATCTGCCTCTCTGCCTTTTCTAAGCATTTGCATTACAATACAATTGTGTGTTATAACTTACCGTGCACCCTGACAAAATCCTGGGGTAGTCACAGGGGATGGACTTTGGTTTGGATGCATTTAAAAAAGAACATGTGACTTGTCTGTGTTACTCACTCCTCAGAGCTTGGCCCCCACCTTTGTGTTGCTGTACAGCTTCACCTCCTGCTCCTTCTCAGAGGTCACAGCCTGGTCAGCCTGACATCAGTGGGGAAGGGACAAGCTGTACAGGATAACAAAGATGGAGGCAGCCTGCAGCTCAGACAAGTCACATGTTGTTTTTTGAAATGCATCCAAACCATATCCCAGCCTCTGTGACTACCCCAGGATTTTGTCATGATGCAAGAGTAAGTTATAACACACAATTATATTGTAATGCAAATGCTTAGAAAAGGCAGAGAGGCATTTTTGTCATTGGCTTTTACAATCTGTCTTTAGTGAAAATGAGGTCCTTAGTGTCAGGTTCCCTTTAAAGTTTCTCTCACTATAATACTCTCTATCCCCCTTTCAACTGTGCAGGATTCAGAGGTCTTTTTACCAGTTTTTCAGACATTATGCTTCAGGTGCATGCTATAATGTTACTATTTTATGCTTATGCTGGAAAGTTACCAGGCATTTAATCAATGTGGTTAGTAAAATATAAATATATTTGTGCAAGCCAACAGATGACAGAATCGCTTTCCTTAAGATGCAGAGCCCTTTAGTTCACTAGCTGACTCAGGGACTGGCCATTTGATGAAATGTCATCTACTGTGGTGTTGCTATGACTTAAATAATGTCATAAAATAAAAGGAGACTAGACAACCAGATTTGGATTACATATTCGGACTATGTAGTAATATTACCATACAAACTTAATTGAAAAGAAAAAAATCATCAAATAGCATGCTTTTACTAATGCCTGTGCCAAGATGTGCACATGGAGTTGCAACACCCCTGCCAATGCTCGGGGGGGGGGGGGGGGGGGGGGGGGGGGGACTTATCACCACATTGCCTGGTTTCTTTACTACTTTTTTTTTAGAAATATTTGTCCCATTTGAAACTTATTTATCCCAGTTGAGATGCATTTGTCCAGATTGTATAATATGTGTCCCAGAAGAGACTTATTGTCAGGATTCGGAATGCGTGGATCCCCTGGACCACCATGGGAGATGTTACTAGCTGACACCTATGTGTCTATGTGGCACCCGGCCTTCACCAGAGCCCGCCGCAAAGCGGGATGGACTTGCTGCGGCAGGGTACCACCAGGTCATTCCACAGGTGTGACTAGCCCGCGGCGGGAGCCGAGGTTGAGGTACCTTGGCGGAAGACAGACTCATCCTCAGGTCCAGACACAGGGTCAGGGCAGGCGGCAGAGATGCAACATCAAAGTCCAATCCGGGGTCAGCAATGGGAGGTCCAGTCAGATGAGAACGGGAACACAGGCACACGGGACACAGGCACGCAGGACACAGGAACTCAGGAGCAGGAACACATGGGAGCAGGAACGCAGGATACACAGAAACGCTGGAGACACAGAAACGCTGGAGACACATGAACGCAGGAATATCGCTGGGGAGCTTTTTTCTAAGGCTGTGAGACAGAAAGATCCGACAGGGTGTGATGGGAGAAACAGGTTTAAATAGCTTTCTGGGAAAATGGCCAGTGCCAAATAATGGTGCGCTGCCCCTATAAATTTCCTGACGCGGGCGCGGCCGCACCGTAGGACATGGGGATATGTGCGCACATGCACGCATGAGATTCAGGAGGATTCATGATAGTGGCACTGCGCCTGCGGGCAGCGAGGGGCACGGGTGAGGGAACCTGTCACCAGGGACCTCTTTTCATTACAGACAGGTTATAGAAGCCCATTACAGCTGCATTGCAAATCTCCCTTTGTGCCTTCTCTAAGCAGTTGCATAACAATATCATTGAGTTGTCCGCATTTTGAAATGCATCTAAACCGAAGCCTAACCCCTGGGACTATACAGAGGATTCTGTCAGCGTGCAAAGTGCATAGAGAAGGCATATTTGAACTGCAGCTATAATGGGCTTCTGTAACCTGTCTTTAGTGAAAATGAGGTCCCTGGTGACAAGTTCCCTTTAAGTCTTAAAAAGCAGTTAATGAAAACAGACAATGTAGTGATAGAACATACACATTTTACTAAAGTTAAGTTAAGGGCTTATTGCGAAAGGTTGCAGTTGTTATAGTGTCTTTGTCAGTGGCGTAACTAGGAGTGGCAGGGCCCCATAGCAGGCTTCGGCATGGGCCCCCCTTCCCACTTAAAAATTATACATATTTGTATACTCACACATGCAAGTTACAATCACACCTTTGTACACTTATGCACATATGCTCATATAGAGCATATACACATACATACAGTGACATTTACAAACACACAGCATATATACACACATACAGTATATGCAGACGCCATACATCGTATACACATACAACATATACACATCACAGATGCAGAATATATACATCACATATATGTTATACTGTATACATATTATGATGTACAAAGTGCAGCATAATATGGATATAATCATGCACATCCTCCACACTTTAGTGTGTCATGTTGGATGTTGGGGCCCCCTGACACTGTGGGCCCCATAGCGGTTGCTATGGCTGCTACCAATGTAGTTATGCCCGTGGTCTTTGTTGTCTTACATGAGAAGACCAGCACTATCAGCAATTTAGTCCATACAAAATGTATGTGTTAGATAAATCTATGCGACTTAGGCTACAATCATGTCCTATCTTTCTCCCGGCTACGGAGTGGTACAGTGCCGCACGTGTGAGACACCGTACCGCTCCCATAGGGCACCGTGCAGCCATTGCCATGTATGGGGGACATATATAGGCCATATATAAGTCGGCCGTATATACGTCGCCCATACCTTCGTGTGAATGTAGTCTTAGAGTGTAAGAAGGAGTGAAATATCACAACTGACAAAGGATTACTTTACCTTACATATGGCTTTTATCTTCATCCATAACAAACTGTGGTATCCATTGATCACAATACCACATCCATCATGTACAGATATACGTATAGTAGTTAAGCCTCTTAATCAGATTAGTAGGACATTTCGTTTGTCTTAGTGAGCCTACACACGTATCTTACAGAGTGGAACGCCGACAAACAAAATATACTACTAATGTGATTACACAAGAAAGAGACTTATTACTATTATCTGTATGATGATAGTATGATGATGTATGATGACCACATGATGGATGTGGTATTGTGATCATAGGATACCGCAGTTCGATACTACAATACCCTACACCCTCTATTTTACTTGGACAACGTACCTTCTCAAGCTCTCCCCAGGATGGCCACAAAATTACATTTGCATATCCTTACCGATGCGTGGTGTCTCATAACCCAATACTGAAAGAGGTCAGCACCCCCTTCTCGAGCAGTTCTCCTAGTGAAAGTATGGGAAGTCCAGAGCATGGAGTCCCTGATAGCCTCCGTGAATAAGCGGGTGGAACTCTTTACTAAGGTTTGGGAGACTGAGCCTCCTGAGGCATGCGCTAGACAGTTTCTTCTTTCCTCTTGTGTGGATGTCTCTTGTTCCCATGGTACTTTTAGGATATGTGTAGTAGTTATTTATGGCATGATATAATGCCTAGAGTTAATGTAAATCATATTCTGTTCTGTGATTTGTTTATGTCATGTTGATGTCTGTTATACGCTATTGTAGAAATGCAGTGGTGACATCAGCAGATTGTTGTCACTGTTGGCCCTTTCTTATGTAGAGATCATAGTATTGTGCATTATGTGATAAAATAAATTAAAAATGTGATCAATAAATAAACAGTTAAATAAAAAAAAAATAATCCTGTTGCGAGTTGTGAGATTTCCATGCACCGCAGTACTATTAGCAAATCGAAGCCTAATACAGTTTGCATTGGGGCATGTCAACTTTTTTACGTTACAAACTTTGTTTCTGTTATATGTAAAACTTCAGGAAAATTCAAGGCAGTGTAGGGTTTGATTCCAGAGGAAGACTGAGCCAATACAAGAGCTGCTATGATAGAAGGCCAAATTTCTATCCCAATCTAACCCTTAACATAACATTATCTGCCTCTATCCAGTTCATGCAAGCTGTATCTGTCTGAAACTGACACAGCAAACGCATTTAGTTTTTTTACCATGGCTGTATGTGGAGATAAAAATAGTGCCAATTTTTGAGAGGACTGCCAGCATGGGCTAGTTTTGACTGACAGGCACACGTTGCTTGTTCTCTAGGATCTGGGCTTCTAGGTGAGAAAACATCACTCAGTCTTTCTTTATGCAGGAGAGCTGGTACATCGCACATCTCTGTCTGTGCAGACAGTTCACCCAAGGATTGATGTTACACAAAGACATGAGATAGCACTAATACTGAATATATCCAAATCCACTATTGAAGATTCTGTCAAAAGACACTATAAGGTAAAATAATACAGACTATACAATATACTTTTGTTCTCTAAACATAGTTTGAAAATTCTAAATAATAATTTTATATAAGTCAAACTTTTTAAAACAATTTATTTGCTGTGTGTAAATTGAATATATATATATATATATATATATATATATATATATATATATATATATATACACATATATATACATATGTGTGTGTGTGTATATGTAAATATAAATATATATGCATCCTGGAGCAGTATGACATCTTATCACAATGTAGAGATATTGCATATGAGAATATTTATACTGTATATATCATTGCCAGATATTATATATATCTAGATATTCACTATTTACTATACTTTAATTGTGATGGTAATTTGTAAAATCCTATATTCAATTGCTATCAAATTCCAGCTGTTACTTATACCTATAACACATGTAGATATTTTAGACATGTTTATAGTCATTTAGTATGTACAGACACAGAGCTAGAGGAAAACCAGTAATACATCTTGATTAAGATTTAGATCAAGCAGTGATCCTAAAATATGTGAATAATTCCCAAATTACCTTGTGATCTATTATATTTCTTCCTTTTTTCTAGTATGGAAATTAATTCTGCACCCCCTTTAGACCAACGTGGGAACGTTCTACATTCATTGGTAAGTAAATAAAACAGCAGGACTGTGGACAGGATTGTTTTAGTGCAAATCATCCAAAAATAATCTATTAGGATAAGTCAAATATACCGTATAACTTCTGTTTGGTGGATCTAACCTTGTGCATGAACCACTGAAGCAACTTTATCCATTATCAATTTGTAATGTGACTTTCACATTGTCACTAGAAGGGATGTACAATAGAACTCAACTGTCTTTGTTTAAAGGAAACCTATAATGAACAATCTACCATCAGAAGTAGATTCCTCCTGGTTGCCTCTAATCTCTAATGTAATAATCCTGAGACCTAACCTAACTTGTGAAAGGACATCTACCACCAGGATCAAGGATTGTAAACCAAGCACATAGACATCCTGAAGCCCCTCAGGCTAGTTTGTATAATTTTTAAACCCTTATTTTTCTTAAAAACAAGGATATAGGAAGCTTAAAGAAGAGCAGATGCTACCAGAGATGCACACACCAGTATATTATGGCTCCTCCACCAACGATTACATCAATTAAAGCCTGACTTATTTTTCAGACTGCAAGATAGAGAAGTGTGATTCATTTCTCCACAGAACGTCTGTCCAGTGGCAGCATACTTTATACAACACTATCTGATACTTGGCACCATACATGGTGATGTAATACTTTTTTTTTAGCTGCTTGGCTATGAAAACCTGTGCCATGAAGCTTCCAACACAGTTTGTTATCGTAGTATCATAGTGGAATAAGTTCTTTGAATCCAATCTATAATCGAAGCGTGTTGATCCAGAGGAAGGCAAACATCCAACAAAGTTGTAATTAACCCACAACAGGGAAAAATTTCCTTCCCAACATCTCATCTAGGCCACTCCTGCACATGTACAAATTATCATTACAACATCCTGTGGAGTTCACTAGTCTCAGTAACAGTAAAGAACCTCTGGCTATGTTAAGGCCATTGGGGCACATTTACTTACCCAGCCACTGTAGTTCATCCAAAGTGCGTTATCCGACAATCATGCACTCTGCTGCAATTCACTAAGATATCCCGATATTCTGAAGGTGTTGCTTCCCCGCTCAGGTCCGCCGGAGTTCACCTTCTTCTCCCTGGTGTATGTAAGTGCATTGTCTTGTGACACAAATTGAAAGTTAAATCCCTCGCTCAGTCTGAATCCGACGGCCCGCCCTCTTTTTCTGTCGCATAAATGCCAATGTAGCTGCGCAACAATCCTATCGCGTGCACCACAATCCCCTCTTAAATACTTGTCAAAGCTGCGCAAATCCCGAAAATCGTGAACAGTCCAACGAAAGTGAGATCCGCGACACTTAGTAAATAAGCCCCATTGTGCTAATGTTAAAGGGCCTTTACGGCCAAAATCTATTTATGACCTTTCCATTACTGATGGGCAGAGTAGCAACTCCTGGAACTACTGCCGATTTCACATGCACAGAGCAGAAAGCAGACAGCTCCAGCCATAATGTACTGTAGCTGCAGTCCATGAAGTAAAGATATATAATTAATGGGTTTTCTGGCCAAAATCTATCTAATGACAGTAGAGGTTTGGAACACACAGTTTAAGGAATATCTAGAAAGCAAGCAATTTCACAAACAATTTCACAAAATATTTTAACTAGCACAGAGTGTGTGTGTATATATATATATATATGTGTGTGTATGTGTGCAAAAACATGAAACCTACCTGCCTACCTCTTCACCAATCTGTAATTTAATTATCCTGGAACTGAACCTAACTTGTTTAAAACTTTATTTTAGTAATATTAACTGCTGGGACGTGTACTAGCGTTAGATCCCAATGCCCCGCCAGGCTAGTACAAGCCCCTGTAGCCTCTGCAGATAATTTACATATTACTAAAAGTTTTTAACAAGTTACGTTTGGTTCCAGGATTATTAAATTACAGATTAGAGCAGAGACAGGAGAAATCTACCATCAGATCTAATTCCTATGGTAGATTCCTCATGGTAGGTTTTCTTTAACATTTATGTGCAATCATTTTATTGGATTTTGTTCATATGTTTTTAACAATACAACATTTAAGAATACAATAAAAATAACAAGTACAACGTACATGGTACATATACAGAATCAAGTAGGAATACAGATGATTTTCCCATGACCCATGATATATGCGCGATATTATGCAGACACACTTCTATTTTCCTTTAACATTTAAGAAAGATTTAACACACAGCCTGCAACAGCAGTAGTATGTATTGGTTTTCTTGAATTTATAAAAAGACACAAGTACTGTAGATCACCAAAATGTTTTGCAAAAGTCTTTTAATTCATGGCTCCAACTGTGTTAAAGAAGTTGTCCGAAAGTTAGAAAAAATAGTGATGTGGGGCCTGTATAAAACATGTCCTTGTCTCCTCGATCCGTCCTGGTGTCCTGTGCTGTGGTCCCTCCTTGCCGAGCCCCTGATGGGGCTCTGCTTACACAGCCTCTGACCCCTATACCACCCCTGTATCAGGTGCTGGGATATGGTGACGGTTGGATGTACCTGGCTGCCTTTCTGAGCAGAGTTTTCATGTCCCTGTAAACAAACAGGTGCACGGCACGAAGGGACTGTGGCATGGGATATCAAGAGGGAAGGAGGAGGTAAGTACATAGTTATTTATGCCTATATTTAACCTTGATTACTAATGGATTTATGAAATTCATCAAAATCCAGCATAATAAACCAGGGACACTTTCTCATTGAGCCAGGCACCATGGCTATGCTAATCTCCTTATATTTGTTATCCATGGACTTCTGAAATAAACTCTTATAATTATTCTAATGAGTCTGAAGGGCTTTGGTGGATGTTTCCAGAACCTTAGGGCTGTAGATTCACAGGCTGTTACAATGAGCAGAAAAGTTCTCTCATCCCCCTGCACTTCCTGCTGCTGCTAGATTACAAAGGCAGAGGTAGGAGGGAAAGAGACAGGATAAAGTACCTGCACACAAAATTCACTTAAGCTAAATATTTAAAGCTGCCTATCTATAGAGGGTATGAAAAGGTGCAAGTAAAAAAGTATACACAGCGCATTGGACAATCAATATTGCGTGGTACGAAAATAAGTGGTAGAAGCTGTAATAATAATATTAAGGTACTGAGTTTGCAGCGCCTCCAGTAGCCCGGATTGGATCCAAACCGGCTTGTTAAATCGTATGGGGATAGGGGAAAAAAACAGGATTCCAGGACGCGCTTCTCATTCAGGTAATTTATTTATTTCAACAACGCAGTGGAATGTGACATCAATAGTTCGGACTACGCGTTTCGGGTCCGATTGTACCCTTCCTCAGGTCCATACAGTTAACACAAGTATTCTGCCTGATCAGAGTGTGGTGGGTAGCGTCCGTCTGAGGTGTACATAGGAGACCATGCAGCTCTGCCGAGGTAGTAGGGAAATCAGTGCCAATCAGAAAGTCTGGTCGCAAGAAAGTAACCTCGCTGGCTTAGCTTGAGTGCCGGCAGACAGGTGCACAGCGCTCCCGTCTGCCGGCACTCAAGCTAAGCCAGCGAGGTTACTTTCTTGATCAGGCAGAATACTTGTGTTAACTGTATGGACCTGAGGAAGGGTACAATCGGACCCAAAACGCATAGTCTGAACTATTAATGTCACATTCCACTGCATTGTTGAAATAAATAAATTGCCTGAATGAGAAGCGCGTCTTGGAATCCTGTTTTTATCCCTTATCCCCATACTATCTATAGAGGGAACATGGCCAGGAGGAGAAGGGGGAGGGGTGAGTGCTCCCCACCCCTCCTCCCTCCATAGGCCGAAGAGTGGCCGCCCAACTCGATCATGGTGCAGTGACACACTGTGTGCTCACTGCAACGTGAACGGGAACCATAGACTTCTATTGTGGCCGTGACCTGGCTGCAATTGGTGCAGCCATATCACAGACACAATTCCGGCCATCTGTATGTACCCTTACTTGGGAAAATACGGGTTAGCTCTGGCAACTTCACAATGGATAAACTTATTCATGACCTTTATGAAAAGCTTGAGCTTTGACAAGGGAAGGTTACAAGGCAACAGGGGCAGCAAAAGTGCTCTTTTTTAGGTATTTTTTCTCATAAGAAAAACACACAGCTTGTGTCTGTTTTAAATGTGTTTTACAGCATGTCAAGTTAAGTGTATCTACCACAAGCATAGTGAAAAGTTGCAAGCATTAAATGGGAGGTCTCCCAAGACCGCAAGACCCAATAAAACTGTGGTTGAGCCCAGTACACTGTACATTCAGGCACTGGTAAAAGCATAAAAAATACCACTTCTTCTAACAAGGACCAATTTTATAATGGTGTACCAGTGAACGGTTTTAAACACTAGAAAGTATTGCCTCAGGAAGAAATAAGAGATATGTTTATATAATTATTATTATTATTATTATTTTTATAAGTATGGTAAGTGTATATTATTATTATTAATATTATAGGTAAGTGTATATGCTTTAAGCCCACACCCTTCAAACGGAAATTGAAGGCTATTATGCAGCTTTATGTCATTCTACAACAAACAATGGTCAATTATTTTGTCCTCCTTACAAAGGTTAAACAAAACAAAGGATAAATAAAGGATTTCTAAAACAATAAAAAAATGTAAAGAAAAAAAAAATTCTAAAATTTCTAGTGGATAGACCTCATTCTGTAGCTTGAAAGCAGTAATGGAATTACATACCAGTCAGAATATTTCCAGTTGCCCATGGCGACCAATCACAGCTCAGCTTTAAAATATTCATGAGCACTGGTAAAATGAAAACTGAGCTGTGATTGGTTGTCATGGGCAACTGGAAATATTCTGACTCTCAGACACTTGATAAATCTGCCCCATCATAATTAGTGTGGTGAATGTGTAGTTTCACTACACATTCACCTTCTTTTCATAGAAACCTTCTTTTCATAGAAAAGACTTTCTAACTAAGTGTATTTACTAGTAACAATCAAGAGTCTATTTATGGCACCCACTGTTTTCTCAAAATCATAAGGAAAACCTTAAGAGCGTTAAGATAAATTTGGCAGGCTTTTAGTCCATCTTTGTTTGGGTGTTAGAATATAGGGATTCCACATCCAGGGTAGCCAGGATACTGCCCCTGGGGAGAGGACCTATAGAAGAAAGTTTTTTCAATAGGTCTGTGGTATCCTGAAGGAAGATGGTGGTATTTCTCACTAGTGGTTTGAGGATACCCTCTACCCCATCCAGAATTTTTTTCAGTGAGGGTTCCCACATCTGAGATGATTGAGTCTCCCTGGGTTCCCTGGTTTGAGAATTTTGGGAAGCATATAGAATACTCCTGTTTTGGGACTCTCAGGAATTAAGTCCAGAAGGTTTGCTGAATCTGTAGACAACCCTCTAATGACTTTCCTCAGTTTTCTTGTGTACTTTTGAGTTTGGTCCTTTCATTTTGCTGTAGTATTGGCTGTCAGTGAGCTGTCTATGGGCTTCTTTCATGTAGTCAGATGTATTCACGAGGACTACAGCACCACCCTTATCTGCAGGTTTGATTTCATGGTTGTTTTTTAAGGGACTTGATGGCCCTTCTTTCCTGCACACTGATGTAAGAGGTTTCTCTGTCTTGTTTCTCTAGTATTGAAGTTTGTACAACCTGTCTAAAAGAGTCAATGTAATGGTCCAAAGTGTTGATGCGGCCAGGTGAGGAGATCCAATCAGATTTCTTTTTCAGTCTATCTTGTGTTTGGCCGTTTGAGAGTAACCCGTCTTAATCTCCTGAAATATTCCTTCATGTCACTACAGAGTTCTGTTTTATCTAGAGGTTTGGTAGGACAGAATGTTAGTCCTCTAGAAAGTACATCCAGTTCAACATTTGTGGGTTTGTAAGATGACAAATTAATCACACACCGCTTTATTGCTGATATTTTGATCAACAAGTTAAGAACAATAGCTAATTACATTTCATGAAAATTTCAACAAATTCCATCCTACAATAAACCTGACATTAAACTTTTCACACAGTGAAATAAATAAAATAATCCAAAATAACTGGATCCAGATGTCCCTATTTCAGACACCAATTGATCTGCCTTAATACCTGAGATGGGACAGCTTTCACAGCTTTCTATCATCTACAGCCAGGCCATCCGATATAATCGGATCTGCTCCAGGTCAACGGACAGAGACACTCATCTAAACAATCTTAGGAAGACATTCCTTAATCATAGATACCATCCTTGCTGATTGACAATCAAATCAGTAGAGCCACCAGGATACCCAGGAGCCATCTTGTCCAGTATAAAGAAAAAGTGAACAACAATTGGGTACCACTGGTTGTGACTTACAATCCACATTTATAAATACTAAGAACAACCTGAAGAAAACTCCACCACATACTCCACAAAGATGAGCACCTAAAGGCAATGTTCGCAGACCCTCAATTGTTAGGCTACAGGCAACCCCCAAACCTGAGGAATATTGTGATCAGGAGCTCCCTACCATCTAACATACAAAAAGGAACTTTCCACTGTATTGTCAGGAGCTGCAAAACCTGATTTCTGATTTTGACCACATCAAGATACAGATTCCCAACACAAAGCAGGAATATAACATACCAGGGACATTCTCATGTTCCACTTCTAATGTAGTCTACGGATTATGTGCGCAAAATGTCTTTATGTTGGAGAAACAGGACTTAAACTTAAAGCCTGGATAAGGTCTCATTGCCACACAATAAAAGAGAAACATCTACCAGTGGCAAAACACTTTTGCAGTCCTCGCCATAATACCCTGGATATGAAGGTTCTAATATTAAAGGGCAATTTCCCGTCACAAAATGAGAGACAAATTTGGGAATACAAGTTTATTACCATCTTTGACACCCTCCACACAGGACTCAATCTATCAAAGGGGTTCATGGCCCACTACAACCTCTAAAATTGACACCTCACACAGCTCCGTACACCAAAGTATGAAAAAGTAATTTTTTTTCCTTTTATGTACACATTAGTTTAATTTTTGAAAATGTATTAAAACACAATAAAACCTGTATAAATTTGGTATCACCCTGATCATACCGAATCAAAGAATAAAGTAGAGGTGTTATTTGGAGCGAAGAGTGAAAGTTGTAAAAACTGAGCCCACAACTTTTTCACATTTGGAATTTTTTTTCCTGCTTCCCAGTACACGGCATGGGATAATAAATAACATCAGGGGAAAGTAAAATTTGTTACGCATAAAATAAGCCCTCACACAGGTCACTACATGGAAAAATGAAAAAGTTATGGATTTTTGAAGGTGGAGAGCAAGTAATGACCGAAAAAACAATGTGTCCTTAAGGAGTTAAGATCTGTGTCACTTCTGTGATACCATGTCTGATGAAGGGACCATAGCCGAAAGCTTGTAATATCTTATATTTCAGTTGACCATTAAAAGATATCACAATCTCAAGAAGGTGACTTTATTTGACCTATAAAAAGCAACAGGAATTTCTTCAACTGGCTAGCATGGTACAAAACTTTTGTTGTGACGACTTCCCCCAAGCATGCAGCTCTCGTCAGACCAAAAATTAACCCATTACAACCCATTTAAAGGGGAGGAGCCAATCACCACAGACACACGACGCAGGCCACTGCTACGCCCTGTTGGCAGTCATTAGCCCCACGGCTATACGCCTACGGGCTATCAAGAAAAATTTCTGTAACTTATTGTTGATAGCATTTGTTGTAGACTGTCCATGTGTACGTTTGCCCATGGTATTGCCCTGCTAAAAGATCATATTCTCTCATAAAGACACTTCGGACTGGTGTTTTTATCAGATGGACAGTGCAAGGCTCAGTCAATACAGTTTATGATAAGGGAGTTAATGCTTAAAGCAAAAGACATAACTCGTGAACCAAAAGTACTTTTACTTTCCGTTGTATTCTAATTTTCCCTTTGTTGCATATATCTCTGTGTTTTCCATATCTGGTCATCTGAAGCAGTAAGAGTTGAGACTATTCTGCAAAAAAACTACCTGCGGCCAAAGTAAAGAAAGATTCGTATCTCCTCCTTTCTTATTAATGCCACAAATATCTGTCATTATGATAGTTAACACAAACTACTAGAATTAGGTCGAACAGGCTACACATGCAAAGCATTGATCTCTGGGAGTATATCACACATCAATGTACAGTGATAATGTTTCCATGTTCATATCCCATGACTATTTTTTTTTACTGAGGGGTGGGACCTCTGTCTTTCAGGACAATCAGGATGGAAGTTACTCACATTCTAGGGAACATTTCCAGATGGCACAGAGGAAAAGCTGGAGGGAATGGATAAACGACTTGAAACTCTTCATCTGGAA
Organism: Engystomops pustulosus; assembly: GCA_019512145.1. Taxonomy (NCBI): domain Eukaryota; kingdom Metazoa; phylum Chordata; class Amphibia; order Anura; family Leptodactylidae; genus Engystomops; species Engystomops pustulosus. The sequence goes on from CM033650.1 coordinate 41,978,203, forward strand.
TCCAGAGAAAAAGGAAGTATTAGGACGAGATGGAAAAAGCTGGGGTAAGAACAGAAAATCTCTACACCTGTGATTGGACACATTAGTGGACATGTATCTTTATTTCTGCTTGGTTTTTTTTTATTTCTTTTTTTGTGACTTTTTGCGACATTTGCTGTCATTTCTCAAGTTTATCTGTACCTTGCGCAGTGTGCCTTATGTATCTTTATTTTCCAGATGTGCGACTTTTCAATTATGTATCTTTTTTTTCTCTGTCTTTTCAACTTTTTATGAAGGATAAATTTTTAATGATTTCACATGCTTTAAATGTTTAAAATTTTTCACATAAACCTGCCAGGCATCAAATGTTTTTTTTTTTAATTTATACATTTTTGTATTCACATTTTATTGAAATGTATTGGTTACTTTTGAGGGTGCGGTCACACGTGGCGCTTAAGTTGCTTTTTTAAACCCATTGCAGAAATGCATGTGTTTTACATTTTACTAGAAAGCGTTTTTTGTCATTGATGGAAGGAAGTCTAAGCAGCTGTGAAAAATGCTAACACGGCAGCTTACACTTCCAACAATGAAGAGAAACACTTTCACAGCAGGCAAACTCATGGCAACATGTAAAACGCATGCGTTTCTAAGATGCTTTTTAAAATGCATCACAAACACCACGTTACCGCACCCTTACATGTCGTCATCTCCCTGGGGTGTGACTAGAGTGCTTACAAATGAAGGACATGGTCTCAAATCCAACATTTACAGTAGTGTCCACTCCTGCATATAACCCCCTCACATCACATGGCTTGTGTCCACTCCTGTACATAACCCTATCACTTGGCTTGTGTCCATGTGGATTTCAGACATTTGCAACAAAAAGTCTAAAAAAAAAACCCCAAAAGTTACACCTGCCCGGATAGGAAAAAACTAAACATGTATCACAAGAAAACAAGACATGATCATATATAAAGCACAAAAAGACCTTCCAAATGTCTTAGAAATAAAACCTAAGCTACATGTCCTGCATTGAATATCTGTTCTTATATGATAATACACATTCTATAAATTCATCAGACTTTTATACTACACACTGCTTCAAAAATAATGGTTTTAATACTATGGTATAGCAATGTTCTGTCTAAAGTATCTCAAACCACCTGCTGCAGTATTTCTGACAAGCCATGTTCAAAAGTTTATCAGAAAAAAAGTTAATACAGTATTAAATCTGATATATTTTGCATCATTACTCAGTTTATCATGAAGTTAGAAAAGAAAACAAAATGTAACATGGTCAAATAATTTGCTTACAGATTCAACAGATACTTGGCTTCTAAGGATGGATTTCCACATGGCCTTTAAGATACTGAAAAAGGAATTCTGAAGAAATAGGAAAACATAGTATTGTTACTACTAATTAAAGGAAACCTACCAGGAGGATTCTGCTAGATCTGATGGTAGATTTCTCCTGCCTGCCTCTGCCCTAATCTGTAATTTAATAATCCTGGAACCTAACCTAACTTGTTAACAATGTTACTTTAGTAATATGTATATTAACTATAGAGGATACTGGGGCATGGAATAGCCTTAGCTCCCAATACCCGGCCAGGCTAGTATATGTCCCAGTAGCCTCTCCAAATAATTTACATATTACTAAAATGAAGTTTTTAACAAGTTCGTTTTGGTTCCAGGATTATTAACTGATTGATTAGGGCAGAGACAGGCAGGAGAAATCTACCATCAGATCTACTTCTGATCGTAGATTCCTCATGGTAGGTTTCCTTTAAGGACTATTTTGAAATGTAACACACATAGAAAATGTTACATGTATGTGTTTGGCATATACTCTATTAGTATATGAAGTATGAATACAGAAATACTATTCCCGACAAATATTTGCTGCTAATTGCCACATAAGCTCATTGTAAAGATCATATCTTGACTTATACAGCTTTGTTAACAACATTTCATAGAGTGGAGGCTGGAAGCAGGAAGCACTTAGATATGTTTATAGCCTTTCCCTGCTGGGTAACATATCATCATCTTTACATTGATCGTAGTCACCTGTTTAGAGGAGCGTATAGCTATTGAGTGTTAAACTAACTATAAGTAGTAGATGCATTTTGTCCAACAACTTATTCAACAAGAGCAGCCAACCATATAATGTACATATCAATTACATCAATTGCTTGGAAGGTCATAACATTCACCCAAGGCCTAACATTTTACAAGTGAAATCCCTGTTTTATCATGATTCAAATCATGCCTAAAGGGGCCCATAAAATTCTCTATGGGTTTTCTCTCCTATGAACAAAAGAGTCAGAGGTTCCACCACCCAAATTTTATTTTGTAGGTTTTCACTAGGATAAACTCATTAAAAAACAAACAAACTATGGTTATTTTGTTTTCTAAAGGCAATGTAACCTCACTGTAACCTCCTCTTTAAGGGGCATCTACCTATCCAAATCAGATTTCCTGCTCTTCACTAAGACCACTTTTTAGTGTAATTATGTGTAGTCGTCTCAAAGAAGTTTCTTTATGTTTCCAGTTTTCTTTTTTAGTAAAAAAATTTCTTAAAGGGGTTTGCCTATAAAAGAAAATTATCAAATTTAAATCCCTTAGTGATGTTTACACAATAAAGATCACTTAACCCCCTACAGTTTTACTCCTATGACATGGTCAGTGTAAGATTCCAGGGTGTGGCGGTGAGGACTCTTTAAGAAGACACTTAATGATCCATCTAGTCTCTGTCTCTTTAAGCTGACAATGTTTTAGATTATCAGGGTCCAGGTATATATACACTTTCATTTACCTTCTGAACATTGTACTAGCATTTGAACATAGAAAGAGACATGAGACAGATCAGAGATGAGATGATGAGATCCATAAGATGCATATAACACACTCAGCTCTGCATCTCAGAAACACACACTATTAGATCTGATGTGCCTCCCTCCCCCTCCCTGGATAAAGAACTTATCTGCCGGTAGCTTGTAGCCCTCTTCTCACTGCTGCTGTTGTTTCTAGTGATGTGTCATTCACGAACGAGCCGGCTCTATGAGTCGGATCTTTTATGCAAACGTCATGAGCCGGCTCCCCTCAGTGAGCCGATGACTGACTTAACCCCGCCCCCAACAAGCTCACCTCGCTCCCTTTTGCCTGATAGAATTGGGTTAAAAGTGGTGTGGAGTGGGAATACTGGCTGGACTGCAGGGTAACATCATCTAAGGTAGTTTTGCCTCCTAACATTTGAAAATGTTACCCCACCCATGTATGTGAATTTCCCCACTGTGGGACTAATAAAGGATTATCTTATCTTATCTTATGTGATTACATGAAATCACAGCAGCCTCCATGGAGGATAATGAGGAGTATAAATCCATAGAGGCATGCTGTTATTTCATGTGATCAGATATATACATGGGGTACAGCTATAGGGGAGCCTGCCACTAGCTGTATTTGTGAAAAAATATGGTAACATCTTCCTTTTAAAGAAGAGATGCTCCAGAGCAAACAATGCCAAAAATAAATCTTTCAACAGTTTTGACCATACAAAGCTGCAGATAGTGTTAGGTAGCAACCCTGTAGAGATGTGTAGTCACACTTTTTTGTACGTTATAATCCAGCTCTGCTGCTCTTCCGACCTGAAGAACCTTCTGCATTCTCCACTGTGCTGCTCCACAGCCATTCCCCTCTGCTAAGGGCAGGAGTTTTTTTCCGGATTTTGGATACCTAGCACTATCTGCAGTCTATTGTGGTCAAAACTGATAATTGGTTCCCTTTAAATTCTGTCATTTTCTATGAAAGTTACTTGGATAGAGACAAAAGACGGCCCATAGAAATGCACCCAAAGAGAGTGGGTCACATGCAGTCTAAATATTATACTTTCCCAGCTGAAAAAAGTTTCCATTCACATACTAAACAAATCTGAGAACATGATGTCTAAAAGAAATGAAAACAAAAGTTTTCCCGTTGCAGATACAACGGGAGTTATATGGTATGATTGGGGGGGGGGGGGGGGGGCAGGACTGCAGCAGAACAGCCTTTTTCCATAACCAGTTATACCTTCTGGTACAAATATGGGTATACCAAGGATATTTCCAGGCAGGTGACGGTATGTTCTGTACTACCCTGTACTTCCATGTGGCGATGGAAAGACAGCAGTAAGATTACAGCGGCTCATTCCCCAATTGCTAGAGGTGGCCGGTGTGCTCTATTGGTACTAGTCATGTCAACATCCCTATTGGAAGAAGTCATGTCGGTACCTGTCATCAGAAATTGACCTAATTAACTATTACCAGCATGTTATTTTACCAGATCATGCTTCTTTTATGATCCAGTGTGGTGGCATCACGCAGAAAATCTACTTTGAGTGAGATGTAAATTGGTTGTATAAAGCATTGAAGTCAATCTTTTCTCACCTCAGAATGGAGGAGATCTGGTTAATGATGTGTCTGGATTCAGGACCATTAATTACAGTGAAGAGGGAATTCTGAGTTGAAGAAAGCTCAACTTCAGTGTTAAATTCTCCGTCTCCTTGACTTTATACAACCAAATTACATGTCACTTAAAAGTTTATTTTCTGGATGATGCCACCACACTGGACCATGTATTAGATGATCTAGAAGGTGTTTAGCTGCTTGATGCCATACTGGTGGTTTATTAGGTCCATTTATGCTGACAGGTTCCTTTTAAGCTGATACTGCAGACTTTTAGTATGGGTGCCTGTAACAAAATCCCCTTATTTTCTCAATTTTCTGAAGACGTTACGAATATATTTTACCTATATTTTACCTAACTGCTTCTACTACCCTACATGAAGCCCCTTATGAAGCCCCTGTTTTATTTCAGGCTTTATTCATTACTTTAATTTAGTAACCATGATCTCAAATCTTAGTAATCTGTTCCCATAGCCACAGATGGATGTGCAGAACTCTGCATGATACAGTTTCCATGACTGACTATTCCCATGACTACACTGCACTCTGGGAATAAAGTTAAGTAAGATTCCATCTGTGACTCTGAACTTTAGCTCAAAAGATGTTTCATCTGGGAAACAAGCAAGTGAAAACAGATCAACAAACCTGCACTTATAAGTGCCAAACATGGAGTCTATTATATAAGCATAGGAGGCTTTTACAGAGGACCTGTCAGGGCGATTTAGGACACTTAACCACCCAGAGGTCCTTATGGATTGGTGGTTTAGTGTTCCACATCATCTTCTTCTAATCCTCTCCATGGCGGCTTAAAAAATAAACATGTATACTTACATGGAGGTGACATTGACCCCTTCTCTGGTGCTCCCTGTGCAGTAATTCACTGAAGCCATAGCAGCCCACCTTGGGTTTATTGCACATGCACAGTGAGGTCGGGGTGTAATACACTGGCTTCATTGTGTGACTGCGCAGGCGCCAGGAACTCCAGACCGAGGAAAGCATGTAAGGTTATTTTTTTTTTGTGGGGGCGCAGGGACATGAAACCACTGGTCTATAATAACCTGTGGGTGGTTTAGTGTCCAAAATCAATTTGACAGATCCCATTTAATTAAATAACTCTGATTTTACTATAATTTATCATATTGTGGATATATATATATATCACCTGAAATAAGTATATTGAACACATGAATTATTGAGCATTATTTGTTCCATACATTTAACAGTGAATTCTTAGCAGAACCAATGGAAATATATTTCTAAAGGAGATAAAAAAAGGGGTTGGCCACTTTACCTCATGCTTTTTGTAATGTGTGTAAGTGTGGGGGGGCAGGATATTAGGTAATTTACCAATATACATCTATTAATAGTTCTGCTCCACTTTCTTGATATGTAAAGTGAAACCTCCCGATTTTACCTCATCAGCCAGACATTCCTGACCATAAAATGGCTGCAGATGGAGGGTCATGTGATCTCTAACTGTCCATGAACATACACCCTGCCAGGACCTTGCAATAAAATTAAGGTCCTGACAGGGTGATTGTTCGTGCACAGATCCACAGATCCCTCCATCTGTGGCCATTTCATGGTCAGGAATGTCTGGCTGATGAGGTAAAAGACAGGAGGCTTCACTTCACATATCAAGAAAGCAGAGCAGAATTAGTAATAGATGTATATTGGTAAATTACCTAATTCTATAGAAAGCTTTTTTGGCTTCTAAGCTTCAGGGCCTAGCTTTTTCTTGGGGCCCGGAGGCAGCCGGGGCCCAGAATACCGGAGTGGCTGGCTAGTGTGGCCTTGGGCACCCTGTAGTCACAGTGCTTGGTATAAGGGCTGACCTACAGCCTGGCAGGTCTCCAGCAGGTGGTGTGTGCAAGAAATATGGAGGGATGGCCAAAACGATAACAGCAGATTCTCAAGAGTCATAAAGAGTCGGTCCACAGGAAGGTTACACGAAGCCTGGTAGTAGGTTCAGGTTGGGCTGGTGCAAATGAAACTGAGTCCAGGTGGTGGAGCACAGTTCTGGGCTTAAAGGAAACCTACCATTTGATTTGATGCATTATGAATAGAGATGAGCGAACATGCTCGTCCGAGCTTGATGCTCGTTCGAGCATTAAGGTACTCGAGACGGCTCGTTGCTCGGACGAGTATTTCCCCTGCTCGAGATCGAGCATTTAATTAAAAAAACACAGTGAAGAACAATGAAGAATAGAATAAAAACAGTGAACACAGTGAACACAGGATCATTTAAGTGAAAAACACAGTGAAGAACACAGTGAAGAATAGATTACAGATGTTCGGCACATCTGCTTACTTGTCGGAAGATACGCGCGGAACGGTGCGAACAAAATAGTATGTGAAGAACAATATATATGTGTGAAGAAGACATTGCAGAACACGGTGAGCAGGACGGAGACACAAGGGAGCAGCACAGAGACACCGGGGAGCAGCACAGAGACATCGGGCAGCGGCACGGAGACATCGGGGAGCGGCACGGAGACATCGGGGCACGGAGACATATGGGCACGGAGACATATGGGCACGGAGACATATGGGCACGGAGACATCGGGGCACGGAGACATATGGGCACGGAGACATCGGGGCACGGAGACATATGGGCACGGAGACATCGGGGCACGGAGACATATGGGCACGGAGACATAGGGGCACGGAGACATCGGGGCACGGAGACATCGGGGAGACTTCAGTGGAAGAAGAGCAGCGGATCCCGGGACAGCGTATCTCCCGACAAGTAAGCAGATGTGCAGAACATCTGCAATCTATTCTTCACTGTGTTTTTCACTTAAATGATCATGTGGTCACTGTTTTTATTCTATTCTTCACTGTTCTTCACATCTGTTAACTTGTCGGGAGATAATATACGCGCGGAACAGTGAAGAATAGATTGCAGATGTTTGCATACATCTGATAACTTATCAGAAGACATTCTTTTTCAATTAATTAACACATTTTATTCCCGAACCATGGTCCCTTTGAAAAATGCTCGAGTCTCCCATTGACTTCAATGGGGCTCGTTATTCGAGACGAGCACTCGAGCATCTGGAAAAGTTCGTCTCGAATAACGAGCACTCGAGCATTTTAGTGCTCGCTCATCTCTAATTATGAAGCAAACATACCTTGAGAATGCTGTAGCTACTTTGATGCAGGATCATGTCTTACCATGTCCTTCCCTGGTCAGGTGGTAGCACTTCTCCAATCACCTTCCAGCTTGTATTACAAGAATATCATTGGACATTCATATATCTCAATGTTAGCTGTTGCCTTACCAGGTAGTAGCTACAGCTGCAATTACTCAATATTCCAAGTTCTTGCAGCACTGCAGCGCTGGGGTCCTGGGTTCAAATCCCACCCAGCTCAACATCTGCAAATAGTTTATATGTTCTCTCCGTGTTTGTGTGGGTTTCCTCCAGGTCTTCCGGTTTCCTCCCACACTCCAGAACATACTGGTACGTTGATTAGATCGTGAGCCCCATGGGGACAGGGACAAATTTGGCAAGATCTGTACAGTGCTGCGTATCTGTAGGCGCTATATAAATAAAGGAATTATTATTTTTATTAATAGAGTGGAGTTGATGTCAGAATTTTCCATGGCTTATTGCACATCTGTTTCTTCATGTGTTCAATACTTTTTGCCTGTGCCATTTCTCATTTCTACACATGCATCTATAGATGATTTCTTTGCTAGTGTGTGACATCTAGTGAGAATTTCATATCAATAGCAACTTTAGAAATATGTATATGAAAAGTCTGGCAATAGAAAACATGGAAAAAACTTATGAATTTAATATCTGCAAATAAAAACTCATAACTCACATGTGATAAAAGTATATACATATGAGATTTTATTTGCATATATTAAATTTATGACATTTTTAAGCCGCAAATTTGCTCTTGAGAAATGTAGGTCACATGGAATAACAGAGGATTGAGGGGCCATAATGAGAATATTTGGGAAACATCCAATTGTCTCACTATTAAATAGACAGATTCTTTGTGAAAGAGGATACCAAAACAGATTAGCAGCTGCAAATCTTAGACAACAACCAAGACATAGCACTGAATCTGTATATAACACAGGAAGCTGTGCTCAGAATTAATAAAACGCCATGTCAAGAACGATGTGTTCTTATATTACAAACTTGAAAAACACTGCATTTGCCAGATTTACCTTATTGCTACATAAATTGCATTGAAAATGGAATGAAACCTCAAAGGGAAGTGGGAGGTCTACATACGGAGGGAGGGGGTACAGCAGTACTGTTATAATTAGATTAGATATATATGCATTTGTAAATAGGCTCATTCAACCTCTTTAGCACCTGATTTGTGTTTGTCTGGGTGATAATTTATTAAACTTCTTCCATTTTTGTTAAGTTGGTAATTTCTTAGCGGCTAGTGGAGCCCAATATCCCTTTTTAGATTGCATTACTGTTGGTTCCCTTTATTGGTGTAAAACCTTTGTGTAGATGGCAAATAAATGAAATTCCAAGTCCAGCTCGTGTGAAAGTTAACAATCTTCTTTATTGGCACATGTAAAAAACATCCAGGTTGCAGTAAAATCCAAACGTCAACGCGTTTCAAGCAGGTGAACTGCTCTTAATCTTGTCTTAATCGTGTCATGATTAAGAGCAGTTCACCTGCTTGAAATACGTACCTGTACCTGTACGGACCTGGAATTTCATTTATTTGTTACTTCGCCCTTGCAGTGGGGAGGACCGTGCTCGAGGTGAATCAACTTGGGAGGCTGGTGAGCTGGAATATACCTTTATGCATTTGTGTAGACGGCATCTAGCTGCATACACCAGCAGTCACTCAGAACAGACGAATGGGGCCCTGGAGCCGCTATATACACAGCTCTCCCATAGCACTTGCAGAAACTGCGATTCTAGAATATAAATGAATTCTCACAGTCCTGCTGCTGCTAACATCATAAATGATAATATACTAAGATACGATAGAACAGCTCCAGGGCCACTCATTTTAGTACTCATACTTACTACACTTTTGGTAAAGGCATTTTCCCTTCACTGATCTATCCACCATTGTTCAGTGATCAGGGATTTTGTTCGCACTGGATTATATTTTTCCCTCTGCCAAGGCGTATCAAATGATGTTTACTCTGCTCACTGCCAGAAACAGATGCAATATAGATCACATAGGACCCGGCAATGATTAAATCACTGATGCAACTACAAACAGATCAATGGACACTAAAAGTCAGGAACTTAACCTACCTCAGAGTGGGCATTTAAAGTGCAACTTTCGACTAGAGGTTGGGTCTAAAATGGGCCTCTTGAAAGTGTGTACTCAAGAAAAGATGAAGATTTGCCTCCCAAGCTGCTTCTTTCACTGCCAACATCCATCTTAAGTGAGGGGCTAGAGACCATGCAGGTCATTGGAGTGAGAAGAAATGAAATCAAAGAACTAGAGGAATAAATAGCCGTATAAAGAGCTGTAGTCATATCTATACTGCCCAGTACTGTCACTATTAAAAAAGAGGTGAAACTGCAACTGAACATCAAGAGATGGTTAAGAGTCTCCTACACAAATGATGGCCCTTGATAACTGATGTCTGCTAACACTGAAGTTCCCGGTAGGTACCAAGTTGATTATATGGTGGCAATGCCCCCACCTATGCAGCTTTTGGTCATAGGTGTGTTTTATTCCTAGACACACCTCAATTCTTGTTTATGTCAAACAAATGATATGCCCTTCTTCAAATGTAAGAAATCTTTAACCAAACCCCTCCTACTGACAACTAAGACATTTATACAGAGGAAGTGGCAGTCAGATACTATGGGGCAGATTTATCAAGTCTGAAAGTCAGAATATTTCCAGTTGCCCATGCCCATGAGCTGTGATTGGTTGCCATGGGCAACTGGAAATATTCTGACTTCTAGACACTTGATAAATCTGCCCTTCTGTCTCCATAGGAGAATGGTTCCCAGAGGCTGCAATGAATGGCAGAACTTATTGCCCAGTCCCCTGATGACTGCTAACGTTACTCTGCCCATGGCTGCCGTGTGTCCTTTGTCCTTGCCCGAATACAGCGCCCTCCAGGACTAACATTGCCTTTGAAGTGGTGTCTTTATGCCCACCCTGACCTCTGCCCCAGCTCAATATCCCCTTATAACCCCTACTCCCCACCCACCCCTGGGTCTTCATTTTTCCCTTCACCTGATGCTTGTCTTACTGTCACATTTCGTTTACTCTTATGTCTACCACAATGTCTAAAACGGTGATTGTATCAATATTTTCTTTTTCTTTTTGTATTTGTTCTTTATATAACTGCAATGGTATCAGCAGCAGGACTTGTGTGCTTTCAGTACATACGCCTCAACCTCTCCCCTGCTGCTTACACATCACTGAGCTCTTAAAGGGGTATTCCCATTTCAGTAAGTAATGGATATTGTTTGAATAATGAAATGTTATACAAATTTCTAATACACTATCAATCTCTGCTTGCTGACCTGCTATAGAAAGTGCCATTGTTTACTTCCAGTGGTAGACAGCTTGTTACAGCACACGGTTCTAATTATGCTCTGTGATACTAACCAGCTGTGTACCTGTGTGACCATGGTGACAATGCAGCTTCCGAAAAAAATTGGCAGCAAGCAGAGATCCAGAAAACCGTGGCAAATTGATTCAGAAAGTATATTGGAAAATTGTATTATATTTCATAATTTAAAGAGAACCTACCACCACGAATCTACCTATAAAGGTAGATCGGGTGGTAGGTGGATGTAAGGGACGTGAGGATAGCTCTTTTTAGAGCTAATCCTCACGTCCCCGCTAACTTTTGGGAAACATTATTGACCTAATATGTAAATTACGTTATGCGGCTACTGGGGCGTGGAGTAGCCGGCACGAGGCTACACAGCGCGGCTACTCCACGCCCCAGTAGCCACATGACTCCTCCTACCCTGTTGTGTGCTGCGCGCAGCTCCTCGTAGCTGCGCGCCCTCGTCCGACAAGCCGGCTACTGCGCATGCGGAGTAGCTCCGGCCTCGGAGCTGGGACTGCTCAGCCGGCGTTCTGCGCCATCATGACGGACGAGGGCGCGCAGCTACGAGGAGTTGCGCGCTGCACGCAACAGGGTAGGAGGAGTAATGTGGCTACTGGGGCGTGGAGTAGCCGCGCTGTGTAGCCTCGTGCCGGCTACTCCACGCCCCACTAGCCGCATAACGAAATTTACATATTAAGTTTCAATCAATAAAGTTTCCCAAAAGTTAGCGGGGACGTGAGGATTAGCTCTAAAAAGAGCTATCCTCACGTCCCTTACATCCACCTACCACCCGATCTACCTTTATAGGTAGATTCGTGGTGGTAGGTTCCCTTTAAACAATGACATTAATTTGCCGAAGTGGGACTACCCCTTTAAGCCTTCTTCACATCTGGATGCACAAAAAATATAGGCCTCTCTAGCAGCAACTTTCAAGTTAATAATAATAGGGTACATGCTTCTGTATCAGAAAAGTATGTATCTTGAATGTTGCCTGTCTAACTGAAGGACATCTATCAACAATTTTGACCATACAAAGCTGCAGACAGTGTAATGTATTGGGCATGGAGATCTGTGTAATCCTTGTGTGTGTTGTTTATAGCAGCAGGACTTTGACAAATGCACTTATATTCCAGGGTTGTGGCAGTACCTGGAGCACTGTAGTGCACTGGTGTGTGAGATCATAGCCCCTGTGTAACTGCTGTAGTATTGAAGAAGAACCTGCGACAACAATGACTCATTGGACAGTGGAAAGGCTGAACTGTCTTCAGTGAAGAGATCTCACACACCAGTGCACAAGAGTGCTGTGAAGTTCTGCTGCTACTAATAACACACACAGAGGTATGGACAGCACAGTGGTTTAGTGGTTAGCATTATAGCCTTGCAGCGCTGGGGTCCTGGGTTCAAGTTCCAGGGTCAACATCTCCAAAGAGTTTGTCTCCGTGTCTGCGTGATGTCCTCCAGTTTCCTCCCACACTCCCACAAAATATACTGGTAGGTTGATTAGATTGTGAACCCCATTGGGACAGGGACTGATTTGGCAAGCTCTGTGCAGCGCTAAGAAATCTGTGTGCACTATATAAATAAAGGAGTTATTATTATTAAGGTATGGCAACACATATCTCCAAGGATGTCTTTAACTGTCTATATCATCCCTCTAGGGAACGCACCAGAGAGATAATGCCAGATTATAACCACATATAGAACTTAAAATTGAAAAAATCTTTATTACTGTCAATACATATAGTAAATTACATGTTATTTACATAATACAATTAAAAATTGCAGTACACAGGTTGTACAACACAGACTAAGGGGTCATCTCCGGACAGAGGATGTAAAATCATAAGACATACAGAAGGGAAAAGACTGTCCTGGTGGGGGTTACTCTATTCCTACACTTATATATAGGCTTGTGCCAATAGCATTCTTTGCAGTGTAGTTCCATACAGATACACCCACCCTTAGAGTAAAGGTCTTATCCAGATGTTATTGTGGTACTCCTCCAATGTCCGGTATGGCACCATCCCCGACGCTCGTTTCGGCTGGTGTCATCCGGGTCAAGAGTCGCTGCAAATGCTAATGGAACGAGCCTATATATAAGTGTAGGAATAGAGTAACCCCACCAGGACTGTTTGCTAGTCTTTCCCCTTCTGTATGTCTTATGATTTTACATCCTCAGTCCGGAGATGATCCCTTAGTCTGTGTTGTACAACCTGTGTACTGCAATTTTTAATTGTATTATGTAAATAACATGTAATTTACTATATGTATTTCAGTAATAAAGATTATTTCAATTTTAAGTTCTATACGTGGTTATAGTATGGCATTTTCTCTCTGGGGGGTTCTCTAGAGGTATGATATCGTGTTAGTTAGCCTTTGACTGGGGTGCAGATAATGGTAAGGGGCGACATGTTGTCGTAATGTAAATTTAATCACCCCACATTTCCTGTTCCATACTATCGTTTAATTGCCATCTGTCTATATACTGTTATGTGGTCAAACTACTGATTCCCTTTACAAATGGGCAGCAGTGAAGATGAAACATATGTACCATTATAATAAAAAACAAGTTTCAGTTTGGGTAAACACACAAGTAAGTGGAAAAAACTGCACCTTTTATGTCTGTAATGTAACTTACCCCATACACTTAACTAATATCTAATAATAAATTCAAGTGAAGTACAAGTCTAATTTTAGTAACAAGAACAGAGTAAATTGAACTTGCTCTGCTGTTCCCACCTCTGACCTGTCAACCCCCTTGATTGAGGACACGTAAATTACGCTGGCACTGCTCCATAAAATTCTGTTGTCCCATCTCAGTTTACCTTTTTAAAATCTGAATGGCGGAGAAAGGGATTGACATAACACCCTGTGCAATAAGATCTAACTATAATATATAAACATCAGACATTTAATTTTGCTTTTTTGTCTTTCCAGCTCAGATACTTATATTCTACTTTGCACTTTATGCATTTCTGACTGGGATGTTTGCATTATGTATATATGGACTTCTGCTCACCATAAGCCCTTATGTACCTACCTACAGAGACCGAGTCTTTCCACCTGGTAAGTCAATTTCATTAATATACCTACATCTAGGTTATCCAGCAGCATTGCTTATGTGTGTAAGGAAGGTATTACCCATAGCACCTGAAGAGTAAAGAGATTCGGAGTACAGAATGGAAGAGCAGAAAACATTGTGCTATTCCAGCTAGGGCAGTAGTTCTCAACCTTTCTAATGCTGTGACCCCGCAATACAGTTCCTCATGTTGCGGTGACCCCAAACCATGTACAAGAATATTGTATTTGTGCCAAAAAATGCAATAAAATCGTGGCTCCGATGGCTTTAGGCGACCTCTGTGTTTTGATAATTCGAACCCCGCCGGTGTCGCGACCCACAGATTGAGAACCACTGAGCTAGGGTAACATTTTAGCTATAAGGCTATATTTGTTGTGTGATTATATCTGTCACTGTTCTGTGTTCAGCAAACATTTCACAGATCCAGGGATGTTGACGTCCATATACAGACATATCATTGGCGCTTCCGATAGGTGCAGATAACATCCTGGCTGTAGGAGAAATGGGCAGGGAGTTAATAAACCAGTCCTTAAAGGATGGGGTCATCATCCAAAAGACTTCAGGGAGCGAGTGTAGGAAATTTTGAGGAGATGAAGGAGGGTGAGGAGCAGGTTGGGTTGTCACCACCAGGACAGACAGCACTTTGTGAAATACATTTGTTCTAGACATAAGGAGAGAGAGAATATGGGGACCACGGCTGGACACTGCTGGACTTCCTTCAGTTCATGTTCGTCACAGTCCCTTATCGCTGTCTTTGTTATCTACTGCTGTCTGTTATTAATGTGTTAATACCGAAGGTGTACCGTCAAATTGACAATATTTGCTGTACTTATGCTGCAATTTCAGTCAGCTTGAGGGGTGGGCTGTATGTTTAAGCGAGGGGGGGGGAAGGGGTTTTGGTCTGTACCTGTAAAATTGTTCAATAAAAAAGATTTTATTTATTAAAAAAAAAACAAAAGAAGAGAGAAAAAGGGAGCTTTGTATGTGACCTTAAGTCGCCCATATTATACTTATCCTGTTAAAGTTTGCTGTTTGTCATGGATCACATGACCCATCGACAGCAGGACTCAGGACTTTATGTTATGTTCCATGCCCTACTGGCTACCACAGATGTACCTGCACCCAATCCAACCAATAATATGGATGTGGTTATAATGGAGGGGGTATGCATACAGTAATGACTACACAGTTCCTCCATCAACCAGAAGGTCATGTGACATCACAGGAAGTCTAGAGTCCTGCTGCCGGAAAGTCACATGACCCACAGCTCCCTACTATGAATGGCAATCTTTAATAGGGGAAGTATAATTTGAGGGACCCTAATAGGGTCTAACCCTTGAAGTTTGGTAGAAGTCGCCAACCACTTTCATTTTGATGTATTTAGTTCTGGTAGAGTTACAGAAAACAGGGGTGGATTTGTCCATAAAGATAACCAAGCAATTTCTTGGGGACACGTAGATCGGATGCAGCCAAGTCTTGTTAGAGTTAGTGGGATGCTTACTCGTATTGTCCCTGTGCGCTTTGACTGTTCTCAACAGGGCGCTATCACAGTTTAAAGCTACAGCAAATTCCCAGCAGGGCTATTCACAGCAGAACTGTAC
Source organism: Engystomops pustulosus (assembly GCA_019512145.1). Lineage (NCBI taxonomy): Eukaryota > Metazoa > Chordata > Amphibia > Anura > Leptodactylidae > Engystomops > Engystomops pustulosus. Next base: position 41,993,828 of record CM033650.1, read on the forward strand.
ATGAATGGGCCCCTGAAACACAACGTATTAAAACTGGGTTATTAATTAATTTTTCGAACCCTTATTCTTTGATTGTAACAATATAAAAAGATAAAGGTTTTTTTGTGCGCCTACCTATCGCCAGCTTTTATTGATTAAAGATAGCTGTGCCTTTACACACGGTCTTTTTTTAGGAGGTCCATTGATCACCGGATGTGAAGCCAGCGTCCATGTCTTTAAAATCAATCCTTTATTGTAGATCCATTTAAAAAATATATGAACAACCAAAGTCCCTGTGACTCATCTTAAGGTGCTTAGTATAGAATAAAAAAGTTGTTGTTTTTTTTTTTTGGAACATGAGCTGCTTTATAGATTTTCTTTTTTTATCAGCCACAGTAAGGAGATGCTCCTTAACATCTATGGGATAGTTTTCTAGATATGCAGTTTGCTAGGAGCGTAGATGAACAATTAAAGGGAGTCTACCACTTCCCCAAGCATTATAGTCTGTTGGCAGAAAGTTGTAGATAATTACACTATTTTCATCATAATTTTATTTAATTATACAAATTGAAAGTTGTATTTATATACAACTGGAATATTAGCCTTCTTTGTACCATAGCAAGTCTACATGTTCCTATTTTTGTAGCAGGAATTAATTTTTGGACTTGGGTTTATTGGCCGTGTTAGAAGACATAACATTCCCTTGGATCATGATAAATAGGATGGCACAGACCTCTTGGGCTGACCTTATGAACTCCATTTAGGCCTCTCTGCAGGCAGCTGTGTGACCTTGTGGAGTAACCATATCCTTTGAGTGACTTCACTTCCTGAGAATATTCCTGGTATATCTATGTTACCATGGCCCTCAGTGTCGGTGTGTTCACATGGAAAAATTATTGTTAGGAATACATGAAATGGTAATTTTGTCTACACAGAAAGATCCGTTGGAAAGTCTTGACTTCACGTTGATAATGAGGTTTCTTTATTTCAACTTTGTATTATCTTTTATCACCATCACATGCTACATTTTCACATTATTTAGCATCATTCTTATGTCTGTTGTTGGGTCAGAGCCAGAATCTGTTGGCTAAGCAGAGTGTTGTGATGCTGGAGGTATTCTATGGTGTCACCCTGTTTTTCAACCACAACTTCAAGGCTTTCCCTTTCCCTGAAGCCAATTCCTGGGTTGATGCTTCTTTGAAATAAATGTATTTTGTTCTTTTTCTATTATGTCTGGTCTAGGCATACTTTTATTGAACTTGTATATTTGCACTGTATGCATCAGGATGAATATCACAGATAGGATCAGCTCCAGTATACCTTTCCTCGTATACTGTGGTCATCTCTAAAGTAGGTCTGTGGCTCCTTCATGTGATCTATGAGCATTTCATGCAACATCGGCTCTTCAAAGTGAGGAGCCAAGGCTATCTTTGCTTGTACTGGTCCTTGAGGAACCTCAAGACCCTTCCCCTGCTTACCCACTCAACAGGCAATGCGGCTGCACTTCTGATAATCTCTGCCAAGGATTCCTATAGTTACAATAATCTCTTTCTCTATATCCTCCTGATTGTCCTTATACTGGAGCTGATCCTATCTGTGATATTCATCCTGATACATACAGTGCCAATATACAAGTTCAATAAAAGTATGCCTAGACCAGACATAACATAGTTGCATCAACCCAGGAATTGGCTTCAGGGAAAGGTCAAGCCTTGAAGATGAGTTTGAACAGGGTGACACCATAGAATACCTCCAACGCTCTGCTTAGCCAACAGATTCTGGCTCTGACCCAACAACAGACATAAGAATAATGCTAAATAATGGGAAAATGTGGCATGTGATGGTGAGAAAAGATAATATACAAAGTTGATGTAATGGTAATTGCCTGGTGTTAAGGCAGAAATAAGTCTACCGTATACTAAAAGTATCATTTATAATTGGTGAACGTTGATTCATACATAAGTATTATCTATGATATTCTGCCATCAGATTTAATGCATTATGGCAAGTTACAATATTTCTTTATCAATTGTGTGAAAGAAGTAGTAATGCAAATGTCAATCCTTGTATTATAAAGTATCTCCTAAAGACGCCACCTTAACATAAGATATAAAAAATATGGATGTCATTGAATATCCTTGATGAGTGTCCCCTGTATAAGTCAATGCGAGGGGGGAAAGAAGTATGTCTGCCCATTAGATAGCCCCCTTACCCGCCTGATGCTTAATACATTCAGATATCTTGTAAATCAGGAGACAAAAGTACCTTTTTATTAAAATTTTTATAAGTTATGAAATAGAAAAAAAGTGGCGGCTCAAACATTTGGCTGCCATTTTCAGTTACTGGGTTCAGTGCTGGGAAAAGGAGTTTTAAAATTTTGATAGCTCGGGACTTTTGGGAGCCGGGGATACCTACCATATTTATCATTTCTAGGCAAAAGAGGGTGATTTAGGTTCTTTTCTTACTATTTTTTATGACACGCCTTGGAGTCTTGCATAGACTCCTAGACACATAGCTATCATAGCAACTGATCACAGCCCCCCCCCCCCCCCCCCCATACCTCATGTGGGCTGTTCCAAATTGTTCAAAAGCATAGGAATAATAATGTATGAAAACTTTTGACTTTGCATAAAGTCCTAAAATTACCTTAAAAAATTAGTCTCTCGTTATTCTGGCATTTTTTAAATAATAATTTGAAATGATATAAATTAATATAATATAATAATTATATTTTTTTAATTCAAATTGCTCTAAAACGGGAAAGGTTTATTCTGATTTCATGATTTCAAAAACATGCACATGTGTCTTATTATATAATGTATATAACCTTCTGGTTTCAACTATATATTAATAGGTTATTTTTGTGAATGCCACAATAACCCAACATAATAAGATGTAACAAGCTGATTATTGTACTTACAGGTGTAACCATCAGGCCACTAGAAACTGGATTCCATTATACATTCAATTCTTCAGAGACAGACACATGGGCACCTTACACCGAGGCTCTGCATACATTTCTTGAAGGTAATTTAAAAGATTTCTACAACAAGATGAAATGGGCTGGACAACCTTTTCTAAAGATGCCAAGTTGGCCCATTGTGCATATTATTTTTTTTAATGGACATCATTGATGGAAGATTTGAATGTAATATTCATCTCCTCTTATCATAGCCTATGATGATAATAAACAAAGGGCCACAAATGTGGAGTGCACGCCAGGACGGTACTTCATACAAGAAGGAGAAGAGTACGAGGAAAGGAAAGCCTGTCAGTTTCGGCGCTCAATGCTGAAAAACTGTTCTGGAATTGAGGACCCAAGTTTTGGCTTTTCTACTGGGAAACCTTGTATTCTACTAAAGATGAACCGGGTAATACTAAGTAAAGGTGAAATGACCACATTACTGTATGTTTATTGGAGGACAAGATGGTCAGTAGAGCGCTGCTTGTACTTTACTAATATAGCACTTAGGCTATATACATATATAACTTAGACAATATACCATGAACCACTTTACACTGAAGAGTTAAACATGCTATTTGTACCTAAAAATAGACTGAAAGTTCACGTATAACCAAGAGTGTACAATCTATCGGGTGCATTTCTATTTATCCTTATGTGACGCTCATGGGAGTTTACTGTTTTCCTAGATTGTTGGGTTTAAAGCCGGTTATGGAACACCAATAACTGTGTCTTGTGGACTCCATGTAAGTAAAATATGTTAAGTTGTGCAGGTAAGAACATTTGCCACAATTTGCTCTTTAGGTGTGAAAAGCGGATGCCAGAACGATGTAACTTGGATGGTTTTAGATATGTTTATGTATTACAGGTAGCCTTACACTGGTTACCTTTTCAGCACTGGGAACCAATACAGTTGCAATTATTTTCAATGAAATGGGCTCATATGTTGCTCTGAGGACTCCTTCCTTTTAACTTAAAATACATGTGCATATATATATATATATATATACATAGCAAAAAAGCCTCTCATGTCACCTGTCCCTATCGTCACTATTTATATTGTCGGCAGGATGTCTTTCTTTTGTGTTGGTTCTATGGCATTTTCTTTGTTAGTTACAGTTCTAAAGTGCAATAATATTATTGTTAAGGTTACATACATAACTATATATATACCTCCAAACATCTTAGATGAACCATCAGGGACACATAACATATAAAATACTTTGAAAACCTTCAGATACAAGTGCTCTCAATAAATATATCAGCAGTTATTCAATTCAAGACGTGAAATAGTCATTACAAACAGTAAACTTTTGCAAGTGTCTATTTATGTTAATGCTGATGATTATGGCTTACAAGGTCATTATCTAAGAAAATTAAAACCATAATCTAAGACCAACTCAAAAATCTTGAACACAGAAATGTGTTCAAATCACATGTCTACTTTATTCTTTGGGTCGGTGCAATCATGGGGATACCAAACATTGTATAAAATGTTTTTTTGCGACTTTTGATGGCTTTTCATTGCTATAATTTTTAGGACTGATCACTTTTTATTGATTTTTTAATATTTTTCAAATTGGCAAAAAAGTGCCATTTTCAACTTTGGGCGCTATTTTCCTTTATGGGGTGAAACGAAAAACTGTTATTATATTTTGATAGATCGGGCATTTTCAGACGGGGCGATACCTGATGTGTTAATGATTTTTACTGTTCTAGGTAAAGTTCTAGGGAAAGGGGGGTGATATGAATTTTTATGTTTTTTTATAATCATTATTTTCCCTTTTTTTTTTTTTAATTTTTCCTTTTACTATTTTTCAGACTCCCTAGGGTACTTTAACCCTAGGTTGTCCGGTCGATCTTATCATATACTGCCATACTACAGTATTGCAGTATATAGGGATTTTCCTCCTTATTCATGAATAATGAATGGGTTAAAACGAGACAACCTCGGGTTTTCGGAAGACCCCCGGCTGTCATGGTGATGGATCGCCGCTCCCCGATGACATCGCGGCGAGCGGCAATCTGCGTCAAGATGCCCATGCGCCGCCATCTTTTTGAAGCCGCCGGTGGCGATCGTCGGGAAAACACCCGCGATTGGTGCTAGCACCGATCATGGGTGTTACCGGTAAGTCTTTGCTGCAATATGCAGCAAAGACTTACCGGCTATGGAGAGGGCTCGGCCCGCAAGCACCGGGATCCGAGTTGGGAAGAGGTTAATAGCAGCCTTCAGCTTGTCTGCATTATTGTGTCTGGTGTCTCTCATCTTCCTCTTGATTCTCTATGGGGTTTAGGTTGCTGTGCTTACTGGTCTTGATAAAACACAGTGGACCTAGACCCAAGTCCTGGATACGACTGTGAGTAGTGGCTCTTGAATTTTTTGAATGGTCTTTTATTAACAATCCTATTAAAGCTGCGGTTATCCTGGTTGCTTGTGCACCTTTTTCTACCACACTTTTTACTTTCACTTTCCATTAATATGCTTTGATAAAGCATCTGAACAGCCAGCTTTTTTATTAATGACCTTACGTGGCTTATCTTCTGGACATCTGTCAAGTCAGCAGTCTTCCCCATGTGTCGCCTAATTAGAAAGCCTTTGCAGGGGTTTGTGTTATTTATTCTAATTTTCTAAGATAATGACTTTTGGGTTTTCCTGGGCTGTAAGCCATAATTATAAACATTAACATGAATAAACACTTGAAAAAGTTCAATGTGTCTGTAATGACTCTATATAATATACAAGTTTAATTTCTTGAATTGAATTACTGATAAAAAAAACTTTTTGCTGAAATTCTAGTTTAATGAGAAGCACTTGTATGTCCAGTAATTTTTTAAAATAATTTGTAATTGTTGGATTATTTGTATTATCTTGATATTGTAAATGTGAATGAATTTAGATTGTACAATAACTACATGCCTCTTTGTTTTTCCCGCCTTCCTAGAGAGGAAATGAGAGTCAGTTAGGAACGGTTCACTTTTATCCAGAAAATTACTTTGACCTAATGTACTATCCTTACTATGGGAAGCTTACACATGTAAGTATATTTCTGTGAAGTTTTCAGCTCCAGCATTTTCTGCTGATGATTTGCCTAACTCAGTTGCAAATAATGGGGCTTATTTACTAAGGGTCAGTCGGATTTCCGGATTTCGCTGCTGTGACAGGGATTTAGCCAGCCAGCTTTCATACAATAGAAATGCAGGGGGGGGGGGGCGCGGGCCATCGGACAAGTGCAGGATTTAAGATTCAAATTGTGTCGCATCCAATAAACTTACATGCAGTGGGAAGAAGAAGGTGAACACCGGCGGACCAGAGCGGGGAAGCGGCACATGCAAGATATCGGACGCACGATCTTAGTGAATTGTAGCACAGTGCATTGTCATCGGACAGAGCACTTTCGGGAACTCTGAGGAACCGGGTAAGTAAATGTGCCCCAATATGTGAATCTGCAGCCCCCCCCCCCAGCAGCTCTGTGCCCTGGCGTTTGCCCATTGCGGGTGCCGACCCTGCCCATGATGTGTCTGCAGAGCATCACATGGGCAGCTTGAGATTCACTATCACTACCAACTCACTATATTCTCCTACAAAATGTAAGAGATTAGAAGTATATGGTCACCTCCATCATTATTACTATATGGCAGAAGCCTGTCTGTGGAGAGTCAGCAGTATGACTCATCAGATGCATAAATCCATGTATTACTTACTAGGTCACAATGAGATCACATAACCTAAGTACTACATAAGGTAACACTTACTGAATCCACTAGGTTTAATATCAATAAACTTTTCTGTTTTAGGTAAACTACACATCACCTCTAGTGGCTATGCATTTCACAGAGCTCACCCCTCATCAGGATATCACCATACAATGCAAGATAAATGGACGCGACATTATTAACGATCATAAGACTGACCGCTTCCTGGGCAGAGTCATCTTCACAATGAACATTGGATGAATGGCCTCAGATTCATCTATTCACTGGTTATTATCAGACTATTCCGACAACTTTCCTTCATTGCAGCAGTCCTCCTTTTCTTCTCAGAGCTGAAACCTAAATGAATCCGCACATCCTCTACTAGGCCACAGTATGAGAGCTGTAATCCTGGGTGCTAAATCTAGTCATGACTTGGCTTATATTCACTGAAGAGTGAAGGAAGCCGTAGGCCTCAGGGGGGACTATTGCTCCCTGTGGCCATAAGAACATGGCAATGAAATTATTCATTCACGAAAGCCATGGTTCATGTCACCTGGTTTCAGCTTGGATACCCTCCATACACTACTACCTTCCCAGTCACAGGAACAGACAATATGGGAGTTGTTTTTTTTTAATGATGACGTATTATACACATTGCAATGATACCACATAAATAAATAATAGCACCAATTTGCCAATATATATAAGTGTAGACCTTATGCCATTAATGATACACTAGACATGATCAGCCCCATATGCCAACACACAAAATTTGTCCATGTTGCAAACAGTAATTCATCCGACTGTAATTGGTTGCTATTATCAATAGAGACCATTTAGGGACGTGGGAAAAATTGTTGACGGACTGTAAATTGTTATGTATGTCTTACGTGGTGGTGGTGGTGGTGGTGGTGAAATGGGTAATAATTAGTCAAAATTAGCATCATATAATTCTTTGTTCATTGGTTGTCAAGATATTTTATCTTCGAGGTATTTGATTTGAGCACATTGATGTTTTAATTGGCGGCATTGCTAAATTCATATTGTCTTCTGATACATTGATAGGAATAAAAACAATAAAACACATCTGCTTCAAAAGTTATAATATTTGTTCCTACCTTCAGTGGAGATGAGGGAAGATACAAGTGTGGTCACCTTCCCGTTGCAGTACGTGAAGAATATAAGACAGTGGGAAAGTAAATGGGGATAAAGGAGTCCATTCTAATAGAGGGGGAAGCCACATCTTTATCATGCTATCTGAGGCTTGTAGAGACTGAGAAGCAGCTCCAGGGTTTACTGCATGGAGTAACCTTTGCTGGGGCGGACACTCCTAGGAAGATCCAACGACTCTACTGTATGTCAATTAAAGTTAAATGGGGCTAGGTTGGAAAAATATATTAAGCCCGCTCAGAGTCCTAGTTCCCACGTCTCTCTGTACTTCCAGTTCATGGGTCACTGTACAACCGGAAGTTGCAGGGGGTAAATCAGGGGTCTCAAACTCGCGGCCCGCGGGACAATATTTTGTGGCCCCCACCTGGTCGCGCTGCATGGAGAGGGCTCGCCTTGGCAGTCGGGCAGGAGCCTCCGTCCGTCCGGACAGGAAGCTCCTGCCCGTCACTGTATAGTGCTCGGTGCGGCCGGAAACGGCCGCTCGAGCACTATTACTGGAGCGATGTGGCCGGAAAACCACCCCGGCGCACATCGCTCCATGAACTGGGATGCGCGACCGCGCGATGACGTCATCACGCGGCCGCGCACCCTTTCCTGTCCGGACGCAGGACGAGGAAAGAAGCCGCGGGAGCCAGAGGTGAGTATGAGGTTTTTTTTTTTCATCAAACAGCAGTAAAAACATGGTGGGGGCTTATTGTATAAAATCATTCATTGGTGGAGAGAGGGGATCGGTGGGCAGAACATGAAGTAATTTATTGTGGGGGGCAGCATATTATATAATTCATGGTGGGGGGGTGATATTATCCTAATTCATTGTGGGGAGGGTATCATATAATTCATTGTGGGGGAGGGTATCATATAATTCATTGTGGGGGAGGGTATCATATAATTCATTGTGGGGGAGGATATTCATATAATTCATTGTGGGGGGGGTGTAATATAATTCATTGTGGGGGGATGTAATATAATTCATTGTGGGGGGCAGCATATTATATAATTCATTGTGGGGGATATAATATAAATTCATTGTGGGGGGCAGCATATTATATAATTAATGTTCAGCGGCGCGACGGGTCCTATCGCATGGAAGGGCCACGGGCTGAACCCTCTCCATAGCCGGTAGTCTTTGGCTGCATATTGCAAGCAAAGACTTAGGGTGATGTCAGACGTGGCCTTGTCTGGCGCTTGCAAAAGCAAGAACCAAACCGCGCCCCCCGGGGCGGGCCTGCGGACACATCGCATGGCGTTTCTATGGAAAACACCGGCGTCGCGGAATAGCATCTCGCCGGTGTTTGCGTTTATTTAATTAGAAACGCAGATGCGATATTGGCCAGCAGTCCCGCCCCGGTGGGCACGGCTTTGTGTCTGCATTTGCAGCGCAGAACAACAGCGCCAGTCTGACATCACCCTTCAAAGTAACACCGCATCTGTGGCTAAACACCAATCGCGGGTGTTTACAGTGATCGCTGCCGGCAAAGCAACGCAGCAGTCTTCAAAAGATGTTGGCGCCCATGCCTAGGATCGGCGCTCCCCGTCATCGAGGCAGGCGAGCGATCGCTCGCCAGCCTCGGGTCTTACCGAAGAATGAAGAGGTGTTTCGTTTTAACCCTCTTATTGCCAATGTGCCTGATAGCACCTGGTAATGAATGAGGAGGGAATCCCCACCTATGGCAGTATATGATAGGATGTCAGACAACCTAGCGTTAAAGTACCCAGGGGAGTTTGAAAATAGTAAAAAAAAAAACAAGTTTTAAAAAATTATGAATAAAAAAAATCTATAAAAAGTGTATCAAAAGGGTCGCCACAGTCCTAAAGGGGCCCCCATAGTACACAGGACCGTTCATAGTAGGAAACACGTCCCAGCTTGGGGCTTTCCCTTGCACTGGATGACGCCATGAATTTGATCTGAATAATGATATTTTGTAAGCGCATTTTGTGTGGAAAACTTGATGCGGCCCAGCCTTACCCAGAATCTACCTCCAACGGCCCCCAGGTAAATTGAGTTTGAGACCCCTGGGGTAAATGGACCCTCTTTGGCCAATGAGTGGCTGTGTCAGACAAATGGAATGTTGCTTTCTTTGTTGTCCCTTGTCTGAGGAGGCCACTCATTGGCTGAAGCAGGTCCTGTGATCCCCTCAGAACTTCAGTCCAGATGCAGGCCCAAAAACCAAAATCAATACAAGAATCTGGTCGGAGCTGGAACAGGGAAATATGGAATTAGCCTTACCGGTAATTCGATTTCCACTAGTAACCATGACGGCCCCCACCTGGAGGATGCTCCTTATATCCTGTAGAAACAGGAAGTTACAAGAGATTGACAGGCTCCTCCCTAGCACCCAACACCAGTGTCTAACAAAGTACCACTTGGATGGATGCAAGTATATAGAAAATTTGGACCCATTTCTAAGAAGGAAGGAAGGAAGGGAGAGAAAAAATGGGGGCCGTCATGGTTACTAGTGGAAACCGAATTACCATTAAGATTAAGATTATAGCATTATTAGGGAGGGACTACTGCCAAACGCCAGTTCTTCCTGGGAGGCAATATCCAAGCATTAGTGCTTTGCAAATGTCGAGGAACTTGACCATGTTGCTGCTCAGCAAATCTGATCCAAAGATGCACCTCTTTAGTGGAATGGGCTTTAATGTTCTCTGCTACAAAATAAGTTTTTATCCATCTGGCTAAAATTGGTTTAGAGACCTTGGCCCCCTTGTTTTTCCCCACAAAATTAATTAATAAATTTGGATCTTTCCTCCACCCTTGTAGCTTCAAGGTAAAATAGTACATTCCTTCTAACATGTAGGGTTTGCCACTTTTTTCACAATCTGTTTTGGGATCTGAGCAGAAAGAGGGAAGAACAATTTCCTGCCTGTGGTGAAAGTCAGAGACGACTTTGGGAAGAAAAAAGGGATCTAATTTAAGGACTATTCTGTCATCCAAGATTCTTAAAAAAGGGTCTTTGCAAGAAAAGGCCTGAATCTCCCCAAGTGGTAATGGCTAACAGAAAAGCCGTTATAATGGTAAGTTTTTTTTATATTATCTGAATCTAAAGGCTCGAAGGGGGTCTGTAAGGAGATTTAGAACTAAGGAAAGATCCCACTGGGGGACCGGGTTTTTAATGTACGGTCTGATACGGTTACAGCCTTTAATTAATATTTTTGCCCACCAATGGTCTGCTAAGGGAAAGTCAAGAAAAACACTTAAAGTGGAAATTTGGACGTTTAGGGTACTAAGTCTAAGACTTAGAGAGAAAACTGATTGTAGAAAATCTAGAACTTGTGTTAAATCTGGAGCACCCTGAGAAGGAGGGTGGTCCACGAACCAAGAATATAATTTTTTCCCAATTTTTTGATAGATCACGTTAGTTAAGGGCTTTCTGCTTGGTTTAACGGTAATAATCATCTCGCTAGAAAGGCCTTTGGCTGCCAAAAACGGCCTCTCAGGAACTCGCTAGAAAGGCCTTTGGCTGCCAAAAACTGCCTCTCAGGATCCAGGCTGTGAGTTTTAGTTGGTGTATGTTTTAGTGAAATAATGGTCCCTGTCGAAGAAGATCCTGAGGATAGGGGAAATGGAAGGGTTTGTCTATCGACAGTCTCTGAAGAACTAGAAACCAGCTTCTTTTCGGCCAGTATGGGGCAATCAGAATTAGCAGAGCCTTTTCGGTCCTCAATTTCTGAAGGACTTTGTGGATCAAGGGTAAAGGGGGAAAAGTGTAAACTTCAGGATTGGCTGAAGGCGTGAGAAAAAATGGGTCAATTTCTTGTTCTGGTGGGTTGCAAACAGATCTAATACTGGAGTCCGCCAAAGACAACAGATTTCTTTGAAAGTTTGTCGGTTCAGTGACCATTTGTTTGGATGTAGTATAAATATGCTCAGGAAATCTGCTTCTATATTCTCTATGCCTCTGAGATGATTCGCCCAGAGGGAAAGAAGATAGGATTCTGCCCACCTGAAAATTTGTTTGGATAGATGTGTCAGACTCTTTGATTTTGTACCCACGTGTCTGCGAACATATGCTATGGTTGTTGTATTGTCGGAGAGGATCTTGACATGTTGACCTTTTATGGATTTGTTTTTAGAGTCTCTAAAATTGCTCTTAGTTCCCGGTAATTCAAGGACACGGAGCAAGTGTGATTGTCCCACTGGCCCTGAATATATCGATCTGGAAGTACTGCCCCTAAACCTTTAAGGCTTCCGTCGGTGCGTATTGTAAGGATTGGGGCAGGGTTCCACCAGACCCGTTTTAGATTTTGGGGATTTTTCCACCAGGTAAGGGACTGCTTGACTAGGTGGGGGATTTTTACCTTGGAATCCAGACGTAGAGGGTTCTTGTCCCAGACTCGGATTGTCCAGGCCTACATAATTCTTGTGTGGTTCTGAGCCAAAGCCACACACTGGATCAGGATGTTAAGAGTCCAAGGAGACTTAGGACTGCCGGGATGTTGCACAAATTATTTCTCTGGAAGAGACTTACAGCTTTAATTAACTTTGAAACTTTCTCCTGAGGTAGAAAGGAACTTTGTCTTACGGAGTTTAACCTTATGCCTAGGAATTTTTTTGTCCTTTCAGGGGTTAGGTCTGATTTCTCCCAGTTTATTATCCATCCTAAATTTTGAAGGAGAAATTTTTGTATATGAGCTCTTAACTCTAACTCTGTTTTAGCAATTAGGAGTTGATCATCTAAATATGGTACTATCACTATATTCTTCATATAGGCTACTACCGCTATCATTATTTTGGTGAATATGCGTGGGGCTGATGAGATTCTGAATGGTAGTGGCGTGAACTGAAAGTGAAGGATCCCCCCTCCTTCCCGGGTGTTGAACTGCAAATCTGCAAACGTTATAATAGGAGTCTTTGAGGTCGATCGTGCAAAGGAAATACTCATGACCTATTAATGGTACTGCAGATTTTACTGATTCCATTTTGAAGTGTTTGTATTTTATAAATCTATTTAGTTTTTTTTAGATTTATAATTAGACGGTAAGAACAGTTTGTTTTTTTCACCAGAAAAAAGGAGAATAAAATCCTTCCCCTCTTTATGACTCCAGAAATGGAACAATCACATTCATTTGACACAGCTGCTGAATGTTGGCCCAGACCTGTAGATTTTGACTTCTGGAAAATTTGGGAGAAATTTGGAAGTGTTGTGGGGGAATTTGGAGAAATTCTATTTTGTAACCGGATTGAATGATCTGGAGTAGCAAAGGACTCAGGGAGATTTCCTCCCGTTTGGTTCCAAAATGCAAAAGTCTCCCCCATACCTGTAAGTAATTTTTTCTGTTTTTGGTCGGGTTTAAAGAGGTAACCTCGACCTGCCCCTCCTTTTGCGTAGCTCCATGTACCTGCTTTGCCTTGGCTCTAAACAATGTTTTATTTTTCCTGGGAGAACGAAAGGGAAAGGATGGCTACTTGGGAGGAGGCTTATTAACTGGAAATCCCCTTTTTGGGAGATCAGTTTTTTTGACCACCTTCGTGACCTGGACAAGGCACCGGAAGTTAGGTTTAGATGCGCCAGGCGTCATTCTTGACGATGCATCGCACCTCATCATCCGCCATGGTGTCGCCCTGATGATGTGCCACTGCGTCCCACTGACGCGACACGGCACAGCCTACCGACGCAACACAACGTCTCTTTTAATGACACGCCACAGCGACGCCTCCGATAACGCACCATGGCATCGCTTCTGACACTGGAAGATCTGCCGGAATGCGTCCCTGACCATTTGGCGCCTGGTGGAACGGTCCGTGGAGCAGGAAAGGCTGACAGGTAAAAAGCTTTTGCCCCCCCATTTTCAACCCCAGCATTAGTCTCGCGGGACCACTGGATGGGTGCTGAACCAGGGGGGAAGGGGGTCCCCTCTCCCGACACTCTGCCAAGTGTGGGAGCGGGTTAAAAATAAAAAAGTAGAAGTAGAAGAGGTAGAATTGTTTGTTCTCCATAACAGAGAATCTCTTGTAACCTATATCCCGTAGGGACAGGAAGACACTGGTTTTGGGTGCTATTGAGGAGCCTTTTAACCTCTTGTAACTGTCTCTACAGGATATAAGGAGCATCCTCTGGGGGGGGGGGGGGGGGGGTTGGGGGGAGGGGGGGAAAAAAAAAAAAAATTTATGCCCCCCCCCGATGAGTTTTTTTTTTTTTTTTTTTAAACTTCGGAAATTTCCTAGTAACTGAGGCTTCCTGGGACGACCAGCCTGTTACCTCCTCTAGTGACAGACAGACTCTTGAATCCTCATAATGGGGTATGGCCTAAAATGTGACATTTGACGGACAAATTTTTAGTTTGTATGATACATCTGCCACATAGACCAAGACACTTTGGTAAATCAGGTACATATATAGATTGGCCATCTAATGTTGTTATCGTATTGAAGACGCATAGACTATAGAGAATCTAATGAACAGATGTACAGTAGCACAGCACATAGACATACATTAAAAGGTAACCACTCCACACTTAAAATTACTTTCCAAAATTTTATTTTATAGTTGCATGTACAGGACAGATAATGAATAAAGCAGGGGATCTATTTTGAAGTGACATAGAACATTATCAATTTAAAAGGCACCCGAGGATTCATCGAACAGCACACACTAGCGCTGAAACACTTTACATTATACTGCATCCTGAAGTGCAAACATTTTACTTTTCCAAGCCATCGGAAGGAATGACAGTTCTCTGATGAACATATGTACACGTGTAAAGCAAAGATCATGCACTGGTCTATTGCCTCCAATATTCCCAATGTATACCCTCCTTTGGAAGGCTCAGCAAAATGTGAACAGAGCCTTAGCTTAGGTTTGTCCAACAGTCAAACCCAATACAAAAGCAGCTCATCTCCCTATCTCTGGATATAAAGGATCAAGAAATGGTAAAAATCCATCCCCCTTATTGCTTTGTTGTTTGATATCCGCTGTTAGGGTTAGGTTGGAAAGTATCATAAATATTGGATATTGACTGATGAAGCTGAACATAGCCAACTTATATGCAGATACATCATGTAGTCAAATGATTTATGGGATTTGACAGGCAGCATATTTATATTAACAGTTTTGTGCTTGAAAACATTTGTAACTTTACTAACAAATCTATGGTATTACCAAAATGGTAGAAGCTTCTTCTGAAATGTCACTTTATTCATCCCAGCAATCTAAAGCATAGAAAATTGTGCAGTTTGTAGTAAATTGTGTTTTACTGCATCACTTTTTATCACTCATCCTCACGAGGTAAGAAAATGCACATCAAGGATGCGGCAGAATACAAGTAATACTTGTACTAAAGGCTATCTTTTTTTATGGCTATTTTACATAATTTGGGCAGATTTTTAAACATTCTAATTTGGTAGCACATTTTTCTACCCTTTCCATTACCTAGCTTTTTCTGTTTTGTAGGCTGCATATACTCACTACACAGGTCCACCAAAGCTGAATTTTTGGCAGCTTACCCATAGCTATTTAAAGGCCCACCCAAGCGTGCAGGATTTATACAAATCCCATCTATATGCTCTCAATTATTTGTGTAAAAGGAGTGGAAGGGCAATGCAGGTTAAGTAGTAACAGTGCTACCATCCATTATATCTTTAAGGCTTAACGGAAGGCCATATAGTTGGCCAAAGGATCACCACTGTGCACTAGCCAGATTTCATGGATGAACCACAGTGCCCAGGAGGGGACTCCACTCTCTGCATCATAAAGAATCCTGTCCTGCGTTGGTTCATAAAATCCAACCAGTGCACAAACCTTGATTTGCAGACTGACCACAGCTTTGTGTTTCAACCCTTGGCAACATAATATAAGAAAATGGGCTCAGGGAGGCTTTGAGAAACCTGCTAAACCAATAGACACAGGCAAAGTAGATCAGTGAGTCTGTATTTATTGAAACAGAAGTCTGAAAATCGGGAGACAAACGACAAGTCACAAAATTATCAGAAAAGGGTTCCCATTACGTGAGATACAGTAATTAATGATTATCACTTTGAGTTTTGTTTCATCAATTGTAAAAGACCTATGTACATGTTCAATGAAGAATTTCATATTTTGGCTCCGAACTGCAAGACTGGATGAGATAGTAGAGACGTTAACTTCCGTCTATTTAATAAAGGATCAATATACACTTTGATTAGATTGTTCATGGAAAGTCACCAATTATTGAATAATACCTTTATAAAATTAGGAGCACAGACAGGGAGTCTGGGCCAAGCTATACACTTCATTATAACAATCATATAGTACAATTAATAGAAGGAAGCTGTGCTGCCGAGAGTTGGTGCATTCATACGCAGCTCCAGACTCTTCCACTCTGAAAATATTCAGCAGTGCACAGGACCAACACTAGATAAACCATAGACAAGAGAGATTTTTTTCTTTTGGGTTGGATGTTATTAGCCTGTCTTTTTTTTTATCTTGCAACATGAATATTAATGCATGTAGGTGAACCAACCATAACTACACATGTCCTGCATGAAAGATGTAGTTCTGGTCCTTCCATCTAATTACTAATCTCATGCTGGATCTGGGAAATGCTGAAGTAGTATGATTTCTCTACTCTTGGTGGACTCCAATGTTTTGATGATGTGCTTAGCACAGGTGGATTGGGAATGTCCTCTTAAAGTGTCCTAAAATCAAGACCTTTTGGAAAATTTAAAGAAAAGCTGAGAAACACTACTCATGAGCATCTTCTTTGTCTTAGTTGGTCTAGCATGTGCGAACTGGAAAAACTGCAACTCATATGGAAAACACTAATAAAACACAACACTCCAACTTTCACATTTACATGCCCATAATGCATTTGATTTACTGTTCCTAGTGTAAGTGATGGGTCTGAAAAATCTCAGAACTGTCTATATAAATTCTTGTTATACAAAATGTAAAACCCTTATGGTATCAGGCTTCCTTCTCGGGACTGTTTGTTAAACTGGGATCGGACCGTTTCTTCTAATGGGGTCCAATCTTGTTCTGGATAAAAGATATTTCCCACTAACCAATCATACGGCTACATAGATGAAGTCATATCCTCATGATGGATGGTGGTTCAGGATCTTATATCCAGAGTATCTGAATGGTGCATCAAGAGCTGAAATCATAAACCAATTCCAAGGACCAAACATATATCCCTCTTTTTATTATTACTAACCTTAACAGAAGGGCATTACTGTGATATCGCCTATGCATAGAGAGGTTAGCATTGTACAAGAATAAATTATTTCATTGAAAGTATAGAAAGGAAAAAGAAAGGGCTTTGGGTATCATACAGATTGATACCCGGTGCGACTTTTTCGTCGTCCGATTAAGTAGGAGATAAAGACAAGGATGATGAGAAATACAAGCACAGCCCCCACCACGACTGGAATAAGAAAGCTCAGATCAGAGTCAGCAAAGCATTCTTCAGCTGTGGGGAAAGAGAGGAAAACGTGAGAGACAGGTTAAGAAGTTATTCTTGTAACGTTAGACATATTTGAGGTTCACATTCACTTCTGAAGTTTTATTTATTTATTTTTTTTTCCATATCTAGGAAGGAAGATTCTTAAATTTCTCTCAAGTTGTTCTGCTTGACAAACCTTCATAGGAAAAGTGTAAAAGGGAACGTAGACCTCAAACATGGCAACACAACAGATATTGAATAAATAGGTTTGTCCATAGGGATTAATTGAGGAGAAAGCAATGTGATCCATTATAGTCTATACCAGTGGTGGCGAACCCATGGCACTAGTGCCAGAGGCGTCACTCGGAGCCCTCTCTGTGGGAACCCAGGCCATCAACCCAGAATGAAGTTCACCAGAAAAGACTCAAAGATTCTTCCTACAATGATAGGCGAATTTGCCCTCCTCTCAACTGTGTTGGTGTCCTTAGGAGGCGGATTGAAAGTTGTCAAAGAACAAGAAGAAATAAATTACTGCTGCGCTGGCACTTTGCAATAAATAAGAGGCTTTTGGTTGAAGTTTGGGCACTCAGGCTCTAAAAGGTTAGCCATCACTGGTCTATACAATGATCTAGGTCAGGGATGGCACACCTTTTAGAGATCGAGTGTCCAAAATGAGACTCAAAACACACTAGCTTTTCCCAAAGTGCCAATACAGCAATTTAGGCAGTAACAAACTTACTGCTACCAGAATCTTTGACCAATTTGACAATTTCCACAATGTCTCACTCTTCGAACAGGACCAAGCAGTATAGGATGGGTCACTTTAAAATAGTAGTGCACTGCCTGAGACTGCAGGAAGGCCCCATGTCTGGAAGGCAGCCCGTGTGCCCACAGAGGTCTCAGAGTGCCATAGGTTCGCCACCACTAATCTAGGTCAATGGTGACATGCTATATGACATGTAAAAATAAGGTGCAAAACCCTTTTAAAAGGGAAACTAGATTAAGCTACTTGCTTTTAAAAAAAAATCTACCACCTGGATTAGGGATTGTAAAACAAGCACACATACATGCTGGTGATTGTTCCCTCTGTCAGGATCTGCTCTTTTTAGCTTTATATGCCCATGTTAAGAAAAAAAAAAAACAATGGGGTTTTACAAATAGACATGAGCCTGAGGGGATCCAAATTTGCATAATTTTTTAAGCCTTTTTGTAAACACAAGGATGAAAGAAGCTAAAAGAATAGTAGATACTTGTCAGGGCGGCACACGCCAGCATGTAAGTGTGCTTGGTTTACAATCTCCATTTCTGTATGTAAATGTACTTTTCCTGCCAATAGAGGTTTAAGAAAATAAAAAAAATAAAAAAATCAGACAGACAATATTTTATCAAAAGAGGTAACATAATTCTTATAAATCATTGAGGTATATTTTCCAAACAAGCAGGAAGACGCACAGGTTAGAGTATAAAGCACAAAGTGAATAGAAAATAGTTTTGAACTAGTTGTGCCTAAATCTGCTACTTTTGTGGGACTGCTCAATAAAAAAAAAAAAAGAA
This sequence comes from Engystomops pustulosus, assembly GCA_019512145.1. Taxonomy (NCBI): domain Eukaryota; kingdom Metazoa; phylum Chordata; class Amphibia; order Anura; family Leptodactylidae; genus Engystomops; species Engystomops pustulosus. Next base: position 42,012,549 of record CM033650.1, read on the forward strand.
AAATGTCAGACATTCCTGTCCACAAAATGGGTGCAGTTGGAGAGTCATGTGACCTATCTGGTGATTGTTCATGGACAGAGATCATGTGACCCTCCAACTGCAGCCATTTTATGGATAGGAATGTCTGGAATTTACAGCATCAATCCATTAACCAGCCATAGGTTCAGATACAGAAGGTGCATGTTCTTCTGCAAACTGTCAGCTCTGTCAGCATGGGGGAATGGGGACACTTCAAATGCCTAGATCTTCGAAACGGTTCAAGGAACAGACTAGATTCTTCTTAATATCCTGCGATTCTAGAAACATATCAGCTGCAGTCCGAAATGGAATTTTTATATACAGCTCCCACTCCTGACCATCTATAAAATAGTGGATATGTCCAGTTCTAAAGACACCTAGAAACACTGTTCAGAAGATAAAGCTGTTTGAAGTGTGCCAAGGGTATGGCGTAAAAGGGTTAAGAATCTTAATATGGCTGCCAAAACTACCAAAATTGGAAATTCTTTACATAGATGTCCCCTAAAAATAAATCTGTTGTGACAGCTGTGAACCCCCTCCCCCCACTCCACATTACCTTTTTTGAAAATACCAAAGAATTCAGAAGGTTTACGATGAAATATGAAATCTCATATAGAAGACTGACACGTCTATTATGTGCACTATGAGCAAAGTTGCAGACAGCAAGTTATAGAACAGGAGAAGCTAAGTAGCTTGTACAAATGTCCTATATGCAAGCAGAATGTTATAGAGCAGGAGCAGGAGACTGTACATGCAGCTACTTCCATTTCTGGGATACTCTTTAAGGGTATCTGCATACATTATGCATTGCATATGAAATTGCTGCGGATCACGGTGCAAATATCAACCTTTGTATTACTTCTAAGAGAAGGTTTTATATATAATGTAGAAATCATGGAGTCTGTAACTTAATTTTAAAATACAGGAGTTTATAGAACATTATATACACAAATGTAATGTGAAGCTGAATTTTATTAGGGCTGTGTCTGTATATAGTATGGAAAGGAGCAAATACAGTCTCATATTCAAGTGGTTTTTGATAAAGTACATTCATGAAACTGAGCAGAGGGCAGGGAATAGCAGGAGACATCAAGGTTTATAGAAGATAAGTATCTATTCAGACATCAAGTCAGTTCTGTTAAAGGGAACCTGTCATCAGGAGGCCTTTTTCTGGCTTCCCCATGTCCCCATAGAGAATAGTGTACATATTGCCAAAGAGTTTTTATAGTAAAACTGGATCAAAGTTTACCTTTCTAAATGCAAAGATGTGTCCCTAGTTCTATGGGAGTGGCCAGTGAGGAGCCCCCACCTGCTCTTATGCATTGATTAAAAAAGGAAAAGTTAAAAAAAACTACCATGCTCCCCATATCTTATCCCGAAGCCCCTACCACCTCCCCAATTGCTTCCCCCCCTCAGGGCGTCATGTCTGCCACACTCCCATGGAACCACGAACACAGTTCTGTAAACAGAAAGAAACTTCATCTAACTTATCTATTTTTCGGAAAAAGACTTGTACAATGTGTACACTATTCTCTATGGGGACATGAAGATGCCAGAAATAGGGCTCCTGACGACAGGTTCCCTACAAGTTTTATAGCATCAAGTACTTCCAGCACCAAGTCCAATAATCCTTAAAAGTGTTCATATCCAGCTGAACGGCGTTTCCTGCGGCCAATGAAATAAGCCACCATCACCAGGATTACAAGGATGCCCAATGCTGCTCCCACGACTATCGGAACAGTGAAGTTCTGATCTGCAAAGCAATCTTCAGCTATATGTGGAGAACATCAAAGAAAACGAGAAAGAACAAAAAAAGAAATAAAGAAACAAAACAAAAATGGCCAACATCATATGCTGAAGGGATGAAAGAAGGTTATGACAATGCAAAATTATTTAGATATTGGAAGAATAAATGAAAGGATCATTTTACCCAAATGTAAACACATTAAAACAAAAAGTTAATTAAAATCCATGAGATAAAAATGTGTTCCTCCTGGTTACTAAGGAATCATAAATTAAGGTCGCCTAATCGCCTTGTGACTGGGGACTGTGCAGAGTCCAATACCCTGACTGACCACAATCCTGGGGATGGGATTCTTTACATCAGATATTAAATGTAAGAAGTCGCCGCTTCCCCCAAAAAAATTAGGCGCGTGAACACCGATTACAGTGTCTGAGCTTCTGTTTACCAAGGAAGGATAGAAGACTCCTTGCCTCTTACATTGCTATATATAATTCAAGGAACCCATTCCCAGCAGTATGGTTTATCCATGTCCTAAAAGTTGTTACTTCTAGCTACTGATCTAATAACCACATGCGGTACTAACGATCTTAAAGTCCAGAGCTTGGCAAATTCTTCTTCCTGCAGGCAGCAGATTAGAGAGCAGGAGGAGCTGAGCATATAGTTACATAGTGTTCTATATGCAGGCAGCAGATTATAGAGTAGGAGGAGCTGAGCATATAGTTACATAGTGTCCTATATGCAGGCAGCAGATTATAGAGCAGGAGGAGCTGAGCATATAGTTACATAGTGTTCTATATGCAGGCAGCAGATTATAGAGCAGGAGGAGCTGAGCATATAGTTACATAGTGTCCTATATGCAGGCAGCAGATTATAGAGCAGGAGGAGCTGAGCATATAGTTACATAGTGTCCTATATGCAGGCAGCAGATTATAGAGCAGGAGGAGCTGAGCATATAGTTACATAGTGTCCTATATGCAGGCAGCAGATTATGTAACTATATGCTCAGCTCCTCCTGCTCTATAATCTGCTGCCTGCATATAGGACACTATGTAACTATGCTCAGCTCCTCCTGCTCTATAGTGTCCTATATGCAGACAGCAGATTATAGAGCAGGAGGAGCTGAGCAGGTTGTTACAGTTTGAGAAGAAATGATTCAGTACAGTGAGAAATTAATGTATTGATATCGGTCAGTTTTAATTTGAGCAGACTAATCAGTGATTCACAGCCATGTCTGTAGAAATATGAAGGCATGGCTATCAAGAAACGGAACCTCCCACAGCACTCCTCAGGCTAAGATCAGCGGAGGATTTATCAAAACAAATTTTCCCAGGAGCTTTACACTCAAAATGGTCAATCTGCTCAGCTCCACTTGCTCTGTAACAAACTCTGCATGAACATGAAATCTGGTCAGCGGTTCCTGGTCATTACTACAACATGCCATCCTTGTACTGCACTGCCAATCATGATGTGCTGCCTTTGAAGACTATCTGCAAATTATAGGAACCCCTCATCCCATGTATGCAGTGTAAACAAAGATGGGCAAGTACATTGGATTTCTTTAAATTTATGAATGTCCTTTGTTCAGGTTTACCACCTGTGTTATTAGGTTAGTGATGAAAATATCCTTTTAATTGCTTCTGAGAATGCTTCAGATCGTGGGCAGTGCAGTAGATTCAATGTTTTTGGTGTGTTTTTATAATATTTCAATATTTTATAATGTAAGAGCAGTCATCAGATCTAGGGAACTATAAATACAAGTCAGTTCCCATTGATTCTGTAGGATTTTGTTATGCCTAGTGTATGGCCTCAGACAGATTTTTTTGTGGTCTTTTCTTGGATGTCTGCTTGTAAAAAAACAAAAAAAACAAACGTACAATCGAACCCTTAATATAGAGCATTTCCTACTTATAAGTTAGTCTCAGCGATCTATAGAAAACTTTAAGGCTCTGCGAAAAATTGATGACTGAATCATGCAAGCCATGATAAACCTGAAGAAAACTGTTTTTTTATGGCCGAGGTTTGGCACGTTCAGAAGCAGGACGCTCAAGTAGAGGTTACGATAAGCTGATTAGAGAAGGTCTGATGGCTTGGATTCCAACCACCCATAAGAATAAAGGTCCTATTCCCAATTTTATTGCTGAATGCAGCTACCAAAGGTTCCATTTACCCTCTAAGGTAACCATTGGAGATTGTGGAGTCTAGCAGCTGCCCTTCTGTGGCCAAGGACTATCTTTAATACTTGTTCAAAACCCCATTAATCCAAAGATGACCTTCCTCCTTAGGCCAAGTGCACACATTTTGGATTGTCAAGTCAGGAAACCCAAATTAAATAAGCACCTTTTTATGCAGATTTGTATTTTGGTGCATTTTTGATGAGGTTTTACACATTTTTTTTTTACCTTTTGTTCCACCTGATCATACTCAACTTTAAGCCAAAGTCTGCATCATGGTGCGGATCTGATGCAAATTTGTTGCAGATTTTCACATGTCCACTTTAATTTGCACTTCCTTTATTACGTGGTGGATCTGTTGCAATGAAGTCAGTTTGCAGATTTCGTGTGGATTTTACAATGTGTGCAGGTGGCTAAAGCAATAGCTATTATTTCCACACACCTCCTCCCCCATACACCTGCAATCTTTGATTCATTTTCAAGAACAAGCCTCTGCCAGACACCACTTCTCATCTCCCAGAGGAAGTGGGAATGTAGCAATACAACATGTCTGACCTTTGTTTCCCCATGACACACACATAGCAAGTGTGACAAAACTCAGAATCACAAACCACATATCAGAAGATATTGGTCTAATGTGTGCTTGGACTTTATATGGACAGAGATGCTGAGGCTGGGCCATAGCGGTCCATAGTACTCGCCATGGTGTAGACCGTAAAAACATAGTATATGACCTACACAGCTTCTGGACTCCTTGTGCAAGAAAGATAGAAATAAAATAATTTACATTCCACGTTGAATTTTTTAATCACCAAGTTTTATTGTTTGGATATTATGCGTAAATCACTCATGTAAATCAGCTTAACCACACTATAATCTTACATAGAAAAAGGTTCTCTACATACAAGAGCAACACAGAAATTTGTAATAGTCTAAAGAACATTACAGAGGAACAGATGTTAGTTTCGCCTTTTCCCCTTGGACTGACCAACATAAAAAGGTCATAAGTAATAGCCCTGAGGGCACCAGAAGGCCAGACATGACCTTGTCCGCCATGATGTTGGGATGTGGTTTCAGTGATCGGGCAGAACTATAAGCGAATGTTCACACATGGAGCCCTATCACAATGAATCGTAAAACATTCGTTAGGTTTACTTTCTTTGTGTGGTCCATTGTCCAAGGGCAAATACATAGGTTTTTTATATAACCAACCAATAATGTACTGGTTAAGGTATTAAATATTAACTTTGGGAAATTTGGGGTTGGTGAAACGTGAACAAGGTTTATAATTTTTAACACAAGACAATAAAATTGCATAAGTAAAGACATTATATAAATTCACACAGTGGTGGATAGCTAGTCTAAGAGAAAAAAAAAGAAAAAATAAACCAGACATTAAGGAGTGTAAATAATCCAAAAAAAAATGTCATACAACTTGAAATCCAAAACTAACTGTTATTCACAGCAACCAATCACAGAAACTGCAAGATTCAAAAAACTTTGCTGTGGTTGATTGCAAGGGGAAAAACAGACAGTTTAAAACTTGTTTTTAAAAATGACTGAGCTAGGATTGGCTGCAGTGGACAGAAATAATTTCCTAAACTAGTGGGATTGCTCAAAAGCAAAAAACTAAGTTGAAAGCAAAAGTGTGCCTTGGGGCCTAATCTTACATCTACATCACTGGACAGCACGGCCGTTATTCTTCATATTGAACATAACATTGGCAGTGTAATTTTAGGGCACCTACAGTTAGGGAGGAGGCAGAGTGGCGCTAGATATTTGCATGTAATACATCCAAGTCTGAAGTAAAATTGTGGACTTTATTAGGGCAATGCTTCATGTGCCGACTCCCACAGAGGCAGAGGAAAAGCAGGCCAATGGTTTTGCCAGAAATCTTAAAGTTATGGGCCACATGATATTGTGCAGCCATTTTCAATATAACCGCATGTGGTGCAGGTCATGGCCGCTGGTTGTATCTTTACCCCAAGAAAATGTCTAAATTTGGAATGGAAAAGAAGCAGCTGCAAGGTTTAACAACATGGTCAGCAGTAACAAAACAAGGTTCCCTTCTAATTTAGCAGCATTAGATGAAATGATCTTAGTTGCAGGAAACTCACTGGATAGAAATTTATCTACAAGTCCCATGATGTCGTGCCAAGGAGAAACTGGCAAGGCATTATGGGACCTGTAGTTCCAGCTGAGGACATGTGATGGATAGTGGGATAGACGCATGTTGTGGTTTAACTTGCAACCTACTTCAAAAAGTGCAAGTCAGATCTTAGTGGTGTGACAATTATAGGGTCTGATATCCAGCATAGGTCTTTCTTCTACCGATTAAGTAAGCAATCACAATTATGACAATTAGGCCGGCAAGTGCCGCCCCAACTATGATTGGAATTAAAATGGAGTCGTCGTCGAGGGAACATTCAGAAGCTGTAGATGGAAAAAATAAAAAAATGGGTGAAAATGGAAAAAAAAAAAAATAATAATCATCAAGTCTAAATGACGTGTAAATTAAAAAAAAATATATATATACACACACATTAACCTTATCAGAAAGTTTACACCTACAAAAAAAAAAAAAAATAATAATAATATGTTGGACTTTATACACCTAATTTATTTTTTTTCAACCTTTACTATGGAAAATGGTGTCAGAAGACTTGCCCTAAATGGTAAATTCTTCCGACTAGAACCCAAAAATACCAGATATGTATGGCCATTTTGCTGAATTATAAAAGGTCACCTATGAACAGCAATCAATGCCATGAAAGGAACCAGAGGAGAGAAAAAAAAAAACCCAAACAAACACACAGCTCTATTCTATGCGTGGTGGCCGGGTAAGTGAATGGAGCCGATCATAACGCTGCTCTCCAAGCTCCTCCCAGAAAGGATTCAGCTGTGAGCACTAGCAAGGAATTGGACTCTAAACCCCCTGAATACAGACATGCACGATAAAGACTGGCCAAGATCTACCTATATAAGCACATCATCCAAAACAAAACTATAAAAGGTTCTCTTATAAGGGAGACACCAGGCACACGGCCATTGTTTGACAACTACCGATATAACCAGGGCAGCGCAACTAACTGAGGTCAAACAAACAATCTGTAGTGGTAATTGCATAACCAAATTCTTAGCCTGGATAGTCACTACATAATCTCATATGGTATAGGCTAAAAACAAGGTCATTGTATAGATCCAAAACACTGTACTATTACACGTATACCAGCTGCCAGGAGAATTATATTAATAAAATAATAATTCCATAGATGCTGCTCCTAGGGGGTTATAATAGTAACAGCTTATAGCTTATAGATTTGCTTACACTATCGCCTACTCCTGCTTGGCACATCATCCCCAGTCTCAGCAGTCACATCAACAGCCTGTGGTCACATGTACTGCTAGCGCTGAGTTTCTGATATCATTAGCGTTACCAGTGAAACTTGTGTAACTTCAGCATGAGTTTCACTGCAAATACGTTTGGGCTGAGGCACGCCGCCCCCCCCAATTTGTTAGCGTGTGACCACACACCTTCAAGCCCCGTACTGTCCACAGGAAAGTGATAGAGCAAGCCTTCTCTTTTCCTGTATGTATGGCCGAGCACCATGCCTCGCTATGGAGAGGGGAGAGGCTGAGCAGTGCTCTCCAGCACAAGTCTGTATGCTCAATCGGGCTGTAGCATGTTAGTGTGAAGGAGGCCTTACACAAGAAGGGTGTAGCTGCTCTATGGTATCAATGTGATTTCAGTACCAAGCCTCTATATACCACCAGAGACTGGGGATGAAGGGAGGAGATGCCACGCAAGAGGATTGTGGCAAATAGAGATCATTTTTACACCCTGGCACAGATCATTCCAAATCCCAGGGTTTATTATCTACTTGTCTTCAACAAACTAAGTGTATCACCACTGGGGCTTTAACTGCAGAGACCACCAGTGTAAACAAAAACGGAGCTCAAGACCTCTGCATGAAGCGGTGGTTGGACATATCCTATAGAATACCTCACATAGGACTCAGAATCACCAGGGCTCTAAAACGTCAGAGCGCAGTCACTTATCTGCTATACTATGGTGGTAAGGTCTTATAGCGAGACAAAGGCAAATAGTTTCACCCATCAAGAAAATTGCAGTAATGTCCAAACCTTGTTTTTCTGAACACACCTATTCATGGACACTTTTGCCAAACACCCATGCACACTAAGACTTTTCGTACAAATCTTACTGCAGATATCAGCCTACTTTACCATGACGTATGACCCAAGAAACCCCTGGAGGTTACATATATTTAGGTTACAGAACTACTACAACGTTATGTACCTTCTGGTATTTGTGTACATCACTAAACATGGCTAGGTAGGTTAAGTCTGATCAATTTATTGTATATGCCTCAATTTACTAAGTTTGCTTTCAAGATTGACCTACTCCCATCCAGACCAATAGAAGCAGCAACATACATCAATCATTCTATAGGCACAAAGTCTTACCTGTAGCAAAAGTCGCATTGTTTACGCCAAAGGGCTGAACTTGCACATCAAAAGTGTGAACGTAAAGGTCTTCAGACACGGTGATGAGCTGCTCTTTATGGCAAAGGTATGAATTCCCCACTGATGCTTCCCACAGGCTCAGGTTGGAGTTTGTTCTTTGTGAAAAACCTGTAAAAGACAGACAATTAGATCTCACATGAAGTGAACAACACACACACACACACACTTTAAAACGGATGTGCATGTGCTGTAATGAAATATTCAACAAAATTGAATAATGCAGATAATAAGAAGCTTTGTAATACAATTTAACCCCTTAACGATCTGGGCTTTTTTAGTTTTTTCACTCACCGCCTTCAAAAATCTCTAACTTTTTTATTTTTCCACATAAAGAGCTCTGTGACTGCTTATTTTTTGCGTAACAAATTGCACTTCAGTGACGGTATTTAGTATTCCATGCAGTGTACTGGGAAGCGGGTAAAAAAAAAAAATCCAAGTGCAGTGAAAATGGTGAAAGAACACATTTGCCACGTTTTCTTGTGGGCTTGGATTTTACAGCTTTCACTGTGCGTCCCAAATGACACGTCTACTTTATTCTTTGGGTCGATGCGATCATGGGGATGCCACATTTGTATTAGGTTTTTAGGTTTCCATACACTTACAAAAATTAAAACCTCCTGTACAAAATTTTTTTTTATTATACCATCTTCTGGAGTCAATAACCTTTTCATACTTTGTTGTACAGAGGGGGTAGATGGTGTCATTTTTCTCAACTTTTGATGGTGTTTTCATTGCTATAATTTTTAGGACTATGACCTTTTGATCACTGATTTTTTAAAAATATTTTTCAAAATGGCAAAAAAGTGCTTTTTGACTTTGGCCGCTATTTTCCACTACGGGGTTAAACCGCAGTGAGAAAACGTTATTATATGTTATATTTTCAGACGCGCCGATACCTAATGATTTTTACTGTTTATTAATATTTATAACAGTTCTAGGGAAAGGGGGCGATTTGAATTTTTAGGTTTTTAAATTATATTTCTTTTAAAAACGCTTTTATTTTTACTTATTATTTTTCAGACTCCCTAGGGTACTTTAACCCTAGGTTGTCTGATCGATCCTCCTCATTAATTAAAATGTGCTGATAGCACATTGTAATGAGTGGGTTAAAACGAGATATCCTCGGATGTTGGCAAGACCAGAGGATGTCATTGCGATGGATCGCCGCTCCCCGATGACGTCACGGGGATCGACGATCCGCGGTAAGATGGCGGCACCCATGGAGCAATATGCAGCAAAGACTTACCGGCTATGGAGAGGGCTCGACCGGCCTCTCCATGCACCGGGACCCGGCGCACGTCATACTAGTACGGGTAGGGGTTAAAGGGAACTGGTCAGTAAATTTAATCCCATATATAATTAGATATTAGAAAGCCGTGCAACCATCCCTAAATTGTTCCTCCCAATGCCTAGAAATGTGCACATTCTGTTCCCAGAACGTGTGAAAATCACCAATTTACGTATTCCTTGGTGCAAAGTCTGACATATTCATGAATCTCCTGCACAGCCGCACCTACAGCACGAGGGAGACAATTTCTCTTCAGTAAGTCACACACAGCCAACATCTATCATTCCCAAGTCAGGGATGGGTGTGTTTGAGGAGTAAAGAGTGAAGATAAAAACATACCTTATGACTCCAGCAACTTCTTACAGAAATTTCATTTATTTTAAGCGATTTTAGCAATTTTTTGACTGTGGATTTAAATAAATAAATACACAAGGGACACATTATGAAAACTTCTGTGGGAACCTAGGGTTAATTGTAAAAACCTGATGACAATTTCCCCCTCCCTTCCCTTCATTTTTTAAGTTGTGTAAATCAGCTTTCTGTCCTGTATCCTCAAGATACAGTACCTGGAAAGTCTTTTCTCCTCAGATACATAAGAAATTTTCTCTTGTTGTGGAAAGAGTTAATCATTAGCCTCCTTATTTGTCTTATCTGAAAGCCTCCTGAGGTCCTTTCACTTAACTGCTCTAGAAGGAGCAGAAACATTCTACTGACCCATGTAAAACTGGAATATTTCATAGGAAAGCAAGTCCTGCTTTAGGTTTTGAATTTACCTTTTAAAAAAGTAATTTGACTGGGCTGTAAATACTCAACTGGTGGAGCAATGTCCAAACGTGGCTCTAATGGCAGCCAGAAAGCGTAGCCCTCAACCACCAAACAGTCATACTATTGGTTGCATAATGTATATTTTATTGTTGCTTTAATTTTCAGTTTTAGGGAAAAAGGATCAACAACCCACAAAAGTGGAACTTTAGTAAGAAATAGCCCTGGACTATACAGTATAAAAATGCACCACACTGTTGTCCAACTTCAGTGCAATTTGGCACATTTTAAGATTACCCACATTTATACCCATTTACCTTGCAGCAACTTCAGATTGGACATGAAAGACACATGCAGGCTACACAAGACATTCACTTACCTGAGGCATTAAAGACTGTGACATTCACTTCTTGAAGATAAAAGTTCTTATTTTTCTATAGGAGGGAGAGAAGATTGAGATCAGTATATGTGGGAAGTAATAAATGGCAAAAGGTTTTGTTGGATACATTAACAGTTATTCACACCACAATGCGATTATGCACATGTGATCAGAGCAGGCTAAACACTGGACGTCTGCTGAAGGAAGTTTACAAGCTGAACCCTCCTCTCAGCACTTGAGAAGGAGGAGCAGGGGAGGGAAGAGCCTGTAAAGCCAGATCACAGAGGGGCTAGCGTAACCTCTCAGGCTTCATAGTACAATTTTAAAAGTTGGTTTTAGAAGGAAGGAGGCCAAGGATAGAGAAAAGTGGTTCCGCTTTACCAGGCAAAGAGACTAATGACTTAAATACTTACAATGGTGAAATAAAATTCCACAATAGTTGTTTCATTATCGTTCAGCCTCAGGAGAGCGGTGCTATTGTCGCAGCTACCAGTACTGTTGGTTCTATTAGGGTTAATATTAAATGGAGTCCAGACAGTCTACAGAGAAAAAAAAATAATAATGAATTGATATGGTGAACACTAGTTGATAAGGTCAAAGTCTTCTGCCTCTATCACACCAATGTATGAAAACGGCCGTATGCTACCCTTACCAGATTGTTTTCATACGGCACACTCATTTTTAAATGGGCAATATGGTCATCCATAAAAAAATATCGATATATACTTAGCATGAATGTTCTGTTTTCTCCAGTATTTCCGTATGCCCCATAGAAATCTATGGGAACGTTTAAAATATGCGTTGTGCATCATATGCTGCTGTATACATGTGCAGTATCCATGGAGACCAGAATCGAGGGAGGGGGGGGGGTGCATTAAGCCAACCCAACCAACGGATTCATACGGCACAGAAATAAAGGACTGTAGAAATAATACATCAAAAAGGACTTAAAAGGGATATCTAACTATAAAACTATAACCACATTTTTCAATCATGTGCTTTTTGCCATTCTACAGCAGATATTTGTAAAGGTGGTTTTACGCAATGATTTATGAAAAACCAGATTTACCAAGTTGTTTTAGCAAAGCTCTGCTTACTTTGACTACACGATAAAAGGAATTAGTCCTCAGTGGTAATTCTGTTTCCATAAGTCCCCCACGACGGCCCCCTGGAGGTTGCTTCCCCTTCCTCTGTAGGGAGAGGAAATTGAGAGCATTAAAAGGCCCCACCCTCAACCTCCCACCAGTGTTTTACCAAATAACTACACCGCTATAGGTTAAACTCAATTTTATTTAGTATGTTAATTTCACACACAGGGAATAACAAATTTTTAAAAAAAGGGGGGGGGGGGGGGGGGGGGGGGGGGGAAACCAAAAAACCACAGGGCCGACATGGACTTATGGAAAAAGAATTACCGCTGAGGACTAATTCCTTTTTTCCATATCGTCCCCCATGACGGCCCCCTGGAGACATACCAAATTATGTCCAGTTAGCAAGGGACCACAGCCTGAAGCATTTGAGCTCCATGTGGCAGCTTTACAAATTTCTTCAATAGAGGCTTCCCCTTGCTCCGCCCAAGATGTAGACATAGCCCTAGTAGAATGGTAGAGGGACACCCTTGATCTTATAGCACTCTTTAATGGCTTCAGTAATTCATCGCCCAATCGTGGTTTTTGAAGCTTTCTTGCCTCAGTTTCCCTGAAAATTGAACAAATTTAAATCCTTTCGCCAAGGTTTGGACGCCTCAAGATATTTAAGTACAGCGCGTCTTACATCCAAAAGATGCCACTTCTCTTCCAAAGGACATTTTGGAAGACGACAAAACGCTGGTAAAATGATCTCCTGGTTCCTATGAAAATTAGAGACAACTATAGGCAAAAACTTATGTGTAATTCTATCCTCAGACAGATCCTTCTAGCCGATGTGATGGCTATTAGTAAAGCGGTCTTTAACCCCTTAACGCTGAAGCCACTTTTCACCTTCCTGACACGGACCATTTTTTAAAATCTGACATGTGTCTATTTAAGTGGTTATAACTTTGGAACGCTTTAACATATCCAGTTGATTTTGAGATTGTACTTCATGCTGGTCGAGAAATTTAATAAATATATTTAGTATTTTTTTATGAAATAAATGGAAATTTGGCAAAAATTTTGAAAAAAAAACAATGTTTTCCAAATTTTCTACTTTTTGGAAAGTTGGTCATATCACTAAAATAACTTGGCGCAAATGCGTTTTTTCATCATTTTCACTGCATTCTGAATTTTTTTCCCGCTTCCCAGTACACGGCACGGAATAATCAATACCATCACTACGAAGTTCAATTTGTTACGCAGAAAATAAGCCCAAACAGAGTTCTTTACATGGAAAAATAAAAAAGTTACAGATTTTTGAAGGTGGGGAGTGAAAAATGAAAATGCAAAAACGAAAAAGGGCCATGTCCCTAAGGGGTTAAAGTCAAGAAACACATGTTGCCGAAGTCATTTGGCTCAAAGGGGCTCGTAGTTAAGGTGTCCAAGACTAAAGATAAATCCCACTAAGGGGATGACTCTTTCATAGTAGTACGTAAGCGCGTACAGGCCTGGAAAAATCTTTTTACCCACCTGTGTTCTGCTAGCGCTGTATCAAAGAAGGCGCTCAGTGCCGAGACCTGGACTTTCAAGGTGCTGGGTTGTAGCCCTTTTTCAAACCCGTCCTGCAGAAAATCAAGGACCTGACAAATATTAGGAGAATCCTGGTTAGGTACATCTTTTGACCAAGAACAAAACTTTTTCCATATTTTAAAATATATGGCATGAGTTACCGGCTTCCTACTACTTTAAGGTTTTGATTACCTTATACGATAGTCCTTTTGCTTTCAGGAAGGCATTTTCAGGATCCAGGCTGATAGTTTTAGAAACCATGGGTTCTGATGCAAAACTGGTCCCTGATGCAAAAGGTCCAGCCTCTCGGGAAGAATGTATGGAAGGTCCACTGCTAAAACGGCGGGAGCTGCCATTTTCTCAAGCGGGCGAAGTATTCGTCCAAGCAACGAGCAGTTTCGAGTACGCTAATGCTCGAACGAGCATCAAGCTCGGACCAGCATGTTCGCTCATCTCTAATCTCATCCAATTCTGAGCCAAACAGAAATACCCCAGAAAAAGGAAGGCTACATAACTTTGCCTTGGAGCGCACATCTCCAAACCACTGTTTAAGCCAACATGCTCTTCTAGTTCCGTTGGATAGTGTGGCCTCTTGCTGAGAAATGAATGGTGTCTGCATCCACCAGGAAAGCCTCAACTGATTTCAGTAAAGGAATAGAATCTAAAATCTCTTCTCTAGATGTACCTTCTCCAAGATAATCTTCGAGCTGTCTTAACCAAAAAAGACGAGTATGGGATACCGAAGTAGTTGCAACATTAGATTTCAGTGTTGCCATAGAGGCTTCGCATGCTTTTTTACGATCCATGATTTTCTATTTTCTGATTTTCGATCCATGGCATCCTTTAACTGAGTGGAATAGTCAAAAGGCAGATTGGTTTTCTTGACTACCTTGGCAATGTGAGCATCCACCTTAGGCACACCATTCCAAATCCTTGTTTCTTCTGGGTCAAACAATAGCAGGTTCTTAAACTCCTTAAGAATTGTTACTCTTTTATGGGTCTTTCCACTGATCCAAGACAAGATCCTTCAAATTTTCAATAATAGGAAAAACTCACCTTTTTCCGCCTTAATCCACCAAACAGCTCATCTATCACAGATCTTTCTTTTATTCTGTCCTCTATGTTTAGGGCGTCTCAACACCTTGATAAGTACGTCCATATCCTCATTTGGAAAAAAATACTTAGGGTCATTAGGTATTGTCTGTTGTGACATGTCAGATTCATCCATATCTATTTCATAGGAACATGAAGGTTGCTCATCATCCGTATCTATACACAAAGGATTAGCTCTAACTTTCTTATGCAGTGGACTTCTGGAGGCTTTAATCTCCTCAGGCATAACCACACATAATGCATCCATAAATGATGCCTTCTGTTCCTTTAATATTTTTTTCTTATAAGTAGCATCAAGTTTTGAGTTACAAATCTGGCAACGTTTAGACGGTGCCTTTTCCTTCTAACAATCTTTAACCTTCTCTTTGAGAAACATGTCCTTCACCTATTATAACAAGGAAAAACAAAAAGGAGTGATGCTTATTAAAAGCCAACTCCTAAACACAGAATATAGGGCCACATTTATCACTTTTGTGCGCCTAAGTGTAGTAGTTGCGCCTAAATTCTGGCGCACTGTTTTGCCAGAATTATCACAAGCTGTGATAAGTATATTTCCTGCCTCTTATTAATCACTTTACTTTAACACAGTTCAGGCGCAATGTTAGATTCGGGCACTTACATGTGATCCTGCTACAAGCTCCTCTCTGCTTCTCCCACAGCCCAGAATGAAGATAACACTCACAGTAGCACCCAGGTGTGTGACACCCTGCACCCAGTGACCTCCTCAGCAGTGGCTTCTCCTGGAGGGGATCCCCAAGTGCTGGTCTCCTGCTGCACCCCTGTAATTCTGCACAGTATCCCCCTCAGACACTGCAGAATTACATGGGGGACACTTGTTTGTAGTATCTGCAAACTTCTGCAAGCTTCTGCAAACTTGTGCAAACTTCTCTTGCTGTGAGCTCAGCGTTTTGCAGAATGTTTTGTAAATAGAAGGTGGTGAACTGTAAATAGAGTCTGCAGCTCCTGTCTGCAGTGTATCTAATGTATCTATTATATGTTCCAGTGTCTGGCTGAGCTTTGCTGCTAGAAATGAGCTCTTCTGCAAAGGGGCCCAGTGCTTTCTTCTCAGATAACGCCACCTTCGAGCTGGAGTGTTTTTGCGCCCGTTTTTGCGCCTAAATGCAAAAGTTGCATGTGATGAATATCATTAGGCGCAGCAAAACATCTGGAATTGAACGATAGATGAGGGAAAGGTGGTTATTTTAGCTGCGCGGCTAATTTGACGTTTAATCGCAAAAATGGCGCAAAAACGGTGCGCCTAAACGAAAAGGCGCAAAAACAACAGAAAAAATGAGTGATAAATGTGGCCCATCGTGCCAAAACTGTCATTGGCGTTCAGCCACACGTCCTACTTACAGAGCCCACAGTCAGGGAACGAATCTCAGCCTGCTCTGCCATCTGGATAAACATTCACAGAAGACTGCGACTATGCCGCGATCCTTACATAGCACCCAGCGTCTCACATCTTTTACAGCCCGTCTCCTAGGCCGAGGTCTTTAACTTCAGTTCCAGCCAAACCGGAAGAAACATTGTGCGCTGAAGGAGCGCTACAAGTCGGCTGCTGCGGACCTGACAAGCAAGCCATAAGGCCGCTGACACTGCCCGAAGGCAAACCGAAGCCTGGAGACCCCAAGTAGGACTCCGAAGGGGCCGGACGAGGGAAGCCCACTGGAGGTGCGAGATTACACCTCCCCCCGGAGGCGAAAAAGATGTCTTACTCTCAACCCTATCCCCTGTAGGGACAGGAAAAAACACTGGTGGGAGGTTGAGGGTGGGGCCTTTTAATGCTCTCAATTTCCTGTCCCAACAGAGGAAGCAACCTCCAAGGGGCCGTTGTGGGGGACAAGATGGAAAAATGTGGTTCACAGCAAGTATAACTGTACTTGTTTCAGACAGGCAAAGGGTGTTAAAAAAAAAAAAAAAAAAAAAAAAAAAAAAAAGCAGAATATAACCCCAATTACACAGGGCAAAAACAGCATAATGGTGTTGCAGATAGACAAATGGCACCACTACATTTCTCTTATTCCAAGACAAGGACCCCAGATACAAAATCCTTCTGACCTTTCCATCAACAAGCAGAGAAGCATTTAGCTGTAGACCCATGGAAGCCATCAGACAGGTTTCTGTGCCTTTGAAAACCTTATAGTTGCCGATGCTGGGTTTATCCACTGGTTTTGTAGTTGGGGTAGGGGCCGCTGTGCTGCTTGTAGTTACTTTGGGAGTAGTTGGTGCTACAGTTGTGGTGGCATCGTCACTACAGTGAAACTCTGAAATACAGGAAGGACAAGCAGGTATTTCTTTAGAGTCCATATAACATGCATAACATCGTTTTTCTACAAGGTATTTCTTTATTACCATGCAATTTTTATACTTTTTTTTGCCACAAATGAATTTACAAAGATACAACAACCACCCTTACCTACTATTTTATGCCTTTAATATGTAAAGTGCAGTGAAGATCATTAAATCCAATGACTACCAAAGATTCCGCACCTCTGAATGTTATGGGCACCCCCTTACCCTTCTTTAGCTGCACATCCTGGGCATAAGCCTGCAGGGAAACGTTCCAGTAAACCTGCACCACGTCCTCTGTAGTTACTACTTCTTCATGTAGACACACATAGGTCGCATTCATTGGAATGGGTTCACCAACAAACCTAACAGAAGTGAAGATTTCTGGAACGAGATGAGGTGATAGCAGTTATCTCATGAATCAATAGGACAAAATTGTAAGCTGTATAATGTCAGTCGTCCACTAGAGGGCGTATATGATAAATGAAAAGCTGAAAAGAACAAGAACTGGCATTTCTATACAGAGGAACATCTTCTAATTGTGCAGGGAGGACAATATCCATTCACTGGCAAATTATCCAATGACAGCAAGCAGAGATCTGGATACAGATAGTAAATTGGAAAAATGATAACTCTTGATGATATGATGCATAACATGTATATGATAACCCATTAAAGTCTATAAGGAACATTCACACTTGATTGCCCCAAAGAAAACAGTTACCTTTATTTTTGGCATCTGGAAAGAGGGTGCTGTCAGCAGTATTGTAGGTGAAGACTATTGCATCGACAGAGTACACAGTAACATTACTGGAGAAGTTCATGCTCAATGAAAAATTGTTCCCAAAGTTAACCACCAACAGAGGAGCCTCCTCACTGCCGCCACATTTACTGCCAGCGGTGCTCACTTCATCAGGTGCCGAGTAGGTGATGTTTTCCTAAAGGAAAGTCAGAAATCACTTTAGACCTAGATCCAACAGGGTGTCACAGGACCTTTCCCCACCACTAGAATAGCACCAAGGCAGATGAGATTTTAGAATGACCACAACCTCCAGCATAATACAGAATTATTATAGTTACAGAAGGACCAAAGTCATGTCACAAGCAGAAGTGCACTGGGGAACTCTGCCTCGGGTAACTTCTAGGAAACAAGTCTGTCCTGACAAACTAGCCCCATGTGCCTGCAGGATCTAGGTGCCCTCTCTTCCTATTTCTGCCAAACGTTGTGTTGGACAGGACTGGGGACACAACATTTCCATTGTCAACCCCACCAAAGGGCAAACCTGGCGACATGTTTTCTGTAGAGCAATTGTCTGTTATATTAATACAGGCAGTCCCCGGGTTACGTATAAGGTAGGGTCTGTAGGTTTGTTCTTAAGTTGAATTTGTATGCAAGTTGGAACTGTATATATACACACTTGTAATTCCAGACCAATTTTTTTTGTCTGTGACCGTTGGATTTTAAAAATATTGGGTTGTCATAAGAACCAGGATTAATAATAAATCTTAACTACAGACACATTTAATAACTGTTACAGCTGTTTATTGCAGCTTTGGACTTAAGTACAGTAAAATAAATATCCAGAGGTCCATTTGTAACTAGGGGTCATATGTAAATCAGGTGTTCTTAAGTAGGGGACCGCCTGTACCCACTTATATGGGGCATGGTTCTATATCTTGCAGAATCGTTTCTCTTCCCTTGCTATAAGTTAACTAATGATACTAAAGAAATGGCTCGGATCAGGAACCCTTCTAAAAATTTCGATTTTTTAATGAGAGAAAAAAAAAAAAAAAAAAGTGTAGCCCATGACCAGCTTGTTACTCTAGAAGCCCATCCAAAATTGAAGAATCCAGCAGGGTCTTGTGATACAATACTACGCTGTCCAGGTTCTGTTCGTCTGTTTACATTATGCAACAGAAAATTTTATATCAGATGTGAAACAGATTCATGGACTCCCAGCATCATAGTTCTCTACTGTGATCATAGTTCAGTGCTGCAGTCTTCTAAAGAATACTCTTTCATACAGAAGGAACTCCTTTTGGTGAGTACAAGTATGATGCTTGGAGTGCTGTCTGGGACACTGCAGTGGTTGATTTACCAGACTCATCTGAAACTGCCCTTTCTTTGTAGGTAATGAAATATGAGGCCATAAACTAACAAAGGACAGTGCTGAAACAATAAACAAAGACAAGAGGGGGTTAAATTCAGAGCCTCTTGTCTGTGCTTTCTCCAAGCATCAGTTTGTTGTAGGACCTCTTCTAAGATGGAGCACAGGGTAGCGAGTGGAGAGCCTGTGGCCCATGCAGGCACAGCACACTCCCCCGTCCTCACCTCAGCCATAGCAGCACATGCCTACAAGTCTGGACACCAAGCTCTGCCCGATTACTCAGGGGTCTCTGTACAATCAGACCCTGATGGAAGCTCCTTGACTTATTAAGTCTCGCCATTGGCAGTGAGTAAAGATCTTTTTTATTCGCTGCATAAGGCAGCAGCAATACTTCTGTTGGTAGAAACTCTTGACATCTCAAACAGAGTTGGAAGAATAACGGCAAAACTGCTTCTTAGGAGGAGATTGTTCAGGCGTTAATGCAACCTCTGAACGTTGTAGTTCTAGGTTTGGGCGGTACATTCTGCACACAGTTTGAGCAAAGTCCTTTTTGTACAAGCAGCCACAGCTCTCATGCACACCTCTTGTCCACGAATAAGCCCGTGAATGCTGTGGAGTTTTCACAGATCAATACACTTCAAAGGGGAAATTGGTCCATGTAAACTGGCAGTACAGTCTACAGGATAATAGTGCACACACTTTTTTGTAGACCCCCTTCATGGCAGAAAACTATGGCCTTGTGCAGAGGGCCTGGGAGAGGTCGTCCAATTTTTAGATCTTAATGGGAGACAGAACAGGTTCCATCATTAAAATAAACCTGCTGCCAGAGGTTTCAATAATGTCTGCAATTCATCAGACCCTTTCACTCCTTCAAGAAAAAAAAAAGAAAAGCCCCATGCAGATAAATCCATGTGGGACTTCTCCTTCCTCCATCATTCCTTCTGTTGCAGTACCGCATTAGGATATCTGGGCTATCACCACATGACCTATTGGGGTCATGAGCTGCAGCAGTGAAGGAAAATGAAGAGGAGCCCAATTCTTCTATACAGGCTGCCGATGCTCCAGTCACATGACATCTCGCACAGTACAGTAACAGAAGGACCCCTATGTAAGGCACTGCACACAATGCCATCGGAAAGATAGGTCTGTCACAATGACAGCTCAATCCTGTACTGTGACAAGGGGGTGATACAATCAACCCTCAGTCACAACGCTGTATACAATAATGCCGAGGTATCCAGTGACTGGACTCTGGAAAACAGGGGGTTAATTGGCATGTAGGGAGGATGTGATGTGCATCCTCTATGCATGTCTGTACAGATCACTGGTAACCGTGATATAATGAGCAATTAACACAAGATCACTGTCACATGTGAACATATATATATATATATATATATATGAAACATTCAATGTGTTCCCTCATAACTGGAGAGCATAGACAGACCAGTACTAGACTGCTGTGGTCTCATGATATCCAATCATTGCTGCAGTAAAGATAAGCTGAATTGCGTGTGTGTGTGGGGGGGGGGGGGGGGGGGGGGCAGAGTATAACACACAAGCAAGTTTATTCTGATAAGCTGGGCTCGTGTCAGATGTACTGCCCCGAACACAGAACAGCTTTATTCATTGCAGGTCAGTTAAGTTGTACTTAGATCCTGGTAATAGATCTGGCCAAAACGGACTTCTTTTCAAAGAACAAACTCATCTCAGAGTTGGTGAGAATTATTTTTTCACAATAGTTTTGAGGTTATAATGTGTTATACTTACAGTTTTGTTGCTGGTGGTTTCATATGTTATTGTGAAGTTAACCTTCATGCTGGCGTGTATACAGGTTTTGTTGGATTCATCTCGTACCTCCACTTGAAAAGCTTCAGTTCTCATGAGCCCTTGGGAAGAAAAAAAAAAAACAAACATGATTCATCTATGCAATATACTGGTAACTATACACAAAGAATAACACTGATCAGAATTCTAGCACAATAATAAGCAATATTGTTACATCTGTAAATATACAGCCTATACAAAGAGGCCTGTGGGGAGCGCAGATGAACAGTTTTTCAACTTCAAAATATCTATAACATAGGCCTCAGGGTCCTCTGACCCTACGGGAAGTGTGGAGAGATTGTGCCCCCAGAGCAAGTACATGGAGTATAATAACACCCCATTTCCTCAGGAAACATAATGGGACATATATAATGTGTAAAGCAGTTTCTACCACAATAACCCTCCCCCCACCATGGGAAATCCTCAGCCACTATAACAAAGTAGAAATAAATTCATATATAGGTCAATAGGGTGTGCTAGGACTTTTTAGAATAGGGTATAGGAACAGCTTGTTAGATTTTCTCAATGGGATGTCCAAAAATGCCCAGCTCCTTGATTTCAATCATTTTACATACATGTGTAACCAATCACAGTCATTTCCACGAGCTGTCCACTTCACAGAAGTGGAACCAGATGCAGATAAAAGGGCACACGTCTTGGGTTTCAAAGAATTAGGTACAGGCAGGGATTTTCTAGGAGATATCCCGTCTCTTCCACATAACTGCATCAGTATAGTATAATGTATGTATTCTATAGAGAGTCCCCATGACAGAGCTCTGGCGTTCTGCAATATAGTATTTTACATAGGCAGAAGCACCCAATAAATATATTACAACGTTTTACTTCTGGTGGTAAACATGGTGCCTTATTTACCATCACATCTTGGATCTTGCTCCAGATAACGGTTTGCAGGTAGCTGCCATGTATACATCCTCTATAAGATGTATTTTTTTTCTCCAACCCCTTTGAACATCCCTTTTAAAGCCACAAGCACGGTCAGTCCAAAAAACCCGCTCTGTGCGCTTGTACGATTTCCCAGCTCAAACCTCAAATCACTGAACTCCGTGTATATCCATGGCACAACAAATTAACAATGCAATAAATCTTTAAATACTCCATAGTGCCTTACAGATCAGTGTAAAATTAAGCAAAATACACCATTTCAATATTGTTACATTTACACTACAGTTTATTTTAATAAGGAGATTTTCAGAATAGATGTAGAACTGCCATCCAGGTTTATCACCGTAGAGAAATGTGTGCAAGGACATAAATAACATCTTTGTAAGGTCATCTTGTCATTTTAATAAAATCCACCGACACCCAACTGTTTTGTTATTGTCCTTTTTCACCCAATAACACCCAGCTTTCCAAGGCCTTCTGTGATTCATATGGCATATTGCTGTCTAGGTTCATATATTAGGGTTACCACCATCACTCAGGAGCAGGTTAAATGAAATGTTCCAAGTATTATGGTTAATTTATAGGTCCCTGCCATCCAGCGTCCCTTAACAGCACAGACTTCGGCAGCATTGGGTTACATTAGAGCGCTGTTAGATGAAATCTTATCCCCGGCCACCCCCTGGACAGCCAGTTACCCCATTGTCAACCTTTAGGGAAATTTATCATATATACAGCAAGACCTCTTGTGTTGTGCAGCGGCAGTCCTATGATAGGCAAGGGTGATAGAGACAGGTGCTTGGCTGGTTACAGGACAGCTTGTGATGTGCAGCATGTGATCAGCGCGTGACCAGGACAGACCTTATGCCGCACATATACTGATAGCCATCTTGTAGCTATTTATTGTACAATAACTGGATTTATCTGCTAAAACCAGGGACATCCATTTAAAGGGCCAGAACCATATTAAAATTTCACATACTATATAAAGGGATGTGGGGGGAGATAATGGGGCACTGGTTTAATGATGGGAATATTTATCACTGCAGTTTCCCAAGTTCCCAGTGATCAAAATGTCCCTTGATCATCAAACTTGCTCTTTGTTCCCAATTGTGACTTCTGGGTGAATGAGCCAAGCCACTCCACATTTAGCCCCAGACCTCTAGTGAGGTCACAGCTGCGCCCTCCCCTAAGAATCCCCCCTTTTGTGAGGTCACAGCAGCGCCGCCACCCCTAAGAAATCCCCTCTGATGAGATCACAGCTCCACTCTCTCACCCCCAAAACCCCCTTTTGTAAAGTCACAGCAGCACCCTCTGCCAAAGCCCCACTAGGGATATCATATTTATGGATGAATCTGGAAAGGATGTTTCAGCTGGAGACTGGTAAAAGGCCTCATATATGATTAGGTTTATCTGCATTTTATCCACCTGTGCTTACTCAGGCATCACATTCAATGGAAAGAATCCAATAGGAAATGAATCAGGAAACCAAGTCCTGATCAGCATCCCGTTCTATCAACATACTTTTGGGCTAAGGGCTGCCTCCTGTTGGACACTAAGTGAAGGTGGAGGCTGAGCATGCACACTTCAGAATGGAGTAGCAGGGAACATGTGTGGAGTGCTGGTGGGTCATCTCTAGTCAGGATTAGATTTCCTCCTACCCATTTTCCTTGGGAGAGAGACTTTAGTAAACGACCCAAGTGCCACAGCCTCGTCTCCACAAACCTCATGCAATTATTAGAATCCATGCTCCTACCTGTATCCATAGCTATTCCGGGACATCACATTACACCCCACAGTGGGAACACTATTGTAGATAAGCAACATATGAGGGGTAGAAAAGCACCAGATTACGGCCCCGTGACGACATCAGGACAGACTGATAATGACAAAGCTGCTCGCACCTATGTCCGCCATGGCTTCCTGTCTCCAACCAACCTCCTTCCTATTCTAAGAAAACAGATTTTACACATCACTAATATTTCCTATCTGTATAACACAACTCCATGTAACCACTTGCATTCTACGGGGCCTTGAAGAGCCCCGGCCTACAGCCATGACTGACAGCCTCCCCCGCATGTGTGTGCGTTAGTTGTAAATCAGACTCAGACATCTTTGATAGTGGTGGAACGATATGATCAGGCAGGTTAATAGCCAACATGTCCAATCCTTACTGTGGGGTTGCATACGCCAGTGATTTTCAACCTTTTTTGAGCCGCGGCACACTTTTTATACTTAGAAAATCCAGGGGCACACCACCAACCAAAATAGCACAAAATGACACTAAAACAGTCATATTATACATATAGTTAATAATATAGATTCTAAATTTATTTTTCTCACTCAGTGTGAAACCTGGGCTTGTTTCGATGAACACAAAAGGGATATCCTGGCAGGAATGGTGGAAAGACACACACAATATACTGCAAAATAAAGGGGTACAATGAGAAGTACTATGGCCATGAGGCCAGAGTACAAGTGCCAGCTCATATACTCAGCATATGAGCTGGTACTTGTAGTACTCCAGCCTCATGACTATAGTATTTCTCATTTTACATTTCTCTGGGAAACAAAACACAGGGGGCAGCATAGTTTGGGGAACTTTCCCCGCGGCACACCCGACCATGTGTCGTGGCACACTAGTGTGCCACAGCACACTGGTTGAAAATCACTGGCATATGCCATGTAGGAAGTCCAACAACCACATAACGAGAATGGTCGCAGTATAGGCTCCCGCTATCATGGCGCCACTTGTAGTAGTCCGGCCTGGTGTAATATCACCCACATGAGTGAAGCTAGTCACCTGACCTGGGGGGTGTACAGTGCCTGCTATGGATAGGGTACCCCCTATATGGAGGGAAATCTAATGAGACAACCAGGTATACATTATGGGAGGTCTCATGCAGGACCTCAGGAAAGCTGGGTGACAACCATAGACATACAAGAGGTCACGCAGGAAGTAGAAACCTAGCAGAGGTTCAGACAATGACCTTTAGTATGTGTTACTCTACTAGTAGATGCCCCTTCCTCCCAGCAGTCCTATCATAGGGCTCCCACGGCATAGCCGGGCCTGTGCTCCCGCGCTGCCCACTCCCTCCCCGGAGCCCCGCACACACGTCCCCGTCTCTGCCGCATACCTAAGCCGAGCAGGCAGACGAGCACACAGCACAGGTACCGCTCCATGTCCGGCCCGGCACAACACAACACAACCGCACACCTCAGCGACCACTGTCACACTGACTACAAGAAGACAGCGCGTCACATGACAGCCCGGCCGCGCCCACCGCGCCGCTCTTATGGTTCACGTCACTAATAGAAGCGCGGGCGGGCGGGATTTCTTTTTAGTCCACTTCAGAAAACCTCATATTTCAGTCAGAAATTCGTCTGATAATTTATACCAAAAGAGAATGGCTAAACATGGACTTCTATATTTAGCTTCATGTACTGATACCGGTGACCTTAGAGGGCAGATGCGGGAGGCGGCGGCAAACAAAGTGTCAGTCAGGTTACAGTAAATGCTGAGTCAAGTGTGATGAGGGGTCCAGGAGTGCATCATTGTGTAACTCTACAGTCGCCACCTGAGCATGTGACACCACTAGTCCGTGACATGGCGGGCGGCCTGTGACGTCACTCGGTCCGCTATATTTATTATATATTACTCATCTCGTCCCGTGGATTTGGGAGGATTCACATAGAGATGTAGCAAAAACGAAGAAGTTGTCTAATTAGTTTCCACTTGCGCTACTTATGATACGTCCCCCAACAGTCCCATAGAGAAAATGCGCAGCATCCAGTCCGACTTATCCGAATACTGACACAACATGTAATGGGCCCCACAGAAGGCACTGGGCTTGGTGGTTACAAGATTAACTGGGTTCATAAGTTATATAATAATGAATTCCAACATCTACAATGATTGCTCTAGTCTTGTGTGGAATTTACAATGTTCTCAGAGCCCTCAGGTTACAGTATCTGGAGGGCATGAAGCTCAGTGGTTATGGTATCTGGAGGGCATGAAACTCAGTGGTTATGGTATCTGGAGGGAATAAAGCTCAGTGGTTACAGTATCTGGAGGGCATAAATCTCAGTGGTTACAGTATCTGGAGGGCATGAAACTCAGTGGTTACAGTATCTGGAGGACATAAAGCTCAGTGGTTACAGTATCTTGAGACATAAACTCAGTGGTTACATATCTGAGGGCATAAGCTCAGTGGTTAAAGTATCTGGAGGGCATAAAGCCATTGGTTACTGTATCTAGTAGGGCATAAAGCTCAGTGGTTTGGTTCTGGAGGGAATAAAGCTCAGTGGTTACAGTATCTAGAGGGCATAAATCTCAGTGGTTCGATCTTCTGAGGGCATGAAACTCGATGGTTACAGTATCTGGAGGACAAAAGCTCAGTGGTTACAGTATCTGGAGGGACATAACCTCAGTGGGTACAGTATTCTGGAGGGCATGAAACTCAGTGGTTACAGTATCTGGAGGACATAAAGCTCAGTGGTTACAGTATCTGGAGGGCATGTAACTTTGTGGTTACCGTATCTGGAGGGCATATAACTTAGTGGTTACAGTATCTGAAGGGGCATGAAGCTCAGTGGTTACAGTATCTGGAGGGGCATGAAGCTCAGTGGTTACAGTATCTGGAGGGCATATAACTTAGTGGTTACAGTATCTGAGGGCATGAGGTTAGCGGACAGTGGTTACATTATCGGAGGGCTATAACGTAGTGGGTTACAGTATCTGAGAGGGCATGAAGCTCATGGTTACCAGTATCTTAGGCCATATAACTCAGTGGTTACAGTATCTGAAGGGCATAAAGCTCAGTGTTTACAGTATCTGGAAGACATATAATGTAGTGGTTACAGTATCTGAGGACATGAAGCTCAGTGGTTACAGTATCTGGAGGGCATATAACTCAGTGGTTACAGTATCTGAAGGGCATAAGCTCATGGTTACAGTATCTGGAGGGCATATAACTTAGTGGTTACAGTATCTGAAGGACATATAATGTAGTGGTGTACATACCTGAGGCATATAACCAGTGGTCAGTATCTGGAGCATAAACCATTGGTTCCAGTATCTGAGGCCATAAAGCTTTAGTGGTTTTGGAGGTTTTATTGTTGACTATATTTATTTTTATGGTTACATTATCTGAGACTGTACTTTGTGGTTACAGTACCTAGAGGACATAAGCTCAGTGGTTACAGTACTGGAGGGCATGACTCATTGGTTACTAGTCTGGAGGGCATATAACTTAGTGGTTTACAGTATCTGAAGGGCATAACGCTCATGGTGTTCGTATCGGAGACATTTAATGTAGTGGTTACAGTACCACTGAGGCCTAAATCTCAGTGTTTACAGTAATCTGGAGGGCAGAGCTCAGTGGTTGCAGTACTGCAGGCTAAAGCTCAGTGGTTACAGTATCTGGCGGAATGCTTGGTGGTAACCGTATCTGAGGCATGTAACTTTGTTGGTTACCGTATCTGGAGACAAATAACTCCAGTGGTTACGTACTGAAGGGCATAAAGCTCAGTTGGGTTACAGTATCTTTGGAGACTAAAGTCAGTGGTTACAGTACCTGGAGTGCCATATAACTCAGGTTACCAGTACCTAGAGAGCATAAGCTCAGTGGTTGCAGTAATCGGAGGGCACTAAACTCAGTGGTTTACAGTATCTGGAGACAGGTAACTTAGGTGGTTTCCGTTGGAGGGCGTAGAGCTCAGTAAGTACGGTCCGGGAGGGCATATAACTTTTAATGTGGTTACAGTATCGGAGGGCAGATTAGCTCATGTTACTATCTGAGGGCATATAACTTGTTGGTACAGTATTTGGAGGACATGTACATAGTGGTTACAGTATCTGGAGGCATATAACTCAGTGGTTACAGTATCTGAAGGGCATTAAGCTCAGTGTTACAGTAATGCATGCATTAACTTAGTGGTTACAGTATCTGGAGGGCATAAAGCTCAGTGGTTACAGTATCTGGAGGGCATAAAGCTTAGTGGTTACAGTATCTGGAGGACATGTAACTTTGTGGTTACAGTACCTAGAGGACATAAAGCTCAGTGGTTACAGTATCTGGAGGGCATGAAGCTCAGTGGTTACAGTATCTGGCAGGACAAAAGCTCAGTGGTTCCATTATCTGGAGGGGGCATAACTCAAGTGGTTACAGTATCGGGAGGGCATGAAACTCATGTGTCAGTATCTGGGGGGACATAAAGCTCAGTGGTTACAGTATCTGGAGGGCATTGTACCTTTGTGTTACCGTATCTGAGGGCATATACTTAGTGGTTACAGTATCTGAAGGGCATGAAGCTCAGTGGTACATATCTGGATGCATGAAGCTCAGGTGTACAGTATCTGGAGGGCATATAACTCAGTGGTTACAGTATCTGAAGGGCATAAAGCTCAGTGGTTACAGTATCTGCAGGGCATATAGCTCAGTGGTTACAGTATCTGGAGGACATGTAACTTTGTGGTTACCGTATCTGGAGGGCATAAAGCTTAGTGGTTACATTATCTGAAGGGCATAAAGCTCAGTGGGTACATTATCTGGAGGGAATAAAGTTCAGTGGTTACAGTATCTGAAGGGTATAAAGCTCAGTGGAAAAAGGCACAGAATCTTGTGTAGGAAGGGCTCCAGGTTTTGGGAGGACCACAATAGGTTGGGTACACAAGAAAATATTCTCCAGGCAGTAGTCTGCAACTTCAAGTTGTTACCCTGGACCTACAGTCCCCAAACCACAGCCCACTGCAGGTCAAGAGCCTTTGATTTACAGTACCCTGTTCCACTGAATCCACCCCCCTCATTTCAGGGACCAAGCTCCTCACCGTTGCATCTGTAGTGTTTTTCAATATGTAATTCAAATGCTGCTATGAACACAGCATCACAAGAGTGAAATACTGCCGCCATACCTGTGCATGAGGATAATGTCCCAGAAAATACACACACTTGTTATATGTCATTATATTGTGGGGACTGCTTGTTTTAGCTTTATTCAAGCATAATGGTTTTCTCGATCTTTGTGAAGAGAAGCCACTAGAGGACACAGTAATAAAGATCTTTCAGGAAGTGGTTCTAATCTTTTCACACATTAAAAATTTTTGCCTTTATTATCGTTATGACAAGTAGAATGTCGTCCTTCCTAAAGTAGCAGCATCAGTAACTCACACTCTCATAAAGATGGTCGGCTGGTGAAAGCTACATCTACAGCAATGTACTTTTATGCCCTCCTGTGGCCAGTAAATCTACCAAGTCAGGGCTCCATGGGGGGCTGCTATTGTCCTCAAGACAATTTGACTTTTCATCCCAGAAAAGACTCCAGACCGTCCGATAAGGCATCCACAACCTCCCATTCTCACCACGTATCTGCCCCTCTGGAGTCCTGACTCCTCTACAGAGACCACTCCCAGATATTTGGGAAGAGCACCTTCCTGGAGCCATGGCCAGGATATTTTTTGAGAGCTCCCAAAGCTTGGCAGAATTTTTACCGAGACTTGGGAAAGGCATCAGATTATTCCCTAAAGGGCACCAGAGGTCAGATAGGGTTTCCACAACCTCCTGGTCTTGCCAATCTGCCCCAAAACCATACTCAAGGACCATAAACAAAAACTGGCCGATTCCAAGGATCAATGGAAGGACTGCAAGGTTTTGGAAGGCTTTATTCGACCTCCTGGAGTTTCAACTTGGTTGTTTTTCTGCAAACTTTCAATTCTCTCAAAAATAGCTGCACTCCTGAAGCCCTCGGAGGATCTGAACCAGAGGAAAGGATCCAAGGAGGTTGGATCAGTACCTGCAAGTTTCAGGACTTCAGGAAAATTGAATTTCTGCCAATTAATTTTTAATGAAATCCAGATCACATTCCGCTTTTTAAGATTTGCTCTTCTCCAATTGTCAGTAGTGGTGATGGGTCAGTGGTGTTATGTGTATAGAGGTTATAGTGCAGGGAGGGGGAGGAGATAAGCTGTGACATCCTCTATTGTCAGTCGTGATGTAATGATGGGTCAGTTATCTATATAGGGGTCATTGTGAAGAGTATGTAGGGTTCAGCACTGCCCCTTCAAAGCACTCAACAGCAGGGTGCGAGTTCTAAACCAGCTTCAATCTATTACAGATTTTGTAAAGTAGGTTGTACACAATAGTGTGAATGCAAATAAAATAATAAATGTAATGATTATATGAGCACAAATATTGCCATTTTAAGGTGGTCTTTGGTCATTGGCCTCTGACAAGAATAAACATTGTACAACTTTGTGAATGACAGCTGTAGCTGGACTCTGCAAGACTTCCCCCTCTAAAGACTATTTTTATAATTAGTTGCACATTCTAGCTTTATCATCAGCTTTATGTAAAGGACATATATGCCATCATGTGTTCTCTTATGTCATCTGTCACATGTCTATGTAGATTGTGAGGGGCAGTCCCAGGATTTCACTATAAATAATAAAGTTTATTTTAATGCTCTGAGGGGGAAGGTGGATAGATCACTAAGCAAGACGTGTCACCTGTCTCTACCCCCAGCATCTCCCATGTTCTCTCTGCATGTCTGTCTGTCAGCCTGTCTCACTCTCACACCCATAGATGACTAGCTGTTAGCCATAACAACGACAATCGTTTGTAATGACCTGCTGACCACCTATTTAAGCGACCAGAGGTGGCACTGCTTGGCTGTGCAGAGTTTGAAGGGGGGTGATTATCTTATGCCGGCGCACAAAGGAGACCCCTTTTTAGCACACCCATCCCCATCGAGCATTGTACATAAACAGCTAAACATTTTTTGTATAAAAAAAATCGGTTTTACAGAACAAAATATACATTATATATTACCTGAGAATGACATGTGCTCTGTGACTAGTCAAGTCGCCCCCTGGGCGTTGCTGAAGAGGAGCAGTCTCCCCCCCCGACCCCCCCCCCACGAAACCGCTCCCCCCGTCGTGATTTTCAAAAGACTAATCCCGCCCCTCACCCACCCTTCTGCCGTCATTTTAATGCCCCCTGGCTTGCCCCCGCAGCAGATGTATCCCTCCACATCCCGCACGCTGTCCGGAACTCTGGCTGCGTGCCTGCGCAGTCAGCATCTTTCGTAACGTGCCACATTCACTACGCTGTCAACTCGGAGTAGCTACGTAGTTTGCGTAGCTCCCAGCTCCTCACTGTCTAGTCTCCCAATTCCCGCTCAGTCAGCGACTGGGCTTGACAGGGTGAGGCTTCAAATACAAACCTGCCATTTTACATGGTGGGCAAAAGGATAGCATATGACATGGCTCTAATATTATAGTGAGCTTCTGGCTGGTGCACATTATACTGGGGGGGGGGGGGGGGGGCTGGAATATAACAGTGGCATGTGGTTGACATATAACGGGCAGGTGGCTGGCATACAAGAGGGGCATGTGGTTTGCATTTAATACTGGGTAAATGGCTGGCATTTAACAGGGGCAGGAGGCATGTCATAGGGGCATGTGTATGATGAATGGCATCATATGGCACATTATGCTAGCCAAACTCTTTTTATATTGAAACAACCTTTGTAAATTCTCTCAAAATGTATGACTGATTTGTAATATTACATGGAACCACAGTAGTAAATACTAGAATTTTATTGTAGGTTATTAAAACATTTTTATATTTCTGGAGATAACCGTATATGCAAGTGCAGTTTTTCAGCACAAAAATGTGCTTACATACTCACCTTCCAGCGTCCTGATGCTTGACGCAGCTCCTCTTCTGTATTCTCTTCTGTCTTCTCTCCGATGTAACAGCCGGCAGATGCGGCCGCTGATAATATCATAGTACACGCAGGCCGGAGGAGAGCACGGCTGTTACAGCAGAGAGAAGACAGAACAGGAGCCGCAGCATCAGGAGCACCGCTGGAAGGAAGCTAATTTATAAACTATATACTACAGGGGCTGGCTATATACGGGAAGGCTGTGACCAATGCATTTCCCACCCTCGGCTTATACTCAAGTCAATAGGCTTTCCCAGTTTTTGGTGAAAAAATTTAGGGCCTTGTTTTATACTCGAGTATATACGAGTTCAACCTTCTTAAGTGAACAGGTCATAAGGAGCTCCTTTTCTGCCCCCCGCCCCCCACCCCCCACCATGTTCACATATTGATTAGTTTTCGTATTGCCAATAATTTCTATTGTCAGACTGGATTTTTAAAAGAAAAAATAAATTGGATAAAGTTTACCTTACTGTGCAGACAGCTGTGTCCCATGGGTGTGACCAGTTACCAAGCGTTTTCCCCATGAACCTCCATAAACCGCTCCATCGTGCTTTAATTTCAAATAAAAATTTAAAACCCCATGTCATCTATATCTCATCTCCACCCATTGTTCTCCCCTAAAGACGACATACATGTCAGCCCGACTCCACACTGGCCACTCCCGTGTAACTAGGGACACAATTGTCCATTCGGAAAGGTAAACTTTGATGCAAATTACTTTAACAAAAAAAAAAAGTCTTAATAGAGAAAATCATTGACAATATATAAGATTATCTCTGTGTGGGAGCCAGAAAAAGGGCTCCTGATGACAGGTTCCATTTAACAGTTTCTTCTAGAATTACAAGATCATTTTTGAAAATTCTCACATTCTGATTATCAGCCATTTGAATGTTGTCTGCATCAGGAGATTCTATCCCCCAGTCGGAGTCAATGTTTCTTTTGACCTTTTTGTTGTTTGATAGTGTCAGCAATTAAATCTTTATCAATAATAAATTAAAATGACAAAATAGTGTCAATTTAATTAGTTTGACTAAATGCATTATAAGATGTCCGAAAAATACCTAGCCCTGTATAAGATGCCCACTTTATGATAGTCACCAGCCCCCGTTATATGCCAGCCGCCTGCCCAGTATTATATGAGCTACATGCCCCTGTTTTATGCCAGCCGCCTGCCCGTTATATGCTAGGCAGGAGCCATGGGGCGTTAAAATGACGGGAGAAGGGTGGACGAGTTGACTAGACAGAGCACATGCCATTCTAAGGTAATATGTAAATTTATAAATCTATCGTTTGTTCTGTAAAACCGATTTCTCATACAAAAGAAAATGTTTAGCAGTGTATGTACAATGCTCTATGGGGGTGGGGGGTTGTGACAGGTTCCCTTTTAAATTTTGATGTTCACATCCCAAATCTTCAGCAATTTACACCCTGATGATTTAAAGCCTGCAGCAGGAATAACTAACTTTGTTCCCTCCTTTTTGCAGTGGAAGGGACAATGTCTCCATCAGTCGTCTTTGGCGGTCACTGTTAAACAGGGGAACCTCTCGAAATGTTTATAGGTGTGAAGGGGATATCTGTGGGAGGAATTCCTTAGTAACAATGGTGGAAAGTATCTGTCCTGTACTCTGTAGGTCTGTACAGAGCATAAAATAGGGGACTGTATAGGAGGGCCGGGTGGGAATGATGTAATCAGATACTGTGCTCATTTATACAGAAGATGAGGCATCTATATATATTACAAGTCAACCACCACAATCTGTTAGTATATGTGAGATATAATTAGTCTGTAAATCATGTGATGAAGAGCAGGAAGAACAAAATGTTCACAATGAAGAGTCAGAAGAACCAGAATTTTAGCAACACAAAACTGCTTAATATTTATTAAATGACACAAAATACCTAGATACAGACTCACTCTTCTTTGAAGGGACACATATTTACATATTTAGCAACTTAGAAAGACCTTGTACCCTTTGTCATACTGGTTTTTATGAAACATTAAAAAGGTTTTCGACCGCGGCCTTAAAAGGATGTGACCAGGTCACACGCCTTGTATATCACATTGAGTTTTAATACAGTGAACAGACGCAATTTCCGAAAATCTACAATTGGGTGAATTTGCTTCCTAAATAATAATAATAATAAAAAAGGAGGCATCTTCACTCCTCACACGGAAAACTGCCAAATGAAAGGTAATATTACATTTCTGAATGCTGCTGTACTCTTCAGCAGGTGAGGTTTTTCACATTTTACTTGACGCTCTCTCTGCAAGTATGGGAGAGAAAAGGCCCAAAATGTGACCGCTTTATGGACACCTGCAACACGTTGGAAAAATCTGAGGATCGCTGGTTGCCCATCTCTTCATTTTGCAGCTATGATATGCTTATTGTGTTCTTATAGAAAATACTCACTCTCTCTCATGATCAGTCATTGGGGTTGGAGACTAAGAGGGTATTCACACCTGCCGTTTAACGCATGTGTTTCAAAAAGCAATGCAACAGTTTGAGAGACTTGCCTAATTAAATTGATGTTGGCATTTACAAAAATGCAACTGTTAAGAGGATGCTGACATGTGTTAACACAATGTTAGAGAATATGTAAACTGATGTGTTTTGTAAACGCAAATGTTAAGAGCAATTTAATTAGGCAAATCTCTCTTCAGCTGTTACATTGCATTATGAAACGCATGAGTTAAAGGCCACGTATGACTGCACCCTAAAGCTCAAGCTGGGTGGCATGGCAGCCATTGGGTATTGTGCATAGGTGCAATGTGTAAGGCTTGTACACAATACTCATCTGTGCCAGTCAGTCACAGGTCTCCACATCCGATGTCAGATGGGGTCGGAGAGCAGGTTGAAAGGGCACAAAGCTGTGATTCCCTCCGATGCATCAATAACAAACGTCATGCCCTGTATATAAAGGTTACAATTAAAAGAACTTAAAACCAAAATATTCAAAATATCCTGGAGAGAAAGGAAAAAAAAAAAAAAAAAAGATCGTGGCAGAACAACCTGCCAGGTAAAACTAAAACATTGGTGACTTGTTTGGCACATCTGCGCAATCAACATAAAACAGACATGATGAATGGTTCTTCTACGGGAGAAATGCAGAACGTTATCAGGAAGAAGTTAAAAAGAAACAAATGGCAAAGTAAAAAATTAACAGCGTGTCTGAGAGCAAGCGCCGCAATTATTCAGTACATGCTACATTCCAGTATGAACCAACATGGGGTGGAGAAATTAACGTATTTTCAATACTGGAACACAAGACTTGTCCCTGCAGTGGAGGAGACTAGCAGGAAAGGTAAATGTATACTTTGTTTTTCAAATGGTGAAGAACTTAAATGTGTTGTACCAAGGTCTAATCTTATCACCACGTCACAATAAAAGGCCATAAATGTCTGAAATAAATGAAATGGTTCTTCCTTGTGCGTTATGGCTGTTCCCTATACTCTGCAGTCCCACAGAGATAGATGGAGCATCAATGCGCTGCTCTATGGGGACATGGGACCTCTGGTCATAGCCAGCGCAGTGATTATGGTGGGAAGTTTACACCTTGGCACAATCCCTCTAAAGTCAGGGTTGAACTGCATCTTTTAGTTTTGCTACCGTTGGATATAAGCTACTGACTGATCGATGCAGTCCATAGTACTGACTACAACCCAACACATTCACATGAATTGCAGCTTAATAGTTAAAATAAATTAGTGGTGTCCATGTCACACCGCTGCCTTTCACAACTATTTCCATCCAGATTTTCCTTACTATTCACAATGCATTTTAAATGACAAATACAGCAACATTGTAAATACTCTTCATTACAGAAGTGCGACCCAAGCCACAATCCCAAAAGTCCCATAGAACTAATGTACATTTGGTAGGTTAGTAGAAGGATTGCAGGATCACATTGGAGAGTGTGTTTGTAGTCTGTTACTATAGAAACACATTTCTGCATAAAGGTTGTAGAAAGGAAATGATTGGTATTAGCAAAGCTGATTAATTTTAGAAGCACTGAAAAAATATAAAAACCAAAAGTAGTACAGTGTAAAAAGCCACCAATTTCATTCAGCTGTAGGTATATAAAAGGTTTCTGGATGATTGGCTGGACACAATTGACAGCGATTTCCCCACACTTCCTGCTGAAGACCCTTATGCACATCAGTCTCTTATACTCCACACAGTGCATTTCATTTAACTGCACAGCAAACATATACTGTATAATAGAGACTTCAGGATTAGTGTCCCTTTAACAGAAATCAGAAAAAATGCCAATATTCAAAGGACATCATCAGACATAGGCTGTAGCTGCATGGGTCCTTCTAATATAGCACAAGGTACTCAGACAGCCAGGTCTCCTCATCTTCAGAACAAAAAGAGGTTAAAAACTTACAAACTAATCTGACCTGGTCACAGAGATCACATTGATAGTTTTTAGAAATGAATGTAAACGGCTGCATTTCACCTTATGAAAAGTAGTTAAAACATAAAAGGTGCTTCAGAAGCACAATGACTAAACATCTTCTATCCTGGTTTTGCTGAATGGAAAAAACTCTACCCTGTATTAAAAAATTCTATTGTTACCTTTCTCTACGGAAACACTTTTAGCAGTAAATTGACTCAGAGTCTCTGGTAAAAAATAAAAAGGCACGAAAATTGACAAAACCCTTCAGTGAATACAATCCACTCGCTCAAAAGCAAACCAGTCATAGGCCTATTTAAAAAGCCAACTCAATGGGCCTGTACTGTATGAAGCCTATGGAAAAGCGATGACGGATCACTAGCCACACTGTCATAGCCTCCCGTCTCCCTGCACAGGTAAGAGGTCAGGGTGTGATTTGGTAAGGTCCAGCCAGATTTGTGGGATAAAGCTGTACTCATTACTCAGAAAAAACCAGAAGCGAGCTTACACCGTACAACCAACTCTATCACAAAGTGTTCAGCCGGATGGAAACAAAAGGGTTAAGATGATTCTTCCTATACATTTGGTGGACACAAGTAAGGAGGAGTTTACAATGTGAGCTAGCACTCCAGCTCCCATGATACGAGGACATTATAGGAACACGTGTAGGGTCTTGTTTTTGACGTGGTAAAAGTGTCAGAAATCCAGGTCAGGCTGTACTGAATGACTTCCATGACTTCCGCAAGGCTTTCTTTTTTTGCGCGCGTATCTTTGCCGTTCTTGGTTTGCATGCAGACTCACAGATCAGATGATACCATGTTGGTTTGTATGATGTCTTATGGCCATGTAATCTCCAGCGTGTCCAGATTACAAGCCTAGGATTACCCAGGACACATCATTCCAAACAACATGCAAGAGTCCAACAGCATTCGTATTAAATATAATATTTAAAAGAAGGTTTTTCAAAATGCCGGAGGGAAAAAAAAACTGCTCACGTTTCTTCTTTCTGCAGGATTCAGTTATGAATGGTGGAACAAGTTATTGTATGGGATCAAGCTATTTTATTATCCGCTAGGTGGCCATCAAGACAAAGGCTGCTGTATATTGTGTTATGCAACATAATTGTACTGGTTGGGATTTTCTTTGTCTCTTTCCATGTAGTCCCTGTCTATTAAGGATTCTATTCTCTTCTTGAGATCTGCAGGCTGGAGAGAAAAAAAAAAACCACTTTGTTTTAAGTTACAGAGAGATCATGAAATGTCAGTACAAGCCGATGTGATTTACCTATATTGTTAGCATATGTCATAACCATAAACCAATGGCATCATGGCAGATTTATCCCAGAGATTACCCAGAAAAATCTGTAACATGGCGAGTCTGACTAGTTACCTTTACTGGGAATTTAAGCTGGTTGTACACCTCTGACACCAAAAGATTGTGGCTAAGTGTTTTTCTCATCTTCATTATCCGAACAATCGCTGCATCGATTTGGTACTGCCGGTCCTGAAAGACTCGTTCTGTAGTGCTGGCTTGTTCCTCCACCTTTAAGATAAATTATATGGAGTTAGCCAGGAACATACTGAAAACTAAATAATAGAATAGTTCACCAAGTTAGTAACTTTATAAAAGGGGAATTTGTAATGTTACCAAGGAAATTCTTATGAACCCAGTATAAGTGGACACAACAGAAATTTAAAAACAGATGAGAAATGTAGGCTTTGTACAAAATTGGAGGACCCAACTTCTGGGATCCACAGAAATTAAAAAAAAAAAAAAAAAAGAGGTCCAGTATAACTTTTATTTCAATCCTGTTGAGAACGTTAAGGGGTTATCTGGGATCAGTAGTTTCTATATATAGTTTCATAGTTTATACGGTTGAAAAAAGACACCACATGTCCCTCAAGTTCAACCAAGGAAGGGAAGGGATTGGATGAGGAAGGGATTTAGGGGAAACAATCCTATATAGCATAACAATCAATGTTATTTATGTGTAAAAAGGCATCTTCTTGAAGCTCTCTGCTGTCCCTGCTGTGACCAGCGCCTGAGGCAGGCTATTCCACAGATTGACCGTTCTCATAGTAAAAAAGCCCTGTCGCCTCCGGTGATTAAACCTTGGTTTCTCCAAACGGAGACAGTGCCCCCTCGTCTTTTGATTTGATTTAATCTGAAACAACTTACCACCATATTTTTTGTATGGACCATTCATATATTTATATAAATTAATCATGTCCCCTCGTAGTCGTCTCTTTTCCAGACTAAATAAATCTAGTTGTTTTAATCTTTCCTCATAACTGAGACCCTCCATACCCCTTATCATTTTTGTGGCTCTACGTTGAACCCTCTCCAGCTCCAGGGCATCCTTTTTATGGACCGGTGCCCAGAACTGGACAGCATATTCCAGGTGTGGCCGAACCAGTGCCTTGTATAGTGGTAATATTACATCCCTATCACGAGAGTCCATTCCACTTTTGATACATGACATGATCCTACTAGCTTTAGAGGCAGCTGATTGACATTGCATGCTGTTATTCAATTTATGATCTACTAGTACCCCCAGGTCCTTCTCAACAAGGGACTCTCCCAGATTTACTCCCCCAAGGACATATTTTGCCTTTGGATTATTGGCCCCCTTGCGAAGGGTTTGGGGGGAGGGAAGAGTCAGCTCCTGGGGGACATTTGCGAGAGGGGCTTTATAAGCACCCTTACTCTTATTGGGGGAAATGTGATGTGATGGCTAGGCAATTTAATATCATTTCATGGAATACAAGAGGGTTGGGGGACGCTACTAAACGGATGGCTGTGTTTTCTACATTACAGCAGCATTCTCCAGCAATATTGTGTTTGTGTGAAACACACTTGACAAAAGAAAATACACATTATCTACAGAAAAGGTGGTCATCACACAGTTATCATTCTGTATTCTCAACGCATGCAAGGGGAGTTAGTGTGTTGGTCCCTGCTACAATCCCATTTGAATGCTTTTCCTCTTTGATAGATGCGGAGGGTAGGTTTGTATGCTTGCATTGTTCTATATTCAAGATCCCACAAATTCTAATTGCGCTATACATCCCCCCACCGTTTACTTGTGAGGTCCTAAGGAAAATATTGACATTTGTGAATGGGTTACCACAGCTACCGGTGTTAATGGTGGGGGACTACAACATGGTCCTTTCACTTTATAAGGACAGGTTCGGGAGGGGGGTGCCAGTGGGAATGGATGCCCCTACGGCCCTGGCTAGAATCTTGGAGGAACTTGGTTGGTATGATTGCTGGAGGGTAACTCACATGGATGCCCGACAGTACTCATGCTACTCTAGCTCACATAATACATTGTCAAGAATAGATCTGGCTATCATTTCACCACAAATGCATAACTATATTTTGGATGTAGAATACCTGTCACGTAGTGTGTCGGATCATTCACCAGTTTTGGTTAAGATGGTTATACCGGCTGCGGTTCCACGACAAGTAGGTAGCCGATCGATAAACCCCTTCTGGATACAGATAGTGGACAAGGGCGATTTGTTCCGACACGAAATAGAGTCCTTTTTTCAAAGAAATGAGAACTCCACCTCAACTAGTTTAGTATGGGATGCCATGAAAATGTACATTAGGGGAATATATAGGCAACAGATCAATAGGCATAAAACTAAATCTAGGGAATTGACTGATCATTTACAGCTTAGAGTTCTTTCAACAGAAAAGGACTTTGTACAGAATCCCTCGGTCGGGACCGAGACCAATTGGAAGGAGGCTCAAACTCTTTTGAAGGAGCACACTTTAAAAGGTGGCAGAGGATAAGAGATTTTTTCTAAAACAAAAATATTTTGTACAGGGAGAAGCGGTTGGCCATTTATTAGCTAGCGTAATTAATAACCAGAAAGGTCACACACAGATTAGAGAGCTACAGTCCTTAGACGACTCGGTGGTCACTGGGGATAAGGAAATACTGGGGGCTTTCCACGCATTGTATAAAGAGTTTTACAAATCCCAGCTTAGGTGTAATACAAACGATATCCTAGGATACTTGGAGAAAATAGAAATGCCCAGACTGACCAGAGAACAAGCGGAGAGTATGGACTCCCCTTTGACAATAGAGGAGCTGGAGGTAGCATTGACATCTCTCTCTAATAAAAAGGCCCCGGGGTTGGATGGTCTACCGGGGGAATTTTTTTAAAAAAGCATCAGGAAACTCTGCTGCCCAAGTTACTAGAGGTGTTGGAGGAGTCCAAGTCACATACTACCCTCCCACCGTCGATGCGGGAGGCGATAGTGGCTATGGTGCCAAAACCAGGAAAAGACCCTTGTAACCTAGACTCATACCGTCCGATTTCCATGTTGCCAGTAGACATTAAGATATTTGCTAAAGCCTTAGCTAATCGACTTCTAGGGGTTATTACCTCGCTCATTCACACGGACCAATCTGGGTTCATGCCAGATAGATCCACGGCGATCAATATCAGACGATTGTATTTGAATATCCAGGCGGATGGGGGAGGCAGGGCGGTTCTCTCACTGGACGCTGCCAAAGCCTTCGACAGTGTCGAATGGGAATTTTTATGGGCTGTACTGCAAAAACTAGGTTTTGGGCCACAATACATAGAATGGGTCAAACTACTTTACACCTCTCCAAGAGCAAGAATAAGGGTGAATGGCCTGGTGTCGGATGCATTTCAATTAGAGAGGGGGACACGGCAGGGTTGTCCCCTCTCCCCCTTCTTATTTGCAATAGCAATTGAGCCGCTGGCGGCTTTGCTTAGATCTACCCCGGACTTCCAGGGATTTAAAGGGGGAGAAAGGGAGGAGAGGGTCTCTCTTTATGCCGACGACCTTTTAGTACATTTAGGCGACACAGATAGTTCTCTAGCTGGGGTAATGAGTATCCTTGGGGATTTTGGACAATTCTCAGGGTTCTGTATCAACTGGGACAAGTCAGTGTTATTACCCCTGGATCCTGTTCCGGGTGACCCCCAAACCATAGGTCCTATACAGGTGGCATCAAAAATTAAATATTTGGGAGTAGTGGTAACAAGCCAACCAAAGGACTACATAAAAGATAACCTAGAACCCTTGCTCTCCCGTTCACTGGCCAAAATTAACACATGGTGTAAGCTCCCTTTGTCACCAGTAGGAAGAGGAAACCTGATTAAGATGGTTCTGATGCCGCAGCTCTTGTATGTCCTACATAATGCTCCAGTATGGATAGCACAGACATACTTTTATAGGATACAAGGGATGTTTCGCAAGCTGATATGGAAGAGTCAACAAGCACGTATTAGTTTGGAAACGCTACAAAGAGGCAAAATGGAGGGGGGCCTAGCGATCCCTAATCCCTGGCTATACTTTCTGGCTGCTCAGATCCAGCATTTTGTAGGGTGGGGTAAGAAGGAGGAGGTTAACGCAGCAGGCAGTCTAATTAAAGGATGGACAGGGTTCCCAACCCCTACACATGCCCTGGAAGCTGAATTTGGAGGGGGACCACTTAGTAGGAAACCGACGATGCTACTTATGTGGAAGGTATGGTGTAAGGTAAAGGATATTCTGGGTACAGCCAAATTCACTCCTTATAGTCCTTTATGGAGAAACCCGGCTTTGCCAGAGATTTTTAGATTGGAAGGCTTCTCGCCCTGGGAGGAGATGGGGTGTGCAAAACATTTGAGGACCTTTGTACCACCTGGTTCTTTCAATATCTGCAACTGAGACATGCCTATGACACTCAACACAGATTGACGCCAATTACGGTAGGACCCTGTGGCGCTCTTAATAGGGCTTTGTTATCTACTTCTACTAAAGGGTTAATTTCCTTCTATAACACAGTATTATTAAACAAAAAATTGGAAAATATTCCAGTGAAGTGCCGGGCTAAGTGGGAGAGAGATATCGGGCCAATCTTAGATGAACAGTGGTCTGACTGCCTGGAGATAGCACCAACTCTGTCTCCTAGTGAGCCTTACAGAATGTCCCATCTACTCATGCTGCACAGAGCTTATAGGTCGCCACAACTGTTATGTAAAATAGGTGTCCGTGGGGACTCATCCTGTCCCAGGTGCGGGACTGAGGAGGCGGGTATTTTACAGATGATCTGGGAGTGTGGGGAATTAGAAGGATTCTGGAAGGAGGTGCTAGAACTCCTGGGTAAGGTGTACTCAGCTGTTATACCAGCAACTCCCCTCGCTTGTTTATTAGGAATCCTTGATATCAATAATGTCTCGTCCTCCAATATTATAGGGATCCAACGGGCTCTGTACCAGGTTAGGAAGCTAATTGCTGCCCATTGGATAAGGCCAAGGCCTCCGGTAATAAGGGAATATATAGATAGGGTCAACAACGTTATCAGGCTGGAAGACGGAACATATTTGAAGAGAAATTCTATAGCCAAATTTGAAAAAATATGGGGAAAATGGATGGATGTACCAGGACTGCCATCACGGCCCTTGCTCCAACGCATAGCGAGTCTGCAATACCAACTGTCTTTAGCCACATAAGTGGGAATTTGAAACGTAGTGTCTCTGGGAACACTAGCCCAGTCCTCGGGAGCTGACTCTGGGGTGGGAGGGGGGGGGGGGGGGTTTCTTGGTCATTGTGATTCCTTGTAAAACGTTGATTCAAATTCTGTCAGATTTGATTTTTTGGATGCAGTCTTTATTGAGAATTGATTAAGGTGGTTTAAAACAGTGTAACACGGTGATTACTTTCTACATGCAACATGCCTTGTCAATAGAGCTGTACTGTATGACCTCGTTTATTTGTGTTTATTAAAAAATCTAATAAAAATATCTGATTTAAAAAAAAAAAAAAAAAATGAAACAATTTCAAAATCCCCTGGATATCTTATAGCGTTACAAAGCTATAAGCACTACTAGTGACACAGGGCAGATTTGAAAAATGGGACTGCGTCCTAAAGTCCCGAAATAGGCTTAGTCCCGTAGGGGTTAAAGCCATGCATGCTCTAATGAGCAGAGACTGGAGGACATCAATCCCCATCCGACTGCCGACTTAACTCATCCGACTTAACTCCCTCATATAGATGCAGACAGCACATGTGTAATAAATGTAGGAAGCAGCTTCTACAGTCTCCCGGCAGTGCCCTCGCTCCTCTAAACAAAGGAATCAAGTAGTTGAAATCAAATTTTGACCATCGTCATCTGCCCAATATCTGTCTTCAGGGAGAATCAAAAGGCCCCACGCATAATTTGCAGTTGTATTGCACTGCTGTAATTGTCAGATCTGTACAATATAATATCTGTAGAAGGTCCCAATTCAAACCATCGTTAGAAGCCATCAGAAACATAAGTGCTTTACAACCCCACAAAGACCCAAAGGATGCAAGTTTACCTCATTGAATTCTGCTTTTAAGACACACTGTCCTAATGTAGACTGCCACTGTAACTTTCTACCACTGTGCTTCCCAAGGTAAAAAGTCTTGAATATTTCCTGCAGTTTCACCATCTAAAAGTTAGAAAACAAAAAAGGATTATTTTGCAATTTACATTGTAAAGGTAATTTACTGTTTGTATGCCCTGTTATCAGAAAAAAAAAAAAATATTTCATCTAAACTGTATAAATAAGTGATGAGGAATCCTACATAAATTGGTGAATGACAACACAAACTTTACATCATCTGAAATACTTTGTTTTGATTTTATCTTCTGAAGAAAGCAACAATGTCCAGCAGACGTAGGGCTATTTTTTTACGGAAGGGTAATAATGCTCAAACAAAAAAATTTTTTAACAGGAGTATGACATTTTCAGTAATACAGATAAATAACTCCTGGGCATATATAGTGTTACTAGACGGACATTTATGCCAGAAAAATGTAGGTGCTTAGCCAGTTAGGCCACGGTCACACTTTCCGTTAGCGTTGTATTCATAACAGAACAGCCAGAGGGACAGGGAAGAGAACCTTGTCAAGGTGTTAATGTAATCTCAGCTATCCAACTTTATGTAGATTAAAGCTGAAGAAGCTTTATATTTTCTTAGTAATGGTAATGAACTGTAGTCTGTGAGCAAATCCCATTTATACCCCTTGGGTGTAAGAAAATCCACAGGCTTGCGGGACTTCAGCCCGATCATAACTAAACGGTGTGCCCAACAAAGCAGATTAGGAGAAAAAAAAAGTTACTAAACAAAGTAAATGTGTTGGTGGGTACACACTGTGCTTCTGTATAGTGACAGAGGTCAGTGGTGACAGATGGTGCAGTGCTGGAGAAGAGCACTGGAGAGGAAGCTATAGGTCATTTATTTTCATAACATGAGGAGATCCCCTTGAAGTTTTCTTCCCTTTCTTCACTAGACATAAATAAATACGGTACTATTTGAAAATTGAGCTATAGAACCCATTTGTCTTCAAAGACTATAGTCTTCCATTAGTATCAGATGTAAGGAGATACATGTTTCCCATTATTTGATCCTTGGAGAAACAGAACACAGGAGAAAAAAAAAAAAAAAAAAA
The DNA here is from genome assembly GCA_019512145.1 of Engystomops pustulosus. Classification (NCBI taxonomy): domain Eukaryota; kingdom Metazoa; phylum Chordata; class Amphibia; order Anura; family Leptodactylidae; genus Engystomops; species Engystomops pustulosus. The sequence goes on from CM033650.1 coordinate 42,056,912, forward strand.
TCAGTGTTATGAAAACATTGTCCCATGGAAGTGGTAAGCATTTACCTCAGGAGGTAGGTGAACTTCCATAGGCACGTAGGTTGGCCAGTAACCCATTGTTAGGATATTCACAGTTAACTCCATGTTACCGGGCACATTCTGATTCTGCATATACTGAAATTGAAAAACGTAATAAGTTTGAAAATGTGCAAAATACACAGAAATACTGCAGGTCAATGGTAATATTCAGGAGAGGTACATGAATACAACTAGGCCATAAACACTGATAAAAACTACCAGAAAATATTTTATTTGAGGCAACAATCTGTACCTGTTTAAAGTGAACCATTATGTCTTTAGACAACTCCATGTCTTTAAACATTCCCTCAAGTTTGCTAGTAAACGCGGCACCACATTCTGGGAAGGTACAAAAAAAACAAAACAAAACAAAAACGTATAATATTAGAAAAGCAATAAATATAACAGCCAGGTTACCAATTCTATATACAACTGAATGGTTGAAACCGGTAGATTCACAGAGAATTAGACAAGTACAGCTATACTGGATGTGGAACCGCTGGAATTATCAATGCATTTTTAGAATGCCGGTGTTTATTAAAAAGAAAAAATGTGCTTGTGTATATGTAAACATATATACTAAAAAACACACATATACACTCACCGGCCACTTTATTAGGTACACCATGCTAGTAACGGGTTGGACCCCCTTTTGCCTTCAGAACTGCCTCAATTCTTCGTGGCATAGATTCAACAAGGTGCTGGAAGCATTCCTCAGAGATTTTGGTCCATATTGACATGATGGCATCACACAGTTGCCGCAGATTTGTCGGCTGCACATCCATGATGTGAATCTCCCGTTCCACCACATCCCAAAGATGCTCTATTGGATTGAGATCTGGTGACTGTGGAGGCCATTTGAGTACAGTGAACTCATTGTCATGTTCAAGAAACCAGTCTGAGATTTTTCCAGCTTTATGACATGGCGCATTATACTGCTGAAAGTAGCCATCAGATGTTGGGTACATTGTGGTCATAAAGGGATGGACATGGTCAGCAACAATACTCAGGTAGGCTGTGGCGTTGCAACGATGCTCAATTGGTACCAAGGGGCCCAAAGAGTGCCAAGAAAATATTCCCCACACCATGACACCACCACCACCAGCCTGAACCGTTGATACAAGGCAGGATGGGTCCATGCTTTCATGTTGTTGACGCCAAATTCTGACCCTACCACCCGAATGTCGCAGCAGAAATCGAGACTCATCAGACCAGGCAACGTTTTTCCAATCTTCTACTGTCCAATTTCGATGAGCTTGTGCAAATTGTAGCCTCAGTTTCCTGTTCTTAGCTGAAAGGAGTGGCACCCGGTGTGGCCTTCTGCTGCTGTAGCCCATCTGCCTCAAAGTTCGACACACTGTGCGTTCAGAGATGCTCTTCTGCCTACCTTGGTTGTAACGGGTGGCGATTTGAGTCACTGTTGCCTTTCTATCAGCTCGCACCAGTCTGCCCATTCTCCTCTGACCTCAACAAGGCATTTCCGCCCACAGAACTGCCGCTCACTGGATGTTTTTTCTTTTTCGGACCATTCTCTGTAAACCCTAGAGATGGTTGTGCATGAAAATCCCAGTAGATCAGCAGTTTCTGAAATACTCAGACCAGCCCTTCTGGCACCAACAACCATGCCACGTTCAAAGGCACTCAAATCACCTTTCTTCCCCATACTAATGCTCGGTTTGAACTGCAGGAGATTGTCTTGACCATGTCTACATGCCTAAATACACTGAGTTGCCGCCATGTGATTGGCTGATTAGAAATTAAGTGTTAACGAGCAGTTGGACAGGTGTACCTAATAAAGTGGCCGGTGAGTGTATATGTGGAGCTAGTCCCTGTTCTTCCAAAATCACAGCCTCCTATCATGACTCAATCATGACTATTAGATTTTTTTTTCCCTCTATGCTGTATGTATAAATTACAGCACAGGAGCAGATAGGTGAGGAGAATTCTTATTAAAGGGGTTGTCCAAGAGTTCCAAAAAATTGAGTGGTATACATCTGCTATCAGGTAATCCGGTGCCCGTTTCTATGGAAATCCCCTTAAAAAGTAACTTTGACAGTGTAAACTACACCCATACCGTGCTTAAGTTTGGAAAGCATTGACTTTTCAGCATCCACGGAAGCACTTTTCCCCACCAAGAGCCTCTTGGCTAGGTCTTTTTTGTAGAAGGCCTCAAAGACATCCTTCCCTGCAAGAAGAACCAGAAAATCATTCACCAATTTCTTTTTTTTCTAATAATGTATACATTATTAAAATTTACAACAATAAGCCTGTGACACTAACACTAATCTGCCATATTTATCTACATTTCAGGCTTATTATTTGTGTGCCTATTCTTAGGATAGATTCACAATGGCAAATGTTTTCACACATGAGCAATTTTTCACTGAACCCATTTTGACTTATGGACACATATACATTGGTTTTCTCTTCCTGGCTTCTGGGATTTTTCAGATTTCAGTTTTTCTGCACTAATCAGTGGAAAAAAATGTAATGTAGGTCCTGCCTTTTTGTTTTCACCGATGGCATGGGATCAGTAAAAAAGAAGGAAGAGAGAACCCAATCTGTATGTGTCCATAAGGCCGAAATGGGCTCTGTGAAAAATATGCCAATGTGAAAGCACCCTTAGACTTGCCAACCCATAACTAAATTTACAGTCCGACTATGGACACAAGTGACTTTAGCTGCTCTACTATTAGAAACCCGAGTATGGAATAAAAGTGCAATTCATGATACAGCTCAAATTATGGTGATTTCAGAATTAACTTTATAGATATAAACATGTCAATGTATTTGCTTCTAGACTTGTCAATGTATTCTTTTCCTCTCTATATAAACGGCAGCAGGGAAAGCACCTCTCAAACATAGTGGTTCCTAGAACAACTAATTAATAAATTGAAAGGCCAATTCTAATTGATGCAATTTTGTCAACACCCACCTTCCTTAAAGGGGTATTCTCGACTGGGCATTCACATTCAGTTTCATTAATCTGCCATATATACACATTTCTTCAATTAGATGTTATTAAAAAAAATGTTCCTGTGTAAAGATAATTTCTCATAAATGTAGTGAAATGGTCCCTTAGAAATAAGACTGACTCCTTGGATACGGCCACCTCTGCTTGAGTGATTGCACAAGGAAACAAAAAGTTTTTTTTAAATATTAGATGTCCGAGTAGTTACTGCTTGTCCCACAGCCGACCTGTGGTAATGAATGCTGAATCCATGTGGTCAGGCAGAGCTCAATAGTACATGTCTGGCCACAAAAGGTAAAATGTGAGATGGTCGTATACGAGGAAGCCATCCCGTTTCTAAGGGTCAACATTTATGAGAAATTATCTTCACACCGGAACATTTTTTTTTAATAACATCCAATTGAAGAAATGTTTAAATATGGTAATTTAATTAAACGTAAATGTCCAGATGGGAAAACCCCTTTAAGCCACAGAGTTAACTGTCTGAATGGAGTAGTCACCTTCAGGTCTATTTAAAATATATGTCAATTTATGAAAACAAAAATTTACGCTGTATGAAAACAGTATGATACTTGAGGCACACCATGGTTTACTAGTATCAGTGTTAATAAATGTACATGATACTAGAAACAAGCACAGGATCCCTTGGAAAAAGGCTGGAACAGCTGAAACGTCATTTGAGTGGCACACTGTGTGAGCACAGGTAATTCATACATAAACTTAGGATGGTATAATTGCTGTATGGTTTTCTTGACATTTAAGCGCTTTCAGCAAATTAAGGCTGAAATCACACGGCCGTATGGGGTACGTATGGGTATATACATCCCCTATACGTGTGTGTGAATGTAGCCTAAATAAAGACAAATTTTACTTTGATTTTTGACTATAGCTTTATTGTTCATTTATGGAAGAATTTTTAGAAAGGAAGCGGAATTGATATGCAACTTTGCATGGATGCCATTTGCTATACAGGCAGTCCCCAGGTAACATACAAAATATGTTCTGTAGGTTTATTCTTAAGTTGAATTTGTACACAAGTCGGAACGGTATATTTTATAATTGTAACCCCAGCCAAAATTATTTTGGTCTCCGTGACAATTGGATTTTAAAAATTTTTGGGTGTCATGCTGCACTCTTCACTTTAACCCCCTTAGAGCCAAGACAACGGTCCAGGACTGATCCAGGAGTCCCAATGTTAAAATATTTTAGTAGTTTTAAATTTTATTAAATTATTTCTTATGAAGACATTCTACACGATTGGAGTGCATGTTTCTTCTAGTGGTCCGCTGTGGCGAACGGTGGTAACAATAGGAGGAACGAAAACTGCATCCACGTTGGTCTGAACAGTGGGCTACTCTTATCTGGAGAATCTGTGGATTTGTGCCGTGAGCAGAATGGAGGACGAATGAAAATAATTATTGTGAACATTTGAAAAAAAGAAGTGAAACTTCTGAGAACGCCTGGAGCTCTGGTCAGATAAGAAATTCACAAATATTTTTAACTTTTTGGATTTAAAAAAAATGTTGGGTTGTCATAAGTACCAGGATTAACAATAAAGCTTCATTGCTGACACATTTGATAACTGTTATAGCGGTTTATTGTAGCCTACTAACATCCAGAGGTCAGTTTGTAATTAGGGGTTGTCTGTAAGTCGGTTGTTCTTAAAACGGGGGGCACCTGTATTTGCTTTAGCCATCAGGTGCATGCAATGTAAAACAGGTGGCTATTACACCTGCTCAGCACTTGTTATAAGGGGCAATGTACATTTATAGAAAATGTTGTCCAAGACCAGCTGCGCATGATCGAGTGCACTTAGAGAATAACACTTTGTGCGTTTGAGGCATTTTCTGCCCTGAACCTCGCATCACTGGACTGAACTCAGCGTATTAGTTGAATCCATTGATGTGAGGTTACAGGACTCCGTCATTTGTCTCTTAACCACTAAATTGTACCTTTTCAATTCTGCAATGAAAATATTACATACCATAAATAAACCTAAAGATGATCATAATCTTATCCAGCATTTTCTCCAGCTCCTCATCTGTTGCTTCTTTGTTTCCAGTTCGCAGCTTTGAATCCACGTATTTTGCTGAGATGGTAAAAAAAAAAAATATATCTTTTTTTTTTGGTTATATACACTAATCGGGATGCAGAAATTTATTGCATTAAAAAAAGCTTAGAAGAGCGGTAAAAGGAAAGAATATTTGAGGAAAGCTGATGAAATACTACCATCATAGAATCTTCAACAGAACACCGAATATTAAAGAAAATCAAAAGAATGATAAATCAGGGAACCTTGTAGATCCATGCACCATGACTGCAACTTTTAAAATGATGTTAAAGAGCCTGAGGGGTATTACCAGAACCCCTCAGTGCTGAAGTCTCACAGGCTTCTACAATAAGCGGAACATGCGTTACCCAATCCCTCTGCCTGGGTAATCTAGTAGCAGCAGGAAGTGAAGGGGGAGGGGAGACCTGCTCTGCTCATTCTAACAGCTGCATAAAATGGAGTTAGAAAAACCAAGACCAAAAAAGGCTGGCACGGCGCTATTATGGAGAGAGTCTTCTGGTAAGTTTAAATTGTTTATTCCAAAAACTAAACGCGTTTCGGGCGGAACACCCTTCTTCAAGTACAAATGGAAATAGCTCTAAACGATATTACAACAAATGCATAATACATAGTAAATGTATGGGTAAAAAATTAATAAATAAATGTATAAAATGGGAGGCATTACAGCCAATAGGGGAGGCATTACAGCCAATAATGTCTCCCAATTTTATACATTAATTTATTAATTTTTTACCCATACATTTACTATGTATTATGCATTTGTTTTAATATCGTTTAGAACCATTTCCATTTGTACTTGAAGAAGGGTGTTCCGCCCGAAAAGTGTTTACAGTTTTTGGAATAAACAATTTAAACTTACCAGAAGACTCTCTCCATAACAGCGGCGTGCCAGCCTGTTTCTTGGTTTTTCTAACCCCATTTTATGCTTGTGACACCAGTTCAGCCTTTGCATAAAGCGAATACCGGCAGCTTTTGGAGTATCTCTACACTCGATTTAAGCTATTTAAGGAGAGCGCGATTCTCAGGGGGGGTACTGTCCATACCCTCCCTCTCTATACATATCCCTCTGATATTTTAATTTCAATTTAATTTTTCCAATTTATCCTACGATAATACACGAGGCGCCGTCCTCTTGTTTTGCCTCTTTTTTGGTTTTCGTTATAGTAGCATTCTAACAGCTTGTGAAGCTACAGCAGAGAAGGGCCCTGAAAACACCAATCAGAGCCATTCAGCCCCACGAGCATACATTTAAAAGATGACTCCTATGTTAGAAGGAGACGATGGATAAATAAGAAGATTACCACAGTGAGAATGCATGATCTACAAGTAAGTGTCCCTGGTTTATCACAATGGATTTTGATAGTAAATTTCCTTTAAGCTTCAGTAAGTCTAGGCTACTTACCTAGCCTACCAAACAGAAAACTCTTTACTGCAGCACAGTATTGGTTAGAATTCCAACATAATATACCCAAAACAGAGGGGGGGGGGGGGAGAGGAAGGAATAGGATCATAAAGAAATATCAGTAGAGCAACAAACTAGGTCATTGTTTGTACCGATAAGTTCAGCAGGTTTATTTGGTCTCTTGTTGATGAAGGTTTCAAAAGCTTCTTTCATGGCATTGACAAACTTCTCGTTCTTCATGAAGCACACATCGATCACATGATCAACTTTGTCTTTGAAATCCAGCAGTTCTTGTACCATTGTTTTATCTTTTTCTGGATTTATCACAATGGTGCTGCCAAAAGCCTGAAAAATATTCATAATTTAACCGCTGGCTCAATATCTCTACACAAATCCCCAAAAGATCATTTTAGACACAATCTTGTACCTTAATGTACTCAATCCAGTGCTGAAGAAGAACCTGCACCCCTCCTCGTACTCTACTAAACAACTGGTAAAGTAAGGAGAGGTCTTGGATCCGGTTTTCATCCAGAAGGTGATTTAAACCTTTATAGGAAACACAAAATAAAATAATAATAATAATAATAATAATTATTAAAAAAGCTCAAATTTATTTAACACAGACCAAACCACATCTGTATGACCAGACGTGAACTAAAATGGGCTGCAGAAACAGAAAAAACAAAGAAGCCTGCAAAGAAATAAATTAAAATATACCAATAAAAAGAATACAGGCAGTCCCCGAGTCACATACAAGATAGGGTCTGTAGGTTTGTTTTTAAAGGACACCTGTCATCAGGTCTCTGCCACTAGTTCTGTCACTACTACCTGTTGGAGCAGCTCACAAGGATCCCATCCCAGCTTTTATCTAGTCATTTCATACATTAATCATTATAAAATCATCTATTCTTTATCATGTAAATGAGGCTGGTCACATGGTCAGAGGCAGTGATGTCACCCCTGTTACCCCTCCCCTCTCCTCCCCCTGCTCATGTCTGTGTGTAATGTATAGTAAAGCATGGCTAGTGTGTGTGCTGCATCTGCTGACATGCTGCATCCTCCTAATATACAGGTGAGAGACACAGACATCAGCTACACATGAATCTGACATATTCTGCTGTAACATGGCTGCCTGGAGCTGCTGTATCTCTCCTATACACACACACAGGCTGCAGGGGGCGTGGCCACCAGCACCAGGTAGCACATCATTATACAGCCTCACATCATTATACAGGCTGTCAGTCATGCACTGGGGGTGTGGCTGTGCCTCCCACTCATGAATAAGATGGACTGCTTGAATATGCTAATGCTTCATTGGACATTTCACAGGTCATTTACATACAGCTTTAGGACCTCATTGCTTAGGTTTACAGGCATGTGGAGGGACAATGAAGGGATAGAGGCAATGCTTTCTAATGGCAGTTTATGAAAATATATTTAGTTTAGGGGGGTTATTTTGCATGACGGGTTCTCTTTAAGTTCAGTTTGTATGCAAGTCGGAATCGTATACTTTATAATTGTAACTCCAGTCAAAATTTTTTTGGTCTCTGTGACAATTGGATTTTAAAAATGTTGGGTTGTCATAAGAACCAGAATTAACAATAAAGCTTTATTGCAGAGACCTGTGATAACTGTTACAGCTGTTTATTGTAGCCTAGGACTAAAGTACAGGAAATTACCCAAATCCAAAGGTCCGTTTGTAACTAGGGGTCGTATGTAAGTTGGGTGTTCTTAAGTAGGGGACCGCCTGTAGTCTGTATATTGCAATATTGGTCTGAAAAAAAGGGGTGTTGTCTAAAAGGGTTGAAGGGTATTCCCACAAAAGATTATTAAATATACTTAAGATAAAAACATAACATTCTTTAATTCACCATTAATAAAATACAACATTTCACAGATTTAATGTCAATCTGTCTCCTTCAGTCCTTTACAATTTGGTTGCCCCGGGATTCGACCGTAAATCTTCTCATGAATAGCTTCTCTTGTCTGCACACTGCAGAGCTCTCTGCCTCCTGTCCCACCCTCCCTGCATTACAAGACCAGGTCAGACACAGGCACTTCCGGCCAGCAAGCAGCAGTGCGCAGAAACTTACTCTTCTAGCTACAGACAAGATAAGGTCGTTATTCATGGGAGGGGAATAGAATAAAATTGTAAGGGGGTTAAAGGGAACTTGTCAGCAGAAAGTGACCTAATACACCACTACCAGTATGTTGTCATGCAGCTGAACATCTTCCAGATTAGGTTTCTTTCATGACCGAGCATGGTGGCATCATCCAGAGAATCAACTTTGAAGTGAGATTGATTGTATAAAGTCAAGGGAGTGGAAATTTTAATACTGAAGTCAAGTTCTCTCTTCCTCAGAAACCCCCCCTTCACTGTTATTGATGGCCCTGCATCCAAAAATTAGGTGTGTTGCTTCACAATATTCTGGTTGTGGTTTATTTGGCCAACTGCTGATGACAGGTTCCCGTTAAAAATTTATATAGGTTTTATTGTGTTTTAATACATTTTCAAAAATGTTTTTGCCATCTGCCAACCCCAATAACTTTTTCATACTTTGGTGTACGGAGCTGTGTGAGGTGTCTTTTTTTTTGCTAAATTAGCTGACGTTTTTATTGCTACCATTTTAAGGACTATGGGAACTTTTGATCCGTTTTTTAAAAAAATGTATGTTATGTAAAATGTAAAAGTTGCATTTCGGACAATATGGGGTTCGCCACTGGCAATAACAGTTTTTATATTTAGATCGAGCATTTTGGGAAGCAGCAATGTTTGTTATTAAAAAAGAAACAAAAAAGTTACAAAGCACTTTAACCCTAGATGGTCTGATCGTTCCTACCATATACTGCAACACTACTGTATTGCAGATATGTCGTTTTCACATAGGATACATTACAATGAGCCACTGGCCAAATGCAATTCACCAATTTCACATTTGGAATTTTTTTCCCAGCTTCCCTGTACACAGCATGGAATAATAGATAACGTCACTGAGAAGTAAGATTTGTCTACAAAAAAAATGGAAAAAAGTTATAGGTTTTTGAAGGAGGGAACGTAAAAAGGCTGCGTTCTTAATAGGTCATTAAGGGGTTTTAATGCCATGACCTGAAAAATTTAGATCCTGGGGTTTCAGCCTGAGACTGTGGCATCTATGTGGCTCCTATGATCAAGCATAAGTACTGTTCTCTGTACAGTAACCAATGTCATTACATGTAAGATAAGGACCCAATAATTGCACAGCTTTAGGGTGCGGGCACATGTCAGGCACTCTGGAGGAGGAGGAGGAGCAGGAGGAAGAGGAGAAGAGAGCACTGCTCGCCCCTTTCCTCTCAATATACAAAAGTGGCCCTCTCCGTGCTTACAGCCAAAAGACAGAGCAGGCTCTGTCTTTTTTGCGCCCACAGCACTGTACAGAGAGCATATGTGCTCACCGTACCAAGCCTGGGTGTAACAGACAACTATGAGGGTCTATTATGCGACTGTATATACGTCCCCCATACATTCCTGTGTATGGACCTCAACACATTGTACTATAAAAGTACCACAGAAAGTGATCATGTAGCCTTCAATTTTCTGCCTGTGGCAGGCCAAGAAAAGAGGGGGCAGAGTCCAAAGAGATGCCCCTCTAAGGACAGCAGTTCTATAAATGCCCATCCCCCTGCCTCTTCACATGTATTACTGTCAGCTCTTACAATCAGGTAGTAAATAACAGCAGGATTCATAGAAGAACAGAGTTGAGTACATGGACATTTCAGCAAAAAGTAGACAGAATATAGACAAGCAGCAAGCCACCATTATACGGAATCTCCTACTATATCACTGCTCTAGATAAGGCCACAATTTTCTTCAACGATGCACAAGAACACAAATGGGGCATTGCTGAGCAATTAAAGGTTATAGGAGTTAAGAAGCAAAACAATGTTTTCCAAAGACAGACACCAAAACCAATATGATACCAATAGTGTCCCCCACCGAACTATGGGCGACGGGGTGTCAGGACATGACCGTAATAAATTGTAAAACAGTATTCTTCATTAATGAAATAACAAATATGTTGCATATCAGGCAATAGGTAATGGTACACAGAAAGGGAATTATCACCTTTAGTTAATTGGACCATAAGAGGTAGACGGGCATTTCGGCTGGAACCCCCCAGACAAGGCGATTCCAGACAAAATGCGCGTTGGGGACGGTGTTATCCCTGGTACCTAAGCAGTGTGGTTTTGATTCATGGGCAAGACTCTCCTTACGCTAATTTGTTTGATTTAGTCTTTGCTTCACCCCAGGAATGTTAATATGACACAGTATCACCCATGTGTATCCATGAATGTATGTCATCCACTTTATATACTTTACCTTGTGGAACCTGTATAGGCACATGATAATTTCTACCTCTTATGCTCCAATCTACTAAAGGTGATAATCCCCTTTCTCTGTACCATTCCCTATGGCCCGATATGTAACATCTGTTATTTTAATGTTATTTCATTAATAAAGAATACTATTTTACAATTACTGTCTTGTCCTGACACCCCGTCACAGTTCTATGAGCAATAAAGAGTCAGGGAGCCAACAGGAGGCATATGACTGGTGATGAGGAAAATTGTGTATTCAGAATATAAAGCAAGTTCCAACTAGTGACTCGCTCAAAAAATGTATGGTTAAACAGCTAGAAAGCGGTCACCATAATATGGGCAAAAACAAATAAAAATATTGAGTGCTTATGTGAACAGCACAAGAATCAATTCTACATGCCACATGCTAAGCAGGATAGAAGATAATGGGCAATAAAAATAATCCTACCTTTCTGTAGAGTTGTTGTTAAATGTTCACCAAGAAGTTGCTTTTCAACTGTGGCAATTAAAGGTTTCCTGTATGGGAAAAAACAAGGTTTCTGAAAACTATAAGCAGCCTTTTTTGTACCTGAATAGTTTAAGAAGAATTCACACTTGTTACTGAAATTGTTACTGAAAAAAAAGGCCTGAAAAGCAGTGGGTTATTCGTTTTGGGATTAAAGTGGACCCCTCAGCTTTCCTGCCATAATAAATGTGTTCGCCCACAAATCAATTCTAGAACAATGTTGTGCTGTACCTCTGTTATTCCTATTAGAAATAAAAATAAATAGACAATGGGGTATTACCAGTTAGGGACAGTATCAAATAGTGGAGACACATCTAAAGTTAGTGCCTATCTATGCATTAGTTAAAGCAAGAGTAAAAAGAGGACAGAAATGATCACAGAATGAGTAAGAAGAATGGGTGCAGGATTTCCAGCTAACAAGGAGGTACATTTGTTTTATATTTGGACTGACACTTACTGTGTGCTTTGATCCAAGTATGTAATAACTCGATCTGCTTCTTCTTCTAAGCGCTTGTTTACATGATGAAGATACTCTGGGACCTGAACCATTGCAAACAAGCAAATAAAAATATAAGTCACCAAGGGAATAGCTTGAAGGGGTCACACTATGCATCCATCTCATGCTCATAGTATTAACAACATTCAAGATATACAGGCAGTCCCCGGGTTACATACAAGATAGGGTCCGGAGGTTTGTTCTTAAGTTGAATTTGTAGGCATGTCGAAACTGTATATTTTATCATTGAAGTTCTAGACAAATTTTTTTCTTTTGTCCCAGTGACAATTGGAGTTTCCAAATTTTTTGCTGTAATTGGACCAAGGATTATACATAAAGATTTATTACATCTTTACAGTTGATCATTGCAGTCTGAGACTATAGTAAAGCATACAGAGAGCTTCACCAGAAGTCAAAGTGGGGAGAGGGGTCCGTCTGTAACTATGGGTTGTCTTTAAGTCGGGTGTTCTTAAGTAGGTGACCACCTGTACCATCATTCCCCACAATGGAGGAATCAGGAAAATAAATTTACCTTGTGCTCTATGAAGTCTGCAGGAATTTACAACATTTTATGAAAGGAAAAACGTAAGTGATCTACGTGTCTACCATCCAAAACCTACAATGTATGCGCTTTGAGGAGGGATTGCATAGCTTGGATGACAAAATGCAGCTGGGGTGCATGAAAACCGCTTATGGGTGCAGATCATTGATCTCCAATCCTGAGAGATATAGATCCTTACCCCATTTAAGAAGCTGCCTGGGATCTGGTCGATTCCTTAGAACACCATCCATTCTTTCATTGAAAATCTCATGGTATAAAATAAGTCATTGTTCCAATTATTATTAAACTGCTTAGTTAGTAAGGACACTTGAGCCAAAAACCACCAGGAAATCAGAAGTTCCAGCAGCTTTTACCTTTTCATTTTTTTTTAAATTTTATTCAGTCATTTTGTCTATATGTTTCAATGTTATGTCCACTCTTTTGCTCAATAGATTCCATGTGTAAATCTGGACTAACATGATCTGCTGTGCATGGTATAGGTCACAGAGTTCTAACACGGGTGCCCCCTAACAAACATCTAGAGGGGGCCAACAAAAAACAGGGCATAATGCTCTTCTTTGCCAGTTACTTATTCTGCCCATCCCCACAACACAAAGTTGATGAAACCAAGGACTTTTTGCGGGGTGAGCCCTTTTCATTGCCGATAAGTCTTTGCTGCATATTGTGTTATACCGTACATCGTTCCGGCAAAGCTGCCAGTGGCTTGAAAAAGATATTAGTGACGATTGTCGCTCCCCGTGACGTCACTGGGGAACGTTGCCATGATTGCCTCGAGTCAAAAAAAAAACGGGCCAAGTTTTTAGAGGGATATAAGGCTGCCTATCTGCAGATCACATAGCATTGAGATACAGGGCACATATATATATTATAATGCCATAATAAAGAGTCATCTTTAAGATCTAATCTTTCAGGCATTGGGCTTGATACCAATCACGAGAACAAGGATCTACTTGGTCTGCTTGGCAAATGGAGCACAAGCATCGCCACCAGTTCATTTAGTTCATTGGGACTGATAGGAATCACAGGGCATGGCTTTTGCCAAGTAAAAGAAGCAGTGACCTAGCACATGCACTGTCGCCAACATCATAAATGAGGGACTCCTGGAACCCTTCAAGACACTCATCACCATTATATGTAAAAAACTGAAAAATGTTCTGTATTTTACTCAGTCTGCTATGTAACTTACCTCTCTTTCCTGCATGAGCCTTTGGCCTTCTGCAGCATACAGCAGATTTGTTTCTTCCAAGAATCGGTGTTCAAATGAATCTTGGTAAATCTAGATTAAAAACAAATGATCACAATAAAAAAAAAAAAATATATATATATATATATATATATATATATATATATTATATATATATATATCAATTTTGACATTTTACAACACCTGGCACATCATGTCCTGCTGCGTGTAAAACAAATTTGCAACACAGGTGCACAGAGCAGTTAGCCTGGCTAGAAATCTCTGAGCGGCTGCAGAAATGACTGGCATCAGAAAGAGGGGGGAGCAGGCAGCCTTTGTGGATGGGTCTTGGATGCACCGAACCTGATGTATTGAGCTGATATGTTTTTACCACATACTGGACAATTCCATTAAATACCATGATTACATTTGATCTGTATTCCACTTTTATAATTGCATTAAAGTATTCCCTAGATATAAGGCTGTCACATCTGTCACATCAAGTCTAGTAAAGAAGGAGTAGGACTTACTTGTAGGTCAGAAAGCATACTAAGAAGGCTTCGTAATAGACTTCGGTCAATGGCTTCTCCATTCCTTTCTCTTTCAATTAACAGAAGGATGCCATCAATGGTCTTGTTCTGGACTTTTTGATCACTGATTATGTGGGTTCTAAATAGTTCTAGTCCCATGTCCCTTTAAACACATTATAAAGAAAGAAAAATTAATAAGACAACCAAATATAAAAACTGGCAGTACATGATGTAAAAAGAAAAGGAGACAGCCAATTCCTACTCTAATCATCTCTGAAAGACAAACCACTACATAGTTATACACATAAAAAGCATAAAGAAACTGTTCTGTGGTAGGGAACCTTATAGTGTGCTAGCAATTATGTGCTACATGACCAAACATACAATTCATTATTGGTTCTGGGCAAGTAGCAAAGAAATGTCATCTACGTTCTGCTCTTTGACAGGTCACTTGAGAAAACACCATCAATTTCCAATGACAGCAGTCACATATGTAATATAGGGAATAGTTTCAGAAACAGGACATAACCAGCTCATGATCACCCACGTAGGTCACTAATTATATGGCCACATACACACATATCACAAGTCTTATGTATTACACCATGATAAGATATACAGTAAAAGGCTAGGGATTGGGAGTCCAAAGCATTCTTTAGACCGCTATACACAGGAGCTCTGGTAAATTTTAGCCACTTTACCAAAAGAACTTAAATTGAATTCGACAATATGCAATATTTTACTGTAGATTTCCATAGATCGGTTGAAAATCCCCAAAACATTTGGAAAATGTAAATGTTACGGATCACTGCGCACTACCCATTTATCCAGCTCTTATTATCTACAATAGTAAAATTTTATTTCTAGAGCTCAATATAGAACACAAAGTATGTAAGAATCTTACCATATAGATGGCAGCATGGAGTTCTGAAGAACGTACGTACGATCCAGAAATAGGAAGATACTTCTAATCATGATCTTTAAGTTAAAAAGTTTAAAAATGTTAAATAATACTAACCAATGCATTGTTCAGTCAAATGCTAAATAACCAATTCCTTAAAAGGGAACATGTCAACCGGGCCATAGAAACACTGTATGAACCCATAGAAATAAAAGGGGATGTGTGCTACCTATTGTTTAAGTGCAGGACGGCTCACACCAGTACTGCAAAATTGTTCTAAAAGGGAACCTGTCACCAGGAACCTCATTTTCACTAGACCGGTGACAGGAGCACATTACAGCTGCATTGTAAATATGGCTTTCTGCCTTCTCTAAGCATTTGCATTACAATATAATTGTGTGTTTTGAATTACCTTGCACCCTGACAGAAACCTGCTCAAGCCTCAGCTCTTGGCTCCCACCTTTGTGCTCCTATACAGCTCTTCCTCCTGCTCCTTCCTTCCTGGTGAGCTGATATAAATGGGGGAGGAAGAAGCTGTACAATCGGTGTGCGCCGAAGCGTGGTTGGGAAATAAAGAATAAAATTGTTTAAAAAGGAATACAGCGGTTTCTGCAAATAATGAAGATATTCATCGGCTAACCCTGAGCTGGTGCAAGGTATTTGAGGGTTATAACTGCCATTTTAAAGTGGTAGGTTTCTTTTAGGAACAATTTTTCAGCAATGATGTAAGGCCTCCTTGCACATGAACAATGGCTAGCACACATCCCCATTAAATTTTTAAATTTTTTTTGCAATAACCGACTGCTAGATCTGCAAATATAGAGCAGGCCCTCATCCTCGCAGCTCAGCCAGTCTCTTCGCCCGTCATTGGCACGTGAGCAAACCTCAAACACCAATGATACATAGGTCGCAAACAAAGTTTGTGTGCATGAGAGACATTGCTGGGACATTCTCCCTCTCAAGCAATGAGCAGGTGGCAGTTACATTGTCGTGGTTAATATAGTCACAATGTGACATGAAAGGAACTGCAGGACAGCAGACACCCAAGCTTGATGGATGTTAGTGTGACCACATTTACCATTGTCAGTGCAGTTTTATCAATGGGCATTCCACCTTCTGCGGTCACACAGAACTATCCTAAACACTTACCATTTGTCTGCAATGATCCTGCCAGCATTTGTCTATTTTCTTTAGGAACAGAACACTATCCAAATAATCTGTGAATATACTATTAAGGAACAACACCCAAATAAGAAATTGTGATCTTAAAAAAAACCCACCATTTGACAAAATTGGCAAATTATAGATGTGAATTAACCTTCAGAGATTTGCATATACTATTAATATAAGCAAGTCCCTGTTAAAGGAAATCTACCACCAGGATGAAAAACTGCAAACTAAGCACACCAACATGCTGGTGTGTGCCCCCTCTTGCAGGATCCATTCTTCTATCATCTTTTTTTTCCTGGAAAAATCCAGGCAAAAGAAGAGTGGATCTTGCCAAAGGGACACACACCAGTATGTTAGTGTGCTTGGTCTACAAGCCTTCTTCTGGGTGGTAGATGCCCTATAAGTAACCCATAAACATGAAGGGAATGCAGACTACCAGTTATTCTGGCACATTGTACCTACATTCTAAGCTGCATGTGTGCCACATATTTGTATCTATAACCATAATAAAACATATTGGGAAACTGCTGGATATGCAAAAAATGAATATACAATTTAGTGTTTTGCCAACAATTTTATTAAAAACAAAACAAGAATAAGGTATGGTCCCATATCCTAGACCAATGCAATTCAGATGACGTATTACCTGCATATCTCAAGCTATATAATATTTGAGTTTTTGTTAGCATTATCAAGACAACAGAAATAGAATAAAGGATATTCTCTGAACTGGTGGATTTGTGCTTTGATGTGGTCCTCACATATCTGTCTCAATTGTTTGTAGAGGTTTGCAGAGATCTTGTAAGAGCAAAGGTTTTCAACCGCCTAAACAACAACAACAAAAAAATACACACACACAGTAGATTAATATTTCCACAAAACATAGCAAGATTAGTACAGGACATGTTCTATAAACGTGCTTACAAATACAGGCAGTCCCTGGGTTATGTACGAGATAGGTTCTGTAGGTTTGTTCTTAAGTTGGATTGTTCTAAGAACCAGGATTAATAAAGCTTCATTACAGACACCTGTGATATGTTATAGTTGATTATTGTAGCCCAAGGCTGAAGTACAGTAAATTACCAACACCCAGCGGTACGTTTGCATCTGGTTGTCGTCTAAGTCGGGTGTTCTTAAGTAGGGGACTGCTTTTACTCAACTATCACATTCAGAATTGAGCCAAAAAGACACATTGGGGAAAAATACTAACGTTTTGAATAAATAAAACTAGATGTCTTATTTCCCACAGATTCTACACAAAACCTCATATTGATAAATGCGTTGTTATATTCCATGTTCTTATATTCCACAAAACTGTATCATAAATCCAATTTGCTGGTGTAGAAATAATGACCGTTTACATAAAGTGGGAATAACCCTTCAGTAACCAGCCTTCACATGTCCATACAGGAGGTGAGGAGAGGCGAGTACAGTAACAGAAGTCCTGTTAGCTAATGATCTTGTATAGGAAATGGTTATATATGGATACAGTCATCACTCACTTGGTATAATTCTTCTAAGTTGTATTTTATTGAAGTGCTATTTTCAATGGCGTCCACTGCTTCCTTCAGCTTCTGCCACGTTTCATCAGTGTAGTTTTCAGGCAGTTTGGGTTTTTCTGCAAAGACAAAGTATTGAACATTGTCACAGAAGTTCCGAAAATAGGACAGATGAGTACAGGCCGAGAAGAAGCGACACAGCACAGAGACAGCACTTCAGACACCTCGTCTTCATCGCTGCCAGAGCCCGCTCCAGAGGACAGCACGGCAGCGCGTCACTACTAGCCGGCAGGTCAGCAATGAAATGCACCTTCTTCCCCGGTAGGAAACTTCAGCCTCAACGCCTCTCAAGTCAGTGGGGAAAAAAAATCCAAAAGAGTATTCCCATGAACTTCTGCCACACTATCTTGCTGTCCTCTAGCGTTCAATGATTAGTCAGCACAGGAAGCATTTCACGCCTGATTGGCCACGGAGCCCCAACTTCGGGTCTCTCGTGTCCTGCTGAGCGGTCTGGCGCGCGCGTTGCGATCCTGCTACTGACATTCCAGACCAGACCAGACCGCTCAGCCTGCATGCTACAGGAAATAATTGCCAAGCGTACGGCGGCCGTGTGTCACTGGGAACGGCTACGCGTGTCATAGGTTCGCCATCACTGCTCTATACTCTTGTGCGGTTATGGAATGAAAATTAAATTTTTGCACTGAATATCCTTGTGGAAAAGTGTAGCAAGAAGTATCCGACTGCATTCAGTGGGAAACCACTCTGTGCGCACTTACCCTTAGGGTTAGCCTAAAGGTTATGTCGTAGTTTTAATTAAAACTAAATAAAACCTGCAATATTCCAAAATAATGAAAGGAGTCCCTTAATTTCCTCTCCTGCCCTAGCACAGGCAGACCAAGTTCCAGGAGAGAACCAAGTACAAAAACCAGAGGAGAACTAGACAAAAAGAGAACACAAACAGATCAGTGTCCTAAAATTAGCAGGGTCCACAGGATTTTATCATCATGGTCAGAGCACTGAAACAGCTGCAGGCTCCATGACTTTAGAAGAAAATCCATAAAGGCAAAGGGCCTTTTCAACAACTTAAAGGACATCTACCTGTTTACTGATGGTAGACAAGTCCTACAAAGAAGTTCCTATGCTGAATTGTCTACGTTTCACTGATTTCGTATTGGAAAACTTGCTTTGATACCCAAGCAATTTAGATTACGAGCACAAATTCTGCCTGCAATTCAAAATATTCAGTGATTGTCAAAGTAATTGTCTGGGTTTCAATGCTTTCTTACTTGAAAACTTGTTTTGACACACAAGTGATTTGGAATACAAGCATGTTCCTGGGGTGAAATATACTTATAATCCAAGATTTAACTGTACTTACTGATCCTGAGCTGCAAACAGTATTATTGGGACAAGCTCATTACTATAGAGTCCAGCAGTAGGTTGACCATACAAAGCTCAAAACAGTGTTGGGTAGCAGTCCTGAAGAGCTGCGTTATCATCATCATAATATTTATTTATATAGAGAAATCAGATTCTTCATTGCTTTACATACCTTTGTGTTAGCAGCAGGACTGTGAAAAAATGCATCAAATGCCAGGACAGTAGCAGGAATTACTATACTGGTGGATTGTCCTCACACTGCTGTAATATTGAACCCAAACTTGCTACTGCACTAACACAGAACAAGGAGGAGAAATCTCACACACCAATACACCAGAGTGCTCCAAGTCCAACTATAATCCTGGAATATAAATGCATTTTTTCCAGTCCTGCTCTTAATAACAATACATACAAGTAGTATGATTCTTGGTGGTACCAACAATGCATGCTATGCCCTATTCAAAGGATAGGGGATAACAATACGATCAGTGAGGGTTCAACTTCTAGGACCCCCACGGATCTGGACAATAGGGGTCCTAATCTCATTAACTGAATGAAGTGGCCGGTTGATCTTGTGTCCTGCTGTTCATTTAATACTATAGTAGCATTGAAAAGTGCTGAGCACAGCACTGGGATATCTGAAGAATTCCTATTCACCTTTTTATAGATACACGAGAACTGTGCTCAGCAATTCAGCATCCTCATTCTCATGAACTGCAATGGTCTCAGAAGACGACCCTCAACATTAAGAAAATAATTGTTACATCTCTTTAAAGGAACCTGTCACATAGAAAAGGCAGTCTGAAATACAAGCATCATGATATAAAGCAGAAGAAACAGTTTGTCAATATTATATAAATGTCACTGCTCTTCCATGTGGAGAAGTCAAGGTGACGGTCCTTTAAAAGGGGTTGTCAGAGAATACAAAAAAAATTGCAAGGTGGCCGAGTGTAAAGGGCTACAGAAATAAACGTGTACTCACTTTGCCCCTGCACTCCCGGTGTCTCGCACCGCAGGTCTGACCCATGCCCGTTGGTTTACAGGGGCATGGAAGCTTTGCTCGGACAGCTTCTAGACATGCCCACCTGTCCCCTGTCCCAGCTCTTTATCAGGCGCTGACATGGTGACGGGTGGGCGTACCCAGCCAACCAGAAATTCTCGGACTGGAGCTTCCGTGTCCCTGCAAAGGGACTGCGGTGCAGGACACCAGGAGCAATGGACGAGATTGGTACTCATTAATTTTAAACTGTGGCACCACCGCCAACCACCTTGCAATTTTTTATTACTCTCTGTCATCTGTGAAGACATCCTGTATTGCTGTACAAACAGGGAATGCAGTCACTTGAAGCGATTGTCAAAGTTATGACAGGCTATTAAAAGTATTTCCAAAATCTGCTCAGCTACTCTCTATAACACACTACCGGCAAAGTAAACACCTCTGTTCCTGGAAACAAACATGGAGTTTTTGTGGAATTTTTTATGCAGATTTTGCAGCTTTTTATTTTTGCAGAGTAGATCAGGACAAAATGGAAAATATTCCTGTTTAACCCCCTTATCTCCTCACCTGTTCCTGACTTTAACCCCTTAACGCTGAAGCCACTTTTCACCTTCCTGACACTGCCCATTTTTTAAAATCTGACATGTGTCTATTTAAGTGGTTATAACTTTGGAACGCTTTAACATATCCAGTTGATTTTGAGATTGTACTTCATGCTGGTCGAGAAATTTAATCAATATACTGTATTTAGTATTTATTTATGAAATAAATGGAAATTTGGCAAAAATTTTGAAAAAAAACAATGTTTTCCAAATTCAAAATTTTCTACTTTTTGGAAAGTTGGTCATATCACTAAAATAACTTGATAACTAACATTTTCCATATGTCTGCTTTAACTTGGCATCATTTTTCAAACATCTTTTCCTTTATTTTGGATGTCAGGAGGCTTATAACTTTAGGTGCAATTTTTCAGATTTTCACGAAAATCATCAAAACCTACTTTTGGAGGGTCAATTTAGTTAGAAGTGATTTTATAAGGCCCACATGACAGAAACCCCCCACAAATGACACCATTTTAGAAACTACACCCCTCAAAATATTCAAAACACCCTTTGGGAATTTTGTTAACCCTTTGAGCGTTTCATGAGCGTGAAAGATAAATGAAAGTGAAATTACAGAAATGTAATTTTATCTTACTATAGATTCATTGAACACTAAAATTTGCACCTTCACAATGGGTTAAAAAGGAAAATGCATTTTACAATGTTGAGGGCAATTCCTCCTGAGTATGCCAATACACATTTTGTCACTGTACCCTACTGTACGGGCACAGGGGGGCACTTGGAATGGAAAGAGCGTTGTTTCGTTTTTGCAGGGCAAAAAGGCTGAAAAAGTTTTCATGTGTCAGGATGCATTTGGAGAGCCATAGTGGTACCAAAACAGAGGAAAGCCCCAACATGAGACACCATTTTGGAAAGTACACCCCTTGGAGAGTTTAGCAACGTGTAATTTGTGTATTTTCCCCAACAGGTGTTTGATTCAATTAGGCCCCGAAAGGGAAAAAAGGTGAAAATTTTCTCAAAAAAGTCACTTTTACCCCAAATTTTTGTAAGCCACAAGGGATAAAAGATGAAACAACCCCATAATTGTGTAAAACTATTTCTCCGAAGCACAGAACTGCACCAGTTTTGCATATAAAGTGTTGTATGGGTACACAGAAGGGCTCAGAAGGGAATGAGGGGCTTTGGCCTTTTAGAAGCCAGATTTGACAATCATCCTTTACATGTGTCAGGATGCATTTGGAGAGCCCTAGTGGTACAAAAACAGAGCGGAACCCCAACAAGTATCACCATTTTGGAAAGCACACCCCTTAGAGCAGTGGTGGCGAACCTATGGCACGGGTGCCAGAGGCGGCACTCAGAGCCCTTTTTGTGGGCACCCGGACCATCGCCCCAGCACACCAGACAAGACTCAAAGAATCTTCCTGGAGTTCCAAGCAACTTAAAAGATGCTGCTTTCAGTCATATATTGATACTTACTTCGCTACTAGGGACTGTAGGAAGAGGGAGAACTAGACAGGGTTGAATTATCTGTGTACAGAGGGACACTGGAAAGAAGCTAAATGATGAAAATTTTCCATCTTTCTACTTTATTGCTGTCCTCAAGAGGCCAATATGATTGAAAGTTGTTGAAAAGGAAGCAATAAGTTACTGCTTTAATTTTTGGTTGGCACCTCGCGATAAATAAGCAGGGTGTTGGGTTACAGTTTGGGCACTCGGCCTCTAAAAGGTTCGCCATCACTGCCTTAGAGAATTTAGCAAGGTGTAATATGTGTATTTGTCCGTAAAGGTGTTTGATTTAATTAGGACTTAAATAGATAAAAGGTGAACATTTTCTTATAAAGGTCATTTTACTCCTAATTTTATATAGCCACAAGGGATAAAAAAATGTAATAACCCCCCAAAATGTGTAAAACTATTTCTCCCGAGTGTAGAAGTACCCCACATGTGCATATAAAATGCTTTATGGGCGCACAGTAGAGGAAAAGAGGGATGTTTGAAGGATTTCTTGCAAATTTGGCCTCTAAAAGACACGTGTCAGGATACATTTGGAGAGCCGTAGTGGTACCAAAACAGAGGAAAACCCAAAAAGTGTCCCTAATTGTTGAATGTACACCCCTTGGGGAATATAGCAAGGTGTATTATGTGGTGTAGTGTAATACACGTGGTGAAATGAGCATTTTGAACATACAGGTGGTTTCTAAATATGATGTGCAATGGAGTCCAAGATGGAAATTTCAATTATTTCTGGAAAGTTCAGTGCCCGTTATGTGGCGCCCCTTATGAAATAATGGAGGGGTATAGGGAGCAACGGGACATAACAGTTGTTACAATTATTCATTTTACCGAAATTAATTCACAATAGGTTGGGCGTGAATTGTGAATGTCTAGTGTATAAGAAGGTAGAATATACCAGGGGACCAACTAAACTTTTGTCACTCTGGAGTTGTCGCAGGTCTCTTAGTAGTATGTAGTGTCCATCCTAACTCCTCTTTTGGAACAGACTCTTTATTGAGTCCTACCATTAGAAGCAGCAGAATTCACCGGGAAAATGCTGTCCTGGCAAAACACAGGAACATCTAAACCAGAGGTACTGGGGCCCCGTCCTTCTTGTCCCAATATTAGTTTCCTAATATCTTCCTCTTGAAAACGGAGAAATGATACGGCAGGACATGCACATTGGAACAGCACGTAAGAGTTGTACAGCGTAATCTGGACAATGTGCACAGCCAGCGCTTTTGTACCATATCTTCGTTTTAGTAGGGAAATTATCACCAAGTGTTGCTCTTATTCACCCTAGCGATGCCCATTGTGACGAATATTGCTGCTTTTGGCTGGACCAAATCGACCAGCAAATAGCGGCAAACATGGACAGAGGGGGGCAACAAAACCCCTCTGGACCGCAAGGCAAAATTGGTGGCTGTCAGGAACAGCCGCCACCCTGCCCCGATCACCGTGTCTACAGACATGGTGACCGGTATTACTGACGTCATAAGTAAATTCGCTGCTATTGGCTTGTCTGAATTGATGAGCCAATAGCAGCGATAATAAACTGGTCCATGGGGCAGGATGGATGGTTGTCAGGAACAGCTGCCGTCTTACCCTGACCGGTGTTGGAAAGTCACTACCCGCCGCACCGTCCTATAACAACGCTCGTTGGAAATAGGCTATACAATCTTTATTTATTTTTTAAGCAATTTAGACAAATTTGGCGATTTTGTGTTTTTTTCACTTTATTGCATGAGTATAGGGAATATTTGTGTTTAGGGGACTTTAACTGTATTTAATTCTTTTTATTAAAAAATGTTTTTATTAAATGTTTTTAACTGTGTTTTATCACTTTTACAGGTAAGCTTGAACATGCAATCCACTGATCACTTGTTCAAGCTATTCTTCACCTTACACAGTGTAATACAGATGTATTACACTGTGTAATGTAACACACTGAGCATGCTGCGCATGCTCAGTGCGTTACAGCCGGGTCCTGCCAGAAGGCAGGACCCGGCTCACGGAAGGAGGATCGCGAAGCCCCGGGCACCGGCAGTCCCGGGGCTGAGAACGGAACCACGGACCCCCCGGTAAGCACTGCGGGGGAGGGTCCAATTCTTCTCAAATGCCCCTTGCACGCCGCGGTTAACACCCGCGATCGGAAAAATCTCCGATCGCGGGTGTTAGAGGCGGGTGTCAGCTATAATATATAGCCGACACCCGCAGCTTCTGGCCCCGGGTCGGTTCAGGAGCTGGGGCCAGAAGCTTGACGTAATAGTACTGCATTTTGCGGGAACGCTCCTCCCGCCATGCAGTACTATTACGTCAAATGTCGGGAAGGGGTTAATACTCACCCCCTTACAATTACCCCAGTATCCACCACCACCAGGGGGGCCAAGAAGAGCTGATTACAATCTATAGATTTGCAAATGGGTTACAAATTGGTATTATTGGGATGGTGAAGCGCAAAACCATGGACACTCCAATCCCAGTAATATAAGGCTGCTGCTTTACTGTGTGTGGCTGGTTATAGATAAAGAGGGGGGCTCACTATAGACTTTGTTAAATTTTTCTTTCCCGATAACTTAACCATACAGATAACTAGACTAGATAAAATAGCAGCAGCCTGACAGCTTTGAGCTTTTCCAACCAAATTATACCAGCATGCAGCCTTCCTTAATTCTTGACCAATATACGGATGGTTGGGTACTAGCTTGCATCTGGCTTTTACATACAAATAATTAACCACTGGTACATATTACATATCACAATATGATACTACTTTATTGTTCCCAAGGGAAAAATCGGGCATACTCCTATTAATACAGATTTGGTTACATATATACACTCACCGGCCACTTTATTACGTACACCATGCTAGTAACGGGTTGGACCCCCTTTTGCATTCAGAACTGCCTCATTTCTTCGTGGCATAGATTCAACAAGGTGCTGCTGGAGGGCATATAACTCAGTGGTTACAGTATCTGGAGGGCATAAAGCTCAGTGGTTACAGTATCTGCAGGGCATAAAGCTTAGTGGTTACAGTATCTGGAGGACATGTAACTTTGTGGTTACAGTACCTAGAGGACATAAAGCTCAGTGGTTACAGTATCTGGAGGGCATGAAGCTCAGTGGTTACCCGTGTGGCTAGTATTACTATATTTACTGCAGTGAGCTAGTATTACTTTAGTGTACATCAAGGCTGAGCAGCGTTACTATAGTGTACTCAGGGTGAGCTAGTATTAACTATAGTGTACATCCGGGTGAGCTAGCGGTACTATAGTGTACAGCAAGGTGAGCTAGCGTTACTATATGTACATGCATGTGGGCTAGATACTATAGTGTTCCAAGCGGTGGTCTAGTATTACTATAGGTTACATCAGGGTTTGCTATTAATTCCTATACTTTCCTTACATTTTGAGCTAATTATTCCTGCTTGTAGTTTTCCATCATTTTCAGCTAGCGTTTCTGACCATTTTCCCCTCATTTTTTTCTTTCTAGACTCTAGTGTTAGCAGCAGGGGTGGGCTAGTATTACTATCGTGTAACACAGGTGGGCTAGTATTTAACTATCAGTTACAGCAGGGTGGGCTAGTATTACATAGTGTACGCAGGGTGTGCTAAAGTATTACTATAGTTTAAAGCAGGGTGGGTAGTATACTATATTGTACAGCAGGGTGTGCTTAGTATTCGTATGTATTGCAGGGTGGCTAGTATTACTATAGTGTAAACAGTCAGGTGGGCTATTATACTATAGTGGTTCGCAGGGTAGAGCTATTATTACTATAGTGTAATGCAAGGGTGGGCTAGTACACTAAGTGTACTGCGGATGAGCTAGTATTTCTATAGTTATAGAAGGGTGGGCTAGTATTACTATATTGTACAGGCAGGGTGAGCTAGCCGTTACTATATTGTATCAGCAGGGTGGGCTAGTAATTACTATAGTATAATCCTGATCTAATATTACTATAGTTGTTACCTCGGTGTTTTTCTCTCACTTTCTTATTTACATCATTTTTGCTAGTCTCCCTGCTATTTTACTGCAGGTGTTCGTTTCTAGTTATCCCTTCTCTTTAACTCCGTTTTTTCTCTTCATCCCTACATCTTTTTCCTCATTTTTTTTTCTATTCTACCTATACTTGTTCCCTCATTTTGTTCCCTTTATTCGCTTTATCTTACGTCAGGGAGGCCAGTATCACTATATGACCAGGTGGGCTACTATTACTATATTTTACATCATTTTTTCTATATACATATAGTTTCCATCATTTTTTTTCTTATTCATAACCTCATCGTGTACTGCAGGGTGAGCTAAGCGTTACTATAGTGTACAGCAGGGTGAGCTAAAGCGTTACTACGTGACAGCATGGGTGGCTATATACTATAGTGTACAGCAGGGTGGGCTATATTACTATAATGTGTACAGCAGGGTGGGCTTTATTACGATAGTGACATCATGGTGGGCTAGTGTTACTATAGTGTACAGCAGGTTTGCTATATTTACTATAATTGGTTACAGGCAGGGTGGGCTAGTGTACTATAGTGCACATAGGGTGACTAGCGTTACTATATTTACAGCAGGTGGGCTGCATTACTATATTGTACACAGGGTGGGTTTAGTATTACTATAGTGTACAGCAGGGCTGGGTTAGTATTCTATAGTGTAAAAGCAGGGTGGGCTAGTATTATATAGTGTTAAAGCGGGGTGTCGTTGTATTACAAGAGTGGACAGCAGGGTGTGCTATATTACTATACTTTACTGCAGGTGAGCTATGTATTCTATAGTGTACAGCAGGTGGGCTAGTAATTACATAGTTACGCAGGGGGGTCTTTATTACTATAGTGTACTGCAGGGTGAGCTAGTATTACTATAGTGTAAAGCAGGGTGTGCTAGTATTACTATAGTGTACAGCAGGGTGGGCTATTATTACTAGTGTACTGCAGGATGAGCTAGTATTTCTATAGTGTATAGCAGGGTGGGCTAGTATTACTATAGTTCACAGCAGGGTGAGCTAGCGTTACTATAGTGTACAGCAGGGTGGCTATACTTACTTAAGCAACAGCAGGTGAGCTAATATTACTATAGTGTACAGCGGGGTGGGCTAGCATTGCTATAGTGTACAGCAGGGTGGGCTAGTATCACTATAGTGTACTGCAGGTGGAGGGCCAGTATCACTATAGTGTACAGCAGGGTGGGCTAGTATCACTATAGTGCTGTACACTATAGTAATACTAGCCCACCCTGCTGTACACTATAGTAACGCTAGCTCACCTTGCTGTACACTATAGTAACGCTAGCTCACCCTGCTGTACACTATAGTAATACTAGCTCACCCTGCAGTACACTATAGTAACGCTAGCTCACCTTGCTGTACACTAAAGTAATACTAGCTCACCCTGCAGTACACTATAGTAATACTAGCCCACCCTGCTGTACACTATAGTAATACTAGCTCACCCTGCAGTACACTATAGTAACGCTAGCTCACCTTGCTGTACACTAAAGTAATACTAGCCCACCCTGCTGTACACTATAGTAATACTAGCCCACCCTGCTGTACACTATAGTAATGCTAGCCCACCCTGCTGTACACTATAGTAATAATACTAGCCCTCCACCTGCAGTACATATTATCAGACCACCACCCCTGCTGTACAGCATGTGACTTTTTTTTTGAATATTGCCCTCTGTAGGTTTATCAGGGCAGTGCACGTTTTATACAATGGTAGACAACGTCTCCATGGAAACAATGCGCTTTGACCGCGTTGACTCATGCCCCGCCCCTGTGTGATCTCTTCCGCCCGTAGTTCAATGCTCCCGCCCCGACTACATCACTTCCGTTGGGCTTTAGGGGTGTGATTATTATCCGGAGCCGGCGTGGTCGGCGGGCCACTCGTGCTGTACCCCGGATGTGATACCCTCACCTTTAACCCTAACATTCCCATTAGCCATCGGTCCTTGAAGGTTTCAGCATGTTCAAGAAGTGAGTGCATGAATGTCTGCTCCTCCGTGGTGGGTGATAGGGCTGCCTACAGCGGTGGGTACCATGAGGCCGTGACATACGATCATCATATGCATAGCTGTCATATGATGAGTGCTGCCTCAGATGAGTATGTTATATACTGGGAGGTTATCACCAGTTACTAGTGACTGTGCTTGCTGTCAGTGAATGAAAACCTTCCACCCTGCTGTATTAATCCCCCGGGACATATCAGATGTTTAGGCCACTTCTGTTTTCTGCACAAAGGACTTCTCACACTAGATAACATTGTAGCAAATCCTCTAATATGAGAGATCTCACCAATCCAATGTGTGTTCCTCATGAAATAGTTCTGAATCATCTTTTCATATAACTGAGTTCTGTAATTCTATTGTACATGAATGCATACATTGTCAGCAGGGCGTGTCCCTGTCCTATCAGCGCTGAACAGAATTTAGCACTGGCAGCACCTGTCAGTCTAGGAGGAATAGCAGAGGGACATCACACCATAGAGGAATGAGGAATACAAGGTTACTAATCCAGACATGTCAAGGGGTAAAGCAACTTTTCTGAGGTTCATTTTTCCTTATTGCAGCACAAGGTAAAGAAAACATCTCCATTAGCTGAAATGCCTCACATTACGTGGACAGCAATCCTTTCAGCTGCTCTGAGGTCCTGCATTTTCCCTACAGTCTCCAATTGGGATGGAATTGCCTCGGTGACACATTTCTAGTGATTCAAATAGCATATCAGTGGGGTTACACTGTAAGTGACCCTGATATTGGTCTTCTATGGGTCTGTGAATCACAGACCATGCCATGTCCTCTTTCCCGAACTGACCACAGAACGGATGATAGGACTTCCTGTATCATGATGAAATATGATACAGGGAGCCTCTTCTTCTTGTGACCTTGATTACAGATGACTGATAATATTTGTATCATATATAGTCTTGTCCCCAGAAATTTGGTCGGTCCACGGTTAACAGACTACACTAAATCCCTTTAAAGAAAATCTACTATCTAAGTCAAGTATGATAAACCAGGGACAGTTACTCATAGATCCAGGCACAGTGATTGTGGTAGTCTTATATTTCTTATCCATGTCCTCCCTCTTTCTAAAATCCAAATTATGCTAATGAGCCCAAAGAGTCCTGGGAGTTGTTACCAGAGCCCCTGCATGCTGTAGCTTCACGAGCAGTTACACTGTGAGGGGTACTTCCTCCTCCCACTGTGTGCTAAAACTTCTTCTGCTGTGGTGAGATTACATTAGGCAGAGTGAAGGGGAAGTGCTGATGAACAGTGGGTGAGACAGTCTAACAGCCTGTGAAGGTCCCTGTGAATGTCCCCTAGAGCCCTTCAGGATCATTAGCAAAATTTAAAAAGTTGATTTTAGAAGGCAGGAGGCCATGGATAACAAATATAAGAAGATTGTCACAGTCACAGTGTCTGGATCAATGAGTATATCTATGAGAATAAATATTTGTCTCGTTCAACATGCAAGCAACTCTCTTCTTTCCCTTCTTTTGGAGAAAAGTTAGAGGTTGTCTGGTGGTTGAAAAAGATGGCTACTGTCATACCGGACCATGGATAGTGCATGGGATTTCAGCTAAGCTCCTCTCATTTCTGTACAGCTGAGCTGCAATACCAGCACGAACCATGGCCAGGTGTGGTACTGTTTTTGGAAGAAAGATGGGAATATCTTTCATCTGAAGTACAAGACAAATTGATGTGTGTTCCCAAAGCTGCCAATCATAGCTCTAATAATAGGGGTGGAGGACACATAATCATTGCTGATGTATCACAAGCTGACTCTGCTAACAATTTGTAACTTTTTTTTTTTTTGCTGCAGATTTGATGAAAAGGAAAATGTATCTAACTGCATTCAATTAAAGACATCTGTAATAAAAGGCATAAAAAACCAGCTAAATGACCAGTTTCCTGGAATTGACCAATGGCTCAATCAGATAATGCCCAAAAAGGACCCTGTGAAAATAGTACGATGGTGAGTAATATATAGGGCGCACTACTTCATCTTCTAGCCCCTTATCTCCACTAATAGCCAATGATGGAGAAAGGTTTGACAACTTCCATATTAAAAGGGCGGCGTAACTCCATGTTTATAGTACAGGATGCCTATCAGCAGTCAGCACAATCTAGGACTGCTCTGCCTGACTATCTGTTTCTTTCCCAGCCATGAACACATTGAAATATTAACCGTGAATGGTGAGCTGCTGTTCTTCAGACAAAGGGAAGGTCCATTCTATCCAACACTGAGGCTGCTTCATAAATGTAAGTTTTCCGCATTAGCATTCATATGTTTCTCCTGATATGTCTGTGATATAATAAATACTTGTATTCTCTGTGATATAAGTCACTGTTCTTTCTTTTTATGAATTCTGAGTTATGAATGATCTGACAGCTGACTTTTCCCGTTCTTTGTACATGGCGCAGGTCCTTTCAAAACTTACAATGTTCCCAATAGTTTTCATGACGTGTGTTGTCTAAGTCCGAAGGGCAGGAAACACCAGAGAATGCTGATGGCTTCTTTTGTGGTTTATTTTCCTCACTTTTGGGGAGCTAAAGCAAATGTAGACTCCCCTCCCTCATTATGCCTGGACCATAGCTAAAAATGAAACTAATTCTGACCCTAAAAATCCTCATCCCCTGCTACAAGACCTTGCAGTATTTACATTGGAAAATCCTTTGCGTCTGCATTTGACTCTGATGCCTCTCGGAAATGAAAGAGATTGCAAGAATCAGAAGAGTAATTTGATGACATTGATTGTAGAGAAGTTCCTATTCAGCTGTGAAGTTTAGGACAAGCTTATTAAAGGGAATCTGTCACATCATTAATCCCTATAAAACTACCCACAGTACCACAGCCTTTGTTAGTCTTCCTGACATGCTTTTCTCGTGTACCACAGCCGCTGCGTGGTTAAGAATAGATCTTCTATTTCTGTCCAAGAGGTAGTCAAGTAAGTGGGGCAGCTTGAGCACACAGTTAACCTACCCCACCTCCAGAGCTCAATGTGCTCTGCCTACTCTCCCCCCTCCTGCCGGCATCTAGCACTTCCCAGCCCTGCATTCTCTCATCTGCATCACTCTCCAGCTCCATCGCTCCCTGGCTGTTTGGATACCTCGCATATGCGCAGGTGGGCAAAGCTCACAGCAGTCAGGAGGTTGGGTGGCTGGACTGTCTGGTCAAGCTTCCCCACTTCCATGACTGCCTCTAGTCAGGAATAAAATACTTTTTTTTAAACCAGTCTGCAGCTATGACATGCTATAAAAGCATGTCAGGAAGACTAAAAAAGGCTACAATTTGGTACTGTGGCTGGTTTTATTGGGGTGACTGACAGACTGAATAGACTTTTCTTTATTGAGGCCAATTTCACGCTGCCCTGTCCTGTTTAGGAAATACAGCCAATATACCATCAGTACTAAAAAGGCCCAACACTGTGCAGGGAGCAGGACTTCTCTGATGCCTCTGCTCTGGACCTGCACTGAAGGCATGTACCATGTTGTAGTGTGGGTAGGCAGTGACACCGCATCATAGGGGACTATGATGCTTGCAGTCCACATCCCTGTGTGGTGTGGGAAATACAACCACCAGACGCAGCTGTATGAAACCAGCCTAAACATGAACAAGGGCAGACAAGTGAAGCAAATATTATAGTTTGCATGTGAGTTCCTGAAGATCTTTAAAGGACATTTACCACCAGGATGAAGCATTGTAAACCAACCACAGTGATACTAGTGTGCCCCCCTACCCTGACAGGATCTACAATTCTTTTAGCTTCTAATGCCCTGGTTTTTAAGAAAAAAAGGCTTTAAAAAAATATGCAGATGAGCCTCTAGGTTCCAATAACACCTATGGATGTTAATAACATTCCTACAGATTTCTAGAGAGTTGAAGTGTAATTGTATAAAGTGGAATGGCTTCTTGTCTCAAGCTCTTCTAATGTAGAAAATATTGTACCACCAGATGCACAAAGTGTTGGCCAATACAAATTAATGGTAGATTGAGTGGCCGTACATCCAATGCTGCATGGAAAATTTGGGGTAACTGGCTTTGCATTCAGTGAGTTGGTTTAATGACTTGTCTCTTTCAGATCCTTTCATCCTTCCACATCAGCAAGTTGATAAAGGTGCAATAAAGTTTGTCCTCAGTGGAGCAAATATCATGTGCCCTGGTTTAACATCTCCTGGAGCCAAGCTTTACCCAGCAGCTGCTGACACTGTGGTTGTATCCTTACACTATGGTAGAAGTATATACAGTGATGGCAAATTGAGTGGTTACAATGTCAACATATCAAATTTTCGAATATACCTTCCGTGTGAATTCCTCAGTTTTCTAGATCTCTGCTTGCTGTCCTTCTATAGGAAGCTTTATTGTTTACTTCTAGTGGATAAAAATCGGTGAAATCGGTCATGTGAAGTTGGATAGGCCCACGGCTCATTATAACAAAAACTTCTGATTTTCGCTTCTGTGATGGGAGCGGTGCATCTGTGTGACATCACATGACCAGGGACAGATTTCTGTCCACAGGAAATAACCATAAAACCTTTTATATTGATTGTCAGTTATATCTGCCTGCTGTCAAACTGATACAGAAAGTATAATGGAAAATTGTATAACTTTTTATCACACAACTATATCAATTATTTGCCGAGTGTGGACAACCCATTTAAAACTATTTCAGCTACGAGACGGATGTCTGTCCAAAAAAGCCTTGTGTTGACTGTAAAATAGAACATCTGAATCTTCACAAGTTTAACTTTAACTTTAGCAACCAGGCAATAATGGCTGAGGGAAAACAGCACGCCCTGTGTGTTGGGGTCATGAAGATGTCTGCAGATGACATGTAAGTATTACTGAAGTAATATTAGTATTTTTTTAGGTATTCCAAAGGATTTAGGTCTCAGGGAATGGCTATAAAACAATTTTAAAAATCTTCTACTTTACCCCTCCAGCTCCTGGCGTGCCCCTGTTTGTTTACAGAGGCAGCTGCTCTTGTCCCAACCACTGCCACGCACATGATACAGAATCACACAGTCACAAGACTGTGGTCGGGCGGGAGCCACCTGTCTCTGTAAGCAAACGGCCACGGCAATGACAGGCTTTACCGTGTGACCACGGACAGCAGGAGAAGGCAGGTATAAGATTTGTACTGTTTTTATAATCTCCAGGCCTGATTTATGTTTTTGTTTTTTTAAATCCCAGAAAACCCTTTAAGAAAGTGAATACTTTTGCTTGAGCTCCCATACACTTAAACTTGAAATAAAAAGATTTTAAGAAAGTTTTAACTATGAGACGGTACCCTGTAATGACATTCAGTGCTCTATATTAATCATGATGTAGGTTTATACATATAAGGGGAGATTTATCATACGCTGGCGCTCGTGCGCTGGCATAGGATAATGCCGCATTGCCACAGTGGATACAGTATGAGGCTCAGACCTCATGATGTATCCGTCGGCTGTACTTTTTGGGAGACAAAACTACACCAGGTCCCACCTGGTGTAATTTTGAGTAAAAATCTTCAAACGTTTAGCGGTGAATGTTATCTTATATTTCCAAAAGGCACCGCATAGGAATCGTCCCATGCCAGCCCACTCTGATGGGCGGCCATAACCATTGTCATAATAATTGCAATTTCTTGCAGTGCACAAGAAATTGTGATTAATTGAATTAAATTTGAAAACTGACATAGAAGCACTGATAAATGTCCCCCATAGTATTTCTTTGTGTCTATTGTGTATGGTCAGGTTATCCTGCTGTGAGCACTTTTACCTATCAGCTGTATCTTCTGGGAAAGGCTACATTCACACGGACGTATAATTTCTCCAGTCCCTTATTTACGGGCCGCATGAGCCCGTATATACGTAGCGTTTTTCATCCGTAAGCAGCACGTATGTAACCCGTATTTTATACATCCCCATAGACTTCTAGGGCATACGGAACTGAAATTCGTATTGTCCATTGAAATGAAGGTGGCCGTATGTAACCCGTAAAAAAAAGGTACGTTACGGATACGGCCGTTTTCATACGTCCGTGTGAATGCAGCGGAATACTCCTGTAGTGAGTGATGTGATACACTAAACTTATGGTCCATAACGAATTGTAGTTTGTTTAGTGTCCCAAATGGCTCAAACATGCTATCTTTTTAACTCCCACGTTGATCCTTACACTAAATATGTCACCCATTTGCTGTATTGGCCAAATTTTAATAAAAAGGTGCCAGCCTTTTGCTGATATACATGGGTGTGTGCGTCTTGCTTGACATCAGGGTGCAACAGGATTTTCTATTCTTCCAGGAACAGGATAGACACAAAGTCAATAACGCTTTTGTTTTCACAGCGAGAAGGTCAACAAAGGAATCGGCATTGAAAATATTCATTATCTGAATGACGGATTGTGGCACATGAAAACTTACAAGTGAAGCACTGTATTGGTACTGATGGCACTCAGATGTAACTTTTTATTTGTGTGGTTAATTGTGATATGTGCAGTCTGTGCTGCTTAATAAAGAATAACAGAACTACATCCATTTCTTTTTATACTGAGGCTACACACACCGATGAACTGCCCATAGTAGGTACCAGTCCTTATTGAGCAGATAGGCTACAATGTACTATCTCCAGTCTATATTTTATAGAGCAGGAGAAGATGAGCAGATTGTTCATAGTATCCTATCTGCAGACAACATGTTCTGTAGAAGGAGCAGCTGAGCAGATTACAACAG
Organism: Engystomops pustulosus; assembly: GCA_019512145.1. Lineage (NCBI taxonomy): Eukaryota > Metazoa > Chordata > Amphibia > Anura > Leptodactylidae > Engystomops > Engystomops pustulosus. Next base: position 42,091,765 of record CM033650.1, read on the forward strand.
GCAACATGTTATAGAGCAGGAGGAACTGAGCAGATTGTACAGAGTCATATGTTCAGACAGCAGATTATAGAACAGGAGGAGATGAGCAGATATTACATGGTGTCCTATCTTCAGGCAGCATGTCATAGAGCAGGAGGAATTGGTAAGATTGTAGGATTTGTTTTGCAGGCAGAATGTTATAAAGTAAAATATGTTGAGTTCAGGGGGTAGTATTGATGTACTGCAACTACCCATGCTTCCTCAGTTATACATGGATGGTTTTCAGTCAATGAGGAAAAGCCCCCTTGACATTGCCTCATAGGAAGAGCAACATACACAGATAAATAACAATTAAGACCAAAGTTTTTTACAAAAAAAACCCCATATGTTCTAGAGCAGTGATTTTAAACCTTTTTTGAGCCGCGGCACACTTTTTATACTTAGAAAATCCTGGGGCACACCACCAACCAAAATAGCACAAAATGACACTAAAACAGTCATAAAAGGCCCCCCTTTACTAATAAAAAGCCCCTAGCGGCCTCCCTTTACTAATAAAAAACCCCTAGCGGCCTCCCTTTACTAATAAAAAAAAAGCCCCTATCGGCCTCCCTTTACTAATTAAAAGACCCTATCGGCCTCCCTTTACTAATTAAAGACCCTATCGGCCTCCCTTTACATTAAAAGACCCTACTATCGGTCCCCTCCCTTACTACGATTAAAAAAAAGCCCCTATCGGCCTCCCTTTACTAATTTAAAAGGCCCTATCGGCCTCCGTTACTAATTAACAGAACCTCTATCGGACTCCCCCTTTATAATTAAAAGACCCTATGCGCCTCCCTTTACTATTAAAAGGTACCCTATCGGCTCCCTTTACTAATTAAAAGGACCCCTATTCGACCTCCCTTTACAATTAAAAGACCCTATCGGCCTCCCTTTACTAATTAAAGGACCCTATCGGCCTCCCTTTTTACTAATTAACAGGCCCTATCAGGCCTCCCGTAACTAACAAAAATCCCCAGCCCGCTCCCTTTACTATAAAAAAAACAGACCTAGCTGCCTTCCCTATACAAATAATAACCTTATATACTTACCCTTGATGTCTTCTTCCACGTACCTTCACTCCTAATGGCGATCCGCCCATCTTCTGTAGCTCCTGCACCGCACCTCTGGTCACGTGACTTACGCGACCTGACGCGGGGTACAGGAGCTACAGAAGATGGGTGGATCGCCGACGCGGGGCTTGTAGGTAAGTATGGGGGCCGAAACACGGGGGCGCGGCGGCAGCGCTACACAGGGGCACCATAGTTCAGGGAACTTTCCCCGCAGCACACTCAACCATGTGTCGCGGCACACAGGTTGAAAATCACTGTTCTAGAATATAAGGCACAAAATACTGGGGAAAACGTATTCATTCGAGTACAGTACAAGCCTAAGGTGGGGAAAGCATTGGTCACAGCCCCCCCCCCCCCGGTAATGAATCGCTAGCAGCAGCCTAAATAAACCCCCCCACCCCCTGTGATGAATTGCTTGCAGCAGCCTTCCCCCCCAGTAATGAATTGCCTGCAGTAGCAGCAGCTCTCCCCATTCATCATAGACTGAAGGCTCCTGCAAGCAGGGCACTCAATCCCATTGATACATATTTATATAAGTCCTCTATAATTTGTAAAGCACTACGGAATATGATGGCGCTATAAAAAAAAAAAATAAACTTGCATACTTGCCTTCCCGTGCTGCCCGTGGCTCTTTTGATACCAATTAAATATCCTGTTGGTCACGCACACATCTATGCAGGGACCTCTCATAGGACTGTAGGCTATGATGCAAAGATAGTAGAGAGAATATGAAAATCTGCAAGTGTAATGAGACCGGCCCAGAAGGCCAACAGACAGCTATGGGCTGGATAGAGGCTGAAAATGTCAATCATGGCTACAAGATTTGGTCAAAAAGTAAGTAAATAATCAGTAACACAAAATATGCAAATTGTGTCACACACGTGATCAGGGACCTGCAGTGTCCTGTGTCTCAGGCTAAGCAAAAGATCCTTGCATCAAATATAGCTATGATGAAAGGATTCCCATCAGCCTGCAACACAGGACTCTGCACTGTATGTACATATGTCATATTTGTTTACCTGCTATCCTGTATCTTACAGGTCTGGTGATCATGAATCTGCATTCTCCAGTAGTCACCAGTTACTGTATAATATTGTAAGTTAAATTCAGTCAGACCGGATGATGTATTTTGGTTACTAGTGACAGAATCTGCATCATAGTGACTGCATTGTCAGTCCTATATGTAATGGAAAAGGTGGATTATACTGTGGATTTTGATCATTGTAACACTTTTTTCCTTTCACATGAGGCACTTAGACACCTGTCACTTGAAATCCGAATCCTACATTGTGGGGGAGATTTATCATTCGTCGTATGTAGCTTCTTGGTGTATAATTGTCGCAATTTTGCAGGGGTTTTTTAGTGAGGAAAAAACGCACCTCTAAAGTCACGCAATGGTGGGAAAAATACACCATAGAGTGTGCAACAACGTGTAACACCACATTCATCAACTGAGAATTTTTAAAAGAACGCAAATTTCATCGCAAAACTACACTACATAGGAGGTGGTGTATGTAGGTCCATTGCTACCACAGGGGGAGATTTTGCTCAATTTTATGTTTGAGGCATCTGAGAATTTCCTGTGCAAAAACATTGCAAAAAGGCAGAAATTGAGCAGATGTGCAACATACGTGCGACTGGTGCAGTCTATTCGCATAGAGCACACACAGCTGACAGAAGGCATGTAACACTGCACATACACCAGACTATAAATCTGACTGGTGGAAACCTGCCAGACTAACACATAGACATCTGCTCAAAATCCTGCCTAATGATAAATCTCCCCCTTAGACCCTATCCTCTGTATACCTCCACGCTTATTGTATTATTTCTTCTTTCTGGTCTCTTTCTCTATATATGTACATTGTTTTATTCTGACCTACTACCCTCATTGCAGTTGGAGAAAGTTACTATGTATGTTGCAGAACCTGTTTGACCGGTTTATTTATTTATTTGAATGCCTACATATAATTTAAAGGGAACCTGTCATGGCGATTTGGGGCACTAAACCACCCACAAGTCCTTATGGAGCACCGGAACCAGGTAAGTATTCATGTTTTTATTTTAATAGCAGGCACCTGGGGACTTTCTAAAGGGTGATTTGGGACACTTAAGCACTTATCCATATGGACCTGTGAGTGGTTTAGTGTCCCAAACCACACTGACAAGTTCCCTTTAACCCTGGCAAAACTTTTTGTAAATGGAAATTTATTACCCATCACCTGGGCACTTTCTAAAGGGCAATTTGTGAGCACTAAACTACCGCTCCATAAGGACCTGTGGGTGCTCCTGTGTCTCATCGCACTGACAAGTTCCCTTTAACCCTGGCAAAACTTTTTTTAAATTGGAATTTCTCACCATTTTTCTTTTTCTGTTTAGAGATTTTTCCTGCAATTTTTTCTCCTTGGTTAGGAAGGTGGCAATCAATGACATTTGTATAAAAAACCCTTACATAATTAGCAAGTTTCAGTCCATTATTAAAGAGGTTGTACCAATGTTATTACCGATTCACAGGAATCATTTTCTTCATTTTTTTTGATGTAAAAATAAAGGGAGTCAACACCACCTATAAAATATTGTTTAATTCATACAGAAATTCATTATCGTAATATTCCAGACCATAAAAAAATTACAAATATTTATTCATTTAATTTTTCACTTTTTTTTTTTTTTGATACGACAAAGGCTGTTGATATCCACATACCAGTCAAAAAAAAAATATATATATATATGCCCAACAAACCTCCCCAGTTCCTCACTTGTAAACTTCTAGTATTACAGCTCTATACTTCATATGACTGGCTCTAAGGGTTATGTGCAGTTCCTCATGACAAGTGTTCTCATCCAGTTGTTCAGGATCACCAGAGGGAAGATCAGGAGGATTTATTATCCAGTTAATACAAAGAAAATAAAACGTCAAGTGACCCAATGCAACTTTTTAGACATTGGAAAAAACTTGTAAAACACACTACATATGCACAGGAGAATGAACACAAGAAGAAAACAGTCCCATGGAGCGCAATAAGATTTTCTAAATCTGAAGTTCATGCATCTTTTTTTTTCCATCATGGTCCTGAAAAAATGATATAAATGTATACCAGCCAAAATGACGCTGCAAGTATTAACGCTTTAATGTGCCAAACGTGGTACTGACATAGTGGTTTCTTTATAGAATTTGCAAGTGGTTCTGGATGAATGACTGATACTGACAAATATGGAAACATGTCTGGTAAGGCTCAAATTCCGCTAGTCATCCCAAGAAACTTACAGTTTACGCTTGATATTTGAAAATGGAAGAATTTTCCACAAAAAAACCATAACCATCAAAACTGATTTCTTTAAAGGACTTTACTGACCCCCCGAGGGGGTCCCAAAGTGGATTTTAGTCTTTGGTCACATTTGTGGTATACATGACCACTGAACCCTGCCCTCAGCCATGACCTGTACAATGTATACAATGCCGCACACTGCAGGCACACAAGATGGAGCTGCCATTGAAGTAATTTTCATTGACCTGCATAATAACACAACTCAAAAAACATCATCTGTCAACTATTTAAAGGAGACAAGTCACCAGAGAATAAAATTGTGTTTAAAATTATAGGTAATCTGAAAATTAAATTCACCTTTCAGCCCAAAAAATGTTTTCACTGTACATATAAAATACGGTATGGATAGTTTTTATACTGCAGACTAAGATGTGGACATTGTATTTCAGATGACAGTGCTACAGTACTGATGGAGAAGCAGGAATCCGCAGGGGCAGGGTGTCCACACATTCATGTAGCAGCTGTACACAGCTATCCAGGATCTGCTTCAGCCACATCCACCATTGACACAACAGAAACCTTAGAGTAATTGGGTTATCAAAGCAACCTTTGGTACCATTAACAATTTTATTGTGTGGTTGATGGTGCCAAAGGTCATTTGGTTAGCCCTTCAATTGTAGCGCCATAAACACAAAAAGTATGTGTCTCCCTCTAAAAAATAATGGCGCTTTTAAAAATAAAATCGTTATCACACACAATATGACCAAAATTCTTGACAGACTCTTATGGTTGTAACTTGAATCTACACTTGCTGCGTTCCCTCTAACACACCTGCCCTGCACTGTGTACACAGACTTCAATGCATGCAGCTCATCTGTATAGGGCAAACAAATGCAGGATAATAATGTCTGCTTAGAGACTGACTGCAGATGACTACTGTAAATGCGATTACTCCTATGAATAATCTATTCATCTTAGGGAACCCCCTCAATGAAGCATGATAAACCAGGGACACATTCATAGATCCAGGCTCTGTGACTGTGCTAATATTCTTATATTTGTTATCCATGACTTCCTTCCCAAAAAAATCAACTTTTAAAATTATGAGCAAGAAGGGGTGTGATCAGAGTCTCTACGTTCAGCAGATTCACACGCAAAGGGAGAGAAGGTAGTGCCAAGGGACCTGTGGGGGGAGACAGGGTTACTGTGAAGCTTCAGCATGGAGGAACTCAAGGGACACCAGGATCCCTTCTTGCTCATTAGCATAAAATAATAAAGTTTATTTTAGAAGTAAGGAAGCCATGAATAACTAATATAAGAATCTATGAGTAAATATCCCTGGTTTCTCATGTTTAATATTAATGGTAGATTTCCTTTAAAATAAAAAATGGCGTTCCAGGATGGCATATCAATTCTCGCAATATCCATTTAGGCCATTGTACCTTAAAGAGAGGGTGATGAAAACATCAGTGCTCCGATCTGCAGATTGGTAATAAAACAGAGGTATTGCCATTTGGATTTTGTAAAAGAAATACTTAAAGGGTGTCACTGGAGATAGCTTGTTACTTGTATACAGGCATCTTTGTGTGTATGAGGTAATGGAGTTAGATCCTGTGGTAGTAACGGGAACTCAGCAGAAAGTGCAAACACCTTACAGTGCCATTTGGCAAAATCACCCATGTAGGATTTAGGCGACAGACAGAGGTTAGATCATTTACACTCTCCCATGGGGAGCAGCCTGAAGAAGTGTACAAAGCGTTCTTACCAGGTGAACAGGAAATAGCAACCCAGTTCTTTATGAAGTAGAAAAATAGAATTTGAGTGCAAAAGTCATCACCGTGTAAAAGTAGTAGGTGCAGTTAGTGTAGTAAAAGAGCAGGTCATGAACTTGTCATAAGAAACTGAAGTTTCTATACTGTACAGAGAAGGAAAAATTAAATTACACATATACACAGATCAAGTTCTACCTCCCAGCCACTGTCATCTTCAGGTAAATAAATAAAGCCACCATACTTGTTTTATTAGTTTTTTTTCCTCAGATGAGACTTGTTCTACCCTCTTCAGTCGTTATCAGAGTTGGGAGGTGGTAAGAACACCATTGCGTCATTGAAGCTGCGTCCATAGGCCCGTAGCCTGTACACACCATACATCATAACTTGCATGTGGTTTGGAGACTGGCCACTGAATGTGATGGCCATGTCAGAGCAGCAGCCTTCAACTACTTTCTGAGGATCACTTGCCATGGCTTCCTTAATAAGAGTCCCAACAGATTTGGTGTTGAAGACATTCTTCCCTTCAGAGTCTTCTGCGTTTTCTGCTACCACTCCTTTGTATTTCAGGCACATGGCCAATTGCTTATCTCCTGAAACCTTCCATATGATCCCGCCTGTTTCTGGACACTTATCTGGTTCACTCATGACACTGATAAGTCTATTCACTGATCCAATACTGAGCACAATGCCACCTGCAACATCCACGTAATCTAGTTCTCCATCTTTTACAGTGTGTCCAATGTAGAAAGGTTCTGATGGATTTTTCTTCAAGAGAAAAAACTTTAGATTCTCGATAATGGCAAAGGTAGAGGGTTGAGCAATAAAAAACCAATTATATTCATGTTTATGGTTCTCATATGACATCTGGATAGCTTTCCTCATCATAGTCCATGTGTCGCTGCTGTCAACTGATATGGAATCAAAGACTTTAACATTTTCTGAGCTGTAGTAGTCAGCCTGGTCACAGTGCTTGCTCCATGTGGTCCTCACCGCAGCCCAGAGGCTCAGGTCTTTTGGTCTGACGAGGATAATACAATAGACCCGCATGCTCTGACTCAACTCCATCCGTTCTGCATCTGTAAGCTTCAAAACGTCCTCCTTATTGGGTGCTTGAATGTGATGGTGTTCATGGGGGGTGGTAGCTTCATGGCCCAACTTGATGTGTCCAAGAAGAGTAACCACAAGACAAAACCCACCTCCTATTAACATGCCCCTCATAAACGAGCCCCCTTCCGAAATCATCTTTCCTAGAACACATAAAGAACATCTATTAATGGTTGGATTGACATCTGCCGAATAATGCAGCCCATGACACAGCATCATCCTACTGTAAAATGACCAATTTTATATGTAGTATTCCGTCATATGTAAAAAAAAAAAAAAAAAAAAAAAAAAAAACACACACAAACCTTCCAAATGTTTTCTGAGTGGCAAGAAATATTAAATCATACAAGAAAAACTAGGACACAATGGTATTTAATGAAGTTTAGTGACTAAGGTGACACTCCCACTATAGTCTATGCATGAATTCCATCCATCTGCACCACACCTTGCCATGAGCTATTCTTGTGCATACTCCTTCCCAGAGATTAGAGATCACCTTTACAGAGGTTTGTATATAGACAATCCCTTTTAGGAAATGTCATCCCCAACACATAGAATACTCCTTCACAAGCAACTCTCTAATCTCACCCCCATGCTGGCTCAGAAGGGTTTAATAATCTGCCTCATCCATACCTAGGATTAGATGTACCAAGCAGAGAAAAGATAAGCAAGTGGGTTAACCCTTCATGCTTAATTTAGAGTAGAGAGGTATCTAAAAGCCGGTGATCAGCCATTAGGTCTTTCTAAGATAACCTCTTGCCTTTGTGCCTATGTGACCTGGGGCATCCGCTCTCCATGAGGTGTGAAACCTGTTTCCTCCATTCCTTATGGTTTGTGCATGGGTTATCCATTGTGTACAAGACAGAGATAAGAGTCTGATTGTAGGGGTCTAAGCATATGAATGGCCCCCCAGTAGTGTATGAGGACAGCAGGGCAGCTGATCGCTGCTCAGACCCCAACTGATTCCTTACACTGAGGATATGAGTATATGGGGATTAGATAGTGACAGGGGGTGACCCGGACTGACATGACATATAGCACATGACTATACATGTATGGTGTCTGCACTCACCCTGCAGATCCCGCAGCCAGTGATCCCCAATCCCTTCTCCTCCTCACTCCCCAGCGTCTGCAGCTACTGCCGGATCTTGTATTTCCGCCTTCTTGCGCAGGTGACATGGAGTCACGTGGACTGTCGTGACGTGTCACTGTCCTGACTGGTAGGGCCGGCGGCCGCCATGTTGGATCCTGGCAGGTTACTGGAAAGCGGAGGTTTAGAATTTTCTTCTTTACTTGAATTCCAGAGCAGAATAAAACATGATGAGGTTGGTTGTTGTGTGGCTACAGCACCTGTGAGGTCCATTGAACCACTGTGGGCACTTAACTTGGGGTATTTGATTACTGGGGGCCAAGTGCCATAGTGATAACCTGCATGAATTGCTTATCCATTCACCAGAGTGGGGCCAGCATGTGCTCTGAAGTGCCCCATGTGAATGCAGCATAGGTGTATGATGTAACACTGGGCAGGGGGGACAAGCTGTGAATATGGCTGAATTTTCTCTCTTGTGTCCTGATTTTATGGCTCTTGCATATGGGGCAGAAATGCAGCTAAAATTCTGGCCAGATTTGCACGAGGAACTACTCCCCCAACCTCACCTGCAATTGCAACACCCCTGCCAATGTATAGGCAATAGGGCCCTCTATCTGTCTCTCCCCAGCAGGTGAGCCTGCGCAACTCGCCTAAGGGTGATGTCACACATGGCGTTTTTGGGCCGTTTTTAGTGCGTTTTCAGATCGTAAAAAATGCATGGATGTGATCTTGTCAACCAATGATGTTTCTACAATGTGCACTGGAGTGTGATTGGAGAGGTAGCCACTACCTGACCAGGATAATAAAACCCCTGGACAGGGAGGGGCCTGGGGTTTTTACCACCAGCTCTCCCTAGAGAGCAGATCCTCTTACCAGCTTACAGAGTGAAGAGAGAGACAGTGTCAGTCCACCATCAGGACTGACACTTAGCTAAGGACCAGAGTCAGGAGACACAGAGCTGCAGCTTCCACAGTTTGGACACAGCTCCATCCCAGCCTGCCTGCCTCTACTATCAGGCTGTTGAACCATTCCTGAGGACCACTCTCCATGACCACTCCAGTACCAGTTCTGCGGTGAGATTGTTTAGGCCCGTTGTCTGCTGTTTTTGAATAAAGAACTGTGAGTTATTTTGCACAACGCTGCCTCCATCTGATCCCTGGATACGGCTGTCACCACCACAGGCTCCCCATCCATTACCCAGGGACATATATTACAGACACTAAGGGGTCGCCCCAGGGAGAACCAGCACATCAGCCTCTCCCTCCATCTTTCTTGCACACACCACCTGCTGGAGACCTTCCAGGCTGTAGGTCAGCCCTTCGGTCTCCATACCAAGCACCGTGACCACAGTGTGCCCAAGGCCGCACTAGTCAGCCACTCCGGTATTCTGGGCCCCGGCTGCCTCCAGGCCCCAAGAAAAGGCTAGACCCTGGTGGGGGATGTTGCACAATGGAGGCAATATTCCTTCCATTACTGCAGAAGGTACTACTTCCCTGCCTTGTCCACTTTCCCATGATGTCTAGTGTGTTATCTGTGGCAGCTGCCTTAAAACTTATCAAAAAGTGAAGCATAGGACAGTGCAGGGCTCAGGACGTGCCAGGCAGGACGTGGTGCAGATTTTATACAGGTGGAGGATCCAAGCCTCTGAGTAAATCCAGCGTGCTGGTGCATAATGCGACAATCCTGCTAAATTTCCCTCATGGTGTTAATTGCTATTAGTGGTAAGACATAAGACGAGCGATCAGTAACCAGCGCCCAGCTGACACATTAACGAAAGGCATGCATTAACACATTGTTAACATTGCATTCACAATGCATTTTGTAACAAAAATGTTAACAGTAATGTTATTAGGCAAATCACATCTCCTCAGCTGTTGTTTCAAACGCAATAAAAACATAGGCCAAAATGAAACGTGTGAACGCGCCCTTAGGGAAACTGCTGCCCAGTAAAACTCATATGTTAATGCGCCCCCACTGTTTGATAAATGAGGCATGTGAGTCCGCTGTTTTTTTGAGACTGTTGTATGAAAAGTCACACAAAAGTCTCAAATGTTCAAGCAACCCTTTGCCTATGCCTGCTCTGGACTGGAGTTTATTTGCAGAAAAAATTGCAACTTTTCACTGCGATTCCAACGTCCACATCTGGAAAACCACTAAAAAGATTTCCTTTAACCCCTTCAGGATGGAGGCAGTTTATAGCTTAAAAGACATCTACCACCAGGATGAAAGAGTGTATGCAGATGAGCCTGAGGGGCTCCAGGCTCCTTTAACATCAGGCTCATTTGCATACAGTCTATGGTGATGTTAGAACCATCTCTCCTCTAGGTGTAGAGGACGCCCCCTGTCTCTGGTGATGGTAGAACTGCAGTAACCTGGGAGCAATGGGTTTGCTGGGTGTTGTAGTGTCACATGGCGGTATGCAGCCCTAGAGTTCCCAAGTACCACACGGACCCCTTCAGTTCTTCCGGAACACCTTTGTGCAGTGTGCAGGGTAAATAACTTCTATCACAAAGTTCAGGTGAACCAGGTACTTTTTACTGAATGTGGTGCCAGAAAACTATCACAGTCATTTGTAGTATAACAGTTGCTTAGCAGTGTATAAAACCACCTCTCCACAAGGTGTAGAAGATGCCCCCTGTCTACAAAGACAATAAAACCACCTCTCCACTAGGTGTAGAGGATGCCCCCTGTCTATGGTGATGGTAGTACCGCCTCTCTACTAGGTGTAGAGCAGGGGTCCCCAAACTACTTGCGGCCCACGGACCGTTTCTATCCGGCCCCCGTCCCATCAAGTGCCGAGCCCCCGGATCCGTTATTTGGGGGCCCCCGGGCTGGCGCTTCAATAGAGTCAGTGATTAGGCCGTGGCCTATGGTTAGGCCACGGCCTTCGGCAGTCGGGCAGGGGCCTCCGTCCATCCGGACAGGAAGCTCCTGCCCGTCACTGAATAGTGCTCGATGCGGCCGGAAACGGGTGCTCGAGCACTATTATTGCAGGTGGAGCGATGTGGCCGGAGCGCACATCGCTCCTTGAACCTGGATGCGCGGCCGCTTGATTACGTCATCACGCGGCCGCGCACCCCTTCCTGTCCGGCAGCAGCCAGAAGAAAGAAGACGCGGGAGCCAGAGGTAAGTACAGGGTTTTTATTTTATTTTTTTTTAAAAAGCAGTAGAAAAATTGTGGCGGCCCTAATATATGAAACAATGAATTATGGGGCCATTATAGAAAATAATAATGGAGGGGGAGCATAGGGAATAATTATGAGGGGCAGGATAGGAAATAATTAATTATGAGGGGGCAGCATAGGGAATAATTAATTATAATTAATTATTTCCTACGCTGCCTCTCATAATTAATTATTTCCTATACTGCCCCTTATAATTAATTATTTCCTAGTTTGTGTTTCACACTGGCCTTTTTTAGAATATTGCAAAAATGTCCCATTTTTTTGTGGTTCTCTTGTTTTTGAGAACATTAGACTAGAGATGAGCGAACATACTCGTCCGAGCTTGATGCTCGTTCGAGCATTAGCGTACTCGAAACTGCTCGTTGCTCGGACGAATACTTAATTAAAAACGCTGCTTCCACTTGGTCTGAATGCAGACCTAGAAATAGAATGTTTCTTATAGATGAAAACATTTGAAAGAACATTACAGTTGAATCAATATTACAGAAAAGATGGGTGGTAATCCCCTCCCCCCCTCGAATTGTTTCCTTGTATATTTTTTTATATTTTTTAATTTTTCATTTTTCTGGATATTGGTAATTTATTGTACTTTAGTCCTAGGCTACAATAAATTACCAATATCCAGAGGTCCGTTTGTAACTAGGGGTCGTATGTAAGTCGAGTGTTCTTAAGTAGGGGACCACCTGTATATGTAAGTGTAATGTGTCCTACTATGGGACATGAAAAAGCAATCGTTTCATTGTTTGTTCATTATAATAGCCTGCAATAGTGATGCATTTACTATGGACAGCCCCACACATGAGCAATATCCGCAAGTCAGAATCTTCCTCCAGAAAGTAAGTTGTGTGTAGGTCTTGCCAGGAGGAAGTTGTCGAAGATCCAAAGGTGTGGCCACTACCAGTCACTAAGGAAGGATGACATGACGAGGAACTGGTTCTTCCCCAATGACATCTGAGGCAAGAGAGAGGGCCCCAGCCTTGATGTTCTTCTCAGCCGGACAGAAATTGATAGGGAAATTAAAACGGGAAAAGAAAGTGACCAACGGACTTCATGTGGATTGAGTCTCCAGGATGACCTGTGTAAATGCAGACCGGAAAATGAGTTCCCTCCAGAAGGTAATGCCACTCTTCTAAGGCAAGTTTTATCGCCAAAAGTTCCAGATCTCCTATTGAGTAATTTCCTTCTGCCGAGGTGAAGGAAATTAAGGATAAGGAACCACACATGAGAGTGCGACCTTTAGGACCTTTCTTGATAAGCACCTCTCCTGCTCCTACAGAGGAGGCATCAACCTCTAGTTGGAAGGGCTTCCCTTTATCTGACCGCATGAGTACTGCCGCGGAGGCAAAGGCAGACTTTCATTTAGAGAAGGCCTCTTTAGCAGCCTGTGGCCAGAGTCTGGGGTTGAAATGAAAGTGGAGAACAAAAGGACAACAAAAGAGGACGGCGCCTCGCGTGATAACGTTAAGGTAGTTTTTCCGTCAGGTAAGTATTGATAGGTGCCACTTGTACGGGTGCAGTAAGAAAATCAAGTAGGGGATGGTGTCCACCTGTTGTAGAACTCCTGTGTTGGTTACTCCAGCAGCTCCCACTTGCTCCAATGACCGGTATCCAAAAGGAACCGTAAGTATGTATAGAGGAGAGGCAAAGAAGTCGTTGGAGCTATGTGTGGGTGCGCTAATAACCAAGATGGAGAAGAAGAATGTACAGATCTGAGAATAAAAGTGTATACAGATCTAGACTGAGAGTAAAAGTATTTAGTGTCCTATTCAAGTTTTAAAGAAAAGACGGATGTCCACTATATTTTTCAAAATGAAAATTACATCTTTATTAGTCACAAGGATAGTTTTAAAAACATTTAAAAAGCACAACTAAGTGCTACACAAGCCCCACTAGCCAAATAATGTATGAATCCACTAGAGGTATGATAGAAATATAGCAACTTAAATTACAAAGAGGTAATCATAGTATAGTCTTAAGCATAATCATAAATACCTCCATATCTAAAGTGTCCAGCCAGGGGTTAGAAGGGGCAAGGAGCAATCCCCACGCGTTCCGCCTGTCTATGCAGATATCTTTTAATTTCAATTTTAGCATTTAGACAAATATACAAAATCACCCATTATATTCATCCTGTCCATTTACATATGATTTATTTTTAAATACACATGTAATAATAGCCTTTCCCTATCACCCAATTTTTATATGCTGATTGCTCTTTTTATGTATTTATACATCCATCCATTATATCTGTGTACTATGTATTTATTTATTTATGTATACTTATTTACATACTTATCTTAACACCAGTTGCCTTTTATTTATACTTATAGGGGCAGATTTACTTACCCGGTCCATTCGCGATCCAGCGGCGCGTTCTCTGTGGTGGATTCGGATCCGGCCGGGATTCATTAAGGTAGTTCCTCCGACGTCCACCAGGTGGTGCTGCTGCGCTGAAGAGCATCGGAACGCGCTCAAGTTCACCGGCCTAATCCTAGTGAAGGTAAGTGCAAGCTCCGCAACACATTTTTTGTTTTCAATGCGGCTTTTTTTCCGAATCCGTTGGGTTTTCGTTCGGCCACGCCCCCCAATTTCCATCGCGTGCATGCCAGCGCCGATATGCCACAATCCGATCGCGTGCGACAAAATCCCGGGGCAATTCAGGGGAAATTGGCGCAAATTAGAAATATTCGGGTAACACGTCGGGAAAACGCGAATCGGGCCCTTAGTAAATGACCCCCATAATATTTATCATATTCATAATTTTCACCATGCAATGAAATGCAATATGTCGCTTGTTTAAACTAAGTTTAAGTTTTGCCTTACAGGACCATTCCTAATTATGGAACTATTAGTTACTTCTCTCCAGATTATATCTGGTGATCACCCTTTAGATACTCCCTCTCTTGCACATCTGCGATTGAAATCCCTGTAGGCGGCGATCGCTCACTACCTTTTGCGGTTGCCGGCTAAGCTCCACCAGGCATGCGCCAGCTCGCCAAGACCGCGCATGCGCCGGCATCCCTGGGCTCGATATATTCTGCTAGCCCAGCGGCTTGGCCAGATCAGCAGCGCTACTTCCCGCCGGTCCTTCACTCCATGTAAGTAATACACCCTCGTCAATTTACATCATCTTATTTACTTTCTGGTCATCGCACTGCTCCACATCTCCCGTCCCTCAAATTTTATTACCCCTGTTATTCCCACTTTTTATCTCACTGGCTCCCATTCAAGTAAGCATTACCACCTTGCGGTCTTTCAATACCCCTCTAAAATTCTGTTCTCATACAGTTCCGTCTATCTAGACTTATATTAATTCACTATGTATCTATATATATACTTTTTATACCTTATATATTATTTATTATTATATAATGTATGTCATTCTCCACCATTTCATGCTATATAAATTTTAGCCAGTAGCTACTTGTTGTGAAGTTTTTTCTTTCAGTAAAAGTATTCAATAATTTTATATACTATATATATATATGTATATATATATATATATATATATATATATATATAAAATCGAAAATACAGCAGCACAGTCCTTGTAAGGAATGGTAATGGGTGCTATCCTTGACTCTAACCAGTCAGAGTCCAGTAGATATCAGTTCAAAGAAAGTGGCAGCACTCCAAAATAGTGAAAAAAGCTTTGGTGTTTATTCCACCTCCCGCAACGTTTCGGCTGTTGTTCAGCCTTTGTCAAGCGAGGTGTGTCTGGTTACATACAGATATTTATAGTCGCAGTGCAATGACATCATGAGGAAATGTAAACATTACATATGTATACAAGATCGTGCTTCATTTCATACAATAATTTTAAGATCAATATATCAACATGTGCAATAGAGAAATAACAATCATAAGATGGTACAGTATTTAAAAATACATATTGTGCCTTTGATCAGTGAAAATAACTCACCCATGTGGAAACTCCTTTACAAAAAAGGAGTGGGGAGCAGATCAGAAGTACGCATGTCACGCATGTGCATAAACTATTAAGGTAGCAGCGGACGCCATCTTGGAAAAGGGTATCTCCACTTAATGAAAGATTACAAGGTAACATGTTGCTGCTAATCAACGGCGCAGGCGCAGACCTCGTCCCAGTGTCCGTAAGCGCCATGTTAAAGAAGGGAAAGGTCTGCAGCTGGTGATTGATAGAAATAAATAAATTATACTCTAAACCTTATATATCTATAGAACAGACACTATCTGTATTAACGGTGCCCCTTGGGTCAAGCCAAAAGAGTACCTAGACATGTAACACACCGACCCAAATTATGGGCTAAGTGATTCGAAAGGGGTCAAGAATACAATGTCACAAAAAATGTGGGTAACAACGAGTGCAAAGAACTGCACAGCGTGTAAATATGGAGAACTACAGCTTGCTGCAATGGAAATGTATCCATCTCCATCACAGACAGTCTGCGGTCTCCCCCACTAGTGAACGTTGAGAACAATGCCCTAGTGGTCGGTGTGAACTGTTAATAATCGCATATAGCGTTTAAATGTAAGACAATATAAGGATAGGCGATGTAATTCAAGGTCTTATTACCAACTGATCTGCTACTCCAATACATTTGTCACGCATGAAGCGCAAAAAAGAATTAATAATAGTAATATAGTGAAAAAAATGTAGTTCTTTATTACATTAATAAGCCAAGAAACAGGGTTCAAGAAGAATCCAAAGAAAAAACAAAGTTAAAGGAGGGATCCACAGACGGTGTCCAGCATAATATGGTAGTGAGCAAGTGAAATGGTGAGAACGTGATCTAGGAAAAAAAGAAAATCAAAATTAGTATCATATGGTTAAGGCACCATAACCAACACGGAGGACATATGGATGTATATAGTATAGTAAGGCAAACCAGTTAGTTAGACAATTCCACTAGTTTTGAAGTCAACATTAAGTCCGTTGGGTTTTAATGTATTCAGTTTAAAAATCCATTCCAATTCCCGTTTCTTGAGCAATTTCATTCTGTCCCCTCCTCTCCTCAGAGGCTGAATCCTATCAATTAAACGAAATCTAAGTTGTCCCTCTCTGTGTTTACACTCATGAAAGTGTTTGGGGACTGGGAGGTCCTTCCTACCCACCCTGATCGTATATCGATGCTGATTGATTCTAGTTTTAAAATCCAGGGTGGTTTCGCCGATGTACCAAAGATTACAGGGGCATTGCAACAAGTACACGACATGGTCCGAGTCACATGTGAGATAGTGTTTAATCTCATATATAATGTTAGTCACAGGGTGGGTGAATCTATCGCCCTTGATCATCATGGTGCAATTCACGCACTGTCTACAGGGAAACTACCGTTCTTCTGAGGGGCAAGGAAGGTCTGTGTTTCTTTTTTCTTAGAGCCTATATCGGCCCTAACTAGTCTGTCCTTAAGGCTGGGTGTCCGTCTGTAGGAAAAAAGTGGTGGAACACTAAATTCTAGGATCCTAGGGAAGGCATCAGAGAGAATGTGCCAGTTTTTGGAGATAATTTTCCCTATTTCACTACTGATTTGGGTGTAAGTTGATACAAAAGGTATGCGGTCAGATTTGGTCTGCTTGGTTTTCGGTTGTAAGAGTTCTTTCCTTTGCATGTCAAGGACCCTGTTGCTATATTCAGTTATCAGTGATTTGGGGTAACCCCGGTCCCTGAATTTCATTGTTAGTCCGTCAAAGTTTCTTTGTAAATTAGAATTAAGGGAGACTATGCGGCGAACCCTAAGGAACTGACTATAGGGAGAGATCTTATCATAGGGAGAGATCTTATCATTTTTTTAGGGTGGTTGCTACTAAAATGTAACAAATTATTCTTGTCCGTAGGTTTAACGTAATGGTCTGTATGTAGCGCCTTGTCCTTCAACACGACCTGCACATCTAGAAACTTTATCAGTTCTTTTGACCACACTAAAGTGAATTGCACATTCCCATCTACCCCATTTAGGAAGTTTTGAAAAAGTAATAGTTCGTCAGATGTCCCCTTCCATATCAAGAAGATATCGTCTATGTATCGCCACCACTTCAATACATTATCAAAGTGGTGGGACACATAGACCGAATCCTCCTCAAAGACACTCATAAAAATGTTTGCGTATGTGGGGGCTACATTCGCCCCCATCGCCGTACCTCTCAATTGCACAAAAAACGTTTCCTGGAAAAGAAAGTAATTACACGTTAGTACCAATTCAAGCAATTCCATCGCTAAATTGATGACATCATTACCATAATCCGATTTAGCCAGTTTACTTCTCACTGCTGCTAAACCTCTCTTGTGACTAATAGACGTGTACAGACTTACTACGTCAAAAGAGGCCAAGATGATATTCTCATTTGCAGTAACATCCACCTTTTCCAATTTTTGCAAAAAATCTGACGTATCTCTTATGTACGAAGCAGTTTTGATAGCAAATGGTCTTAATAGCTTATCTAAGAAAATAGCAATTGTATTAAAGATGGAGCCCATACCTGCCACTATGGGTCTCCCTGGCGGATTCACCAGACATTTATGAATTTTAGGCAGTAAGTATAAGACTGGTGTAACAGGATGATCTACTTTCAAATAATTAAACAAAGCTTCATCGATAAGATTCGATTCTTTGGCTCTATCAAGAACACCTCTGATTTTTTTGATAAATTCAAATTTTCGATCGGAGTTTACTTTCTTATACACAAGTTTATCTGCCAGCTGTCTCTCTGCCTTACCAACAGCTTGTCCATGACGACGACCGCACCCCCTTTATCCGCAGGTTTAATAATGAGGTCGCCGTCATGGGCAAGATTTTGCAAAGCCTGCCATTCCTGCCTAGTAATGTTCGGATGTTTCAACAATCCCAAGGTATTGCTTTCCTTGAGTTTCTGTATACCTCCTTAGACCCCTTGTATAAAGGAATCCACTGCTGTATTGCTCATATTGGGGACAAAATTACTTTTAACATGCAAATTAAAATCCTTAAGTTTAAGTACAGGAGAAGTGGGTACATTACTCACATATGGTACAGTGGGTTTTTCAGCGAACCAAGTTTTCAGTTTCACAGATCTAAAAAAATTTTGAAGATCAATTTCGATGTTAAACCAATCAATGGGTTTGTCTTTCTTTCTGGTCGCCACCTTCGTCGCGGCCATTCTCTCTTTTTGGTTCCTTGTTTTTCCTATATCGCCAGTGTCTAACACCTCCTCTCCTTGTGGGTTTGTCCTTAAAGGCTGAAGGCTCATGCCTTCACCTAAAAAAGATTCAGAGCTTGTAGGCACAACTTCCCCTCTTAGATTGGTAGTGCTGGTGGTCGGGATTTTTCCCTTGTTTTCCGGACATATTCCCGTTGTCGTGGTGGGCCCTGATTTAAAGGGTCACTTTGCCAGGCATAGATGGTTCCCTTCTGGTAGTCCTCAGCGTCTCTGTTCCATTTTTGCCTTTTCGTGCTTTCAAGTTCACCCTGTATAAATATATATATATATTTTTAAAATATTTTTATGGTTTCTACCTATTTATTCACACTGACTCTATGTAATCTACTCTGCCTTATTATGTTTTTGGATTTTATACTACTGATGTTATAATTATTTTCCACTTATTGTGTATTTTGTTATCTTTATCATGTATTGTAGTTATGGTCTGGCGAAGAGTTTATGCTGAAACGCGTTACCATTGGACTTTTATTTCTTACTGCTGTAATTAAAAACACTAAACACTTTTGCTCTCAGTCTAGATCTGTATACACTTTTATTCTCAGATCTGTACATTCTTCTTCTCCATCTTGGTTATTAGCGCACCCACACATAGCTCCAAAAACTTTTTTGCCTCTCCTCTAGAGTCTGGGGTTGGCACCCTTCTTGGTGAGTGCCACGATGGGAGATACCAGGGAGGAGAAATGTGGAATAAACTGGCTGTAGTAGTTTGCGCAGCCCCAAAACCTCTGTAGTGCACATAGTCCTGTCAGACGAGGTCACTGAAGAACAGCAGACAACTTAGCAGGATCCATCTGGAGACCTCTGTCGGAGATGATATAGCCGAGAAATGGAAGATTCCGCTGGTGGAATTGGCATTTCTCAAGTTTGGCGTAAAGGCTATTGGCCCTTAAACGACTGAGGACTTGCCGTACGTGGACTTGGTGGGATACAAGGTCCGGAGAGAATACCAGAATATCGTCCATATAGACCACAACACAGGCATAAAGCAAGCCTCTAAAGATGTCATTAATGAATTCCTGGAAGACGGCTGGTGTGTTACAGTCCAAACGGCATCACTCGAAGTGTCCATCACCGGTATTAAAAACGGTCTTCCACTCATCTCCCTGGCGGATACAAATGAGGTTGTAGGCCCCTTGAAGATCCAATTTGGAGAAGATCTTGGCTCCACGAAGATGGTCAAACAGCTCCATGATCAACAGCAACGGATAGTGGTTCTTAACTGTGACCTTGTTAAGATCACGGTTGTCAATGCATGGACAGAGTGACCCATCCATTTTGGTCACAAAGAAAAAGCCTGCACCAGCCGGAGAAGAGGACTTACGTATGAATCCCCTCTGCAGGTTCTCTTCATGTAGTCCGACATTGCTGCAGTTTCTGGTACTGAGAGTGGGTATAGACTGCCCTGAGGAAGGGACGAACCCGGAAGCAGATCCACAGGACCGTCGTAGGGGCGGTGAGGCGGCAAAGTCTCAGCCTGCTTTTTCGAGAAGACATAAAAAAAGTCCTGATAGCAAGCTAGAAGACCCTCCAGGGGCTTGGGAGCCACAGACGAAACCAAGCCTGGCACTGGATGAGGAATCTCCACTCAGTGAGACTGGTAATCAGGACCCCACTGAAAGTACGGGTGCGTGGAGCTGCAACCTTGGTAGACCCAACAGGATGGAGGACATGTACCGTAGTAGTACATAAAAAGAAAGTCTCTCTTTGTGCAGCACACTGACTTGCAAGGACAGAGGCTTGGTGCAGCACTGGACTGGGTAAGAGAGGATTTAGCCACTGACAGAAGAGATGACCAAAGGTTTCTCGAGACGAACCACGGGGATGTGATTCTGGGATGGACAGGAAACAGCAGGGGCAGCATGCATGGATGCCTCTGAGGCTGCTTAATCGCACCATTATGCCAAAACTATGGGCAACAGCATGGCCATGACAGAGTGACAGAATGAAGCTAGATAGCATGTAAAACATCCAATAATTGACCCTGACACTATAGGGGACGGCATGCAGAGGCAGCGGCAGCAGCGGCAGGCTAGAGAATGGCATGGCGACATACTCTAAATAGACTCAGGCTTCAAACCAATGGGTGGCGGAGAGGAACCAAAGGAGGTGAGCAAGAAGCGCTCAAATAATCTCGTACAATATAAAAGTTTGGCAGTATATTTTGTGATACACTCAGTGTGGCGACAAGTTACAGGCAGCTGACAACAACCCAAATTTCTGCCTGACACCACTGCCACAGCTCGTTTTAGTAATGGGCCCTGTATGGAGGCAGTGAACTAGTATTAGATTAAGGTGCGCAGTTAAAACTATTTGAGTTTGGATCTTGGCAGGGCTGGCGCTCCGCTGCTAGGCGAGCTTTCTCCAATACCAAGCCCCTGTCTCTAGCTACTCCCAAACAGCACTTGCAATAACCTTTTGTATAAGATCAAGTGTAGAAGTAAGAGCGTTACTTATAAGTTTGCGGATATGGCGGGTGAGGGGAATGTAAAACGATGCGCAAGAAGCGCATGATGCGCATCGGAGCTGGGCTCCCGCTGCCCAGGCGAGCTTTCGCCAATCCAAGCCCCGTCTCTAGCGACTCCCAAACAGCACTTCTAAGACACCTTTGTCTAAGATCAAGTGTAGTAGCGTTTTATAAGTTGGATAATGGCGGGTGAGGGAATGTAAACAGATGCGCAAGAAGCGCATGATTTGGCATGGAGTCGTCTGGGCCCCGCTCCGCTGCCAGGCGAGCTTTCGCCAATCCAAGCCCCTGTCTCTAGGCTACTCCCCAAACAGCACTTCTAAGAACCTTTTGTATAAGATCAAGTGTAGTAGCGTTCTTATAAGTTTAGGATAGGCCGGGTGAGGGGAATGTAAACAGATGCGCAAGAAGCGCTGAAATAATATCGGTAAATGATAAAAGTTTGCAAGTATATTTTGTGGATTACACAGCAGGGTGGCGACCGCTTTCCCTGACCAGCAGCAGCTCTCTCCCTAGCGGCATCCAGACACAGAATGATCCGAGCAGCGCGGGCAGCGGCTAGTCTATCCCAGGGTCACCTGATCTGGCCAGCCAACCACTGCTATCGACGTGTAAGGGTACCACGTCATGCTGGGTGGAGTGCAGAGTCTCCTGGCTTGTGATTGGCTCTGTTTCTGGCCGCCAAAAAGCAAAACGGCGGGAGCTGCCATTTTCTCGAGCGGGCGAAGTATTCGTCCGAGCAACGAGCAGTTTCGAGTACCCTAATGCTCGACCGAGCATCAAGCTCGGACGAGCATGTTCGCTCATCTCTATTAATGAGCTAAAGAGGAGTAGAGCAGATGTGGTGTTCTTGCAGGAGCAGAGGTGGGAGACATATCGTGGTCAGACCATGCGCCAGTCCTATTACAGCTTAGAGAGGGCCTTACCACAACGAGGGCATGTCATTGGCGTTTAAATGAATCCCTTCTTAAGAAACCCCTGATCAAGGAGGAGTTAAATGGAGCACTATGGGAATATTTCCAGCTTAATGAGGATTCAATCCCCTCTATCCCTATGATATGGGAAGCTCACAAGGCGGTCTTCAGAGGCCATTGTGTAGAACAGGGAACCAGATTGAAAAGAAATAGGGTCCATCTGGAAAAGGAATTGAGAAAGGAGATTGGTAAGCAAGAGGCAGCCCTATTAGCCAAACCCACTAGGAGGAGACTCCAACAGTTAATTGAGGTTAGGGAGCAGTTGCAAGAGGTTCAGACTCAAGAGGTAGAGAAATTACTAGTGTTTACTAGGCAACGGTATTACAAACAGGCCAATAAGCACCATTCTCTCCTAGCGAGACAATTGAGGGAGAAGAGAGAGCACCAAACTCCCCATGTTATACGGGATCCCCGGGGGAATCTATTACATGACCCGAGAGCGATTGCCTCTCGCTTCCAAGAATTTTATGCTAAACTGTATTCCCTGCCAAATACTCTACCCCTGGATGAGGGCCTTAGAAAAACGCTGCTCTCGGACTTCTTGAGCTCCTGCTCCCTACCGGGACTCCCCTCAGAGGCCATCGAGACGCTCAGCTCAGAGTTAACGTCGGATGAGATAGAGGAGGTGATCAAAGAAATGCCAAATGGGAAATCCCCGGGCCCAGATGGGCTCACATATCTTTACTATCAGACCTTCTCCCCTGTGGTGTTGCCACATATGATAAAAGTGTTTAACGCGTTCTTACAAGGTGAACCCATGCCTACAACTTTCACCCATTCCTATATCACCCTTATCCCCAAGCCTGGGAAAGATGCAACCGATTGTGCTAATTACAGGCCGATTGCACTTTTAAACGCAGACCTAAAAATATTCACAAAACTACTGGCCAATCGCCTGATTCAGTGGATTTCTCAGGTAATCCATAAGGACCAGGTGGGCTTTGTACCTGGACGACAAGGTGGTGACAACACGAGGAGAACAATTGATCTTATCGATGTAATTAATAAGCAAAAAGATCAGGCCCTAATTCTCAGTTTAGATGCAGAGAAGGCGTTTGATCGCCTCAGCTGGCCCTTTATGTTTCAAGTCCTGGAACACATAGGAATAAAAGGTCCCTTTCTCCAGGCTCTGAAGGAGTTATATTCAAATCCTACAGCAGAAATTAAGCTTCCACACGCGTCCTCCCCACCTCTGCGGATCAAGAATGGTACACGTCAGGGTTGTCCACTTTCTCCCCTCCTCTTTATACTTTGCATTGAACCCTTGGCCTCCATTATCCGTCAAGACCCCAATATCCATGGCGTTATGGTTAGAGACAAGGAATTTAAATTGTCGTTGTTCGCAGATGATATCCTGCTCACCATCACTCAACCCCTAATCTCCCTACTCAACCTACAAGTGAGGCTACAACAATATGGCCGTCTCTCGGGCTATAAAGTGAACACCTCAAAGACGGAGGCCTTGCCTCTCAATCTTACCCAACCGCTGGTAGACCAATTGAAGGCCACATCCAGATATAATTGGAAAGCAGACACTATCAAGTACCTGGGGATACTCCTGACCCCCTCTTACAATACACTGTATGGGCAGAATTTTCCTGGCAGTTTTCAGGAAATAAGGACTCTCCTTAATAACTGGAACAGTCTCCCCCTCTCTCTTTTTGGCAGGATAGCAGCGGTCAAAATGACTATTCTACCTAAGCTGCTGTACCTTTTTGAAACCCTGCCAGTGGCAGTGCCGTTGGGTGCTCTGAGGTCCCTGCAAGCATCAATATTGCACTTTATCTGGGCGAAAAAGAGACACAGAGTTTCCAGGTCTGTTCTACTCTCTCACAAATCTAGGGGCGGCCTATCGGTGCCGGACATAACCAAATACTACTGGGCAACACACTTGAGACGCATTCCTGCATGGTCCACCCTACTGGCATTCTCTAAGTGGATGGAGATAGAGAAACTGTGGCTGGCCCCTTTTCATCCTAACTCCTACCTTAGGCCCAAAGAGGCGCCTGCGCTGCCTGATTCCCAACTAGGCCCTATCTCATTCACAATTAAGTTATGGAGGGCCTGTTTGGCCAGGTTCCCATTGGTGTCCAAGTGTTCCCCTATGCAATCCTTTTTACACACTCCCCTCATGCAACAAGCCGGGGCTGGGCAGGAAATTAAACCCTGGCATGAGAAGGGTTTATTTAGATTTGCAGATATTGTGGATTACCGCGATAGGAAGATCTTGCCCTTTGCAGCCCTACAGGATAAATTCCATCTCCCACATGCGGCCAATTTTCACTACATTCGAATTAGACACTTTTTACAATCCCTGGACAGTGCTGAGACAGTCTCGGCACCCACTACGTTTGAACACATTTGCAAAACTGCGACCCAAACATCTGGACTCATATCAGATATCTCGTATATGGCCAAGTGGGAGAGCATAGTGGGGGGGCCGATATCTCAGGACACTTGGCGACATTCATACTCACTGCTCGCAGATTCTCTTTTGTCTTTTAGTTATTTTATTATTGGAAAACTTTCATGTGATATTTGTACATGATAACTTGTTTGTTATATATTTTTGAAAAATAATAATAAAAATACAATTATATAAAAAAAAAAGGTAGCGGAACCTCGGTGAGACTTTCACAATGGCTAAATAGCTCAAAGATCCGGCAGGGTGTACAGGAAGAGGCAGGCTTATGTGTGTTTTCTGAAAATGGCCAGCGCCAATTAACGGTGTGCTGGCCCTTTAAATCTAGATAAGCCGCTGCGCACCAGGAGTCGGGAATGTGTGCGCTCGGGGGATGAAGAAAAGACACGAGCCGGGACAGGTAAGGTGCACGGGAGACACGCTGGCAAGGGCAGAGGGGCACGGGTGAGCCCACGATATGGGTTGCAAGACCACCCGTGACAGTCCTCTCTGTTACATGAGTTCTCCTACACCCTGGATTCTGAGTCTGCTGATGCTGCCCCTTTCTTTATTATCTATGGAAAAATTCCCGTTCACTTCTTCCTCTGTCCTGTTCCCCTGGATATTCCTGTGGTGGAAGAGTTGGTGCAGGACCTCAAATCAATCTGCGAGCAGATACATCAGTCACCAGGACCCAAGCTGATAAGAAGCGCAGGGCTCCTCCAGTCTTCTCTCTGGTTGACAAGGTGTGGCTATCATCTAGATACGTCCGGCTGAAGATTCCCAGATACAAGCTTGGTCCACGTTTTCTGGGGCCATTTAGAGTTGATAAAGCAGTAGCACATAAATCCTGTGGCCTATAAACTCTGTCTTCCTCCCACTATGCGCATCCCGAACTCCTTCCACGTCTTTCTTCTGAAGCCTGTCATCTTGAACCGCTTCTTGGCAATCTCCTCCTTCTGCTCCTGAGGCTGACTCCACTGATGTTTTTGTGGTAAAATAGGTTCTGGACATGAAGACAGTGAGCCGACAATATTTTGGACAATATCTTGGACCGTGGCCTCCTGCAAAGGGGGATACTGTCACACCCGTGTGGAGCGACCTGGTGGTACCACGCCACAACAAGTCCAACCTGCTTTGTGGCAGGCGCTGGTGAAAAGCAGGGACCACTTAAACTCTGATCTCAGGTGTCGGCTTACGTCATCGTCTGCGGTGGTACTGAGAATCCACTACCACAGATCCAGACGCAATGAGCTACATTTACTTACCTGTCCTGTCACGATCCCCGAAAGTGCATTGTCTGACCAGAATGTACTCTGTCGCAATTCACGAAGATCATGTACCCGATATCCTGCATCTTTCGCATCCCCGCTCAGGTCCGCCGGAGTTCACCTTCTTCTTCCTGGTGCATGTAAGTGCATTGTCTTGTGACACAATTTGAATCTCAAATCCTACGGCCCGCCCCCCCCAAAAAAAAATAAAATAAAAGTATCTGACGAAAGTACGATCCGCAGACCCTTAGTCAATAAGCCCCAATATATTCAAAGATGCATGTTCTACTTCTATTCAGCTTAAGTGGGTACATTTTAGGGAAAAATTAACGTATTAATGACTAAATTAGTAAATTCCAAATCAAACCTTCATTTTGTTTGAAGTTCTATAAAATACTTAAAGGGTTAACAAGCTTTCTACATGATGTTTTGAATAGTTTGAGGGGTGAAGTTAATAGAACAGGGTTATATGTGGATGTTTCTATTATCAGGATTTCTAGATTTTAAAAACAGAACATTTTGAATTTTTTCAAAATTTTTACAAAATTCCCCTATTTTTTTAATAAATAATTGCCTAATGAATCAACCAAAATTTCCAACTAACTTGAAGTACAACGTGTCACAAAAAAAAAATTGACCCATGCCACTTTTGTAAAATTCATCAAGGCACAAATGAACTCATTAAGGGGTTAAACTTGTATGTATGAATACCATCATAAGGTCTTGGCAGGGTGATTGCTCATGGACAGTTAGGGTGCTGTCAGACATTGCGTTCTTGGACAGTTCTTGGTCCGTTTTTGTATGTTTTTAAATGGTTTGAATCCTGTATCAACATTTTCACAGCTACTGACATTGTTGGAAAAAAGATTCAGACCAGCCAAACGCATGGTAAACATGTGTTCTCAGTGGGGCTCATTTACTTACCCGGTCCAGTCACGATCCCAGTCAGGATTTGGGTCTGCCGGCATTCACTAAGGTCGTGCGCCCGATATCCAGCAGGTGTCGCTGCTGTGCCGAGGTCTGCCGCAGTTCATCTTCTTCTTCCTGGTGCATGTAAGTGATCTTGCAACACAATTCTTTTTTAAAATTCTGCGGTTTTTCCAAATTCGTCGGGTTGTCCAACGGCCATCCCCCAACCCCGATTTCTGTGGCGTGCAAGCCGGCGCCGATGCGCCACAATCCGATCGCGTGCGCCAAAATCATGGGGGAAATTGGAAATATTCGGGAAACCCAACGAAAGCGCGGCGTTCGAACCCTTAGTAAATAAGCCCCAGTGTGTTTAAAAATGCACCAAGAGAGTACCAAGAACTGACCGAGAACGCCATGTGTGACAGCACCCTTAGAGATCACATGATGATGACCCTCCATCTGTGGCCATTTCATGGACAGGAATGTCTGGCTGATGAGGTACAGGACAGGAGGCTTCACTTTACATATCAAGAAAGTGGTGCAGAACCATTAATATATGTATATTGGTAAATTACTTAATATCCTGCCCCCCCCACACTTACACACACATTACAAAAACATAAATGGCCAACCCTTTTAAGGTACATATATTATTTGGCACCTCCAATTGACGACATGTATGTATATGGCAGATGAATTAAATGGAAGTCCAGATGCAGTAAAACCACTTTCATTTATTTTCCATATCGCATAGTAATTTCCACGTGGAAAAAACGTGCCTTGTGTACTATATTTCAAATCACTTCCATGTTATTGCCTCTGTATGATGCTGTGGAATTCCTGCAAAAAAATCTGTACGAAAAAATGTTACATCTTTGATGTAAAATGTTATAATCTGATCTTTACTATATCCTATGGCTCTGTATGGGTAAATGTTAGTGTTGGGCGTTGGTGAACTACATGGTGGGATTGGGGTGTGTAGGACCAGGGGTACAGCCCCTTTCATCTGATCTCATTTGTCTTATGAAGAAACCTCCGAGGCCGGAACCTAAAGTCTTCGCTCTCGTTGCCAATCGGCGTTGTTTACTGTAACACAGCAGCAAAACAAAGGCGCTCACTGATTGGCAGAGGAGGCTGTGCTGTACTGCCACTGGGAATGGCGGGCACCCGGCAGGTAGTCGCCTGGATCAGCAAGGCGGAATGGGAGCAGGTCCTGGAATATCTGTACAGCCGGGACTGCAAGCTCCAGCGGGAAGCGCTGCATCAGATCTCCGCCTGGAAGAGCAGGTGAGTGGCGGGCGGACATGTGCCGGCTGTATGTGGCCAGCAGTGGGGAAGAGAGTGACAGTGACACCCATGTGCACAACATGAGCCATGGGGTTCACCCCTCACACCGGCTCCTCATTCCTTTCCCCACCCCTTATCTTTCTTGTTACAGACATGGCAACCGCATGCCGCTGGCTGTGGAGTGCACCGCCGACCTGGTGCGATGTAAGATCCTTGATGTGAGCGGTGGCATGGGAGAGCAAGAGCTGGAGTTACTGTACGGACTGGCGCTTGTCAGGTTAGTGGCTACTAGTAGTCATCATATATGTTCTTCTTATCACTCTTATAGGGATTATGCTGGAATACTCTCTGGGGCTTAGGGAAGTGAGGGGACAGAGGTATTCATTTGCTCTGGCTTTCGTTTCCAGGTGTGTGTTGGCCTCCCAGTCTTTCTGTCGGAGTCGCTGGACTCCATATTCAGCAATTGGTGGCCGCAGCAGCATCCTGAGATGTCACTTCTGTCTAGGTTGCACCTGAGGCCACTGACTGGCTCTATTGGTTTTGATGAACCCGTCACTTGATGCCACAAGTGACTAAGGCTGTGAGTCCACCCTAACCTGGTACCAGGAGCCAGAGCACATTTGAAAGGTTTTATTGTCATCAAGGAGAAATATATATATATTAGATCTTGTTCCTATGATCTGTGGTTAGACCAATGGGATTGGTCTGTCCAATTGGGAGTCTGTCAGCGAGATTTGGGATTCTAAACCTCCCACCGGACCTTTATGGTGATTTTTTTTTTTTTTAAGTTTCTTATTTATTTGATCACCTATCAAGAGGTGATCATTATCGGATCATCAAGGATGAGATGTTTGTCTTATCCATTGATCAGCTGTGTGGAGAATCACTGTGATCTCTTCACTTTCTTACAAAAAATTTCTGTGTACTGCTTGGTTGGAAGTGATGACTTGTCGAACCCCTGCTGATCAGACATCATCACCTATCAATCAATCTTGGATAATCCTATTTTTAAAGGGAACCTGTCACTGCAGAAGCACTTTATAAACCCCAAACAGTATCTTCTAGATCTTACTGTAATTAATTTTCATTGGTTCCTTTGTGCATCCTGCACGTGGCAGCTTTGTCCCAAAAAACACTTTTTTTTTAATTAAGCCTGGTTTCTATTATCGGTCCAGTCAAGCTCCGCCCTGTTCCCCCAGACATCTTTGGTGACAGGTTCTCTTTTGCTGTATATGTAGTTGTCGTTATCATTGGTGATTTATCTTCTTCCTTTTTATTTTAGGTTTGTAAATGTAATCACAGAACCCAAACAGAAAATCTTTGCAATTCCCTTAAGGCGTTTGGCAAATGAGGTGAGCTACCTCTATTTCTTCTCAATGGTTGTCTAGGCTTGTGAATTTTTACAGGGGATTAATTAATCAAACATTGGATGGATGGTGATCATAAAAGAATGATAATAGCCGTGCAATGAAAAGCATCGCATAAGCAGTAATGTTTCATGCAGCATCTATGGTCCTAATGGACTTGGCCAATTACTGCTATTGGCTATTTTTCTCCCTTTCACAGGGCTTATTGAAGAGCCAGGATGCATGTGGCCACCACTTCATCCAAATGGGTGGGAGTCAACGCTAGGAATCCTAGCAATCGAACTCCGAGATCAATAAATGATTTGTTGTATTCTTTGAATTGGTGTAAAATCTTTTACACAAATACTTCACTGGAATTGATCATTTTTTGCCAGGATGTCTTGTAGGTGACCAGTGCAGATCTTGTGGTGGGCAACCTAGAAATCAATCTTTACTTGCCATGGAGATGCAAAAATGATCTTTATCTTGGCTTTTTTTTTTTTTTTTTTTTAAATCACCCATAGTAGCAGTCTGACTCTTTCTCACATATGCCAGCAGTGAAGATATATATTTTAGATGGGGTGAGATATAATGGATGGAAATAGAGTTGCCTACCGAAAAATCTTTGTTTCTGATCTACAGTGTATTTGGGGTAACATAACCATATTGTATACTTTGTCTTGTTTCAGCTTCAGATACCGGAATGGGTGGTAAACCTGCGTCACAGTGCAACTCATGGAAAGTTGCCCAAACTGAGTCTCTGCCGCAAAGGTTAATATTCTTATTAAAGGGTTTGAATAAGAAATGTCTTGCATTGTTTTAATGTGCACTGCGTGTGACCGCACCCTTATGGATCCATCGGCCAGCCATATTTAGCTCCCCAGCAGTCAGACCCTTGCCCTTGCCCATCATTTTGTTCTCCTCTATCCTGCGGATAGGGGATAGCTTCCTAACCTGTTAAAACCCTTTTAAATGTTGGACTATTAAAAATGCATTCATATTTCAGTATGCTAGCTGGCCTTTGTACACTGGGTCCTCAAACTTTTCTTCTGTGAAATCTCTGCATTGGGCTGCTCCACAGGCCCTTCTCTCCTTTTTGTTGAGCAGCCTTCTGGTTGAATAATACAGCAGTCACATAGGGCAGGTAGACCAGAAGGCTTCCCTTCTCCATGATTTTAAGTGCAGCTACATTGACATAAATGGGTCAAAAGCTAGGCTACTTTATTCCAAGTCTATTACCTAATTTGTCCATATGCTATGTATGATATTTAAAGTGCAGAACTCCAATGCCAGATACAACCCATGATCCTGGTTCTGTTATTAGAAGAAAGCAGCCGGGTTCTCCTAATCCTTTAACTGAAGTCCTCAAATTATCTTTTTGCCCATTGCAGAAATGTAGTCAGAGTTAATGGTCGTGCTTACAACATAATGTTCTTTTTGTGTAGGTTGGGACTTTGTAATGGATTGGCTGAGACGTGAGTATTGGTCTCGTCAGCTGGGTAACTCCTCAAATCCTCAGTGGGTGTCTGAAGATGACAATGGTTCAGAAGAAGAAGCTGAAGTTGCTCCAACACTGTCATTAAAAGAACAGAAAGCACAAACCATCATAGGTTAGTAAAGTCCCCAATTAACTCCTCCCCTCATGAGGGCAGAAACTCTGTCCCTTTTAAATACTACTAAACACAATCCACTCATCATTCATCATCATATGAGCACAGCATGTGCCAGGGGGCATAGATTCTACAGAGTTTTTTGCCGTTATTGCTTATTTTCAGTAGTATCATTTTTAAAGTTATTTATTTTTTAATTGTGTTCACTCAGGGGTTCACAACATTACCAATAATAACACTATACTAGAAGCTAACATAGTGATGAATACTGTATTAGTCATATACTGATTATTATTACCCCCATACAGTGACAGCAGTTCTGAGTAGAGGCAGGGACTTATGTTCTTGCATTTCCATTTTTCACTCCCCACCATCAAGAATCTAACTTTTATTTTTCCATGTAAAGAGCTGTGTGAGGGTTTGTTTTCTGTATAATGCAGTGAAATTGCTGTGAAAAATGTCTTCTAGCATTCAAAGAAATTCAAAAGGCGGAAGAACAATTGAAGAGTAGACAAAGACCATTTTGAGTTGAAATTCAGTAAGTGAACTGAGAGCTGACAAAAGCCCTTTAACAGTGAGCTTAGTAATAGAAAACAGAGGGTTGTCACTAATGACACATTCTCATATTGGGTTGAGTGCCACAGGGTTTAGTATTGTGCCCCCTCTTTTAATATTTTTATTAATGACCTAATCAAGGTTTTACAGTAGAATTTCAGTATGTATGATAGGAAGTTGGAAATGCAGGAGAGGATATGTAATAAAGGGAGATATGTGGAAGCTGGAGGCCTGAAGTTAAATATACAGTGTACAGATGTGCATTAAATGGTTTTTCCACTTGCTGCAAATATTTGTATAGTTAAGTTGTACAATGTCACAAACTCTCAGGTCATGTCACCGGGTGCACTTCTGCTAGAGAGACAATTTAGTCAGTAAAACCACGCCCACTTATGCAAGATTGCACCTTTTTACGGCAAAATCTACTCTTAGCTTTTGCACTTAAACCATAGCTGCGACCACCTATACTTCTACTCATTAATGTATAAGATGACAAATATAAGCCTGTCCACATAAATACCACAACAATTTGATAACCCTACAGACACGATTACGTAAATTTAATATCTGTAATCCTTACTCTTCAGTAACTTAAGGGTCTGCTTGTAGCCTTAAACGAACATAAGGATTTAATACACAAATGTGCAGTGCAGACATGAGAATGTTAATTGTAATCCTTTTATCTGATAAAGAATATACAAACAAATAGACCTTGTTACTGGAGTGGAAGACCTATCCATCCGGAAGTTATTCAGAGAATAATTTAGTTGCCCTGTCCAGTGAAAATGGCTCCTCCAAAGACTAACAATGATCCATTTGCATACCCCTAATAATTTATTCTTTTCCAGTTTGATGCCACTGAGAGCGGGATGGTCCTATACTAATGTGAATTGATATAAAAAAAACCATAACTTCATAGCAAATGGTTACAATGATGCAACCATCTTGAATCGACTGGGTACCCCATATTAAATTTAAAAAAAATAATAATAATAAGAAAAAAAAATCTGATTTGGCCTTTAAATTTGGAAGGAATGTAGAATAATTTTCTGAACCTAGCCTGTTAGCGGGGCTCATAACCAGGGGTTATATCCAAGTTATTAGGAAATTTATAGTCTTCCTATGTCCTTTTACTGTCTATGTTGAACTTTTGGCGGGAACAAAGCTATACCCAAATCTCCACTTTGCATATTAATTTGGGTTCTGTTGATCCTATGCACAGGACACATTGGTCTGAAAGGTTAGAATGGCCACACTTTATGCATAAACAAACTTTACAGTGAACTCCATGCTCCACTGGGGTCGGCAGGCACCAGTTCAAGGTGTTTTTATGATGGATCTATGCCTAGGTCCTAAATTATATATTTAAGATTTGTAAATTAGGGTTGGGCTAGAAAAGGTGGACTATGACAATAAGATTGTATAATCTTTATGTATTTATCCAATACTGGGCAAAACTGCAAAAGATCATTATACAAATCATTGGTCTGACTGCACATGGAATATTGCGCACAGATTTGGGCAGCAGTGTAAAAAAGGACATGGTAGAACTGGAACGGGTGTAGTGGAGAACCAATATTGTTACATTAACCAGTGCATAGTGATTATATGCTGATATTATAATAATAATAATAATAATACAGTGAAAGTACAACACAATGTAACTAACTAGTACTGAGTTTATTTACACTTCAATTAATACAGTGATACAAGGTTGCAGTATTCTTTGAAATATTATATAATAGCGACACCTACTGGCCAAAGTTAGTTTCTATCGGTGTCAAATGTGCAGCTAATCCGTTTCACCGATCATTCTAGGGCTGTGTAGTTGAATATACTGTCAAAAGAGTAGCTAGCCCAAATCAAGTACGGCTTTCAAGGCTCAAGAAACAAACACTCTAAGCCACACAGTATACTCATCAGAAAAGTCTATATAGTTTTAATGTATAGAGAGAATTTATCCACATATTGAATAAATAGACGTATCTTTTTAAAAGCAAACAATAAAAGTGATGTTTTAAATTGACCAGTGGGTCTCCGTGAGGTCAACTAGACCTTTTTTTGTTAATAAGCCTTTGAATATATGGACCCAGTCAAGCATATGTCCACACATATACTTTACTGTAGGGGTCCACGATGCATCTAAATCTCAGTACTTGTACAATACTTAAATAGCCAGAACGGTTCAACATCCAGTTTCTGCTAGGTGCGGTACTGACACTCTACAGCCATCAGGCAGGGAATCCTATTGAGAGAAGTGTCGGGTTAGCGCAGAGCAGGGACCAAGTCATCAGGGTAATGTCATCATGTTTCCATATATGGTGTTTGTACATATCTTAGGGCAGTGGTGGCGAACCTAGGGCACGCAGAGCATCACTGCAGGCACGCGCACCAGCTCCTGGCCACGCAGGAAGTAGTATTGCACGCCAAGAGCGCCAATGATCTGTCCATTGCAGCCTGAAGCTGATCAACTCTGCTCTCACTAGTTTTGCCTTAGTGAGACAGTAGTAGTAGATCAGTGCCCGCCCCTCCTCCTCTTCAGCGCAGGAAGACAAGTGGAAACAGAACGAGGAGTTAGAGCATCAGAGAAGAAGATAAGAGGTCTGGAGCTGCTGTGTGTGGTTTTCACATCAGCAGTTCAGTGTTAGAGCTGCTAAAGCCTAAAGAGGTTCTGTCAGGTGGCTTTGGGACACTATAACTGTCCCAAATCGCCCCGTATGACAGCAGTCTGTTGCCACATATAGACTGGTCTGTGTCTGAAGCGCTCATCGCCTGCATAAGGCAACCCATGAAGCCAGCATAGCTCCACAGCAGGCAGCGTATGCGCAATGTAACGGGGTGCTATGCTGCAACACTTGCCGCACGGTGCATGTGATGCGTACTGCGGACAGAGGCAAGTATATATGTGGCCACAGACAGCTGTCATACGCGTGATCCCAAATCCACCTGTGCCCACACCTACCACCCCACAGCAACCAACACTTTGCCCTACAGATCCCCTGACAAATTGGATTCCCCAAACCTTCAATATGCCTTTGTCTTTGTATTCACCACACATGAGTTAGGCGTTCAACCCCATAACAGAAAATAGCACTAAAAGAGCAAAATGACACTTTTTAGCCATTATTGCAACAAGTCTGTACGGTCCTCAAAATGGTAGCATTGAAAACATCAGGTCATCTCGGAAAAAATTACACCATGTACAGCTCTGTACACTTAAGTAGGAAAAAATTAGATCCAGAAATTAAACGTGTTTTTTTTTTTTTTTTTTTCTTGTACAGGTGGTTTAATTTTTGTAAGTCTATGACATTATAAAACCTATATAAATTTAGTATCACCGTGATCATACCGACCCAAAGCATATATGAAATATATCATTTGGGGCGCACAGTGAAAGCTGAAAAAATCAAAGCCCTCAAGAAAATGGCACAAATGCGTTTTTTCAGCAATTTCACTGCATTATACAGAAAACAAACCCTCACACAGCTCTTTACATGGAAAAATAAAAGTTAGATTTTTGATGGTGGGGAGTGAAAAATGGAAATGCAAAAACAAAGGGGTTAAGAGGGCAATATTTGGTCCATAAGCAGGCTAACTTATAGTCCCCCAGTCCCTGCCTCTACTCAGAACTACTGTCACTGTATGGGGGTAATATTAATCAGTATATGACGGTAATACAGTATTCGTCACTATATTAGCTTCTAGTATAGTGTTATTATTGGTAATATTGGCCTTTCTATAGAGGTCTCTATAACCAGAATTCTGCTATTTCTGTGGTTGTAATGGTGGCCTCATGATGTCAAAGTGTTATTTGTCTCTTGTATAGAGGTATTGTGGCATTATGGGGCTAAATTGCCGTGTTGGCACCTTGCACTAGAAATGTTGGCTTTGGTTTGCTGTTTATGGAGATTATAATATTTAAAGCCTATAATACAGTTAAATGACAAAAAGACATAAAATAAG
Organism: Engystomops pustulosus; assembly: GCA_019512145.1. Lineage (NCBI taxonomy): Eukaryota > Metazoa > Chordata > Amphibia > Anura > Leptodactylidae > Engystomops > Engystomops pustulosus. Next base: position 42,127,235 of record CM033650.1, read on the forward strand.
GAGTCATTGAGACAAAAGTGTCCACTACTCATCTGCAAAAAATGTGGACGTGATGTCTGTGTTCAGACCATATTGTAACTGTTTTTCTCACGTTTGTACGCCATCCGTGTGTTTTTTTTTTTTTTTTTTTTTCCCCACATATGCAAAAAAGGTGATGGGTTTCTAATCTATTTCTTTCCCTGCCCAGTTAGTTGCCTAGCAACATTTGAAGATAAAACACTCTGCATACGGATATCATGCACGTGCCATCCATTTTATTTGCGGATCCATTTACTTCTATGGATGTGAGTGGTTCGCATGCTGCAATTTTTTTTTTTTCTCAGTGTCTGCACTTGCGTGAAAAAAAATGGACATGTGAACAGACCCATAGGAAACAGTGGGTCCGTTTGCCATCCGCCAAAAAAAACGCCCGTCTACATGAGCCCTAAGTTTATACTATTTAGTATAGTATTTTATATTCACATATAACACCAGGATACCCTTTACAACACAAATTCTACACTGTCATAAAGCACTAAAGTTTCTCATTGCAGATCACTGGTGACCGTATGTGTTTCAGACTGAGCCCCGCCCCCAGAAGTTTGGTAAACGCCCAATGTGATTGCACCCTAAACATTCAAATAACACTTATGGGGTGTTATTTGGCATTCCCTGGATCAGTGCTGTAGGGTTATAGGTTAGACTTGTTACTGCTTACTTCATTGCTCCGGCTAAACCTCCATATCCTTTATTTCTCTTTGCTGTCATGTCATTTTTCCCCTGGCAGATCACCCCCTAGTTCTTTTTCTTATTGACATTTTTCTTCATTTTCTTGCAGCAAAACTCAGAGAGTTGTTACAGTCCTACACCAGTGAGCAGTTTAAGGTACTTTCCTAATTTCTCTTCCTCCCTATAGTACTTGTCACTTCACCGGTTTTTCCTAACATAAGGTCTAATGATCTGTATGGGATGGGGGATTCCTGAGTCATTCGGCTAGTGTCTGCAGTATGTTTGCACTCTGAGTGTGTTATATTATACTCTCTACCATAATAATCTTGGCTCCCGCAGTTATTGACAACTGGAAAATGAGCGTATCCAGTTTGTGCACGGCATATTTTGGAGCTCCTGTCCTACACATGTATTGCTAAACCAATCTGTTATGTGGGTTATAGGTTATGCCTCACTACACACCCAGAAATGCAGTGTGGAGAAGGATGTGCTCTCACCTAACAGCCACCATTTGTATAAAAGACACTAGGCGATTACTACCATATTCATGAGCTCTCCAGTGATGGGTCTGGAGTACAGACTTCATCTATGAATTTTCATGAGGCAGAGCAGTCTGATGATGGATCCTCTTTGATGGTCCCAGACTTTTGACTTGAAGGGATTAATATTTTTGGGCGATTCGCTCCATATTTATAGCTAGGTTGGGGCATGCTTTGGGTTTACAAGCTGTAGGGATGTAGCACAATACTCTGAGGTGTATTTCAGCAGCTATTCCTGATTTCCTGATTAACAAATGTTTTATTGCCTCATTTAGCGTCTTTCTAGTCACGGCTTCCTCTGCGTAAACTACAAATGCACTTTCAGCAGATTTTTATTTAAGGAAGCCAAATAATAATCTTTTACATCAGAGGTGAGGACTTTCTCTAGACTCTCAAAATACGTCCTTTAAGTTATTGACCCTTTCACACCTTATGAAGCTTCCTAATCTTCCAGCCAGACTCCACTGTGAGTTCCGGTCCCCATTACCACCTGTAAACCTTAATTCTATCTACTGGTGGCAGCTCGGCACATTGTGACTCAGTGTGGGGGAGTGTTTATCTGTCTATGCAATTTATTATTCGTATTACTATATGGGGGGATGGTGTGGCAAAATATATACAGTTCAACAGTTGACTCATCCATGGCTTGGTGCCTGAGAAACCCACAATATCGTAGTATAATACAAGCAACGGCACAAAAATAAATATTATGCCATCGTTATTTTCACAGAATTTTGAAGAACAGAATGATTCTGTAAATAATAAGCCATGGACGGTCTCCTCTCATCTGGAGGGGATTATAGCAGAAATCAAACAGCTTTTGCAACAAAACAGGTAATGCAGGACATACAGGCTTATTTGGGTGGCTGGGATTTTGTACAATTTGCCTGCAGATTCCATTGGTATAACGTAAAACAGACTATAATAGATTTCTGAATATCCAGAAAAAGATTAATACTCTAGTTTGCACCTTTTGGTTCCTTTCTATAAAAAAGTTTTTTGTTTTTTTTTGGTTTGTAAAAACACAGATCCAATTGCACTACAAGTTTTGGGATTGATTAATCCCTGTCCTCACGTCACATGGTCTTGTGATTGATATGATTTCATTATTGCAGGGATTGTTTGTTGCTATAGATATATTTTTATTTTTTTTCTCCCCCAGCAAATCTACTGTTGTGGGTGTTTTCCTTGAAGATGGTTTCCTCATACCAACTAGAAAACAGCTGTTGGCCCTGAATGTAGACCCAGGTAGTCTAAGATTTATTTGAATGTTTCTCTACCTTGCTTAGTGTTGCTGTTGCTCACAAACCCAGAGCCAAAAAATAATAGGACACTTTTTTTTTTTTAATTGATGCGTGTAGTAAAAATATATATGCCAAAATTACACACTTGCATTAAACGGACATGTTAAGTCCCCTTCCCTTCTTAAATGGGGTTATTGGATGCCAACATGGGGGGAAAAAAAAGGAGAAGCTTAATGCAGAGGGTTCATTCTTTTACCCTTACTGAGCACACTGCCAGTACTACTAATAACTGCTCCACCAAAATCCCATCATTGCACCACTGATATTATGTACGGCCTTTTTACATTCTGGTTGGTGGCAGTAATCAGAAAAACAAAACTGACAAGTCCAGTACAGAAAGTACATGTACCTTGTTAAAAGTTTTTTTTTTCCCCTTAACTTTCCCTTAATCATAAATGTCTTTTAAATGTATCTCTGTTTTGGTATTGCACAAACCACAGCCCAGATGTGTTTTGAAGGATGAGTTTCTCTTCTTTAAATTGACTCCAAAAACACAGTTGTAGGATTAAAGAGCCCAATATAAAGGAGGGGGTTCTGGAGTGTCCCTTACCCCTCCAGCCTCAGGCAAAATACAACTCTTCAGGTAAGTAGTGGCTCAATAAACGGGCGAGTAGTAACATAAAGAAAGGAATGCTGAGGTTCTTTAGAGGTAAAAATGCTGCTAGTAGGTTCACTTCTCCTTACCTGTGAAGCTCTGTTACTCTGTATAAACCTGCAGAACAAGGAAACTGACATTAAAAATTTAGAAAATGTGCCCCCCCTCCTTGTTTCATTTATTTTTGCTATTGTTCTCCAACCATTGATAAAATGTGCAGAGTTAAAGGGTAACCTTCATTCTGGGCAAAAAAAAATTTATTTGGGTTCTTCGGGTCCCCTCCCTATGTTGGCCAAGCGTGAAGACCGAAGGGAAGAAGAGTGAACACCGATACAAGTAATAGGGTGCATGTACACAAAGTACTCTTTTTAACATGCACAAGTACAACCAATTATACGTGTAATGCTCAGTGCAGCTGCACTACCAGACAGGGCTGTGACTCTCCTTTACTGGGCCGTCATGTCATGGCTACTTGCTTGCAGGGGGCTGTCCATCACTTGGGGTTCTTCCCCCACCTATTTACATTTGATCACTGCTTGTTGTTGGTATAGGTGGTGGTCATTAGTAGTGTACTCTTCTTACATCACTGTGTTTTAGGCTTTTTAGATCATGGAAGGGGTTGCCAGCATTCAACCAAAGCATCTGTAAATTGTGTGGAGGGAGTTGATTTTATTTAGTACATAATCGTTGAGGAGTTCCACTTTTATGTCCTGCACATTCTTCTTCTGACTAATGATTGTGCTTTTGGTTAATTGTCCTTTCAATTTAGATGAAGGAGACCTTTGCCTCTCCCGCACCCTCACACACGTGTGGCAGCCGCTGCTGAAAGTTTTAAACTCTCCGGCATTCACTCAGGAGTTGCTGGAGAACATGTTTGCCGGGTTGGGAAAGTACAAGGAGAGGAAGGCACAAATGCGGCAGTACTACCTCAGCTCCTGGATTGCTGAAATTTTAACAGCCAATTGCAGAGCCGGTAAATAACTTTTTTTAATTTTTGTTTACTCTCCTTGTCAAACGTAGGGTGGTAGTTTATCCATAATTGTGGGAGCAATTGAGTATGACTAGAGTACAACTTCCTTTTTACCAGGTTTGTCTTCAGAATACAGATATTGATCCACATTTATCAAAACTGGTGCCAAGTGCACCAGGAGCAGTTTTCTGTTGGAGTGTGCAGGGGGCGCCTGATTCATGAAAAGTGTTGCAAGTTCTTTATGAATCTGGCGCCCCTTACACTGCTCTAGCAGAGTGCAACACACAGCGTGCAACACACAGTAATATGGCGCCCCCTTCAGTGCAGAATTTTGTGTCACTGGATATAGTGCAGCCGCGCCACAAATCTGTTGAGGACACTTTTATAGATACGTGTGCAGAGCAGTTTGCACTGAAAAGAACATGAAAAGTCTGACTGGTGCAGGGGCCTTAATTAATGTGGATCTTTATCTAGTAACACTTCGCAGTCAAGCTCATATTCACAGCTAACGTTGTTTAAGTGTTTAAAAAAAGTTGAAAATGTTGCTGTAATTCTGGTCTTTTATTCAGTCAAAAAGGGCACGGTTGGTTTTCGGAATCAGTTGTCTATGAAAAACAGATGGAAGTTATTTCCTCACAGCGTCCCTTTACAATGGAAAAAACTGATGCAGAAGTGCCTTGAATTTCCATGCCGGACAACCCCACAACTTTTACAGCTGTAAGTACTGCTTGCACTGAAGAGCAGCATGATGTCCAGCCATAGAATGACTGCAGACTTTAATCGGGTTTCTCTGCCAGTGAGTACCTGCTATATCTCGTAGACCTAAAAGCGTCAGCATAGAGACATTATACACCAATGGGGTGAAGTCAAATTTCCAAACCTACTTTATTCAGTGAGCAGCCTCCTTGGACCATGGGACAATACAAGAAATCTGGAAAAGTCCACTAGAAAATGGAAGTAACAAACCAGAGCAGATTATATGTTGTTATCCCAGCCTCCAGGGGGGGGGTTGTCCTTATTCAACCCCTACAGATGGTCACTGTGCATATAGTCAGTAGCACAAGCAAATTGAGCCATATTACTCTGGTAATATAAAGTTTCTAAAATTTCTCAGGCTTTCTCACTGAATCGTCGGTCTTGAAAAAAACCCTTTAGTAACAGACACAATTTTATTTGGGCATAGTTTTCTTTTTCACCTTATCCTTTTGTTTATTTTTAGGATTTTTCCAAATGTGAAATCAGTATTGCCAGTCACCACCCAGGAGAAGCTGCTGTGTCTCTGCTCCATCTACATCCAGGACGAAGGCTCTGATGGCTCGGTAGACTATAGTGATCAGCCTATCTACACTGTGGAGAGCTTACAGTGGAAAATAAAGCAGGACTCTAAGGCAAAGCCCCTTAAGCAATGGGAAAGAACACAACCTGAGGAAGAGGAACAGATGAGTGAACACCCAGAGGATGAGGAGATGATGATCACGGAACCTTATGAAGAGGAATACATTGAGATGTTAAACAGGAAAGCCGCCAGTGAGAGAAGACCAGCGCTAGAGGGCTCTGTCTGGGGAGTCAGCTCAGGTAGCTGCATGAATTATTTTATGTATGGCTGCTGTACGAGCCTTTTAAAAGGGTTTTGCTGGTAATTTGGATAAGCCTGTGAGACCTAGAGAAGGGTTTTCCATGATCATTGTTGCTAACTTAGAAGTGCCTGGGGTTCATGGGACCTTCTTCAGCCAATCATTGCCCTCTTCAGACTTCCTCTTCACGTGTAACGTCCTGTTTTGAGTTGTAAGTGTGTGACTATATTTCTATAACAGTATAAATCTATGATGATGGGAGGCAGGATATTCGGAGAAGTTCTGTAAACATTTGGTAAGGACACATTGCTCTTGCTTTATTGTAGAATTTGTAAAGTGGGGCGAGCATCCATTAGGAGTAATCCCAGGGCAGACAGCAGACCCCGGCTGCCTCCTGATTGACACTTACTCTATGATGTCTGTGCTGGAACAGCAGGACTCTGAGTCCAGAAGTATCCCTATGAGGTGAGCTGCACATATATTTTGTGTGTGTGTTTGTTTCTGTACCATGTTGGAGGTTCCTGTCTCGTTCTATTTCTTTTTTAAATGAAGCTATTTTTCTGTATGTGCACTGCAATATGCTGGCACCATATAACTGACTGTGGAAATGTAGCCTAATGGCAATCCTGTTAAATGTGAAAGGAAAGGCAGTTATGGGGAGGATTTGCCTCATCCATCCTATTGTTGAAATGGCTGGGAAATTAGGGCCACACAGTGGAGGCACCATCAGGATTATTTTGCCATTTCTGGTCCATGGGTGCACTTTAAATCTCCCCCCCCCCCCCCTTTTTCGAAACCATCTTTAATAGGTTACATTCACACAAACGTATGCACACCGGGCCGTAGCTGGATGGGCAGCCATACATACGCCACCCCCCACCCCGACTGTCATGTGCATTGGGCCTTTGGTGTTTTTCAATTTTACGTACATGGCAATACAGATCAAACATGCACACCTACAATTGTTTGTATATAAGGTGTACATAACTTCCCAACTGTGCAGGAGTGATGACATGGCAACTTGATTTACTTAAACTTTTTTTTCTTATTTTGTATGTCTGCAGCTCCCCCACGGACACCACAGCATCTGATAATGTGAACTGGAACCAGAGCGAATTGAATCACATCAAAGCTGGACTGCGGCTTTTCTGAAGACCTCCTTCACTGACTCCCCCACAGCCTTCATGGTGCCTGTGGAATATTCACATTGGACTTGGCCAGAAAGTTCTGTTACAGCAGGACAAAACTTTTTCTTTTTTTTTTCCTCCTCCCTTTTTGATGTTTTATTTGTATTGCTCATTTTCCACTCCCTTAAATTTCTCCTCCTTTTGTCACAAATATATTGTAGGATTAAAAAGATGAGGTGGTGCCTTTTTTTTTTTTTTTTTGCTGCTAAATTTACAGATCAAAGACTGGGGAATTTGGCGTGTCCATTCATTTGTCATTGTTCGGGCAAGAGTTTCCAGTCAGCACACACTCCTATATTTTACAGGGGAAGATGTGAAAAAGAATACCTGCAGGTTTCATGTGCTACAGTAACCCAGAACAAACACTAATGCCTCCAGGACACTTTTTTTTTTTTTTTTGGGGCAGACTGCTTGCCACATTCATTTCTGTGCATGAGCCAAATACCTAGGCTGCCAAATTAGAGAGAGTCCTACTCTTGTCTCTCTTTGCAGCCAAGGTCAGCATCTATGTATTGCCATACTGGGTGTAAAAAAAAAAAAAAAAAATTATTATCCCATGATTGCAATTGTGAACATGAACCCTAAAACTGATGAAGGAAAAGTCCTTTACGTAACAGTCTTGTTCCAAATATGGAAACTTAAAACCCAAGATTGACAATTTAGTTCTACACACATTTACACATTCCTTTAAAGTGGTTTGCCCATGATAGAAAGTTCTTAAACTTTAATCCCTTAGTGATGTTTACACAATAAAGAATATTTTTACCCCCTTTCTTTACCATTTTACTCAGTTTTATTGCTGTTTTAGCTCCCATAAGCGATGGTTAGTGTAAGATTTCAGAGTGTGGGTGGGGACTCTAAGCAGACACTTCATGATTCCTCTGTGCTATGAGATGCTGTGTGCTGACAATGTGCTTAAATTAAGGTCTAGGTTTATCCACACCAACCTATAATACAGCTCTGCTATATGCCTCCTTCCCCTGGTTTGGGATTTTTCTTTTCAATGGTTTTTTTCACACTAAGATTTTTCAGTGATCACTTTAGAACCTGTTCTTTTTGCATCCACTGACAACATTGGATAAGTGTGAAAAGAATAGTTCCATTAGGCAAAAATCACTGAAACCAAGAAGGGAAAAAGCAATCTGAATGTGTCAAGTCAAAATTTTTTTTTTTTCCATATCACTGTTGTGAAACCACCCTAAGGCCTCATTCACACGGCCGTGATATGCGAACAGATCATGACCCCCATACATTCAATGGCTCCTGGCCACAGCACTGAGCACACGGTGCATCATCACACTGTATCAGGCAGCCACTCTTTTGCCTATGCAGGGAGGAGGGGGTGAGAAGTGCTCATCCCTCCCGGCCCGGATGAGCACATGGCCCTGTGCACACTGCTTGCTGGCAGGAAGTGTCTATGGGAAGAGAGCACTGCAGAGTACAGGCAGGAAAATTCATGGCTATTCATGGGAAGAACCTGCTTTCCCAGATTATAATCAAAAGATTTAAGCCCGTTCCACACTTACGATGAACTCGCATCACACTCGCAACACGCGGGGCTTGGGTCTCCCGGCCCGAACGCTGCAAACCGGAACTGAACTGACAGTAATACTGAGTTCAGTTCTGGTTCGCAGTGTTCGGGCCGGGGTGTTGCGAGTTCATTGCATAACACTCGCAAGTGTGGACGGGCCTTACTTTCAAACCAAAATTGTATATACCAGGATTGATAGACCGGTTGGAATTATACCTATGGAATTCTGTACTTATGGTTAATAATTGTGACTTAGGAAAACAGAACACATTCTCTGAGTATATTTAAGAATTGTCTTTGGGGGGGGGTGCGGTTGCGGGGAAATACTCCACTTAATAGCAAAAAACCAGAACCAAGTGCACGCAGCTACCAGGAACTGTGCACTGAAGATGCATTGGTAGGTGGAATGCAAGAGGCTACTGGGGAATGGAGTAGCCGCTCCATGTAGCCTTAACTCCGGCTACTCCACACCCCAGTAGCCTTTTTAGGAAATTTGACTATTGGGGGAATTAAAAGTTCTGGGCCATGAATGAATTAGCCCTAAAAAAAAGTTTATACTACAATAAATTAGAGCAGTGATTTTCAACCAGTGTTCCACAAACTATGGTACCCCCCCCAAAGGTCGCATTAACGCCTCACCAAGCGTCAGACGCATGATGAGGCGCTATTAATCTTCAGAATAATTGCCATGCGTAAAAGTACGCTTGGCCATTACACCCTGTAAAGTGATGCATAAGCATACCAGTGCGCTGCGATTGTGGAGGAAAGTATCACTGTGATCGCAGCGCGCGGGCACTGCTCAGCACATGATGCAGTGTCCACAAGACCCATAACAAAGCTCCTTTCACGCTGTTAGTATAAAGCAGCATGTAAGGGGCTTTGTCATTGGCTGAGTGCACTGGAGTCTGCACGTGTTTCATTAGTTTGTGCGGCTGCCAGACTTCAGCCACACGCTCCTCTGCTCCACAGTACTGCAGAACCAGGTTAAAAAAAAAAAAAAAAAAAAAAACATTTGCCAGCTCCCACCCTGCTACTATCACCTGGCCCTGTACTGTCCTCCAGTCCAAGCAAACCCTGCTGCACACTGCTGTATTGCGCTAGCTGCCCTCGTTCCTGCCGCTGTCATGTCCCTACAGCCACGGGAGGTGATATACTGGAGGTCAGGGTAAAGGACAAGTGTGCAGAGCTGTGTCCATCGTCCTGCTTCTACCCCTCCCTCACACACTGAGCCCAGCATCAGCAATCATCATGGCAGAGGAGCAACAACAAGTTGTGCAGAAGCTCCCTCAGCTGCCCTCCTCGTCACCAGGGACACTGCCAGCTCCGATGACAGGACTGCAGGGCACAGAGGCCAATGCATTGCAATAGAAAATCAAGAACTCCACCTGGTAAGCTGCAGAGCCCTGTGTCCTGTCATTTATCTAGCATGTTATCTCTGCCATCCTCCCTTACAAGTGACTGACATGTACAAATGTAAAATGAGAAATACTATAGGTCATGAGGCTGGAGTACTACAAGTACCAGCTCATATGCTGAGTATATGAGCTGGCACTTGTACTCCTTATTTTGGTTGGTGGTGTGCCCCAGGATTTTCGAAGTATAAAAAGTGTGCCGTGCCTCAAAAATGGTTGAAAATCACTGCATTAGAGGACCTGCCACCTTGATAGGTAGATCCGTGGTAGTAGGTTTCCTTTAACAAGTCTCTTGTTTTAACTTTAGTGCGGACATGTTGCCGGTTATATGGAACCAGCGGGGAAAAAAAAAATATTTCCCACATAAAAGATATATGAACAAGTGGACATTTTTTTGGAGGAGGCATCTATATTTTCAGTCTTGTTGTCATACGTTTAAACAAAATATACACACACCATAACTTTTTTCTTATTTTTATTAACGTTCATGTTTGTCATTACGACTTACATTATATTTGGGTTCACAAAACCAAACCCAAAGAGGTTTTAAAATTAAAAAAAAAATGTAACTTACAATTACACTGTAACATTTCATCCTAAGGAAAACATATAAGAGTTATGACCAGTGAATAAAAATGTCATATCTGTGCTGAACAACACACCAGTGACAGTATGATGTACAGTATGTGAGGAGCCGGACTGTCCAGGACAATGTGATCTAGCAGATATGACTTGTCCTATGGTGCACATACTGCACCATTTCTGGAGCCCACTAACCACCACATCCACTATATGTCAAATACAATGTGAGAGCATGCAGAAAAGTCACTGGACATGTCCTGCTCCTGTAAACCAGCTGCTCCCCAATGTTACTAGGATATCAGTGACAGATGGAGATGTCAGAGCCAAACCAATTTGTCAGTTTTCCTGCCCCCCCCCCCCCCTTCTCTTACGAGAGCTAATCTTGTGTTAGCTGTACATATGATGTAGTGTAACATGCTGATAATGTCTAATACATATTAGGTTATATGAAATGTATCTAAAGTTCACATTCATTGTAATAAAGGCATAGTCTGTAGAATCAAAATAGATTTTTGGTATTGCTGCTGTTATGAGCCACATTACTTCCACCCTTCTATATACTTCTGGCTTCATGAAGCTTAGGCTGCTTTTACACACAGGGAATCATGTATATCAAAAAATCCACAGGCTCCATCATATAATTTTAATCCGGACACAGGAACTCCCCCCCCCCCCCCCCATGTTTTGGCTCTAAATAACTGTGTTAAATAAATGTTTTAACGATTTTACACAATTGGGTTGCAAAATAGGGATTTTTTTTAAATTTAAATCCCTGTTCACTAAAATGTGCTTAATCATATAACATGTACAAAAAGCTGAAACAACTGGAAACATATTTCATTTCATCATTTTTCCCCCTGTCATTGTTTCTCTATATTATTTATTCGTTTAATATTTTATGTTCCCCAGTAGTTCATATAAAACTTCTGGTAATCAAAAAACATTAATTTATTTTTGTAAATATTGTTGAATTTTTTTTTCTGTTTTGCTTGGCTGAACTGGTGAGCAAGAAGCAAATCACATGAACTGTCATTTCCTCTTGTCACTACATTAACCCTTCCTGCCCGTTTTAACCAACTACATGGGTGCATGGGAACCAACTACATGGGTGCATGGTGCAGTGTAATATAGGAGCCTATGTCCATCGTGGACGTAGCACAGTGCAGTGTGAATGTAGTCTTGTAAATGTGTTCAAAGAGTCCATCTTGGATATAAGCTTCAATGTTTTTCTCTCTCAAAGTGATGTATGTGGTAGGTTTGTAGGAGCTTCTCCTTTTTCATATCAGACACAATATTTCTTGAATATTTTGATTTGTTAATAATAGGACTATATATTGATACATATAAACAGGTAGAATTCATTACATATTTTCTGGGTTTTAGGTATATGTTGGCAAAAATGTCATATTGGTTATTTATTGCATACTACATACATGAATACTTTTCATACATCCATTACAAAAACAACCTGTTTACACTGGAGGCAACATGAAGGATGCGGATTGAGAAATCTCTCTGTATCTTTTAGAGAAAAAGCTACAGCAATATATAAGTAATGGATATAGCCACGATATTATATCAAGGTGTATGTACATATACATAGTATGCAAGGCTATCACATAGGTGTTCTCCTTGACCTTTCCCAGATATCCTGATAGAAGTGCTGCTCACAATGCTCTGGGTTGTGGCAAGTATTAAATACACACATACAACTTCATTACAAGCATGGTGCCATTTCTTCACAAAAGTGTTACAATCTTTAGTGGTAAAGGGAAAGGAAAATATCTTTTTTTTATAATTTAGGCCGATATTGTTTTTTGTGACAATTATTCACATTATATTATTCATAACACGAATCAAAACAGAATTGTAATAGAAAATTCTAGATACACAGAGGAAACAACTGGCTACATATTACTTTGGCTACTGATCACAGGAAAGGCCAGCAGATCTGAGCAGTACTGTACAGGACCACAGCAGATACATTGTTAGACATCTACCGTATATACTCGAGTATAAGCCGACCCAAGTATAAGCCGAGGCCCCTAATTTTACCACAAAAACCTGGCAAAACCTATATATTTTTTACTCGAGTATAAGCCGAGTTTGGGTTTTCAGCACATTTTTTGTGCTGAAAAACTAGGCTTATACTCGAGTATATATGGTAAGTGTCCGACTACCAGGCACATCCAAAAGGAAACTAAATGATCAAAGCAATCATACAAAATTAAATATACAAAAACACCCAATAATCATATGTACAAACATTGTAACAATACACACTGTAATATATCTAACACTGGAGATTTACAGGTGAACATGCTCAAAAAAACAGCATATTTAGCTACATTAAAAGCTAATTTTAAAAAAACATACAGAAATGGGCATTTCATGTGAGAAAGGCGATAGTTCAAAACCCATATAAAATCACACTTTTCCATAGGAACAAATATTTGGCTGCACTAAAAGCCCCAATAGGAGTTTAGTTACTGGATGAGTAAGAAGACTTAGTAGTAGTGTATGGGCATGGCTCCACATATATCTAGTCTATGCTACAAAGTAAGACCAAAAATAATTTTTCTAGCCCCAAATAGTGGAAATACAGTAAATTAAATGATAAAACTAAGGCGGCAGACTAAACCAGGAAATGACGCTCCACCCCTACAAAAAGTAATTTATGTAATGTACCAGGTATCTTACATGACAATGAGGATTGCGTATTCAGTATTGTGGTGGAGGTGGGCAATTCAAGTCCTGACTAATAAAACTCACACAGCCGCCAGTCAAGTATATATGTAACCACATCCATCCCCTAAACTCAACCATCATACACTCACATATGAAAAATAAGAAGCTGGTGCAATGCATATTCAGTACTGCCGGATACCGGGCCTTATCATGAGGCGATGCGTTAAGAGTCTACCTGGTTATAAATGAAGTAGTCACATAAACTTATTACTAGACAGATTAGGGTTACTTGTTACATTCACTGTGTGGCTCGTCTTGGCTGGTTTCCGCCCTAAAATCAAGCCTCAATACAGCAGCACTTTTTATGGGTTCCACAGGTTTTTGGTAGTGCTAATTTCCACCCCACCAGATGTCATGTGTTAGGATAGTGTGGGTCTTACAAATTCGAGCCCCACTAATCAAAAGAAAGGAATGCAATGAGGGATCCACCACAGGATACTGATTAATGGGAAGGCAACTTACATGACAGAATATGTAATGGTAGTCCCAATGCCTTAGCTGAACAAGGCTTAGAGCAATGTATTGGCTCTATTCTGCGGACCCATTACTGCTATGGCAGAAACCTATAGACAACCAGTAAGTGAATTAAAATTTTTTAAACCTTTATCTAATCTCATTCTATTCATATCCACTTTACCAATTTCACTGCCCATAAAATGACTAGAAATAGTGTGAAATGCAAAGACAACTACACGCACCAAATTGTGACAGAAAATTTCCCGCCTTTTTTCTTATAACTACTGACTGGGCCAGTGCAGACCTAGCAGGATGCCAGTAACTTACTGTACTTAACAAAAAAATACTTCATCTCATGCAATAAACACATGAAAAATAGAAAAATTACAAGCGTTGTACATTTCACAATACAAACATTAGCAAATAGTGCCACAGAAGCATTGTAGTAGGACCTATTAATGCTTTTTATGCAGTGCACATTATACAAAATACTACAAAACACCAAGTGCCCGTACGAAGATTCCTACTTAGGAACATAAAATCAATTTAAAGTTAACTTGCCATCTATACGCAGCGGGGGCAGCCCTTTTGTGACATTATGTCTACCCCTTTTATGCATCAGTACTAGACTGCGTAACCAAGAACCTTGTCAAGGCCTACAAAATGGCTGCCTCCACTGTGTGCAGGTGAGGAGGACACTTTATGAATATAAGACAAGCGATGTCTGCACAGGGTACCTGTGCATTATCTGTACAGAGAGGTTTATAGATTTACTTATAATAAAGTTAATTGAAATAGGTTTCTTTATAAACTACATTTCCCAGTCATGAAGGAGTTATTTAACCTCCTCACTGCTGCCCACTTCTCGTCCTCCTTGTACCTCACATCAAGGGCTGCAGGCACAATGGCAGCGAAGTGGCTTCCACACCATGGACTACAACAAAGTGACACATAGTGTCACAGACATAGCAGTGAAAATGCATTGCTGTAACTATTCTACACTTTTTGATATATATTTTTTTTCATTTGAAGGTCATATATGTACATTTATATATTTACACAAATTTTCCTCATTTTTTTTTTAATACAATCAAGAAAAAAAGATACAATTTGTATCAACAAACAAAAGGTCCATTCTGGTCAAGTGAGGCGGGTTTTTCGGCTGCCCTTTACCCAATCTGGCATCAGACTGGTCATTGGTTTGGGATGATGTACTTTGATATGGGAGTGCAGTAATGAGGTGTCTTAATGATATTTATGCACCCATTATGTACCTATTGGGTAAAGATCAATAAAGAATTTTTTAGTCACATCATTGTTTTCCATGCACGTTTTTCCCCTACATAAAAATCTGTTGGAAAATGTTTAAAAAATGTATTATTCCCAAAGCATAGCTTAAAAAAATAAAATGTACCGAAAAAGCATAAAAGCTGAAACCCAAATAAAAATCCATGGTTAATAATGCGTTTTTTAATTACCGGTTTCTCAACTGAGGCAAAAAATGTAGCCTTTTTTAATTAAAAAAAAAAAACACACACTACATGTAAAATTTTGCTTTAAGAGTTTAAAGCTACCTGTAGTTAAACGTGCCGACCTTTGGCCGATTTGCACTGTTGTGTGCATCTAGTCTATAAATTATGCACCCTCAAACCATATTGAGGGAAAGGTGATGCCCATTACACCTTTGGGATTCTTCATTGTAGCCATGGGCATAGAGCAAATTTTGGAAGATAATATCCTGCAGTTTGTATCAGAAATGTCAAATATTAGTACATGAGGTTTTAATACAAGATATGCGTTGCAGAAAAGAAATCCTGCAGCATACCCAATGCCTCACTTATTTTGTTAAGATGTCCACCAATGCTGTGTAACATTTCACTATTGATGTCAGGCCATCTTAGCAGAGAGAATTTCTTAATTCTGGTTTGCCCATGGCCTCCCAGATACAAAAGCCAAACTTTGTAGATATTTTATTCTACAAAACATAATTTATTGGTATTCTATGAAGTATATACATTGTTTTAGAAGTTCTTACCACCAAACTTCATGTATGAGTAACTACTTTGTAATGTTAGAGCAGCCGAAGACCCATTCCTCAAAAATCCAGAGAAAACCCTGACGGCAGCCTGACGTTCCGTTTGTTTCACAGTAAGAAACATGTAGGCAGTTATCACCTTCTCATGAAGAAACAAAAGGGCTCGAAGCTTGGCCCTTCTACACTTTCATGAAAAAAACTGAAGCCGATTAAAATTCACAGCAGCAGGACTCTGGCTGTGAGCGGCCTCAACATCTTTATAATATTATACAATGGGTTCCTTATAAAATTAAATAAGATAGTGCTTAGGGTCAGCAACCTGAGTGCAGCAAAAGACCACCAAGAAAACGCCTGGCCAGGTTATGCCAACTGCAGTGTGTTCTCATCTAACACAAAAACTAAATCTAAGCCTATACAAGAGAGAGAGTGAAGCCGAATTCTTCCTAGTAATCCAGTACCAGCTGGAAAGAAGGGGGAGTAAGAGTTACACCTTTTATAAGACTGAGGGCTGTCACTGAATGGCAGTGCCATCTCTCTCTACGGTGACTCATACCGAACATCACTGACATTTACCAATCTATTTCAGAAACTATCACAAAAAATTAAATTAGATTATATTATGACAGAAAAAACGTGAACATTGTACATCCTCAGCATCAGCTGCACACCTCCTGCCACTGCTATCTAATGACTATGAGAAAAGTAAACCCCTAGATACGTGTCAATATAATAACTTGCAAAGAATGCAACAAAACAGACTAAAATAACCACCCGAATGCCTATTCTCCACAGTGGTGGATACTCTCATGATGTAGACAAGAAAAAGGTATGCTTCCAGTATGTAAGGCTTTTACACCTTAAAGGGAATACGTTTGCAGTTTTGACCATACAAACCTGTAGCCAGCGTTAGGCTACACGCACACTATGGGGGAGATTTAGCACAAGTGTCTGAGGTAAAACTGTTCTAATTGCCCATGAAAACCAATCAGAGTAGACAGTTCTTCTCTCAGACACTTCTGATTTTATACAGCAGTCTCACGTGTTTATCAATGTAGACATGCACACCACAGTTTCGCTTGCATGTCCGTATCTGTGAGCCACATCTGCAACATAGTTGTTGAAGCAGGTCCTATTCCTGTCTGTATTTGCACCGTGTGCCTACCCACCCGAAACAGTTGCTAGGAGACACAAAATCAAGTGACTGGAACAAGCCAATGACATCAACTGCCAGCCTTCTGTATTCTTTATGGACCATTAATACATTGGAAATATTTGTGACACACGGTCGGTATTAGTTTAAAAACGGGGAAGAAAACAGGACACAAACCCATTGTTTTCTGGCCATGTTACCTATGTGCTTTGGGCATGTAACTTTAGGGGTTGGCCCTGGAGAGCTATGTAACCATAGCTTTTAATTGCGGTGTTAGTAGCAGCAGGACTGTGAAAAATGCATTTATGTTCCAAGATTGTATCTGGATTCAGAACACTCTGGTGGGCAGAGTGTTCCAAATCCAGATACAATCTTGGAACATAAATGTATTTTCACAGTCCTGCTGTTACTAACAACACACAAAAAGATTACGCTATTTAGTCTGCCTAGCTTTATATGGTCAAAACGGATGGAAGGTCCCTTTAAAACTTGTTTGTCACATTTTGATATATATTTAGAATTTATTTTACTAAATATAATAACTATTAGTGGTTGCATTTAGAGGCAAATGGCTATAACTGAGGTACGACAGACTGATTTGTTATCGCACAAACTTAAGGGACAAAACAAATCATACAAATACCTACTGTACATACAGGATCTGTGAAGATGTAGTGTGATCTCCATAAAAAATAAAATAAAACCCAAGTGGCCAGGAATACAGTGTCTTTGTGCAGTCAAAAAAGACATTCTACTTTTGTCTGCAAATCACTAGGTCGAGATAAAACTATACACAGATAGATTGAGACATCTATCTCTACACACATTTATATTGAATTTAACTGCAAGTACACGAGTAGGCATGCAATATAATTGCTGACAACGTGAATAGGTGCTTCTATGAACAGCTGAAGATACAACATAATGCAAGCAACTCATGTGCTTCGATGATCTGCTGGGAACTCCAGCATCAGAGAGCTTAACCGACCCTCCCATCCTCTTTATTAAGAATAGGAACGAGTGACCGTACCCCCTTAGGAACTGAGATTTAACCTGTCATGCAGGTTTAGCAGGGATAAATATACCTATACAATAAAATATGCACTCCTTCGGGAATGCTGTAAAGATCACAAAGTGTAGCTTTAAAAAAAATAAATACAGTAAAAGTCTGTCGAGTTCATATATAGATTACTTGGTGGCAGAAAACTACTCGCTAGGGTCATCCAAGTAAGCAAAAATGTGTAGAACACTGCCAGGTTTTATTCAGGCAACTTGATCAATAGATACTATTGTCCAGACAATATAGGTGGGCATTAACAGTGTTGATGACCTGATCGCAACTTGGAAACAATGACGGCTGCCAGTTGCTGGGCATCTGTCATGTGTGGGTTTTTCTCCATGACTGAAAGCACCACCCCTTGTGGAAAGATGTTGCACAAGTTCTTGTATGTTTGATACTGATGCTCAGGAATGATGTGCTGTTCTCTGTGTTCACTTCCCATAACCGGCCAGTGCGGTGATCTCCAGAGCTGTTCCATCTTCTCTGGCATACTCCTTACCATCACAGGTTCATAGCAGGGCTGCATCAGACTATTGCTCAGAGGGTATGAGTGGTAGCCATAAGAGTCTGTGGGGCATGGTAAAGGATCCCAACTGGCATGCTGTTCACGGCACAATGGTGGCCGTCTTTGCCGCATAGGGTTACTTTCATAAAGACGAGAATCAGAGATGCTATCCATTCGGGTCATCACTAAAGCTCTACCTGGTTGCGCATTGGCAGCAGCGTGCATACTCTCCGGAACTGGGTAATCCCCTGGACAACTGGACCTGGCCCCGATCAAAGGATGCTGTATGTGTAGAGCCAAATGCGAAGATGATGACTGTTTACGAGGTGTCTGCATGGGTTCTTCTTGTCCATAACTTTGCACTCGGGTAAGTGCTTCATGATAACCATGTACAAATGGTTGCAGCCTGGTCTGTGGAGGCCTTTGAGGCTTCATAGTATCTTCATGGCCCTGTTCAGCAATACCCAAATAGAGGTCACTGTAAGAAGAGTATGAATCGCTACTAGTGTGGCTCATGCAGCTGTCAGGGCATGGGCTGGAGTTCCTAGAAAAACCTGCTCGGTCTTGCTCAGAGGTGTAGTAGTCTGAGCTGTGCATACTACTTATGCTTAAGTTAGAAAAGTCACTAAGCATGGAGTAATAACCATGGTCTCCGAGAGACTCATATTTTGGATAATCCTCAGTGTAACTTACAGAATTGCCATGACTGTTGGTAACCAAAATTGGTGGGTAGTGTACACTTGTCATGTGCTCTAGTGAGGATTTCTGGTGGGAGAACTGGGATGATCCGGGTACCGGACTACTTGCTGAGCGAGTGTTCAAAGCACTTACAGCATGACTCTTGGGAGGTGGTAGGGTTGGTACACTCAATGCAGACACAAGCGACGGTACAGAGTTGGCCTCTGATTTGCGGGTTGCTGATAATCTCTGCTCCGGTTCTACCGCTGCAGAACGAATGCTTGGGTCGGACTGTCTTTTGGGGGCTATGCGCTTAGGTTCAATGGACCCGTCTGCCTTGGAACTAGATGGTCCAGTTCCGCATTTAACCAAAGCGCCTTCACTCATTGTCTTTACCGCTGACAGCTTAGCACTTATACGGAGCTCATCTGCCACTGACCTAAGAGGTTGGTTTGCTCGCTCAGGATGGTAGTACTTGCATTTGTGACCATAGGTGCACTTTTTTCCTGAAAGGTAAAAGGAACAGATTTGCAACTCTGTACAGCATAAGGGTCTTATTTACATTGTTAAGTTTTTTCTCAGGTAATATTCAACATATTACTGTTCTGATTATTTTTACAATAGTCAGACAGCTTTCATAAATAAAACCTATCTAGGTTTTCTAGGCGAACAGAAATATTTGGTCATAGTGAGTGGTTCTACTTCAGAGAAGTCATTTTTTATTGCGGATTAGCACACATAGGACACATGCTTACCATATGGGCAAGGTTGCTTCTTATGTTCCGGCACAACAGGCTTTTTACGCAGGAAATTTTCCAAACTAGGACCATGCCTTCCAAGTGGATCATCAGGAGGCATAAACCTAGAAACAAATGGGATCTGGTTAAAATTAATAAATAGCCACGAATAAAGAATTCTTGCCAAAGTGACCTGATGCTACATTAAAGCGTGACTAAATCTTTCAAATAATCTTCCAATTTTTTTTTTTTTTTTTTTTTTAAAGAATAGTATAGGTCAGTGATGGCGAACCTTTTAGAGACCGAGTGCCCAAACTACAACCAAAATTCAGTAATTTACTGTGAAGTGCCAACATGGCATTTTAAGCTGTAATTTATTGCTACGTGTTCTTCCACATCTTTCAATTGTATCTGCCACCTAAGGCCACCAATACAGTTGAAAGAAAGAGGGTCTCTCTGTAGAGGAAGAATGGTGCGTCCAGCAGGATGACCTCCAAAGATAATGCAGCCCTGTCCACACCTCACTTTTCCTGCAGTTCCAATGAGCCAATGACGTGTCACTTTAAAATAGCGCTGAGAGCAGCATCTCATACGTTGCTTGAGACTGCAGGAAGATTTGGTGGATTTGTCCTATTTGGTGAACTCTGTCCTGTGGTAATGGCCTGAGTGCCCACAGAAAGGGCTCTGAGTGCCACCTCTGGCACCCGTGCCATAGGTTCGCCATCACTGGTATAGGTGATTAAAGTACACTTTGTTATATACTTTATTAAAAAGGAACCAGCAACCTCACTAAATTACTAGAAATGTCCTTTCTAGAATCCCCTTTTTTACGTGATAACGTACTCATTTAGCTATAAAAATCTCCTCCAATGTCATATGAAAATTATCAGATGAGTCACAGATGAGTCAGGTTCAGGGGAAATGTTCCCTACAATGTCTTAGCTAGACTCATCTCTAGCTAAAGATATTTATTTTTTGCTCATTTTCACATGAGTTTGGAGGAAATTTTGTAAAAATAAATGGATGGAACATAAAAGAGGGAATTCTAGAAAGGACATATCATACCACATCTGAGGTTGTTGCAAGGTTAGTTGGGTTAAAGGGGTATTCTCGTATGGGCATTCCCATTCAGTTTCATTAATCTGCCATACATATATACATTTTTTCATGTCTCCTATGTGTTATTAAAAAATTCTAACCTGTGTGAAGATAATTTCTCATAAATGTAGTCATATGGTCTCTTAGAAACAAGACTGACTCCTTAGATATGGCCACCTCTGCTGGAGTGATTGCACAAAGAAACAAAAGGTTTATTGTATATGAAATGTCCGGGAGTTACTGCAGGTCCTACAGCCGTCCTGTGGTAATGAACGCTGGAGCCAGGGGGTCAGGCAGGGCTCAATAGTGCATGTCTGGCCACCACTGCCAAAAAGTGAGGTGGTCGTATCCGAAGAAGCTATCTCGTTTCTAAGGGACAACATGGTTACATTTATGAGAAATTATCTTCACTCAGGAACATTTTTTTTTAAATAACATCCAATTGAAGAAATGTTTACACCTCTTGCAATCTCTGGACAGTGCGGAGGTGGTTTCGGCACCCACTACGTTTGAGCACATTTGCAAAACTGCTACCCAAACCTCTGGCCTTATATCAGATATCTACATGATACTATTACACCCTAACCCAGACGAACCCATCGCATACCCTTACATGACCAAGTGGGAGAGCATAGTAGGGGGACCAATATCGCAAGACACATGGCGGTTGATATGGCATAGGGCGGCTAAGACCTCCTTGTGTGCTACACATAAGGAGAACCAGTACAAACTGATGATGCAGTGGTATCATACCCCATCCTTGCTACACAGACTATTTCCGGATACGCCAGATACTTGCTGGCGATGCGGCTCAGTTGGAGGTACCCTTCAACATATCTTCTGGACATGCCCATTAGTGCAGCCATTTTGGCAGGAGGTAAAGACTCTCCTTCGGGAGGTCGTTGCGGTGGATATTCCACTCTCCCCATTATTTCACTTGCTGAATGTTTCTCCGCACCCCATGGCCAAGGCGACCACGAAACTGAGCTTGCACATACTCACAGCCGCGAGGTGCCTGATAGCGCAATTCTGGAAGAGACAAGCCCCCCCCTCTCGAATGGACCTTCTCTCCAGGGTAAGGGAAATTCGTAGTATGGAACATCTGACTGCCTCCCTGAACAATCGTATCCCATTGTTCGACAAAACTTGGGCGAGCTGGGACCGCTACTGGATAGAGGAGCGAGCAGGAGGAGGAGAGTGACATGGCCAACCCTTTAGTTTCTACCCAAGTGTTATCTGTTGTCATAGTGAGTGTGTCTGGATGTCTTTGTCTGTACCCTTATCCCCAACCCCTTTAAATCGGTTAGGTATAATGTTGATGCCATCTTTAGTATTAGTTCTAGCATCATAAACATACTACACTATTAGTCGTAACCTTTTGATACGCAAATGGAAGATTTAAAATGTTGATATCCTTGGGAGGGGAAAAATTCTGTCTTTCGGTTGTTTTACTGTTGAAAAACTTCAATGTGAAATATGTACGTGATAATTTGTTTGTTATATATTTTTTGAAAAATGATAATAAAAATACAATTATACAAAAAAAAAGAAGAAATGTTTACATGAGGAAAATGGATTAAATAAAATGTAAATTCCCAGATAGAAAGACCCCTTTAAATCTGGTTCCCGTTAAGTAAAGTTCCAGTTACGTAAAGCAGCTTCTCTTTGCCTTTTATTTGCTCTTCCTTTCTCCAATAGTGAGCACTGTATCTGTTGTCCTATACATAGCACATAGACAGGGAAGAGTCTTAATATTAACTTGATGATTCTGCTGTAAGGAGATTAGACACTCCAGGGACTGTCAGTCAATATTCAAATCATTAGACACATTACCAGGTTCCTTTACTGCTCAACTGTCAGTGGATACAGGACAAAAAGCTGATTTACACAAACTGCTTAAACAAGTTAGAAAGGCTGGGGAAAAAGAACACATGAGCAGATTTCTTAAAGTATATTGCAAAGTTTATCATCAACTTTACTACTAATTTATGCAATTTTGTTAAACATTTAGTTACACTTTTAATGTTATTTGCAAAACAGTTTTTTGGGTTTCCTTTTTTTTGCACTCCAACTAATCTACACTCAAGGTATAAAACTGATGCCCTGGAAGCAGTTTGCATCAGTTGTTCCTATCTGTGACTTATTAGAGTAATCCAATCCCCAAGCCTCACAGATTTGATTGTTAGCAAGGATGTGATTGTCATCATCATTTGTAACATTTTATTTACATACTTACTTGTCATTGACAAAGGAATACATCAAAAGTCTTTCCTCAATGAACTTCTTCCATTCTGGTTTCTCATTCTGGAGATCTCTGTAGTTGTCATTGGACACGATGATGCCATCAGAATCAAAGGCCAGCTTAACTATGAAGCGGTCATCATAGCAGACCACTCTGCGGCCCTGCACCCTGCGGGATGGAGTGAAGACTAAAATCTTCTCCTTTTCTAGTTTGCGGAGAATCTCTTGATCTTAGGGAAAAAAATTAAATACAAATTCATCTAAAAGCAACCACTGTACTTTGTTCTGTATGGACATAACAAGCCACTCACTATGCTATATTCATATTCTCTGCACAAATCTGTGTGTTAAATGTTAACATTCTACCAAGGATTTGGGGAAATATAGGCAATGAAGCCTCCACATCTTCTTCTGCATCTATGACGCTTCTCATCTCCCTCATACAGATTTGTCATACAAGTACTTTGTACGTGTCTTTATAGATCGTCAAAAGGGGTCTTTGTTAATATTGTGAACTACCTATATGACAAATGCATTACATGTATGCAGAGATGGAACAAAGATAAGTACCTGTTATTGGTGCATCGGGCCGAGACTGCTCTTTCCTCCATGCCGGCACAAACACAGTAATATCTTTATGCCCTTTCTCAAGAAACCACTCCACAGCCAGCTGTATACCTCGACAAGAAAAGACATCCTTATTGCCATGGCTGAAAAATAAATGAAGATAAAGATAATTAATAAAACAGATAACATCACTTTATTGAAGCAGTTCTATACTTTCCACACAAATCATCAGTTTAAAAAACACCCTTCAATAAAATGAGAATAGGGTTACATCAAAAGATTTTGAGTTCCTAAAAAAAAAAAAAAAATGCACCTCTGTATTACAGACCACCAAATGTACACTATAATGAGCCCCAATATAGAGGTGCACCCTACAAAGGCAAAGACTTATGTCAACTAACCTCATGGCCACATTACTTCCATCAATGACAATTGGTCTGAGGTTATCAGTGTTGTCAACAAGTTCATCTTCTAGAGATAGTTCTGGACTTGCAATCTCTTTGGTACAGGCCCCCCTGGATACAAGGCTGTTACTGACAACGTCTCCGCTGCTCTGTGCTTCTGAATCTCCCTTATTTCCCAGTCTCACCAGCTCCGCCAAGATGTCATTGATAAGAGCTTCTGAACCAAGCTTGTTCAGGACAGCTTGGATTTGATCCCCGCTATATCCTAACTTTAGGGCAAAGTCCATCTTGGCCTGATACTCCTTGTCCAGGTTACTTTTCGCTTCTTCCCGCTTTGCTAGCTGGTCAGGCAGAACTTGAATGCTGCCCTGTGAGAAGCTGGGACGGTCCAAACACGGTGATCTACAAAGTTGTCTATGTGGTTTACTTGCAATGTCCTTGCCTTGAAAAAGCGTATTGACATAACTTCCAATTCCACTCCGGCCACCTTGCTGTTCTGCTTCACTTTCCGAGCTGGTCCATTCATCAGATTCACTGCAGTCTCCAAGGTCTTGTGAGTAGTCCATCTCAATTACAGCCGCCCTTTCTTCTTTGGACGGCCTCTTCTTTTCCATTTCCAGTTTTCTGACCATGGACCAGGCCGTCATCACGTTTAGCAAACGAACAGATCTTCAATCCTTCCTCCCTCACTTAATGCCGATTCGATGATGTGTCATTTATGGCATCTTCAAGGCTGTGTGACACCAGTCTCAGCTTTGGGATGCAAGTTTCTTGCAAGTCATTTTCTGAGACTCCCACAGAGATAACGTATTCCTGTACAAGAAAGCAAACAGGATTAGAGCAAAGGATAAATAATCGCATCCTGCAGTGATGAGTTTAATCAGTCAAGAAAAACAAAGCATGTGACACAGTAAAATAGTGTCAAAATCTTACGGGGCTCTTTTCAGGACCACTTTCTAATATAAATGGGGGAAGTTTACGGTGTACTATTCCTATATTAGAGATGACCCAACATTTTGTAGGCCACACTAACATAGTTAGGAGGATCTGAACCACATAGTAGGTTAAAGGACAGAGGACAAAAGAAAAACATAAAACAACTGTATGAGGAGAAGGTTACTGCTACTATTCTTGTATGTGCACATTGATCAACCTACTAGATTTAACCCTAAATTATTCACATTCGGTCCATTATCCTTATACTGGTACCACATTGTCCTATAACGTCACCAGAAGGTCCTCTATACTGTGAACCCGAAGACAGATGTCTGTAAAGGCAATGCCTATACTGTGGTATGACACAGCTGTACACACAACAGGAATATAGAAACAAATCAGGTTCTATTTTTACACAGAAAAGTGCTATACTTGACCAGTTGTAGAACACACGATTTTATGGTATGACGAAAGGCTGATTACTGTTTTTTTCCAGCAAGACACTGTCTCAATAAGAATGGGAACATCTGAAGCCCATAACACCATTTTATCCAAAAACCATCAGCCTACTTAGATCAACCGATGTAATAAGACACAACTGAACAGCTGTGTCACAAAAAACGAAGACTTAATGTCAATGTGAACAAAGCCTAATCCAAGCGACATGCTCCTTTCTTAAGTGTGTAAGAACTATCTTTACATCACTGGTTGCAGACCTGCTTTTCTGATCATGAAAGACAAGGCAGTTAGTAGACGGATGTGTAATAGCTGGGACTGCCAACTAGTGCGTCACATCTCTTCTGTTCTTGAAAACTATATGAGGAAGTAATTATAAAAATATTGTTTTACAAAAATAGACGTGTCAGAGAAGTTCATGACATGTATGTTCTAGGTGAAACTACTTGGAATGTATAGAACAAGAGGATTATAAAAGCCTAAACAGTGCTTACTAGTAAATCAGCCGACCATGCAAAGATTTTGCAGTGCAATATAAATTAGTGACTAGTGCCTTTATAGCTTTATGGTAGCCAAAGCAGGTAATGAGCATGTCTCCATTCCCCCCAGACTCATCTTCTTTTAGGCTTCATTCACACGAAGGTTGATGAGGTTTAATGTAGATAAATGTCCAGTTATGCACTTGGGCCATGGAAACAAAACGTATAATTATGTTCTAAACAGTCAATTATTTGGTAAAACTGGAGCTGAAAAGGACTTGGGGGTACTGGTGGATGGTAAGCTTAAATTTAGTGACCAGAGCCAGGTGGCTGCTGCTAAAGCAAATAAAATTATGGGATGTATCAAGAGAGGAATAGATTCTCATGATAAAGACATAGTTCTGCCCTTATACAAATCCCTGGTCAGACCACACATGGAATATTGTGTACAGTTGTGGGCACCAGTGTATAAAAAGGATATAGTAGAGCTGGAACAGGTGCAGAGGAGTACAACCAGGATTATTAGGGGAATGGAGGGATTAGAATACAATGACAGATTACAAAATTTGGGATTATTCAGTTTACAAAAAAGACGGCTGAGGGGAGACCTCATTACAATGTACAAATACCTGAACGGACAGTACAAGGATCTCTGCAAAGATCTATTTATACCTCAGCCTGTGACCAGGACAAGGGGGCATCCTCTGCGCCTAGAGGAGAGCCGATTTTACCATCGACATAGACAGAGGTTCTTTACTGTAAGAGCAGTGAGACTATGGAACTCTCTGCCGCAGGAGGTTGTTATGGCGGACTCTATGTACATGTTCAAGAGAGGCCTGGATGCCTTTCTGGAGAGAAAAAATATCACAGGTTATGGGGATAAAACATTTAATTCTTAAAGGTTGGACTTGCGTCTTTTTCCGGCCTTATATACCGGTGGTGGCGAACCTATGGCACGGGTGCCTGAGGTGGCACTCAGAGACCTTTCTGTGGGCACCCAGGCCTTCACCCCAACAAATAGTTAGTGCCAGCTA
The DNA here is from genome assembly GCA_019512145.1 of Engystomops pustulosus. Classification (NCBI taxonomy): domain Eukaryota; kingdom Metazoa; phylum Chordata; class Amphibia; order Anura; family Leptodactylidae; genus Engystomops; species Engystomops pustulosus. The sequence goes on from CM033650.1 coordinate 42,154,221, forward strand.
AGACGAAAGGCTTTCTCCTGTGATCCAATACAGCCCAGGAAGTGCCATGCTCAGCACTATTTTAAAGCAACATCCTTGGCTGCAGGACTACAGGAGGAGTGAGAAGGAGTGGCTATAGACGGATTGTCATTGGAGCTCCTGCTCTGGGTCCACTTATTCTTCCTCTTCAGGGGACCCTGGAGGGAAGCTACAATCCAAATTTTTCAATCATCTTTCTATTACATTGTTGGCACATATAAGTGGTTTTTGGTTGTAGCTTGGGCACTCTGTCTCCAAAAGCCTCACATGCCTCCACTATACAAATAGATCACACTTGACAAAGGTCGAGATGACCAAAACGTTGTATATTTTGATCAATTTATGTATTATGTAATATGTCATGATACAAAGCCATTTTAAGGTGAAGGCCGAATATTATGATTTTTTTCACTATAAATAAATAAAAATTGATTAAGCAAAGAAAATTCATTGTGTGTGCCGAAAATTCATCTGATATTTTCCATCCGTATGTCACTGTATCCATACCATATCCATAGAAAATACGATGGGCTGACAATTGATGGCTGACTGACAGAATACGCCTTCTGGTTCTGGTCTCTCGTACATGTACGGTAGCATGCAGTGTAGAATCATATGCAACAAATGAAAAGTAAAATTTGACAGCTTTGCATAGTACAATACATCTGCATCTGTTGCAAAGTCAAGAACGGTCTGTTTTGGCATTCAGAATGTGCCATTATATACCTTAGGCTGCTCATCTCAGTACATTATGTGCCCGGTAATGTGGTGCAGACATCAAGAGTTATTTCAGATGTACATGAAGACTGCTGATGCTTAGATTTTCCACCATTTCTTTCCCAAAAATTCAATAAAGGTAATTGAAAAAAAAAAAAAAAAAAGATTTATTTTTTAAATGTTCTCCAGGTTCCATAACAAAGTCAGATGACGCACAAAAAGTTATATAAATGCAAGCTTCAGTAGACGGGAACCAGGTCCTAGATATACAAACTGAGGATTCCTTTTAATGAAGCAAATCTTTAGCAGCAATTAAGATATTGAACCACTTGACATTCAGTGCCATGATGTATTACAAGAGACATTATTGGAACAAAGCTGGGGCTCTCTCATTTGGCCATTAACCACTTGGCATTAACAACCTGCGATCCATTATCGTTTGCCCAAGAATCTGCCTATAAACACTTAAAGGACCCTTCAAAACTTCAATTACAATAATAAGACAGGATAAAGGGTTCAAGAAACAGTAAAAGGACTGACATCATATACAGGCTACACCTACTTGTTATATAACCATAGAGTCCTAGTGGAAAGGGTATTGCAAATTATGTATTACACACTATGGACATTACAGGGACCGTACAAGCCACTAACTTTGACACTTGCAAGCTCGAACATGGAAACTTTATTTTACTAGTCTAGGTATATGTCACATCATTAATAAAACCAGCAATTATGTCAACACAGCAGATTTTTTCTTTTGCATTTGACTCATTCATTTTCCTGGGCCGGGCCTCGTCTGCGCATGTTGTAATCTGACTATGTTGAAAGAGAAGTGCACTTTGCATATAAATGTTGTGAATGCAATTGTAATACTAGGATAAGAGGCACTATGGACAAAAGGCTTTTACTTGTATTTATATACAGTATGTAGCATGGGCACCTAAATATGCACTAAACTACTTTGTAACATGTGATGTTCAAGTCTGACCAATACAAATGAAGTTTAGGGCACATTCACATGGCCGTCTGCGGGGACGTACATGCGGCCGCAAATTTGCGGCCGCATGTACATCCCCATAGACGGCAATAGCGGCGCAGATACGGTGCCACACATGTGTGGCACCGATCCGGCCCGCACACCGCAAAAAGATAGAGCATGCTCTATTTTTCGGCGTGTGTGCGGCCGTGCGCTGCTATTCTCTATGGAGGGAGGAGGGGCCGCCTCCTCCTCCTCTCCAGCACATGGTGGTATGCCCGCGTGTGAATGTACCCTTATACCGCGGGCTGAGGATCTCACAGATTCCTGTAGGGAAGAATTGAAGAAAATTGTCGGCTCAGCCAGGGTGTAGAGAGCCACCAAGAAGTAAGGGCCATTGGAGACATAGGTTTTGTCAAAATGGGAGCTGTGGAAAGGTGGAAAATTGGTCATTTTGCCAAATCAAGTATGGAACAGATAGCACAGGGCACATGATGTTCAATGTTTCCTTATCCGGTATGACTCAAAGTCAGATCACAGCATGGTTTCTTTTTTGGAACTTCCAACAAGGAAATGATCAAGTTCTGATTTTTCATCCCTAGATATTGCTCCATAAATAGGCATGTCATATTTATAGGTATCAACATGTGATGAAACAGAGCTGAAGAAACTAGATAGAGGAAGGACATAAAAAGATGAGAGCTTATAAACAAACAAGAGAAGGTAAAAAAAAACCCTGCATTCATATTTGCAAGTTTTTTTAAAACTAGGAAGCAATATTTATTCCATTACTTTTTATCTAAACTAGTAGAAAAATATACCATACTATATGGCTAGTAGAGAAATATACAGCCTCGGGCTACTTGTAGACGAACACACACTGGAGATCAAAATTAAAAAATGACACATAGTTTCTTAAAATCAAGGTCAGGCACCTTGCACCCAAATGTGAGGGGGGGGCGATATGTTCCCACACAATTTGCGGCCAAACACTGATATCCATAGATGCATATGGTGCCCGCTCACGGTGTGGCGTCAGTCGCTGGCCTCTCTATGTTGAGGGGTGAGCAGAGCTGAATACTTGGGCAAGCATATTGTTCATGTACAAGGATTGATTGTGTATAGAAACAAGTAGAATGCTCAATGGATAAATTATCTGTTAAAAATTATCAGTTTTTTGGTCAGAATTTGCACAATTCTTTAAGGTGCAAACTGCTTGCAGAGGTATTTAAGAAGTGCCTGTGGCACATGTGTGTTGTGCACTATGCTCCATGCGACATTTCTGCAGTTTATGCCCCAAAGTGTGTGAAAGGTGGTGGAGGAAGCGTCATGGTTTGGGAAATATTTTCTGCACATCTCCTACAGTCACATGGCAGTGAATGCAAATGTGTTTCAGAGCCTTGTTCAGCAACATGTAGTACCTTCTTGTGTTCATCACTCAATCAGCCAGCAATTTTCATTCAGGACAGTGCCCCCTGTCACACAGCAAAATGGGTGAAGCAGTTCCTTCAAACATAAAACATTGAAACAAAATGAAATGACCAGCCCACAGACTAATCTGATCTAATCCCAATAGAAAACCTTTTCAAAATTTTAGGAGACAAATTTATGGCCAAGAAACCCACACAAGTCACAGAACTGTGGAGGAGGCTGGAAGAAAAGTGGACCAAAATCCCAGCAGAGCCATGTGAGAGACTAGTGATGTCCTTTGGCCGCAGATGAGCTGAAGTCTACTGCCTACTGATTGGTGACTGTTGTAACCCTCGAAAAATGTTGTAATAATATTTCTCTGTGCAACAGTCATTGCTTGGCCCCTCCTCCCTCCATGGAGAACAGTGGCGCACAGCCGCACATACGGAAAAAGATAGAGCATTCTCCATCGTTAGCATACCGCCACAAAGGCGCCATTACCGTCTGTGGGGATGTATATGCGCCCCCCCCCCCCCCCCCAGACACCCGTGTAAATGAACCCTTACAAAAAAATCCTTCAAATGTTGATTAATGGAGATTACATTATTTCTGAAAATATCAAGTGATCATACATTGTTTTCCAATTTTGATCTCCAGAATAGAATTTGTGCATGTGCTAACCATTGATTCAATAGCTAGCACATGGAAAAATGCTCTATTCTAGGAAAGACTTTTCCAAGGACTTTCCACATCTTTCCTATGTGGACCGACTGACCAGGTAGCACATTTTAGAGCAGGTCCTAGTCCTTTGTAGCTTGGGAAGACATTTCTACTGTCATCGGTGTGTGATCAGACTTGACATACTAATAACATATTTGTGCTCAATGAATTTACACACTCGTGTATAGGTATCCTTAGTCCGAAGTAACCTCGCACAAAAAACATATGTGTGACATCAGTTTTTATGCAAATGCTTAAAATAGTTGAAAGTCAATCCATTAATAATTTTTTTTACATTTAAAGCGGTTGGCCACTTTCGATTGCAACCCGTGGTCATGTGAATGAGGCCATAGTATTTACAATCTTCTAGAAGCTATGCTTGTGGAGATGAGCACATTTTCCTATGAAGGTGTGATTTTCCCTGGCAAGAACTATTCATTTAGAAATAACCATCAGGTTTCAGTATCCAGATTTAAGTGACTGCAATAACTTCATTTTGGTCAAAGCTTTTCATTCACAGGCAGCGATGATGACAAGTTTCTGACTTGCAGACCTGGTCTGCTATGGGCTGAATCACTATTTGTTTTTGCTTAGATTTTTGTAAGTGTCTCATTCATTTATTTACACGATTTGTATTAAACATCTGATAACCTTTAGTGTCCGATGTAGCTTAGTGATGGAAGTGCACGGTTATGGCATACGTTACAAGCAAGTCAATGAAAATCTAGTTTGCATACAAAAAACAGAAGTGTAGGCATCCCCAGCTAATTTGTAGAAAGGCAACACAACCTAAAATGCAGTTACATTCTGCGTTTTTGTTTGTATGGGGAAGAAGTAAAGCATAATCCTTCTGCATAAAACACACGAGACACATCAATACTGACCTTCACTCAAGGGAACCTGTCACTAAGAATGTCATTTTTAGCCGATGACAGATTACAATAGTCTATGCTGTGCTGATTTTAAAAATACCTTTTCAGCATTCTAAATCATTTCAGCAGTTTATATAAGGTTATTTCCCATTACCTGACTCCCTGCCAGTAAGGTGGCGAGTCCCTGGGAGAAATGTGGGGTAGCTGTAGCAGTCTTATCTTTTCCAAACTCCCTCACCCCTCCGTGGAGGAAAGAAAGAATGCATGAGGAGACACAGGCACACACAGGTTGCCTTTCCCCTTGGACTCACCACACGCTGCTGCCAGGGAGTCAGGTAACATAATTTAAACTCATATAAAACTACTCACAAGTTACAGAATGCTGAAAAAGGCATTTTTAAATTCAGCATAGCATAGGCTATTGTAACCTTTCACAAGGTAAAAATGACATTACTGGTGTCAGGTTCAATTTAAACAATAAGTAATACTTAATAATAACTCCTTAAATAAATTCCTTTATTTATATAGCGCACACAGATTCCGTAGCGCTGCACAAAAATTGCCAAATGAGTCCCTTTCCCCATGGGGCCCACAATCTAATCAACCTACCAGTATGTTTTGGAGTGTGGGAGGAAACCAGAGGACCTGGAGGAAACCCACACAAACACAGAAAGAACATACAAACTCTTTGCAGATGTTGACCTGGGACTTGAGCCCAGAACCCCAGCGCTTAAAAATATGGATAAGACATGCAGCAAAGCTGAAAATCCTCAGAAAAATAAATGGTAAAAAGCCATAAAACACTATAATATTCAGCAAAAAACATATCAGGAAAAGAAAATAAGAAAATAAAACAATAAATGAAAGGATCTCTTATGCTTTAAAATGACTGTTTACCAAGGGCTCAGCAATTCACATGCAAGGAGAAGAAATGAGAAGAAGAAAAAAAATAATCAAATGGTTGCATAAAAGGATTTGAATGTTGAAGATCTAATTGCTAAGGCCGGCAGTACATGGCAAAGGCTGGCACATGGAATGAACACAGTGCAGAGGATCAGACTCCAACCATCATAGCGATTTGAAGAAGGGACTCCTCGCATCAAATAAAACTACAATGTCTGGAGTAATTGGCTCACTGCTCGGTCCATGAAATCAGGCCTGTGCACAGTATGGGATTCTTGGACTGACAACGGTCGGGTGTCTCTAGCCTAAGACCCCCACCCATCACAATGCCTGGTCAAGACATCCAAGCAATTGAACCCCAGCATAGAGATGTTGAAAGTAGTCCCTAGGAACCGCAAGGTGTACCTTAATGAGCAAAAAAAAAACAAAAAAAAAAAAAAACACCTTTTGTTGATCTTACCAAAATGAAACAAAGAGTGGAAAATGTAAAGGATTCTGAACACTTTCTGTACCCACTGTAACTCTTTGTGGATGAAAGGACATCTCATGAAGTGTCCTATGTTTTGGATGCTCGGTCACTTTTCTTTGCTTTAAAACTGAGAATGGGAACCATTTTTCTTTTCAGGATTTTCTGCTACCCACACCCCCATAAATAATACTTTTATAGGGACATTTACAGATTCCAGTGAGCTCTGTCGGAATCTCCATTTAAGTAGATTCCCTAAAATATATGAATTCTGTAGCATCCTTAGTCAGGACCACATCAGCCAATACCATTTAAGAGGACCGTCAGCTTCACTCCATTACCATCTGCTCTTCTCACAACCTTATCCAGGACTTCTCCTGTGCATCCTCCATACTCTGGAACTTTCTACCAAAATGTGTCAGAATGTCCCCCACTTGCCAAACCTTCAAACATAATCTAAAAGCCCATTTGTTCAGAATTGCCTACAATACACAATAACTGCACTGCTCTGCTCCCTCACCTCGTGTCTCCATCTACCCTCCCACATAGATTGTGAGCCCTCCTACCACTTGCCTTCCGATCACTGTAGTTTTGTATCTGCAGTTCTGGTCTATGTGAACCCCTTAGTGATTGTACCACACCATGGAAATAATGGTGCTCTATAAATAAATAATAATACATACAGTTTGTATATTCATTCCCTGAAAATGGCGAGAACATGATGACATAAATCGGCAAAAAAGCAAAAAAAAAAAAAAAAAAAAGGCATTGAAGAAAAACATTACAAAAAAAAATGGTATATGATATGCCCATCAAAGTTTCAGCAATGCAGGTCACAATGAGAATTGCTTCCTTATTGTGTCATCTGCCGAGGCAGGCACTTGGAGCGGACATGAAGGAGGTAGGCCACTCAGGGCTACATAAGACAATTATGAGGGCAGGGTTGAGGAAGTCACAAGTCTTATTTGGCTGATCAGTCTGGGTGTTTACTTCTGTTATTATGGATACAGTCTTCTCTCCCATATGCACTTAAGGACCTTTACACTGAATTTTCAGCTGGGTTTACTATGTGTACTTGTTAGTAATAAGGAAGAGGTGAGATCAGAAAGTCTCACTTCATTACACTAAAATGTATCACATAAAAAACAAACTTTTACAGAAGTTTAGTGATAAAACATTATTAGTTACAAACCAATGGAAATAAAAAGAAAAACGTTGTGACTAGAGGTCACACTGTAGTGACTGGACCAGATGATACACCGACAGCATATTAGATATAGGTTATGGTGGGAAGATGCCTTTAACCCCTTTAGCCTATTCAAATAGATGACAAGTGAGATGTACATACAGCGGATTACAACTACTGACAGACTGAAAATGATAGGAGGGAGGATAAGAGCCAAAGTAACTGGAGCAAGGAGCACCACCCCATGATAAGCTATATTAAAAAGATTATTGTATTATATTTAAAGTTTGTTGAAAAGTTAACTACTAGTTAAAGCTGCAGCACACAGTGTACAGAGCCGTCTTCTTCTACTCAAGATTACAGTTTAATGCTGCTGTTTTGCAGTAGGAAGGGACTCCGTACATCACATATTACTATGATGCTGGAAGTCCTGTCCCTGACACTAAGGTTAATCTGTAAAATCTGGACATGAATGAATATACATACATATCATCCAACATTAGCAGTGTACTGTGTTTATAGGAAGCTTCTCTAGACTGTGGTGATCTTCTTATTATCCTTCCTTCTAACATCAACTCATAAAATTATGATAATGAACCAGAAGAGCTCTGGGTGGAGTTACCAGAGCCCCTCCATGCTGCAGCTTCACAGGCTGTTACACAGGCTCACCCTCCCCTGCTCCCTTAAGGACTTCCCCCTTCCTCCGCCTGCTGTAATCTCACACAGTGCAACAGCCTGTGAAAATACAGCAGGGGCTCTTTATTGGCACCCATTACAATGGCATCATTTAAGATTTATTTTAGAAGGAAGGAGGCCCAAATAACAAATATAAGCTGATTACCACAATCACAGTGCCTGGGTCTACGAGTACGTGCCCCTGGTTTATCATGCTGGATTTTGTTGTTAGATTTCCTTTAACACTAGATAGCTTGTGCTAAATGGCTTTTCCTATTAATATTAGGATGGTGACAGTCCAATTCTCAGCACTCATAGTAATAGCTATGTCCCCTTCATTATTAATCACCTCTTGAATAAGACAAAGTTGTAGCAAATATTAACTCCTAGTGGTTGCTAATAATACAACAGCACCTCCTAATATCTGAATATTAGGATTCTTGACCGCACCAACCTGATACAGATGTCCTATTGAAAGGACAGGTTGGCACAAAGACTTCTTCATTGCAAATTCTCCCAAAAACCATAGACCTTTCATCACTTTTTAGCTCTGTTGGTGTCCCTGATTCTTTACATGGGGAGAGGGTCACAGAAAAGCGGGCAAGTGAAAACTGCTGTTTATTTTGGGGAAGGTAGCGCCTATAAGAGGTGGAGAACACTAAAGGCAAAACCAAAAAGTGGAGTTTCCCACCACAAGCTATTTTACAGGGGTATTCCTCACGCCCTGACTCTGCTCTCACCTTCTTGCCATGTAGTGATGCAGTTTCTGTCCGGAAATCTTCTACTAATATAACATGTTTTCAATGTGGTGCCAATGTACAGTAAGACCTGTGGATTAACATTTACAGCTACCAACTGGCCCACGTAAACGCATCTGTATAAGGTCAGGACAATGCCAAGTAGGATCCGAACTAGTGATGGCTCCTGTGCTACTACTGGTACCCGGTACTGGGCTCCCTGTATACCCAGCACAGCCATTACAAGACGTCACACATTACTCAGGCTTGTACCTGGTGCATGGAAAACATCGCATTTCCTGCTGGTGACAGACACACAGCAGGGTCACCTACCGTCCCCTCCAGCCCGTCAGTATCCGTGTCCTGCCTGTGATGTGGGTGTCCGGAGCTGTCTCCCAGTGCCGGGTGACATCAGTGTAGTATCAGCTCCCGGCCCCGCCCCCTACAGGCAGCGCCGGGGAAATACACGGTCATGTGACCCGGGCGCCGCCGCACGTGACCACCGCCGGAGCCCACACACACACACACACCGGCATCACACTCGTTACTGGCATACAACGGCACCGCTAGGCTTCCGTTCACATCTGTTTTAGTAGCTACTAGTTTTTAATTAACCTAATGAATATAATATTCTGTGCAATCCGAACTACTGGGGCATGGACAGATCTTACTGGGAATCGCTCAGGATTTGTTATACAGAAAAGCTGTAGTCAGTTACCCTATTTCCCCTAAAATAGGACATCCCCCGAACATAAGACCTAATAGAACTTTGTTCAAGCTTACAAATATAAGGCCTCCCCTGAAAATAAGACCCAGCGGCAGCCATTGCTGCAGCTCCCCCCCCATGTTGTACATTAGTATCAGTAGATCATTTAGATACCACAAGAGGTTGTGACATGCGGGAAGAAATAGTGGGATAAAATACCTGACTGTTGCGCTGCAAATGTGATACAAGCATCTACCCAGACAAGAAGGGGATCATTTAAGGAAAGTGCTATTGCTAAACATGTGCGATTCCAATAGAAATGCAGTGACAAGAAATTCTGCATGAAATAAGTTTGGAGACTTATAAGGATGTTAGAGAAGTAGATTTTTTTTGTCCAATAATAAATGTGAATTATTTTTCATGGAAATATAAGACATCCCTTGAAAATAAGACCTAGTGCCTGTTTAGGAGCAAAAATTTATATAAGACACTGTCTTATTTTCGGGGAAACAGGGTATATATGACTGCAGTGTGCACTGGGAAAGGTCCAGTCAAATTCGTTTAAAATGGAATATATTCACATTTATTTGGGTGTGGGAGGTAATCACCAGATTGTCCCCTCAAACTATGTTCCTTATAGATGTCCCTCTTTTGTGAAAAATTTCGCCCATTTAACTATAATAAGCTGAGAAGAGTCAAATTTTGCCAAAGATGGGTCAGGCTCAGAGGCTAGACAGGGAGCACCTCCTCCTCTCCAGCACAAAGCGGTATGTCCGCCCGGCCATATAAGGCTGTGTGCATGTACCCTAACTGTGTGTATTTCCACTAATGTAGAGCGCACAACCACAAGTCTGACGTGATCTGAAAGACAAAATTCTCATATTTATTATGACACCAAAACTATGTTTAGGTACTATAGAACAAAAGTTAGGAGTGTCTGATGGTACACTCCCCCTATATCCTCTAAAGTTGACTCTTCTCAGGCAAATATGACTCTTCTGTGCTTAGGGCCTAACTCGCTGATCAGTGGGGGTTTCAGACCCCCGTAGATCGCAAAAACGTGTGGTCCGTTGGACCCCTCATCGCACTGTCAGACTAATGGAGCAGACGGCTGTGCATGACTGTTCTGCTCCATTAATCTCTATGGAGTTGAGCGCTGCACTCACTGATCTCCGTCAGCTCCATAGAGATTAAGGGAGCAGAACGGACGCCTCCTACATTAATCTGACGGAGCGAGGAGGGATCCGAGGGAAAACCCCTTTAAATAGAAACCTAGAATCAGGAATCCACCTTTTAGGCTGTTCACACATGCATTTTTCAAATGTTTGCTTGTGTTTTTAAAAAACGCAATGCTTGGTGTGCGTTATTTGTATGTAGCTGTGTCTCTCAGAAAAACACAGTGATCTTATTCTCCCTGCTGTTTGTGCATGTAATTGCATGCGTTTCAAAAAGCAGACCACAAATGCATGCATTTTAAAAAACTCTGTCAAAACACACGGGAGAAAAGACACTTCATCCAAAAACCCATTTAAAAAGCCAATATGTAAAACTGATGCGTCTTACAAAGATGCAATAGGGCAATTAAAAAAACCCCCAAGTGTGGTGCAGCAAGCAGAGGAGCCAGGAAAGGAGAGGATTTATTTTTTTTATCTGTCTGGTCTTTGTTGGCATTTTGTGCTGTACTGTAGATGTTGGTGCATATAGGGTGCTAGTTAATGATGAGGCCCCTTAAAGTTGAGACAGTATGGCCTTTGATCCAATAAATGTTGTTCTCACCTGTCTTAAATCCTAAGATCAGAAACAGAACAGACATTTAAAGGAAATTTCATAATTTTAATAATATGTTATACATACATTTTATCACAACTCCAGGCCTGGTCTTTAGGGCAACATTTCCTAACATTTCAAAGAGTACAGGTCATTGGCAGCTACAGATACAAATCTGCACTAGTGGCAGTTAATTTTAACCCCTTTTTACCTTTGTGCTGGCCATAATCCCTTTAACACATTGTTACATCATTGTCATAAACATTACCCTTTCTGTGAATAAGTGATGTGGTGATTTGTCTAGCATGTGTGAGTATGTGTATTGCTCTGACCTTCGGAGGAGGCTATCACATGGGGTAGCACTATGACTTGTATTGGCACTGCATTTAGCATTGTAATGATTGGCATTTCTGGATTCTAAACTGCGTGAAACTTTCCGATTAAAAAAGTTTCATTTAATACAAATTAGGGAAACAACGGTCCATGAAATCCCTGTTAGAAGCCAATCCCCCTAATAGACCACATAGTGGATTAATACAAGAAGACAAATTAGAGCGACATTTATCAAGGGTTTTATGCACTTATGATTAGTAGGACAAAAGAAGTGTAGCCTCAGAATAGGGATGTGTGCCAAAATTATGGAAAAACATAAAAACGATGCAAACTGATAGGAGCACACCTGGTTTGGACATTACACAAACAAGAGCTTCTAAGCCAGTGATGGCGAACCTATGACACGCGTGTCAGTGCTGACACACGTAGCCATTTTCACTGACACGCGGCTGCCCGAAAGTTAAGTTTCATCCTAAACGGCCAGGTACAGTAGCCGGGAGGCTGAGAGATTGCACTGAGCTCCCAGCACTTCCTCCTCCTCCTCGGGGCCTGCCCCTCCCCCCTGTGTGAGCTGTGCCTCATGTCTCCAGTCAGCACAGGTATCATCCCGGGGCTCAGCACCAGGAGAGGTGACCCGGCCATACACCCAGGAGGCTCCTCTGCAGCTCCTGATAGTTGTGGAGAGGGGTGGGTGGCAGCACAGACAGAGGCTACATCACTGCTGCCTTCTGTGATGTCCCAGCAGCTGCCACCTCTACACTGATCATATCCACAGCAGGGACCAGGGAGGACAACTACTCTCATCATACAATAAGTAAGGTCAATGCATTGTATGATAGAAGACAGTCATCAGGGCTTGTGTGTCAGTTTTGTGACATACATGCTCGGTTGCAAATCGCCAGACATTGTGATTATTTTGCTCCTCACACCTTTTCCATGCCAGACAGCGGCACCTGCACCCTCACTATAAACTGTGAACTTTCATGACTGAAAGTTTGCAGGTTACTAAGCAATTCCACACGTGTCGGATTGTAACCGATCTATTACATTGTGCGCTTTGCACATAGTAATATATGATGTTGAAAATCCCCATATATTGCCATATTGTAGTATGGCAGTACATGGTAGGATCAATCAGACAACCTAGGGTTAAAGTACCCTAGAAGTTAAATAATTATACATATTTTTTATTTAAATTTTGACACGCCAAGCTCAAAGGGTTGCCCATCACTGTTCTAAGCGCTGTGTCCAAAGCCAGAAGGATCAATCCATGAATCACAGACCATACGCTGGGTGGATTTGACTCACCAACCACAGCGTAGAGACAGGGACTCCAAGCATCATCATGATGTAAGTGACAAGGAGTAATAATTATAAATATTTATTTATATAGTGCCTACATATTTCAAGGCGATTTACAAATCATGGGGGACATATATAAATAAAATAAGACATTAGAGAGCAATAGCATGGTCACATGAAACAATATGAGGGCTCTGCCCGCAAGAGCTTAAGGTCTATGAGGATGACAGAGATTGTATAATGGGTCCAGCATGTTCTTCAAAAGGGATTAAATATACAAATAATGCTGAGTAAAGCAATCACCAGCCTCTTCTTTCTCTACCAGTCCTGTGCTGTGCAAGGAATCAGGGTCTCCATGACTCTGGTGCACAGAGTCCTGTCCTCTGCAATGTGATTGGTTCGTAACATCCGGCCAGTCTGCGATCTGGTTTAGCACTATGTTTATTGGTGGGGTTCTGAGGGTGGGTCTCCACCATTTAGATAATGATGACCCATTGAGAAGTTTTAAGGTAAAAACCCCCTTTAAAAAGGCTTGTACCATTTTAATAAAAAAATTAATTGCGCATCATTATCTGTTCAATAACCTGACCCATTTCAGAAACCATTTAGCAGACATAGTTTTCTAATAAATCAACTAGGCTGTATAATTTTCCTATAAATATGAAAGAGCAAATACAGAAATGTCATAGCTCTCATTTAAACCTCAAAATGGTAAAATAATATAGAAATCTATTGTTGGTCCAGAAAGACACTAATGAGGAAGTTGTGTGTGTCTTCACATACTTTCACATTTATAGGACTGAGGTGTGAATAGGGGGTAGGGGTTTTTTAGAATACTGACCTATCCTTTGTCACAAAGAATAGCTGCATTACTTGGAGAAATCAGTATTGATGCCAATAGAAAATTATCCTATGCTAATCATATATTATGGTTTTCTCTGTGTTTGTGTGGGTTTCCTCCGGTTTCCTCCCACACGCCAAAACTTACTGGCTGGTTGATTAGATTTTGAGCCCCCAATGGGGGGACCAGTTTGGAAATTCATATTGATGGCCTATCCAATGTCTGACCGGTATGGGGTTCATTGAAAAAGTCAGAAGCCGTGACCGCAGTTACAGCCTATGGCCACTACTGAAGGCACGGAGACAACTTCTTCCATTTGCATATTTTATATTATTACTGAGCTGTACAGCAGATGGATGCAGGGGCATCTGATAAATTTATGGTCAACCCCTTTACATTTATAGTAGTTTTAATTTGACATCAATTCTTTGCAGCAATCGTCCATAATGGATTACAACCTGACGACAAGCAATCCCCTGATCAGTACAACATGAGTGCATTTTTCTTCTTCTGACATAATTTATGTTGTAACTTTACATAAATCTGGGCATATAAAGCCGTAATCCTGTCATGTGTGAATAAACCCTAATAAATCAATGTTCCCCGTTTCCATCAGCGATATGCATACACATGTAGCGTCCTATTCTTGCCTAGATATCATAGAACAGGACACGGCATGCAGCAATGGCTGATCGGTCTCTAGGGATGGGATTAAAGTGACCATGGCAACCAGATCTGTCCAACATTGCTAAATGCTTACATGTGCACAGATATGCTGGCAAAACCTGATGGCTATCAAATAAAACTTCTCAAGTTACTACAGTAACATACATTAATATATATATACACATATATATATCAAGGTCATTGTATGAACGTATACGTAAAACACCCCCTAGTGGTGACGCCAGGTAGCAAGCAAGTTAATGTTTAAATTTTGCGCAGGAGAAAAGGCTGTGAGACCTGTGATCAGTAATAAACTGTTCCCCTTTATACTATTCTACGGAGCCCCATTAGCAGATCTACTCACAAAAGCCTTCTACTTCTCTAAAGGCCAGTTCACACCTCGTTTATTTCATCAATTGATGAAAAGATCAGATGTAATAACCGATGTATGAAGTGACCTCTATTCTAGCACTTCCCACAGAGCACTCCATGCTGAAGACTGATGTGACTCTTAAACCGGGAGCAGGCTACACACTTTTATTTCTTCATCCTAGCCCCACCACCCACAAGGGTTTCCAGGAAAACTAGAAAACCCCTTTGGGTGATTCAGAATGAGGTAATTTTTCAATTTCTTTGCTCAACGTAACTGTTTGAAGGCTTTAATGTTTTTCAATGGCTCCTTTTTGGCATTTCTACAACATATTCACCATCTTAGTTTCAGGCGAGAGGTATCTCTCGCACCAGTAGGGAGGGGGAGCTGGCACCGTAAGACCAAGCTATTCATTCTTAGTTTACTGAAAGAGGACAACTTCTCTTATCTTGTTCTCAGTCAGTCAATGAAAGCAAAACTGCCTTGGAGACACCACAACAACACAGAGTCCCTTAACTACTGGGAATTTTTTGAGAATTTTTCTTTTAGGTGACTAGGTAACAACGTGGCACAACTTCTGCATATAGATTATTAAAAATGGTTCTAAGAACTTGACTGGATCTGAAAGTTAAAACTGAAATCCAACAACAAAATCAATGCCCATAAAAGCAATGAGTCAGATAGGTGCCCTTCTTGCACATCCAGAATGTCACCAATACTCATGTCTGATAAATAGTAAAGCACCTGGGCTGATCCACGGCAACATTTGACAATTGGTGGCCATGGGCAGGTTTGACACTATCTCTGGAATCAACTAGCCATGTTTCTCAGGCCACAGACAACCCCATTAACTCTTATTAGATAACTAAAAATGGCAGAGCCTAATGTGCAACAGAGGCACCAGGGTTCTGTTCTTGTTTTATTCCCATTATACGTAGTAATAATAATAATCTTTATATAGTGGCGTTGCGCTCTACATATCATAGGGGACATGTACAAATAAAATACTACATTACAAACAGTCATATGGAACAATAGGAGGGCCTAGCTATTCTTTATAAGGGAACAGAATAAATAATTGAATAAATAAAAATGCTTCTGCTTGAACCAGCCATCAGCCGCCATCTTTTACACAATGTGACTGCAGAGAAGCCTGGATCTTGGTATCTATCTTGTGTTTGCCGGATAACAGACGTAGGATGGAGTAGTAAAGTTAGTTAATTGTTAGACTCTCCTAGTAAAGGGGTTTTACCAAGTTTGCACGTTTTCCCATATCCACAGCATTGGGTACGATTAGATCAGTGAGGATTCGACTTGTGGGACCCCCCGCAATCAAGCGAACAGAAGTCCCATTCTGACTAAAGGGATGAAGAGCCGGTTGAGCAGTCCTGCCACTCCATTCAGTAGTATAGTAGTGTTGGACATTGCCCAGCACAGCGCTCTGCTATTTACTGTACTTGCACAGACAATAAATGGGAGTGCAGGAGATATCTGAGCACTGGGCAATATCCCACACTACTATATTATTGAATAGAGCGGCAAGACTTCAAAATAACAGCAATAAAACAAGGTCATAATAAGCTAAAAGAAGAGCGGATCCTACCAGAGGTGGCACACACCACCAGTATGTAAGTGTACTTGGCTTACAATCCTTTATCCTGGTGGTGGATTTTCTTTATGATGCCCAAGAATTAATACATTTGAGTGTGCGTGCAAGCACCCAAACATAGCTTTATGTTTATGTTTAGAATTTTTTTTCATTTAATGTAAAGTTTTTGTGAGACTTATTGTGCTTACTGTCTGGTATTATATTATACAAGTTTATGTCATATGTCTATGGTCAGCTGCATATGACTAATCAGAAAATGTGCAATTTCAGAGTTGTCATGAAAAAAAAAAAAAAACTAGTGTAACGTTTATTTGTAGTTTTCACCACAAAATGTTAGATATTATTTAATATATTTATCATGACTATTTCCTTATCATATGCTGAGGTGTAACTGTAGCAATAAACATCAAAACCAACAACATAGTCTCCAAAGGAACAATGTTTAAAAGAAGGTCAACATCTGAAGCCATGAATGCAGCAGTGACGTACACAAACACAATATTTCCAAAAATCACATTTTATTCTGCAGAAAAAGATGAATGGCACAGCTATGGCAAAGCAGCCGGCTCGCGATCTCTATGAAAGTAGCGTTATCTCAATAATAGATACTACTGGCTGGGAGCAGGGAGGGGGAAGCCACAGATGCCCAAGCGCTTAGCAACCAAACCTTTCTACCTAAATACTTCTTTTCATGAGAGTCACGACTGACTCTCAGGACAGATAACATCATGCAGAGTACATCATTTTTCTTACTAAAGTCCAAACTTTACATCAATAAAATCAGCGCGCTTCATAAAATTATTTGCAACGGAAGAAAAACAAATCACGCCGCGGAGGCCAGCAAAATTATCTGCTTAAAACACTGCATATTGTAAAAACATATTGTAAAGCACTAAGCATGTGCAACGTACATCTCACATAGTGAATGACCTTGTCCTGCTTTTAATGGGTAGGAGACAATCTACTGGATTCACATACAGAAATTGTCTGGGATATTGTGGCTTTTTTGGGTTAAAAAGGCGTGGGGCCCCACGTTATTAGTTTCACTTTAAATTTGCTTCAAAGCTTCACTATATAATACACACATACTTCTCAGGTTCACAACTGTAAAGACCAATAGAATAAAGTTGTGCATCATCTTGGAATGACAAAGTCAGAATCACTACGATTTTCAGAACCAATATTTATTTCTTCAGTCAAAAATTAAACAGTAAAAGTCTAAAATTATACACAAAAAATGCAAACCAACATGCAAAAATCAGGCCCTCATACAGTTAATAAAAAAATAAAAAGCAACCCCCCCCCCCATCCAAGTCCTTTCTGAGGAAAATAACATAAAAACAGATACTTGCATGGTTTTGCCACATTCTTACCAACCAAAAGTTTTTTCAGGGGTTATTTTTTGCTGCACCATATACAGTAAAATCTACCAAATATCATAAAGGAAATGATAAAATGTAATCTAAAAGCTACATATACATTATATAGTGAGTACTAGATCCACCCTTTGAGCACCCTTTTTTAGAACATTCTATTACACGGTTTCTACTAACATCACCAATAGTTGACAAAGTGTCCATACAGTTTTTATCCCTGTACATTCTATGCAGGGACACACCTCTATGACAATGAAAACAGCAAAACCCAGGTGTTCATCTATAAGTTATCAGTAAGGAGAAGAAAATTGTGTATTGTCGCAGGGAATACAGGTAAAACACAGATATTGTCCTCCATGTTAATATTTTAAGCTAATGGACTCAATGGACAGTCAAATATCTACCAGAGCCTGACAGGGCACTGCAAAAGGTAGTATATGCCGAAACACTACACATGTGGCCAGATGCAGCTAAATTGCTTCTGCTACAGTGAAGTACAATACTTGCAAGTCTGGATGAATGCAGTGTTTCCAAGATATCAACAAGATTGTTATCCGAGGTCATATCACTTAGGCTGCTTTCACACAGCTATTGTGGGAAGTTACCGTATATCTGGCAGCAATACGTCCCTATAGACGACTATGGAGCCTGGCCGTGGTACGGTGCACACTCACATGTGCCACCATACCGTACACGGGAAAAAGAAAGGGCATGCATTGTCTTTTCCTGTATTTAGTGCTCACACCTCCTCCTTTCCAATGCGGGGCTGTATGCTCACCTGTGCTATGGCCGGGCAAGCAAACGGCTGTGTGAAAGCAGCAAACACTATTAAATATAAATGTATGCAAACATATATTGATATCACATATTCACAGGTTCTGTAGTTGAAGAATTCAATAACATCTCATATTTCTGCTCTTAGCAGCCAACACTGAAATCCAATCAAGGCCACAATCTCACTATAATCAATCAGCACCAACTAGATTTACATATTGGAAACATTTCCACCAGGAACATCTCTTCTAGAAAACTAGATTCAGCCAGAAAAATCCTTTGGCGGCTATACTGACCCCATCAATTATTAACCTTACAATCCTCGGTAGCGATCATCACATGGAAATCTGCACTTAATACAATACTGTAAGTCACTTCACCCTATTCTAGAGAGGCCCGAGATCAATAGTCAGGCTGTACAGACACTCCTAAAGGTCTGTGTACAAATATATGAAGACAATGCCCGCTCTTATGCCCTGAGGGTGCTGTCACATGGTGTGCTCTTGGACAGTTCTTGGACCGGTTTTAAACGCACTGAAAACGCATGTGCTTTTGAATGTTTACCATGCGTTTGGCTGGTTTTCAAATGTTTCACAGCTGCTTACACTTCCAAAAACAGATTCAAACCAGCCAAACAGAATGGTAAACATACAAAAGCACATGCGTTTTCAGTGAGTTTAAAAACGGTCTAAGAACGCAATGTGTGATAGCAGCCAAACGCCTGATAATAAACTAATAAAAACGTTAACACATGCGTTTTGTAAGCGCAATCTTGACAGCAATGTAATTAAGCAAATCTCTTCTGATGCATCTGAAAACGCATGCATTAATGTAAAGTGTGACCTTAACCCCTTAGTGAGCTGACCCATTTCTGTTTCTCACTCCCCACCTTCCAAAAGCTATAACATTTTCATTTTTTCTATGCAGAGATCGAGAGATCTCTCTCTCTCGAGATCTCTCTCTCTCGAGATCTGTCTTGAGAGAGAGAGAGAGAGAGAGAGAGAGAGAGATCCCTGCTAGACCAGTTTTCTTTTGGTCTACTTTCCGTCAGTTTACACCGCCCAAAAATGGCTGCGACACATATTAATTGTGTCTGAGTTTCTACTCCGCCAAAGCCACGCCCCTTTTCGGAGAAGAGTCGGAGCAGACGGAAAAAGGCATTTTTTCTGTCCCCGACAGCTAATAAATAGGTCGGAGAGCAGAACATGTGGTGAGAGCGCCACAAAACTGGCGGAAACGCCATAGTAAATGTCCCCCAGTGCCTTCTCCTAGAGAGGCGAGTCTGAAGCACAACCTTGTGGCTACTCTTAATCATTACAGGATTCACAAGCCTAGAATCAGCTGTTAATCCAATCTACCACCCTGAAAGGAAAATGTGTAAGATAAAGTGCAAACTGCACTGAAAAAAAATATATTGTTTCAGGTCAAGGTTGCGTTCCATGTAACTTGAAGGAAACAAATGGCAAGTAAAGTGCTATATTGTAGATTAGAGCTTGGCATCAGCAGGTCCTTACTTATACATCAGACACATGTCAGAATCTAGCTTGACTCCCTGGGACACATGTATGATTTGGCTTGAAGTATAAGGAGGTGTTATAGAGGTGTAGTGTAGTGGTGCTAAGTACATGTGGCATATCCTGTGTGCCAGGCAGAGCTGCCACCTGAGCTGCGATGCAGAAGTGACTCATCTGTCAGGTAGTAAGAACTATGGGAGCACAGGGATGACTCACAATATTATCTGCATCCAGAGAGCTTTCTCCTATGTGTGGGGTGCTGGGGATCCATTTCCTGCTCTTTAGTCACAAAGAGAAAGGAGAAAACTGTCTAAGCAGCAATCAAGAACAAATGTGAAGGAAAGAAAACAAAAGCCATAGGGGGACATTTACTATGGCGTTTCCGCCAGTTTTGTGGCGCTCTCACCACGTTCTGCTCTCAGACCTATTTATTAGCTGGCGGCGCCAGAAAAAAATGACTTTTTCCGCCTGCTCCGACTCTTCTCCAAAAAGGGGCGTGGCTTTGGCGGAGTGGAAACTCAGACACAATTAATATGTGTCGCAGCCATTTTTGGGCGCTGTAAACTGGCGGAAAGTAGACCAAAAGAAAACTGGTCTAGCAGGGACTGTTGGACACGGTTGGAAATGGTCTCGGCGCCAGAAATGTCTCTGCACAGCTCTACAATATTAAATGTGTATCTTCTTTCCGAGAGCAGGTCGGTAACAAAGCCAATGCAGACACCGACACTTTAAGTAAATGTCCCCCATGGCGTTTTTGGGCCGTTTTTTGGTTAGTGCGTTTTCAGATCGTTAAAAACGCATGCGTTTTTGAAAACCGCGTGCGTTTTTTGAAAACGCATGCGTTTTTGACCAGTTTGAATTAAGATTATTACTGGGGGGTTGGCGGCTGTATGTAGATTTTTTAAGGGGGGTGTTGGTGGCTGTATGCAGATGTATTACTGGGGGTTGGCAGCTGTATGTATATGTTAATGGGAGGTTGGTGGACTTATGTAGATGTAATACTGGGGGTTGGTGGCTTTATATAATTGTATTACTGGGGGGGTTGGCGGCTGTACATAGATTTATGACTGGGGGGAAGGCAGCTGTATGTAGATGTATCGCTGGGGGTTTGGCGGCTACATGTAGACTTATTACTGGGGGGTTTTCTGCTATATGCAGATGTATTACTGGGGGGTTGGTGGCTGTATGTAGCTGTAGTACTGGGGGGTTGACAGCTGTATGCAGATGTATTACTTTGGGGTCGGCGGCTATATGCAGATGTATTACTGGTGGTGAGGTAGATATTGAGCAGGAGGATGTGTATGTATGCAACATTCAGTGGGGGCCTTCACCACACTTTGCGCCCAGGGGCCCCCACCAGCCTTAATCCGGCCATGACTGGGAGTTCCTACTGTAATGAGACCAATCTGCTTACTGACATTTTTGATTTATCACACACTCTCAACGAACAGCTCTCTGCACTTCCCTTTTTAAAACTACTTGTAGAACTACAAGTCCCAGCAGAACTACCGGTAAATAATGCAAAGGAAAACTAAATAACTGTGGATAATTTTTCTTTTTCATTTCATGATTGACATATAAAAAAACAGTTTAACTAAAACGGTTTCTGAAATCATAATCGTACTATTTGCAAATAAATGTTGTTATCCTTTCCAAGAATTTTCTCTATGGAAACCTGAAATTGGTGACAAAATTTTGTTTTCCAGGTTCCTTTCCGATAAAGAGTGTCAACCTTATTGATAGACAATCACTTTTTTGTCTATTCTCTACAATAAAACTTTTGTCTATTCTCTACAATTTTAAATCTAGCAATCAGAATATTAAACCTAAGACAATGGGGAAATGATCAAAACTCAACCTTCTGTACTCCTCATAGAAAAGTAACACCAGTATAGGAACCAGTCATTTATTCTGTGGAACAAAATTTCATGAACTGGCATGTGTAGAAAAAATTTACTCGTTTTTGTTTACACTTTTTTTTTTTCTTTAGTCTGGATTTTTTTTGCAAGCTAAACACTGGTCCAGCCATATGGGATTTTGTTGTCCACACAAACAAATTCATCCGTCCAGGTTTCCCAAAAGAGGATCCGTAAGAAGTCATTAATATGGTGGAGGCAGTTTTGCCTTCTTTACAATCTGATTCCTTATTAGCTTCCTCTTACTAGACCTTACAAGGTTCTAGTCCATGTAGTCCACCTATTAGCACACATCCGCAAACCTTTAAAAACAACGTTTCTGAATCCATCACAATAATTTTACCATTCCTTTCTTCACTAAACCATTTCACAACTGAATTTTTCTTTCTTGTCTAACACTACATACATTTATATTTCCCATGTTCACAACCTTAACCCCTTAACGCTCTGCGCCTTAGCTCTACGGCGCAGAGGTATAAGGAGTGTATGAAGAGGGCTCACGGGCTGAGTCCTCTTCATACAAAGGTGGGGGACAGCAGAGTGGAGAGCTGGGGGCTGGAGAGGAGCACAGGTGTGCCCGAGATGTGCATGATAATGCATGAAATTAAATGGTAGCTTTCCTCTAAATTATATGAAAACAATGGCTCTGTCAATTAACCTCTTAACGCTCTGCACTGTAACTCTTTGGCGCAGAGGTATAAGGAGTGTATGAAGAGGGCTCACGGTCGGTGCTTGCACCGATCGCGGCTATTAACCCTCTCAACGGGCGCCGCCATCTTTATTGCGATCGCCGCGCCCCCGCGCCCCCGGCGATCGGTTGCCATGGTAGCCTCGGGTCTTCTTTTGACACGAGGCTACATGGCTTCTGCAGATTCGTTACAATGAGCCAGTGGCTCATTGTAATGAATGACCTGCAGAAATGCCATATATTGCAATACAGAAGTATTGCAGTATATAGTAGGAGCGATCTGACCATCTAGGGTTAATGTATCCTAGATGGTCTAAGTAGTGGAAAAAAAGAGAAAAAAAAAAAGTTTAAAAAATAAAAAAAATTATAAATATTAAAAATTCAAATCACCCCCCTTTCCCTAGAATGTATAAAACATATAAACCGAAAAATCACAAACATATTAGGATTGCCCGCGCCCAAATCCCGATCTATCAAAATATAAAAACGGTTACGGAGGCGGGAAATGGCCTCCGAAATGCGACTTTTACACCTTTTTACATCACATAAAAAATGAAATAAAAAATTATCAAAATGTCGCACAATCCTCAAAATGGTAACGTCGGCTCATTTTGCAAAAAATTACACCTCACACATCTCCGTGCACCAAAGTATGAAAAAGTTATTAGCGTCAGAAGATGGCAAAAAAAAATTTTTCTTTTTTGTACACATTCGTTTAATTTTTGAAAATGTATTAAAACACAATAAAACCTATATAAATTTGGTATCACCGCGATCGCACCGAACCAAAGAATAAAGCTGAGGTGTTATTTTGAGTGCACAGTGAAAGTCGAAAAAACTGAGCCCACAAGAACGTGACACATTTTTTTTTCAATTTTTCCACATTTGGAATTTTTTTTTCAGCTTCGCAGTACACAGCATGTTAAAATAAATAACATTACGGGTAAGTAAAATTTGTTACGCACAAAATAAGCCCTCACACAGGTCTGTACACGTAAAAATGAAAAAGTTATGGATTTTTGAAGTTGGAGAGAGAGAAATGAGCGGAAAAACCCTGCGTCCTTAAGGGGTTAATGTTTGTAAATGTATGAAAACATAAAACCTATACAAATTTGGTATCCCTGTAATTGTATTGACCCAAAGAACAAAGTAGACATGTCATTTGGGGCGTGAAGTGAAATACGTCGCAAATGCGTTTTTCACCATTTTCACTGCATTTGGAATTTTTTTCCCGCTTCCGAGTACATGGCATGGAATATTTAATACCATCACTATGAAGTGCAATTTGTTACGCAGAAAACAAGCCATCACACAGCTCTGTACATGTAAAAATAAAAAAAAATTATAGATTTTTGAAGGTGGGGTGTGAAAAATGGAAATGAAAAAACGGGAAGGTAATAATAATAATAATAACCTGTTAAATAATTTATTTTGCCCAGCCGGTATTTGAACCCACAACCTCCACACTCCACCTCCCATAGAGACAGAGCCTGATTATGAATGATTATCATTCAGATTTTTATTATTAAGGAGATTATTATTATTATAGATGATGATTATTATTATTACTATTATTATTATTATTATTAAGGAGATTATTATTATTATAGAGATGATGATGATTATTATTAAATGGAGATTATAATAATTTTAACCGGTTCGCGACCGCCTGCCGTGTATCACGGCGGCGGTCGCGTTTCCGGCATGGAGAGGGCTCGCGGGCCGAGCCCTCTCCGGTAAGTCTCTGCTGCATATTGCAGCAAAGGCTTACCGGTAAAACCCGCGATCGGTGCCGGCACCGATCGCGGGTGTTTTCTTGCTGATCGCCGCCATCTTTACGAGGATCGCCGCTCCCCGTGACGTTTTTTCACCATTTTCACTGCATTTGGAATTTTTTTTCCGCTTCCCAGTACATGGCATGGAATATTCAATGCAATCACTATGAAGTGCAATTTGTTACGCAAAAAATGAGCCGTCACACAGCTTTTTACGTGTAAAAATACGGGAAATGGCCCGGTCCTTAACCGGTTAAGCATAGTCATTCAGACATTGTCTGCTGCTCATTTGCAAAAAAATGCGGACGTGATGTCTGTGTTCAGACCATATTGTTTAGGTTTTTTTCACGTCCATACGCCATACGTTTTTTCCACATATGCAAAAAAGGGTGATGGGTTTCTAATCTACTTCTTTTCCTGCCCAGTTGGTTGCAACATTTGAAGAAAATAAAAATCACTCTGCATATGGGTATCATGCCGATCCATTGACTTCTATGGATGTACGTGGTCCGCATGCGAGACAAAATAATGCATGCTGAATTTTTTTCCTCACTGTCTGCACATCCATGAAAAAAAATGGACATGTGAACAGTCCCATAGGAAACAGTGGGTTCGTTTGCCATCCGTAAAAAAAAGGATAGCATGCGGACATCAAAAACGCCCGTCTACATGAGAGCTGAATTATACGATTTAGTATACTATTTTATATTAACATTACCAGGATACCCTTTACAATATATATACTACAGTGTCATAAAGCACTTTAGCTTCTCCTGGCAGATCACTGGTGGCCGTTACTGATCACATGTGTTTCAAAGGAAATGCAAATGTGATCAGACTGAGTCCTGCCCCCAGACATTTGCATTGCATTTCTAAACGCAATGTGAACGCCCCATGTGACCGCACCCGAATAATTTTTTTCTTTTCAATTGTCACACTCAAAATTCTGGTATTGCTGCAACCCTGAGGGCGCGTTCACACGTTGCGTTTTGGTTGCGTTTTCATTGCGTTTGAAACGCATATACAACAGCTGATGTGAGGTAATTTGCCTAATTACATTACCGTTTAACAAAACGCATGCGTTAATGCTTTGTCAACGCATGCGTTAACATCGCGTTTACGATGCGTTTTGTAAATGGAAACGTTAACAGTGATGTAATTAGGCAAATCACCTCTCCTCAGCTGTTGTATATGCGTTTCAAACGCAATGAAAACGCAGGTCAAAACGCAACGTGTGAACGCGCCCTAAGGGTGAAGACACACATGGCGTTTTTGGGCCGTTTTTACCAAGTGCGTTTTCAGATCGTAAAAAACTTTTTTAATTGCGCAAATTCGGAAAACCGGACAAAAATGCATGCGTTTTCAAAAAACACATGCGGTTTTTAACGCATGCGGTTTTTACTATCTGAAAACGCACTTAGTAAAAATGGCCCAAAAACGGCCCATAGAGACAGGTTGGAATTATATCTGTAAAATGCTGTATGTTTGTCAATAACAGGATAAATATACTCAGGATAACAGAATAACACATTTTCTAATTCACTGTCCATGTAGGAATACCCCATAAATTTTTCCCCATAACCCGTGATATTCTTGCTCTCCATAAAAGGTATCTAGTAGAGATGAGCGAACATACTCGTCCGAGCTTGATGCTCGTTCGAGCATTAGCGTACTCGAAACTGCTCGTTGCTCGGACGAATACTTCGCCCGCTCGAGAAAATGGCAGCTCCCGCCGTTTTGCTTTTTGGCGGCCAGAAACAGAGCCAATCACAAGCCAGGAGACTCTGCACTCCACCCAGCATGACGTGGTACCCTTACACGTCGATAGCAGTGGTTGGCTGGCCAGATCAGGTGACCCTGGGATAGACTAGCCGCTGCCCGCGCTGCTCGGATCATTCTGTGTCTGGATGCCGCTAGGGAGAGAGCTGCTGCTGGTCAGGGAAAGCGTTACGAGCACTCGAGCATCGGGAAAAGTTCGTCTCGAATAACGAGTACCCGAGCATTTTAGTGCTCGCTCATCT
Source organism: Engystomops pustulosus (assembly GCA_019512145.1). Taxonomy (NCBI): domain Eukaryota; kingdom Metazoa; phylum Chordata; class Amphibia; order Anura; family Leptodactylidae; genus Engystomops; species Engystomops pustulosus. Next base: position 42,180,562 of record CM033650.1, read on the forward strand.
CTAGTATCTAGACCTCTCTTGAACATGTACAAAGTATCCACCATAACAACCTCCTGCAGTCTCATTCTCACAGTAAAGAATTCCAGGCTATGGTAGAACCGCCTCTCCTCTTGGCCTCTTGCCTTGGTATAGAACGATCTTTGGAGAGATCCTTGTACAGTCCGTTCAGGTATTTGTACATTGTAATGAGGTCTCCCCTCAGCTGTCTTTTTTCTAAACTGAATAACCCCAAATTAATAATCTGTTATTGTATTCTAATCCCCCCCCCCCCATTCCCCTAATAATCCTGGTTGCTCTCCTATACACCTGTTTCAGTTCTACTATCTCCTTTTTATACACTGGTGCCCAAAAACTGTACACAATATTCTATGTGCGGTCTGACCAGGGATTTGTATAAGGGCAAAACTATGTCTTTATCATGAGAATCTATTCCTCTCTCGATGCATCCCATAATTATTTTGCTTTATTAGGAGTATTTGTGAGGGAAATGTCAGAACTATAGGCCTCAGTGTATTCTCTCTGAGCATTCTCAGGGTGCGGTCACACGTCGCGTTTAACGCATGCGTTTAAAAACGCATTGCAATAGCTGGAGAGTGATTTGTCTAATTAAACAGCTGCTAACACCTGTGTTTACAAAACGCAACCGTTAACGCATTGTTAACGCATGCGTTAACATCGTGGTTAACACATGCGGATGTTAACGCATTGTTAACACATGCGTTAACATTGCGGTCAACACATGCGTTTTGTAAACACAAGTGTTAAGAGGTGTTTAATTAGGCAAATCACTCTTCAGCTATTCCAATGCATTTTTAAACGCATGCATTAAACACGACGTGTGACCGCACCCTTAAAGGATATGGATATGTAAAAAGACAATAGGTGCGCTTCTTGAGGATTCAGCCTGATACTACAAACAGTGCATTTTTGTACATTTTTGTCCAAACAAACATTGCAGAAAAATCCACTGCAGAAATTTCGGAAATGAGCATAAAATTGCAGCTTGTGGATGAAGCATTATCCTTGTAACAAATCTGGGACAAAAATAAAACAAAAAAAACTCAAGAAGCCTGAATTTTATGACTATTTTTTATCTAATAGTGCAAAAACAATTATCTAGGTAGAGACGCACATTAATCTGCAATCTGACATTTCTCAAGAAAAACCTAGAATAAAATAAAGACACATCATAAAATTGGCAATTTGTGTAACAAGGGAAATCTTATATCATCATCTAGATGCACAAAATAATCTCCATAAAAAGTAAAGAATCTAGGTCAGATATAAAGTACAGATATCCCTGTTCTTTTGAGAGTAGGACAGCACAATGTTATACAATACGCGTCTATTATGTGTAATCTGATACACATTTTTATGTCCATTTGTGTTTTATACCTCGTATCATGTATTACATCTGTTTGCTTTTTTTTCATATATATTTTAACTATTAGGACAGCTAGAAGAGGAATGTAGGGGATAAACTATATTATGTGCCCTCGAAAAAGTAAAAAAATGCATCTAGCCCAAAATGCATCTACAAACATATACCGTATTGTGACACATCCACTGTATAGAGACGCTCAGCTTACAAATGGACCATCATACAAAATATATCTATTATACAGAGATACTGAACTTCCCCCACCCTGCAAGCAGTTCAGATGCCAGGGCATAGAAGTCTTTAACAAAGGCCAAGAGAGTTAATTGCCGATACTGGTGTAGGGCACAATGATACTTTGTAGATTGGGACTGCCCCTGGCATCCTCTGGAGCCTATTGCACAGGTGCACCGAGTTAATATCAGTATCCCCCAAGAGAGAAGGGGATTCCATGTACTAACCCACATACAGTCTGCAGTATATACACGTCACAGACATCTGGTTGCATTTACATCACTATATAGCGAACTTTCTATTTACGGTCACAACTGAAATTATCATGTATCGACTGACATTGTAGTAGTCTGACATTGCTACATGTCTGTCGGAAACAAAAAAGGGAACTTGGATAATTCCTTTTCTTCGAGTCATCTGACACATTTCCTCTACCCTGTGAAAGTGATTAGTGTGAAAACCCCTGTAAAAGGGATATTAACTGCTGGACTATTTGGTTTCTTCTACTGAGGGCAATAATTCTATACCATGAAATAACTCAGAACAATGTAGAGGTCTGCCACTCTTTGAGTAGCTTGACCTTGCAGGAATGATTGAGTTAATCGCCTCATCCAGGGTCGCAAGACTGTGCAGCTTATTGCCTCTTTCTCTCTCTGTCTGCTTTCTCCTCTTCCCTGCCACCCACATAAGTTGTAAGAGGACGAGAATCTGTGACTTAGCACAATTAGGTTACATATGCAGCGAGCGTGACTATGATTCACTCTCCAGCGCTTGTATTATTTGAGTTAAGGGCAAGATGGGCACAGAGATAGTGGAGGTGGTGAGTAGTCCTGTTTGCCACAAGAAAAAAAAAATATTTATATTATATGTGTGAAAACATATATATTCACACTCGTGAATAAATGGAGTCATGGAAATAATAGGCAATAAAAAATATTTTAAATAGTATGGTAATTACAATAATGGTGAATTCTAAAGTATAATGCATTATGGTGGAAAAGTCACATAGCTGCTCAAAATACACTCCGCTCCTTCCATTTATACAGACAGGTATACAACTAATAAAGTGAATGCATCTACCAGTAACAAAAATATGGAATCCTGGAATATGGAACTACCTGTAATTTGGTTTTCATTTGTCCACCATGACGGCCACCCCTTTAACCTCTGAAGGGACAAGAAGAAGAGAGATAAGGCCCCTCCCTCCATTATCCATCAGTGACTACCAAAAAAGCACACCATTTTATTAGCACGTTAATATCACACACCAAGTACTAGCAATTGCAGGGGAAATAAATAGATCATAGTAGAGTAACGGAAACCAAATTACGGGTAAGGCACATGGAAATGTGACCAATAAGATAGTTAAAGGGGTTGTGTCACCATAGCAAATGGCTGTAATTGGGTCCAATGCATTGTGACAAGTACATTCACCATTTACACTTACTACAAAATCCACAGCCTTACTGAGATAACTCCTTTTGTTCTGGTTGCTGGCGCCCTCTAGTGGTAGCTGTGTCCCGTCGTGAGCTACAGCTGATCTGGCCTAGTCTGCGCACAAGGAGCCAGCAGCTGCTCTACACTACAGATCACTCCACGGGCTCACAGCTCCTCTCCACACTGAGAGATCAGCTGACACACTGCAGCCAATAGGAAGTGAGAGAGGAGGAGGGGAGGAGATTGTGCTGTGATGTCCACTGCTTACCAGCTCTACAGGTGCTTCCAGCAGCAGATACAAGGTAACTGCAGCCAGACATGACTATCTGCTGCACAGAGGAGTCCTCCCCTAACATGGATCATAGCAATGTAGCAGCCCTTCCTCCCTCCACCATTAGTCAGGTCACACAGGAGGCTGCAGAGATAACACAAGTAACAGGCTGGGCTCTGACCTCTCCTGATGCAGTCCTCCTCCTGTACTCTCCACCATTCACTGTCCCTCCATGTTACACTGCTGTCCTGCAGTCCTCCTCCTGTACTCTCCACCATGCACTGTCCCTCCATGCTACACTGCTGTCCTGCAAAGGGGCCCCTGTCACTGACTAGCAGGGAAGTAGCTAAAGATCAGTAACATGTGAGAACCCTATTTATCTATCCAAGTCCTATTATCTATCACCTGTCATCTATCTCATATCTATCTATTTATCTATCCATCACCTGTCATCTATCTATTTATCTATCCATCACCTGTCATCTATCTATCTATCCATCACCTGTCATCTATTAATCTATCTCATATATATCTTCTATCTATCCATCACCTGCCATCTATCTATCTATCCTATATCTATCTCATATCTATCTCTCTATCTCTTTCTCATATCTATCTATCTTTCATATCTATCTCATGTCTATCCATCCATCCCTCTCTATCTATCTCTTTCACAGAAAGAGATGAAATTAACGGCTCCAAAGTAAAATACAAAAATACAAAAGTTTATTAGTAAAAGTCATAAAAACAACTAAAAAGGTTCATGTTAATGCACCTAATTTTGTACAATCAGTGCATACAAGTAGAGCAAAACAATGTATTCTCACAGCATCATGGTCGGTCAGGCGGACAGTAAAGTGTAAATATGTCGGAGGTCTAGAAAAATGCAGGGACGGCAAACTCCATGCGTATCCTCACTTCGAAGTCACTTTGGAGTGACGATACACGTCGGGTTTGCCTCCCCTGCACCCACCTACACTTCTGCCATGCATGTCAGCCTGACCGACCATGATGCTGTGCGAATACATAGGTGCACATTTACTAAAAACAGTGCAGTGTGTACTATGTGCAGTGTCCTGTGTAGTGTGCAGGGGGTGCCAGATTCAGGATTTTTGTTGCATGTTCTTCATGAATCTGGTGCCCCCTGCACTGCCCCAACAGAGTGCACAAACTTTTTTTGCACTTTTAACATGGGGCGTGTGACACATTTCTATTGGACTTTGCATGTTAAATCTGGCGCACGGTCAGACTGAGCAGCGGAGTGCCCCCTAATTTGTCATGTAATTTCTTATTCAAGTATATATTGACAATGATTAAAAGGAGAGGAAGCAGTGTCAGGGCTTTGGTAGGTGACACACAGCACCAATAGCAGATTCCTGCTGTGCTGGGGATCAGTAAATGCAGGGACTATTTGAGCACAGCAGGTGGAAGGAGACTCTGCAGGCTGATCGCTAGGCCCCTCCCACATCTGCTTCTGTGGGGAGCAGAATAGAGGCTGAACAAGCATCATAATAACAAATAGAAAGGTATTTTTACTTACAGGTAACCATTACAAATAGATTTTTGAAATATCTTAACCTCTGACAGATTTTTGTAATAAATAGTTTTGTGGCATAACCCCTTTAAGGGTGGGATAATTGCTTGTAGAACTTGCCTTCCAAGGAAAGGCCAAGTCAGTATGTTTTGGATTGTCCAATCTAAAGTGTTTGGAGAATGTTGATGAATGTTGCCGCATTGCATATCTGATCTAGTGTAGCTCCTCTGGTTTCAGCCCAAGAGGTTACCATTGCCCAAGTCGAATGGATTCCGAGATTTGCAGAAACTGTCTTGTTCTGAAGTCCATACATGCGGAAATGGCTTGTCTTAGCCACGTGTCTTAGTTTTTTTTTTGGTTCTCCAACGTCTAAAGAAAAGAAATGAAGATATTTTGCATTCTCCCTGCTTGCAAGCAGGTCCATTTGAGGAGCACACCAGAGTCCTGTCAGATACTGAAAGACCTCCTGGTTAAGAAACCACTCATTCTGGTCCAGTTTATTGCTGCTTAGGAAATCTGCTCCCTGGTTTTCTGAACCTTTTAAATGAAGAGCTGATAGGGAGAATTGTTTTCTGTCCAATTAAAAATCTGAGAGAGATAGCATTAGAGACCAGGTACCCTCTTGTCTTCTGATGTATGACACTTGTTGTGTTATCCAAAAACACCTTTATATGGTGATTCTTCAGCAGGTTAATATTAGATTTTAATATTTCCCATGCTGCTCTGAGTTCTCTGTAATTTGAAGAACGAATCCTTGAACTCCCTGTTTCATATTCTTCTTCTGCAGCCTCCATACAAAAGAAGATTTTAAAGAAGCAGGTATTATTATCTTCTTTCCCAGGCCCTGAGGCCTTTGTTTCATGATGACAGGAACCACTATTGTAGTACTCATCTATGCCTTTGGGGTCATTATACTCAGTGGATGCATGCTCTATGTTGACCCAATGGAAGAGTGGGAAGAGATTTATCAGAAATGGCGGAGAACAAAACTTTTCTAGTTGCTCAAAACAACTAGAGTTCAGCTTATATTTTATAAACTGTTGTGGAAAAATTAAAGCTTTCAGACCCTTGTGATAAATATCCCTCAATATCTTTATTGGGAAGTAAGAGCTCTCTACAGAGACATTGCCAATTAACCAGTTAAGGACCGGGCCCTTTCCTGTTTTTTCATGTCCATTTTTCACTCCCCACCTTCAAAAATCTCTAACTTTTTTATTTTTTACACGTAAAGAGCTGTGTGACGGCTTGCCTTCTGCGTAACAAATTGCATTTCATAGTGATGGTATTAAATATTCCATGCCATGTACTCGGAAGTGGGAAAAAAAATCCAAATGCAGTGAAAATGGTGAAAAAACGCATTTGCGCTATTTTCTTGTGGACTTGGATATTACGTCTTTCACTGAGCGCCCCAAATGACATGTCTACTTTATTCTTTGGGTTGGTACTATTAAGGGGATACCAAATTTGTATAGGTTTTATAATGTTTTCATACATTTACAAAAATTAAAACCTCCTGTACAAATTTTTTTTTTTTTTATTTTGCCATCTTCTGGCGCTAATAACTTTTTTATACTTTGTTGTACGGAGCTGTGGTTGGTGCATTTTTTTGCAACATTTGATAATATTTTCAATGATGTCATTTTTAGGACTGTACGACCTTTTGATCACTTTTATAGATTTTTTTTATATTTTTCAAAATGGCAAAAAAGTGCCATTTTAGACTTTGGGCGCTATTTTTCGTTACGGGGTTAAACGCATTGAAAAACGTTAATATATTTTGATAGATTGGGCATTTTCGGACACGTCGATATCTAATGTGTTTATGTTTTTTACTGTTTGTTTATATCAGTTCTAGGGAAAGGGGGGTGATTTGAATTTTTAGGGTTGTAATATATTGATTAAATTGTGTTGCTTTCGTGTTTATCTAAGTTCAATGTGAATACAGAAGGTCTCGCAGGAGACACTTGGTCCTGTGAGCAGCATGTAGCGGAGTGCGTTTCCCCATCTGACGCATCACTGTGTGTACAGGGCGCTACTTCCCTAAGCCTTGTCTGCAGTATTAACCCCTTATCTCCGCCCCTGTTTTCCTCCTCCATCACCTGACTATTTCTCAGGGTTTTTTTCCTAAATGCCCTCTACAAGCTGTAACAATTTTATTTCCCTGTCACTAGTGCGTTATGGGGCTTATTGTGTAACAAATTCTACTTCCTAGTGACAGTATTTAGTATTTCATGCCGTGTACTGGGAAGAAAAAACGCATTTATGCCATTTTCAAGTGGTTCGTGTTTTTGGACTTTCACTTCCCCTTGTTTTTTGGACCGTACGATTACAGAGACACTCAGGCCGGCGGCACACTTGGTATTTTGAACCTACTTTATTCTTTGGGTCGGTACGATTAAGGGGATACCAAATTTGTATAGGTTTTATAATGTTTTCATACATTTACAAAAATTAAAACCTCCTGTACAAAAATTATTTTTTTGATTTTGACAACTTCTGCCGCTAATAACTGTTTTATACTTTGGTGTACGGAGCTGTGGGTGGTGTAATTTTTTGCGAAATTGATAATATTTTCAATGATATCATTTTTAGGATCATTTTTGATCACTTTATAGATTTTTTATATATTTTTCAAAATGGCAAAAAAGTGCCATTTTCGACTTTGGGCGCTATTTTCCGTTACAGGGTTAAACGCATTGAAAAACCGTTATCATATTTTGATCGGGCATTTTCGGACGCGTCGATACCTGATGTGTTTATGATTTTTACTGTTTATTTATATTTATGTCAGTTCTAGGGAAAGGGGGGTGATTTGAAATTTTAGGTTTTTTTATTAACCCTAGGTTGTCTGATCGATCCTATCATATACTGCCATACTACAGTATGGCAGTATATGGGGATTTTCCTCCTCATTCATTACAATGTGCTATCAGTACATTGTAATGAAGGGGTTAAAACGAAATAGTCCCAGGTCTTCGGAAGACCCAAGCCTACCATGGACACGGATCGATGACGTCACGGGGAGCGGCGATCCCAGGTAAGATGGCGGCGCCCATGCACCACTATCTTTTTGAGGATGTGAAAACACCCGCGATCGGTGCTAGCAATATGTAGCAAAGACTTACCGGCTATGGAGAGGGCTCAGCCCATGAATACACAGCGTGCGGTCGCGAAGTGGTTAAAACGGCTACTCCATGTGACCTTTTCAAATATATGAAAACACCCATCACTGGGCTTAGCGACGCCCCCTGCTCCTCTACAGCCAATCCCGAGTGTGGGATTCTTATATTTGAAAAGGTCACATGTTTCCCAAAGGTGGGGGGGAAACTGCTCCTTTCCAGCCCCTCCCAATTGGCAACTGCCTAGTCACACAGCAGGTGCTAATGAAAGGTACAATATAACATATCTTTTTTTCTGTAAAACCAATTTTTTTATACAAAAACACTTTGGCAGTGTATGTACTATGCTCTGTGGGGACTGGGGGAGGGCTAAAAATGGCTCTCCTGGTGACAGGTTCCCTTTAAAAATCCATCACTTTTTATGTACGGAGCTTTATTGGGGCTTGTTTTCTGTGTAAGAAATTGTACTTCCGGTATTTCGGTAGTGGCGGTATTTCATTTTCCTTGTTGTGTACTGGGAAAAGATTCCAAATGCAGTGAACTAGACGGAAATGTTCTTATGCTTCTTTTTCATGTGGGTCCTCTTTTTACGGAGTTTGTTCTAAATGAGGCCTCCACTTTATTGTTTGGTTCGGTGAAATTACAGGGAAACTTAATTTATGTTGGTTTTAATAGGTTTTTAAAAATGAAAACCTTTTGTCCAAAAAGAAAAATTCATTTCGCCATATTTTGAGGCTGATATCTTTTTCAGATGATTTCCGGGCCTGTGTAAGGTGTCATTTCCGTGGGACATCATGACGTTTTCATTGATGTAATTTTATGGACTGTACAACATTTTGATCACTTTTTATTAAACATTTTTTATGTGTTACAAAGTGGCATTTTGGACATTTGGGCGCCATTCTCTGTTACAGGGTTCACGACCGGGAATAACAGGTTTTATATATTGATAGATGGGACTTCTTGCAAGAGGTTGATACCTCACATGTTCAATGATTTGTATTGTTTATTTATGTTTAGATCAGTTCTAGGGAAAGGGGGTGATTTGAACTCTAAGATGTTTTATTTTAGTGTATTTCTAGACTCCCTAGGTACTTTAACACTAGGGGGTCTGATCACCTATATAGTATACTACTATACACTAGTATTGCAGTATACAGGCAGTCCCCGGGTTACATACAAGATAGGGTCTGTAGGTTTGTTCATAAGTTGAGTTTGTATGTAAGTCGGAACTGTATATTTTATCATTGTAATCCCAGCCAGAACTTTTCTGGTCTCTGTGACAATTGGAATTTAAAAATGTTGGGTTGTCATAAGAATAAATATTAACACTAAAGCTTCATTACAGACACCTGTGATAACTGTTACAGCTGATTATTGTAGCCTAGGACTAAAGTACAATAAATTACCAGTATCCAGAGGCAGGGCAGCCATCAGGAAATTCGGGGCCCCATACAGCAAAAGTGTCTGGGCCCCAACACACCCCAAAACCGAACAAGCCTCCTGCCCCCCGCAGTGACCTTTCACAAACAGGGTTTGAGGCCTGTTGCTACGACAAGGCACACTCTTCTGGTAGATTGCCAATAGGAGTCATACTTTTGGTCAAGTATATTTATTATAGTGCAAATATGTAAAAACGGACAAAAACGACATGCGTTTCAGAAAACGCATGCGTTTTTTAAAAAAACGGATGCGTTTTTACGCATGCTTTTGTAACCAGAATCGAAACGCCTTAGTAAAAACGGCCCAAAACGCCAATGACTTTCGTTCACCCCTAACACCCCGCGATCGGTGCTAGCACCGATCGTGGTGTTGTCACAGCGATGCTGCCCGGCAGCCTCAAAAAGATGGCCGCCATCTTGCCTAGTGTGAGCACACACATTGGTCGTTTTGGGCCGTTTTTGGGCGTTTTTACTAATGCTTTCCAGATCGTTAAAACTCACTGACGTTAAAAACGCATTCCGTTTTTTTTAAAAACGTCAATGCGTTTTGGAACACAAGCGGTTTTGTCCTTTCATTCGCAATTTCGAAAAACGGACAAAAAACCCCGCATGCGTTTTTCAACAAAACGCATGCGTTTTTTAACGCATGCGTGCGTTTTAACGATCGGAAAACGCAATTAGTCTAAAATACGGCCCATAAAACGGCCGCAAAACGCCATGTGTGCCTTCACCCTAATGGGCGGCGCCACACAGGGCGCTTTTCCGCTGCTTGCAAACGCAACGCGACAAGTCCTCGCCCACCGCGGGGACGGACCCAGTGCCCATCGCATACGGCGTTTCTTAGGGAACGCCTGTTGATGGGACGAGCCGCCGGTGTGTTTCGCGTTGAATTAACCAAAACACCGGTGGCTCGTTCCCGATCGTCAGGCGTTTCCATAGAAACGCCGATGCGATCGTGCCGAGGGCCCGCGCACCGAGTGGGCGAGAACCTTGCTGTTTGCGTTGCAAGGCTGACCAAAGCCCCTGTGTGGCGCCGGCCTAAGATCGTCGCTCCGTGACGTCATCGGGACGCGATCCGTGGCTTCATCTTCGGAAGACCGAGCTATTCGTTTTCAACCCCTTCATTACAATGTCTGATAGCACATTGTAATGAATGAGAGGAAAATCCCCATATACTGCCATACTGTAGTATGGCAGTATATGATAGAATCGATCAGACACCTAGGTTAACGTCCCTAGGGATCTGAAAATAAAAAGAAAAAAAGTAAAAATTCTAAAAAAAACCTAAAATCACCCTACACCCCTTCATCACCCCCTTTCCCTAGAACTGAATATAAAAAACAGTAAAAACATAAACACATTAGTATCGACGTGTCCGAAAATGCCAATCTATCAAAAATATAACGTTTTTCAATGCGTTTAACCCCGTAACGAAAATAAGCGCCCAAGTCTAAATGGCACTTTTTGCCATTTTGAAAATATAAAAAAAAATCTATAAAAGTGATCAAAATGTATTCCTAAAAATGAATCATTGAAAATATTATCAATGTTGCAAAAAATAGCAAACCAACCACGCTTCCGTACAAAGATATAAAAATTATTAGCGCCAGAAGTGGCAAATAAAAAAAAAAAAAATTGTTACGAGGAGTTTTAATTTTGTAAATTATGAAACATTATAAAACCTATACAAATTTGGTATCCCCTTAATGTACGCCCACCAAAGAATAGTGACATTCATTTTGGGGGCGCTCATGAAAGACTGTATATCAATGCCACAAGAAATAAGCGCAAATGCGTTCTTTTCACATTCACATTCATTCACTGCATTTGATCTGTTCAATTTTTTTTTATTTTTTTTCCACTCCACATCCGCAGTACATGGCTGGATATTTATACCATCACTATGAAATAGCACATTTGTTTACCGCAGAAGGCCAGCCGTCAACACACACTGCTCTTATCGCATGTCAAAACTAAAAAAGTTATGATTTTTGAAGGTGGTGAAAAATGGACATGAAAAGAACGGAACAGGCCCCGTCGGTCCTTAACTGGTTAATGTGCAATGTCCGTCTGGAAGAGAGTCTTCGTTACTTCCCAATAAGCTATTGAGGGATATTTATACACAGGTCTAAAGCTGTAAATTTTTGTCACACACAACAGTTTATAAAATATAAGCTGAACTCAGTATTGTTGTTTGTAGAGCACTAGAAAAGTTAGTCTGTGTCTCCGCTCACCTGTCTGATAAATCTCTTCCCACTCTTCCTATTGGGTCAACATAGAGCATCTGCTCCCTGAGGTATAATGACCCCCATAGGCATAGTTAGAGTACACAATAGGGTTCCTGTTACATCATGTCAACAAGGCCATCAGGCCTGGAAAAGAAGATAATAATACTGCTGTCTTTAAAATCTCTTCTTGGTGTATGGTCAGGGCTGCAGAAGAATAATATGAAACAGGGGAGTTCAAGGATTCGTCTTGCAATAATACAGAGTGCCCACTCAGAGCAGCAATGTGGAAATTATGTAAAATCTATAGATATAACCTGCTGAAGAATCACCATATAATAATGTTTTTGGATAACACAACCAGTGTCACTACATCCAAGAAACGGAGGGTACCTGGTCTCTCATGCTATCCTTCTCAGATTTTAATTGGAGCAAAACAATCTCCCTAAGCAGCTCTTCTTTTAAAAAGGTGTCAAGATAAACCGGGAGCAGTTTTCCTAAGCAAGTGCCATAAACTCGGACCAGAATGAGTGGTTTCTAACAGGAGTCTTTCAGTATCTGACGGACTCTGGTGTGCTTCCTCAAATGGCACCTGCTTCACAGGAAATGCAAAATACACTCTCATTTCTTTTCTTTAGTAGTTTGGAAACAAAAAAAAACTAAGACAACGTGGCTAAGACAAGCCATTTCCGCAGTGTAATGGACTTCAAACAACAGTTTCTTTGCAAATCCTGTAATCCTCGACTTGGGCAATGGTAACCTCTGGGCTGAAACCAGAGGATGCTACAGACTAGATCAGATAACTGCAATTGCGGTCAACCATCTCCATCAACATTCTCCAAACACTTTAGATTGGACAATCCAAGAACATACTGAACTTTTCCAAATTTGCGCAATTAAAAACGGACAAAAAACGGATGCGTTTCCAAAAAACGCATGCGTTTTTAAAAAACGGATGCGTTTTTTAACGCATGCGTTTTTAACGATCTGAAAACGCACTTAGTAAAAACGGCCCAAAAACGCCATGTGTGTCTTCACCCTTACCCGTAAGCTTTTGCTGCAATATGCAGCAAATACTTACCAGCTATGGAGAGGGCTTAGCCGGTGAGCCCTCTCCATGCAGCGGGACATGACCACCGCTGTGAATACATGGCGGGCAGTCGTGAACCAGTTAAGGTTGCCTTGCATTCATTTGGAGACTTACAGCTTGGGTATTCTGGGAAATATGCAAATTTGCCTCCAAGATAAATTATAAGGCAGTCCTATTGACATCAAACATGACTTTCAGTAAGCCTAATGACATTATGTGAGATAAAAGCCAACCGAATTTATTTATTTCATAAGGAACAGGTTCCCAACTATAAAGAGTGCTGTTTTGTGTTTCTTCTCTAAGGGTGCGGTCACACGTCGTGTTAAACGCATGTGTTAAACGCGACGTGTGACCGCACCCTAAATCACACCAATCAGCTAAGATAATTTCCTTCAGTGTACCAAAAATATTAAATACCGTTTTTGCTTGGATTTTAACCACCCCTAATAATCTTGAATTCATGTTGATGGAATAACGTCCTCTGTATTCAAAGTATCTTCCATAGCTTTAAAAAGGTAATCAAATGTTTGCTTAAGAACAAGTACTTGGTTTCAGACTCTTTTCAGTTAGTTGTCCGATCCTAGTCACATGAGTCTCTACATGAACATGATGGGGTGTCGGATACATAATCCAAAGGAGAATCGTGCAGACAAGTTTTTATGTGTGTGTAGGAGCCCCTTGGACCTCTGCCTTAATAACATTCTTTAATTTATCCATGAAAGGCGTTTTCTCCCCTGTTATCAATTTATCAATGCAGTTCTTGCATACGGTTTTTAAATTTCAAGCAGCCTGTAAGAACACCTGTTGCATCTTGGTGAGTGGGAGAGAGGATGCTTTCTTCATCTGACTGAGGTAGAGACAGGATAATATGCAAAGTTTTCCAGTTGGGATAAGGAATACCACACCTCTTTCAGCTAGGTCATAAGGCAGCTCCCTTGACATCAAGCATGACCTACAAGAGGCCATATGACATGATGTAGGATTTAAACCAAACCAGTATATGTATTCCAGAAGGAACAGACTCCCAACTGTCCTCAGCTCTGTTTAAACCTGACTGGGTCTCATCAGTACAGCAACTGGTTTGGCTGGGTGCGAGGCTTGTGACTAGGGTCGGGAAGCAAGAGTTCTCCTTACGGAGACTGCCAATTAAGGCCACTGTGTAGAGTCAAAGCCATGGATGCTGCACTAGGGGGATTCTGGGAAAATATGCAATAGATATACTGGTTTGGTTTTAATCCTGTATCATGTCATAAGGCCTCTTGTAGGTCATGCTTGATGTCAAGAGAGCTGCCCTACAAGGTAGCTAAAAGAGGAGTGGTTTTCCTGTTAAACTTTGCATATTTTCCCAGAATCCCCCTAGTGGAGCATCCATGGCTATAAGACTCCACACGCCCACATGAAGGCCTTAATTGGCAGTCTCCGTAAGGAGGACTCTTACTTTCTGACCGTAGAGACACAAAAACACTGGTAGGTGGTGCAGGGAGGGGTATATTAACCTCTCTTCTTCCTGTCAATACAGAGGTCAGTGTTGAGACTGTAGCTTACTGGTAGAGCTCTTGTCTACAACGCGCAGGGTTGTGAGTTTGAATCCCATCACAGTTTGTTCATGTAATGTGCGTATTCTCTTCAGGGGCATCCTTCAGGTGGAGTGTACTTTGTAGCAAAGGTTTACTAGTCCTGACTTTGTACACCAGAGTTATCACAGTGGATGATTCTTGTTCACTTATCTTAAAGGGATTTTCCCATGAATCAAAATTAGGCCCTATCCATAGCATAGGGCCTAAATTGCTGGTCAGTGGGGGTCTCAGTGATGAGACCTACACAAATCAAGAAAACGAGGGGTCCAACAGGTTCAGCAATCTCCGTCAGCTCCATAGCAATGAATTGAGCAGAATGGTCATGTACTGCCGTCTGCTCCCGTAGCGACGCAGGGGCCTATTGAGGTAACTAAGACATCCTCAGACCCCTAGTTTCCGTGATCAGCGATGAGACCCCCACCAATCAGCACCTTTTGTGGGAAAACACCTTTAAGTCATCCCCTCTTCCCACTAAGCTCTCCATTCAGCTTGGAAAATCTCCACCACTATCTACGCAGCGATACAGGGACTCTTAATTTCCCATTTCAGTGAGACCCTATTGTTTTCTACTACCAAAAACCACCCAGGATACAGATATCATGACCCTATAAGTTAATAGGACCCAAGAAGGACATTGCAAGGGAGCGCCACATGATGACATGCATAAAAGCAATTTAAATAAACTGTACATTCCTAAAAGTCACAGTTGATACAGTTTGATAGTAGTAAGCAGTACACCGCGCTAGGTACAACTTCTGTGCATAAACTTATTTTCTGCATTAAATTAAAAAAAAAAAAAACATGACTTATGCCTCAATTCCAGGGTCAGTTCCATTTCACACTGCAGCTGTCATGTTGTTTCCCTCCGACAGGACCACTGCAGGCCATCACACACACACTACTGAAGCTTGTGATTGGCTGCAGTGGTAACCTACCCCCACCACTATAGCAACTGTAGGGTGGGATGGAGAGATGCACAGCCATACTGATAACTTCCTACAATACCTGTTTGTTGAGGCCCGTCTCCCATACTCATGCACATTGGCCTCAAAAAAGAGATGCACAGAAAATTCCTACAACATAGGGCAGTGATGGCAAACCTTTTAGAGCCGAGTGCCCAAACTACAACAAAGACCCGCTAATTTATCGCAAAGTGCCAACACAGAAATGTAATTTGTGATTTATACTCCCTTCTCTGTTACAGTTTTCATTGATACCAGCACCTGAGGACACCAATAAAGCAGAAAATAGTCCCAGGTAGAGCTGTCACTTTAAAATAGCTCTGTACACAGCAAGTCCTGGGCTGTCTGTGACTGCAGGAAGATACCTGGAGTCATATCTGGTGATGGCCTGAGTGCCCCCAGAAAGGGCTCTGAGTGCCACCTCTGGCACCAGTGCCATAGGTTAGCCATCACTGACATAGGGGCTGCAGGAGAATGAGCTGGAACAGAGGGACATGGAGCGGTTTTTCATTCTGAGCTAAAGTAGATTTTCCTACAAGTTTGACAAACCCTTTGAACGCAGGTTTTAAAGTTGGAACAGTGGGTATTTCAGCTTTGCACAATGCATTTACTGTGAGATGTTTGTTGTGCACTAGAGGGAAGATTTTAGATGACAGGAGCAGAGTGAACAGATAACAGCATTAAGAAGAATGGCTGATCAACAGGGGGAGGAGGAGGACACAGTAATGACTATAATAAGCAGGAGAGGGGTGATCATCACATGACTTCTTAAAGGCACAGCCTATTCCAACCACATTAACAATCAAGCAGGTAGCGACATTGCAGGGCACCCGAAGTATGCAGGAGATTATGGGAATCTCCATCCCCAGAGGAGGCTTCCTAAAGTACAGTGACAACTGGTGTCGGCAGGTTATGCTGGGACATGCTACAGGTTGCACATCACACAGCATGGCACATGCCAGTGCCCCCACAGCTCAGGAGGAGGAAGACCTGAGGGTGGCTGAAAAACACTGCAAAGTTAAGTTGAGGGGTCTTCTGGGGACCCCCATGGAGGAGGGGACTGAGTCCCCCTGGCTGGCAGATACTATGATGGATACAATTGTGGGGGGTGGGCACCCTGCAGCAGGGCACGAGGGTAACACTCACCACAAGGCTCTTCATCTCCGGGCTGGATGTGGACATATGACGGAGACAAGTGCGGTGCGCCCCGGGGCTGCACATCACAGAGTCCGGGGATTCTGCTGCGACACCGTATACCCCGGTGCAGAGGCACGACACAGGCCGGAGAGGCCTCAGCCAGACCCTGGACAGGTGGCCTCACACTGGAACCGGCCTTCATCCAGGTACGGGCCCAAGGCCCCGCAGCTCCCTCCTCCTCCTCACCAAGCAGCCCGAGCCCGCGGCACCCGCTCCCCAGCGCTGCCTGCAGCTGCCCACACACCGCCCGCTCCAAGTCTCCTAGCAACGGCAGCCGGGCCTGACTAGTCTGCAGCACAGCGACATCTACTGGACGGAGGGGGAAGTGCACCGGGATACAAACGTACATACACTACAGGTTATACCTGTATACATGGAATATAAACATTTTCTGAGTATTTATAAAAATGCACGAGTAACTAAGAGATTAAGACTATAATTATGAGACATATATGAAATAGAAGAGAATTAATGATGTGTGAAAGAGGTATGTTTGAAAATGATGGATAATAAGTGGAATTTATTGCAGTAAAATATAGCTAGGTAAAGTGATTGGTTACAGTTTAGTAAAATGAGGGGCAGAATGAAATGTATTAAATGAAACAGTCAGTGGGGCTCATTTCCTAAGGTTCGCAGAGCGCACTTCCGTCGGATTTTGGCGCACGCGACCGGATTTTGGTAAGCTGTGCTGGCTTCACTGCAGGGTGTGCCATTGGACGATATGACTGATTCGGACTGAGCGCGGGATTTAACTTTCAAATTGTGTTGCAAGGCCAAGCACTTACATGCACCATGGAAAAGATGGTGAACTCTTTTGGACCTGAGTGCGGAAGCGGCACATGCAGGATATCGGGCGCACGATCTTAGTGAATCGAGGCACAGTGCTATTTCATTGGACAATGCCCTTTCGGTGAACTCCAGCGGCCGGCTAAGTATATGAGCCCCAGTGTGTTTAGGGTTAAACAACTGTAGGGCTTCTACCAGGCATACTGATATGTCAGGTCTCAGTGTATTTGTAAGCTGAGGAGAAGGAGGAGGGGGTCCTGCACACAGCATGGGGTCTTGTGTGGAGGAGAGCCAACAGCAGGATGAATGGGATGTAAACAAAGATCAGTGTTGTTACCATCCCTGATGGAAAATGTAGCAGAAGGATTATGGATGCCAATGAGTGTAGCAGAGTTATATTGGTGATGTCTAACTGGCGGCCTAACTTTCCAATATTCGCTGACTTGGGAAAAATTGAGTGCCAAAGTGACTGAAACCCTCTAGAAGCAGGTTGTCCATATGAAGGCCGAAAGGGGTGACCCTATCAGCCATAGCAAGGGAAGCAAGTCGTTCCAAGTCTGTGATTTCTAGAATATTGCAGGTTTACAATCTCACAAACTTACTAAGTCCCCCAATAAGGCCCCTTCCACACTAGCGAGTGTGATGCGATGAACTCGCATCACACTCGCAACGCAAGCTGCCGGGAACGCACGGCCCGAACGCTGCACCGCGGGAGTGAACTCAGCATGTCCAGTTTCACTCCCGCGGTGCAGCGTCGGGCCGTGCGTTCCCCAGCTGCGTTTGCGAGTGTGTGATGCGAGTTTTCATCGCTCACACTCGCTAGGGCGTGGAAGGGGCCTAAGGCTGGTCAGCCTTGAAAAGACAAAGCGAGGACCAGAGATGCAGAGAATCCTCCAATGGGTTAATCGAAAAACATTGCAAAACACTGCAACTGAATTATTCGCCATTCAGCACTGAAGAGGGAGGGCTGGGCCAGTTCAATGATGCATGCACTTTATTTTTGATGCATTTTTTTGACACATTACAACAAGGCTTAGCCTGGATCACATGCTGAGGTAACCATTGGCTTTTCCATTGCATAATTTTGCAAATGCAATGTTACTTAAGGCTGAAGCCTTTGGAATGTGTCAAAAACGCATCAAAAAATGTGAGGCAACGCATCATGTGAACGCGCCCTCAGGATCTGTCTCATCATATAGGCGGCATAGATATATTAAGGTTCTTGCAATAGTCTTTTGTTTAAGTATTTGTGCCACTTGTGTCATGGCAACACTTTGTCCGGCAGTTTAGAAAACAATGCACCTAAGCGTGGTAATGCTTAGTAGGAGTTCGCCACATTTATTGCTGACGTGCACCACAATTCTGGGCCATGGTCAATATTGCAAAAAACAATGGTGCAACTGTGCACACTCTTAAGAGCAGCGCAGATTGTGCCAGATAATTGAACCCTGTGTGCCACTATTTAATTATCTGTTGCAACCTCTACATTAGTGAGACATGTTGCATAGAGGCAGTTTGCACCACTTTTTCACTGGCCAACAATATTGCAGTTGAACAAACTTTAAGCAACTTTTTTTACTGAAGACCCGCGAAGAGGCGCATATTATGTCGACAGAGGAGAAGTTTTCTACAATTAATTTTAACGATAAAGGCAAGTTTACTTTATTTGGATTTGATGGGAAGCAAACTTGGGAAAATCTGAAGCCAAAGTTGGTCAAGAAGTCAGTGAAAGGTGTTGGAGGAAGTATCATGGTTTGGGAGGTGTTTTCTGCAGCAGGAGTTGGACCTCTCAAACAGCTACAAGGCAGGGTAATTGAAAGTGTGTTTCAAAAACTCTGTCAACAACACCTGGTTCTCTACTTGTACTTGCACTCAATCAGCCAGCATTTTCCATGCAGGACAATACCTTGTGTCACTTAGCTAGGAGGCTGGAGGACAGGAGGCCACAGTATGAGGAGGATGGAGGACAGGTGGCCACGGTAAGAGGAAAATAGAGAACAGGGGCCACACCATGTGAGGAAGGATGGGTGTAGGAGAACAGATAGTATTATGTATAAGTTTGGGGCGATAAATGAAAGTGAAAAATCAAATGTAATGGGAGGATAAAATTAAAAAGGGGTTTTATATGGATCCATACGAGAATTGGCCACAGTAAGGGGGCATTATATTATGTGGGGACCATTATAGTTGATATTACACTATGCTTGCGGGGTGGGGCTATAGGCGTGGCTTCGAAAAAAGGGGAGGGAATTTTTATACCTCTTTCTTTGATCAAAGGTTGGGAGGTATGGGAATAGTATATGTAAGTATACGGTGCTGCACATGAATCAGGACACGCAGTATATATATTCTGTATAATACATCGCCCCAAAATATATACAATTCTCCCTTTATAACTGCACCCCCATTAAATTTATACATAGTGCCCCCCTATGAAATATATATAGTCCCCCATCCCCACAAGCAGTGTCCATAGAACACAATGTAAACTTGAGGAATCGAGATATTCACCTGCTACATGTGAGCTCTGCCTTCTTCTACTGCTGTGATATTTTCCAGGCCCCAGCAGCATGATCAGGCAATGTCTAAATGCAGCTTAAGAGCCCCTATCTATACTCAGTTTTACTTTGTCATTTAATGACTTTATATTTTGCCTAGGTCTTATATTGGTTTCCTATTCACTGGGTTGTATTATTGGGATAAACCACGACAAGATAGTGTGATAACAGCATCAAGTGTGAAGTGGGTGATTTGCAGGGCCAGCAAGAGCCTCAAAGGGCCCTTTGCAGTGAACTCATGAGGTGGCATTAAAAATTCAGAACCTAACTAAAATATTCCATAGTTTATCATTCCAAAAAGCCATGTCATTGTTATTTTATAAACAGCCACCTAATAGTTTAATTATTTACACCCTATAAAATCTCCTTGGTTTTGGGGTGCCAATTAATATTAAATTAACAACAATATTCAATGGATATTTATAGGGGATTTATTAAGGGTACAATACAGGGAAATATACACTCACTGGCCACTTTATTAGGTACACCTGTCCAGCTGCTCGTTAACACTTAATTTCTAATCAGCCAATCACATGGCGGCAACTCAGTGCATTTAGGCATGTAGACATGGTCAAGACAATCTCCTGCAGTTCAAACCGAGCATCAGTATGGGGAAGGAAGGTGATTTGATGCCTTTGAACGTGGCATGGTTGTTGGTGCCAGAAGGGCTGGTCTGAGTATTTCAGAAACTGCTGATCTACTGGGATTTTTCACGCAGAACCATCTCTAGGTTTACAAGAATGGTCTGAAAAAGAAAAACATCCAGTGAGCGGCAGTTTCTGTGGGCGGAAATGCCTTGTTAATGCCAGAGGTCAGAGGAGAATGGGCAGACTAGTTCGAACTGATAGAAAGGCAACAGTGACTCAAATCGCCACCGTTACAACCAGTAGGCAGAAGCATCTCTTGAACCGCACAGTTACGTCGAACTTTGAGGCAGATGCTAAGCAGCAGAAGACCACAACCGGGTGCCACTCCTTTCAGCTAAGAACAGGAGTTACAATTGCACAAGCTCATCGAAATTGGACAGTAGAAGATTGGAAAAACGTTGCCTGGTCTGATGAGTCTGGATTTCTGCTGCGACATTCGGATGGTAGGGTCAGAATTTGGCGTCACCAACATGAAAGCATGGATCCATCCTGCCTTGTATCAACGGTTCAGGCTTGTGGTGTTGGTGTCATGGTGTGGGGAATATTTTCTTTGGGCCCCTTGGTACCAATTGAGCATCGTTGCAACGCCACAGCCTACCTGAGTATTGTTGCTGACCATGTCCATCCCTTTATGAACACAATGTACCCAACATCTGATGGCTACTTTCAGCAGGATAATGCGCCATGTGTCATAAAGCTGAAATCATCTCAGACTAGTTTCTTGAACATGACAATGAGTTCACTGTACTCAAATGGCCTCCACAGTCACCAGATCTCAATCCAATAGAGCATCTTTGGATGTGGTGGAACGAGATACGCATCATGCAAGTGCAGCCGACAAATCTGCGGCAACTGTGTGATGCCATCATGTCAATATGGACCAAAATCTCTGAGAAATGCTTCCAGCAACTTGTTGAATCTATGCCACGAAGAATTGAGGCAGTTCTGAAGGCAAAAGGGGGTCCAACCCGTTACTAGCATGGTGTACCTAATAAAGTGGCCGGTGAGTGTAACTAAACTAACTAAGAGACAGAGAGAGGGTAGGGGAGGAAGTGCTCTAACTAAAGATCTGTATACATTTTTATATTCATAGCCCACACACATTGCCCATCCCCATAACACCTCCACCACTGTCTTGGCAAATCTGATGGTGATGTAGAGACAATAGGTGGCATCCTTGCTTCCATATCTTCTTATCACACAAACTTGCAGGACAAGCAATTTGAATCTTTGTTTCCCCCGGATCTGGGAGAATCCCCAGGGGGCAATGACATGCAGTGTTTTCTTGTCATGATAGCCTTAGAACCTTCAGGCTTAATCACACTGCCCTTGTTATCAGATGAAGGCTGTTTATACGCTTCACTCTTCAATTCCATGGGCACTTACAGGGACAAACTTCACCAAATAAGCGAAGCGGGAAAGCAGCCTGACAAGGTAATGTCTGTGCCAGCTCTAAAGGACTGAGGACTGAGCAAGATCCCACTATAACATTAAAGAGTGCACTCTTATTACACTGACATCAGATGATTCCATAGATCGGGACAGAACGCGTGGGAAGCCCTCCACCTCCTCCACAACCACTCCACCATTCTGTAGACTGACTACTACTACACTGACTGGTGTATTGCAGTTCCATATGTCGTGTTATATATTATGGCACCTTATGGTCTTGATGCCTTGTACCTTTATACTAAAAGGAAATTTCTTTGATAAGTACTTGTTTATATAGACTTGTGTACTATCTGGTACTAATATACAATATCAGGAGTGGTCTCAACATGTTTTTTGTGAGAGGGGGTGTTATTGGCCTACACTTACCTGTGTGGCCAACCATTTTTTTTATATATGTACTTGGTACATTTTTAATTGATTTTAATTCAGTGTTCCCTGTTTGAGACACAATGGGGGTCATTTACTAAGGGCCCGATTTGCGTTTTCCCGACGTGTCACCCGAATATTTCAGATTTGCGGCGATTTTTCCTGAATTGCCCCGGGATTTTGCCGCACGCGATCAGATTGTGGCGCATCGGCGCCGGCATGCACGCAACAGAAATCAGAGGGCGTGACCGTAAAAAAAATCTGACGGATTCGGAAAAACCGTCGCATTTAAAAAAAAGTGTCGCTCGACACGTGCTTACCTCCACCCAGCAGAGGACAGTGAAGTTCAGTGCATTCCGATGAACTTCAGCGCAACAGCGTCACCTGGTGGACGTCGGAGGAACTGCCTTAGTGAATCCCTGCCGGACCCGAATCCTCCGCAGAGAACGCGCCGCAGGATCGCAAATGGATCGGGTAATTAAATCTGCCCCAATATGTTTAATCAATAAAGTCTTTTTCACCTTGTATTATATCTGCCTTGGGACACACTTTCTTTCTTCTTGGTAATTTATGCATTCTCATATGGTGTGTCGGGATTTGTTTAATTAAACCCTTCCCGCCGCAGCCCTTTTTCGTTTTTGCGTTTTCATTTTTCACTCCCCACCTTCAAAAATCGGAGCTGTGTTATGGCTTATTTTCTGCATAACAAATTACGCTTCAAAATGGTGGTATGTAATGTTCCATGCCGTGTACTGGGAAGCGGGAAAAAAATTCCAAATGCAGTGGGCTTGGAATTTACGGATTTCACTGTATGCCCCAAATTACATATCTACTTTATTCTTTGGGTCGGTATGATTACGGGGATAGCAAATTTGTATAGGTTTTATAATGTTTTTATACATTTACAAAAATTAAAACCTCCTGTACAAAAAAATTTGGGGGGATTTTGCCATCTTCTAATGCTAATAACTGTTTTATACTTTAGTGTGAAAAGCTGTGGGGGGTGTTGTTTTTTTGAGGCTTTTGATGATGTTTAGAAAGTTACCATTTTTAGGACTGTACGACCTTTTGATCACTTTTTATAGAATTTTTTTTTTTAATTGCAAAAAAAGTACCATTTTCGACTTTGGGCGCTATTTTCTGTTACGGGGTTAAACGCAATGAAAAACCTTTATTATATTTTAATAGATCAGGCATGCGTCGATACTTAATGTGTTTATGATTTTTACTGTTTATTTATATTTGTATCAGTTCTAGGGAAAAGGGGTGATTTGAGTTTTTAGGTTTTTTATTATAATTTTTTTAAAACTTTTTATTTTTTATTTTTACTATTTTTCAGACTCCCTTGGGTACTTTAATCCTAGGTTGTCTGTACGATCCTATCATATACTGCCATACTACAGTATGTTAGTATATGGGTATTTTCCTCCTCATTCATTACAATGAGGAGGAAGACCCGAGGCTGTCATGGATCGCCACTCCGTGATGACATCACTGGGAGCGTCCATCCTCGGCAAGATGGCGGCCCCATGCACAGCCATCTTTTTGAAGCCGCCGGCAGCTTTGCCTGCACCGATCGCGGGTGTTACTGGTAAGCCTTTGCTGCAATATGCAGCAAAGACATACCGGCTGTGGAGAGGGCTCAGCCCGTGAGCCCTCTCCATGCACCCGGCATGTGACATACTATTACGTCACATGTTGGTAAGGGTCTAACAGATTTGGGTTGTGCAGGGTCCATTCTTTAATGGTGACAGAACCTGTTATGTTAAACGCTGATACATGTAGAAACCACCCAAAAGAGTGGAGAGGGTGTCGGCAGTAATTTTGCACTGACGTCACTGATCATTTTGCCCTTTTTTCACCCGTCGGTGTCCTCTTTCAATCGGTCAATAATCCATCAGTATTGCTAAAGCCAAAAACAAACAGGAGTCCAAAAGAGAGATGACCAGTTAATTGGATACTTGCATGTCCTCTGTGTTCTGTATCCACTCCTGCTTTTGGCTATCAATCATGAAGCTTTTCATTCCTTCTGACAGATGAAATGAAGGGGAAAACCAAACATAGTGGTAACGTCATAGAGTGGTGGAGGGTGAAAACAGCATTATGGAAATCACAGGTTGTTCCTGGGAGACAGCGGTCAGTTGGCAGCAGCATGAGTAGGCCGCAGAGTGGCACAATGACAAACTATGGAGCTGGCAGCAACATGGTAGGCCACAGTGTAGCACAATGAGCACAATGACCACAATGAGTGTGGGGGTGGCGGCAGCAACAACATGAGGTCAGAGAGTGGCACAATCCCAGTGTGTGTACGTGGGCCGCAGCATTATGAGGCCAGAGAGTGGCACAATGACAAATTCTGGTGGTGGCAGCAACATGGTAGGCCACAGTGTGGCACAATGACAGAATGTGAAGGTACCGGCAGCAGCAGCAGTAGGTCAGAAAGTGGCACAATGATAAAGTGTGGAGGTGGGTGACAATTCCAGTCCCTGGTAAAGATAGTGGGAGGCAGATGGAGCAACCGGCAGCAGATGTATGGCATCAGGTGGGTGGCAGCATCAGAATAGTGTCTGAGGCAGGTAGTTAGATTCCAGACTCATTTCTCAACGTTTGGGGGAGGCGTCATGGCTGATCTAATCTGATGCATAAGTCATTGGTGTGTCGAAATCCTGGCCGATCCATGCCTGATTCATCTTGACAAAGGTCAGTCTCTCCACAATACAGGTGGACAAGCGGTTTCTCCTTGGGGTAACGATGGCCCCCTGGACACTCTGGATCCACTCTCCTACAGCGTCCAGAGTCTGAACTTTAATTCTTGAAAAAGGGGATCCTTGTTCCCTGAAATGCATTGTGACTACCTGTTTTTTGGCCCTTTTAACAATGATAACACCTTTGGAGAATAGTTAGGCCGTGCGCCTACCGTTTTTAACCTACCTGAACCTACTACTTGACTCCAACCAAAATTTTGCCCTTCTTTTCATCCGTCAGTGTCGACTTTCAATCGGTCAATAATACATCAGTATTGCTAAAGTCAAAAACAAACAGGACTTGATCCAAAACGGAGATTACCAGTAAATGGGATATTTGCATGTCCTCTGTGTTCTGTATCCACTCCTGCTTTTGGCTATCAACCCTGAAGCTTTTCATTCCTTCTGAAAGATGAAATGAAGGGGAAAACCCAACATAGGTCAAACATAGGTCAGAGAGTGGCACAATGACAAATTCTGGAGGTGGCAGCAACATGGTAGGCCACAGAGTGGCACAATGACAAAGTGTGGAGGTGGCGGCAGCAGCAGGAGGTCATAGAGTGGCACAATCACAATGTGTGTAGGTGGGCGTCAGCCGTAGTAGCAGCATGAGGCCAGAGAGTGCACAATGACAAATTCTGGTGGTGGCAGCAACATCGTAGGCCACAGTGTGGCACAATGACAGAGGATGGAGGTACGGGCAGCAGCAGCAGTAGGTTAGAAAGTGGCACACAGTGTGGAGGTGGGTGACAATTCCAATCCCTGATAAAGATGGTGGGAGGCAGATGGAGAAACTGGCAGCAGATGTGTGGCATCAGGCGGGTGGCAGCATCAGAATAGTATCTGAGGCAGGTAATTAGAATCCAGACTAATTTCTCAACATTTGGGGGAGGCGTCATGGCTATTCTAATCTGATGCATAAAGAATTGGTGTGGTGAAATCCTGGCCAATCCACGCCTGATTCATCGTGACAAAGGTCAGTCTCACCACATTACGAGTGGACAAGCGGGTTCTCCTTGGGGTAATGATGGCCCACTGGACACTCTGGATCCACTCTCTTACAGCGACCAGAGTCTGAACTTTAAAGGAAACCTACCACTTGAAGTGGTAGGTGTAAGATGGGAATACTGAGCACCAGCTCAGGGTGAGCTGGTGCCGGAGCTTATTTTTGTTAAGTGTTTTAAACCGCTGTATCGCGGTTTAAAACACTTTTAAAACTTTATGGCCGAAGCTGCTTCGGCGCACTAAGCACGGGACCGTGTGTGCGGCTACATAAGTAGTGAAGGAGAGCTGCGCGCACGGTTGCATGCATGGTGCGCCGAAGCAGCTTCGGCTATAAAGTTTAAAAAGGTTTCCTTTAATTCTTGAAAAAGGGGATCCTTGTTCCACAAAACCCGTTGTGACTATCTGTTTTTCGTCCCTTTTAACAATTATAAAAATTTGGAGAATAATACCCTCGGTTGTGCCTACTGTTTTTGACCCCCCTGAACCTACTCCTTGACTCCAACCGACATAGCTTCCGGTGTTTGGAGAACACAAAAACCACTGACCACCATCCTACACGCCAACACTAGAGTTGTGCCTTATGCTGAGCACAACTCGACAAGGTGAGCAACCACCAACTACATTACATACCCGGAACCAAACAATATTACCTTATGAGCACTGTTTTGTTTCTGCTATTCTTCAACACTACTGGCCGGGCAGGATAGCTTCTCTACTGCAAACCCTGCAAGTTGCGGTCACACATCAAGTTTGGCCGCCCAGTAGTCCAGAGTATCCTCTACCTGGGGTGGTAGAGTGCTGTCCAAGTAGGCCACCACCTGCAGGGTCTGCTCCATGTCCTGCTGCTGCTGCTGGTGGCGGCTATCCTCCTCACTAGGCGGGTGAATGAAGCTGCTCATTAAGGACTCCAGACTTAAGCTGCTGCTGATGGAGCTGCTACTGCTCCTACCCCTCCATCTCCCCACAGCAGCCGTGGCAGTAGTATGTGAGCGATGACTGCCAGGAATCCTCTGGACAGAACTGACAGAGGATGGACAATGGCGCACATAGGCGCAGCGGCCAACTGTCTGCACAGTATTCCTCTATAGTACGCCAGTTGTTCTTCCCTCTCGGCAGCTGGAAAAAAAAAGGCACCCATTTTGGACTGGTAGCGAGAATCCAAGAGGGTGGAGAGCCAAAAGTCATACCTATGCCGGATATTGACTATTTGGCTGTCACTAGTTAGGCAAAGCAGCATGCTGCGGGCCATCTGCGCAAGTGACTCTGAGGGACTCCCAGCCTCAGACTGTATCTGCACTGTATACTGCCATGGTGCTTCTGGGTCAAAGCGTTCAGCTGAGGGCTACTGCACAGAATTTAGGAAGTGGGGGAGCTCATTCTAGGGGTCACCCCTGACACAGACTGTCTGAACTAACATGTCATAACATTGTCCAACAAGCACAAGGGCTATTCGTGGATGGCCATCAAGAGGGGACTGGCCCTTGTTGGATTCCTTGGAACATGAATTCCAGAACTTTGTGCACTGGAGCACCATGACCTACTCTCTTGTGGTTTATGGTTTGTTTCAAGGAGCACAAACTGTGGGAGTGATCCAGGGTGCCTGGAGCCTTATCATTTATTTTAAGGACTTTATTTGGTACACCGGGAGATGCCTTTGTCTACTGTGGATTGTCAGCAGCTGGTTCTTAGAACTCTTAGGGAAAATACTATCTAGGATAGCCAGAGAGACAATAAGGAAGAGGAAAGTAAAGTCATTGGACTGTACCATCAAACTTATTTCCCTTGAAAAAGAGGAAATGGATGCCAGTGCCAACAACAATCACATTAGTATTCTACAACAATAATTGCTATGCAATTACAGGTAAATGAAAGGGCATAAGTCAAAGTATCATACATTTGCACATACATACAGCATATACTGTGTCGCAGCAAAGACAACAACATTGAAAGACAGACACAGAAGGGGGAAAAATAAGGAAGGGAACCTGCCAAAAGTCCACTTCCTTGTTTGATCCATTTGCATAATGTATGCATGACCCACAATCCCCTGCAAAAGTCCAAATCAAGTGAAAAGTGAGTGTTTTCTGGTGTTTGCAGATAAACACAGCCTGGAATTCCTAACACACCTAATCTAAGCAAAGTCCAGCATTTCATACAAAAGTCCTGAACTTGTGCAAAGCGTAGATGTCTTGTAAAGTTCAAAAAAGCGGCTGCAGCCTGGATTCTCCCTGAGTGAGGCGGTGAGCGCCCGGGGAGGCGAACTGTGTCCTCACATGGACACTTGCTTAGACACTGCAGTATTGTCATTTGCCACCGAGCAGTAAACTCAGGAGAATGGGGAGGAATTTGCCAGGTCTTCAGGAGTTAGCTCAGTGAAGCTTCTCCTTCTTGTTCTCCTGGTGTACCATATGGCATCTTTATAGCAATTTATAAGAAGCCAGGTGGCCTATATATTCTCTATGGCATGAGTGCCCTGGAACAGCCCATAAAGCACCATGTGGTGTGTCATGGAGCTCCTTGGCACAGAGTCTTGGAAATGGGGCTCCAGGGCGTCCAACAGGCTCTGAGCAAAGGGGCACCCCCAAAGCAGGTGCAGAGGGGTCTTCTCCATCTGGGGCAGTAGGGGGTGTTGCTCAGTCTTCGGGCATATGTGAAGGCCCGCAGGAGCACCCCCCCTTGGATGGCCATCCATGTTATGTCCTGTTGAGCAGTCTGCCCCAAGACACGTTGGCCCAGACAGTCTGGGCCGTGTCCTGGGTGACTCCTGGAACTAATTCCAACAAATCTTTGGCTCGGATGAGCTTGTGCACGTTCTTTGGTTTCCACAGGTCGGGCTTGAGTCCCTCCAGTTGGTGCTTCCTCACAAAGCGGACGGCCTGGTCGTAGTACCAGTTGTAAGGGATGGAGCTGTCCCACTTGTCCCAGCCGAGCCCCCTCCAGAGGGGCTGGAGGAAAAAGCAGGACAGGGACTTTCCCGCAGATCTTGCAGAGTTCCTCAGGGTCCTGCGCACACAGTCGCAAACAAAGAAGATCCAGAGCAAAGTGGAGATGTCTGGGACACCTTTGCCCCCCTTGCTTGGCTCCTTGAACATGACCGCTCACTTGACCTGGTCCATCTTTGAGCCCCAAACAAAATGAAAAACGGTCCTGGTTACAGCCTTGCAGACGGGGGACAGGGGCAGCCACGCCTGCGCCGCATACTGGAGTACGGGCAGCACCTCGTTACGCAGGATGAGTGTTTTCCCCTCCAAGTAGAGCTGTCTGAGGCTCCACGGGGTGACTCTTATGTTGACTTTGGACAAGCGTTCTTAAGATTCACCCTTTGCATTAACAGCACACAGGAGTATAATTCTCAACTAGGAAATATAAACACTACACTAGCACACTGCTCGGTCAATGAACCTAACTAAACACACATTGCTTTTCAATTATGTAACAACAAACTATGAATTTGGGAAAGGATGTGGGGTGAAAGGGGAGAGGGTGGGGGTAACACTTGCCTGAAGCTTTATTGAAATACAGACACACAAGGGGGAAAAAGAGGAAGGGGAAACTGCCAAAAGTCCACTTCCTGGTTTGGGCTATTTGCATAATTTATGCATAACCCCTGCAAACAAAAGAAATCCAGAGCAAAGTGGAGATGTCTGTGACACCTTTGCCCCCATTGCTTGGCTCCTTGAACATGACTGCTCGCCTGACCCGGTCGATCTTCGAGCCCCAAACAAAATGGAAAACGGTCCTGGTAATGGCCTTGCAGATGGGGGTTGGGGGTGGCCACACCTGGGCTGTGTACTGGAGTACGGGCAGCACCTTGTTACGCAGGACAAGAGTTTTCCCCTCCAGGGAAAGCTGTCTGAGGCTCCACAGGGTGACTCTGGTGTTGACTTTGGCCAAGTGTTTTTGCCAGGTCTTCAGGGCTGCGCCTTCCTTCCTTAACCAAATCCCCAGAACCTTCATGAAATCCTGCTGGATGGTGAAGGGGAAAGGGGCAGAAGAAGCGAGCTGTCAGTCTCTGAAAAGCAAGGCCTCCGACTTCTTGCAGTTGACTTTTGCCCCCAAAGCCTGTCTGAACTCCTCGCAGGTCTGGACGAGCGTCATCACCGAACTCCAACACCGGCCGGAGCAGAAGACATGTCGCGTTGTCCATGTACAGCGAGCACTTAACCTTGTCGCGTCCCGGTCCCTGTGCGGTGATCCCTCTGATCTCTTTGTTCTACCGGATGGACTCCGCGAACAGCTCTATAACTCAAACAAAAAGAGCTGTGGATGTCAAGGTACATTAGGTCAACAAATGAGCAGAACGTCTTACCCAACCCCTACCTGTGCAGGGCCCGGCCCATGAAGCGGTGCGAAACTTGAATTCTTTTGAGCATTCCCGGGAATTATGGGACTTTTGCCTCATTTGCGTGTATTATGCAAATTGTGGCAATTAGGAAGTAGAGACCTACAATCCTCTCCTTCCTCCAATTTTCCTTTTGGTGGCTCTGTATTTTTAATAAAGCTACAGCCCTGTGCCCCCCCACGCTCCACTTCTTCCTTCTCCCCATTCCTCACTGTCACCATTATTGAAATTACATGTGTATTTGATGTGATGCATTTATTGAGTTTGTGTGCTAGAGTAATATTACATTGTGATGTAGAGCATTGGTGCACAACCTATTTCAGTCCGGCAGCATTGTTATGGCGCTACCCTTCATAAGGCTGCACTATTAACCAAAACTATTAACCAAGATGCGCCATAGTACAGAGTAAATACCCCCCAGAAAGCACTACTGAATAATACTGCATTTGTATAATAAGTAACACAGACCTCAGAGCAGAGTACAATACAGCGCACAAACAATGGTGGAAATTGTCTGAACCCATGCAGCAGGTAATTGTGAATAACTGGCAGGAGCATTGGCTCTGGTAGATCCCAGTACTGTGCCCTGCCCAGTATTCAAGTTCCCCCATTCCTACTCCCTGTTCTAGTCCCCCCTTCTACCCCCAGTTCTAGTCCCCCCCCCTTGCCCTCAGTTCTAGTTCCACTCCTGCTGCCCTTAGTTCTAGTTCCCCTCCCCAAGTTATTAGAATCAAATGTTGCCCTATGCAGACAGTCTACATCACATGTCATGAAAGGATTAACCAGTTCAAGACTTGGCCATTCTTCATGTTTTTTTTTAATTTTTTTATTTCTTTGGGGGGTTACACGGGGCTTCTGAATCCAACACAACAGAGACACTTACACTAATTGTTTTCACCTCACTGCATATTATAGAAGCAGATCTAAGTAGCTACATGTTTATAAAGCAAAGTAAATGTTCTTTTCTCATCTAGAACTAACCTGGATACAGCAGTACAAGAGGCATTTGGCATGTACACCTTGCATAACTGCAAGTGTGCAGAATGTGGAGGAGGCTTATGAAGCATATTGACCAGTGGCACGTTATTCAAGCTATGACTGAACACCATCCCCAAGACTCATCACAGGTCATTGGAACATGACACAAACTGCTCTTATGGAAGAATTGTAGAAGGATATCACTTAAATTTAAGCTGTTTCTTCATGTAACATGGTTCGCCCCCTCTATTGTATTTTATTAGAAACCCTGGTATTTTCTAATTATTTTCGTACAAACATTTGACAAAATAAAGGTTCCATGTACTTTGTATACCACAAGTGAATCAATTTGCTTCAGTCAGGTTGTGCTGAGGTGAGAAGCGTGGTGAAAAAGATGTCAAAGCTTATTAGTTATATTTCTGGACCCGTCAATTATTATACAGAAAATGAATTGTTTTCCGTAACACCATGTGGATATTGTGAAGGTGAATCAAACATGATTAAGCTCTTTATAGGATGATAATATAAAGTATCCGAAAGGCAGGGGTTCACCTCCGTCCTCACGGGTGTAGATGAAAGATAGGACTATATCCACAGCACTATCCGATCCAATAAAACAATTTTATTATAAATAAAATGAATTAAATCATAAGCTTAAGACAACGTGTTTCGCGTCCTACTGCATGGACACTTCGTCAGGTCTGAATTGCTCTTTCCGGCATAGCGATATAAATATCCATTTTACAGGAAATTATGTCATACAGTCTCTAGTATTCTGATTTAAAAACACTTCATGTTAATTATAATCCTATTGTACATGTATCATATTAATATATTATGCAGTATAAACACAGGAACTAAATATGTTTGTGCCCCTCTGATCGAGGAGGAGGGTCCTATGGAAATTAGCTAGTTGGTGGAAGGCAAGGTTCTGGAAGTGGTACTTGGAACGCTAATGGAATGCAAAATTCCGGAAGTGCCACTATGACGATTCAGTCACGTGATCGGACTTCGTTACAATGACCCGTAGTGTTGTTTACAGAATGCCATTGGTGTATATATGCCCCGTAAAGGAACTGGATCTAACAACTTCATGTCCTGCAGAGAGTTAGATATAGAAAAATCCTGATACGCTAAGGGTAAGTATAAAACTAAAATTAAAGTCACAAATGTGTTTAAAAAGATTAAAAAGAGGGGAGTTACATAATGGTTTCAGACACTTCATTCATACCTTCAGGACAAAGGGTCTGTAGCTTAAAGATCCAGTATATTTCCCTACGACATAAGGTCTGGAATCTATTATTGACACTTTCTCTGGAATATAGTCTATGGGCAGGAACGTGAGTAGATTTTCATTTTTATGATGTTTAAGCAGAAAGTGTTTTGAAAGACCATGCTTAAGGAAACCTTTTTTGATATTGTTTCTGTATCCAGTGACCCGATCATGTAGTTCCTGTGTGGTCCTTCCTATATACTGGAGGCCGCACTGACATTCTGCTAAATAGATCACATAACTAGACTTACATGACAGTTTTTATCGTATAGGACTGCTGGGTGACATTAGATCTAAAGGAAACGGCTTCGTTTTTAATAATGGAACAACACAAACACAGCTTATGGTTGCATCTCTTGACTATTGGAGTGCCGTTTTTTGACATGTTGGTATTCGTATCACCTATTGCTTTGTGTTGCTTAATTTGGCTAGGGGCCAAAATATTCTTAAGGGTTGAGGCCCGTCGGTAGGTGATTTTAGGCTTAGAAGGAAGAACAGTATTAAGGATTTTATCTTTTTGTAGAATGGGCCAGTGCTTGTTTAGTATTTTCGTGATCTCCCTAAACTTATCGTTATAACGAGTCATGAAGTTAAGAGAGTGGTCATTTGTCTGAGCCTCCATATGTTTCGATTCTGATGTTTTTTTTGTGAGACAATCCTGTTGAGTTAGGGTACTGGTCTTTTTGTACGCTTGTTTCAAAATGTACTTGGGGTACCCTTTTTCTAGAAACCATTCTTTTAGAATTATAGATTGCTGTTTAAAAACATGTGGGTCAGTACAATTTTTTCTGACTCTCGTGTACTGACTGAACTGTAGACTATAGTAATTCAAATAGCTATTTGTATTTACTTTTTTTTTTTTTAAAAAGTAGATGTATAGATAGATTGATCTTTAATATATAGATTAAGGTCCAAAAATGTGATGGAGTCTTTTTGATGTTCTGCGGAAAAAGATATCCCCCAGTCATTTGCACAAAGATATTTAGAGAAGGCGATGGCATCTTCCGGTGACCCTGTCCATATAAAGATAAGGTCATCTATATAACGATGATAAAAATGTATATATTGTCTATATGGATGGTCACATAATGGGGCACATTTACTAAGGGTCCGCAGCCGCGAATCCGTTGGGTTATTCCCGAATATTTCCGCTTTGCGCTGTATTTCACGGGATTTTTGGCGCAATCACGCCGACTTTCACTTGACAGAAATCGGGGGGCGTGGCCACCGGACAACCCGAAGGATCCGGAAAAACCGCGGAATTTAAAAAGCCATTTGTGTCGTAAGATCAAGCACTCACATACACCAGAAAAAAGCAGGTGAACTCCGGCGGACCTCACCGCAGCAGCGACACCTGGTGAATATCGGCGCACGGACCTTAGTGAATCCCGGCAGAACCGGAATCAGCGTCGGAGAACCCGCCGCTGGATCGCGACTGGACCGGGTAAGTAAATGTGCCCCAAAATGTATTTGGTCTCCAACGCCCCCATAAACAGGTTTGCATAGGCCGGTGCCAGTTTTGTGCCCATCACTGTTCCACACGTCTGATGAAACAGGGCAGTATTATAGGAAAAATAGTTGTTCTCTAATATTAACGTAAGGAGTTCCAAAAGTAGAGATTTGAAGTCGGGTAGAAGGGTGTTCACACTATACAGAGCAAACACCCACGATGTGCACCACCAAAGGATTAAAGTACTGTATATATGAAGGGGGGTTTTGGGGAGGAGGGAAAAGTTGTGAGTGTATCACTTTAAAATGTAACTTTTATTTGTTCTTACATTAAAATAACCAAGACTTGTGTGCGTCTACATACACCATGAGGTTCCAGTGTGGTAATGCAAACCACACTTAATCAATGTCACCGTGGCTATATACTGTAAGCCTGGGACAGTAATACAGGAGGAGGTCCCCGTAGTTTGAACAGTCCTCCTGTAATCCAATGTCACGTCCTCTTAATAATTGTCCCTATTCTGTGAGCATTGATTAGTGAATAGTGTCCTGACACGTGTTTCGCCAGGTCACCCTGGCTTCTTCTAGGGGCCCCTAGAATAGGGACAATTAACTGAGGAACAGTGCTAGCATACATACCAATAGTGAGCCAGTGCAGCGCTGGGTTCCTGCGGCTGATACAATTCATACCGCGTGTGAGCACGCAGAGACTAGCTACAGCAAGCTGCTGGCGCACTGTGTCTAGACACATGCGGCGCAGCGCATCGATACCAGCAAGGAATCTGACACAGCGCGGTACTGTGTCTCTATTCACACATAGAAGCATTGTGCTCTCAGGCGCCCTGCAGAATATTAGCACCTGTCGCTGGATGATGCAAACAATATACCACTGTCTCCTCTTGTCCTCTTATAAAAATTATTAAGTGGACGTGACATTGGATTACAGGAGGACTGATCAAACTACGGGGACCTCCTCCTGTATTACTGTCCCAGGCTTACAGTATATAGCCACAGTGACATTGATTAAGTGTGGTTTGAATTACCACACTGGAACCTCATGGTGTATGTAGACGCACACGAGTCTTGGTTATTTTAATGTAAGAACAAATAAAAGTTACATTTTAAAGTGATACACTCACAACTTTTCCCTCTTCCCCAAAATCCCCCCTTCATATAAAGATTTGAAGTTGTCAGTAAGGGATAAATCATTATTAAGGTATAATTCAATACCTTTTATACCAATCTTATGTTTAATATTGGAATATAGAGATGTGACATCTAGTGTAAGGAATGAGAAGGATGCCGGAAGATCCAAATTACAAAGTTCGCTAATCAGCTGGTCTTTAAGATACTTAACCAATTTAATGACATACGGCTGAAGATATAGATCCACAAAATCGGAAATGTTCCAAGTAGCGGAACCCATACTCCATATAATGGGGCGTCCTGGAGGTGTTTCGGCATTTTTATGTATTTTAGGCAGGAAATAGAAATGAGACATGGACGGAAAAGGGACAAAAAGGAATTTTTGTTCCTCTTTTGTAATGGTGTGAGACAGCAAAGCTGCATCCAGTATTGTTTTAATTTTCTAATTTTAAGTGCAGGAAGAGGATTGGTACTGATTTTCATATAATAATTGGGATCTCATAGAATTTGACAAGATTCTTGTTCATAGTAAGCATGAGTAAGAATGACAAGTCCTCCACCTTTATTGGCCGGGCGGAACACAATGGGGCAGATTTATCAAGCAGTCTGAAAGTCAGAATATTTCCAGTTGCCCATGGCAACCAATCACAGCTCCCCTTTAAAATATTCATGAGCACTGGTGAAATGAAAGCTGAGCTGTGATTGGTTGCCATGGGCAACTGGAAATAGTCTGACTTTCAGACTGCTTGATAAATCTGCCCCAATGTCCCTATTTGCTGCCAATTTTTTGAGCGCTAGAGTTTCGCCTTTAGTAAGATTTTTATTTTTCATATTGTGACTGGGGTTTAGAGACATGTTACCTTTATTTCTTCCACTGGTAAGTGATTTAAAATCTTCTTGTATCATATCGTGGAAGAATTTGATGTAATGACCTTGATCATGCACAGGATAAAATTTAGATTTATTTCTAACTTTGGAAGGGTTTTCTTCTGAGGGCTTAGGGTCATTGGTTGCCAAATCCCCATTAAGAGTAGCGGAATTTAGATCTTTTTGCTTATCTGACAGGGCAAAGTAACGTTAATTTCCTAATGAACATATTTATGTCTAAAAAAAAGTTCTAAATCATTAGGGGGGCTGATTGGGGCATAAAGACAACCCTTTCGATAATAACGATGTATCATCAGGGGTTAGAACATAATCAGTTAGATTAAAGATTTTTACTGAACTTGTTTGTTCGGGTCTTTGTTTGATTTTTATTTTATTTTGTCCTCCTCGTGTCCTCCGTTTGTTTTTTTCTTTTCTTTTGTTGGTAGAGGTTGAAAAAACGATTCAATTTTCCTAGTTCTCATAGATGTAGCCGGTAACGACTGTGTACTGGTTAGCAAAGAGCCGGGGCATGGCACAACCATGGGACTGGTACCTTTAATTGTGGGACTATGTGAACATGAGTAAATGCTGATGTTAGTAATATCGTTTTGTAAATCAGTGGGTGGTGGGGAGTGGGGGTGGTGGTTTCTTTACTAAAGTACCCAGAGTATTAAGGCTCTCCCTTATTTAATTAGAGGTATTGGTAGGGGACTTGGGATTGGATAAGCTGTGAATATCTTGCTTGAGTTGTTGTACCGTATCAGTAAATAATTGGTCTCTTTCTTTTCTCGTAGGGAATTTGTGTTTATGAGATGCTGGGCTTAGTGGAGCAGAAACCGTATTGGGTAGGGTAAAGATCATATTAAGTGTATTGTCTGCATTAGGATTTTCGTGCTCCAATGAGGCAGTCTCTAATGCCTCGTATCTATTCCTGGGTATGGGGATACCCACCAGAACTTGTGAGGTTGTTCCAGGAGATTGGGTTCTCCATTCATTGTTCTGGTGTATCTTGCCATATCTTTTTACCGGTAGATTTTTATTGATGGAATAGTGTGCTGTAGGCTGAGACCCCGTGGGCCTCTCTGATGGTAATGTGTCTCTACTCTTTATAGATGGTGTGGTGCTTTTTGTAGATGATATCATGCTCTTGCCCAGATTAGATGTATGTATATTGGATGAAGTATCTGTACGATTATTCCTATTATTTTTGGTATTCCTATGCCAGATCCAAATTTCCGAAAATTTGTTTAACAGATTCTCTCAACATTGTGAGAAATCACAGTCCTCAGGGAAAGAGGACAAAAAACTGGGTCTTAGCCCACGAGATGTATACATCTCCAGGAATATAATGTCCACAGAGAGTTGTAATTCCTCTTTGAGACAAGTCTCAAGAGTATGTCAACATAGATCAAGTCTCTTCTTCATTGAAGGTTCCACATTCCGTGACTGGATCCGGGACCAAGGTCCTATTGTTCATAGATAATTGCTGTATCGTCATTGTGGCACTTCCGGAACCTTGCGTTCCACCAACCAGCTAATTTCCATAGGACCCTCTTCCTCGATCAGAGGGGCACAAACGTATTTAGTTCCTGTGTTTACACTGCGTAATATAGTAATATGATACATGTATATTAGGATTATAATTAACATGAAGTGTTTTTATGTCAGAATACTAGAGATGGATATTTATATCGCTATGCCGGCAAGAGCAATTCAGACCTGACGAAGCGTCCATGCAGTAGGACGCGAAACGCATTGTCTTGAGCTTATAATTTAATTGATTTTATTTATTTATAATAAAATTGTTTTATTGGATCGGATAGTGCTGTGGATATAGTCCTATCTTTCATCTACAACCGTGAGGACGGAGGTGAACCCCTGCCTTTCGGATACTTTATGCTTTCAACCCGGTATTTTCCAACCGGCAAGGACTAGGCTGCGTCCGATATGTGATTCTACAGTGTTGTGCCTGTCTGCACAACACGCAAAGGTGAGCGCGATATATACATTTTTAAGCAACAGCGATCTGTTTTAGAATTTATTACACCAGAGAGCGCTTGTTTATCTTCCTTTTTAGGATGATAATATAGTGGGCTATCCTATTTATTTAGACCCCTACTAACTTTGGACCCTCAAGATATATTTAGCTCCACACAATTAACAAAAAATGTTTAAGTCCAACCCATAACCCTACTATGAAGGCATAAATCCCCACATAACCCCATATTAGTTAAAAAGTTGCCTCTTTACTCGTTCGCCGGTAGAAGCTGTTGTGAGACAAAATCCTAAGCCAGCCAACTGTTGCTAATCGTGTGTTGCTGGATTTTATGAAATGCCTATTTTACTACATTTGTAAGTAGAAGATTTAAATAAACAGAGAACTTTAAACCCCTTGCCTCCGACACCAGTTTTCACCTCTGTGACTAGGTCCTATTTTTAGAATCTGATGTGTAACGATAATTGGCAATAACTTTTGAATGTTTTAAAATATCCAGGAGACCGTTTTCTTGTGACACATTGTACTTCAAGTTCAAGTTCTCAATTTTCAAAGTTTGAAATGTTCGGCTTTCCAGGCAGATATTCAGACCACCCAAAAAGCTTGATATCTAATATTTCCAGAATGTCTGTGTCAGGATCAGTTGTAGTGGATCCTCTGTACCACCATGGATGATGACGTAAGCCGAACCGGAGTCTAAGTGGTAACCGGTTTTCACCAGAGTCCGCCACAAAGCAGGATGGACTTGTTGTGGCGTGATACCACCAGGTCATTCCACAGGCCCAGCAATGTCCGCGGTGGCGACCAAGGCGAAGCACAGAAT
Source organism: Engystomops pustulosus (assembly GCA_019512145.1). Lineage (NCBI taxonomy): Eukaryota > Metazoa > Chordata > Amphibia > Anura > Leptodactylidae > Engystomops > Engystomops pustulosus. The sequence continues at coordinate 42,219,460 of CM033650.1, forward strand.
CGTAAGGCAAACTCGTGGTCGGGAACAGGCAGGAGATCGAGACAGGTTGCAAAGAAACGGAGTCGGGGACATAGCAGTAGGTCAGGACAGGCAGCACGGGATCAGAGTCAAAAAACGGAATCGGGGTCACAATGTGGTCACAATTTTTCTAGGATGATGTGAGGCAATTTTTCTCATTTTCATGAAAATCACCAAGACTCATGTTTTGAGGGACAACTCAGCTCTCAGCTTTCAAGTGACTTTAAGAGGCTTAAATAAGTTTTTCCCCATAAAGCAATAGCTCTTGGGATGTAAAACAAAATTGGGGCAGATTTACTTACCCGGTCCATTCGCGATCCAGTGATGCATTCTCTGCGCTGGATTCGGGTCCGGCCGGGATTCATTAAGGTAGTTCCTCCGCCGTCCACCAGGTGGCGCTGCTGCGCTGAAAAGCATCGGAACGCACTGGAGTTCACCGAGCCGGGCTGAGTGAAGGTAAGTGCAAGCTCCGTGAAAGTTTTTGTGTTTTAAATGCGGCGGTTTTTCCGAATCCGTTGGGTTTTCGTTCGACCACACCCCCCATTTCTGCCGTGTGCATGCCAGCGCCGATGCGCCACAATCCGATCGCGTGCGCCAAAATCCAGGGGCAATTCAGGGGAAATCAGCGCAAATCGGAAATATTCGGGTAACACGTCGGGAAACCGCGAATCGGGTCCTTAGTAAATGACCCACATTATCTTTGTTACCTATATTTGATAGTTTCATTGCTATACCCCTCTTATCTTAGTGCTGCTTCCTCTGCCTGTTGACAAGCCCTGGAGTCCATAGTATAAACAAACTCTAAAAACTCTATGGACTCCTGGGAGGGACTCTCTCTGTGTATGTAGCAGGATTGGATGTGCTGCACAGAATTCTTCAGAGCTTTCTCTGTCTCTCTCTCTGCACCTCATGCTGCTCCATTCCCCCACCTTGTACTCCGCACTGAGTCCTCTGATAAAGATATTTGTCAAACACTTTCAGAACAGAAAATGACATAACTTTGGAAAGAAAAGGATGAGCAGCACAAAGTAGCCATCTTCTGTTTGTCTTTAACCGGTTCGCGACCACCCGCCGTGTATTCACGGCGGCGGTCGCGTTCCGATGCATGGAGAGGGCTCGCGGGCCGAGCCCTCTCCATAGCCGGTAAGTCTCTGCTGCATATTGCAGCAAAGGCTTACCGGTAACACCCGCGATCGGTGCCGACACCGATCGCGGGTGTTTTCTTGCTGATCGCCGCCGGCTTCAAACAGATGGCGGCGCATGGGCGCTCCGTGACGTCATCAGGGAGTGCCGATCCGTCGCCATGGTAGCTCCGTGTCTCACGAAGACCCGAAGCTACTTCGGGTTAACCCATTCATTACAATGTGCTATCAGTAAAATCCCCATATACTGCCATACTGTAGTATGGCAGTATATGGCAGGATCGATCAGACAACCTAGGGTTAAAGTACCCTAGGGAGTCTGAAAAATAGTAAAAATAAAAATAAAAAAAAAGTAAAAAAAAAATTATTAAAAAAAAAAAAAAAATGAACAATCACCCCCCTTTCCCTAGAACTGATATAAATATAAAAAAACTGTAAAAATCATAAACACATTAGGTATCGACGCGTCCGAAAATGCCCGATCTATCAAAATATAATAACGGTTTTTCACTGCGTTTAACCCCGTAACGGAAAAGCGCGTCCAAAGTCAAAACTGGCACTTTTTTGCCATTTTAAAAAAAATTAAAAATTCTATACAAAGTGATCAAAAGGTCGTACAGTCCTAAAAATAATATCATTGAAAACATCATCAAAAGTCGCAAAAGATGACACCACCCTCAACTCCATACAACGAAGTATGGAAAAGTTATAAGCACAAGAATACGGCAAAATAAAAAAAAAAAATTTTGTTCATGAGGTTTTAATTTTTGTAAATGTATGAAAACATTATAAAACCTATACAAATTCGGTATCCCTGTAATCGTACTGACCCAAAGAATAAATTAGATGCGTCATTTGTGGCGTGAAGTGAAAGCCGTAATATCCAAGCCCACAAGAATACGACACAAATGCGTTTTTTCACCATTTTCACTGCATTTGGAATTTTTTTTCCCGCTTCCCAGTACATGGCATGGAATATTCAATGTGATCACTATGAAGTGCAATTTGTTATGCAAAAAACGAGCCGTCACATAGCTTTTTACGTGTAAAAATAAAAAAGTTATAGATTTTTGAAGGTGGGGAGTGAAAAATGGAAATGAAAAAACGGGAAAGAGCCCGGTCCTTAACCGGTTAAATCACATATAAAATCACATATTATAATTTGGTAAAATCATTATAACTTTACAGTTATAATAATAATCTTTATTTATATAGTGGCATCAAATTCTGTAGCACTTTACAAATCATAGGGGACATATACAAGTATAATATTACATTACAAAGAACAAACAGTCATATGGAACAATAGAAGTGAGGGCCCTGCTCACAAGAGCTTAGAGACTATGAGGATGAGGGTGTTGACACAAGAGGTTGTAGAATGGCCCAGCCATTCTTTATATGGGAACAATATAAAATAATTGAATAAATAATGTAATAAATAAAAATTCAGCTGCTTGAACCAGCCATCAGCTGCCTTCTTATTTACAGGGTCCAAGGTGAAAAAGACTGCAGAGAAACCTAGAACTTGGTATATATCTGCTGTTGATATTGATTCTTGTGACAACCCAACATTTTAAAATCCAATTGTCACAGACACCAAAAAAGTTCTGTCTGGGATTACAATGATAAAATATACAGTTCCGACTTACATAAAAATTCAACTTAAGAACAAACCTACAGACCCTATCTTGTATGTAACCCGGGGACTGCCTGTACATTACATAACTGTTAGTTTCAGATCTCTGCTCTCCTCCGTTCTTGTGATATCCCCTGATAAAGCTCCTGGCCAAGTCCTGGGTTCATAACTCTTTTCAAATCTAATGTTCGCTCGTCATGTAGCATAAAGCTAGGCTCTGCCCCTGTTCGTTAATATTCTATTCCTTCCTCTCCCATATCCTATCAGCTCCTAACCCTCCCTCTCCAATGTCGGCTCACCGTTCAGCAAACCTTGTGCATGAGTGCTGAGCCCTCCACCCCCACGCTCGCGCAGTTAACTGAGCGTCCTGTCCGCACGTTCCGACTTGGCAAAGCTCAGGTACGCAAACTAAGTAGTAGCTGTGGTACCCCATACGTACCCCCCAATACCCCATACGTGGTAGTAAACTGCTGCGGGCATTGAATGAAAGCAGCAACATTAATAGTTTATATGGTTGAAAAAAGACACGTTCATCAAGATCAACAAAGGAAGGGAAGGGATTGGATGAGGAAGGGATTTAGGGCAAACAATTCTATATAACTTAACCATTAATGTTATTTAGGTGTAAAAAGGCATCTAAACCCATCTTGAAGCTCTCTGCTGTCCCTGACCAGCGCCTGAGGCAGGCTATTCCACAGATTGACAGTTCTCATAGTAAAAAAGCCCTGCCGCCTCTGGTGATTAAACCTTGATTTCTCCAGATGGAGACAGTGCCCCCTCGTCTTTTGATTTAATCTGAAACAATTTACCACCATATTTTTTGTATGGACCATTCATTTATTTATATAAATTAATCATGTCCCCTTGTTGTCGTCTCTTTTCCAGACTAAATAAATCTAGTTGTTTTAATCTTTCCTTATAACTGAGACCCTCCATACCCCTTATCATTTTTGTGGCTCTACGTTGAACCCTCTCCAGCTCCAGGGCATTTTATGGACCGGTGCCCAGAACTGGACAGCACATTCCAGGTAAGGCCGAACCAATTCCTTGTACAGTGGTAATATTACATCCCTATCCCGAGTCTATACCACTTTTGATACATGACAAGATGCTATAGAGGCAGCTGATTGACATTGCATGCTGTTATTCAATTTATGATCTACTAGTACCCCCTTCTCAAAAAGGGACTTTCCCAGATTTACTCCCCCAAGGACATATTTTGCCTTTGGATTATTAGCCCTCAGGTGCATAACCTTACATTTATCCACATTGAACCTCATTTGTCAAGTGGATGACCAAACACTCAGCCCTGCAGCATATGAACATCCTCCATGTCAGGGTTAGTAGTCAGTGGACCCTCTGGATCACCACGGGAGATGGTACTAGCCGACACCTGGGACCGGAGTCTAAGTGCCACCTGGTCTTCTCCAGAGCCCGTCGCAAAGGGGGATGGACTTGCTGCGGCAGGATACCACCAGGTCGTTCCACGGGTGCGACTAGCCCGCGGTGGCAGTCAAGGTAGTGATGCTGGAGACAGTAAAACTCACGTCAGAAAACTGGAGCTGGCACACGGAACAGGAACACAGAATACGCTGTAGACACAGGACCGCTGGAGACACAGGACAGCCGGAGACACAGGCACTGGAACACGGAGGAACATTGGTAACACTGCAGACACAGGAACAAGGAGGGCTTTCACTTCACAGGGATGGCTTGAAGATCCGGCGGGTAATGATGGGAACCCTGGGGTACACCACTCATAACTGGTGACCATTCCGAGTAGAAACCATTGACCACAACTCTCTGGATACAATCCTTCAGCCAGTTCTCAATCCAATTGCAAATGATTCCTGCCAAACCAATAGACCTTATTTTACCCATCAGGCGTCTATGAGGGACAGCGTCAAATGCCTTTGCAAAGTCCAAGAACACAATGGGGCTCATCTGCGAACCACGATTCCGTCAGGTTTCCCGACATTTTTCTGTTTTGCAGGATGCATGACTCACACTGGCACCACCCACGTCAGAAGTTCTTTCTTCTATCATATAAACGGAGCTAAAAAAAAATAGCCATGAATAAGGGTATAGTTCTTACCCGAAAAGCGTAGGAGATTTCTCTTTTACCTTGATGTACCCTGTGTGACTGTGTCTATCCGTAATGAAGATAATAAAGATTTGGATATTTTAACATTACAAGTGGATCTTGATGTCTTGGAGCCGGATCGTGTGTTTTTCTATTGTACTAAGTCCAAAGGAAGCTGGAGGAACAGAGCTCGATTAGTCCACTTGTCAAGGGGTATAATTCACTCCAGGTGAGCTGTCTTACAACACTTTGTTTGCTAAAAAAAAGTAGCTCCGCCTTCTCTTGGTCTCCAGTCACCGATGCCCCATTTTAAGAATAAAGGGGTCAAACTTGCTCTGGCCCATTTTTTTTGCCTTGATATACTTAAAACATTTCTTGGGATTTGTTTTGCTATCATTGGCCACCTATCTTTCATTTTGTATTTTGGCTGATTTGATTTCATTTTTACAGATTTTGGTAAGTTTTTTTGTAAGTATTACAAAAGCCGTAGGTGACCCATCAGATTTATATTTTTTGAATGCCCTATTTTTATCATTAATTGCCCTTTTAGCTGCAGATGTAAGCTGCCAGGGGTGTAATCTCACCCGTCTATACTTGTTACCTATTGGAATAAATGTAGAAATATAATAATAATAATAACAATAATAACAATAATATAATAACCCCCGATAGATTTGAATTTCTCCCATTTAATATTAATAGCATCACATGACAGAATCTGATCCACATGCAGCCCTAAATTTCTGGAAATTAGCCCTCTTAAATTTCAAAGTTTTCGATTTTCCCATCTGGTTTAGCTTTTTACAGTTTAAGAGGAAAATAATTATATTATGATCGCTGTTCCCAAGGGGTTCCCGGATACTGACATTTTGGACAATCTCTGCATTTTTAGAAATCACAAGGTCCAACAATACATAACCTTTTGTGGGATCTTCTAGAATTTGCACCATAAAATTTTCCTGCAGAAAGTTGATAAAATGTCTGCCTTCACAGATGAAGACGAGCCCTGACCCCAATTTATTTTTGGAAAGTTAAAGTCTCCCATTATCATTACTGTTCCCTTCTGTGCAGCCCGCCCCATCTGTTTATATAGGTGACCATCTATTTGATCAGAGATGTTAGGGGGTCTATAAATTGCACCAAAAATTATTTTCTCAAAGCTCTTCTGGCTTTGAATTTCAACCCACAAAGTTTCAGCCTCATCACACTCTTTGGAGACCACTGTCTCATTCACAATCGCTTTTAAGTCTCTTCTGACATACAGACATACACTACCCTCTCCTATTACATATACACATACACCACCTCCTCTCCTATTTGCCCTGTCTTTCCGAAAGAGTGTAAAACTTTGAATATTAACACCTCAATCATGTGATGCTTCGAGCCATGTCTCCACTACACCAACAACATCCAACTGTTCCTCTAATACCAAAGCCTCAAGCTCACCCATTTTTCCATCTGATACTTCTGGCATTTGTGAACATACACTTTATTTTTCCAGTAATTTTAGTGGCACATACATCCTCACCATTGTTTTGTAACTTGTGGATCTCCTTATCCACCGCCTTAGTACCCCATACACCGCCCAACTTCACCACCCACCTTTAGTGTCTACCCCTTTAGTGTCTTCCTTTTCCTCCTCCCCCAATCCTAGTTTAAATACTCCGCCACCCCTGCTAAGAATCTTCTCCCCCAGGACAACAGCCCCCTTCCATTTATCTGCAGAAAACAGCTTATACCCCAATGAAAAGTCAGCCCAGTGCTCTAGGAACCAAAATCCCTCAACAGGATCTGAGCCATGCATTTAACTCCCTGAGCTCCTGCTGTCTGCTCTGTGTAGCTGCATGGCATACATGGAATACTACCTTGGAGGTCCTTCCCTTAAGCAGAACAGATTTGTATTGTTACATTGTACAGGCTATTGTTCAGGCTATGAGATACTTCATTTTGGGGAGTCTATAGCTTATTCATAAGATTTTATTAAAGGGCTTTTTCCGGGAATATGAACTTCTGCTACAAAAACCTCATAATGCTATAAATAAATAAATACAAAAAAACTCAATGTCATTAATCACAAAATGGAGCTTAAATAGTTTGCTTTTATGATTCACAAAATGTTCTGGGATTTCAAAAATAGGTGTAGATATCTCAAAGATTGCTACCATCTACAACTCCCATGATCCTTCAGTTCTCAGTAATCGGTCCTACCTCTTATGCTCTGCTCCCAGTGATCTAACAGAGTGTTCTTCTCTGTTACCATAGTAATGATGCGTGTAATTGCCATCACTGCACATTACCTAACTGCGATAATGTCTCACCACGACACTGGCCATACACTGGCCATATTGGTTGCACTTCAAGCAACTGACTGTTACGGGTGCTCCCGCGATCCCTGTCTCGGATGGCGGGTGCACCCGTGCCGCTCTGGGGTCCGGTTCCCGGCTGCACTCACCTCCCCCGGCTCCAGACGCGTCCTCGCAGCTCCCACAGCTCCTAGGGGGCGCACATGCTGGTTCGCTAAAATTTAAAGGGCCAGCGCGCCAATAATTGCCGCTGGCCTGATTTAAATTCCAGCCCCTTTCTGTTGCTCTTGCCGGATCTTCAAACTCCCTAAAGAGAAAGCTCCTGTGATTCCTGCGTTCCTGTGTGCCAGTCCGTTCCTGTGGTCCTGCGATTCCTGATGTGAGTCCTGGTGTGCCTTCCTGTGCTATTCTCTTGCCGTCTCTCCGGGTACAGACTGTCTACTGTGTTACTACCTTGGCAGCCACCGCGGGCTAGTCGCACCTGTGGAACGACCTGGTGGTTTCCCGCCGAAGCAAGTCCATCCCGCTTTGCGGCGGGCTCTGGGGAACACCGGGTTCCACTTAGGCTCCAGTCCCAGGTCGGCTGGTACCATCTCCCGGGGTGGTCCAGAGCGTCCACAGACTCTCAGTCCTGAGAGTAAGATCTGGCCATGGACCCCGCCAAGGAGCCATGTCAGATACTGGCTGAACTTTCGAGTGTTGTCGCCTGGCAGTCGTAGCAGATTGCTGCCCAAGGAGAACTTTTAGGCCAAGTCGCTTTCACTCTTCAACAGCTGCTTGACTCCAGGCCTCAGCAACATGTTCCGGTGACTACTCCTGTAGCAGTTTCATTGACTACTCCTGCGACTTCGCCTGTCATCCCGGGTTGTTCGCCGGCACCAGAACCTAGGATGAGTCTCTCTATGCCTAACAAATACGATGACGATCCCAAATAGTGCAGAGGATTCATCAACTTGTGCTCACTGTATATTGAACTAAAGTCATCTCAGTTGGTCAGCAAGCGTTCCAAGGTGGCGTTCATCATCAGCCTCCTCACCGGGAAGGCCCTGGCCTGGGCTACTCCTCTGTGGGACAGGAACGATCCAGTTACGGCCACCCTTTCCAACTTCCTGGCAGAGTTCCGGTCCGTGTTTGATAAGCCAGCACTGTGGAAACAGCATTAATGAACCTACGCCCTGTCCTCACGGGTTAAGGATGCTTTGGCTGCCCGTGATCTGCCGACTACTCTGAGTGGTCTTATCACCTTGGCCACCCGTATTGATGTGCGGTTCTTGGAACGAGCTGAAGAGTTGTGGCACGAGCGACCTCTAGTCCGGCTTCCATGTCCACGGTGCTCCAGTTTTCCAGCAGCCATTCCAGTCTCCCGTTACTCAGTCTGCTGGTGAACCTATGCAGGTTGATAGAGCTAGACTTACACCTGGGGAATGATCCAGACATTTCCAAGAACACCTTTGTCTATACTGTGCCATTTCCAAGCATCTCATCGGGACTTGTCCAGTGCGTCCCCAACGTCTGGGAAACGGCAGCACTTAGGGCTTTTGGGAGAGGCGTCCCTAAGTGTGAATTCAGCTTCTCCACGTCTGATTATTCCGGTGCTTCTCAGTATTGGCACCAGTGCTCCCGTGCAGGTCTCAACATTCCTGGATTCCGGTTCGGTGGGGAACTTTGTGGATGCCGCTCTCGTTTCCCAGCATCACATTCCGGTGGTTCCCCTCAAGTCTCCCCTCGTAATTTCTCGTAAGCGGACAGCGCACGGAACCTATCCGACTTCAGGTTGGAGCCTTACATCAAGAAGATTTGGTCTTCTATGTCTTGCCTCGCTCCACGTCAGCTCTTCTTCTGGGTCTTCCCTGGCTCCAGCTCCATGCCCCGATTCTCAATTGGAACACTGGTGAAATCCTGCGTTGGAGTCCTGAATGCCAATCCCGATGTATGGTGGCTCCACTTCCGGTGTTATCCTCTTCTGTGTCTTCCAACTCTCTGGAGGGTCTGCCAGCTTGTTACCGGAACTTTTCTGCTGTTTTTTCTAAGAAGCAAGCGGAGACCTTGCCACCACATCGTCCCTATGATTGCCCAGTGGATCTCCTGCCTGGCACCACCCCTCCCAGAGGTCGAGTCTATCCACTTTCGGTTCCAGAGACAGTTGCCATGTCTGAATACATCAAGGAGAACCTGCAGAGGGGATTCATACGCAAGTCCTCCTCTCCGGCTGGTGCAGGTTTTTTCTTTGTCACCAAGAAGGAAGGCTCCTTACGTCCCTGTATAGACTATCGAGGGCTGAACAAGATCACAGTTAAAAATCGCTACCCTCTGCCGTTGATTACGGAACTTTTTGATCGCCTACGCGGTTTCAGGGTGTTCTCCAAGCTGTATCTTCAGGGTGCATACAATCTCATCCGGATCCACAAAGGTGACGACTGGAAGACGGCGTTTAATACCCGTGACGGACATTTTGAATACTTAGTAATGCCCTTCGGACTGTGTAACGCCCCTGCCGTTTTTCAAGAATTTGTGAACGCCATTTTCCGGGATCTTCTCTATACGTGTGTCGTGGTCTACCTGGATTACATTTTGGTATACTCTCCAGAGACACGTACGTCAAGTTCTTGGTCGACTTTGTGCCAAACATCTGAACGCCAAACTGTAGAAATGCCAGTTTCACAAGCACAGACTTCCATTCCTGGGTTACATAATGTCCAATAGAGGCCTTCAGATGGATCCCGCAAAACTGTCTGCTGTTCTTCAATGGCCACGCCCAGAAGGCCTCCGAGCCAGACAGACAGTCCTGGGGTTTGCGAATTATTATCGACAGTTAATTCCCCACTTCTCCACTGTCGTGGCTCCCATCGTGGCACTCACTAAGAAGGGTGCCAATCCACGTGCCTAGTCTCCTACAGCTGAAGAGGCCTTCTTCAAGTTGAAGTCTCCATTTGCCTCGGCACGAGTCCTCTCTAAGCCTGATACCAACAGGCCTTTTTATCTTGAGGTGGATGCAAAATCCGTAGGAGCTGGAGCGGTGCTCTTCCGGAAAGGGCCTAAGGCCGAACTTCCACATGCGTTATTTTTTCCAAGACCTTTTCCCTAGGTGAAAGAAATTATTCGATTGGAGACAGGGAGCTGTTAGCCATCAAGCTTGCGCTAGAAGAATGGCGCTATCTTCTGGAAGGTGCTCTCCATCCCGCGAGTGTGTACACTGACCACAAAAACTTGTTATACCTTCAGAAAGCCCAGTCCAGTTGGTATCAAAATTCTGGCGTTCCTTATGTCACCAACTGCAGGTCAACCTTGAGTTTTCATCTGCCTATTATCCGCAGTCTAATGGTCAAGTGGAGAGGGCGAACCAGACCTTGGGCTGCTACCTCCGTCACTTCGTTTCAGCCCATCAGGACAACTGGGCTGACCTTCTACCTTGGGCTGAGTTCTCCTACAATTCCCTGGACTCGGGGTCTACCGACTCGGCTCCGTGGTCTATGGAGACGTCTATGGACGTATTCCTCGCCCGCCTCTCCCGTTGTCTACTCCCTCCGATGTCCCTGCGGTAGAAGAATTGGTGCAGGACCTCAAGTCTATTTGGGACCAGACCCGCCAGTCTCTTCTACGAGCTTCTGACTTACCAAGATCCAGGATGATAAGAAACGTCGACTTCCTCCTGTCTTCTCTCCTGGTGATAAAGTATGGTTGTCCTCCAAATACGTCCGGCTTAAGATACCCTGCTAAAAGCTTGGTCCTCGGTTCCTTGGTCCCTTTGAGGTAATCAAGCGCATCAATCAAGTAGCCTACAAGCTCCGCCTTCTTCCATCTATGCGCATCCCGAACTCCTTCCATGTCTCCCTCCTGAAGCCAGTCATCTTGAACCGCTTCTCCCAGCAATCCCCTCATCCTGCTTCTGAAGCGGATTCCCCAGATGTCTATAAAGTTAAGGAGGTTCTGGACATGAAGATCATAGGGGGTAAGCGGTTCTTTCTTCTAGACTGGAAGGGGTTCGGGTCTGAGGAGAGATCTTGGGAGCCCGAGGAGAACATTTTGGATCGGACTCTCCTCCAGAGATTTCTTGGGACCAAGAAGAAGAGGGTAAGGCCGAAGGGGTGCACCCGTGCCGCTCTAGGGTCTGGTTCCCGGCTGCACTCACCTCCCCCGGCTCCAGCGGCGTCCTCTGCAGATCCCATGACTTGGCGCGCGTGTCCCCGTTTCCTAGGGCACGCATGCGCTGGCTCCCTAAGATTTAAAGGGCCAGCACGCCAATAATTGATGCTGGCCTGATTTAAATTCCAGCCCCTTCCTATTGCTCTTGCTGGATCTTCAAACTCCCTGAAGAGAAAGCTCCTGTGATTCCTGTCTGTTCCTGTGGTCCTGCGTTCCTGTGTGCAAGTCCGTTCCTGTGGTCCTGCGTTCCTGAGTGCCAGTCCGTTCCTGTGGTACTGCGTTCCTGTGTGCCAATCCGTTCCTGTGGTCCTGCGTTCCTGTGTGCCAGTCCGTTCCTGTGGTCCTCCATACCTCTGTGCCAGCTCCTGCGATTCCTGACGTGAGTCCTGGTGTGCCTTCCTGTGCTATGCTTCTGCCGTCTCTCCGGGTACAGACTGTCTCCTGTGTTACTACCTTGGCAGCCACCGCGAGCTAGTCGCACCTGTGGAACGACCTGGTGGTTTCCCACCGCAGCAAGTCCATTCCGCTTTGCGGCGGGCTCTGGTTCCACTTAGGCTGCGGTCCCAGGTCAGCTAGTACCACCTCCCGCGGTGGTCCAGAGGGTTCACAGACTCTCAGTCTTGACACTGACTACAACCAAACATAGTGATGATCACAAGACCTGCGCAGGCAGGTGCATGATATGTGATGTAGACATTTCACCAGCGGCCATCTTCTGTCCTGCGTCTTCGCTCCTGGGACAAAGTCACAGGAGTGATTAAAGAGCCAGTGGCATTTTAATTCTCCACCAATGTCCATATTTCAGTTAAGGGAAGCAAACTTTTAAGAAAGAAAGAAATGACATATTAGCTTATATTTTATTTACTTATTTGAATATGAATTAGGCTTATTCCTGGAATACCCCTTTAACTATTTGAAGGTGAACACAGAGAAAATCATCAATTTTTGTTTTGGATTTTTAGCACTTTTTCTGCTCACTGTAACATAAAATGTAATATGTTATCTTTATTCTCTGGTTCACTACAATTATGGTGATCCCTTATTTATGTAGTATACTAGCTGTAGCTCCAGGCGTTGCCTGGGATAGTAAATAACTGTTCTTAGCTGTAACAAAATAGAATGGGTAAACAAAAAATATCTACAGACTGTCTCAGACTGTCTCTGTCACTGACTGTCTCCATCACTGACCGTCTCTGTCACTGACCATCACTGACTGTCCCTTTTTTATAAACTTTTTTGACTGTCTGTGTCTCCGACCGTCTTTTTGAGTGACTGTCTCTGGCAGTCTCTTTCAGTGACGGTATGTCTCTGGCAGTCTCTTTCAGTGACTGTCTATCTCTGGCAGTCTTTTCCAGTAACTGTCTGTCTCTGGTAGTCTCTTTCGGTGACTGTCTGTCTCTGGAAGTGTCTTTCAGTGACTATTTGTCTCTGTCAGTCTCTTTTGAGTGTCTCTAGCACTCTCATTCCAGTGACTATTATACTCTTATTCCAGTGACTGTCTTTGACACTCTCATTCCAGTAACTGTCTTGGGCATTCTCATTCCAGTGACTGTCTCTGTCTCCGACTTGTCAATTTGGGAGATTTATCAGAAGTGTCTGAGAGTAGAACTACTCTAGTTGCCCATGGCAACCAATCAGAGCTCAAGTTTCCTTTTTGCACAGCTGTTTATAAATTACAGCTGAACTCTGGTTTCCACGGGCAACTGGAACAGTTTTACCTCAGACATTTCTGATTAATCTCCCCCTACCTCTGTATCCTTATCCATATTACCTCACACATAAGTGTCTTTTACTTATTGGCTATAGTACGAATCACAGCTCAGAGCTCATATTAATGACCTGTTGCAGAATAGCAACCAATCACGGCTCAGCTGCCAACTGCCACAGCAGCAGACAATGGCTCCTGTTTATGGTGGTTAATAAGTGGATTTTGGAAAGCGAGGGGTTAAAATTTCGTCTCAAAACCTGTGTAAAATTTGGTGATTGTTAATGCGACAGTACAGATTCCTTTATCGGACATACACACTTTCAGCTTTATATATTACAGATGTTTAGTTTGCCCAATCCTACTGAATATCGACAACTTTTCAGAGGCATAACTTCTGTATTCTTCTGTTGACAGGCGCTTAAAGGGCTTATTTTTTGCAAAAAGAATTGTTTTGCTAAAGTTTTTAGTGTTTTTTTTTTACGGAATTTTATAAAATTAAGATTTGCTGAAAATGACTCTATTAATGCATAGAGGAAAATTACTTTTAAGAGTAGCTGTCGACCCCAGAAGGTTCCAGCCTTTATGACCAAGACAACATTTCATCTTTTACAATGAGTCATTTGAAGCTGCCCACTCATATAAAATAAATGTTGAAATCAGCATATCCCCATCTCCCCACACACAATAACAATGCACCACTGGCTCCTCTGGGCTTGCAAGTTTATGGGGGAGTGATGGGAGACGGCTGCCAGTATAATGCTCATTCATACAGCATATTTTTCCAGTGAGTATAAGATGAAGTCAATTCACTGCAAACTTTAAAATGAGCTCACTAGGATAAAAACACACACACAACCCAACACTTAAAGGGTAGGGCTAGTGTAGATGTATTTGTCACTAAGGTGCATTGTTCACTGCTTCCTTAATTCTCACATAAGCCCCAGGGCGAATCAATAAGCAAAGGTAAGTGCTAGTATCTCATTATTCATTACATCTAGCCATTCTCATCCCCATTCAGATCCCTGGCTTGTAGTGTCACTACATCTAGACCCTAAATCCCTAATACTTCATAACCCTACATGTATTTCACTCAGACATGAGTTCTTCAGGGGTTAAAGCAGGTCTGTAGATTTAGTTTTTAATGCCTCCGGCATTAGATTATAGCCATGGCCCGCCCCCAGCCTGCCCAGATTTATAGCGCTAAATGCACCTCTGGGTAATTCCCACAAATCCATATCCACCCAATCCACACAGAACAACAGTCCATCATGTGACCACAGCCTCCGCATCATCACCAAGCGCCGATCCCCCCAGGGTATCATATGACATTGTCACATGATCAGCAGGGCGGGGCAAGGGGCAGAAGCAATGGTCACAGTGAGACAGGAATCAAAGCCACACCCACTAGCAGGACTAAGGCGGACTTAACTTTCCGGCTTCCCATAGAGGTAAAGCATCAACCCATTGGGGCACATTTACTTACCCGGTCCATTCGCGTTCCAGCGGCGGCTTCTCGGACGAGCGTTCGGGTCTTCCGGCGATTCATGAAGGTCCTGCGCCCGATGTCCACCAGGTGTCACTGCTGCGCCGAGGTCCGCGAGTTGCGTCGGAGTTCACTGATCTCTTCCTGGTGCATGTGAGTATGGCCCGTGCGACCAATTTTTTGTTTTAAATGCGGCATTTTTTCCAAATCTGTCGGGTTTTCGTTCGGCCACGCCCCCCCGATTTCCGTCGCGTGCATGCCAGTGCCGATGCGCCACAAGCCGATCGCGTGCACCAAAAACCCGGGGCAATTCATGGAAAATCGACGCAAATCGGAAATATTCGGGTAACACGTCGGGAAAACGCGAATCGGGCCCTTAGTAAATGACCCCCATTGAAACAATTGTAGGTAGACAACCAATATGATTCACAAAAAAGGTGCACTCATATCTAACCCCATAATCCACATTACTCCAAGAATCCACATCTAAAGAATTTATCATAACTCCAATAGGGATTCCTATGAACATTCTGCACTTCTGCACTTGATGTTCATTCCCTCTATGAAGCATGCATAGGAGACAAAATCATTAATACCATTTGATTTTACCAAATCCAGATAGAAAGTCCACTGAGCCTCTTTTTTAAAGGATCAGTTTGCCCCACTCGCCACCTCTTGTTGACGATCTTACGAGTTCGATCCCTTGAAAAGTCAGGCATTTCGAATTTCCCTGATGATTCTGCCATACATGTTTTGCAATAGGGGTGGAGGTTGCAATGGCAAAGGAGGTTTTCCCTACATAATCCATAGGACATAAACATGTTGCCAGATACCACCTTCCCCCCAAGGAGCAGTTGATAAAGTCTCGGATTGCATATTCCTTTCCAGTGTGGGCGCTTCTAATAACTTTAGATTCTCTACATGCTGAACGGCGACCACATTTGAAAGAGTCATTTGGTTTCCAATCCAGCCATATTACATCTGATTTAATTGGTGCCAGGAAGCTATGGACCAGCAAATCCCTCAAATGTCTACCCCCCTATATGTTATCACTAGAGATGGGAGAATCGATTCTAACGAAGTGGAATTCATTTAGAATTTCAGGAAAACTTCGGTTCTGCACGAATTCAAAGTTTATGGTGATTCGTGGGAACAAATTTTTTTTTCCCCCTTTATTAGCAAAATGGCTGCAAGCACAATGGGGAACATTTACTTACCTGTCCCGTTGACGCCGCCGATCCAGAATGTCCGACGATTCACTAAGATCGCGCGTCCAATTTCCTGCATGTGTCACTTCCCCACTGAGGTACGCCGGAGTTCAACATCTTCTTCCCGGTGCATGTAGGTGCTGATCTTACGACACAATTTTGAAAGTTAAATTCCGCGGTTTGTCCGAATCAGTCGGGTTACCCGACGGCCACACCCCCATTTGTGTCGCATGCAAGCAAGTGCCGATGGGCCACAATCCGATCGTGTGCGATAAAAACCCGGGGCAAATTCGCGAAACCCGACGGAAATGTGTCCGACGGACCCTTAGTAAATGTGCCCCAATGTGTTACATGGGGCAGAGAACTCTGGGAAGAAGAAAGGAACACCCTCGATCACATGTGCAGACATGTAAGCATGTGATATGATAAAGTGATTTTTTTCACAAAGTCCAGGGTGTCAGTTTTTGGGGTTCTGTATTCACCAAATTTCAATTCTTTTTTGTTGCGCATGCGCAGAACTCCGGCTTCTTGGACGACGGTGTGCAGCTACGAGGAGCTGCGAGCCGAAGATATCAGGGTAGGAGGAAAAGCCATACAGGGTGAAACCCAGGGATGGGCGAGAACGTGCTGGCGTCCCATGTTGGAGTTTTACATGCACATTTTTATTGCTCTTTTGTGAGTATGCTTTTAATCTAAATAAATCCTGAGTGTTAAACTGTACTACGCTATCTGCGGGTGAATTTCTTCCAGCGATCTACCGCAACATATGTTGCATACAGAGGAGGTCACAGGAAAAACGCAGCAGTGTTGATCTGAATAGCAGTATATTCCTATTGGAGGATTCAGGAATTTGTGCTGGAGGAGTGTGAACTACTTTGTGAGTGACATATTGGAAGAAGAAGGACTCACGGAAGCAAGAGAATCGGCAGCTCCGGTCAGAACTTATTTTCTATGATGTACAATCCTGTTGACAACATGCTCCTGGACTGGGCCATTCTTAGGTACCTCAGAAGGCAGTCACATATAATCAAAAAGAATCTGTCACGGGTGCTCCTGCGACCCACCTTCCGGGTCGCAGGCGCACCCATGCCCTCTCTGCTGCTCCGGTCCCCCGACAGCTCACTTACCTTGCCGTGATCCAGCACTGACTCCTCCGTGCACCTTGAAATTTAAAGGGCCAGTGCGCCGATAATTGGCGGTGGCCGGCCACCTGCTCTATTTAAATTCCAGCCCCTCCCTGTGTTCCCTGCCGGATCTTTGTGCCTTGTGCCCTAGAGCAGTGATGGCGAACCTACGACACGCATAGCCATTTTCAGTGACACGGCGCCCGCTGGAGAAAAATTGCTGTAGTGCAGGGGCGAACTGTTCGGGGCTGTCTGGGGCCGGTCCGGCTGACTGGCAAGCAACACCGTCTGACGTCCAGTGATGTGGTCTGCAGCGAGCGTCTGCATCTCAGTCAGAGAAATCGCAGCTGCTGCTCCTGTCTTCCCATCCTGTGCAAGCAGTCCCGGCTTGCACAAAAGCGACCTGTGATGCACCTGCGCGGGAACATCTTCTACACAGGAGCTGAAGCGACCTGATGAGGAGCGCTGAGGCATCGTTGGAGCACTCACAGTCCTGTCTCTGTCTAAGGGCGTTAGAGGGGGTTAATGTGCACTGCTTTAGGGAAGGGGGTCAATTTTGTCCGTTATATGTTCATTTAGCCTAAAATATACATATTTCCAAAAGATAAAAAGAGAAAAACCACCATACAATTTGTTATGCAATTTCTCCCGAGTACAGAGACCCCCCACATGTGGCCGTTACTTGTTTTATGGGCGCACAGCGAGGCGCAGAAGGGAAGGAGCACCCGGCAGCTCCCAGGATTTTAGTTTTCTCATTGGCCCCTTTTGTAGGCTACAAAATTTTATTTGATATTTTCTAACTATAACAAAAATAGTTTTTTTCCTAAAGGTGATACACTACGCGAGTTAGGCTCGTTATTTTGGCGAATTTTGACACGCCAAGCTCAAAAGGTTGGCCATCACTGCCCTAGAGAAAGCTGTGTTCCATGCCCTTTGCTGTTATTGTGATTTCCGATTGTGACCCCGATTCCATTCATGACTACGCTCCACCTCTGCCTGTCTTGACCTCTTGCTACGTCCCCGACTGATTCCGTGCTGCCCGTCCTGACCTCCTGCCTATCCCCGACTATGATTTTGCTCAACGTCTTTGTACCTCGCCTTGGCTGCCACCGCGGACAAAGTCACGCTTGTGGAACGACCTGGTGGTAAAAAAAGACAAATGCCAGCTCACCTCCCCAACTGGTGTCAAGTCCGGCACGGGTCACCTCTCTGCTGGGGTATAACAATTGCGGGAGAAAAGAAATGCACGGTCCAGCCAGGCTCCAAACACCGAGAGTTTCTTTATTTATTGCATATTCTTGAATCAAGTAGTCCACTCAGACAGACTGATAAAATGCCTACGCGTTTCGGACAGTCCCCTTGTCCTTAGCCATGGCTAAAGTACAATGAAATGGCTACACATTTATAACCCAATACAATCAATGGTACCTCCCCCCCAAAAATCACAGCCATTTCCGTTGCTGCCTACGTTAAACATAATGCTCATATCCAAACATCTGGTGATACAGCAATCCTAAATTAGATTAGAGATGCCCAAGATAGAAAAACAGAAACATCATATAATATCTCACAGTATAAAATGTTACATCAGATCGGATGGGGAAATCGCGGCATCAGGGACAAATCTTGTCCCGTTACATGACTTAAGTCAGTTGACACGTCCAGACCACATGATCCTGTCATGCCATGCTATGAGTTGTATAGCAACCCATGGATGCATTAGCCTTGTTTTGAGTCCTGATCATGGGAGGCTATGCACCACTCGAGGATTGTTGCGGCGAAGGGACTGGGACGAGGAGGAATCCTGTCGGCACCGCAGCGGAGATCCAGGACGAAAACCTGAGGAAGACAACAAGGTTCGAGCAGCACCGGCGGGAATCCAAGCGGCGCAGCCGAGACAACTCCCCCAAACGTCAGGGTAGGTGCCAATAAATCTGGGATAAACAGAATAGAGAAAAGGGATTAAAATTGTGGCTAGTAATAAAAACAACAATTTGAACACATAAATCAATTAAAAGAAATAACAGAATACCAAACCAGAACTGGTACTGTATAAAATACATTGTTAGGAGCAATACTTCCCATACATCATTATAACATCTTGTAATGCATCAGAGCCTAGGGGAAAGACATAACACAGATTAATAGTGGTATATTAACTACCTTCTCATATTAAGTCATTGTGGAAAACAGGTTTCTAAGGAAAAAATCCAATAAGCCTCTCTATTGGCTAGGTGGGCTCCAGTGTTACAACCCCTAATGTTCATGTGGACCTTTTCTATGACATAAGTGCTAAGTGAGCGAGTGTCCCCATTATGTACTTTGACAAAATGTTGTGATGCACCAGATAGGTTCCGACCCGCGGGATTCAAGATATCGCGTAAAGGCTCCGAGAACCTAACTTTAAATTTACGGGTCGTGTGTCCAACATACATTAGGTTACACGTAGTACAATGTAGAATGTACACTACATTGTCAGAATTAGAGTTCAAGAATTTTTTTATGAAATATTTCCTCATGCCATCACTAGAAGAAAAGGACTTCTTTTTGTTGTTTGCAAATTTACATGTATGACAGCGGGAGACGCCACATTTATAGAAACCCTGGGTAGATAGCCAAGTTGATTTAGGTTGTGTGGTAAATAAAGAAGGGGACAGTAAGTTCCCTAAACTTTGGCCTCTCCTAGAGACAATCCTACAACCATTATTAAGGATCTTCTCAAGTATGGGACCTGTTTTAAGTAGGGGGATATGTTGATTAACAATGTTGGAGGTAGCCTTGAACTGTGAGCTAAACTGCAAAACCAGTGTAGGGGTGTAGGAGAAGTCAGAGACCCTATTGCGATTGTAACTTAGATTACCAGGTTGTTGTGGATATATAAGGTTGTTTCTTCTCCTGTTAATGACTCTATTGTAAGCTCTCTCTAGTGTCCACTTAGGCCAGCCCCTGCTTCTCAATCTGTTACATACTTGTGTTGCCTCCGTGCAGTATAAAGAAGTATTGCTGCAAATCCTCCTCACCCTTGTTAACTCCCCCACAGGAATGGCCTGAATCGTATGAGGTGGGTGTTGAGATTTGGCGTGTAAGATTGTATTACCTGCCGTAGGTTTGCGGTATGTTCTGGTGGTAATATTTGCACCGCTAGTGACGTGTAGGGATAAATCAAGAAAGGAAATTTCACTTCCTTTCACAAACTCTACATTCTCTGAGGAATGCTTCCAGCACCTTGTTGAATCTATGCCACGAAGAATTGAGGCAGTTCTAAAGGCAAAAGGGGGTCCAACCCGTTACTAGCATGGTGTACCTAATAAAGTGGTCGGTGAGTGTATTTTATACAGTACCAGTTCTGGTTTGGTGTTCTGTTCAGTCTTTTAATTGATTTATGTTTTCAAATTGTTGTTTTTATTATTAACACAATTTTAATCCCTTTTCTCTATTCTGTTTATCCCAGATTTATTGGCACCTACCCTGACGTTTGGGGGAGTTGTCTCGGCTGCGCCGCTTGAATTCCCGCCGATGCTGCTCAAGCCTCGTTGTCTTCCTGAGGTTTTTGTCCTGGATCTCTGCTGCGGTGCGGACAGGATTCCTCCTCGTCCCAGTCCCTTCGCCGCAACAATCCTCGAGTGGTGCATAGCCTCCCATGATCAGGACTCAAAACAAGGCAAATGCATCCACGGGTTGCTATGACACTCATAGCGTGACACGTGACGAGATCATGTGGTCTGGACGTGTCACCTGACTTAAGTCATGTAACGGGACAAGATTTGTCCCTGATGCCGCGATTTCCCCATCCGATCTGATGTAACATTTTATACTGTGAGATATTATATGATGTTTCTGTTTTTCTATCTTGGGCATCTCTAATCTAATTTAGGATTGCTGTATCACCAGATGTTTGGATATGAGCATTATGTTTAACGGATTGTAGGCGGCAACGGAAATGACTGTGATTTGTGGGGGAGAGGTACCATTGATTGTATTGGGTTATAAATGTGTAGCTATGTCATTGTACTTTAGCCATGACTAAGGACAGGGTGACTGTCCGAAACGCGTAGACATTTTATCAGTCTGTCTGAGTGGACTGCTTGATTCAAGAATATGCATTTCTTTTCTCCAACGACCTGGTGGTACCGCACCATAGAAAGTCCAACCCGCTTTGCGGCGGGCTCTGGTGAAAACTGGGTCCACTGAGATTCCGGTCCCAGGTGTCGGCTTATGCCATCGTCTGCGGTGGTCCAGTGGGTCCACTACCCCAGAAGCCTGACAGGAACCAAAGAGGACTGTTTCCGTATGCTGACCTGCAACGTGCATCTTCACTTTTGACTATCTTAGCCCTGGTTTGAGGAAATGACCCCTAAGTAATGGCTCTTTGTGACACTACAGTAGGTTTTGTCTTTTCCTTGTTTCTTAATACCATTTTCCTTTTGTTTTCTTATATTATTTTATGTTCTGCCACAAATTTGTAAATTTGTTTACATCCCTGCATTTCAAGTTCCTGTTGGGTGTTTACACCCTTTTACAGATTGTACAAATGACCTGATAACTGATCGGGGAGTGTCGGAGAGCTGCAATGCTACCTGTGATGACTGCAGAGGATTGAATCGTTGGAGTGTGCCTTCAGGATTATGTGGCTTAGTAATAAAAATGTAAACCTCCATGTTTGTATTAATTTGCAATTAACTCTGGACAGTGTTATCTGCTAAGCAAAAATATGAACAAAGTCAGTACGTGGCAGTATGGAAAAGATGGTGTACCACACTGCTGGGAACAGAAATCTGGCTATCCAGTTGATATACTCACTGGTCACTTTATTAGGTACACCATGCTAGTAACGGGTTGGACCCCCTTTTGCAGCTTTATGACATGGCGCATTATCCTGCTGAAAGTAGCCATCAGATTGTGGTCATAAAGGGATGGACATGGTCAGCAACAATGATCAGGTAGGCTGTGGCGTTGCAACGATGCTCAATTGGTACCAAGGGGCCCAAAGAGTGCCAAGAAATATTCCCCACACCATGACACCACCACCACCAGCCTGAACCGTTGATACAAGGAGGATGGATCCATGCTCTCATGTTGTTGACGCCAAACTGACCCTACCATCCGAATGTCGCAGCAGAAATCCAGACTCATCAGACCAGGCAACGTTTTTTTCCAATCTTTTACTGTCCAATTTTGATGAGCTGTGCAAATTGTGGCCTCAGTTTCCTGTTCTTAGCTGAAAGGAGTGGCACCCGGTGTGGGTTCTGCTGCTGTAGCCCATCTGCCTCAAAGTTCGACGTACTGTGCGTTCAGAGATGTCTTCTGCTACCTTGGTTGTAAAGGGTGGCGATTTGAGTCACTGTTGCCTTTCTATCAGCTTGAACTAGTCTGCCCATTCTCCTCTGACCTCTGGCATCAACAAGGCATTTCCGCCCACAGAACTGCCGTCATGGATGTTTTTCTTTTTCGGACCATCTTTTTTTTTCTTTGTGTAAACCCTAGAGATGGTTGTGCGTGAAAATCCCAGTAGATCAGCAGTTTCTGAAATACTCAGACCAGCCCTTCTGGCACCAACAACCATGCCACGTTCAAAGGCACTCAAATCACCTTTAGAAATTAAGTGTTAACGAGCAGTTGGACAGGTGTACTTAATAAAGTGGCCGGTGAGTGTATGTTGCACAAAGTTCCTGTTTCCCAGATGTGCAGCAGAGCCAACATTGATTACAGTGTTGGGGAAGCAAGTACTCTGTGCCTCCTATCAACACCAATTATGCCACCACAATATGCACAAACGTGACCTTTATTAGAGCACGCTTATGGTAAACCCTAGAGTACAGATTTTGGATCAGTATGCTAGGTTAACCCAAACCTTATCTCTAATGAAGATCATTCAATTTTAAAAGAAAGACACTGACCACATTTTTTAACGATATTGTGTATTAAAGAACAATAAAAAAGTTATATATTATAAATCACACAACGGGAGACGAGAGTAGGGACTCGGCCCAGCAACTGAGCCCTGGCTGTGGCAGGTGGAAGCCAACCACACACTGCCGGTGACCATTGATATATGAAGCAAACAAGATGTGATTGTAGCCAGGGGTCTTGAAAACCTGGATGGCAACTCTGGCAGACAACCGTAGTTCCTCAGGCACTGCCTTCTGGTGTGGCACTATCGGGCGACCAAATATGTCCTCCGGAGTGTCTTCCCACCGGTTACAGAACTGCTGGTAAATTTTTGACCCTGCCATCAGGTTTCATGGGACGATTCAGGTTCTGCTTCTTTGCAGCACTTTTTGGAACACCGTTGATGTTGATGTTATGCTGCTGCAGCTGCCTCATCTTGTGTCTCCTCTGGACAGGTGGTGTCAATGAAGCAGCCTCCTCTATCTCAGGCCTGGGAGTTTCTATAGCATGACTGCTTTCTTCAGACTCAGCCCTTTCCTTTTGTGCTAGAAATGTAAATAAAAAAAAAGTTTACAAATATAATGAATGTGGAAAGACATGCATGAGGCAATGCAGCCACTGTAACATAATACATTCAAGTGCAATTTTTTTAGAGAGACATGTTTAAATGCTTACAATCCCACGTCCATAAACGGGTCAAAAAACTTTCTTATTTTGCCTGATCCATTGCATCCTTTATGTGTCTTCTCCCTCTGGTAATGGTCCTGAGTCGACACCTGCCTTTAAAAAAAAAAAAAATAAGATGGAGCACATTGTTATAGACAGCATGCATGGTATCATTGCAACAGATTATGCACTTCTACTAATAGGGGTCAGAGGACCCCCTGGACCACCGCGGGAGATGGTACTAGCCGACACCTGGGACCGGAGTCTAAGTGGCACCTGGTCTTCACGAAAGCCCACTGCAAATTGGGATGGTCTTGTTACCACCAGGTGCGTCTTGGTACCCACAGGTGTGTCTAGCCCGCGGTGGCAGCCAAGTATGCGGTACAGAGCCGAAGTCCAGGCTCGAGGTCAGGCACAGGCAGAAAGTCAGGGCAGGCGGCAGTGATACAGAGGTCAAAGGTCAGGTCCAAGGTCATAACTGGAGATCCATGTAGAAATGGGAACAGGAGCAAGGAACAAAGCACAGGGAAACATTCATAATGGCTAATCATAAAGATCTGGCAGGGAATCCTGGGAACAGACGGCTTTTAAGGAAACCTGGAAGTGCCAGCGTCAATAAGCGGTGCACTGGCCCTTTAAATCTTTGAGTGCCGGTGTGCGCGTGCCTTAGGGAGCGGGCACACGGGCCAGGCCAGACGGAAGCAGGAGAGAGTTAGGTGCGGGGACCCGAGCAGCGCCACGAAGAGGGGCACGGGTGTGCCCACGATCTATGACATGGATGGCGGAGGCACCCCTGACAGTAGCCTCCCCCCTTCGGCCTCCCCCTCTTCTTTTTGATCCCAAAAATCCTCTGGAGGAGACTTCAATCCAAGATATTCTATTCAAGCGCCCAGGATCTTTCTTCAGGCCCAAACCCCTTCCAGTGCGGGGACCTGGGCAGCGCCACGGAGAGGGGCACGGGTGGTCCCGCGATCAGTGACGTGGATAGTGGGGGCACCCATGACTTAAAGACACCCACATGGCACAATATGAAGTGGTAAGTAGGGGCTCCTTGAATGCAATCCATTTTGGGGGTGGAGGGTTTAAAAATCTTACCAAGTTCTTTTCTTTTTTGAGAGCTGCTCCAACTCCACTCATCTGGAAGCATAAGTGCAGTTATCTCCTTCCACACTGTACGTTTTGCCACTGTCAGCATAGAACTGCTCCCTCGTCTTACAGTAGTGGATGATGCTGCAGTAACGTAATCAGTTTCTGTACATATATTATTTTATCTTCTGAAAAACCTAGCTAGGTCAGGCCCTCCCACTTGACCTGGTCTGCTGGACAAACCAACACAAATACGGCCTTTATACATTGGACAAAAGAGTGCCACCATATGTGGCATATGGAGAATCTGTACCGCAAACACTTAAAAAATAGGATATACTCTATTTTTTATCGTGCAGTATGACAGCAAGTGCATGGTGCAGAGAGAAATACTGTGATGAGATACATAGCCGCATTTCCTATTGAAGTCAATGGGGCCATTTTTAGACTCAAAAATAATTACGGTGCCAGTTTTGTGTATGAGGCCTAAGGTCACCAGAATTTTTATTAGCTTCTAAAACACGTTGGGGCTCATTTACTAAGGGTCCGCGTCGGACAATCTCATCCGGACCGGTAAGTAAATATGCCCCGTTGACTTTAATGGGAAATACGGCATAGCTCACTGCACCTTGAATTTTCTGTGCAACCATAACACAAAAAAATATAACAGGTCCTATCTGTTGAAGTTTTGCGTCACTGTCTCTGCACTGCAGTGGGTTGCCTAGGAGAACAGGCCACGCAAGTGCTAGCTCACTCTATTTTTTGCTGATAAGGCTCACTGACGGTGTCTTACAAGCAACAGATTGGTGACACATGGCCTGGCCTCAAAAACGGGGCAACAAAATGCATAGGGTCATGTGCATGAGGCCTAAGGCTAAGAAGCAGCCAAGGATTCAAACCTTGAGATCTTTCCCTATACCAGTCTTCAGCTGGTATTCTTTCCCAAACCTGAATTCCCTTGTTTTCTGTCTTTGTATGTGATCACTGGTGGAATGACTACTGTTTTGACCTTTTTACGTTCTTTGAAAGTTGACATATTCTTCACTTGTGACTTTTGGTGTGGACTTGGACATAGTTATTGATTTTGATCTTGACGTACAATGCTGGTCTTAGATAATGTTGGCCTGTTGTTGGCTTGGACAGCTTGCATGTGTGTTATGAATATGACTATATTTTCTAATTAAAGTTATTCAAGACAGCAGGGGCGTTACTAGGGTGGTAAAAGATACGGGGCATGGGCCCCAATGCATATGTAGCTCTCTTACAGTAATGCCCCCTCCTGTACATAACTCCCTCACATGTGGTTGTGCCAATAACAACTTTACTGAGGGTGTATACAGCTACTGAAACCACAAGAGAAATCCCTACTTTTTCCCTCCAGTGACTGCAGGTGACGTGTCCTCCATCTTCTCCATTAGGCCCAGCATCATCACATCTTATGTTCCTCATTGTCCCTACATCTTGGACAGTGTTATCCTGCTGCTGCCCCTAACAATCTCCCCCAAATAACGTAAGGCTTGCATTTAAAGAACACCAAGAAATGTGAACACGCCCCAAGAAGAGGGATCCTCCCTCTTAGGTACTATGAGAATATACTAGAGAATCTTAGAGACCGTGGGGGTCATTTACTAAGGGCCCGATTTGCGTTTTCCCGACGTGTTACCCGAATATTTCCGATTTGTGCCGATTGTACCTGAATTGCCCAGGGATTTTGGCGCACGCGATCGGATTGTGGCGCATCGGCGCTGGCATGCACGCGACGGAAATCGGGGGGCGTGGCCGAACGAAAACCCGACGTATTCGGAAAAACCACTGCATTTAAGAACCGAAAATGTGTCGCTTGGGAAGCGCTTACCTTCACCTGGTCCAGCTTGGTGTATTCCGACGCGTTCAGATGATTTTCAGCGCAGCAGCGCCACCTGGTGGACGGCGGAGGAACTACCTTCATAAATCCCGTCCGGACCTGAATCCTGTTCAGAGAATGCACCGCTGGATCGCGAATGGGCCGGGTAAGTAAATCTGCCCCCGTGTGTGTGATTCTTTGCATACACATTATATAACATGTATTTATATATTAATACTAAAATTAGAAGCAGAGATTATTACATTCAGAGTGAGACACAGGTTTTATTGTGCAATCCAAAACATGTGTATGCTTACAAGGACTCATTAATTCCTGTTCTTACAGGGTCCTTCTCTCAAAAGAAGGTAGATCTAAAAAACAGAAGCAATAGAAAATAGAATTACATAATAATAAACATTTTATGCAACATATATGTTTCTATGTTTTTTTTTTATTACATAGTTTACTCAAAAAGTGTTGGGTAAAATCTGTGCATTTGTTTTTATTTTTAGGGAAAATATATAATAATCCATATGTGGAAAGCATAACAATTTTTCATTAAAGAATTATATATTAATGTACTCCGGAGGGCAGAAATTAATAATAGCAGTAACTGTGAATCTATCATTGGATTTTGTTTGGAAGCCTGGATATGAGATACTTACTTGATGTTGGAAGGTAAGCACGAAAAGTGTTCCCTTTTTAATCTGGTAGAGGGCGCTCTTATCAAGAAGCTATGAACATGTTGTTTTAGTTATCTCCAGTTCTTGTTGTACACTATGAAAACAATTTCTTGCTCTAATGATTGTAGACTGAATTTCTCTTAGCATAGAAGTACGAGTAATGCTTCTACTTCTTTACCTGTAATGATTTTTTGATTACTAGTTTATTTTGCTTTTACTGTTTTTATACACTTTTGTTTTAACCTGTTGGCGCTCAGCGTCCGATATATCAGACGATGAGCGTGGTGACTTAGCGCTCAGTGTCCGATATATCGGACGCTGAGCTGATGCTGGTTCAGCTCAAGATCTAAACCAAACCGGCATCGGGAAACATCGGGTGCCAGCTATAACTAATAGCCGGCACCCCAGTGTAACATCCGCGGATGGAGTGGGCTCCGATTGCGGGTGTTTAACCTGTTAAATGCGAGGGTCAGCGCGACCGCGGCATCTAACATGCCTCTGGTGGGTCTTTCCCACCACAATGCCCCCCCCCCCAAACCGCTTTGGGGGGTTGCCGATCGGACCCCAGAGATGACTGCAGGCACTGCCGGTAAGATGGCGTTTGTGATGTCATCTTACAGGCAGAGTGTCTGCATAGGCTGACATTGCAAATACCCTGCTAATACCCTGCAATACATCAGCATTGCAGGATATTATCATGAACAAGCAATCAGATGATTTATCAGATGATAAATCACTAAAAATGCCCATAAGCCCCATAACACATAGAGACATATAACGCAAAAAATCTAAATCATAACACAAACCCCACATATATATATATTATAACAATATCCGTAAAAAACCCATAGAATAAAACTAAATAATTATTGAACCCACACAATGAAAAAAAACTGTTAAATACCTGCCAAAAATTATTATTTTAACCTATTGAATACTACAAAAAAAATGCAATAAAAAGTGATTTAAAAAAACATATGTACTCCAGAATTATACGAGTGCAAAGTACAACATCTCCCGCAAAAAAGAAGCCATCAACCAGCTCTGTAGCCACAAAAGTTAAAAAAGGTTATGCCACTTGGAAGACGGCAATGCAAAAATACATTTCTTCCCACATTAGGGTTTTATTTGGCAAATTTAGTAAAACGTAAGAAAAAATATTCATTTATGGTATCCCCGTAATCGTATCGACCCATAGAATAAAGATAACATGATTATTAGGATTTACGGTGAACACAGAAAAAAAAGGAAAAAATCCAGTACAGAATTGATTATTTTCTACTCCTGCCCTCAAAAAAAAGTTCTAAATTTTCAACAATAGGGGGTACCAACCCCAAAATGCTAACACTGGAAAAAGCATCTCATCCTGAAAAAAAATGCCGTCACATGGCCTCAACAATGAAAAAGCGAAAATTTTATAGCCTGCAAAAGGGGCCAATGAGGAAATTAAAATCCTGGCAGCTGCAGCGCCCTCCTTCCCTACTGCGCCTCGCTGTGCGCCCATAAAACAATTCACGGCCACATGTGGGGGGTCTCTCCACTCAGGAGAAATTGCAGAACAAATTGTATGGTGGATTTTATCTTTTTATCTTTTGGAAATGTGTAAATTTTAGGGCTAAATGAACGTATAACCGGCACAATTTGACCATTCTAAATTTCCCCTCCATTTTGATTTCATTACTATGAAGATCTCAAGGGGTTAACAATCTTCCTAAAAGCGGTTTCTGATAGCTTGAGGGGTGCAGATTTGAAAATGGGTTGATACATAGGGTTTTTTTTTATGCAAAATATGTAAAATTTCATTAAAAACGGTATTTATCCCCAAAATAGTCAATTCTGAAAATACGGAAAATCGCTATTCGATTTGTAGGCCGCGTGACATCAAAATAAATTATCCAGACATTTCAAAAATTATGAAAATGTAAAGTAGACAAATGGGAAATGTTATTCAGCAACTTATTTAGGTGGTAAATCTATCTGCCTGAAAACACAATGATTTCAAATTTCGACAATGGCAAATTGTTAAAAAAATTTCATTTTTTCTTTTTTTTGTAAATTAAACGCAAAACTTATCAGCCAAAATTTACAACTAAAATGTACAACATGTGGGGAAAAAACAATCTCAGAATCGCTTTGATAAGTAACAGAGTTCAAAAGTTATAACCATATAAAGCGACACAAGTCAGAATCCAAAAAAAACGGGCTGAGCCTTAAGCTTTAAACTGGCTGCGTCCTTTATTTATCATTATTATTACTGTTGGAACTATTGTATTGAGACACATTTTGTACTGCACTGCGGAGACCTAATTTTGTTACATAAAGAAATTATTACTTTGAACTATGAAAGGATTTCTCAGGAAGGTTTACACTGATCTCATCCATGTTAGTTTGGTCATCTTGTTAATCCTCAGAGAAATGTTTTGTTTTTGTGTTATCGTTTGTTTACTCCCCAACTTCCAAGCGCCCCTGCACTTCTTACCTGTAGAACAAATTACAGTTTTTAGTGACATCATTTAATTTCCCATGCAAGGTAGTGGAAAGCTGTGAAAAAAATCAAAATCCTGCAACATTTTTGAAAACAAAACTTAATTGTTTTTACAGCTTTTTCTACGCGGTCCAAATTACACATCCCCTTATGCAGCGGTGCGTAACCTCCAGCCCGCAGATCCTCAAGTTGACACCTCTTCCAGGGCCAGGATGAGGGGTAGGCGAGCAAATAGGTTACCAGTCTCGTCTATTGCTTTTTGCATGCCACCCCGGCCCTCCATAGCGATCAGCGGTGTGCATCCTTAGATAATGGTGATCCTGCTACTGCCTGTGTCCAGGGCCGGTGTTAGGGGAGGAAAACTGGGCAATTGCCCAGGGTACCCTGTTCTAAAGGTGCCCCCAGCATGTGAACTTTTGTGGGCAGAGGATGTATTGCTCTTTAAATGCCTTGGACATTTCTCTTTGTGCGTATTTGTGGGTGTTATATTTTTTTACCTTTTTTAACATACCCCATTGCTAGGGAACAGCGAAAACATTGCCAAACTATGTTGGGATTCGTTCTTGTTTTTGGGGTGGGATTAACTTTCTTGCCCCCTTCCTGCAGGCTTGGGATTTTTCATTTATTGATTTCAGAAAGTTTTCCCTGTTCTCTATTTTGGGATCCATTGCCATTTTTGGCTTGGAGTTAATTCCCTAGCCCACTTCTGTAAGAATCATTTCATATTTTTGGTTTGGGAGTATTTTACTAGGGTCTCCTAGGAAAATTCCTGCTCATAGTTTGGGATTTTTCCATTATCCCCTCTGTTGGGATGTTTTTTGAAAGCTGTCCTTGTCTCCTTTGTTGGATAGACTTCTCAATTGTGATTTGTCCTACTTATTGTTCCTGCTGGGATCCATTCATGAACACATGAGCCTAATGAACAGAAAAATATCTTGCAATATTTTTCATATGACACTTTCCTCCGGTGATGGGGATATTCTCATGTTGTACACCTGGAAGAGCTGCATTTTGACAAAGTAAAGTGCCTTCCTTTTCACATTTGAGTGACTTCCTCTGATCGCTATTGTTTTTCTAATTGCAGGGGAAGCTGAGGATGACTATGAAATGCTTCCCACTGAGTACAGCAGACTCCCATTGGTCTGCTATTCACAGGCTTTTGTATGACAGAAAGAAAGTCACTGGAAGAAGCTGTTCTTACACATGTCATTAAAGCAGGGTGGTCCAAGTTCGGTTTTCAAGGGCAACAAGGACAGAAGATTTTTAAAGGAAAACACAGAATGAATGTTTTGGTTATAATATCATAATATAAAATGAGGAATACACATAAAGGCCATTTAGTTTGTACTTTTAGCCCATGTTTTTATCCAACTCCAGTTCTCTTAAGTAAAAATGGCTTTGAATCTGGGGCTTATTTATTAATCAGGTTATGCCAAAAATGTTCTACTCTAGGGAAAGTTCTTAGGATGTAAGATCAATTTTATGCCCCTATAAAAGATGTCAGCAACAAAGTGTTTAATTGTTTGATAACTGGATATTTTAACAATTGGATAGCCAATTACAAGACTAAGCTATAGACATGAGTGGAGCTGCAACACCCTGTGTATAAGGCCGGTGGCACACATGACGTTTTGAACCCGTTTTAAGCGGTCCGTTAAAAAAGGCATGCATTTTTGACCAGTTTTGATAATTGGTAAAACCGGATAAAAACGGACTGCTTAAAAACGCCACATGTGCCGCCAGCCTAAGGTATAAATATGACACTAACCCAATTGAAATTTTATAATGATTCGGAATTGTGTAGAATATATGAAAAAGGCTGCATTCACAATACAGTATGGGGGACGTATATAAGGCCGATATACGTCCCCCATACACTTCTATGGGCTCGCGGCGCCCTACGGGAGCGTTACGGCACCGCACCGTACCGCTACGTAGCCCGGGAAAAGACAGGACATGTCCTATGTTTTCCCGTATTACAGCGCCGCGGCCATACATCGCTATGGAGAGGGGCAGGGGTGAGCTGCGCGCACCTCCTCCTCCTCTCCCCGCGCTGCCGTGTGCCCGCCGTGCTACGGTGCGGCGGGCTCACGGCAGTGTGCATGTACCCAAAATCTGATACATGTCATTTCACAAGCTATGGATGTGACTTCCATGTGAATTAGGATTTGAAACACTTCATTCAGCAGGTTCCATTCCCCCTGAACAAAACAGCGCAGCAGCAAGTGTCTTTTTTTCCAAGGAGGAAAGGAAGGTAAATGAAAGTGTAACGGGAAACTCCTGATGCAGTTGTGAGCTAAACCTTAGTGAGGATAAATAAATTGCATCTACCACAGTCTAATACAAACTACATCTGTTGCCACAATCCCTGCCTCATCACAGTTGGGTCGCAGTCATGGGGTGAGTTTAAATTGCACCATGAAACACAATTTAAATGCAGCTGGTTATCTGTTTCTAATGAAACACACACAATCAGAAAGAAGCATCAATGATTGATTGGTATTATAAAAGCCATGGCCCCCTGTCAAGGCAGATACATCAAGAGGCATAGGCTGCGCAGACTTGGCGCAGTGTTGCATAAAAGCCAGAGAACAAATGTCATGGCAACCCACTGCACTGATGGCCATGCCCCTCCATACCTAGCCGTAAAAATTATTTCAAAATTATGAGGCTGCTTTCACACATTCAGTAGGGTGGATCATAATGGGTGAGAACATATCATTGAGTGGCGCTGCTACTACTATTTTTCACTCCACTCCTGATTTGGACATCGGAAACTGATGTGTGAAATACTAAGGCAACATTCACACGAACGTATGGATATGTTTGCCGCGATGGAGAGGAGGAGTGGTGACCCCTTCCCTCTCCATAGCGATGCATGACGCACAGAGCCGTAACACAGGAATAGATAGGACATGTCCCATCTTTTCCCAGTGTCTGGAGCGGTATGGTGCTGCACCGCATCGCTTGGTGAGCCCAATGCCTCCCCCCTCCATTGTGTTAGCCGGTGCTTGTTCCTGCATTCAAGTATTGAAATGCATCTGCAATCAAGTTCCTTTTGACTGCGTTTGAATTGTGTCTTCAGTGTGAACCCGGCCTTAGGGCTCATACACACCACAGGGTTTTACGGACCTGCCCTAGTTATATTTTCCAGCTAGTACAGGCCCAGATGGCACATTGTCCTAGTCGCCCTTCATGCCAAGAGTTGGAGCCACTGAATTTTCCCACATTGGGCACATCACATGCCGCACTTTCAACTATAAATCTGCCGCGTTATTAATTTTTTTACTTGAAAAATTTCATGTTATGTGTTTTGTAGAAGCTTCTGGTTTGGACATACAAATGCTCCATCCATAATAGTGTAGTGTGAATGCAGCTTGAGCCTGCATCTTCTGTCGTCCCTGATATCTCCAGCCCATCCATCTCTCCCCTCACACTAATAAGCCATTGATGAATGCAGGGAGCGGTGAGGCATGGACGAGGACATTAACACTCTCCCCAGCAGGGCCACACACACTCATTAGAAAGCCTAATACATGATGATCCGCCGCCTCCTTCTCCTGTCAGCCCCTTCACATCATTAGCTCCTGCAAATTGATTAACACTGGGATGTTGTGCACTAGGCTGGGAGGCAGCAGGAAGTGAAGGGAGCACGGGCGCGCGGTGCCTACTGGGAGATGTAGTCCCAGGCGCGCACACGGCTTACACAGAGACCTCGGCACAGCCTACGTTTCCCGGCGGCACCTGGGAGCGTCACTTTGCTGGATCGCAGCCTGTGCTTACATTTGTGTCCATTGTATTGTGCTGTAGATTTCAGTGGCCGCCTGTATTGCAGAGCGCTGAGTATGGGCGATGAGCAGGAGATCATGTGTAAGCTGGAGAGCATCAAGGAGATCAGGTGAGGACAAGGCATTGTTGTGGACGTGCAGGTTCTGAGTAGTGTGCACAGTGCACCTACCATCTCACAGCATGGATGCCCCAGCCATCCCTAGACTCCATCAATCCACCTATAGTCTGGGGATTGGACAATCCCTACCAGAATTGAATGTTCATTGTATAGTCATTGTATATGTGTGCACCATCCTGCAACATTGTAGAAAATGTCATTGATGTACAGTATTTTCTAAAGAAGAACTGTGGCTATAGGTGGGATTTTACATAGCAATTGCCTCCAGGATACAACATATGTACTGCACTAGCATAGTGTATAGACTGATAGAGAGAAGTATATGTGGTCATAGGCAATAAAGAATATAACTGTTTTATTTCTCTACAATGTCCCCATCCTTGCAAAATCTATAGCACCGTATATATTAACATAGCATTAGTTCATTGGGACCAGACAAATATTCACTATGGAAGGTTAACGCTCAATGGATGTCTGCTATACTGTAAGGAAGAAGGGTTATGATATATGCAATAGGGAAGGGGGAGACAACTGGTTAATGCAAATACCTGATATATCCAAAAACTGATTGTGGTTGATGTAGGTGGCGGGATTGTGTTTCTTTCATTGTGTATCTTGTAATTGACCATTATTATTATTATTATATAGTATAAAATCACATTGTTGTTGAGAACCCAGTTAGTCACTTCAAGTAAAGGGGTTAATTCTCGCTTTGAGCCGTGGGGGAGTATATTCACTGATTTCACAATGTGACCAGTCAAGAGATTCTCACCCCTTTCACAGGCTTTTAAATGTCTCTTGTACATGTACAATGGCTAGAAGCCTTTCCAGTGGGAGTCAAGAGTCACCGCATCTGTGGACAATAGGGGAAGGCACTAAATGCATCTGCTTTCACTGATTAGTATTCACTTTCCCATTACGATGGTGATACTACAGTCAACAGATTGTTCTTTTTCCGGATCTTCTTTGTAGACTTTCCTAAGATATGTATTTTACTAGAAATAAGGTACATTCACAAGTAGCAAAATGTTCTGCATATTGCTAACATGGAAAATGTGTTGCACTTTCAGGCTCAAATGTTGTTGTTTTTTTTTTTTTTTTGTGTGGTAGTAGAATCACTGCAATAAATTACTACAAAAGGGACTATTAAAGGGATGTAAAGAAGGCCCTTGTGCCTACTGGAAATGTTTCTTGTAGCTGTCAAAAGATCTTATAATAACATTCAGCCCTGCAGGCAACTTCAAACACTGCTTCCCTGCTAATACATCAGCGCACTACAGGCTGCTGTCTATGTAAGTGTATACTCTAGAAATGAGATGCAAGCTAGAAGACCGTATACATTTTATGAACTAACTGCACGAGACCAGATTTTGACAAAACTTACAGCTTACAATATAGAGCAGGAATTTTCCATGTTTTATTTTACTCTTGGGCAGGGCTGGATTATACTGAGGGCTCCAGGAATATGCGCCCCGGGCCCCCACCACTCTACTCATAAGGGCTCCCCTGCCACCAGTGTCTTTGGGAGTGATGCGCAGCCGCGGTGCCAGTCTCCAAGTTGTTACAGTGACTCACTGGCTCTGTCAGTGAGAGCATGCCCGTCCAGTCACACTCAATCGCTTTCTGCATGGCAGATGCTTTTA
The DNA here is from genome assembly GCA_019512145.1 of Engystomops pustulosus. Classification (NCBI taxonomy): domain Eukaryota; kingdom Metazoa; phylum Chordata; class Amphibia; order Anura; family Leptodactylidae; genus Engystomops; species Engystomops pustulosus. Next base: position 42,254,510 of record CM033650.1, read on the forward strand.
AGAGCTGCGCTGCATTCAGAGTGACACTTACCCCCTCCCCGTCCCTCCCCAATAGTACCTAACATTGGTTGGCTGAACTGGTTGCCAGCCAAGTCCTAGCTAATCAGTGTTCGATTTACTTCTTCAGATCACTCATTCCGATCTGTGAGAGGAGGAGAGAGGACACTCAGGAAAGTGGTGACTGGGATTAGTAGTCAATACAACTGCCACTGTGCCAGCCAGGCCAGCAGCTAGGCTAACATGTAGGTAGGAGTAAATTTAGAATATTTAGAATATTAATGATATATTGGAATTGTAATATGTACCACTATGAATGCTACATTCAGTGGGGGCCCCACTATATATGTTTTACCTTAATCATGGGCCTCATTAACCCATGTATGGGTATCTCATGACCTCACCAGTAAACAATACAGCTGCAAAACACAGATATCATTGTGTGGGTGCCATATAATCCCAAGCAGTGCCACCTACATGCCCTAATGAAACCCATCCAATTATCTCACACCTTAGCCTCCTGGTGAAAGCAAAGCTAACAAAGGCAAGGTCTGGAAGTCCAGCCCCAGCCCCCTCCTATCTAATATCATATATTATCCCAGATATTTGCTTGATTCCCTTTTGGAATGTAAATAACCACTGCCTATTATAGAGCTAATAGACCTACAGCATATTCTGCATGACATAAATTTTGCAGCCCTGAAATGCATTCTCTATTTTACTTGGATATTCTAATGTCAAAAGACTTCATGCACATGGATGAAACCATTATTTCTCCAAGAATTCTGCTACAGGTGCATCTGCTCCTTAGGCAAGCTTTGTTTTCCATAACTGTGTACCGCACATAATTATATCCAGGTCCCAGTAATATATTTGGAAATTGGTGAGATCATTTTCCAGAAATACCCTATATAATATAAACGATTTTACAATAAATATGTAGACAAAATTTCCACAGTGTTAATAACATAAGAAACACCTTGTATCCCAATGATTCTTGCTTCCCATTCAAGATAAGTTTTCTTATATCTCATATATGGAATGTACTGTATGTGTGGGCCTATATTAGGTCTTGCATGTTTTGACAGCTGCACATACATGTTTATGTTCTTTATATACCATACACGATCTGTGCTGAAACCTAGTCCTCTCCAGCAGCATCGGCATGTGGTAGAATGACTTCAACAATGTATATTGATCAGGAACAGTGAAATTGTTTGAGTTGACCACCCAAAATTGCGTTGAAATGAATAGTGGTCTTCTCACTATAAAGATGGCCACTGGATCAGATGTTACATTAAAGGGGTTGGCCAATATTTATGATTGATGACCTATTTTGCACAGGAACATGGTCGGAAGATGATGGCTCCTTTTTCCTGTATTGTGTGGAAGCAAAAAACACAAATATTAAGGAACTTATTTTATTCCAATTGCTTTTCTTAAAATAATAATCTGAATTCTATTTCCTTTTGTAAAAAAATAAATAAAAGTATTTGTCTAGTCTTTATACGCCTGCTTCAGAGCGTTTAGATGGAGAGGATGTTGGGTAACATTATCAGTCCTTCTTGTCCTCTCTATTAACAAGCATGCGTGATGTTTGAAGCTTCTTCATGTTGCCACTGTTGTTATTCTAGGAACAAGACTCTTCAGATGGAGAAGATAAAGGCTCGTCTCAAAGCAGAGTTTGAATCTTTGGAGTCAGAAGAAAGGCATCTCAAGGAGTATAAGCAAGAGATGGATCTTCTACTTCAGGAAAAAATGGCCCACGTGGAGGAGCTGAGGCTTATACATGCTGATATTAATGTGGTATGTGCTATACTTTATACAGACTGCTTGTGATTTTTTTTGTATAGTTTTGGTCACTAGGGTATCATAGTGGATAAGGCTGGATTGACAAAATGGTTTTTTTTTTCCCCAAAATATGTGATGCCTCTCTAAAAAGGCATTCAGACTCTCTTACTGTAAAGAATCCCCGTTTATGTAGATGGTAGAAATGCCTCTCCTCTAGGTGTAGAGGAAGCCCCCTGTCTATGGTGATGGTAGAAGCTCCTTTTCTTTAGGTGTATAGAATGCCCCCTGTCTATGGTGATGGTAGAAGCTCCTCTTCTCTAGGTGTAGAGGATGCCCCCTGTCTATGGTGATGGTAGAACTTCCTCTCCTCTAGGTGTAGAGGATGCCTCCTGTCTATGGTGATGGTAGAACCTCCTCTCCTCTAGGTGTAGAGGATTCTACCTGTCTATGGTGATGGTAGAACCTCCTCTCCTCTAGGTGTAGAGGATGCCCCGTGTCTATGGTGATGGTGGAAGCGCCTCTCGCTCTAAGGTGTAGAGGTGTAGAGGATGCCCGTGTCTATGGTGATGGTGGGAAGCGCCTCTCGCCCTAGGTGTAGAGGATGCCCGGTGTGTCTATGGTGATGGGGAAGCTCCTCTCCTCAGGTGTTGAGGATGCCCCGTGTGTCTATGGTGATGGTGGAAGCGCCTCTCTTAGGTGTAGAGGATGCCCCTGTGTGTTCTATGGTGATGGTGGAAGCGCCTCTCCTCTAGGTGTAGAGGATGCCCCGTGTGTCTATGGTGATGGTGGAAGCGCCTCTCCTCTAGGTGTAGAGGATGCCCCGTGTGTCTATGGTGATGGTGGAAGCGCCTCTCCTCTAGGTGTAGAGGATGCCCCGTGTGTTATGGGTATGGTGGAAGCCCTCTCCTCTAGGTGTAGAGGATGCCCCGTGTGTCTATGGTGATGGTGGAAGCGCCCTCCCTCTAGGTTGTAGAGAGAGGATGCCCCCTGTGTGTCTATGGTTGATGCGTGGAAAGCGCCTCTCCTCTAGGTGTAGAGGATGCCCCGTGTGTCTATGGTGATGGTGGAAGCGCCTCTCCTCTAGGTGTAGAGGATGCCCCGTGTCTATGGTGATGGTGGAAGCGCCTCTCCTCTAGGTGTAGAGGATGCCCACTGTCCATGGTGATGGTTGAAGCTCCTCTTCTCTAGGCGTAGAGGATGCCCTTGTCCTGGTACTGGCCTAGGTATACTAGGTATAAAAAGATCTTTGGAGAGATCCCTGTACTAACCATTTATATTTCTACATTGTAATGAGGTTTCACCTGAGCAGTCATTTGTCTAAGCAGAGTAATTCCAAATTTAGTAATCTATCATTGTATACTATTTGCTTAATAAACTTTGTTGCTCTTCTCAGCAGCCATTGAAGTCCATCGGTGTCCTATTATACCAAGTTATTATTTTTTTTTATTTGGGTCATGGGGTTATTACATTTGGGCTTGCCTGTTTTACACTAATTTTTAAGGGTTGTCCAGAGGTTGAAAAATATGGCTGCTTTCTTCCTAAGGCAGTGTCACACCTTACTGATATTGCATCTCAGCTGTATATAAATAAATAGAATTTCGTTGCAATACCATGTACGGTACTACCCATGGTAAGAAGAGGAGGTGTTTTTGAAAGAAACCAGCCATGGTTTTTCTACATCCAGACAATCGCTTTAAGACAATTATAGTATATCCTAGTGCTCCTAATATATAAGTTACCTGTATATAGCAAACAAATGGCTAAACAATATATACTTAGGTTAGTAGAGTGGATAGGTCAATATCTCTGAATTCCTTTGGCAATTACAGAGAACACTCCCTGGATCAATGGTCAGTGAGTAATATAATATGTTTACATAGTTGTGTTCTTTCCAAGATCTCATTCAATTAATTGCTAAGTATAATTTGTTGACCATTTTTGCACTTTAAAGGGGTTAAGTGAATTTCTCATTGTATTTAACACTACATTTTAAAGGGGACCTACCACCACGATTCTACCTATAAAGGTAGAATGGGTGGTAGGTGGATGAATGGGATGTATGGATAGCCCTTTTTGGGCTAATCCTTACGTCCCGGCTATCCTTTTGTAAACTTTATCAGTTGATATGCTAATTTATTTAAGCGGCTACTGGGGTGTGGAGTAGCCAGACATGAGGCTACTAGTCGTGGCTACTCCACGCCCCAGTAGCCTCGTTCCTCCTCCTACCAGGTAATCTTCGGCGTGCAGCTCCTCGTAGCTGTGCGCCCTCGTGCGAATATCCTGCGTTCTGCGCAGGACGCAGGCCTACGGGTGCGCAGCCGTAGCCCTGAGGCTCGGACGAGGGCGCGCAGCTACGAGGTGCTGCGCGCCGAAGATTACCTGGTAGGCGGAGGAACGAGGCTACTGGGGCGTAGAGTAGCCACGACTAGTAGCCTTATGTCCGGCAACTCCACGCCCCAGTAGCCGCTTAAATAAATTAGCATATCAACTGATAAAGTTTACAAAAGGATAGCCGGGACGTAAGGATTAGCCCAAAAAGGGCTATCCTTACGTCCCATTCGTCCACCTACCACCCGTTCTACCTTTATAGGTAGAATCGTGGTGGTAGGTCCCCTTTAAAGCCGATATGATGCCTTATGCACAGGCATTATACTATGAGGACAGGTCCATTCTATTGTTAGTTTAAATCATACAAAAAGAGAAAAACATGTGATATCAGTGTCATGATATAATTGGCACCCATAAAACAAGGTTATAGTTTTCGTTTGTTCCTCCACTCTGTGACCCAATTCTTCATTTTCTATGAGTGTACCCCTGGGGGACATCCTACATAGATTCCTCTATAATACATGCAAGGCTCAGTGATTTATGTCCTGTGCCTCATGATTTTAGAAATAAATATGTATTGCATTAACATCTTCAGGGCACAAGCATAAAAAAGGACATTTGTTTGAATCGGTTCCCCATATTTCTTGATGCTTCAGTTCACATTCCAGTCATCCATACCGGAATTCAAATTGCTGGTTAAATGTCATAGAAACATAATTGTTTGTGACATTATCATCACAGAGAAGATTTGTTGTAATTGTAACTATGATTTACAAACATAAGCTTTGCATCATTTTCCACAATAATCCAACAACGTTCACTCCAAGGAAAGAAGCAAAATCATTACAAGAAGCAAGCGTGCGCTATTTTGCGATTTACTTTTTTGGGGGTATTTGGCCATTATCACAGTATGCCCATTAGTCACAAATGTTAACGGTTACATGCCAATGTTAAAGGGGTTGGCCACTTCATATTTTTTGTAATATGTGTGGAAGGTAGGATATCGGATAATTTGTCAATATACAGTGCATATGGAAAGTTACATTTTTCACTCTTTGTTTCATTGCAGCCAGGTAAGAGTTTTTTTTTTTTTTGCTCATTAATGTACACTTTGCACCCCATCCTGGCAGAAAAAAAAACAGAATGCGGATACAGTGGATAACAAGAAAAACTGAAATATTACTTGGTCATAACTATTAACCCCTTCGTGTCTAAGCCATTTTAAACCATTAGGACCAGGCCTGATTTATAAAATTTGCCCTGTGTCATTGTAGGAGGTTATAACTTTTTGACACTTTAACATATCCAGGGGATTTTGAGATTGTTTTACCGTCACACATTGTACTTCAAAGTAATAGAAAAATTTTGATGATATCTTTTGTGTTTAGTTATGAAAAAAATTGAAATTTGGCAAAAATGTTTAAAAATTCTTCATTTTCATAGTTCATAATTTTCTGCTTTTCAGGCAGATAGTCATAGCACCCAAGTAACTTTATAACTAACATTTCTGGAATGTGTACTTTATATCGGCACAGGGTTTTATGCATCCTCTCTCTTTTCTAGGTTGTTAGGAGGTTCAGAATTTTGGGAGCAATTTTTCTCATTTTTATGAAAAACGCCAAAACCCTTATTTAGAGACACCTCCTCAGCTTTAACTGACTTTGAGAGGCCTAAACAGTAGCAAAACCCCATAAATCATGCAATTTTAGAAGATACACCCCTCAATGTGTAAAAAAATCAACTTTAAGAAGTATGTTAACCCTTTAGATGCTTCACAGGGGTTAAAACAAAATGGAGGTCTAATTTACAAACTGTAATTTTTTTTAGACAATATATTAATTTTGGCCAAAAATTTAACCGTCACAAAGTATTAAATGACAAAAAAACTCGACAAAGTTTGATACCCAATGTCTCCCGAGTCAGAGGATATGTGGTGGTGACTGCTGTATGGGCGCACGGCCGGGCATAGAATGGAAGCTGCGCCATTCAGAGCAGATCTGCAATGTCACATTTTACAGTCTATAAAATGTTTATTTTTTTGTAATTTGGACATATGGGAGATTATTTTTTTGTGGATGAGATCCACTTTTCAGGTACAAAATACAGGGGGGCTCAATAGCTGATAATCAGATTTTATTAACTCTTTGTTGGTGGTGGTTAAAAAAATCATTCATTCTTGTTTATGGTTTTTAGCATTTTTTTCCTCGGATGTTCACCGTACCATAAAAATAATGTGTTATTTTTATTCTATGGGACATCACGATTATGGCGATACCACATTTGTATGGCTTTTTTATGGTTAACTTGTTTTGTAGAATATAGAAATCATTTAGTGAGAAATATGCTTGTATCGCCATGTATATTTTTTTCGTTTACAGCGCTGGTTTAGAGCTTATTTTTTGCGGGACAAGCTGTACTTTTTCTTGGTATCATGTTAGGGTACATTTTACTTTTTGATCACTTTTTATGCACTTTTTATGAGGTCAGATGTGAAAATTTAATAATTTTTGTGAGTTTTTGTGAGTTTTTTTTTTTTTTTTTTTACGGCGTTCACCGTACGGGTTCACTGACCATTTTATTTTATTATACGGGTTGCTACGGACGTTGTGATATCCAATATGTTGTGTTTTTTGGTGATTTTCACTTTTTTTATGTTTTATTTGATTACTGCATGGGACTTGAACTTAAGGGGACTTTTATTCTTTTTAAATAATTTTTTTAGTTGCACTTTTTTTTAACTTTTTTTTTTTTTACTGTTTTATTTTGTCCAAGGGTGGGACATGAACAAGTGATCAGTCATTTATACTTTACCTTTAAATCAATGGTGTTGGTGAGTGAGACCCCTGAGGAAGCTGCGGCTAGCAGCGGAATGCGTGGGCCGACTCCTCCTGGGCCCTCATCCCCATCTTGCACCTTTTTGGTAACATTCATTGGTATTGGCTTGCGGTTTTAGATCTATGCACTTTATTCCATCACTGGTTTGTGCCGGCGTGGACGGATATTATGCCTAGTGAGCGCACAGATTGTTGCACACCCTCATGCTAGATCTGCTGGCTGTGGTGACCCTACTCCAGCTCCCACACACCTGCCTGGCTCTTATATTTTGGAGTTAGCGTTGTGGGGTTTGTTTGTTGGGGGCCCAGGTCTGGATGACCTGACATTATCAGGTGTCAGGCTCCAATTGGTTCTTTATTCATGGGTGCACTGGGTTTGCATCCTTTTTAAATGTTTTATCTTTTTGTCCTATTGATGTTTGCTTTATGTCTATATATGTATTGAAATAAAGTATTTTTGTTTTTTGCTACATGACACATGCTTTCTTGTTTCTAATTTGCATATAGTGTTGGTGACTGGTGATTTTCGTCCTCCAAGTACTACATACAAAAACTCCTACGTAGAAAAAACAGGCTAATATTGTCATGCCAATATATTCATCGTTTATAGAAGGTGTTCACTATAACCAACGAATCCGCCTGTGCACACTCGGCTTTATTGAGAGCCATGTTAGTTGAATGGGGATAGGGAAATGAGCTCTTGTCTGACGCACAATAAGGTCATACAGCAACTATGTAATCTGTGTGGTCAACTTCGCACTGTTTATGTACATAGTATGAGCCAGAGAAATCTTGGTAAATGGAAATCAATGGATATTGTGATTCACAACGATTGAGGGTATTCTTTTTTAGATATTGATGTTGAGCACCTTTGTGCATTATAGAAAAGTTACATTTTTGCGCCTGCTTTTATATCTCTGGTTATCAATGATAAAAGGTTCTGCCATAGTGACATCATATTCTATACTGCAGATGGAAAATACGATCAAGCAGTCTGAGAATGACTTGAACAAATTGCTGGAGTCCACTCGGCGCTTGCATGAAGAATACAAACCTCTGAAAGAGCATGTAGATGCCCTAAGAATGACTCTTGGTCTACAAAGACTGCCGGACCTGTGTGAGGAGGAGGAAAAGCTATCCCTAGAGTAAGTGGTACAGATTTTGGTTTATTTTGTTACAAATTTCCGTTGTAACATATGATTGACAAATACCCCAAAAATATATCTAATCTATATCTCTGATAGACCCTGATGTTATAGGGTCAGAGCTAAGAACGGTAAGAAAGAACAGCTCTACTTTTGAAGAACACAGTTTCATTTCTGTTGCGTTAAGCAGCCGTGGGGATGGCAGGCTAGCGATGGGTTGTACATGAACGATCCGGCTCTTTCGCGGGAACCACCTGAGTTGGTTCCTTTCAGTGAGACGATAGCATTTTGACCTTGTCTCTAATCGGCTCACTATGCCCCGTCTAACCCGATAAAATAGGATTAAAAGTGGAGTGCAGCGGAGGACTCAGTGACCTGAGGCTCCCTAATATATATTTAATAGGGGGGCGTTCAGGAGCCAGAAGAGCCAGTTCTCCTTAGTGGAGCCTAATGATCCAGCTCACTAAGAAGAACCAGACTTCCCATAACTATCACAGGCAGCTTTCGTCAGGAGATGATCATGTGGACATGCCTGGAAAATAAACACACTGGGGCAGATTTATCTTGCTGGCTGAAAGTCAGAATATTCCTAGTTGTCCATGGCAACCAATTACAGCTCAGCTTTCATTTTACCAGTTTCGTTTTACCCCATAAAAAAATTTTACTTCCATGCACAGTATGGTGGCCTTAAAGGAAACCTGCCACCTCTGGTATTAGCATTTCCTCTTTTATTTTAATATTTTCCTGTTTCCAAAATCCTATGAAAATGAGCGGAGATGGCAATTTTTCCCAGAGATGTTGTTTTGGGGGGGGAAGAGCTACCAATATTTTGGGCTTTATAGCATCTAGGTTCTGGTATTGCAGTAAAGATGAAGATCCCGCATTTCAATGCACATTACATGAAGAAAATTCTGTGGTTGAATACAACCCACTGTGACATAAATACCACCAAATAAAAAAATAACAATGATAACCACAATGTTCCCATTCTCTGACAACAGATGGACCATATATATGTATGAAGAACTGGCGGGGTTATCCCCATCTATGGTGTTTATGGCATATCCACAGGATATCAATTCACACTGTGCCAGGTGGCCGCAGGGAAGCGGTGATCCACCCACCAATGTGCACTGGCCAAAATGGGAAGTGTGCATGAGGCCTTATGTTGAATGTAACATTGCATTTTCTATTGTAGCTATTTTGAAAAACAGAAAGCAGAGTGGCAGACAGAGCCTCAGGAACCGCCTATACCAGAGTCCCTGGCAGCAGCAGCCGCGGCCGCCCAACAGCTACAAGTAGCCAGAAAACAGGATACCCGACAGACAGCGACATTCCGCCAGCAGCCGCCTCCCATGAAGGTAACTGTCTTTTTTGTTTTTCAACTAAGTACCATGTGTGATGTAAGATACTGTTATAGCAGAGGAGACTTTCCCGCTCATGAAACTTGATCTACATCACTCCTGAATTTAAAGGGGTTGTCCACTTTCAGCAAATAATTGATATTATTTATGTAAGGAAAAGTTATACAGTTTTCCAATATACTTGTATATGTATCAATTTGTCATAGTTTTCTAAATCTCTGCTTGCTGGCCTTCTATAAAAAGCTGACATGTTTACTTCCAATGCTTAGGAATCTGTCCATAGTCTTGTGATGGACATGCAGGTGCACAAGCCGTTATTATCAGAGCTGTGTGATATAATAATCTGTGCACCTGCATGTCCATCACAAGACCATAGTCAAACACTATTGAAACAAAACTATTGAAGTAAAATATGACCTTGCTCCTATTGTCATCTGCATGTCAGCTGCTGCACTGCTGTCAGTGGTTCTATATGCGCCTGATATTATCCACAACCTCGCCACTGTAATCATCACAGATCTAACTCCTCTCTTTAACCTTTTACTATCCACTGGTATGATTCCATCTTCCTTTTAAACATACAACTGTAACACCCATCCTAAAGAAGCCATCCCTGGACCCGTCTTCTCTGCTTCTCAAAGAAATCACACCCAGACAAAGTATGGTATAATATCTCAATCTCTGTGGAGCACTGATGCCATGCAAGGCTAGGCAGATGTGAGATGATTTATTAGCATCACAAAGGATTATACAGAAACTTTCAATGGGGCAGGACCTGGGCTTGGTTAGGTAAAGATAAAGAAGTTATGTCCATAGTTCATTGGTTGGTAAAATAACACATGGACATCGTAGAAACAAAGGCTCTGTTTCCCTGGAGTGGGTAGTATTGTAAATCAGTCCAGGGATCCTCACATTCTACTCTGCACAGGAGTGTGGTATCATACTGTTATCAACCTTCATCCACAGTTTAGCATTAGTTTCAGAAATTTAGCAAGCATATAAAAATAAAAGCATTTTCATAAATTATACAGCAATACTCCACAAACATGTCCACCTTGAACTATCTTCCGATCTTTCCCTCCAACTCGCACTTTCACAAACTACAATCTGGTTTTCAACCGATCAAAGTGTTCACTGATGCCAAGGCAAAACACTGCTACTCTGTCCTCCTCCTCTTTGATCTGTCTTCTGCTTTTGACCCTGTCGACCATTCTCTCCTGGCCCTGACGCCATGTTCTCTCCTGGTTCTCCTCATACCTCTCCAACCGGACGATTAGTGTCTATCACTCTCATGCCACCTCTTTACCTCGTTCCTTCTCTGTTGGCGTCCCTCAAGGTTCTATTCTGGGACTCCTACTCTTCTCCATCTACACCTGTGGCCTAGGACGTCTAATTAAGTCCCATGGCTTACCACTCGTATGCAGATGACACACAGATCTATATCTCTGGTCCAGATATCTCGTGTCTTCTAGACAGAATTTCAGAGTGTCTATTTGCCATATTATTCTTCTCTTCCTGATTTCCAAATGTTTACAAAACGGAACTCCTCATCTTTCCTCCACCTAACACATCCCTCCCACCAGACTTAACCATCACAATTCACAGCTCCACACTCCCCCCCCCCCCCCCCCCCCCAATCCCTAAAGTTGGCTCCTTTTCCTAGATCACATATAAAAACCGTAAAACTCATAGACATGATAGGTATCATCATGTCCCAAAATGCCCATTCAATCACAATATAAAAAAGATTCCCAGCCATGAACACTGTAACGGAAAATAGCGCCAACACGTCCGAATCGCCATTTTTTTCCCCAATCTTTCCATTTACGGATATTTGAATTAAAAATGATCAAACCGTCATATAGGTCCAAAATTGATATAAATTAATACGCCAGCATGTACAGCTTGCGTAGGTACATTAAAGTGTGAAAAAGTTATTGGCCTCAGAATTTGGCAGAATGGAAATTATTTTTTATGTACAAAAGATTTACATTTTTTTTAAATCTATTAAAACCTAATAAAATCTATATAAATTTGGCATCCCTGTGATAATACGGACCCAAAGAATAAAGAGAAAATGTGATTTGGAGTGCAGATTAAAACCCGAAAAAACAGAGCCCACAGGAAAAGGTCACAAATGTTTTTTTTTTTGTTAGTCCACTACTCCGTACTTGAAATTTGTATCCAGCTTTCCAGTACATTCCATGGAATATTAAATGGCACCACTTAAAAGTAAAATTTGTTCCTCAGATAACAAGCCCTAACACATCTCTGTAAACGAAAAAATAAAAAAGTATTGCTTTTGGTATTGAAAAGACATCACCCACCAGAGCCCCTCAGGCTCATTAGCATAATTTAAAAGTTTAGTTTAGAAGGAAGGAGGCCATGGATATAAGAATATTACAGTCTCAGTGCCTGTTTTTATCCATGCTTGATTTTGATGGTAGATTGTCTTTAAGGTAAAAGCAGCTAAACTCCTAAGTGAAGAAGTGCAGGGGTACCACAAGTTGGTTACTTATAGCAGATCATCAAATTGTGTTATTACATGGATTTTCCAGGAATTCATGGATGGCTTGCAAAAGATGAAAATGCTAAATGTTGTCAGCAGTACTGTCAGTACTGCTTATGTGGACCTATTTAGTAGAAAACATTCTTGTTTAATATAGTTAATGAAATTCTCTTAAAAACTGGTGGGTGTGTGTGCTTAGCTGAATATATATATATATATATATATATATATATATATATATATATATATATCTATCTCTTAAATAAAAACTTTAACCGAATATGTATTTTATTTCCCCAGGCCTGCTTGTCTTGTCACCAGCAGATCCACCGCAATGCACCTATTTGCCCACTCTGCAAAGCAAAGAGCCGGTCTCGGAATCCAAAGAAACCAAAGCGAAAGCAAGATGAATAGATGACTTTAGTCTCTTCTTAAACCTGAAAAGTCCCATGTTCCCTTCCATACTTTCTAGTAACAATGTAACCATGCTCGCCCCGAAGCCTGTGAAACCTTGAACTGAACGTGTGGTGTTTTTCTATTTAACGTGTTGTAAGCACAATGGGCTTTGTTTTGTTACCGTGGCGCAGTTTTAGCATACAACAGAGCTGCAAAACAAATCCAAATACTGTACCTGTTTTTGCTGTAACTGTGCTACAACCATACATTCCCAGTGTTTGTTGTAATTTTTTTTTTTAGTTAAAAAAAAAAAAAAGGAAAATAAAAAATATTGACGTTTTGGTGCTATTTTCACATTCTGCCCTTCAAACAAAAAAATTCCGTTGCCATCAGAGGATGAGAACAATGTGCAATTATATTAGACAAAAAAAACACTCAAAGTGATTACTTTAGAAAGCCCCAATTACATGCCTCTTACAAGCAAATGGATCGATAAAATAAAAGGGAAGAAAAAAAATCATAGTAAAAATGTATTGTGTACTTGTATTTGTGTTTTCAAGATAAAGTGTCTGCTGGAAATTTTCTTTGCAGTGTATTAATAAGATTAGGAGCTGATAAGAATTGGATGGAAAGAGAGCTACTTGAATTGTAGTAGTGAATTGGTTTCTAATGTAAAAATATTTCTTGCATATTCTGTAACCACAGGGAAACAAAGTACACAGTTGTCAGGGCCGGCGCCAGCACTAGGCATAATTGGGCAATTGCCGGGGCCCAGAACGGTTTGGGGGTGGGGCCCACATAAGGCTGTACATAAGGAATCCAATGGGGTGAGGGTAGGGTCTATCTAATGAATCCATAGGGTGTAAGGGGGGGATTTATATAAGATAACCATGAAGGGGCCTTTTGGTATGATAAATTCGGGAACAGGACACTGTTTTAGTTGCTGAATTTTTAATGGCGCTACATGAGTTAAGTGCAAAGAGGCCCACTGAGGCTCTGTCGCACAAGGGCCTACTGAAACCTGGAGCGGACCTTGACAATTGTGTCAATAGAACCACTGCACCAGCCATGTTAAAAAACATGGGCCAGATTTTTCAATCTGTTCATGAATCTGTTGTAAAATCGCATGAGAAAACGGTCTAAAAAAACCTCAAACTATGGTTATCTAGGGTTATAGAGTTTGTGACTGGTATTACAAAAAGGAGTATGGTCTCGGTAAGAGACAGAGTCGCCTAAGTTGTGTCGAATTGGTTCTAAGTTCTATATTTCTGGACAGGAATTGGAAAACGCTAAACACATTTGTTATGGTCTACCTTTTTTTACAGATAAATATTAACACTGCTGCTCATGTGCAAATGCAATGCCTGGTGTATTCATCAATCTGTTTATGATAGTAAATGTGCACAAAATCTGTCAAAAACAACCGGCATCGCGTTTAGCTTTGGCGACTGTTATAAGGGGTAGCAGATGCCAAGTTAGACTAAGGCTACCAGTACCTAAATGTTTTAAACCTGTGGAATGTAAACTTTAAAAATGATGCTAATGAGTGATACATTTTCCCTCGTTGTTACAATGAGCAGAGCAGGTCTCCCCTCTCCCTGCAATTCCTGCTGCTATATTACACAAGTAGACATGCTCTTTTTGTAGCAACCCATCAAAAGACATTATTGAGTGGCTCTGGAAACACTCCCCAGAGCCTCTCGGGCTCAGTATTGTTTTAAAAGTTTATTTTAAAAGTTTATATAACAAATATAGGAAGATTACCACAGTCACAGAGCCTGGATCAATGAGTAAGTGTCCCTGGTTTATCATGATAGATTTTTATAGTAGATTTCCTCTAAACCAGGGATGCACAACCTTTTTCGGCCCAAGGGCTGCATTGTCATGCCGCTACCCTTCATGGGGCCGCACAATTAACCAAAACCTTAGGTGTGCCAAAAACCACAGTACACAGTGAATACCCCCCAGAAACAATTACAGAATTCAATACTGAATGTGAAGATGTTTTTTAAGTAACTTAGACCTCAGAGCAGACTACGAGGGCGGTTCAATAATACCCGTGTTAGAAATGAAGACACCATTTCTTAAAATTTTTTTAAAAAAATTTTCAACATAGTCTCCTTTTAGAAAGACACACTTCTCCCAACGTTCCTTCCATTTTTTTTTAACCCCTCCAAAAAATAGGATTTGTCGAACTCTCCAAAATACACCTCTGTCTCGGCGATGACTTCCTTGCGAAGCCATTTCTTTATGTTGGGGAACAAGGAAAAGTTGCAGGAAACCATATCGGGTGAATACGGTGGGTGTGGCAGCAATGCATCGTGCAATTCATGCAGTTTGGCGGCGACAACTGCAGATGAATGTGCTGGTGCGTTACTGTGGTGAAGAAGCACCTTTTTAGCCAAATGCGGCCGTGTCTCCTATTTTTTTTTGTCGTAGAGGGCTAATAACTCACTGTAGTATTATCCATTGTTCGTACCTTTTCCTAAAAAAACTATGAGGATGACGCCGTTCGCATCCCAAGAAATCGTCGCCATGACCTTTCCGGCCGATGGGACCATCTTCGCCTTCTTTGGAGCAGATTCACCGGGAGAAATCCAGTGTTTTGATTATTGCTTAGTTTCTGGTGTGTAATGATGAATCCAGGTTTCATCAACGGTGAGAACTCGACGCAAAATCTCCTTTGGATCTCACTTAAATTGCTCCAAACACTGCTTTGAACAGCCGCATCCGCTTGTTGTCCACCATGAGCAATTGCAGCACCCATCGGTCCGACGATTTTGTTCATCGCCAACTTTTTTTTTTTTTATATATAATTGTATTTTTATTATCATTTTCAAAGAAATCTAACAAAAGAAGTTAACATGCACATATTTAACATTGAAGTTTTTCAATAATAATACAACCGAAAGACAAGTTGTGTCCCAAAATATATTAACAGCTTAAATTACCCATTTGCATAACGGGGTACAAAGCCTAACAATGCAATGTTTTCCTGGCAGTCAATCAGTTACCAAGGACAGCCTCAACACCATGCCTAATCTGTCTAGAGGGGTTGGGGGTGTACCAACAAAAGACAATCATACAAACTCACCATGACAACAATTAAAACTAGGGTAGAAACAGAAGGGGTGACCACATCACTCCATGCAAATAATGCAGCACCTTTAATCTACTACTAGTTCACTGCCTCCATAATAATAATAATAATCTTTATTTATATAGCGCCATCATATTCCGTAGCGCTTTACAAATCATAGGAAACAAATACAAATGTAATGTAACAGAGCACAACATTTGTATGGAACAACAGGAGTGAGGTCCCTGCTCGCCAGAGCTTACGGTTTATGAAGATGATGGGGTAACACGAGGTAAAAGAATATTTAATGGTCAAGCCATTCTTCTTAGGGAATAGAACAAAATATAATAAATGGAATTGCTGTCGCTTGAACCACTCAGCCGTCATCTTATATACCAGGTCCAGGGTGAATGGGACTGCAGAGAAGTCTGGTGCCTGTTGGTTGCTGGATAACAGATGGGAGGACGACACAGGACGGGTTAGTAGAAGAGTTAAAACTTCATGCAGTTAATGAGTGTTATAGGCTTGCCTAAAGAAATGGGTTTTAAGAGCACGTTTGAAACTTTGGAGGTTAGGTATTAGTCTGATAGTCCGGGGCAGAGCATTCCATAGAATTGGTGCAGCTCTAGAGAAGTCTTGGAGACGCGAGTGGGAGGTCCGCACTAGGGTAGAGGTTAATCTAAGATCACTGGCGGATCTAAGAGCACGGGTTGGGCGATAGACTGAGATAAGAGAGGAGAGGTAGGGGGGTGCAGCATTATACAGAGCTTTATGGATGAGGGTTATTATTTTAAACTATTCGAAAGGAGACTGGCAGCCAGTGCAGCTACTGGCATGAACTGTAAGCATACATGGTCCCCTTATCAAACGAGCTGTGTCAGGCAGAATTTTGGGTTGTTTTCATGGCTTCCACAACAAACTTGTTAACTTTGTCGCCACCCTGCTGTGTAATCCACAAAAAATACTGGCAAACTTTTATCATTTACCGATATTATTTCAGCGCTTCTTGCGCATCTGTTTACATTCCCCTCACCCGCCATATCCTAAACTTATAAGAACGCTACTACACTTGATCTTATACAAAAGGTTCTTAGAAGTGCTGTTTGGGGAGTAGCCTAGAGACAGGGGCTTGGATTGGCGAGCCACTCTCTAGCCTGCCGCTGCTGCCGCTGCCTCTGCATGAAGTCCCCTATAGTGTCAGGGTCAATTATTGGATGTTTTAGATGCTATCTAGCCTCATTCGGTCACTCTGTCATGGCCATGCTGTTGCCCATAATTTTGGCATAATGGTGCATTTAAGCAGCCTCAGAGGCATCCATGCATGCTGCCCCTGCTGTTTCCTGTCCATTTCCGTGGTGTTTCCATCCTTTTCTGAGGTTTCCAGGTGTTTGGCCAAGCTTCCCTGTGCAGAGCCTTGGTCCCCTTGAAAAATGCTCGAGTCTCCCATTGACTTCAATGGGGCTCGTTATTCGAGACGAGCACTCGAGCATCGGGAAAAGTTTGTCTCGAATAACGAGTACCCGAGCATTTTAGTGCTCGCTCATCTCTACACTTGATCTTATACAAAAGGTTCTTAGAAGTGCTGTTTGGGGAGTAGCCAAGAGATAGGGGCTTGGATTGGCGAAAGCTCGCCTGGCAGCGGAGCACCAGCTCCATCCCAAGATCCAACTAACATAGTTTTAACTGCAGCACCTTTAATCTACTACTAGTTTACTGCCTCCATACATGGTCCCCTTATCAAACGAGCTGTGTCAGGCAGAATTTTCAGATGTTTCACCAGATACGTAGTGGAATTGGGTCCATCTGTCCCCGCCATGCTGGAGACCTGAAGTTGCAATCATAGCACAATATGGATGCCCCATACTGTCGCTCTTAATCATGGAACCATTTCCGGGTTAAATACAGCAGCAATGATCATCTTGTATTTAACCCAGGGACTGCCTGAATACTGTATACAGTATGTATGCCCAGCATGCTCCGGTGCGCCTCTTAAAGGAGAGAGAAAAAAGAGCTGCTTTTGGACACCAACATGCCCAAGGCTCCACAGAAAGTTTAAAAGACCAAATGCATGTTAGATAATTGTGCTGAATACTCTTCCTTTTACAGTAGTCATTGGCGTGTACAGGCCAGCTTGTGTGATTTCTCCAGTCCTGTATTTCCGTACTGAATCTGTATATATGTTATGTTTTTCATCCGTATGTGCATGTATGACACCGTATCTGTCACAATCTCGGGGGATAAACAGTGGACTCCCTGGACCACCGCGGGAG
The DNA here is from genome assembly GCA_019512145.1 of Engystomops pustulosus. NCBI lineage: Eukaryota > Metazoa > Chordata > Amphibia > Anura > Leptodactylidae > Engystomops > Engystomops pustulosus. Next base: position 42,272,223 of record CM033650.1, read on the forward strand.
ATAACAACCATAGCCGGGAGCGGAGTCTAAGTGATCTCCTTGCTGCGGCGGGAGTCACCAGGTCGCTCCGCGGGTGCCACTAGGCCCGCGGTAGCAGCCAAGGTAGAGACACGGGGACCACGGATGGCTGGCAGGACCTTGGATGGCTGCTGGATTACCGGAGCACCACAGGATACCAGGACCGCCACAGGATACTAGGACCGTCACAGGATAACAGGAACGAAACACCACGGAACACGAGAACACCACGGAACACGGGAATCACAGAATCCACAGAGGCGTCTGGAAACGCTCGGGAACACGGAGGGCTTTCTCTTCAGTAACAGGTAGGTAGCGATAAGACAGAAAAGTCCAAAGAAATACACAGGTAGGTATGTACGCGCTGCCCCTACAGCTAAAAATTTAGTATAGAGGTAAACTCCAAAAGAGTGTCGGAAGTTCTTTTTTTAAAGTATAAAGTTTATTTTTTCAGTGGCGGACGGCGCGTTGTCCTCTTCATCAGGTCCATAAGCATATTACACTGAATATAATGCTTTGGGGTATATCAGAGAGGAGTACTGTTTGAAAAGTGTTGCAATCCTGCAGAGTGATGGAGCAGGGTATAGGGGCAGCGCCACTAGTTACTGGCAGGATACACAAAGTTGTCCGGCGGGTTGTGCGCACTGCTCTCTGCAATGCCCCTATAGCTGTAGGGGCAGCGCGTACATACCTACCTGTGTATTTCTTTGGACTTTTCTGTCTTATCGCTACCTACCAATTAAACCGCAGGTACTCCTGCGTGCCACAGGGTCCGCAGCAGCCCCCCTTCTCTACCCTTCCCTCCATATCTTTAATTCACCATCATATCTCTATATACCCCCAAAACTATTACTCCCCCCCCCCAAGGCGCCACGTGTTCCCACAATACTATCTTCAGTAACAGGACATGAAGATCCGGCAGGGGATGCTGGGAGTAGCCAGGCTATATAGCAGAGCCAGGCATGCCAGCACCAATAAGGAGGATGCTGGCCCTTCATATTCTTAGAGAGTAGGCGCGCGTGGGCCCTAGCAGCGGGAGTGCGCGGCCTACACAGGAGACAGACCTGCAGCCTGGACGGGACCGTGATGGAGCCAACAGGAGCCGGGACAGGTAAGTACTGACCCGAGGGGAATGGGGCAGCGGCAGCAGAGCACGGGTGCCCCCGCGAATCCAAGACATGGATCGCGGGGACACCAGTGACAGTACCCCCCCCCCCCTTAGGGCCCCTCTTCTCTTCTTCTTCAGCCCGCTGTTCTTTCTTCGCCTCCTCCAATTCTTCTAGGCGATGAGACACCTTAGGAGGAGAGAAGGCACCGGGAAGACTTTGGAAGCCGCAAGCTGGGTCGGCTCTAGGCACACCAGAGCGGCCTCAGGGGAGGCCGGTGTAGACTCTAGAGCGGCCTCAGGGGAGGCTGGTGAAGACTCTAGAGTGGCCTCAGGGGAGGCCAGAGCAGCCGTGGGAAACTGTGGAGTCTGGGGCACCACTGGAACAGCCGTGGGAAGCTGCAGAGTCTGGGGCGCCACTGGTGCAACACTAGCAAGCTGCAGAGTCTGGAGCGCCACTGGAACAGCCGTGGGAAGCTGGGTAGTCTGGGGCACCACTGGAGCAGCACTGGCAAGCTGCGGAGTCTCAGGAGCAGCCGTGGAAAGCTGCAGAGTCTGGGGTGCACTGGAGCAGCTGCGGGAAGCTGCGGAGCCACGGGAGCAGCTGTGGGAAGCTGCGGAGCCACGGGAGCAGCTGTGGGAAGCTGCGGAGGCTGGAGAGTCTCTAGAGCAGCACTGGGAAGCTGCGGAGGCTGGAGAGTCTCTGGAGCAGCACTGGGAAGCTGCGGAGGCTGGAGAGTCTCTGGAGCAGCACTGGGAAGCTGCGGAGCCTCTGGAGCAGCTGCGGGGAGCTAAGGAGCCACTGGAGCAGCTGCGTGGAGCTGCAGAGCCACTGGAGCAGCTGCGTGGAGCTGCGGAGCCACTGGAGCAGTTGCGGGGAGCTGCGGAGCCACTGGAGCAGCTGCGGGGAGCTGCAGAGCCACTGGAGCAGCTCTGGGAGGCAGTGGGGACACTGGGAACAAGCTGGACAGGTGAGGTAGCCAAACTTGAAGTGGTTCAAACCTGGACCGGATTTTTGCCAGGCACCTGGTATGGGAGACCATGTACAGGTCACCACTATCCAATAGAGGGGTAGCCCAGGCCAGGGCCTCTCCAGAGAGTAGACAGTAGATGAACGCCACCTTAGAGCGTTCGGTATGGTACTGGGAGGATAACAGTTCAAGGTGCTGGAAGCACTGGGAAATAAATCTCCGGCACAATTTGGGGTTGCCATCAAATTTGTCCGGCAAAAAATTTTCGGGTCCAGTCTCTACTGCCAAAAAACATTGCGGGGTGACTGAAGCAACGGGAGGAGTCGTGGGAGCCTGCTGCTGGGAGGCAATCATCTGAAGAGTGGCAGCAAGTTTGTCCAAGAGTTCCTTTTGGACAGCAATCTCTTGGGACTGCCGGGCGATGGTGCTAGGGAGGTCACCCAGTAGCAGGTACGGATCCTTGACACAGTCCATGGCTTTTGCATCATACAAGACCTTGGCAGAGTCCACGGCCGGATCTTACTGTCACAATCTCGGGGGATAAACAGTGGACTCCCTGGACCACCGCGGGAGATAACAACATTAGCCGCACCCAGGAGCGGAGTCTAAGTGATCTCCTGGTCTTCGCCAGAGCCCGCCGCAAAGCAGGATGGTCTTGCTGTGGCAGAAGTCACCAGGTCGCTCCGCGGGTGCGACTAGGCCCACGGTGGCAGCCAAGGTAGGGACACGGGGACCACGGATGGCAGGCAGGACCACAGATGGCAGGCAGGACCTCGGATGGCTGGCAGGACCACGGATGGCTTGCAGAACCACGGATGGCTGGCAGGACCTTGGATGGCTGCTGGACTACCGGAGCACCACAGGATACCAGGACTGCCACAGGATATCAGGACCGTCACAGGATACCAGGACCCCCACAGGATAACAGGACCACCACAGGATAACAGGAACGAAACACTACGGAACACGGGAACACCACGGGACATGGGAATCACAGAATCCACAGAGGCGTCTGGAAACGCTCGGGAACACAGAGGGCTTTCTCTTTAGTAACAGGACATGAAGATCCGGCAGGGGATGCTGGGAGTAGCCAGGCTATATAGCAGAGCCAGGTATGTCAGCACCAATAAGGAGGACGCTGGCCCTTTAAATTCTTAGAGAGTGGGAGCACGCATCCTACACAGGAGACAGACCTGCAGCCTGGACGGCACCGCGATGGAGCCAACAGGAGCCGAGACAGGGACAGGAGCCGGGACAGGTAAGTAGGGGAACGGGGCAGCAGCAGCAGAGCATGGGTGCACCCGCGATCCGCAACATGGATCGCGGGGACACCCGTGATGAAACCGGACCGGGGGCAGCGCGGCAGACCGGGACACGGGTTCCCCCCGCGATCCGAGACATGGATCGCAGGGACACTCGTGACAGTATCCCTATAGTAACCACATAAGATATGGTGGGCTGGCAAATGATGGTTGGCTTACTAGTGGCTGGCTGACAGAATCCGGAATGGAAATATGTGAGAAAATAGGATATGCTATATATTTTTATATGGCTTAAAAATGGTACGATGTACAATAGGCCATTCAATGGAAGGATGTATTGCCCATTGAAAAGAATGAGGACGTACGAACCGATATATACAGCCGTACGTATGTCTGTTTTCACATGTTCGTGTGAATGTAGCCTAATACAATTGATTTCAAGAAAACTATAAACCGAAGAAATTTTACGGTAGACAATTCCTATTTCTGATTTACTCCAGAAAACTAAGGGTTGAAAACCTCTCAGAGCCACAGACTTTTACACAGCTGTCTTCTCAGTGTTATATTCGGTTACTCCGCTGATTGTCTGAGAATAATTGGCTGCAGAGAGAATGAGATACAGGCACTTCTTAGAAAGAACAGGTCTTACGCCTTGTGTCCTGTCAACCGAAGCAAGGTGTTGATCAAAGCCCAGTTACATAAATCTCAGTATGGCGGAATGACACCAAACCCCCTGCCTCTGGCGTCCCATCAGGCCAGGCTGCTGAGGATGAGAGCACTGCGCTCCCATTCATCGAGAATCTTGTTAAGGTCTAATTAGATACATATATACAGTCTACATAAAAAACTACTGCATAAATGTTTTATACTTGTTGCTCAGCATGACACTAAGCTTCTAACTCTCTAAAGACGAGATGCTGAGGATTCTTAATAAGCTCACAATAAATGATTTTACAAGAGCCCACTTAAATATGGAATAAGACTAGTTGCTTTTATTTAAAGATGACTGTATGCACTTTATCTTATGAAATTCATTCTTTTTTTCATGTTTTCTACAGCTAAAGAATCATTCTTGAGGTTTATGCTTCCAGTCTGATGAAGTAAAAAAAAATAAGGTCAGAGAAGGTTTATATTACCAGGATAAATATTGTTACCTTCAGAGATCTGATTCTTTGCTAAAAAAAAAGTGCCAAGTTGAAAAATAGAACAGATTCACCTTTATCCGTCATTGTTCTCCACCTATAAAAGAAAACAACATAAATTAAACCAATGGTGAGAAGTTGAACCAACTTGAGTTTGTTTTATTCTTTTCCTTCATAATATAAAAGTTATAATTATTTTTATCTTTTGTTATGATTGCTGTGGGAATTACCCCAAAAGTAACCATTTCTGAGAAAATGGATGATCGTTTCAAAGAAACATAGGTACTATGGTGTGAATTTTCTTGGACTGGTGCATTTTTCATCATTAATCCTTTCTCTGTAGTGCGACATGCCACATTTATTCAGCCTCTTAGTAAATCCAGCAAATGCTAGTGCACCGTAATGAAATCTATGTCAGGTCCTGGCAGTATAGATTTTAGCTATAACCTGTGCTGGTATTCTGTATAACCAGTTCTTAGAGAACAAGTTATTTACCTATATGATGTGACCATCACACCATAAAGGTGTCTATTTACATGCCGATAGTACAATTCCCATAAAGCCTTGAACAGCAGGCCGTGTATAATGAACACATCCTTCTCTTTTCCCTTAACCTTTTTCAGTGCATTTCAGTATGTACTGTAGAAAGAAACACACTTTATCCTAAAACTTTTCCTGTATTCCTACATCACACGCATGTCAGCTGTTTGTCCTCCTAGTATTGTGTATGTTCTAGTTGCTTTAGATGAAATTCAATAATTAAGGATCGTTTATATTCGTATTAAAATAAAGTATTAAAAGTACAGAAAAAATTCATAATTTAGTCATGTTAAATTTCCTTTAACATACAACTGTTCATTGATTAGACTAGTTAGTACTTTAGGTATTAATATTGCATATTGCATGAGCTTATTATTAGAATTTATTTCACATTTAGCAACCCTGATTATTTTATTAAATGTTTCTTGAATTGTTTAAGGTCTAGAATTTTCATTGGCAGCAAATCACCTGTCTCTTATCAAGCATGCTTCCTGTGCCAAGGAGCTTAACATTTCATTTTCTACCTCTTCAGTACACACCTGCTATTGGCAGCTGAGTCCACAGACCAAGATCCAGTCCTCGTGATTGTGTTGCCCGCTCCACAGTGAGAACTTGACATTTACCATATTTATTAGCTGGGATTTGTAGCCAAAACAGCTGAGACCAGTTTGGAGAAACCATTACTGAATATTGGTGGAGTAATTAGGCTTTTATTTGATAGAGATTGGAGCGGCTTTGTACTCTAATTAGCAAAATTCTAACCATTAAGTATTTTTGGAAATAATGTTATGTGATCTTTCAGGTAATTAGAATAATTAAAGCTGCAATATAGAAACAACATGATAAAACGACACTATAACGCAACTCAAGTGACCAAACAAGAAGTTAAGTGGTATGGACCTTGGTGTCAGGTATGATTAAACCTTTTATGTATCTTTACCGCCTAGATTAGCTTAATTGGGGTTGTTATGCTCTGATGGAAACACCTTCATTTCTGTCAATATAAAAAGATCAATGCTCAACTCCTTGAGCAGTCAATATGGCTAAAAAATCACTTTCAACGCTCCAGCATAGTCAGGAATAGAAGATCTCCAGTAATCCTTCATGTAATTATAGTCCCCGTGTGGAAAATCCAATGCAAGCAACAATCCACCTTTGTGTCTGCAGCCTGCCGGATTATTGGTTCCCAACCATTACATCCTACTGTAAAGACCCATCAAACATAAAGAAATTACATACACTAATCCCTTATATTTCCCCATGCTGGTAGTCTCCAAACATGCAGTAGAAATTACATTTTGTATAGTATACTGTTAATTATTGCAGTTATCCTCACTAGTGTGGCTTCCATTATATAGCACAAGAAATACACATTTTTTTTCTAACTCGATTAATATATGTAAGCATTATCAGGTCCATGTTAAACCTTAATACTTAAAGTTCAACTGAGCAAAACTTATTGAATAACAGATGCAACCTGACAATAAGTGGCAATTCTCATGTGTCGGGGTGCACTATAGGCTGCTTACATACAGCAATCTACATTTCAGCTTGTGATGCTACTTATATGAAAGGAAGGCCAACCACAATTTGCATACTGTTATATGATTAGCTCATTGCTCATACCACATTGCTTTTTGGGGGTACATAAAGCTGCTATATGTTAAATAAAGCATACAATATCTGGTAAGAAACAAACTTGCTAAGAATGCTTAAAGTCTGTGGTAAACATTTATTTGGTCACAGTTAATCTTTAATGTAAGTGACATGATTTATCTATATATTACAGCATACATTCTCAATTTGTGACATGACAAATTGATATAGTTTCAGCAACGCTCCAGCTGAAAGAATGGATATTAAATTACTGGCCTCATTAGAAGTTTCTCGTAGGTTACCGAATCCAACATTTGTTCAAAATATATAGAAGCTTTTCATAAAATTTCCATGAGGAGCTGCCCAACAGCCAGAAACCATGTGTGGACTGCACTGGGTGGTTAGTACTTGGAGAGACCAGGGATGGGTGACGGCACTAGCTGTTTAAATGTTGGTTTACTGATGACACATTTCGTAGATAAGAGAGTACAGGCAGTCCCTGGGTTACATACAAGGTAGGGTCTGTAGGTTTGTTCTTAAGTTGAGTTTGTATGTAAGTCGGAACTGTACATTTTATCATTGTAATCCCAGTCAGAACTTTTTTGGTCTCTGTGACAATTGCATTTTAAAAATGTTGGGTTGTCATAAAACTCAATATTAACACTAAAGCTTCATTACAGACACCAGTGATAACTGTTACAGTTGATCATTGTAGTCTAGGACGGAAATACAGTAAATTACCAATATCCAGAGGTCCGTTTGTAACTAGGGGTCGTATGTAAGTTGGGTGTTCTTAAGTAGGGGACCGCCTGTATCAGCAATACTTGCTGCAGGCATTGATCTGAAGAAGGAGATGGTGCGTCTCCGAAATGTGTCATCAAAACTTTAAACCAATATATATGAAGTGTGGACACCTTTCCTGAATGATTGGCATCTAGCTGGCGCCGTTCAAGTCAGCTAAACACTTAAACACATCTGCAATGTGTTCTTCACACATATATATTGTTCTTCACATGCTATTTTGGGCACACCGTTCCGCGCGTATCTCCCGACAAGTAAGCAGATGTGCCGAACATCTGTAATCTATTCTGCACTGTGTTCTGCACTGTGTTTTTCTCTTAAATGATCCTGTGTTCACTGTGTTCACTGTGTTCAATGATTTTATTCTATTCTTCACTGTTCTTCATTGTGTTTTTTTAATTAAATGCTCGACGCGTGTGAAAACGAACGCAAGCACGCGCGTTAAAACCAACGCTAATGAAGAAAGACCCATTGAATACAATGGGACAGAGTGCAATGCAAGTTCTGCGCGTCAAATGCACGCGCAGAACTCGCGCGTGAAAAACGCCAGTGTGGAAGGGGCTTTAGGAGTTATCATCCAGAGGAAAGACAACGTGTGATTTTTGGTACCTTGGTTTGGCCATTGCAGCTGAAAACAATGAGTAGATTTCATTGTACAACTGCTGACAGATTCCCTTTATTATGAATGTCACTGAAGGTCTGAAGGCACTGAAGCACTGAAAGTAATGCAGCCATGTGGACAAAACATTTGAAACACAAAAAACATCGACCAGAATTGCATTTTTCCTCTGATGGTGTGAAGGCATCCCCATGTTGGATGTCCGATCCTGGCAAAAGTTGTGGGTTTGGACCACATTAATGAAACATATATGGTCCCCTCAATATTTTAGTAAATGTAATCACACTTACATATCACATCATCTTCATTTGACTTTGAAAACTTTATACATTTCTCACCTCAATTGGTTTACAAATGAGACCCGACGTCCACCCTGGCTGCTCTCTGTTTATCTCCTTATTAGTCATTTTTAACATTATTATGTGTACATGGTCTTATTTCCATAATCAGAGCGTGATTCATCACCTCTTCATTATCATAGTGAATTAGATGGCCTGAATTAATCCCTCTCTGGCAATCAACTTCCCTTGGTAATACTTAATAGATTCAATGATACGCAAACTAAATGGTTTTTAACAACTACTAAATTACTCTGTTATATACAACCTGAGACTAAACATACTAAACAGACTAAATGCTGGCTTAAAGGGGGTTGTCCAGCACTGAAAGGGTAAAATCCTAAATTTTACACAATGGGGCTGATTTACAGCAGCGCGTTCTGTGTGGAGGATTCGGGTGTTCTGGCGATTCATTAAGGTAGTTCCCCTGATGTCCACTAGGCGTCGATACTGCGCTGTAGTCCATTGGAGTTCAGTGAAGTTCACCGTCCTACGCTGGGTGCAGGGAAGTGTGTGTCAAGCAACACTTTATTTTTATAAATGCGGCGGTTTTTCCCAATCCGTCGGGTTTTCATACGGCCAAGCCCCCCCGATTTCCGTCGCGTGCACGCCGGCGCCGATGCGCCACAATCCGATTGCGTGCGCCAAAAACCCAGGGCAATTCAGGGAAAATCGGCGCAAATCGGAAAAATTCGGGTAACCCGCCAGAAAAACACGGTTTGGACCCTTAGTAAATGACCCCCACTATCAGCCCTACTACATATATACACTATATACTATACTATAGATACAGGTAGAGTGACTTGCTTTAAGCTGGAGTCTAGTTCCCTTCAAGATGCTTTTTGATTAACTTTTGATTAATTTCCAAAATTCAAAATGATCTCCTTTTCAGATTTCAAATTAGTTACTAACATTTCCTCATACGTCGGCTTTATGCTTTCATCATTTTTCAAATTACAAAATGGAGGTGAAATTTAGAATAGTCCAATTTTTCAGTAATAGGTTAATTTAGCCATGAAATTTACACATTTAAGAAAAATTAAAGAAACAAATCTTAAAATTTGTTATGCAATTTCTCCTGAGTATGAAAACTCCCCACATGTGGATGTTACTTGATGGGTGCACAGCAAGGCACAGAAGGGCAGGAGGGCCATGCAGCTGTCAGTTTTGCCCTACAGGATTCAGTGGCTTTTAGTTGCTGTTATAAGCACTGGAACAATAGCAATAGCACAATTCTAGTATTGCCCTGCAGCACGCCAGCCACCAGGAGGCCGGATCCTCTAGATATATCAGGCAGGAGGGGCAGGATTTACATTACACTGGCGCACAATGTACCATATACAATCGTGTACAAGCCGAGTTTTTCAGCACAAAAAATGTTTTGAAAAACCTAACCTCGGCTTATACATGAGTCAATAAAAAAATGAAACTTAATATTCACCCTCCGGCGCCTGGATCCTTGGCGTGGCTCTCAATCCTTGGTGCGGCTCCCGGCTGCTCCTCTTCTCTCTTCTTTCTTCTCTATTTCTTCTCTTCTTCTCTAGCCGTCAGAGTCGCGTCCAGAGTCTAGTGTGCGCCAGCAGGCAGATCGCATGGACACCACTCTGCCGGCTATTACAGCAAAGAGAAGAAATAATAGGAGCCGCGCTGAGGATTGGGTGCCGCGCCGAGCATTGGGGGTGAGTATCGCCGGAGGATGAATATTAACCTTATTTTTTTTCTTGGCATACAGGGGGCTGGCTGTATACTACAGGGGGCTGGCTGGCTGGCTGGCTGCATACTACATGGGGGCTGGCTGGCTATATACTATACCCTCGGCTTATACTCGAGTCAATAGGTTTTCACAGTTTTGGTGGTAAAATAAAGGGGTCTTGGCTTATACTCGGTCGGCTTATACTCGAGTATGTTTACAGGCCCCTGACTATAATATATGGTTTATAGTACTGATCTTCTCATATACAAAAAAGGGATAACTTATGGGTACGCTAAACCTCTTGGGCCCGGTTGTGACTGCACCCTCTGTACCCCCTCAAGTTACGCCTCTGCAATCTAGTAGATGACTTAGTGTAAGTAAATACATAGGTACTGAATTGTACCTGGCTGTTCCCGTCAGTCTTGGTGGTTGGTGCCAAGGTAATGAATGCTTTTTATTGCTTAAAAAGGGGTGACATTTACTGGGAACAAAATACACAATTTTAAAATGTTTTTATTCATATAACAACTCCCCCAAAACACCCTGGTTAACCATTTTATTTAAAAAATTCCAATTAAACAAGTATTTCACTGAATCCAGGTTACTGCATGGATCTGAAACACAAAAAGGATTCATAAAAAATAAATGATATGATTCTCACCCCTGGGTCCAGGGCTGCTCTATTCTAATAACATCTTTGGGTTTCTAAAATACACTAGTAAAATGTAATATCTCCATATAATAACTGATGCTCTGGAACTGCACAGGGTCTGTCTCAATAATTGGAGTCCCTGTTCTGTAAGGGTTTATTAGCGGAAGACCATAATTCAAACAAATAGCTACAAGGGTCCTGCATGTGCAGCGCGCTCTATTTGGCCAATCATTATCATTGACTGGTGGTCACAACAATTGACTGTAGGTGCAATGCTAGCAGATGTGCTCTTCTTCACCCTCAGCAGTGACCACTGAGCGGAGTGTGCACAGCAACGACTTAGCTGAGGTTGAACCCCGCTATCTTATTGAATGCTGAAATGGAAGGATACAGTCAATGAGCTACAAAGAACCAGAAGTTTTTTGCTTTGTTGGAAAAAATTGTTGCAGAAATTAGCAGGGTAAAAACACCTCTCTGGACCTTGGGAGGTTCTTGATATTGATGTCTGGCAATTTTCTAAAATTTATTTTCTAAAATTTATGGTAAGCATTAACCTGTTGACATCAATAGTAAGTGCCTAGGGTGTTGTGAAGTGTAAACCTGGATGGAAGTACTGTTCCACCATTGTGAATGTGACAGTGCCCACCAGTAAAAAGAAATCTCTAATTTTACATTTTACTAAGATGCTTTCTTTACACAAGTTACATTTCATGTTTCCATACAAAGAGACAGGCGGCTCATTCTCTTCCACTATATGTATGCTCCGGTGACTAATTAAGATGAAGTTATGGATGACAGTCTAATTAGTCTGAAATGGGAGTTCTAGCTGAATATATCTTACCCCCTATGAGTTTAATGTTATGTGCAGAATATAAGGTTTAACTCATTGCTATTATTAAAAATACTAATTACCAGGATATGACAAAGGCTTCCTGGCACCACTGCTGTGCCACCTGATGTTATAGTAAGAGCGTTTTTTCTTTTTCTTTTATGTTTTTCAATCAATAAGAAAAATCAATGTACAACTAGCTGTTATAAAGCATTATTGTAACAAATTGTCACAGGATGCACTTATGGCAAGGGTTTGGGAATTCATCCCATCCTCACTCCTGTGCCATAAATGTGGCACAATTATTTTTAACATTCTGTACACCAATGCAGCAGTCTATTGTGTCATACATCTGTTGTGAAGTACAACACATGGCACTACCAATGCCATATTGTACTTATAGCAATATGTGAATAGTAATGAAGCAATGATGCACTTATCATGTAGGCAGACAACAAAGCTCATATAGCACCTATGGAATGCAGTCAGCGATGAACACCTCCTCCTGATATAAAAGGGAACCTGTCACCAGAATTTTCAGAGGGTAACAGGATCCAGTAGCCTATGCTATGCTGATTTTAAAAATGCCTTTGTCAGCATTCTCAATCATTTTAGTAGTTTGTATATACTTGAGTATAAGCCGAGGTACCTTATTTTAACTCTGGAAAAACTGGGAAAACCTATTGACAGGAGTATAAGCCTAGGGTGGGAAATGCATTTGTCATAGCCTCCAGCCAGTATATAGCCAGCCAACCCCCTGTCCCCCAGTATATAGCCAGCAGCCACTGTCCCCAGTATACAGCCAGCTAGTCCCTGCCTGCAGTATAGAGCCAGCTAGTCTCTGCCCCCAGAATGCAGCCAGCTAGCGCTTGACCCCAAGTATTTAACCAGCGAGCCAATGCCCCCAGTATAGTCAGTTAGCACTTGCCCCCTAGTATTAAGCCTAACAGCTTCTTCCACTTAGTATACAGCAAGCAACCCCTGCCACCAGTATATAGCCAGCAGACCCTACCCCCAAGTACATATCAATTCAGCCCCAGTATATAGCCTGACGCCCCAGTATATATCCATTCAGCCCCAGTATATAGCCGGCAGCACTTGCCCCCACTAAATAGCCATTCAGCCCCCATATATAACCTGCAGCCCTTGTCCACACTATATAGCCATTCAGCCCCATTATTTAGGCTGCTGTCCCTGCCCCACTATATCGCCATTCAGACCCAGTATATCCTGCAGACCTTGTCCCCACTATATAGCCGTTCAGACCCAGTATATCCTGCAGCCCTTGCCCCCACTATATAACCATTCAGATACAGTATATAGCCTGTACCCCTTGCCCCCACTATATAGCCTGAAGCCCCACTATTTAGCCTACTGTCCCAGCCCCTAGCCTTCCTGCACCCCGTCCGTTCTATGCCCAGCCTATAAGAAAAAAAACTAACACTGTACTCACCTTTCCGATGCATTCCCCCTACAGGTCTATTATAAAATACTGAAATGATTTAGAAGGCTGACAACGGCATTTTTAGGATCAACAAAGCATTTTGGAATCTGTAACCAGTAAAAATCATCCTGGGACCGGTTGGGTTGGTTTATTCATAAACGTTTTATAACTTCTAGCTTACTCGGTTCATGCTGTAGTAACATTAACGCTGTCCTATTTTATTGATCAGGACGATCACTTCTGCTGAACTGTTGTTTAATATGCATGGCCAAGTAGCCATGACTTGTTTTTGGTTAACTGGAAACTTACTGGAAAAGATACTGGAAAAGGTATTAATTTAGGCTGCTGCAAAATATATATAATTTCTAATTTTGTTGTTTCATGTAAACAAAGTAGTCTTGGCCTTCATAGAAATAACCCCTTTATGTCTGAAGCATTTACGGTTAATGACCGGGCCCTTTCTCCCGTTTTTTTCATTTCCTTTTTTCACTTCCCCACTTCAAAAAATCTATAACTTTTTTATTTTTTTAACGTAAAAAGCATGTGACTGCTCGGTTTTTGTTTCGTTCAGTTTGCATTCATAGTGATGGATATAAATATTCCATGCATGGTACTGGGAAAAGCAGGAAAAAAAAAAATTCCAAATGCATTGAAAATGGTGAAAGAACGAACCGCATGTTGTGTCTATTCTTGGTTGGCTTGATATTCACAGCTTCACTTCACGCCACAATGACGCATCTAATTTATTCTTTGGGTCAGTACGACTTAACAGGATACCAATTGTATAGTTTTATAATGTTGTCATACATTTACAAAAATTAAACTCGATGACACAAAATTTTTTTTTATTTTGCCGTCCGCTTTTGTGATTATATAACTTTTTCATACTTTGGTGTATGAGTGAGTTTTGGGTGGTGCATCTTTTGCGACTTGATGAGTTTTCAATGATATTTTTTAGGACTGTCGACTTTTGATCACTTTTTATAGATTTTTTTTTTTTTTATTAAATGCAAAAAATGCCAATTTTGACTTGGACGCAATTTTCCGCGTCACGGGTTAAACGTAGTGAAAAACCGTTATTAAATTTTTGATGATCAGCATTTTCGGGACGTCGGCGATACCTAATTGTGTTATGATTTCTTACTGTTTATTTATATTTATACAGGTTCCTAGGGAAAGGGGGGGTTGAGTTTTGATTTTTTAGGTTTTTTATTTATTTAATTTTTTTTTTTTTAATTTTTATTTTATATTTTTCGAATCCCTAGGGACTTTTTAACCCTAGGTTGTCTTATCGATCCACCATATACTGCCTACTAAACTATAGCGACCATTGTAATGGAATGGTCTAAACAAAGCGAAGTAGCTTGGGCGTCTATTCGTGAGACCCGAAGCTACCATGCAACGATCGCCGCTTCACGATGAGATCAGTCACGGGGAGCGCGATCACCGGAAAATGTGCGGCCAATGCGCCACCATCTGTTTGAAGCCGCGGCAGCTTTGCCGGCGGCGTTTTCTGCAAGACAAACAACCACATCGGTGCCGGCACCGATCGCGGGTTGTTACCGGTTAAGCCTTGCTGCAATATGCGGCAGAGCAATACCGCCTATGGAGAGCAGAGACTTCCGGCCATGCATTAGGACTAGGCTGATTTTTAAAAATTGTGCCCGTGATCATAAGGGAGGTTATAAACCACTTTGTACGCTTTAACATATCCAGGGGGGATTGTGAGATTGTTTTCTCGCACACAGTACTTCATAATTAAGAACATGCTTGATATGCTTTTGTGTTTAGTTATGAAAAAAATGAAAGTTGGCAAAAATTCTAACAATTATTCATTTTAAAAGTTCAATAATTGTTTCTGCTTTTCATGGCAGATAGTGTACGTTAAGCACCCAAGTCACTTTATAACTAACATTTTCCTGATGTCTGCTTTATATTGGCTAGAGGGTCTTTATATTCCTCTCATTCCCTTTTCTAGGTCATTAGGAGGTTCTGAATTTTCGGGTGCATTTTCTCATTCTTTTGAAAATCGCCAAAACCCTTATGTAGAGGCACCTCTTGCAGTTTCAAGTGACTTGAGAGGCCTAAACAGCAGTGAAAAACATCTAATAATTATGCCATTTTAGAACTACACCCTCAATGTGTAAAAATCAACTCAACTTTGTTTTAACCCTTAGAGTTTCACAGGGGTTATTAAAACAAAATGGAGGTGTAATTTACAAGCTGTAATTTTTTTGTGGATGAGATCACTTTTCGGTACATTATTTACGGGGGCTCAATAGCTAATAATCAGATTTATTAACTCTTTCTGTGGTGGTGGTTAAAATAATTAATTGTTGTATGGTTTTTTAGCACATTTTTTCGCCGCGACATTCACCATACCATAAAAATATGTGTTATCTTTATTCTCTGGGTCATCACCGAATAGCAATACCCCATTTATATGGCTTTTTTATGGTTAACTTGTTTTGAAGAATATAGAACTCATTTTTATGTTTTATTTGATTACTGCAGGGATGGGACTTAAAGGGGTTCCAGGAATCAGCCTAATTAATATACAATAACGAGTACATCAAAATATAAGCTAATGTTGTGTTGTAATTATGTTATTTAATTTGCTCCCCTTAGAAGAAAATGCTGGTGACAAGACTGTAATGAAGAATTAAAATGCTACTGGCCCTTTAATCAGTCCGTTATTTCCTCGCGCGGGTCCTTGCAGGACAGAAGATGGCCGTGGTCACATGTCCACATTACATGTCCTGTACCTGCCTGGGCAGGGTCATGTGATCACCACTACGTTGGCTGTTGTCGGTTGGTTGCAGTTCATCCAGTATGGCCCGAGTGTTGTTGGTGATGGCAGTTGCACATCATTACTATGTTAACAGAGCAAGAAAAACCTGTTACATCATCACTGGGGGCAGAGCATAAGAGGGAGGAGAGGATTAGTTATGAGAAACTAAAGGATCATGGAACTTGTAGTTCCATTGGTGGCCATCTATGTGATAACTCCACCTACTTAGAGGGCCATACATTTTGTAATACTATAAATCAATTATTTAAGCCCGTTTTGTGGCTAATGACATGAGTTTTGTTATATATATTTATCATGCTCATGGGTTTTGTGTCAGAGTTCATATTCCGGAATACCCCTTGCACTTTTTTTTTTTTAAACTTTTTTTTATATGTTTTATTTGGTCCCAGGGTGGGACATGACAAGTGATCATTGATCAGTATTGTTTCTGAATTCTACATGATTCTGCATCAGCTGCACGTATGTTGGCGCCCTGGGTCCTTATTGGAACTCAGGGTTGCATGGTAACAATCAGTCCGTACCCTGCACTGAGGGGTGCGATTTTGCACGAAGCACCATAGACGCTGGGTCACTATGGCCGCGGCGTCATAGGGTTTTAAACGTTGGGATCGCCATAGTCGGGATCCCGGCTGTTACTGCGGGATACGGCTACTGCGATCCGGGTACGACCCGCATCACTCTATGACGTAGAATCACATCAAGGTGCGGAAAGGGGATAATAGGCTTGCTGAGAGCTCTGCGCCTGTCCCATAAATAGCACCTAAATATGAAAGAAAAGGTTTGTCTTGGCATGGAAGTTTTTACATTAAAAATAGACAGAAAAAATAGACAGAAAAGCCTTGCCTTGTATAACCCTAAAACTGAAACGTTTTAGCCCATCTCTTTTCTATTTTTTTTACTTCCAGAGCAAACCAACCTCTTATATCAACTTCTTTCAGCCAGATGTGACTATTCATATCCTAATGTAATTATGCCTAGGCATGGCCCCTTCCAGCAACTACTCTCTGACACTACCGTGGGGGGCTAGAAGAAAATTCAAAGTGCCCCTGGATCTATGTAGCAGCCTTTACAGAATGGCATGTTCAGCCTCCAAAGTGTGAAAGTGGTGAAAGGCTCTTCAAAGAAAAATCTACCATTAAATCATCATGATAAACCAGGGACATTTACCATAGATCCAGCTCTGTAACTGTGGCATCTTCTTATATATCTTATCCATTGTGTCCTTCATTCTAATGAAAAGTTTTAGAAGGAAGAGAGGCCATGGATAACAAATATAGGAAGATTACCACAGTCACATGCTGGATCAATGAGAAGTGTCCCTGGTTTATCATGCTTGATTTTGATAGTAGTTTTCCTTAGAGAGTTGTTTTTGGACAGATATTGATGATGAAGTCATGGAGTATCCATCAAAATCGACTCTGCACCCTCAGCTGCTAACCCTTTCACAAACCAACACAATGTCGGTCAGAAGTGAAGTGGTAAATTGAGCGGGTGCAAGAACCAAATTATCTCCTTTACAGCATTGATCAGCTTTATACACAGCTGACACGAATGGTAACTGCTACGGTCAGCGCTGGCACTCCATGTGGTGCCACTATCTTTATAATGCTAGTTGACACCCCCATGGTTTCATTTGTTAGAGGTACCATCAGTTGTCATTAGGCAATCTGTTTTACAGTTGCCAGACCCTCTAGGGTTCTAGTACTTAGAGGGCCTGAAAAATAGCAAAAATACAATAAAAATTTTTATAATTACTAAAAAAAAATCAATTCCCCCCTTTCCTTAGAAATAATATTTTAAAAATTTAAACAATTACATTCCGCTGCATGAAAATTAAATCATAGTAAACGTTGTAAACAATGTCAAGGTAAAAATTTTGATAAATAAGTGATCAAAGTACAGGTACAAGTGGAAAATAACAAGCCTCCTCTCATCCCACATACATGACACCCACCAGCTCCCTACTACAAAGTATGAAACAAGTTACAGGTGCCAGACCAAAACTACAGGCGGTCCCCTAGCTTAGAACCACCTGACTTACAGACAACCCCAGTTAAAACAGCCTCTGGATGTTGGTAATTACTTACTTAACCTTAGACTACAAATAAAGAGCAATAACAGTTATAAAGATATCTGGGTTAGCTTTATTTTAATGAAGATTTTTATGACAATACAATATTTTTAAAATCAATTGTCACAAAGACCAAAAAATATTTTTTTGGGGTTACCATTATAAAATATACAGTTCCTACTTACATACAAATTCAACTAAGACACAAACTACAGAACCTTTCTGGTACGATAACCGGCCCTGCCTGTATAATAATAGGACTAAAGAATTAGGCCAGTTGTTTCTGGACCACAAACTGAAAACATAAAAAAAAAAGAAAATGGCGCAACTGTGTTTTGTTTTGACAATTCTACCACAATTGGAATTTTTTTTAGTTTTCCACGTAATGCACAGAATATTAAATGCTTCCACTAGAAAGTACTATTTGTCTTTCTGATAACAATCTGTCATATAACTGTAAATGAAAAAATTAAAAAATATGGCTTGTGAAAGAGCAGAGTGAAAACACAAAAAATAAAAAAACAAGAAAAAAAATGTGGTCTTCATTACAAGACACACAGGGGCAAATTTACTTACCTCGGTCCCTAATTCGCGGACTCAGCGCGCGCGGTCTCCTGCGCTGGATATCGGGGTCCAGCCGGGATTTATAAGGTAGTTCTCTCCGTCCTACACCAGAGTCGCGTACTGCCTGTGCAAGAGCATCGGAAGTGGAATACACCGAGCGGGGGTCCGAGTGAGGGTGCAATTTGCAACACATTTTTTTAAACAAAAATAGACTGCGGCGGTTTTTACGAATCCGTCGGGTGTTTGTTCGTTCGGCCACGCCCCACCCCCCGATTTCCGTCAGGTGATGCCATGCGCCAGACGCTGAGTGGCCACAACCCGATCGCGTGTGCACAAATCCGGGCGGCAATTCAGGGGAAAATCGGCGCAAATCGGAAATATTATTGGGTACACACATCGGGAAAACTGCGAATCGGGCCCTACCTTATATGACCCCCCACAGTGCGTATAGTCACACCTGAGGAGCAGATGCGACGGCACAAGATATATGGCAATGTGGCACTACACTAAGTGGAAGGATTGAAACGTTCTAATCAGTCTGGTGGTGGTTATCTAATCACCCCATATTGATGACCTAATCAAGGCCTCGTTCCACTACTAAGCGTTGTGCGTTCACCGTCACTCAAGGTGCATTCGTGAAAACTGACTGTTTGCTGCTTTTTGTTCCATCTTTACTGGGTAATTAAGCGTTTTTTGGTTTTTCACCGCGGGTTGTGTAGCGTTTTTTCGCGTTTTTGGCGCACTTTTTCACGCGCGATTCAATGGGAGAACGTCGAGCATTGTTTCCAAAGGGACCATGGTTTGGCTATTAAAATGTTATTTATGAAAAATAATTCCTCTCCGATGATAATGCAGAAAAACATCTGCGTCTATCTTTCTTCACATTCCGACGCGTAATTATCTCACCGACAATTTTAGAGCAGTATGTTAAGAACATGAAGAATAGATATGAAAATCATTGTAACACAGTGACCACAGGGATGACACAGGATCATTAAGATAAAAACACAGTGCAGACAGACACGTGGGATATAGCATTACAGATGTTCGGCACACTGCTTACTTGTCGGGAGATAACGCGCGGAAACGGCGCGAACAAAATAGCATGGAAAACAATATATATGTGTGTGAAAGACCAACATTGAGATGTTAAAGTACATCTGCAATGTGTTCTCACACATATATATTGTTCTTCTTCAAATGCTATTTGTTCGCGGCCGTTCGCAGCTATCTCCCGACAATTAAGCTATGTGCCGAGACTTCTATAATCTATTCATGCACGTGTTCGCACTTGTGTTTTATCTTAGCAATGATCCTGTGTTCACTGTGTTCACTGTTTACATGTGATTTACTTCTATTCTTCACTGTTTTTTTTAATTAAATATCCATGCTCGGATCGCTAGCGGAATAAGTTACTTCTGGTCACTAGTAACTCCTTGAACCCACGTTTTTAAAACGCATTTGCCTCGTCATGTGCACTGCAAATGATTGCGAGTGTCGACAAATGCGGTCTTGATGCATCTCCTATAGACTTGAATGGGGGACAAGTGAAAAACGACAGCGTTGTACCCGCAAAATAGAGTGCAGTGCTGGATTCTTGTACGCGCGTGTAAACGATAGCTCAAGAGTCAGCGCAGACTTTAAACAACGGATAATGGAGAAAGACCATTGCAATACAAGGACAGATGTCCCATGCGAGTATCGCGTAACGCCTACATAATACGCACGCGCGAACTCGCGCGATGGCAAACGACGCCAGTGTGAAGGGGCTTAAGTATTCAAATATTACAACACTTGGTAAACCCTTTACTTTACGATATGACATTACCCTTACATAAATTTGTGAAAGTTCTTGTGAAAGGTAACGTGAAACATTTCTATTAATATTGTGCGCACGATGTAGGTGTAAAAAACATGTCGAGTATAGCAGCCATTTTATCTGTTTTTTAAGAGTTACTAGAATCCTCTTAATACAGGCCGTCCCCCTACCTTTGACAACACCTGACTTACAGACAACCCCTATGTTACAATTATAAAATATTCAGTCGATCTGTAACATACCAATCAACGTAAGAACACAGCACCTACCAACGTTGTATCACCCCGGGGACTGCCTGTGACTATTGTTTCATATCTTTTATTATTAGTTGCACAGAAAACCATATTAAACCATGAAAAAGTATTTATAGAAACAGTAATAATAACAAGACCTAAACCCGGAGCAGAGATGCCCAGGAATTTTGGGGCCCCTGACTGGAACATTTTTTGTGGTGTCCATTCCAAACATCGATATAAATACATTATGCACAATTTTCTGCACTGGGCCCACTCAGTATCAAATAGTCCCAGCACATGTCCCCTCAGTATATAGTCCCACAGTCAGCCCCCCCAGTTCACAGCAGATGCCTCCTTTAATGAAATGTCCACTCCCAAATTGGCCCCCTCTTAATGAAATGTTCACCCCAGATGCTCCGACCCTTCAATTGAAACTGTCCTGCAGATGCCCCCTTTGAATGAAATCCAATGGCAATAGGCTGACTGAGCGTTTGTCACGGCTCTGGCTGACTCTTTAAGGAGTGTTTAAAATTACTTTATGTTTAAAATTAGCCATATTACAAAATTAAAGATAGATAGTAATAAATATAAATAAAACAATTGATTAAATCAGAACTACGTGTTTTGGCGCTTGGGCTGAGCGCTTCATCTGGTTCATATTACAACGCACGACAACACAGTGCTATTTAAGGTATTAGTAGGTAACATAAGGTCACAAGTGGCGTGACTGTTTCCCGGTCATCTTGAAGTACAGTATAATAGCAATTAGTGATATAAATACAATAAGACAAATTGGTGCAATGTGGGGCGTGTGTGATGCAGTGTGCTTTCGGTTAGAATTCTATAATAATATAATACAATACTAAACAGTTTGGCTCTCCCCGGGATCTAGAAGCTATGGAAGCTTAGAAAAGTCTGTATGAGACTAAAGTATGGAAGCGTCTTGTGGGCGAATGGCGAACTACTACTTCTACGGAAGCCGATGTGGACCAAAAAGGAACAGATAAGAGTCAGGAGCAATGTTGATTGTATTTAGTTTATAGATCCATTACACGCTCGGCCCTGCAGAGTGGTCTGGAATTATTAGCCGTATCGCTCTGATATGCTATATAAGGTATATTAGGATAATGTTATTGACCGTAGCACACAATGTTGGGACACTCCATGAAGAAGGAATTTTCTTGTTCTATGTTCTCCCTATGTTTATTGATGACGCTCCGGTAGAGATTGGACAGTTTCTGCCTATGTATTGTAGATGACAAATTTCACACTCGATTAGCTCTGATTACATATTTACTGCAACAAGACAGATTATATCTAAATGGTCTTTTGGTATTGGGATCAAAAGAAAGACCTGTTTTTATAGATCTGCAACAAGACAACTTTTTTGCCGCATAATTTTTACACATCAATTTTTTTACCATCTACAATTATAAATTGTGCTGTCTTATAATATGGTGCTAAAAGTTTTTATACGCTGCAGATTTTCTGTAGTGATTTTAGGGTGTTTGGCAAAAATTCTTTAGATAGGTGTCATTGGTCAGTATATGTTTTGCAGAATATTTTTTGATTCTCTTGAATTCTGTATCATAACCAGGTCATAAAATTTATTCATATGAATTAGGCTACCCCTAATTAGGTATCCCTTCTAGGAAAGCGTGCGTCTGCTGGCACTAATAATCAACACCAAATAAATGACTTGAGAGAATTCTCAGCCACGTTAGTTTAGAACGCTAAGGACCGAAATTGGAAGTTAGTCAGGCACCTGGAAACTACTACCCAGACACCTCAGAAAAGAAAAAACAAGACCCATCTCAGTCCATCAGATCCATGCCCCACAACACTGCTACAGAAGAAGCCACGGTCAGTTATTATCACACACACGACATTCACCACCCAAAATTAGAGAAGGAACATACACTCCACCAAGATTCACCCCCCCCCCATGGAGATAACACAATGATTGTATACCAATAAATGTTGAAAAGAGAAACACTTCCCAAAATAGTGGACAGTGAGAAAGTAAAAATTAATTATGATAGGAACAGGCAAACAATGGGGGACCACGAAACTATATATAGACCCTAAAGAAAAATAAAGATAAAAGTCTATAAACTAAATCAACTATCACCTGCAGGGATCAATGAAAGCCAGTAAAACACATCTTTAATGGAGAAATCTGAGGTTACAACAATGATCTCTCTCATACCTTTCAACATGACGCTCCGATTTCTCAATGCCGTTCAAACTTACTTCTGTCCTGTTTGGTCCAATTGCCTTCCGTGTAGTTAGTCCATTGGCAGGCCTCATACTTAGTACTCCACAGATGCGGATTGCTCAAGTCCGTCACGTCTGGTCCACGGGAGCTTAACTGTTTTAGTTTTTATATGGAATTCTGAACCGAAGCACACTGCATAGCACCCAAACACACAAGCCAATTTGTCTATTTATTATATCATCCTATTGCCTATTTACCTTGCTTCTCACATTGGTGCTGGTGGGTTGCATTTTCAGCGTGTCGGAAAAACATGTCACGCCACTATGGTGACCTTATTGACCTATGACTTACCTTAATAGCACTGTGTTGTCGAGTGTAATATGACCAGATGAAGCGCTCAGCCAAAGAACGAACGCGTATTCTGATTAATCAATTCTTTTGCTCACTGGTGAGAGCCAAGACAGTTCACAGAGACGCTGATGGTCAGACTTTAGTTCACCAAAACCTGGTTGAACTTCCAGTCTTTAATCTCACGTTGTGGTCACAAGTCCAACTTATACAGGCTCATAAAACGAACAGAAATAAACACAAACAAAAACGACTTGCCCATCTGGGCGCTAGCTAATACGAAGCTTTTTCCCTCTCTAGCTAAGGATACAAAACAAACACAATGGCAGTCTTTACCTCAGCTCTGTTTCACTCACAGCATCACTCCAGACTCTGGTCAGAGAGAGCTCTCATGATGCAGTTGGGTTTCTAAAGCCTGGGTCCAGGGTGCAGGCCACAAGCTCCATTACAAAAGACCCATAACCTGGATTAATCATCAATGGCCATCCCTTTACCAAGAATAGGTGAAAAACCTAGCTGAAATATAAGCCCATTGATGACCTTTCCAGCCACTGCCCTTACACATAGATATATTTTGTAATACGGCTAATTACAACTATAGCTATTACAGCTATCGCCATTGGATCTACTACTACTGGGAGCTTTATCGTATGGGAGAAGGAATGTCTCCAGAGCTTGGCAGCAGGAAGATGCGCACATATATATTCATATTCAAGCTGCGATTGGAGTGTGCCCAGCTGCACAACCCAAGGGTTAGTAGCTCATGACTATTATACCAAACACAGCTACTGCACTATAGGAGGTCCTTTAATGAAATTCATGCCAAACCCTCACCTTAAATTAAATGTAGTGCCAAATGACCCCTTAATGAAATGTCCTGCCAGAAGCCCCCTTTATATGAAATGTCTGCCAGAGCCCCCCTCCTCTTGAAGAAAAAATAAAATCTATGCTCAACTTCGGCTTCTTCTCCACTGCTCAGTCTTCTGCTCTCCCAGGCCGGGCGCAGCACTCTGACGCGGCGGTGACGTGGTGGTGTCAGTGTAAGGGCCTGGGTATGATAGTGTAAGAGCCTGGGCAGCACATGCAAGATGACGTTAACCGCTGCGTCATAATGATGTGCATGGGCCGGAGAGCAGAAGACGGAGCCGCGGGGCCAGGGGAAAGAAGCTGAAGGTGAGTATAGTTTTTTTTACTCATATAGGGCCCAGGAATGGGGGCATAGTGAGTATTGTTGAGCCCTCGGGTCCCCCTTTTGAAACGGGGGGCCCTTCAACATAGTCCTACTAGACCCTCATGATGGCGGGCTCGACCCTGAAGACTCCCCCACAAAACATTACCCCTCCCTACCTCCAGGGCCAGAACAAGGATTTTGGGGCCTCTGACTGGCAAAATTTGTTTTCCAACCATTTTTGCAATGTGGTATATTAGTATACGTTTACAGAGTAACTGTAATTTCAGATGATTATATGATATTGTGTAGGGGTAGTGGTGAACAGGTTTTGAATATACCTCTATGTTGCTATGGCAATAATTATTGCTATTTTTTATATATCACCTTAATTCCATGGTGCTGTGTACAATCAGAAAGGCTTAATCCTCAGAGATGTTTTAACAAGACACAGGGAATCAATTAGATGTGAGCTCATGCAGCCTCCATAGACCCACACTATGCAAGCTGGATATGGATCTTATAGGAGACAGTAGTTTCATTCTTTTACAAAAATTAAGCAGATTTGTTAGAAGTAGCTAAATGTTCACCACTTTCACCCACACACAATATAAAAAACAATTTCAAATGACTGTACACTTTAAGACTATCACTGGTGGTGTGCTGTAAAATAATGTGCACCTCCCAATGGTCTAGAGATTTTAAATAGCTGATAGTAGTGCTTATGATACAGTAAATGACAAAACTTTTACATAGAAACATAATGTAACTAAGCATATCACATGGGGACAGTACAAAAACTACTTGTACTACATAACCAGGACAGAACCCAATTCCTATATGATACATTACCAGAACAAGCTTTAAGTCTGTTTCTTTGTTTCTAGGATAACAAAGAGTCACAGAAAATAGGAGATCCTGCAAGTGGGTAACATCAGCATTATTGTAATCTAGAAAGTGACAGATGACTTCCGCTGATTCAGTGGTGTCTCTTTCATTTCGTTCTTCTACCTCGTATCATGTCAGCTTCTTCAGCTACAATTCCTCTCTGCAAATTCAGAAACATAAACATTTTAGCACCTGTTGAAACTTTAATACTGTTTTGCTTCCCATAGAGTCAATACGTCACAGTAATTATGCCCCCACAGTAGAAGAATGAATAGTGGCCTGCCACAGTAGCCCAGTATAGTAAACATATCCTACAAGTCACATGAGCATCATCAGAGTCATATAGAACAGTGTTCCACACAGCATCAATAATAACAATGCACCCAAAAGTAGCCATATAGTAGCAGTGTCCCCACAGCAGCCATAGTCAATAATCAATAAATAATATTAGCAGTCAATAAGTAGCCAGTAAACAGTGCCCTCCAGAGTAGCAAATCACAGTGCACACAGAGTAGCCAAGTCACAATGCCCCACTGTAGTCAAGTCACATTGTCCCCCACAGTAAGCCAATATCTTGTTACCACAGTTGTCAAGTCACTAGTGTCCCCCACAGTAGATTGTCCCTGTCCACACACAGCAGCCATTCGTACATTGTTCCCCCACACAGCCAAGTCATTGCCACCCCCTCCCCCCACAAGTAGCCAGGAGTGTCCTCTTGTTTATTATCAAGCCTTCCTTCCTTTAGGGAAAAAATAAATAAATAAAATGCTATAGGACAGTGTAAGCAGCACACCAATGAGACGGTAACGGTGGGTGCAGGCACAATGGACCAGGCCTCAGGTCCTTCACAGATAGAGCAGAGGAAAAAAGGCAGCACTCTAAAATATCCAGTATTAGGTGTAAAAAGTGAGTTCTGTTTTATTCCATGTTTCAAGGTACACGCAAAGTACAGCAACGTTCGGCTCACTTGGCTGAAAAAGGATGACCGTGACAAAACGTTGCTGTACTTTGCTGTGTACCTTGAACATGGAAATAAAAAGAACCCACTTTTTTACACCTCTATACTGGAATTTGTGGGGGCTGCCTTATCCTCTGCTCTAAATAAATAAATGGTCATCTACTCCTCTTTCTCTTTATGCATACTTCCATCTGAGCGATGCTGGGGCTGTGGCACAGACAAGGTCTGATGATGAGCCTGCCGGCACTGAGTCAGCTTAGGAACCTTAGATATGGCACAGGCAAACATATCATCAGACATCTCATGTGCAGATACAGAATACAGAGCAGCAGAGCAGGGAGATGAAAGATGAATGCTTCTCTGCATATTGGTACAGTTGATAAGAGAGAAGGGGTAATACTGGGACTCTGGCACCCCTCTTCTGGCTGGGCCCATGACTGGAGTGCCACTACCCTCCCCCCTGATGGCAGACCAGCCTACTCCAGCTAACATGGACTACAATTACAGAAGAGGGGAGAGCACTTGTCTTTAGTGCTGAGCTCTCCACCTCCGTGATTATATTCAGGCAGTTTATTTCTCATTTCAAAGTTGATTTTCTGGATGATGCTATCATGCAGGGCCATTAAAGAAACATGATATGCAAGGTGTGAAGCTGCTTGACAAAAATCTGATGGTGGTTGAAGAGGTCAATGTCAGCTGACAGGTTCCTTTTAATATGCTCTAACATTTTAAAAACATCATCCAAGTGTGGCACTGACAATCAAACGGTTGCTTTATACCATTTGACATGACCTCTGTACTTAACACTTGGACTATGTCAAATATCCATAAATCTTTGGGATTTATCTTTGACTGAGCATAAAAGGTTCAGAATTTTATGCACATACATCCCACAAGATCATTATCCAACATTTCACATCCATATTGTGGTTTTTCTCAGAATGGAATAGATTTCACAAGACCTTAAAGCACCATGGTTTTTATTATGTCACGGCCTGAGGAATAAATTAAAGAAAATAAAGATTTGCTTTTAATCCTTAGTGTAAGTGCCATTGTTGTGACATATAAAAGATAGTGTAGATTCTTAATTGGATCTAGTATTTAGTTACTGGCTTTGCAATTGTTTTTAAAGCCCAGTTAATATCAGGCAATTCTCCACTGAACCTTGGTTGTTCTTCATTAACATTTAGATTCTCTATTCTCTTATCCCAAGGATGAATGTAGATGTTGAGGGAAGTCTATTTATAGCTGAAGTAATTAGCACATGATGTGTACATCTGCATTTGATATAATTAAACCTGCAAATTATGTGCTTCTAATTTGGATAAATAGATTTACATATTGAAAAGGGTTAATTTGTGCAGCAACTGCGGAAGCATAAAATGGCTTTTAACAATAGGATTTATTTCCAGTTTGTGCAAAGTGAAGGTATTGGTATCAATATATAAAAACTATTTTTTTATATCTTTTTCCACCCATTATTCACACAGTATATGTATTTGGCTCTAATTATAAATTCATTGTGACCCTCTCCAACTTTTGATATAAAGGCAACAACTCTACAACATCAAAGGTCCCCAAACACGTTACAGGAAAATTGGCCCAACTTGCTAATTTAGCAAGTAATGTGAGCGTGACCTAATGACTCTTCTCAGGCAGAAGATGGAAAATAAGATCAGGCAAGTCGGAATTCATGATCCTTTTTGATCCTTTAGTTCTTGGAAATAAACCGCTTGGGCATGGCTCCATTAATTATACATGCTGGTGTAGCCGTGTCAATCGATGAAGGGGTGATCGCTGCTCGCCTCATCCCTCTCCATAGAAAATACTAGCCACACGACCGTAGATACAGTCAAAGATATTGCATGCTCTATCTTTTTGCGGGTACGGTGAGCGCATACATACGTCACCCCGATGGTCGTGTGCATGGGGCCTTGTACTCTATATGGGGAGATGACTGTTAGTTGAATGAATGGAGCCTGTTTTCAGCTGTTGGATAAAATCAAATTGGATATTTATTGGAACACAAACTTTTTCAAAGGTTCTATATGCGCTAGGACCTTTGAATTGACCTTTGTGCTGAGTCTCATATACACTTCAAGGATTGTAAAAGTAGCTAATGGAAGCACACAATGGGGGTCATTTACTAACGGCCCGATTCGCGTTTTCCCGACGTGTTACCCGAATATTTCCGATTTGCGCCGCTTGTACATGAATTGCCCCGGGTTTTTGGCGCACGCGATCGGATTGTGGCGCATCGGGGCCGGCATGCGCGCGACAGAAATGGGGGGGGCGTGGCCGAACGAAAACCCGACGTATTCGGAAAAACCGCCGCATTTAAAATCCGAAATGTGTCGCTTGGGAAGCGCTCACCTTCACCTGCTATGGGATGGTGCATTCCGGGGCGTTAAGATTATTTTCGGCGCAGCAGCGCCACCTGGTGGACGGCGGAGGAACTACCTTCTTAAATCCCAGCCAGACCCGAATCCTGTGCAGAGAAGGCGCCGCTGGATCGCGAATGGGCCGGGTAAGTAAATCTGCCCCAATATTTGCAATTAAGCTTTCTATGCAGAAAAGTTCTTTACACAATGGTGATTTCATCTAGAAAAGAATCACAAGCAAAACAACCAATTAGCCCATTGAAAAGAAAAAACCTTGCAAAATTAGTCCTCCGTGCTGACAGGCAGGTTTTAGATATAAGCCAGGAATAGGTATTTACATTGAGATAGTTACACTCATTGCCAGAGGATGATAATCTAATCACTATAATGAGGCAACACTTGAACTTATGAAACACGTTACACTGTCATAACGCCGACCTTCCTGAAAAATAGCACTGTAGTTTCTAATCTGTGGGTTGGCTGTGTGGGATGTAGATTATATCTGATATTCTACTATCAATGTGGGCGTTTGCAAATCACACCACTATGGGGACTGTAGCCAGATCTTAACCCTTTGTCTGCAGTGTAATGTTTCAACAAAAATGGGGATACAACATACCAGATTATCCAGAATCTCCCATACATCATTTACGTATTGTTATATCCATGTAAATATGTAATATAAAAACTTTTGTTTTGAAGTACCTTATTTTTTACATTTCTTAAATTTTGTAAAAATCAGTTATATAGATTTTAACAAATATGACATACAATAAGCAAGTTTTTAAAAAAAAATCAAATGGTCTTTTTTCAAGCATATACATTAATATCCATTTTAAAACATACATCAGTGCTATTATGAATACAGTATTTACAGTGTATGATTATAAAATTATACAAACAACTCCCCCCTCCCCGAGAAAAGAAACCTCCCAGAAACTACCCCCATCCCAGCTGTTCTTCCCTGGTAACCTCCAATTTCCCCACACAGCCCAGTACGCATACCTTCAGGTCAGATCCCACTGTCACATCGAACACTCTTTCCAGCAACCTACTCGCCCTGTCCCATTAGCCCTGGACATGACCAGAACATGTGTATGATGTCGTCTTCATCCATCAAACATCGCGGACATCTGGCCTCACTACGCATCCTCATTTTGCTCAACATGACAAGGGTACAATAGGCTCTATGCTTAGTCCAGGGCCCTACCCTTACTAACTGTTTATACATCCGCCACACATTGTTCATCAATTCCAGTGTCGGGTATTGCCTTGTTCTTCCCCCTAATTTCCCTGACTCCAGCATCGCCACCTGTGACAATGTTCCCCAAAAGTGCCACCAATGGACACCCTGAATCTCTCCCCTCTAGTGTCCACCCCCCAAAGTGTTGACACTGAGCTGCCAAAAAATATGCCCATGCATCCGGCACTGCTAGTCGCCCTTTAAACTTGGGAAGCTGCAGTTTTGTTACAATAAGCAAGTTTATTTTCTTCAACCAAGCCAAATATTCAGATAGTGGGACTAACTTTATGTTCAAAAGGGTTGAACATGTGAGCAAAAACTAGTTAGAAACATTGGGACACAATGGGGCACATTTACTTACATTGCCGCTGGAGTCCACTGAAAGTGCATTGTCCGTCTATAATGCAGCGTGCGGCAATTCACTAAGATCATGCGTCTGAAATCATGAATGTGTTGCTTCCCCGCACAGGTCCGACAGAGTTCACCAAATTTTTAACATAGGGCTTGCAACACAATTTCAAAGTTAAATACATCGCTCACTCCGAATCAGTTGGACCGTTCGATGGCACGCCCCCTAATATGTGTCACGTGGAAGCCAGAGCAGTTGTGGCACAAAAGCGTTGCATGCGCCACGATCACAGCACAGGCACTTCTTAAATACCTGTGCAAGCCATTTTAGCCATAAAGAACATGAACAGTCCAACTAAAGTATGTCGCAAAGCATTGCAGAGGCCTTAGTAAATGTGCCCAATGTGTCACAACAGTGACAACAGTGCAGTCTGTACTATCCACAAAAGACGAAAACCAACATCCATCGATTCCCAATTCCTCCAGGGTGAGAGGCAGAGGCTTTTGGGGCATGGAGTAGTTGCTCCATGGAAAGGGAAGTAAAGGCTACTCCATGCAACAGTAGCCTGAGTCGATGCCGCCAACCAGTTTCTCTACAACACGCAGTTTCCTGCAGCTGAACGCACTTGCCCGCAAAGCCGGAGTTCTGTGCATACGCAGTAGCTCCGGCTTTGGAGCTGAGGACACAGCTGTCTTTTTAGCGTGCACTGCTGCGTGGCCTCCCCGCCATAGCCGGAGTTCTGTGCATGCGCAGTAGCTCCGGCTTTGGAGCTGAGGACACAGCTGTCTATTCAGAGTGCACTGCTGTGTGGCCTCCCCTCCATAGCCGGAGTTACTGTGCATACGCAGAGACTTCACAGACGAGTGTGTACAGCTGCAGGAAGCTGCATGCTGAAGAGAATCTGGTAGGCGGCATCGACTCATGTCCTCATGTGCAACTATAAATACCACTGTAACTTATAATGTCACCTAGATAACAATATTTAAATAATATATCCCCTCACAATTGACACACAGCCTTTCACAATTTACAATATCTACTTTGAGGCCGCCTTCAAGTATTATAATAAATTCTACATGCCGCCTTCATAAATTATCATAATACCCTATCATCATTATCATAATTATCATTCAGTATGCTATATATTTTTCCCTGGAATTATAGTACATAGAGCACCTTTAAGTTATAATATATATAGTACCGCCCTAACCTGATTACATACAGCATAAATAACATTTGCAACATCCCCTATCATTTATAAAGTTCCCCCTAAATTATGTTTTGTCCTCTAGTTAATATATACCACCCTATTATTGATTTGCAAAAAGCACCCCCTAACCTATATTCAGCACCCCATGTTTAATTTATACCATATATACCCTCCATATGCTATATCTCTATGTTCCCATAGGATCCAGGCGCTTGTGCTGCAATTTAGGCAAGAATAGGTTCTGCTCTATCTGTCATGGCACAGCCACCTGGCTTGGACATGGTGCGGTGAGATACGACTGCCTTACTGCACCGTGACTGTGCATAATAGAAGTCAATGGTGGCCATGAGCAAGCTGCAAGCTGTCATGTGCATGAGCCTTACCTACTAGCAATATCACACTGCTATCCTTCTCCTCATCTCCAGCTCTTCTGCCAGATCTGCGACTTGGAGATACATGGATGCAGGCAGTGTGACTTTATCACACTGGTCTGTATTACACGGAAACACAAGTATCTATGCTGCATCACTATCAAATGCATCTGCATCTTGAAGATATAATTGATTATTTAACCGGACCTGACACATCTGGTGAGCAATTCAAAAGAATAGTTCATATCATAATACGCTATTGCTTATGGACCCTATTTTCTCCCTCAACCCCTATCTCAATCCCACTTTATACAGATGTGGAGGCCTGAATAGAGTTTATTTTTTACTCAAGTGGTTTGGGTTCATATATGTTATCTTATTGAAGCCTCGCAGGCCATACTATTTACTATGTCTATCAGAATGGGTGACAGAAAACTATCCAGGACCTGAAGTAGGTGTTAATAGAAGGCACAATATTTATTAGCACATTATTGTCCATTGCCGTTCATTTTATAAAAAGAGTTTTAAACTACTTTGACCATAAGTATTTATAAAGTAAAGGGGTAAAAGTTGGTAATATATTCAATTTAACATATCAATATACACTCACCGGCCACTTTATTAGGTACACCTGTCCAACTGCTCGACCGAGCATCAAGCTCGGACGAGCATGTTCGCTCATCTCTAATTACTAACCTTGGGATTAGGTTAGAAAAAAAAGACAACTGAGGTGAGACCTGATTACAATGTACAAATACCTGAACGGACAGAACAAGGATCTCTCCAAAGATCTTTTAATACCTAGGCCTGTGACCAGGACAAGGGGGCATCCTCTACGCCTAGAGGAGAGGCGATTCTACCTTCACCATCGACAGGGGGCATCCTCTACACCTAGAGGAGAGGCAGTTCTACCATCACCATAGACAGGGGGCATCCTCTACACCTAGAGGAGAGGCGGTTCTACCATCACCATACACAGGGGGAATCCTTTACACCTAGAGCAGAGGAGATTCTACCATCACCATTGACAGGGGGAATCCTCTACGCCTAGAGGAAAGGCGATTCTACCACCACCATGGACAATGGGCATCCTCTACACCTAGAGGAGAGGCGATTCTACCACCACCATAGACAATGGGCATCCTCTACACCTAGAGGAGAGGAGGTTCTACCATCACCATAGACAATGGGCATCCTCTACACCTAGAGGAGAGGAGGTTCTACCATCACCATAGACGATGGGCATCCTCTACACCTAGAGGAGAGGTGGTTCTACCATCACCATAGACAGGGGGCATCCTCTACACCCAGAGGAGAGGCAGTTCTACCATCACCATAGGCAGGGGGCATCCTCTACACCTAGAGGAGAGGAGGTTCTACCATCACCATAGACAATGGGCATCCTCTACACCTAGAGGAGAGGTGGTTCTACCATCACCATAGACAATGGGCATCCTCTACACCTAGAGGAGAGGAGGTTCTACTATCACCATAGACAATGGGCATCCTCTACACCTAGAGGAGAGGTGGTTCTACCATCACCATAGACAGTGGGCATCCTCTACACCTAGAGGAGAGGCAGTTCTACCATCACCATAGACAGGGGGCATCCTCTACACCTAGAGGAGAGGAGGTTCTACCATCACCATAGACAGGGAGCATCCGCTACACCTAGAGGAGAGGAGGTTCTACCATCACCATAGACAATGGGCATCCTCTACACCTAGAGGAGAGGCGATTCTACCATCACCGTAGACAGGGTGCATCCTCTACACCTAGAGGAGAGGAGATTCTACCATCACCATAGACAGGGGGCATCCTCTACACCTAGAGCAGAGGCGATTCTACCATCACCATAGACAGGGATTCTTTACTGTAAGAGCAGTGAGACTATAGAACTCTTGGCCGCAGGAGGTTGTTATGGACTATGTGGCTCATTTACTATGGGTCCGCGGACCGCACTATCGTTGGATATGCCGGAGATTTCCTATTTGCGCCGCATTTAGAAGGTTTTTTTGGTGCGCGATCGGAATTTGGTGAACCGGCGCTGGCTTTCATGTGACAGAAATCGGGGGGGGGGGCGGCCGTCGGACGATCCGACGGACTCGGACAAACCGCCGGGAGGAAGATGGTGAACTCCAGCGGACTTGACCGGGGAAGTGACACATGCAGGAAATCGAGCGCAGATGTGCATTCTGGCGGACATTCCAGATCGGGGATCGGGAAGGACCGGGTAAGTAAATGTGCCCCTATGTACATGTTCAAGAGAAGCCTGGATGACTTTATGGAGATCAAAAATATCTAACAGAAAATGCTCCAAAATAGAAAGGACCAACACAACTCTTTCCACAGATTCCCAGACAGGATTTGTGCTGGCATGATTATGGGCATAGCTACGATTAAGGGAATTTAATATTTGTTTTTACCCGAAATGTGTCAGTTGTGTGGACCTGCGTTTCTTTCCAAGCTCCTATACTATGATGTTACGTATTCTTGTTTTCTTTTTTAAGGCATTTTAGGGCTACATAAAATCTATTTTTATCTGATTTAAACAAAATGAGCATCGGATTCCTCCCTAGAGAGATGTTTTACAGGTGAATTAATGACGTCTAGAACTTGAGAAGGGAACTGACATCACAAGGGCCACAACCTTATTCTGCTCGGCGTCATGTGTCTTTCTTTTGTGTGTTATATGAGTAAGCACAATACATGTGTTATTAATCTACTACCTCCAGGACTAATAGCTGAAGGCTGGAGAATGAGATACGTGTACAGTATTGTGAAGCCAATGTGGTCTCCAAGTGCAAACACCCAAGCAAAATGGAGTATTTTTTCATAGAATTTTATATGATCAATATACACTCACCGGCCACTTTATTAGGTACACCTGTCCAACTGCTCGTTAACACTTAATTTCTAATCAGCCAATCACATGGCGGCAACTCAGCATTTCGGCATGTAGACATGGTCAAGACAATCTCCTGCAGTTCAAACCGAGCATCAGTATGGGGAAGAAAGGTGATTTGTGTGCCTTTGAACATGGCATGGTTGTTGGTGCCAGAAGGGCTGGTCTGAGTATTTCAGAAACTCGAGCGGGCGAAGTATTCGTCCGAGCAACGAGCAGTTTCGAGTACGCTAATGCTCGAACGAGCATCAAGCTCGGACGAGCATGTTCGCTCATCTCTAATAATGATCTGATCGGAGGGAATCAAACTGTGACATGTTCATGACAACAGATTCCCACCTTTCCCTATCCACGTGCTCTCTGCTATAATAATAATAATCTTTATTTATATAGCACGACTCCATATTATAGGAACATCAGAAATTGTTGCATATATTGTTAGCGATATGCTTGGCAAATTTCAACCCTCCCATTCTATTTATTGGAACAGAAGAAAGCATGCGTGACCATATTGCTTCATCAATTAGTGACAATGAGACCCCTGTTGTGTTTGTGTCTCAATGTGACCCCTTATTCTGGGGGCCAACCTACTACTACATAAAACTTTACCTATATCACAGGAACCTGGGATCCGGGAATCTGGGATAACAGTGTTACATTTTAAAATGTATAAACATTTTTATCCATATAATTCTTATTATCTTTCACACTAATAAATTATGTTTTATACATGTTGCTCTTCTGTTCAAATATTTTATATAAAATGCCCCAAACTATTTTTGGACATATTGCCCCTAATAATTATTATTATGTATAATACATTTACTGGCCTCACATGTTTCCAATTTATTCATTTTTTTAAATGAATGAATGAGGCCCCAGGTGGTGTGAATAGAGGAAAGAAGCTGCTTACCGCTGTCACTGTTGGTCTCCAGCATTGTATCCAGCGGCTCAGAGGGGATGTCACAACTATAGTGCGTTCTATCTCCAGGTCCTGGCTGCAGCCTGGGTAAGGTTAAGGATACATTCACACACGGTATGCCCGCCATGCGAGCATACCGCCGTGTGCTGGAGAGGAGGTGGCCCCTCCTCCCTCCATAGAGAATAGCGGCGCACGGCCGCACACACGCCAAAAGATAGAGCATGCTCTATCTTTTTGCGGTGTGTGGCCCGGATCAGTGTGTGGCACCATATCTGCGCCATGCCGCTATTGCCGTCTATGGGGACGTACATGCAGCCGCAAATTTGCGGACGCATGTACGTCCCCGCAGACGGCCATGTAAATGAGCCCTAACACAGGATGCAGGCCATAGCCCGGGTGTACTATCCTTGATACATCACTCCATTGTAATTATATGCAATTTTGGACAGAAAACAATCATGGTCTTCTTCTTAGGCTATGGATGTATGAATGTATCCTCTTAGGAAGAATACCTTTTTAGATATAGCAGTTAATAGGGCCACTGTGATAACAAGCAATGTAACAGAACAATATGCATCTGAAGAAAACACCCCATATGCCATAGATAGCCCTAGCACTGTTCAAAAGTTTAATTAATTAATTTATAATATAATGCAGATATCAAGTAGCATCTGACTCTGAGTGACAAGCAGAGGATTATCCCAACTTCACCTTTCTGGCCTCTAAGCCATTTCACAGTCACAGTCCACAGCAACCTCTATGCAGAATAAAATTACATCTTACAGCAACCAGCTGCCTGGTGCCTGTCACTCAGTGGACCCTTCCTATTAACGGATTCATCAGGCTTCCACTCAAAACAGTATATGCTGTTAATCATAACGGGCCGCTGGAAGCCAGTTTGGAGAAATACATGATTACCTGTATGTAACAGATATAAAATATGAAGTGATATGAAGGGTATTATGTGAAAATAGAATTACATGAATCACAAACAACTCCAAATGTTTTAACAGTTTATAGGATTCCTTGCCCTTTCAGAATCCTACCTTAATAAACGGTCCCCCGTGGATTTTCTTGATCATTCCACAAATGGAATTTAGTAACTATTGTCAATATTGAGGATACCTATCAGAAGCCGTAATTTTAGGGTTTCCAGTTGTACTTCCATGGTACTCAGAGCTCTGAAGTGTTTTTCAATTGCTTTCATATTACAGCCACTGCTGCTCTTGTTATATTTTCATTATGTATTTGATGCTGTATTTTAAAGGAAACCTGCGACTTGGAATCGTGCTTCTAAGCCGCATATACCGTGGTACCAGCTCAGGGTGAGCTGGTGCCGGTGCTTATCTTCCTTATGTTCTTAAACAGATGTAAAGCGTTTAAATGCTTTATTAATCTTGGGAAGTGGCTTCACCGCACCGTGGTCCGCGCTCGGCGCACCATGCGCGCAAGTACTTCCTATTCAGACGCACGCACGGTCGTGCGCATGGTGCACTGAACGCCAACAAAAAGGGTCCCCTGGATACCACCTATGAACCAGACTGTGCTCTTAAGTAATGTATACCCCTTCACATCACTACTGACGGCTTATATTTCTAGACTTCAAAGAAGATCAAATAATTGAAGTGTGGCTTTGTTGACGCCTATGGATTATGGAAACAGTCGCAACTACGAGGACTGTAACTTTTATAAGCATGCCACTGCCAGTGAGAGCATCACTTCACTGCCTTCCTGATTTGGTTTTCTCCTCCATATAAAAGGTGCTGTCTTGTTTTTGGTCTCGACCCTTTTGGCAGCAAGCTCAGCCCTTGTTACAAGAGACAATGATGAATACCAAAAGATCACAATAAGACTTTGTATCGCTCACATTGGTGTTTTATTTAGGGTAAATGATTTTTGGAGAATACCTTAAAGTGATATTCCTGTGAGGGAATTGCATGACAAGCTGACGTATCATCAGCCCCATCGCTAAAAGTAAACTTTACAATAAATAGTTAGCAAGTGCTTTCCTACAATAACCCTGAGACAGGATAATTCAGCAATCACTGAAATCTGTTCACTCTGTATCTTCTGCTCAGTTTTTCTACTGATTTCCATTGAGAGGTTCTTAAATTTAAACAGGCAGGAGCCAAGGAATTAAGGACCCAGAGCAGATGTTCTCACTGTTCCAAAACTGTTGTACAAAAATACTAAAAAATAGCCTCTTCTATAAAAGGAATATCTATTGGTTATTATATTAATCCTTTCTCTATATTTGATACATCGGCTTAATTAATGCATCAGCTTCCTGTTTCTTTCTTTTACATCTTTAAAATAAATCCAAAAAAGGGGGTTAAGTGGAATATACCCCAACCTGTTTCACATGATTCAAACACAAATTGAAATAGAGAAAAAGTGAAATTGTATTAAAAATTAACTTACATGAATTAAAAAACAGAAAACTGCCATACAAGTCTTGATAAATCTCCTGCATTGTTTTTATTACATATCTATAAACATTTTAGTTAAAGGGGTTTTGCCACGAAGCAAGGTAAGCCTTATTCACATCCGCTCAGCAATCTCCGTCAGCTTCATAGAGTTGAATATAGAAGAACGGTCATGCGCGACCGCCTGCTCCATTACTCTCAGGAAGCGATGAGGGGTACAACGTAGGTACCCAGAAACCCATCAGACTCCTCGCTCTCGTGATCTGTGGGGGTCTCTTTACTGGGACCCCCACCAATCAGCAAGTTAGGCCCTATTCTGTGGGCCTTATTTGTACAAGTACATATAGATGATACACAGTATCACTATTCATAAATGCTCCATAATGTATCTTGTCTCAATCCATCTATAACAATCAACTTTCCTGAACATAACTTCTGGCCTTCAGTGTGGTCCTTGCCACAATTGAAGGGTCCATCCAAAGATCCCCCACCAAGGTTTAACATGAACAGTGCCAGGCTTCGAGGTTGTGGATCCTCTGGACCACTGCAGACAATGACACAAGCCACAACCTGGGACCGGAGTCAAAGTGGTACCTAGTTTTCACCAGAGCCCACTGCAAAGCGGGTTGGACTTGCTGCAGCGTGGTACCACCAGGTCATTCCACAGGCGTGACTTGTCCGCAATGGTAGCCAAGGTCGAGGTACAGAAACGGCAGGCAATCTCGTAGTCGGGGACAGGCAGGATGTCAGGACGGGCAGCACAGGATCGGAGTCAGAGACGTAGCAATAGGTCATGGCAGGCGGCAAAGGAGCGAAGTGAAAAGCAGAACAAAGGTCACAACGGGAATACACAGAAACAGCACACGGCATAAACAAAGCTTTCTCTAGGGCTCTTGGCACAAAGATCTGTCAGGGATCACAGGAAGAGGCAGGATTAAATAGATTTACCTGAAATGGCCAGCGCCAATTAGTGGCGCGCTGGCCCTTTAAGTCTGCAGAAGTCGGTGCGCGCGCCCTAGGTGGATGGTGGAGCAGCCGCGGCGGGGACCCCAGAAGCCAGGGCAGGAGCCGGGACACGTATAATCTTAAACTATACTTTTAATAGCGGATGATAATTAAATCTTTTTTAGAATATCCTATACGTTAGGTCATATATTATGACTTGAAGAACCCTCCATTCTGTAAATGACCTCTCCTTCTCATATTCTTATCACATATTTACTATACATAAAAGTCAGCCATCAGCTTAAGGCAAAATGTCGTTCTAATGAGCTTCACATCTTTGCTCCCACCTTCTAAGTTATGACTCATGCTCTGTTTTCACACATATCTTTGCCACAAAATTATATTAGTCCATTTCATGTCCCTAATAATAGTGCTAAAATGATTTAAAGTGAAAGTGAACCTACAAATGAATGATAAAAGGTAATTATGTACCTCCTGTTTGCCAGCCTATAGCATCTTCTACATGATCCAGAAGCAATAATACCAAAAAGAAAAAACAATCTGCTGTTAATGCTGTAATCTAGAACCATGTATATATACATCATGGAATACATATAAAGTACCAAGCCCAAGCAAAGATGGAAAACAATGCCAAGGTGAGTTTTTTTTCTGGCAAAATACGGTTACATATATGGGCTAAAGGGACTAAACAAGATATATTTATCTCAGTATACACTAATTGCAAAACATTAACCTGCAGGAGGTATGCTGTACAAAATCAATACCGTGTTACCGAAATGGGTGTCAAGGCAGGCATCTCTTACCCAGAGAAATGTGCCACACACCAGCCCTGACTCACGTTTCAGCTATCAACCATCAGCTGAAACGTGCTTTGGGGCTTATGTATCCTGATCTCTCCTGCCGAGCAACAAAATGCTCATCCCAGGCTTAATCCATTGGAGTTTCTAGGGGACAAATGCAAAA
Organism: Engystomops pustulosus; assembly: GCA_019512145.1. Classification (NCBI taxonomy): domain Eukaryota; kingdom Metazoa; phylum Chordata; class Amphibia; order Anura; family Leptodactylidae; genus Engystomops; species Engystomops pustulosus. Next base: position 42,312,051 of record CM033650.1, read on the forward strand.
CATTGCATAACCCCCCTCCATTGAGCCTATTCTCAGGGACGTCCGAGAGATGTAACTATCTATGTAAGGACACATACATCACTCAGGAAGACAACAGCAGCAGCAGCAGCAAATCACTAACTGCTTCCGAATCCTACTCTTCTTTACACTTTCAGGGGCGAGGGGGAGCAACAGGACAATGTTTAGCACTTTATGTGCATACAGTGTATATGTCCTAACCCTCCATTGTGAGGACACATTGGGAATCCGCCCAATGAGCGTCACTAAACACGATGTAAACCCTTAGGCCTCATGCACACTACTGTATGCATTTCGTGGTCCGGTGTTTGTGGGTGTTTTTGAGCCACAAAAAAGGGTGTGTGTCCCAATTACATTATTTATATGGCACTAAAAGCCAACCTTGTCCTCAACCGTGTCCTCTGTGGGCGGGCAAATGAGGTCACAAAGGTGACCGAATTTGGGGTTGAACAAGTGTTCAACCCCAAATTCAGTCACCTGATTGGCCCAGACTCCATTTTGTCTTTACTACAAGCAAGTTTAGACTCTATTGCCACACCTGGCTGTAGAATAATGTAATTGATCTCTACACATCCATTTTCTTTTCATTTCTGCAATAACTTTTGCAAACTGATGCAGGTCAGACCCCCCACATGATCTGGTCTGGTGGGTAACTCACCACAAAAAAGGCCCCATGTGGTGGACTTTATATGCGGCCTGTTTTTTTTCCGGTCCCATAGACTTCTATAGAGAGACCATGTTGCAAAAATGTAAAAAAATTGGACATGTTCTATTCTTTGTCTCACAGTAATGCCAGCGGCTCATAAACAATGACGTTGGTAAGCAACTGAAGTCATTCTGTGTGCCAGCTGTGCACACCGAACAACCCGGAGAGGAAGGACCCAAAGATGCACCAGAGCATTGGAAGCAGGAAGGGCGTGAGAAAAAATTCCAGGCTTGGCATACTGGGGTCATGTGCTGGCTATATACTGGGAAGGATGAGCAGGCTATAGGCTAGAAGGCTTTATATTGGGGGGGCAGGGGCTGGCAGGCTATATACTACAGGGGCTGGCAGGCTATATACTACAGGGGCTGGAAGGCTATATACTACAGGGGCTGGAAGGCTATATACTACAGGGGCTGGAAGGCTATATACTACAGAGGCTGGAAGGCAATGGCGGACTGGAATTTAAAGGGGCCCTGGAAAAAACTGTAAAAGTGGCCCCATTCTGTAGGTGGGGACAAAACAAGTAGGCATGGCCATGTGATGTGGAGTTACTAAACTCAGTACAAAGTGTTTATAGATGATCAAAGCAACATGTACATCGCAGAGAAAGAGACTCATACTGCCTTCTTACTGACTATAATACTACCCCCTATGTACAAGAATAACTGCTGTAATACTGTCTCCTATGTACAAGAATATAACTAGTATAATACTTCCCCCTATGTACATGAATATAACTACTATAATACTGCCCCCTATGTACAAGACTATAACTACTATAATACTGCCCCCTAGGTACAGGAATATAACTACTATTACTAGTTGCTAGTTGCCAGCCCCCCCCCCCCACGATATAGCCAGCCCCCCCCCAGTATGTAGCCAGTCAGCCCCCAGTATATAGCTAGCCAGCCCCCCCAGTATATAGCCAGCCCCCCCAGTATATAGCCAGTCAATCCCCCTCAGTATTCAGCCAGACTGCCACCCTAGTATACAGCCAGCCCCCTGTAGTATATAGCCAGCCAACACCCTCAGAACTCACCTTTCCGAGGCTCCCCTGCTGCTCTGCTCCTTGATCCAGTCTGGCCGGCGGTGACAGCTCCATACGCGCTGGCGTAGCACAGACTATGATGTCGGCTGCTTTTTATTTTTTCATCGGCCCCACCACTCTCAGACCGGCCCTGGACCAGCCCCAAACATGTCGCCCCATCAGGATTTCTCCCAGTGGACTTGAGTCAATAGGTTTTCCCAGTTTTTTGTTTTAAAATTAGGTACCTCTGCTTATACTCCGGTTGGCTTATACTCAAGTATATACGGTATATAGATAACCCTATTTTCCATTAAAGTCAATGGGGCAATGTTTTTGATGCAACGAAAATGTTGCAGTGGCTGTTTTTGTGCACGAGGCATTACTATAATTTCTTTTTCCTTAGACCTCTCCGTACAGGTCTTTCAAACATGATGATGCTGGAGAAAAGGAACCTAAAATATAACACATGAATAACATTTGGACTACAAAAATAGACAATTCTATAGATGAAGGACAAAAAACTTTATTTTTTTCACAGAGAAAACACTGGCAAGATTTCCATTGGATGTTGCTGGCCTAACTTGGGGGTAAATAGTAAGGTTTTAGGGGCATAGGGGATGTTTTAGATCCGAGATCTGTTTCTCATGCTTGAACTCTTAGCATTTTATTTGCACAATTATATTTGCCATATATTTTAAAATAATTACTATTGTTTATTACTTAAACCAATGACACTTACTCACTGATTAGGCACCATGACTGTGGTAATCTTCTAATATCTTTTATCCATGGCCTCCTTTCTTCTAAAATAAAAAAAAATGTGCTAATAAAGCATTAGGGTGTTAGGGGGTGTTACCAGAGTCTCTCACAGGTTTCAGTGTCCAAGAAGCACCTCCCCTTCTATTTGTCCTTTATAATAAAAATAATAATCTTTATTTATATAGCGCCATCAAATTCTGTTGCGCTTTACATATAAAAGCTTCTTCCTCTGCTGCTGTGAGAATACATCAGGCAGAAGGAGGGGGGAAGTGCTGAGGGAGCAGCAAGGAGGAGAAGACAGTGTAACAGCCTGTAAAGCTACAGAATGGAGGGACTCTGGCAACATCCCCTAAAGGCATTCAGGGTCATTAACATAATTTTTAAAGTTGATTCTAAAAGGAAGGAGACCACCGATAACTAATATAAGAAGATTACCACAGTCACAGTGCCTGGATTTATGATTAAGTGTCCCTGGTTTTTTATGTTAGATTTCCTTTAAATATGCAACCCATCCTGCAATTATACGCAAATCTTATTCTATCCTTAATGTGTCCCATTGCTCCAATTTTATACTCAAAAAATTACATAATTGATACCATGGGAAGGCAGACTGTCTTACATGCAAAAAAAGTTTTAAGGAGCTCTAAGACTGTATGAAATGAAGAAATAATCCTTCATCTTTTCTTGCAGTTGCATTTTCTGATTCTCATCAATCTTTAGTTAAAAAAAGGAAAATATACAACATCTATATATAGCAAGGTTATTTCCCCAGTTGCTTGACTGCATTAGGAACAGTTTAGGCTTGAAATTTCGACTTCTGGATGAACATCCAGCATGCTAACTCTCATTATAGCGCTCCCCAGTGACGTTATACTGGAGAGGTGCAGAGTGAGCAGGTAAACGGCAATTATAATGCTGGGCTTCCATTCAATGCAACTGCTGAATTGGTATTTTGTAAGCTAGAATTGACAGAGCAATTTAATACAACCAACTGCTCAAAAACAAGACTCCGAGCTTAGAATAGTAAAAACTTCCCAGTCATGGGAGGCTTACAGTCAGTGGCTTAACAAGACAACAGAGGACCTTGGAGCAAACTTAAACTCTCACTGCCACCCACATCCCACACATTACACTTCATAATCTAAGTACAAGATACAAGTATAAAATACTTGACAATAAATATATGCTACATAGAAACACACAGCTCCTATATACTCCTATACAGTATATATACCATACTTAGTCAAGTTCTCCAACTTGAAAAGATGAGAGAGGTTTGTAATTGACATCATAGGTAGACCTCAACTATGAAGCACATAAAAATGAACAACGCTCGACTCTTTAAAATTTTGTAAGTGTTTTATTGACTTCAGAGCAGTTTGGAGAGCAGGCATTTGGAACAATCGCTCCTCCGAAATTCCACTTCCTTGAGGACTAAACTTGTAAGAAAAAAAGATCTCAACTAGGAGAGACAAAATGTGGAAACAAATCCAAAAAATCACATTGTCTGAGTTTTAAAGAATTTATTTGCAAATTTTGGTAGAAAATAAGTATTTAGTAAATAACAAAAGTTCCCAGGCTTGAATATGTAGCGGCTTAAGCAGGGGGACACGTCTGATGCAGCAGTCCCTGGTCACTTTTGTTACGTTGGTCCCAGCTTTCGGCAAGTCATTCACTAGGTCCCCTTGTGTGGTTCTGGGATTTTACTCACCATTCTTGAGATAATTTTGACCCCACAGGATGAGCTCTTGCATGGAGCCCCTGATCGAAGGAGTCTTGTATGTCTTCTATTTGCTAACTATTGCTCCCACAGTTGGTTACTTCACACCAAGCTGCCAGCCTAATGCAGATTCAGTCTTCCCAGTCTGGTGTAGGTCCAGGCTCTTTGGTCTTCACCATAGTGAAGTTTGGAGTATGACTGTTTGAGGTTTTTGACAGTTGTCTTTTACACTGATAAGTTCAAACAGGAGCCATTACTACAGGTAATAAGTGTAGTTCAGAGGAGTCTCTTGAAGAACTTACATGTCTGTGAGAGCCAGAAATCATGTGTTTGTTGGTTACCAAATACTAAATTTCTACCATAATTTTCAGATACATTCTTTAAAACTTAGACAATGTGATTTTCTGGATTCTTTTTCACATTTTGACTCTCATAGTTTAGGTCTACATAGGATCTCAATAACAGGCCTCTCTCATCTTTTTAAGTAGGAGAACTTTCACAATTGGTGGCTGACTAAATATTTTTTTTCCTGCTGGAAACTGTAAATAAAATCTTCACCAGGTCAGACCTCATCTAAGCAGGTCCAATCGGGCAGAGATCCCACCTGGATCTACAAAGAGGCGTTAATGTGCAAAACATATGAAAATCAGGTACAACTTTTCTTTACACTTTACAAATACTGGATATTTTGTGTATACCACTGATTTACAGAGTTAGAAGTCTGCCTAGAAGTTTTCTGATGCACATACATAAAATGTTGGATTTTACTGCATGAAATATTTGAATCTCAGCAACACCAGCTGAAAATGACTTGTTTCTGCTGCAGCTTTTGAGGAGTTCAACTACGGCAGCTAAAATTGACATTTTGCATGTGAATTGTGTTTTGAACTCCCGGTAGTTCCCAAATTCAAGCATTTAGGTCTAAAAGCATCAAAACACAATTGAAGCAGCCTAAAACATTTGCCCTGAGACTGCTTTCACATGCTGTATTTCATGTGCATCAGGGAGAAGGTACTCCTGTAGAAACATGTGTTTTGACCTAAAACACTTGTATTTGGGAACAAGCAACATGTTTTTTGCTGGTAAACAATGCAAAACACATTGTGCCTTCCAGATCACAAGTGTTTAGGTCTAAAAATGTATCTGCAACCAAGACAAGTACCTCCCCACTGCGCTTGCATTGCTTTTCTTAACAACATTCAAACGCAGATTGTGAACATAGACTTAAGGATAGATCATCAATATCAGAAGACAGGCATCGGCCACCCAGGACACTGATGTTCAGCTATAAAGAGAACAGGGGTAGAATCAGATAACACTGAACTCTTTGTAATGGCCACTCAGCTTCTCAGGATTTAACTGCAGTAGTCAGTATGTATCTAAGAATATGTTTCTTTTTTTTTTTAATTTTCTGTTTTAAACATGGTAAAAACATATGATAGTAAAAATGGTAGATGTTTTAGTCAATGGACAATTGAAATGAACCAACACCTTCCTCTATGGATTATCCCAAGACAAAATGGGACAGAGCTTAAATTAGAAATAAGCTGTAGATGATGTCGGAGGAGTATGATAAAGAACACATTCATTATTAAAGTATACTATGGTTGGATTATTGAGATGGTAATGCAGAAGGAAAGCCGCGTTAACCATTCATGGTACAAGTAAGAAAAAGAAAATATGTGACATAGAGAACAAAATGTAAAATAAATAAAAAAGAGAGAGTCAAACTAATATTTCTTAAATCTAGATGGTATTGGGGAATAGGGAATATTTCGTGCAACATAGTGTTGTTTTTTAACATGAATTTTATTGTATTGAAGCTATTATGTTAAATTGATTAAACATGTATATAAAAGAAGGGACGAATGTTTGGATGCTAGCAAATGCCCCGGAAGAAGTCCCGTAGGCGAAACACTGGGTCGGGCAGCTTGGTTGAGCTAGCATTAATTTTGATGCACAATTTTACTTATGTTTGTGAGTATGTTTTTTAATAAATTTTTAACCTGTTGAAACACACTACACCATTTGCCTGTATGTTCCTCGAAGCAATATCGTCTGACAAGAATCAGTTAAGAGATGAAAGGGGAACAAACGCGGTGGTGCTGGTCTGAACTGAGGCATGATTTTATCAGAAGAATCTGTCATTGCTAATGCTGGATTTCATTGAATGGATATCTAACACTATAGGCTTTGTAAGATAGACAATGTACAGTGTGTGGAGTTATACAGATGAAGTGGTCTAGGACGGGAGATAACGAGCAGTTGGACAGGTGTACCTAATAAAGTGGCCGGTGAGTGTAAAATTATGATGGGCCCAGGGTTTTAGATAGATTGTTCCACCCTAAATGGTTTAAAGTTTTTAAATTATCTGACATAAAAACAGTAACAAAACAAAACGTCTTACATAGAAACAGAACTAAACATATTAAAAGGGACAGCAGAAAACCAATCTTGCTACACAGATACATCTCCAGGACCAAGATTACTACTTAGATACAGTACCATAGCCAAGATTACTACCTATATACAGCTCTGGAACTCAGATTACTTCACATATACAATATTAATATAAAGAAAAATAGAAAAGTGGCACCTTATGTTGCAAATTGTACAATACAAAGTGTGGTAACTCTTCAAGCAGTGCCGATGGAAAAATGCTCACCTATTTTGGCTATATATATGCAGAAGTGAAGACCTTTTTGATAGCTGCAGCCTCCCTTGGTTGGGCAGTGTGGAGTCGTCCAAAAGTTGCAAAGGATAATGGTGCAGACAAAAAGAGGGCTTATGGCCAGCTGCATAGTCTGGGTCATCAAAGGTTCAAAATAATCAAAGTGAGGAGTCAATTCATTGCTTTAAATGGGACATTAATTGGTAAAACGGCTATGCATTTTGACACCGGAGCGGCATCTTCTTTAGGCCAATTCTGGAGATACTGAAGCTGCCAGCAAAGCTCCTCTATCAATTTGGGTCCTTATTTTGATCAATTTGAAGCACTGATGGCCTGGATCATGTAGCATTCCACAATTATTTTTGAACCACAGATACAGGACTGGAACGAAGATTACTACATAGATTCATTACCAGAACCAACATTACTACATAAAAACAGGAACATAACCAAGTTTACTAATACTATACATTTGCCACTTTTGATATGAGGGCACTTAAAAAGTAGTGGAGGCTTATTGGGAGAAGCATGGAGTGTGGTGAGCAAACTAAAAAGTTATTTAACGTTTAAGATAAACGCATAAATATGTGGCAGATTTATCTTTCCACGTAAACTCCTTGGTACATCTGTTTAAGTTCATTGGTGTCTTAGGCCGCATTCACAGGACCATAGGGGGGCGTATGTATGTCCTCCATAGACCGGGAACGGCCACACGGAGTGATACGGTGCAGCGCACATGCATGTCCTATCTTGTCCTATCTTCCCCCGTGTTAAGGGTCATCCACCATGGATCACTATGGAGAGGGGAGAGGTCACCCCTCCTCCTCTCCATCGCGGCTGACGTATGCCTGTCCGGCTGTAGCCGTGCGGGCATATGTCAGTGTACATGTGGCCTTAATTTAAGAGACTACTAAGCAATTTACTAAAGTATATTAAACGATGCAACTTAGAAGACACAATTGGACCTCGATAGTCCTGTTTCTCTTCAATTTTTAAGCTTTCTTGGTTGACAAGGGATGAAAAGAATAGAACTATTCTGCACTCTATCAATTGCTTCTCGTTTTTATTGCTCATTCCAGCAATCTGTTTAGCAGATGACTGATTGTAAGGAAAATGTTGTTAAAATATGGAAAGAAACACAGTGGGGCATCTGAGTTTCACATAGTATTGGTTTCCTTGGCAATAAAAATGTATCTAAATAGGTTACTCTCACGTACCGCGCACAAGAAAGAAATAAAGGGAAATGTGAACTTTTTTTCTATTTTTATTGCTTAAGAATAACCTCAAGATGTTTTTCCTGCAGAAGTTGAAAATGGAAAAAAAAATGTGATTTCTGACCTGCTAGCACAAAAAAATGAGATCTGAAAATTTTAAGGTATTAAATGCTACAACAATATTCAAACATTTTGCAAACATACAAGTTGTTTTTTAAAAATATATACAGTTATTGGATCAATGATAGAGCTTTAAACAAGAAGTGTTAGCTCGGATTTATCTTACATTACTCTCTTTTAGGTACTTCTAGGAAGGGTCTAGCCGACGCCTAGACCAGTGTTGGCGAACCTATGGCACGGGTGCCAGAGGTGGCACTCAGAGCCCTTTCTATGGGCACTCAGACCATCACCCCAAGACAGAGTTCACCAAACACTGAATCTTCCTGCAGTCCCAGGCAAATTAAGAGATGCTGCTCTCAGTGCTTTTCAACACTTTGTTCGCTGTTTGGAACTGCAGGAAAAGTGAGAAGGTTTTGACAGAACTGCATTGTCTTTGGAGGTCATACTGCTGGACCCAACCATTCTTCCTTTACAGAGAGACCCTGGAAGCTACAATGATAATCTGAATTTGCCCTCCTTCTTATAACTGGTGGCCTCAGACCACCAATATAATTGAAAGATGTGAAAGAACAGGTAGGAGTAAGTTACTGCTTCAGATTTCATGTTGGCACTTCACAGTAAATAAGTGGATTTCGGTTGTAGTTTGAGCACTCGGTCTCTAAAAGGTTCGCCATCACTGGCCTAGACCCTCCCTAGAAGTACCTAAAAGAGAGTAAAGATTGCCTTTAGTAATGATGAATTGCCATGTTACATTAACTTATTTAATATCAGGGTGCCCATACAATATTTTAGTAATAATACCATAGACATAAGGTTTTTTAACAATGACTAGAAATGACTCCTACATATACATGAAATTGATGTGGGATCTGGCGACTATTATATTTATCAAAGCAGCATGGGTACTTAATGTAATTGTCCAGCATGGTTTTCATGTTACATGAACTTTGGGCTGCTATATACATACTTCACAGCGGTCACTCCCTACTACCTTATGCAAATGCACCATTAGCTCAGCCATAAGTACATTTTTAATACATGGAGAAAATAGTGGCAGCAGCTTATTCAAGAAGAAATGAATCGAGCAGTGATATTCCATCTTGTCAGATCCTTATATCTCCCATTGTTGGAGAGTCAGATGAGATCCAGGGAACTCCATATACATAAGATGGTTGGCAGAACCTGTGAAAATCAGTGGCTGTGGGTGATTTTCCATTCTAGAATTCCCTGTTTTGTGAACCCTCTACGTTTTATCTATAAAAAAAAATATCTGCTTTAAAGTCATGTGAAAATGAGCAGTGAAGAGTTATATGTTGCCCGAGATGAGTCAAGTTTAGAGGTTGCAGATGAAGTGTCACTTTAAATTCCCCTATCTTTGGTTCTATAGTAGTTCTATAGCTTAATATTTTTTAATGCTATTATGACAGAACTCACCATGCAAATAAGATAAAATTAGATTTTGGAAAATTTGGAGGACCATATAAAGTAGGAAGAGAGGACTCGGGAGCGACAATTACTTGTCAGCTGTTTTAACCGCTCTTGTGTCCTCTCCTGCCCCTGGCGCAGTTCTGCTCTGGGTCCTAATACAACCAGCACCAGGACACAGAGAAGAGTGGCGGCAGCAGTGGTGGGTGAAGAGGAACCAGGGAAGGTGAGTATTTTTATTTATATATTTTGTTTGGTGTGGCCTGATATGGGGGGGGGCAGGTAGCATTAGCCTGATATATGGGTATCCAGTATTTGCTTTGGGGGTCTCCAGCATTTGCCTGATCTGGGGGTCTCCAGTATTTGCTCTTGGGGTCTCTAGTATTTTCCTGACCTGGAGGTGTCTATAATTTTCCTGATCTGAGGGTCTTCAGTGTTAGCTCTGGGCATCTCCTATATTTGCTGCATGATCTGGTCTCCTGTATAAGTCATCTGCTGTGGGGGTCTCTGGTACTAGCCATCTTCTTTGGGGGTCCCAAGTATTTGCCATTTGCTCTAGAGGTTCCTTGGTGTCTGCTCTGGGGGTCTCTAGCACAATCATTCTGCTCTGTAAACTCGGGTCGGCTTATACTCAAGTATATATGGTAAGTCAAAGCAAAAACACAAATAAAAAGCTTCTGTACAGTAGGTTAGGCAAAATTCACAGATAGCGGATAGGCTGTACATTTTCCAACAAGAATGGCAGGTAGAAAATCCACAGCTTATTGCAGAATAGTATATGACATTGTAATAAATTTTGGCATTCTAAATCCAAATCAATAAACTTTACTAGGGCAGTACAAGACCCTTATGGGATCAACTATGTAGTACTTACCCTGGTAAAGTCTGTGTAAAGCTTCCAGCAGAAGGACTCAGGACATCCCTAGGACATCTGTGTCATGCTGCCTTCTGGCCGATGGAAAGGGCCGTGTAGTCATTACTATGTGGATGTCCTTAGAATGCCTCTCCAGCCACTCCTATGGAAATTATTATGACGGTGGGGGGTGGGGGTGCAGACAGTAATGACGTCATAGAAAGTGTAGAGTCCTTCTGCCCTTGTGGTTTTACCAGGGTAAGGGTTTTATGGGTGACCCTATTGGGTCTTGTACGTTCCACAGTAAGGTTTTTTGAAATATGCATCTAGGTGGTGGATTTCCCCTTCAAAAAACAGCCCCAGGTCATGCTGCAAACCTGTCTAATGTGCCCTGGCCAAGGGTGAATACACTTGCAGAACATTTGTCGCAGAAACTGAAAATCAACCTCATTCTCTATAATATATGTATGAATACATATATATGTACAGCCCCACAGTAAAGCATACACACTATGTACAGCCACCAGTAAAATAACAAAATTATAAAACTGTTCTCACCTACTCCCACTCCCCCAGTGCATGGCACCCTCACCATTTTCCAGGAGTCTGAAGTCCGGTTAGCTTCACAGTGTGTGACGTCATTGCGTTACCTGCACCAAGACACTGACGTACCATGAGCTCCGCTTCTATGGCAGAGCAGGGCGTAGAGAGTGTTCTAACAGCCAAGGAAACAGACCGGAGACGGCCCCAATCATATAGTGGGTGCACATAGTGGGGGCCCCTTTAAGAGCAAATATGTGGGAGCCCTTCCTATTATCCAGCCCTGTGTGCTGACAGTGAATGGAGCATCAGACATACCTGCAACAAATGTGCTGTGAATTTTCCCCATGATACATGGTCCTAGATAGAGATGAGTGAGCACTAAAATGCTCGGGTACTCGTTATTCGAGACAAACTTTTCCCGATGCTCGAGTGCTCGTCTCGAATAACGAGCCCCATTGAAGTCCAATTGGGAGGACCCCGAAGGCATTTTTCAAAGGGGACCAACGGATCTGCCAGTGGAGTTTTCCCCGCACCTGGGACACCTACAGAACAGGATTGAGAAAGAACAGGATGGAAACACCCCGGCAATGCTCTGCCTGGTCCAGCTTCTTCGCATGACCCCCCTCCCTCCTTTCCCTTTCTTCCCCTCTTTTTTACGCACTGACTGGACGAGTACCATGACCGACTGGGAGCACCCATTCACTAGTCCAGCAGGAGAAAGGAGAGAAAACGAGGGGATAGCAAGGGCGTCCAGAGGTACCTAGTTCCATCCGCTGGAGCCACTTAACGAAAGAAAGAGGAGCTTAAGGGGCAGAAATGCTGCCCAGAGGGCCTCAGCCACGCGGAACATGGATTTGCCCTTCGACTGATGGATGCTTTAGAACTGCACGACAAAGGACCATTATGCAAAAGTATATGGCAAACAGCATGGCAATGACAGCGTGACCGAAGAGGCTCTAGATAGCATCCTAAAAACATAACACAGAAGGGAACAAGGGGAAACTGGAGAGGGGGCAAGATGAAGACTGGAGGGGGATAGTCTATCAGACCCACGTCCCCCGGCTAGCCAGCGGAGGCTTCTCGACCTAGAGAGTTATGGCGAGTTTAGAGAGTTGTTATTCGGACAACCCTACCCCAATGGACTCAGGCTTTTAATAAAACCAATGGGTGACAGGATTGAAACCAAAGGAGGTGAGCAAGAAGCGATCAAATATCAAATAATTTATACGGTAAAATGAAAAAGTTGCCAGTTATATTTTGGGGAGGATAACAGCCAGGGGCGGTGGCGCTGCAAAGTGAGTTCAAAAGGTAAACGTTTGATTGAGGAAGCCATGAAAAACAACCCAAAATTCTGCCTGGACACAGAGCTCGTTGCGATCGGTCAGTGATCCCCCCCCCCCCCCCAAGCATCGCGGCGACTCTCAGTCATGTGGGATAAGGCTTCACCGCTGAGAGAGTGAATATATGTTAGTAGCCAAACCTTATAAGTGATGACAGTCTAATGGTTCTATAAACTAATGTTAGTGGTCGGTATCTTTGGGCTGAACTGTAAACGGAAAGGACCTCGTTGCCGGAGGGCGAAGAAGAGCTGTGAAAGTTTGCAGTAGAGGTGGCGTCAACGCCCGCGGGATTGCTGAGAGATGAATCCACAGTGTATGCTGTCTGTTTGTATAGTTATACATGTAACAGTCCGGAACGTCTGGGAATGTATAAATGTGAGTTGAATCCTAACATCTAAATATTCCTTATTGTTTTTATTTCTATACAGGCGTTCCGCTCCTTAAGCCTGAGTGTTTTCCGCAATACTTCTTCCCCGATGAGCCAATACCAAGCAAACTCTGTTTGAGAGAGGATTGGTTAACTATACTCATATATATTATCGAACTCTTGTGGAAGAAATATTGTGGCGGCTAGTATATTGACGAAGCGGGTTTTTCCCCCTCTCTCTACCCATCGGTATGACAATTGTCTACAAATGCAGACACTTCAAGTAACCTACTCTAGTCCCTTTCCCCCTTCCCCTCCTTTCGTGCCCCTTTTCCCCCCCTGTTGCTAGATCTTGTGCTGATAAAGTGTAGGACTTCAGATGGCGGGTGAGGGGAATGTAAACAGCATGAGCAAGATAGCGCTGAACTTTGAAATAACTATCGGTGATGATGCACCAGGCTTGGCACTGTACTGCACTGAAACCCGCTAGGAAAAGACGCTAGAGGCCCAGGGCAGGAAAGAACCTCAAGGCGTACAGCGGCAGTTCGGTGCCACATGTCCAGCTTTGAATGAAACAAAGTAGTTTTTAGTAATATTAGTTGTATTGTAGGGAGCTTGTGTGATCATTTAGGACGCGATGGTATGGTCAGCCTAATACTACCTCACCATATTAGTAAAAGATCAGACCCTGTAATCGGACGCTCGACTGGGACAGGTGACCAGTGCCATCATTAAAAACTGGCAAAGGCCTTGTAAAGGTACCCTGCCAGTGCGGACAGTGCCTGCTCGCCTACTCTCCATCGTACTTGTCCGACGAGAAGAAGTCGCCCTCTGCGCCTAGCGCTTGTAGAAGGGAAATACTGTTCAGCTTGTTGCACCAGGGCATCGCTGGGTATTCAGGAAAATTCTCACATCCTTTATCTCCAGGAATGGAGTTAAGGGATGAGAGTGGAAAGATTTTGCTTTTTGTTGTACCCATGGGTCCAGGAGAGTGAATACACAGTAAGAGGGGTCTGCTGGATAATTCTTTGAACGCGAGGTGGGTCACGGGATAGGCAGCTTAGAATGAAAATCCTGCATATGACGCCAGAGGAACAAAAAGCGCAAAGAAGAATCTCCTCACTGGCCCTGAGATTGTCGTCCAGAATCCACAACATCTTGTCTGCGAACAAATACACAGTGAAACAGTGAAGGACTGAACAATAGGTCCCCTATTTGGTATCGCAACATTTCCACTTACTCTTCTCTCATCCTCCTTCAACCCTCCGGCTATGCGCGAGAAACCGACCTAAGGGGGTTGGCTATCAACATAGGAATCCTTTTCCCACCGTCTCTTGGACGAGCGCAAACTGTTCCGAACTTCATGCTGACCAGCGAGTTTTTCAAGCACGGCCAAGAAGCGGGATGGTGAGGCATGTGATGGCGGCTCAACACTGAGCACCAGTCTGTTTGACTCTCCAAAGTTACTCAGTACTCGAACAGATATAGACATCCCGTCCAACCACATTGTTAGACTGAGGAAGCTGACTGCCTGACAATACCAGTCTGGTGGGGGATGACGTTGACCATATGGCAGTCTACAATCGCTCTGCGGGCTGCTGGGTAAACTCTAGATTAAATGGTTCTAGGTTGGAATTCTACTCGTGGGCAGCGCGCAACAACAGTCGTGGTGAGCGGCAGTGGGAGGGGCGGCTGGCGCCTGCATGAGAGAGTGGCAGCATCTGTGGGATTCCTGAATGCGCACCACAGATGCGGGCCACCTTCGTGGCAAATCAGACAGATTGGGGATGTCTTGAGGAAACGAGTGACTATAGATTTACCACACATGGGCCAGCATGGCGAGTCGGGCATGCAGTTCGAGCTGCACAGTAAGCCGTGACAATCCCTCCCTTTTTGCGAGTGTCGAGCTTCAAGGTTGTTTGCTTCACTCCTATTTTTTACCATGTGCTTCATTTCTGTCCGCTGGTTTGCCAGCCAGCGACGCCGGTCAGCGCGCTGTGACTGCCCCTGTAATAACTCTGGGCGGGTTGTGCCTTTTATCGCCACGGCTCGCAGGTTTGAGCACGCTTGCATGTCGCTTTACGATGGATGCTGACTGTTGCCTATAGATACTCGACTGATGGCGCCATCATGCCCACGGATGGTATATTCCGACGAGGACGGGGTAAGGACAGTTGGAGGGAGCGGAGAGGGGGGGAGGATAGAGGCAGAGGAGGCATAAGTCGAGGTCTTTGAGACCTTGGCGAGGGGTAGAACCCGCAATACTCGGCGTCGGCAGTATATGACCAGCCCCAGGGTCGACTCGGTCCCACCTCCACCAAGTTGACCCATGGACGTCAGCGATACTAGTCAGCGATACTAGTGAAAGCCCTGCCAACACAGCACTCGTCACGTGTCCCTGGTCAGGTGGACTGTCAGAAAGGCGTTGGTCAGGGCACGGGTGTTCTATATCACGTGCTTGGTAGCAGGGCTGGGAAGGCACATCAGGAAAAGTAGTGGCGGCTGGGGGGAACGAATACGAGGGGGGCCGCCGCACATGAGGGTTGGAAAGGCCTCGAGTCTCTACCAGCCTATAGGGCAGCCATCTCCAGGCTAAGCAACACTTGGAGATGTGGACCTTGCGGCTTGGGCTGTGGCCGTGGGGGTGGGGTGCGCTATACTTCCTTTTGCGCTCCAGCGTCTGGGGTATGGAGAGCTGAACGCTGTTGGATGCTGGGAGGATCGTGGAGGCGAAGAGGGGGTTTTTGTTGCAGGGAGGTGTTTGGGCCGGGTTCTGGGCAGGAGGATGACTAGTAGATGAAACAGGGAAGGAGCAGGGGGTTGAATGCGGACCGGCGCAGTGGTGAGTGGGGGGTGGTGAAGGGCACGGGTTGGTGCCATTGAGAGTGGGGTGTTAGCATTCAGATTGCCGCGCATACTGGTGGTAGTTTTAGCTAGTAGTGGGGGAACCCCTGCTGATCCTGGTTGGCAAAGGTTGCCCACCACAGTCCGTCGGTCTCCGTGTTTCATTTAAAGAACCTCCAGACTTCTGAAAATCTAGCCCCGCCACGGGAGAGTTTGACTACGGGCAATTGGCGCTGATGCACAGCTCTGGCCCTGCCTCTCTGTCTGGCCCCACCAACTGCCTCTTCAAACCTGTTCTGCTATAGGACCTCCGCCTCGTACTCAGAAGCACTGTGTTCACTCCGGCTATCAACCCAGCTTGGGTCTGTCACCTATCCTCCTCCGATCCCTCCGTCTGCTCCCACCTCGGACTTCCTGCCCTGACAACAACTTCACCACTGTCTGACAACCGTGTCTCCTCATCGTCCGACACCTCTTTACACACTTCTTCCACTACGTCAATAATGTCATCATCACCCACAGACTGCGACTGGTGGAAAACCTGGGCATCGGAAAATAGCTCAGCAGCAGCAGGACAAGTGGTTTGTGACTGTGGGAAGGGTCCAGAAAACAGTTCCTCATAGTATGCCGGTTCAAATGCAAAATTTTGGTGGGAGGGGGCAGACTGGGGGGAAGGAGGCTGAGGTGGAGGAGCTGGAGGAGTGCCGATTTCGGTGACATGGGTGGACTGCGTGGAAGACTGACTGGTGGACAAATGGCTAGAAGCATTGTCCGCAATCCACGACATCACCTCTTCGCACTGTTCTGGCCTCAACAGTGCTCTACCACGAGTCCCAGTAACTTGAGACATGATGAACCTAGGGAGTGTACCTCTGCGGCGTTCCCCTGCTCCCCCATCAGCAGGTGGTGTCTCACCCCGCCCAGGACCACGGCCTCTGACCCCTGCAGTAGTTGGACGCCCACGTCCACGCCCTCGTCCTCTACCCCTAGCCCTCGGGTTAAACATTCTCCAAATTAAAGTGTAAACTTGAAAAAAAAAAAATTTGTGTTTATTTTTTTTAAGTTTTTTTATTTTTTTTAACAAAACGATGCTATCCTATTGCTATGGCTAGTTTCTAACCTACACTGACAGCACACAACTGGATTTTGTGCTTTGCAAGATGAGTTTGAGCTATAAAATGAAATACAGCTAAAAAAAAAAAAAAATCAGCAGACTCTGCCTAATTCTACTCAAACCCCTAATAAATTGTCCCACTTCGGTGTTTGAGGTGGATATGCGTGTCACTAAGAGCTAAACACAACGGTAGCAAGTCCCCCTGCAAATTCCTCACAATATGGTACTAGCTGCACTACTAGTGCCAGCAAGCCCAGCCACAAGCAAATAAAAAAAAAAAAGTATAACGTTATTGTAGCCCTAAGAAGGGCTGTTGGGTTCTTGTAGAATCACTCCTGCCTAACACTATTCTAATAGAACACCCTAACGCTTTCCCTGACCAGCAGCAGCTCTCTCCCTAGCGGCATCCAGCAGCGCAGGAAGGGGCTAGTCTATTCCAGGGTCACCTGATCTGGCCAGCCAACCACTGCTATTGACGTGTAAGGGTACCACGTCATGCTGGGTGGAGTGCAGAGTCTCTTGGCTTGTGATTGGCTCTGTTTCTGGCCGCCAAAAAGCAAAACGGCGGGAGATGCCATTTTCTCGAGCGGGCGAAGTATTCGTCCGAGCAACGAGCTGTTTCGAGTACGCTAATGCTCGAACGAGCATCAAGCTCGGACGAGTATGTTCGCTCATCTCTAGTCCTAGACAAGGTCTCACTAAGATCTAACTTTGGGAAAGTGCTTTAATGAAGAGTGAGGTGGAAAATGAACATTTATATAAAGAAACTTGGAAATTCAGTAAAGCTAAAGCAATTAAACACATTCTATAAACCAGTAAAATCTAATGTAATGAGATTGTGTCAAAACCCAGTAGCCTTATTCAGAATTTTCTTCCCACACAGATCATTATAGAATTTCTTTAATCATTGGTTGTTTTGCAATTTCTAACTGAATCCAATTAAAATTTTAATTGAATTGATACATTTGAATTCCACCTTCACTTTTCTATTATAGGAATATAGAACCTGTTTTTGTTTCAAATTTTATGGAAAACTTTTTTTCTCACAAGTGTATACAGGTGGTACCCACGCCCTCCTTAAGGTGCCTTTTTTAATGCACTAAAAATGCATGCATTATTAAACCAGCCAAACAAATGGTAAACAAGCAAAAAAAATGCAGTTTCTGAGTGTTTAGAAACGCCCTGAGAGCGGTCCAAGAATGCACCGTGTGACAGCACCCTTACAGCCGATCCCTAGTTACAGACGGACCTCTCTGCCCACTATGATCTAAAGTGCAGCTCTCTGGATGCATTACTTTAGGGCTCTTTCACATTGGGTTGTATTTTCACTGATCCGTTGTCTGTGTAAAAAATTATGAAACATGTCCTATTTTTTTACTAATGCGGATCACAGAAGGCAAAAGAAGTCTATGGGTCTGCAAAAATATGGATGAAACATCAATTTTTTTTTACTAATGAGCCTGAAACAGCAGGTGTGATGTTTTCAAAGCAATGTTAAATGTTTAAAGGCTATTTTTTTTTTTTGGACACGGATACAAAACAGAAGCGCAAACAAAGACCAAACTGATCCATTGTCTACACGCAACCAGCTCACCAATGTGAATGTGCCTACACGCAACCATTGTCTACACGCAAAGTGATTTCAAAAGAATGTGCTGAGGCACTTTTTGTTAAAATACCAAAAACACCCACATTGTACTTATTACCAAAGGTGCACAAAAACTCTGTCAACCCCCCTGGTCGCCCAATCATCTTGGGCGGGGGGGGGAGGGGGGGGGCGATGACAGAGAAGATCGGCAGGTTCATTGACCATTACTTAAAAGACATAGTGGAATGTCTCCCCTCCTATGTCCAAGATACAGCAGACCTATTACAGAAGAAGGCATTCACATGGAGGAAGACATGATTCTCGTCACTTTAGACGTAGAGTCTTTATACACTAGTATAAAATACGCTGATGGTCTTAGAGCTACACAATTCTTCCTGGATACCACCACTCTAGAGGCTGGTTTGAAGGAGCTGATTCTACAACTATTGGAATTTGTCCTTTGCCATAATGCATTTGTTTTTGGGGGATCCTTCTTCCTGCAGCTCCAGGGAACGGCTATTGGGCGGCTTGTGCCCCCTCGTATGCCAATCTTTTCCTAGGGCTGTGGGAGAGGGATCTCCTTATGGGTGACCAGGATGTCGGGATGGACCGCGTCGTTTTGTGGGCGACATCCTGGTCATCTGGAGGGGCACTACCCAACAATTGGATACATTCATCCATAAATTAAATGACAATGATGTAAAAATTAGGCTTACATATAAATATGATGCTAATAAGGTTGACTTTTTGGATGTTCTCTTAGAAAAGGACAATTTCGGATACCTTCAATCAGATGTACACAGGAAAGAAACGGCAGTGAATGCCTTACTGCATGCTTCATCTACTCACCCCCCACAAACCATCTCGGCAGTCCCTAAAGGACAATATTTACAGATGAGGAGAATTTGCTCCACAGATGAGTCTTTTGAGCACCGGGCACAAGAATTGCGACAAAGATTTAGGAACCGTGGGTACAGCCATAGATCCCTGAGGAAGGCCTACAATAGAGCCAAACAGACCTCAAGAATTGAGCTACCCTACCCAGAGAAAAAACAAAAAGAAGACCAAAAGGTAAGATTTATCACAGATTACCATTCCCAGTGGAAACAAATGAAGCATATTTTAGAGCGATTTTGGCCATTATTAAGATCTGATCCCACCTTACAGAAATACATTCCGGAACACCCTGGTATAGTGGCACGCAGGTCTAAAAACCTTAGGGACCTCTTGGTCAGAAGCCACTATGAAAACAAAAATAACGGTACCTTCTTAAGCACCAAAGGCGCTTGCAAGGGATGCAAACCCTGCGGCCAATGTGTGGCTTTCCCAATATTATTAAAACTGACTCATTCAAAAACTCAGAAGGTACTCAGATTTACAAAATCACGCATTCCATCACATGCAATACAAAAGCAGTAATATATCATGCTACCTGTCCTTGTGGACTGGTCTACGTAGGCCTGACTACTAGGGAACTTAAAGTCAGGGTACGCGAACATGTTTGTGACATCAAGGCAGCTCATGATCCAGAATTCTGTACATACAGGCTTCCAATAGCCAGACAATTCAGGGTCAGGCATGAATGTAATCCAAAGTACCTTCGAGTTTGTGGCATCGACCACATCAAAAATAACATCAGGGGAGGTCCGGTAGCACAAAAACTGGCACAGTGCGAAACTAAATGGATTTGGACCCTGAAAACTTTGAGCCCATTAGGGTTAAATGAGTCTCTGAGTTATGCACCTTTCCTCTGACCTGGTTTACACTGGGTTTTTAATCTGTACATAATGATTAGGTTTTATAACATTCTTTTTTGAGTGGAATATTATTAATTTGTATTTCTTTTATTTTCCCTTTATTAGCAGGTTCAACATTAAATCATCGCAACAATATTAGAGTATATGGATTTGATAGAGACGGGTCATGTTATACCTGGGCATTAATAATAACAACCGTCTATGGACCTATCTACGGATAATCACATCACAGAACAGAAAAATCTGCATGGGTCTGCTTGCTTGATTCTTCTTGTATTTTTTCCATCTAGGATTACGGTTGCCACGACTATCTGTCACTAATCCTATCGGCTTGGCCATAAAAATATGATTTTAGCTTCCGTCGCCCTGTGTATGGCGACACACCTCTGACGCACTAATAGCATCTGGGGTGTGCTGCTCTCTACATGATGATGGACATAACATGCACAATCACTTCTTTTACTATTTCATTTACTTTTTACAGTGTTCCATAACACACTTGCACTCACATCCATTTTGGTAGTGAGCATTTTCTCATGACAACTCTCACATTCGTGTCACCAACTCTTCCTTTCACACATTTCCATCATATTCCCACCCCTTTATACACACTTTCATCTATTTATTGTATACTCATTTTTTTGTATACCCATTTTCATTTGAACATTTGTCCATTACAGTACTTACACTACATTGTCATGTAAACTCCAAGTACACATGAACATTCACCACCATCAGTATCCTTTCGACATTTGTTGTTTCACTTTCAACATTTGTTGTTTCACTTTCAACTGTATTTTCACATACTTAGCATTCTTACACATTTAGCACCTTTTTGCATTTTTTGCACACCGCACTTTATTCACATAAATTTATATGTGCTGAAGTGCTGAACAATCCCTATATGTCCGCGGTGCATATGTGCTGTCATCATGTCCTTTTCCATGGAAAATCTTTTTGTATGAAACTTTTATTAAATTTTTATATAATTTTATGTGACAATTTAATACACTCATGAAATTTTTCCATTAACTACCAATATTTGCTGATTGTAAATATGTATGCTTTTGTATTATACAAATATGGTGCAGGTCAGTGGATGCCATAATCATTACATTTGTATTAGATCCATCTTTTCCGGTTTTGCTGTCTCCCCTTAGTTGTCCTATATATGCATGGCCACATTTTCCCCTTTTCTCTAACAATTCCGGTTCTTACCTCAGTTCCTTACATTATAGCTGCGACCTCCCACCTGTCAACCTCCGTTCGGGTGCGCACGCACCCGATTCGGGACACCCCCGATCACCTGATCTGCAGCCCACATTACGCGTCCCACCGTGATGTCAATGTCATGTGTTGGGTCACGTGCATTGGGCGGGACACAGGCAGGAGGTGTGTCCCTCTCGGACAGCGTGCGTCCGATAGTGCCGTTCGGATTGGGTTAATAATTTCTGACAGGTGTGCGGGCGCTTTCGCCATAGGCCACGGCTGCCATAAAACCCCAGTGCAGTCATCCACATAACACCCCCAGACGAAGGCTTGCACCGAAACGCGCGTTGGGGACTTCACACCAGACAAGGGTGGAATTTTGATCATGGGTACGTGCAATACTTCCCTTCCAGCTTTTTATGCATTAAGATATTGTAACAATGTCAATGGGTATGTGCAATATGCTTCTTTTTATTATCATGCAATAGGACAAGACACAATCATTTGTCCTTATTACAGGCAGTATAGTAAGGAGTGTACTCTTGGAGGACGTTATTTGGAATTCACATGTTTTGTGCACTTTATCTCTGCAAACAGCAATAGTGTTATCTCTGATATTTGCCCTCACACGTACTACGCACCTTAAAAATATTTTAATACTGCCACCTATTAAGAGCCCTATTGTCACTTACCTACATTTCAGTTTTTCATTGTTCTGTGCATTATTTTTGATACTGTAAGCACGATCCAGTCCCATTCATCACCCTGTATCATCTGGTTGTATCTTTGTAGCGTCCTTGTTTCCCTTGATCAACCTGTTACCAGTTTTTAATTGTTTGTCTATGATTTACTATTCAATTAAGATGAATTTTTTCATACTTTGGGGAAATTGGCTTTGTTGTTTTTTAAATAGGTTTTGCATGTATTTAAAACCTGTAGAGTATAGGTACAGTACAGTTAGGGAGATCCCATTGGTAATGTTTGTACCGTTAGATTAATATTAATCCCACCCTATCACTACCATTTCTGCCCTTTACCTCATGTATATAGCTACATTAGTATTGACTGCAGTGTGATTGGAGAGTGAGCCACCACCTGAACTAAACCCCTGGACAGGGAGGGGCTAGGGGCTCTTGAGTTCCAGAAACCTCTTAGAGCACAAGTCTTGGAATCTAGCTCTCTTACAGGGCACACCTCTTTACCACCAGCTCTCCCTAATGAGCATAGGTCTGTCATCAGAGACAGAGTGACCAGAGACAGCGTCTGTGCACCTCCAGTACAGACACTTAACCAACTCAGGACAAAGCAGCAGCTTCCAGTATTGGACACAGCTACATCCCAGCCTGTATCTACTACCAAACTGGTGAATCTATTCCTGAGGATCACTCTCCATGACCACTCCAGTAATCCAGAATATCCAACAATCCTGCATCTGTGAGTTATTTTGCACCATGTTGTCTCCGCCTGTTCCCTGGATATGGCTGTCACCACCAAGGTCTCCCCATCCATTACCCAGGGACATATATTACGGACACTAAGGGGTTGCCCCAGGGAGTTCCAGTACATCAGCCTCCGTGACATCAGTGTGCCTAGGCCGCAACCACCAGCCACTCTGGTATTCTGGGTCCCGGTGGCCCCGGGCCCCGGGCCCCAAGAAAAGGCTAGGCCCGGTGGGGGATGTTGCACACTGATGTGGAGAAAAACACCAATATGAAAGAGCCCTTAAGCACATGCAAATCGATATACAGGATTGTATCATATTAAATAAAAATGTGCAGTGTCTTGTAAAAAATAAGAAATAAAGTGCACTGATTTTTAGAAGCTGTGTATTAGGGGGTTAATGCTATATTGAACAGAACACTGCCCTTTATTGTATCAGCTCTCGGTCCTGTTACATCTTCCATTGTTACCCATGTGATTATTCTGAGGCTTGATTTAGCACCACTGAAGGGCCACTGGCAGGTAAGAAATGAAGAATAATAAGGCCATTTTGCAAATCCGTTCCGATCACTCACATCATCCATCATATCAAAATCCTCGTTTTGAGTCCAGGGACCTGGTTACTTATGAGTGCTCACCATTTCTGGTAGAACAGCCTTGTCTTAATCTCTTTTTCCATGCAGGTAATAAAATTCATTCATCTTGATGGTCAATAGTTTGGCAGAAAGTTACAATAAATACAATATCTAAATGTGACCGTGTTTCCATAGAAGACCTTTGCCATTAACACTGACACTCATCTGTCCTAATAGTAAATATCTTTTTTTTTTTTTAGAAAGAAGTACTGGTATTACATTGCATCAAATGTTTTCTATGTGTACTTCATGTGTATTTCAGAAACTATTTTATTTTTTGTTACATCAGAATCTAATTATTTTTTGTATAAACAACCAATTACATTGAAACCTCTTTCACGCTAACCAACCATATTTGCATGAAAAATGTTCTTTGATGCGAAGTAGTCCTCCAAAGTATAAATGTTTCCAAGCATCACATCTAATTTTTGGTTGCCAGCATGGTTCCTGTAACGTCCGTGCCAAAACTTTGCACTATCCGCAATTGGCAGAATAGATGGCGTTTTTTTGTGTGTGAACTGTGGCTTAGTGTTTGTGTTTGGATTAACTGAGCCATACCCGGCTCCTTGCATTTCAGCCCTGCCCAGCAAGCCTAATGGACAGTTTCCCTAGTGTGCTGCTTGTTGCGTGTCCGGGAACTGCTTTATATACCTGCCTACTCCCATCAGACCTGGCTGGTTATTTCAGTCTTACCTGTGTATCTAGTGCTCTTGCTATTTTGTTTGCTATTCTGTACCTTTGCCGACATCTTGGTTTTGACCTGGTTTGTTTGACTCCGTTTGTCTGTCTGTATCTGTTGTTTGTCCCTCAGTATCGTTTACCTCCCAGTGTTACCCCTCCTTCCTGTTTCAGTCTTGTGTCGGTTTCTGTGTACCAGTATGAATACTAGTCTTTGCCTGTATTCCTGTTACCTGTCCGCTCCACCATCCAGCAGCTGCCAGATGAAGTAACCCTACCCTGTCATCTTTTAGAGTCACTCAGGGACTGTCAGTTAGGTTCCTGATAGTGGGTTTGCCCTTTCCAGGGCGGTTTATCTGCTTTAGGCAGGGCCTTAGCCCGCAGGAACGTCGCAGGGTGAGTTCGCCACCACTTACCTAGTCTGACAGCTAGCGCCAAGTCTGGTTGTGATTGCGCGGTTGCTGGACAGGTACTGACAGTTCCTTCTTGGTCCACCTAGTGACCACCCTTCATGGTTCTTAGAATATCTCCCTTTCTTCTTCTTAGTTTCCACAGTGGTTCCTGCTCTCAATCCTGGTCCCCACTTTGACTCCTCCTATTATTCTTTTATTCCTGATACCTAACATTCTACCTTTTTCCTAGTCCTCTTCATTATGCCCTTTCTGCTTACTTCTGCAGTCTTCTATGATCGACAATATTGGTGGCGTCTTCATGCAGTATGATAGGAGCTACCCTCTCCAATCAACTGTAATCACCTCTATTTGCTTCAGAGCCACATACTATACCATACAGAGCAGAAGAGAAGAGGATTGCTCCTGGTTCATGGAAGGGGGGAAGGAGGGTGCTCATATGTTTGTTTTTCTTTTGTCTTTTTCCCATTGAGTGTGGGTGGTGATCTACATGATGGGGACATACATTGGGGGCTTCATTATTATCCCCTTTTTCTGTTACACTCTCTCATTATAATGACTCCTTTTCTCTGGTCTGTCCTTATAAGTAGGAAGCTACAGAAAAGGGGGCACTGTGTTGAGGGGGCTGCAGAAAGGAAGGCACTATAAGGATGGGGCTGCAGAAAGGGGGGCACTATTAGGTGGAGGCTACAGAAAAAGGGATACTTAAAGGAGGGGGTTACAGAAATTAGGGAACTATAAGAAAGAGCTGAATAAAGGGAGGGCACTATAAAGAGGAGGTATTAGGACAGAGTGCACTTTAAAGGGGGCTGCATTATGGGAGGAATTATAAGGGGTGACTGCAGGGAAGAGGACATTATAAGAGGTGGAGCTGTGGGAAAGGGGGCATAATATAAGTAGGGTTTAGGTGCAGGATAAGTGCAGAGGGCTGTGCTTCAACATTAAAAAAAAAAAAAAAAACTACTACATTATACAAATTAGCAGCAGTGAAAAGGTTAATCGACAATATAATGCAAGTCCAAAGAAGAGTGTAGAGTCTCCGCACAGTGCAAACTCTGGTGTATGCCCAACGCAGATGCGTCTTTAAGATGGGGCAAATGGCTAGGAGCAAATAGGTAATACACCGATGCTGAGATGTTCCGTGGCGGTGTTGCTCAGCCTGAGCTCAACAAGTCCAAAATGCAAATAAAGAAAGGAAGAGGCGGCACTCACCGGGCCTGTGGAACTACTTCCGTTACTTCAGCAAACGGTGTGGTACAGGGGGAACACTGGAGCCATAATCGACAATATAACCAGTGGCATGGTGATATGACATTGTTTTGCAGCACCCAGAAGAAGCTTGTGAAATCTGCCATGTGACATATCTGTCAGAGTAAAATACAATATACTTCATGCAGAAATGTTATTTCAACAGAGACAGGCACCTCACGCATCGGATGTAATTCACATGTATTCCTGGAATATTGGGAAATCAATCAGAAAGTCGATTTTTCCCTGAAGGAGAAATATTTGATATACATAACTGTAATCTAAATTCTCAAGTCATTATAGGAAATATTTGCAACATGTAATACATAGAAATTTATATTAAAGTAAAATTATGGAGACTTTATCAATTTGCAAAAAATAAATATAGATATGAGAGAAAAACAAGAAACACAAAGAAATGTAAAAGATGAATAATGTGTAGAGATGAGCGAGCACTAAAATGCTCGGGTGCTCGTTATTCGAGACGAACTTTTCCAGATGCTCGAGTGCTCGTCTCGAATAACGAGCCCCATTGAAGTCAATGGGAGACTCGAGCATTTTTCAAAGGGACCATGGTTCAGGAATAAAATGTGTTATTTAATTGAAAAATAATGTCTTCTGATAATTTGCAAACATCTGCGATCTATTCTTCACTGTTCCGCGCGTATATTATCTCCCGACAAGTTATCAGATGTGAAGAACAGTGAAGAATAGAATAAAAACAGTGAACACAGGATCATTTAAGTGAAAAACACAGTGAAGAATAGATTACAGATGTTCGGCACATCTGCTTACTTGTCGGGAGAGGAGATACGCTGTCCCGGGATCCGCTCCTCTTCTTCCACTGAAGTCTCCCCGATGTCTGCCTGCTGCCCAATGTCTGCCTGCTGCCCGATGTCTGCCTGCTGCCCGATGTCTCCCTGGTGCCCGCGATGTCTCCCTGCTGCGCGCGATGTCTCCCTGCTGCGCGCGATGTCTCCCTGCTGCGCGCGATGTGTCTCTGCTGCGCCAGATGTGTCTCTGCTGCGCCAGATGTGTCTCTGCTGCGCCAGATGTGTCTCTGCTGCGCCAGATGTCTCCCTGCTGTGCGATGTCTCCCTGCTGCCGTTCCGCGTGTATCTTCCGACAAGTAAGCAGATGTGCCGAACATCTGTAATCTATTCTTCACTGTGTTCTTCACTTAAATGATCCTGTGTTCACTGTGTTCACTGTTTTTATTCTATTCTTCATTGTTCTTCACTGTGTTTGTTTAATTAAATGCTCGATCTCGAGCAGGGGAAATACTCGTCCGAGCAACGAGCCGTTTCGAGTACCTTAATACTCGAACGAGCATCAAGCTCGGACGAGTATACTCGCTCATCTCTAATAATGTGACATTGATGAGATGATCTGCATCTCAATCTAACTACATTTTAGGAATGTAAGAAATGTAATGTTACAGGGATAAAACACTTGGTATGAATCATAAATGTTACTGCATATATATATATATACAAACAGAAACTTGTATGATTCGTACAGATTAAAAGAATGGAAAATTAATCCATAATATTTTATATGTATATTAGTCCATAACAAAATAACATATGAAAAAAAAAATATATATATATATAAAACCATGGATAATTCATACAAACTAAAAGGATAGAAAATTAATCCCCAAAGGTAAAAATATATGTAGGATAAAAGTAGTACAACATTAACCCCTTAAGGACGCAGGGTTTTTTCGCTCATTTCTCGCTCTCCACCTTATCCAAAAATCCATAACTTTTTCAATTTTACGTGTACAGACCTGTGTGAGGGCTTATTTTGTTCGTAACAAATTTTACTTTCCCGTAATGTTATTTATTTTAACATGCCATGTACTGCGAAGCTGAAAAAAAAATCCAAATGTGGAAAAATTGAAAAAAAAACGCACGTTAGTCATGTTCTTGTGGGCTCAGTTTTTACGACTTTGACTGTACACTCAAAATAACACCTCAGCTTTATTCTTTGGTTCGGTGCGATCGCGGTGATACCAAATTTATACAGGTTTTATTGTGTTTTAATACATTTTCAAAAATTAAACGAATGTGTACAAAAAAGAAAACATTTTTTTTGCCATATTCTGAAGCTAATAACTTTTTCATACTTTGGCACACGGAGCTGTGTGAGGTGTCATTTTTTGTGAAATGAGCCGACGTTTTCATTGCTACCATTTTGAAGTCTGTGCGACATATTGATAATTTTTTATTCCATTTTTTATGTGATGTAAAAAGGTGTAAAAGTCGCATTTCGGACATTTGGGCGCCATTTCCTGCCTCGGAGGTCACCGCCGGCCGTAACCGTTTTTATATTTTGATAGATCGGGCATTTTGGGACGTGGTGATACCTAACGTGTCTGTGATTTTTACTGTTTATTATGTTTTATATCAGTTCTAGGGAAAGGGGGGTGATTTGAATTTTTAATATTTTATTAATTTTTTTTTTTTTTTTTTACTTTTTTTTTTCACAATTTTTTAGACCATCTAGGGTACATTAACCCTAGATGTTCAGATCGCTGCTACCATATAATGCAATACTTCTGTATTGCAATATATGGCATTTTTGCAGCACATTCATTACAATGAGCCACTGGCTCATTGTAACGAATCTGCAGAAGCCAGATAGCTTCGGGTCAAACGAAGACCCGAGGCTACCATGGCAACCGATCACCCGCGCCGCCATCTTTTAAATGCCGCCGGCGACTTTGCCGGCGGCAACGGAGGGGTTAATAGCCGCGATCGGTGCAAGCACCGACCGCGGTTGTTAGCGGTGGGGGTTTTCTGCAATATGCAACAACCCCCACCTTTGTATGAAGAGGACTCAGCCCGTGAGCCCTCTTCATACACTCCTTATACCTCTGCGCCGTAGAGCTACGGCGTAGAGCTTTAAGTGGTTAATTAAAAAAAAATTGTTCCAAAGTTCATAGTAAAGTTTAAAAGTGAAGCTGGTTGTCATTCTGCTTATGTTCCTTTCATATATCTAAACAATACAAGGTAATAATAAAATAAAATACATGCTTAAATGAGAAAGTGAAATGCAAGTTAGATAATTGATACACAAAATTTTATTGCAGTAGTGGCAAAAATTCATATGTAGGTGACTAGAGATGAGCGAGCACCAAAATGCTCGGGTGCTTGTTATTCGAGACGAACTTTTCCTGATGCTCGAGTGCTCGTCTCGAATAATGAGCCCCATTGAAGTCATTGCCTCTGAGGCTGCTTAATCGCACCATTATGCCAAAATTATGGGCAACAGCATGGCCATGACAGAGTGACCGAATGAGGCTAGATAGCATCTGAAACATGCAATAATTGACCCTGACACTATAGGGGACGGCATGCAGAGGCAGCGGCAGGCTAGAGAGTGTCATGGCGACATATCCTAAATGGACTCAGGCTTCAAACCAATGGGTGGCAGAGAGGAACCAAAGGAGGTGAGCAAGAAGCGCTAAAATGATTTCCTATATCAACAAAAGGTAGTCGATAACACAGCATGGTGGCGACATAGTGACCAACAGATGTGCCGAACATCTGTAATCTATTCTTCACTGTGTTTTTCACTTAAATGATCCTGTGTTCACTGTTTTTATTCTATTCTTCACTGTTCTTCACATCTGATAACTTGTCGGGAGATAATATACGCGCGGAACAGTGAAGAATAGATTGCAGATGTTTGCATACAGAAGACATTCTTTTTCAATTAAATAACACATTTTATTCCTGAACCATGGTCCCTTTGAAAAATGCTCGGGTCTCCCATTGACTTCAATGGGGCTCGTTATTCGAGACGAGCACTCGAGCATCTGGAAAAGTTTGTCTCGAATAACGAGCACCCGAGCATTTTAGTGCTCGCTCATCTCTATTAATAACCTATAATGTTAGCATGGGACCCTTTAATATTGTGCATTTTAATGTAACTTACAGATATTGCAGAATATTAATACAGCACATCCGTATCCACATGTTCTTGACTTTCTTGCAGGAAAAGGTTCAAATTCTCCTTTCACATAATCCGAGGGTTTGAGTTATGACAGCGATCCTCTTTTTCTGGCTCCGTTGGCCTCTGTCACATTACATCTAAAGCTAGCAGGAGTTTTTCTGTCATTCGACTGAGCTTTGTAATAGAACAAAACCCTGCAAGTTGTTCAAAGGCTTCCAGACACACAGATCTCAGGAAGGGAGATCAATGGGGCTCAGAACAGACGCTTATTAGCCGGGATTTAACGAAGCATGTAACGAAATAGCAAAGAAATGAAATACTTTTGCACATTTCCTCCATTCATGCCAGACTCATGGCAAAGGTCACACAAATTTTTTAAATCATTCTTTGGAACATATTTTTCACCCTAGAGTTCAGTTATTTGTGAGAAACCCAGGAAGAATCAAAGGGCTATTAATGGAAGAGAACTCTTTGCTCCATATAGTGGATGTTGGAAGATAAATTACCATTCATTTTCTCTGTAGATATCAGAGCAAAGTTTAAACAATTGTTTGTCTATTACTCAACCCCCTCCCCGAAAACCCCTAAAATGCAATACAGTTTTACATTAAATAGACTTTTTTCGAGCTGAATTCAGCTGTAGCAGATTAAACAATCTCTTTCTGATATTAACAAAAATGTGAAAGGAATTTTGAAATGTATTAATTTGTTATATATGTGTGTCCTTTTAGGTTTTTATGTAAAGGGTATGCTGCCATCACTTGATGTAGATGGGACTGCAAGTGGACAAACTTAAAGGGAACCTGTAAGCACCTGGTGAAATATAAACTTATTATATATGAATTTTCCTGTATCATAATCATCCATTCTCCTTGATCCTTCACTTGCCCAAAATGCTTCACTTAGCTTTGACTCACAGTACCCTGCATCCTCTATGTAATTGACCATGCCCATAGTGCCCCTAAATGCAAATGCATCCACCCTCATGTGCTTATTAGGAAAATTTATATTGCTCTGCATTTATGCTCCAGATTCCTTAAAGAAATCTCTACCATTTGATTTAATGCCTTATGAACCAAACATACCTTGAGAATGCTGTAGCTACACTAATGCAAGCACACATCCTGTTTAATCCCTGTGCTGAGTGGTTTTGCTAAAAAAAAAAACTATTATAAAATTCAGGACCTTGGGAAAGCTGGATCCACATTACACATGAAGCTTTCTGAACAGCGAAGACAGGACTAATCAACATGAGCTGGATCACTGATACACAGCAGCTGGGGGATGGTGCAGCAATTGATTATTCTGCCTGGTAGGAAGAACAGTGATTGCATCATTATCTGGTGCAGTGCATAATTAATGTGAAAGGAAAAGCGCCAATCCCAGGCAGAGAAACGACAGAACTTCATTATCATAATTGTATTATTTTAGTTTTTGGCAAAACCACTCAGCACAGGGATTAAACAAGATTCTGCATCAGTGTAGCTACAGCATTCTCAATGTATGTTTGCTTCATAATTGACAAATACAATTGACTGTAGATATCATAAAAAAATTATATTTTATTGAGTTTTAACAATTCTTTACAACGTTAAGGATGAAGTAGAATAAGCAAAAGATAAAAATTATTTTTAGCAACTTCTTAGGAGGATATGCCTCTCAGTAATTTGCAAAGTGTCCTTATCTTTAGCGTGGGTTGTGCAGTCACAATTCCCAATGGAGACTCAACTGTACCGTGGCTTATGGAGACGGCTACAGGTTGTTCCGGGTGCAATATTTATGATATCTACAGTGGTCAGTTGTATGTCAAAAATATACCTCTGGATAACGAAAGGAATCCAGTACTAACCACATATATACTCTTCTAAGAGAACATTGCCGAATTTCTATACTTATTAAATGTTTGCTTCATAATGCATCTAATCAAATGGTAGGTTTCCTTTAAGGAAAGCATATTTATACTGCAGGATGCTTCCCGCTAAGGCCATATATGTAGGTTATATGTGAGTAAGAGCTAATAGATTCATACAGTGGAAGCTGATAGATTTGAAATTTGAAATTTTGAGTTTCCCTGGATGGAAAAAGGAAAGTCATGTAATTCATGTTTCTATGTACCTGCAATGCTGCTCTCCCGAATAAGACATATCACAGGTCTGATATAAAGTTAATAAATGTTATGTTTGTCCAAAAGAAGGTGCTCTGCCATTATTTTTACAGTTGCCTCAATTTTTCTAAATTTATTCTAAATGATAGAAATTGAAAATCTCACTCATACTACTTTTTTTAATTGTATTTTTATTAAAAAGTTTCCAGGTTTATTTACGGTATATAACAGTTAAAGGGGTTGTCCGAGTTCTTAAAGAAATAAATAAAGTCCTACTTACCTTCCGGTGCCATCCGGTATCCAGCTTCCGGCCGGACCCGACAACCTTCCGGCCCGCATTCACAATGCTGTGAATAGGGACGGATAGGCGTACCCGGCCACGGCCGGAAGCTTAATCCAACGCTGCTCCGGCGGCCATGTTTGTTTACATGGCGCCCGGACCAGAGCGACAGCAGCGCTGGATACCGGAGGCACCGGAAGGTAAGTAGGACTTTATATTTTTAAGCAGCGCCCTCCCGACCTCCCTGAGTTTTTTTTAAGAACTCGGACAACCCCTTTAAACTTAAACAGAAGAATGCCATCCAGGGACAATAGTTACAGATATTTACACCCAAAATGGGTTCGTACAATGTTGCTTCGACAAACAGTAAGAACCAGGTGTGCAAAAAAAGTC
The DNA here is from genome assembly GCA_019512145.1 of Engystomops pustulosus. NCBI lineage: Eukaryota > Metazoa > Chordata > Amphibia > Anura > Leptodactylidae > Engystomops > Engystomops pustulosus. The sequence continues at coordinate 42,344,477 of CM033650.1, forward strand.
CAGCAGTTCGTAACCAATCATAGGGAAGCAAGGCCATTGCATCCCGTAGACTCTGTACGAGGAGGTACAGCAGTTCAATATTATCACATGTACAGCCTTACTTCCTGACGGTGTGCGGCCTGTCATCAGTATGGTCAAAACATTATAGATAGATAATTTCTTAGTCATATAAACAAGAATAACTAACCTGGGCACCAAGTTAACATACACTATAACCTTAAGAAGCAAGGATCATGTTACACAACAGGGGAGAAGTGGGTTGACATAGCAATGTGACTAGCCATCTGATTTTTGTGAGCACACATACGTTCATGAGCTGGAATATCGCTCAGTGTCAAGAATAGCAGCGTCTGCACTGGAGATGGCTGAAGGGTCCTTCCGAGTAATCCTCCCGCAAAGGCATAAATATATTTTCAAAAAGGTGAAAGGCGTGGACATCAACATAGTTTATGGAGTAAGGTACCCATCATTATGCACCATCATTAGTTTTTGTCACTGCTTTGTATATGTTCATGCACCCGAGTGTATGTGAAATGAAATGTTATTTTCCCAGGGTTGTTGATTTTACTAATGTGTCTTTGGAGGCCAACAAGCAATATATTGGGCACTTTCCATTACTAGTACTCAGTGGCAATCATTTGGCAAATCTGGCTATTTTGTAATACATATCTGATTCTAAGATAAACATGGTGATCCCTGAACAGGACATGAAACTTTTGGTTTATATTGCAAAATTGTAAAATGTGGTCATCTCCCATTATATATGCCATCGGGTGATGCCCTCAGTCCAGATGGAGGTTGGGGGAAAAATGCTCGCCATTTTTAAGGGGCTAACTCCTTAAACAAGCTTTTTGACCACTACTTTTTGAGTTTCTTAATTTGGGTATCAATGTAATACTGAAGCAATTTTGGCATACTCAAACCTCCCAATACTTGAGGCCTGTATATAATAGCTTTATGTTCGGTTTATGTTTGCCCCAAATGAATTTCATAATAAGGTAATGGGCTGTGTTAAAAAAAGGACTATGGCACTGGTATTGGCAAAGCCCGGAAGAGATATAAAAACTTATGTGAAATGGAAAACCTATACCGATCCAAGGCTTCAACCTCAGGAGTTTTCAAGTTTCTTACAGGTGACATGTTCTCCAGGTCATTTCCACAAGTTCTATTGTTGGAGTAGATAAACACTTTTGCAGATTCCACAGTTGTTCTGCATTTTCCAATTCCCAACAGTTCTACTCCACAAGGAAATCTATATCAGGAATAATAAACACACATAGCACAGTACTGTATGATAAAAATTCAAGCACTTTATATGTTCCACTTACAACAATCAGTATTAAAAAGGCCTATAGTAAAAACCACATCTCGCACGTTTGGCTTCCTTGCCTGACTCTGGGTTTCGCCTCACTCCCCCAAGTAATCAAAGTTACATAGCCTGTATAATGTGAGCAATAGGGAGAAAGGAATACAAAGCCACGGTGTTAAAGCCAATTAAGGCTAGGTCAGAAAAAAATCCCAATCAAGAGAATAGTCAGATGCGAATGAAATCCATGTCTGACAGAATAAACAAGTTATAGTAGGTGAAATAAATCATGGGCAGAGAAGCCCAGCCCCAAGGATAGATTTGTAACTGGCCAGGCAAGAAAACAGGTGAAAGAGAATCCAGGTAAAAAATATACCATGCACTATGATGCAGAGTAGCACATGGGGGGGGGGGGGGGGGTATCATTGTGGACATGTTAGTGAATCCAGATAAGGCAGCCTGAAGAACAACTTTTCAAAAATTTACTACAGCAAATTTACTACATTTCCCTCCAAGCATATGAAACACTTAGGAATAAGTTGTGGAAAAATTTGTGATTTCTTTGCGACGCCTCATATAGACGCTGTCCAAGCTACTATGGTAAAGCTCCTTAGACAATTAAAAAAAAATTGGCACTAGAAGCTTCCTTTCTGATAAATACCCCCCATAATACTATGCACTGTTAGATTCCCCTGGAATGCACAATGCAATACACTGAGGTTCACATATATTTTTTAGTCATCCGTGGTTTATATATACACTAAGGAGATAAAAAATGGCCATTTTAATACATTTTTAGGTAAGGCCTGTATAAAACAAGTCTTATTCTCATCTGCCCCTCACAGAAAGGATAATTGTACTCACATCCACAGAGGTTTGTAATACATCTGCTGTATGAAAGGGAATCTTTTTGGAGTGTTTCAATCCATTAATATTTTTGTCATGTCACATTACCCACAGCCACATCCTGCTTGACATGATCCGAGATAATTTAATGTGACAATGCACAGCGGTACAGGTATATAGAGTCAGTGTTAGATGAAGGCATCATTATTTTTCCTTCAATGTGATGGAAAGCGGTGAATTAATCTAAAAATAGTGAGTTTAAATAAAAGGTTATTATGTATTTCCTGTGTTATGATAATACCAATAATTATAATAATTATGTGCCAACCTATGTGTTGTGAGATCGGAAGCATATCATGTGTGACAGGTTATACAATCCCAGAGATGAATTTCAGGTGTTACATTATCTATGTTTTTAAGTGTCTAGAAGCAAAGCCCCCACATTTTCAACCAACAACTCCTAGGGTATCATCAGTCATCATTCTGAGAAAATTGTATTTCTCAGCTGACATTATATTACACCGTACTGTGGGAATTAGCAATAGATGCAGTTACATTGTCTCATGTTTCAAAACTGAGACAATGAGGGGTCCAGGCAGTCTATTTTACATAGATTCACCACCACATCTTTAAGACAAAGATGGTATGGAGGGTGTAAAGTGCTTTTCTAGAAATATTTGAATAGAATGCATTAGCACTAAATGACAGAAATCAATGAATGTAAAGATAATCTACCATCAAAATCCTGCATGATAACCCAGGGGCACTTATCCAAGATCCAAACATAGTGACTGTGCTAACCTTCTTATTTTTGTTATCCTTGGCCTCTTTCCATCTAAAATCAACTTTTAAAATTTTTAAATTCTGCTATTGAGCCAGAAGGTCTCTGGGGTGTGTTATCAGAGCCCTTCCATGCTCTGTCTCCACAGCCTGCCGGCCCCCCCTCACTGTATACAGCCAGCCTGCCCATTGTATACAGCCAACCGTCCCCCACCCCTCCTCACTGTATACAGCCAACCAGGACAGCACATTAAATTAATAAACCATGTACTCACCTTTCCAATGTTCCCCGGAGGTTCCGCTACTTTATCCACTCCGTCCGGCGGTGACAGCTCAGTGAGCACAGGTGGCTCACAGACTGTGACTTCAGCCGCTTGCCGACGTCATAGTCTGTGCAACGCTGGCACACGCTGAGCTGTCACTGCCGGATGGAGTGGATAAAGTAGCTGAGCTTTGGGGGAACGTCGGCCCCGACTGGCCCCACCAGCCCCGCCCCGGTCCCAGACTGATCGGCCCACTGGGATTTTCCTGGTGGGTCCTATGGCCATTCCGCCCCTGCATAATTCCATAGCATTTGTATAAACACTTACCTGGGTAGAGACCCTGTATGCCTGAAGAAGGAGAAGGGGCCTCTGAAACTTCACAGTCAGCGTATGGTGTCTCAATGAGCTGACTAACATGTCTGATACAACGTAGATGTGGAAATGGACTTACCTCTATTTGCCTTGGTGCCAGGTAGGTGGTTTCCATTTTATTAGTGATATACATTTATACATGTTATGCATGTTATAATTTGTTATACTGAGAAATTGAAAAGTTGGCAGAACCTACAAGGCTCGAGCCTTAGTGTATCCATGTATTTTCCAAGTAGAACTTCTACAGTAGAGAATCAAAATGTTTTGTGTAGCTTTCAGTCTGGCAAATATGGCAAAGTTCTGAAATATTCCTTACGCCATATAGTAGGGTGTTGTGCAGCTCATGGGTATTCATAAGCTGCCAGTCCCCGAAAATGTTCCATGGGTTCATCTGTTCCCCTAAGAATACAGCTTTATATGATGTGTAATTCTCAATGTGGATTTCATGTAACCAAGTATCCTGTGTCATTGCATCTAAATTGTAACTGGATTCTACCATGTTTCATGTGTATTTGATATGTAAAACAAAAAGTCAGGAACAAAACAAAATATATGTAAGTGACTGACAAAGCTCCAGTGAAATAGTGACATCTGGAGGTCATAAAATGCAGAACATAGCCTCATCCACGTATAAAAAATGCAATGAACAATAATTTCAATGTGATTCTATATTTTAAGAAGGTTATATAGATGTACTATTGAAGCAATGATCTTACATATTCTTATAGAAGACACTTCCTATTTTAGATTATAGGCGGTCCCCTACTTAAGAACACTCGACTTACATACGACCCCTAGTTACAAACGGACCTCTGGATATTGGTAATTTATTGTACTTTAATCCTAGGCTACAATGATCAGCTGTAGCAGTTATCAAATGTGTCTGTAATGAAGCTTTACTGTTAATATCGATTCTTAAAATCCAATTGTCACAGAGACGAAAAATAGTTCTGGCTAGGATTAAAATGATAAAATATACAGTTCCGGCTTACATACAAATTCAACTTAAGAACAAACCTTCAGACCCTATCTTGTATGTAACTCGGGGACTGCCTGTATTCGCTTTGCATGTTTTATGTGATGTCAGTAGACGACAATAGACTTTTATATCTAGTTGTAGACTAGTATCTGCGTAAAGTTGGTGTGTTATAGCCAAAGTAGAAACCCTCGAACATAGAGTAGCCCCAATACCATTTCATATATTACTGTACATGGGTGACCTTAGGAAAATACATGACTATGTAGATTCATGGAGTTTTCTGAGACTTACCCGTAAGATATTCAATATGTGATTGGTGGGAGTCTAACTTAAGGAAAGTCTACTGTCTACTGGAGCTAGCTTGGCTCAGCCAATGCACAAGTGACAGAACCTTCTGCTTCTTCCTCCATCTGGTTTGTAGAGTTGTAGCCTATTGCCCTACCAATATGATATTAATTACCTAATCTAAGGAAAGGTCATCATCACTACCTGGTTTTTTATGGCGCCATGATGTTTATAAATGACTTCTAATAAAGTGTGTTTTAAACATGGATCATTGAATGGACCTAGTCGTTTGCTGGACCTCCTTAGTTTTCATGTGAACCTTTCTCTATCTGACACAACTCTTCATCCGTGCATCAGCATCAAAGTGAACATCCAAGGAAGTGAGGTTTTTCTTCCTTTTTCCATCAGAAATTTTAACCCCGTGCTATCTAATTATTTGCAAAACATATTTTTAAGGGTGACATTGGCTATGTGTGACTCACTGAGAAGAATTCCTGAGGGAGGGGGGAATGAGGGATATGAGAGAGACATTGGCTGTGTGTGACTCGCTGAAGAGAAATTAGCTCTCTCATTCTCCCCTCCATTGTGCAGCCGTGGAGGAGACTGATACTTATGCTAGACTCAGCACAGATTGGATTTGCATACATGGTGAGATAACTTTGGGAACAGAATCTGAAAGTTTATAGGCACAATTTAGGAGAACCAATTTAGGGATGTTAAGAGCAGTTATTTACTATCCCTAGGAAAACAGTGGTCACTTACCTAAGGGTCGTGTATCAGTTTTCTGTTGGACTTTCCACGTTCTTTCTATTGCAAACTACTTGCACAGGTATTTAAGAAGCGCCTGAGCCACATTTATGTTGTATGCAACCGATTTGTGGCACAGCTGCACTATGTTTCATGCAACACAAATTTCTCCACTGAATGTGGCATTCTGGTGCTCAGTCGGACTGTGCGCTAGATTTAACATGAAATGTGTTGTACGCCCCATTTTAAAGGTGCACCAAAAAAAGGGGGGCAGTACAGGGAGCACCAGATTCATGCAGAACGTGTGCCAGGCAAACTGCATATAGTACACTCTGCACTGTTCTACAGCTAGTAAAATATAAAATATATACATATGAAATCCATATACTCTTTTTCATAGGAATGTTAGCACTTTGCTGTGCGGCACACTTGGGGATTTGCAAATGCAGTTTAGATCATTTTAAGAAGCCCACAGGGTAATATCCAGAGTACAGCAAATGTTTTCCTCAGGAGCAGATACAAATTCAAAGATAATCCAGAGACAAGACAAATCTGCTGGTAATGCATTTTACTTGAAGACTAACATGCATACATTGTTTATGAGTGTGTGGACACATTTTATCTAGACAAATATATTGTATATGTTACAATTAGAGACTTTTTGGGATATCAGTAATGATCCATGATTTCCTTCTTAAAGGGTTATCTAAAAAAATCTGTCCTTCAGATTCCTAACAGATGATTGATATGGATTACACTTCAGAATTTTTTGGTGACCACCATTATTCCCTAGGGAAATGCAAGTGGCCACCTATTTACTGTATATGCCAATTTAGAAAAAATAGGTAGTTTATTTTAATGGCTGACGATGTAATAGATTGATCAATGCTCTGTGTAATTAAATCTATTCCCTGGTTCAACAACAGGTCTCAAGTGAAGAGTCCCCTTTATGACACCCATACGTTTTAAAAATATAAAGAGAATGGCAATTGATTTAAAACTCTGTATGAATCAGTACTACAAGTGATAATAAAATAATAATTCTTTATTTATATAGCACACACAGATTACGCAGCGCTGCACAAAACATGTCAAATCGGTCCCTGTCCCATGGGGCTCACAATCTAAACAACCTAACAGTATGTTTTAGAGTGTGGGAGGAAACTGGAGTACCCGGAGGAAACCCACGCAAACACGGAGAGAACATGCAGATGTTGACCTGGGTGGGATTCGAACCCAGGACCCAGTGCTGCAAGGCAGAAGTGCTACTCACTCAGCCACCGTGCCGCCCTAAGTGATATAAGTAAGGCTGTAATACATTTTTTTGAAAGAATAAAGCCTCTTTCTTTACTTCTCAGACTACTTTTTTCCTCACCTCCTGATTTTTTAACTGTTTATTCACTCAGAATTGCCTGCTAAATCCATTGTGAGAGATATGGTACACTTCAGTATAATAGGGACATCTGAATCTCAAAGATGTCTATGCAGCAAGGAGGGAAATTAAATCGAGAAACTGAGATGAGGAAAAACTGCTTAAGCAGAGGCAAGGTGAGACATGGCTTCAACTTCTGGTAAGCATCAAGCCCTACCACATTGATACCAATATGGTCAGTACACTTCTATAAACTCCATCCAGCTGCTCCTTCTCTTTGTGTATGGGAGTTAGGTAAGCAGATTCTCCATTTTTCTTCAAATGTTCTTACATTTTTCCTCATCAGGAGCTTCCTCTAGCAGATGACATTACCAAGCGGCTGTGTAGTGGAGATCATAGTGTGCAAGAGTAAGCAAGTGAGTAAGTAAGTGTAAGTTTTTAAGAAAGGCTTTAAAAATTACACATTTGCATAATTCTGAAGCCTTCTAAAAGCAGGGCATAAGAAACTAAAAGAAGAAAAGATCCTGCCAGAGAGGGCACACATCAGTAGGTCAATGTGCTTGGTTTACACTCCTTCATCCTGGTTGCATATGTCCTTAAGAGGTCTTCTAGGAATTCAGTAAATGGCTTCCCCGGACACATGGGACATCACTTTTTCTGACCATAGGATGTCACTTCTTTTTTTTGGTCCAAAGAGGCCACTCATTGGTTAATGCAGGTCCCGTGGCTCCCTGGACCTCCCGGCTGGGTGCAGGGTCCAAAAAATGAACATTCATGGAAAGCCTCTTTTAATGTCAAAGGGGCAGATTTACTTACCCGGTCCATTTGCGATCCAGCGGCGCGTTCTGCCGGGATTCACTAAGGTAGTTCCTCCGACGTCCACCAGGTGTCACTGCTGCGCTGAAGTTCATCGGAATGAAACGAAGTACACCAAGCCAGGCCGGGTGAAGGTAAGTGCGTGTGAAGCGACAACTTTTTTATTTTAAAATGCGGTGGTTTTTCCGAATCCGTCGGGTTTTCGTACGGCCATGCCCCCCCAATTTCTGTCGCGTGCAAGCCGGCGCCAATGCACCACAATCCGATCGCATGCGCCAAAATTCCGGGGCAATTCAGGGAAAATCAGCGCAAAACTGAAAAATTCAGATAAACCACCGGAAAAACGCGATTCGGGCCCTTGGTAAATGACCCCCAATGTCTCAATTGCTAAAAGTAAAACTACTTGCTTTATAGATTTGTGAGAAATGTACAGCTTTTTCCACAGATGATATAAATTACCATAATTTTATATACACATCACATACATATACACATACATATACTCATTACATACATATACACAGATAAACTTACTTTATTGTTCTCCAGGAATGCATGCAGGTTACGCTGTATGCATTCTCCACTCCCACCTGGAGCGGAGGAGAGGGGGGCTACGGAGCGGAGGAGAGGGGGGCTATGGAGCGGAGGAGAGGGGGGCCACGGAGCGGAAGAGAGGGGAGCTACGGAGCGGAAGAGAGGGGGGCTACGGAGCAGAGGAGAGGGGGCTACGGAGCGGTAGAGAGGGGGGCTACGGAGCGGGGGGGAGGGGGGCTACGGAGCGGAGGAGAGGGGGGCTACGGAACGGGACAGAGGGAGCAGAGCAGTGCGGAGCGGACCGGGACAGAGCAGAGCGGAGCAAACCGGGAGGGAGCAGAGTGGAGCGGCCCGGGATAATTACTGCGCATGCGCGGTTTCTATGGGAGCGACTGAAACTTTCAGCGCTTCCCAAGTTACCGCGCATGCGCAAAAACTCTGCGGTTCTGTCTATGGAGCGGCGCGTAGTTCCGCCGCTAGCATAGACAAATATTTACGGGCAGCGGGCAGAGGCTTACCGGCGACGGTACGCGTGCCAACAGAAACGGCTTTGCGTGCCATCTGTGGCATGCGTGCCATAGGTTCGCCATCGCTGCTATAAGCTGTAGAAATGTAGCCTGCAGTGTATCTTATTGCACATGTTCATCTACATGATCTGGGGACTCCAGCGTAAAGTAACTAGGTTACAGCAGAACAAACCTTTCTCCAACTGAAATTAGAACCAATGTTGACAGTATCTGGTAGAAAGAAGGCAAATGAAAGGTTAAGCACTTTGGACCATTTGATAGCTATTATTTCTAGAACACTGATATGAATCCATTGGGTATAAAATCAGTTCAAATACCAGTTTCCGAGGGCTTAAGCAGAGCAATATTAAACCTAGAGGAAAAGTCTAGAAATACACTTCAAAAATAATGAAATCCCCCTGGTGTAGGCTTACAGTTGCTATGTCGGCTTATATTTGGGATATAACAACTCTTTTTTCTATAAACCCTGAGATAAAGAATCTGTATTCTGCTCGGGTCAGAGCCTGGGAGACCAGTGCACTGTGTTAATAGGATCTGACACACAACTACTTATGTATATTTGACTCAATATAAAATGGGCTATTGGTTTTTAATATTGATGTAGTTAACAGCTATTTCAAATTGCATTACACTTTCCCACAAGACTTCATTAAAATGGCTTATATTACCAAACAGCAATGCAATGAAGATTCCCACTAGCAAAAGGTCTTGACTGATACTCAAAACAGCTTAGGATTTAAAAGCATTTACCAAGTCAAATGTAAGAGACTTGTCTATTGTGTTGTGTCTGAAGTTTTCCATTTACAACATTCTTTATACAAAAGTGTTGGCTGTCTGCATTTTATATTGCTTTGCACATCTATTACATATGTTGGAAAAGAATTCTTAGATACAAACCTTAGGTCTACAAACGTTAATGTTACCATTACCACATTGCTCTGGTCATAGCAATGTGCGAGGAACAGATAACAATAAAATTGTTTGTCTAGACCACAAATATCCAGGGCCATGTGTATACAGTTGCAAGCTCCCCAGGACTCTTTAAATCTGGTTATAATTCTTTTGAAAGTGAAAATTAAAGGGGGGGGGGGGGTCATGAAGTTTGACTCACACTCATTGGGGCCCATTTACTAAGGTCCGTTTGCCAGTTTTCTGTCAGATTTTGCACGTTCTTTTAGGTGCAAACTGCTTACAGGTATCGAACAAGTGCCACATTTCTGTCGCATGCTACCGAGTCTGGTGCCCCCTGCACACAACGCAGGCAAACTGCACATAGTCGAGACTGCACTGTTCCATGTAAATTTGGCCCATTTAGTCTGCACCTAAACAAAATGTGAATATCTTTTAAGAGTCTTCCCTGTTAAAGGGATATGTGATTCATCTGGAACAATGGTTTCTAGGCTTTTATTTGGACAGGGCTAGTGTTTAAATAATAGCTAGCACTGGAAATACAGACGTCATTGATAGCTGAATTAGTAGGAACAATATGATGTGTTATGGGGAACAGTATGGAACAGTATAGTTAGCTTTTTATGGGGAACACTATGGCTGGCTCTGTTATAGGGAACAGTATTTTTGGCAGTGTTATGGAGAACGCTATGGCTGGCTCTGTTATGGAGAGAACTATGGCTGTTATTTGGAGAATAATAACTATAATTGGTTTTTATATAATGCCATCATATTCCACAGTGGCTTATGGGAACACTATGGCTGGTATGTTATGGAAAGAACTATGCACACAGCAGTGCTTATGTTCAACATTATTGTTTGCTTTGTTAAGGGGAAGACTATGGCTGCCTTGATTAGGGGGGCACTATTGCTGTTATGGGGAGAACTGTGGTTTGGACTATTTGGGGGAAAACTATGCAATGGGGAGCAGTATTGCTGACTCTGTTGTAAGTAAAACCATGAATGGCTGTTATGGGTTAACACCGCCAACACTCTTTTACGTTTAACACTATGGTTGACACTATAATTGGGAACAATTGGGGCTATGTCTGTGTTGTTCACCTTTAGCCAGATAAAAGTTATAATCCCCGTCAGGCCTCTAAAGGAACCTCAGCTATAAATACTGAACACTATATGTATGTAGCCTTGCTCTTTGGTGATGGGGGTATTTGGATATTTAGGTCCACTTTTGAAGTCCCTTAATATGGCAGGTTGGCTATCAGTGTTATAAAAAAAACACTAATTAAGTGATCCATGATGTCAAATGTAGAAATAATTGAGTTTCTCATTTGCATTTCATTTAATTACCCCCAACCTAAAACTACTAAATGAATATTATTGGTGGATTCGGGTCCGGCCAGGATTCATCAAGGTAGTTCCTCCGACGTCGCTGCTGCGCTGAAAAGCATCTGAACGCACTCAAGTTCACCGGGCCGGACCAAGTGAAGGTAAGCGTGTCCCAAGCGACACTTTTATTGTTTTAAATGCGGCGTTTTTTCCAAATCCGTCGGGTTTTCGCTCGGCCACGCCCCCCCGATTTCTGTTGCGTGCATGCCGGCGCCGATGCGCCACAATCCGATCGCGTGCGCCAAAATCCCGGAACAATACAAGGAAAATCGGCGCAAATCGGAAATATTCGGGTAACACGTCGGGAAAACGCGAATCGGGCCCTTAGTAAATGACCCCCAAAATGTTTTAGCATGGCAGTACAGTCTCACATGGCTACCTTACTGAATGACAGATTCAGCACCAGGAACAGCTCCTATGGAACAAGCCCTTCACTGACACTGTCCTATTAGCCCATCATGTAGAGTAGCAGTGAGTAATGTAATGTGACATTTACTGCTGGAGGGTCCATAATGTCACCCAGACAAGTCCTAAAGTTCTGTTAATTAGTTTGCAGCAGGATCACTGCAGTCCTAGAGCTGGTGCACAGACAGTAATGCTCCATGTCAGTGCCTGACTCTTATTACATTGTATGGGAAGATGGTTCTGCAGACCCTTATCCATATAAATATTTAGACAATATCTATGCACAGGACTCATTTCATTAAGATCAAATTCTCATATTTCATTTAATTGACTTAAAGCCCTTCTCAAACATCTTGGTGCAGCAATGTGCATAGGAGAGAGTAAATTCTGTCCAGATTGCAATCCCAATTATCAATTTACCTTGTGACACAGCTAACACGGTGTCTGTATGGCTTTCATTATATGCTCAGTGATCTGCTGAGCTTAGGATGACAAGTCTTCAGGCTCTCCACCACATCTCTGCTAACAATCTGTGCTTGCTGGATGTTGCTGACCTGATTTTGCAATAGCAATGCCCCTCCCAGCTCAGTAACAGCACCATGTGATGACAGAGCCCTTCCCAAATAAAGTTGAACATATATCTGCTTTGATATCTGAGAGTGTTGGATTGTGGATCTCTTCCAGTCTGCAGCAAAACTTTCAGTGCAAGATTTCCAGGCAGCGGATCTCTCACTGCAGTTCAGAAGATGAAGAGCATCTAGGAAAGATCTGCACTACTGACAGGTACATGACCAATTTTATTACTTAGCATTGAGACCTGCTTCATTGTAAGAATGGCTCATAGATATCATGCAAGTCATCTGCATGCAATTTACATGTCAGCACAGTGATTTTTAGTAGGAGACTCTGTTAATGCATTTTCTTCCTCTGTTATTCAAGATGGATTTTAAAGGTCTTGAGTGCCCTGAGACCAGAATGAACAGATATCTGTCTAGTGCCTATGACTGTAATGAAATGCTTAATTACTAGCCTTCTAGCCCAGGTCCATCTGCAATACTAAGTATGTAAGAAGCTCCTGCAGATACATTGCAGTAGACACTCTCAGCTCAATAAATCATCACAGGAATAACTTATGCTGCATATAGCACGTAATGTATACCATGCAATGAGATACATGACTCATGGGTAAGGTGTTATAATAACTAGAAGTGACGAAAAAAAAATCTTTTTGTTTAAATTCCATTGGGAATGACAGAGAACAGTCAATTAACCCCTAGGATGCCAGATATGTCTTGTGTGCATTGATGCAGCCAGGATTATTAGACTATAGATCGTCCTTAGAAGTACAAAATAGGTTTTTCTTGTGTCTAATACTGATGAATGTTCATTGTCCAAACTGACTGGAATAGAAACACTCTGCAGACCTGAGACTGACCACAGAAAGGGCTGTATATTACATAAAGGCAAACGGCACATGGCTACAACAGCATAGCTTGTCACTGTGCCAGAAATGTATATTTTACTTGTGGAGGGGGTGTGGTACATGTATGATGCTTGGAAACTAAGTTTAGTCCTTTATCGCTTAGTAAAATAAAAAATGCATCATGATAACAATAAGTCTTCAGGATGTTATATAGAAGTAGATCAGTGACTAAATATTTCCCAGCCATACAATTGGTCTGTGTCTTTGTTTTTTAAATTGATGTATCCCTAACTTCTCCCCTGATAGAATTCCATGCAAACGTATATGTATACAGTACAGTGAATGTTATGTAATCCACATCCACAATAGTATCAATATTTATTTGAGAGAACAATACTGACACATAGAAGACCATCTCATTTATATGCAGCTGGCAGGACACTGTCATAACTGAGATGTCAAGAAATTTAATATAAAGCATTACATGAAATGAGATTTTTTTTCCAATTGTATGCAGACCAGAGTCTAAGTACACAGATGTAGAGTCAGGTTTTATACTTTTCAGATACTGTACAAGAAAATAGCAATTAATGCATTCACTGCTAAAAATAAATAAAGCCCAGGCTGCCAGCATTCAGAAAGCATCTGTTACCTTCAGGATCACTATTATCACATGTCACAAACTTAGCATGGTACAGCCATGCCCACAATATTCTGTATGAGGGCAACATGTACTTGAATTTTCCTATATCTTGCACATGGAGACATACAGTGGGTGCAGAATGTATTCAGACCCCTTTAAATGTTTCACTCTTTGTTTCATTTTTTTTCATTAATTTATTAAACAAGAAAACTGAAATATCACATGGTCATAAGTATTCAGCCCCTTTACTCTGTATCGACTAGAATCACCTTTTTAACTAGTACAGCCAACAGTCTTCTTGGGAAAAATTAAAAAAGGTTTTTTACACCTGGATTTGGGGATCCTCTGCCTCTTACTTGCAGATCCTCTCCAGTTCCCTCAGGTTGGAAGGTGAACATTGGTGACGATAGCCATTTTCAAGTCTCTCCAGAGATGATCAATTGGGTTTAGGTCAGGGCTCTGGCTGGGAGAGTCAGGAATTGTCACAGAGTTGTTCTGAAGCTACTGCTTTGTTATTTTAGCTGTGTTGGAAGGTGGACCTTTGGCCCAGGCTGAGATCCAGAGCACAAAACCAAAAAATACCCCAAAATAGAGCCTCTGCAACAACACACTGAAAATACCAAAAAAGAAAACCAGAGGAGCAATGAATTCGAATATATAAAATTGAATAATCTTTATTGAAAATACAAAATTACAGCATATATACTCCCAAAATGGGAAAAATGGGTGATAATTCCTATTACCTTGTATATTATCTAGATATATATGGATTTAAGGACTATTTATCTTTACAATGGTTATGCTGATATAGAGGTATATATATTGTATTATGATAAGAGAATTTCTCTGTTTTAGTGGGGGACTTTATGGAATATTTGTAGATCATGCGCATATTTAATGTTTGTTATTGTTTACAATTATGTTAGACTTTTATGTTGATAATTATTTTTGTTTATGATCATGTCATGTATTAGATTCATACTTCATATAAGTGGTCCGCTGATTCTATTTTTAACATTGTCTAATTGTTTTGTGTCCGAGATTTTAGTATTAATTACTATATATACTTACCTCCCGATCGTTTTCCGCTGACGCGCCTATGCGCGTGCGCCGCGCGCGAGCATGGGGAAGTGCACAACCACGGGATGCGTTTCCATGGGGACGTCTCCCCGATCACATGATCCGGGCTGACGCTTCCGGGTGACGCACTTCCGGTGCGCGACCTCAGGGCTACGCGCGCGTCACGTGGTGGGCGCGCCAGAATGCGGATAGGTCGCAGGAAATTATATAATATTGGATACATTATGCTATCACCTCCTGACGAAGCATTCGTGCGAAACGCGCGTTGGGGTGTATCCTTTGGCCTTCCCCTGGAGTGTTCAGTGTCTATCCAGTATGTTCTCGGGTAAGTGTGCAATAGTATTGTGATGTTTTTTCACCAGCACTGGATGGTACCTCCAGTGTTGTGTGTGGTGTATTTATCCTTTACTGCACTACTGCCACTTTTTTGCCCAAAGTGTATTTAAGTCCAATATTATGACTATACTATATGTAATTTTTTATTATATGATATAGACTCTGCACTTACGGGGGTGGCCACTGGTCTCCTGTATTGCCCTCTTTCCATCTGGGGCTACTTGTGTCCCCTTTATATGATATTTACTATTTTTTCCCATTTTGGGAGTATATATGCTGTAATTTTGTATTTTCAATAAAGATTATTCAATTTTATATATTCGAATTCATTGCTCCTCTGGTTTTCTTTTTTGGTATTTTGAGATCCAGAGCACTCTGGAAGAGTTTCATCCAGGATACTTGGCAGTAGTCCTCTCCCTGCAGCTAACAAACACGACCATAGCATGATGCTGCCACCACCATGTGTCATTGTTGGGGTTGTATTTGGCAGATAATGAGCAGTGCCTGGTCTTCTCCACACATATCGCTTAGAATTAACACCAAAATGTTCAATCTTCATCTCATCAGACCAGAGAATCTTATTTCTCATAGACTGGGAGTTTTTCATGTGTTTTTTTGCTAACCGTATGAGGCTTTCATATGAGGAGAGGCTGCAGCGAGAGTTGACTTTGTGAAACTTTCTACCATCTCCCTACTGAATCTTATCTCTTCTCCCATGATTGCTTAGTTTGGCAGGTTGAGGAAGAGCTGTGGTCGTTCCACACTTCTTCCATTTAAGGATTATAGAGGCCATTGTGCTCTTAGGATCCTTGAGCACTGCAGAAATTCTTTAATAACCTTGGGCAGATCTGTACTTTGCCACAAGTCTCTGAATTCCTTGGGCAGTTCCTTAGACCTCATGATTATCATGTGTTCCAAAATGCACTGTGGGCTATAAGGTCTTATAAAGACAGGTGTGTGTCTTTCCTAATCAAGTACAATCAGTTTAATTAAACACAGCTGGACTCTAATGAAGGAGTAAAACCATCTCAAGGAGCATCAGAAGGAAATGGACAGCATTTGAGTTAAATGAGTGTCACAGCAAAGTGTCTGAATACTTATGACCATGTGATATTTCAGTTTTTCTTGTTTAATAAATCAGCAAAAGTATCTACATTTCTGGTTTTTTTTACTGGCAAGATGGGGAGCAGAGTGTACTTTAATGAGAACTTTTCATCTTACCAACTGGCTGCAGTGAAACAAAGAGTGAAAAATTTAAGGAGGGCTGAATACTTTCCATTCCCACTGTGTGTGTGTATATATATATATATATATATATATAACACTAGGAGGTAGTGTTGTTAATTTGTAAATTTGCATGTGAATTATTTGGATACGGATTCTGATGTGTCCTTACAATGTATGGCACAGACATATCTCTCTGTATAACTATAAAGTGGGATATGTCTACTAGGGACCCCTCTGAATGGGATTGGCTGGTGCAGATGAATGGGGTGTTCCCCAGTGATGTCACTGTCCTAATATGGACAGTGACATCACTGTGCGATGTCTTTCCATCCTTCTTTTTTGGACAGACAGAGACTAGCATATGAGCTCAGCCTGAGGCCTATCTCACAGCTCCATTACTTTCTATGGGCTCATGTTCATACCTTGTGTGTGCCATGCCATGAACATGCTGATTGCCTGCAAAAAATAAGGCAAGACCTATTCCTGTCCATCTTTACTGCCCGGGTGGAATTTTTCTATTGACATCAGTGGTGTGAGCTGCACTCACACACTGAGGTCATACAGAGCTCAAACTGCACATACCCCGCTGCTTATGCACATACCCCGTTGCTTATGGCCTGCAAACTACATGAATGTATGCATTTAAACCTTTAACAACTTGTGAAATATTATTATGGCACACGTCTGTTAAGGGAGTATGGAAATGGCTCACAGGTTGAGCCCTCTCATACGACCCAGGTGTTTTCTGCATATTGTAACACCCGTGATCTGTGCTGGATTTGTTTGTTACTCCACATGATGTCATCGGGAGGCAACGATCAGTTGCCTGGCAACCTAGAGACTCCAGGACCTGTCATTGCTGAAGATCTGTGACAGTGAGCCAGTGCCAGAACACTTTTACAGATCTATATGCACATTATCCATATACAGTCGTATTGCAGTATTTGGTAGTTGCAATCAGACTCCATAGGGTTAAAGTACCCCAGTGGGTTTAAAAAATAGTAAAAATTAAAAAAGGTTCAAATCAACCCCCTTTCCCTAGAAAATAAACAAATAAAATCATTAACAAGTTAGGTATCACCATGTCTTAAAACTCAGGATTATTCCCGCCATTTAACCGTGTAGCGCAAAATATCTCTATCACCATTTTCCCCCCATTTTGCAACACATAAAATATTTTATAAAAAGTGGTCAAAAGGTGGTACAATACCCAAAATAGTACTAATGAAAACATCTTATCTGGCAAAATATGACACTTAACATACCGCCATACACCAAAGTATGAAAACATTATTAGCGTCAGAAGATGACAAAATTGAGAATTATATTTGTAAGAAAGGTGTTCATTTTTTAAAAAAGAATCAAAACAAAATAAAACCTTCAGAAATTTGGCATCTCATGATCATAAACCCAAATTCCTATATTTCTCCAATTTCACCAGATTTGGAGTTTTTTCCTGCCGGTACACGGCATGGAATGATAATTACAGGAAAAATGCAACAAAAAATGTCCAAAGTACAAGTCAGAAGTCGGGTCAACACAAGGTTTTCAGAACCACAGAGCAAAAAGAGGAGTCACATTGTCTTTATTACATTTTTCCGCAATAGTCTGCATGATATTTATGAGTCCATTTTAATCTTAAACTGTCGAGCGAAGTGAAGAGTCATCTGGTATTAACTGAAATTCTATCTTCCAGTTACAGGGAGCATGTAATCAAAAATTGGCCTAATAAACCACTAGTCGTATGTAGTCAAGCAGTTGAACTACTTCTAGATCATGTTTCTTTCATGACCCAGCTTGGTAGCATCATCCAGAAAATCAACTTTGAAATAAGATGTATAAAGACAAGGAGGCAGATAGTTTAACATTAAAGTCAAGCTCTCACTGCCACTGAACACCTTCTTCCCTGTGATTGACATGAAGCGCCAGACTTCAGGAGATCAGGTCACTGATGTCCCTGGACACAGGATTATCAATTACAATAAGGGGGCATTTTAAAGCAGGGAAAGGTTGACTTCAGTGTTAATCTCTCCGCCTCCTTGACTTTATAAAACCAATTTATATCTCACTTCAAAGTTGATTTTATGGATGATGCCACCCCACTAGGACATGAAAGAAACAATAACTAGAAGCTGTTCAACTGCTTGACAAAATACTACCACAAATGAAGGGTGCCCAAATACACAGGGTGGTTTGGTAAGCAGTCACACATGAAAAAACATGGATAGAATCCAGAAATATTGCACATGAAGACAAAGCACTACAATACACCCTCATTACGTAGAACATCCCTCAGAGAAGACTGGTGTAAATAAGGTTGCATTTGATACCCTGGATTGGATAAAGAGTTTTTTTTAATGATGTGGCTCTGTTTTGTTCCAAGCTACGTGTGAAGGTAATGATTGTGTGACAGAAGCAGATTAGGGAATTGTTCTGTAATTTGTAGCAGGTAATAAAGCAATAAGCACTGTCGGCATGTATCCATAAAGAGGTAGTTGATCTGAAGCAATTTAGATACTTGTTAATCCATTTACAATAATCCCTCCACTCATGGATGCTGCACTGCTCATTATAGCCATTTTATGCATAAAACCATAGCTTTTTAGTAGAAATACAGGTAGAAGACGAAACATTTTGCTTCAAATGCTTTTCTTAATTGAAGTTTTCAAACCGTGAAGAATACAACATAAAATATGGTAGTATAACAATAACATTAAATTTACTAGCAAGAAATGCATACAAAAGACAACACTCAAAAAAGAAATAGCAATTTCCAAAAAGTGCCCACCTTTAATGGGGCCAGACAACCATCTAATGTTTATGGGGCCTTTTAACTCTTCCCTGACAGAAGATGTCAGGAGAGATACAGTATGGAGCAGGTTGCTTTAGCATGCCCTATATTTTTGTGCTGCCAGAGATATCTGGCACTGGCATTCTTATCTCTCCAATAGCAAATCTTGTAATATATTTCATTAAGTGCCTTTCTTCTATGTGCCTGCTTCTTTCTCCTGTAGTGAGCAGTTTGTTTAAAAGCCTTTAGGGATCCAACCAACACAGTCAGAAGGGCAGATTCTTCAACTCTTTCCATAGCTTGAGAATATTTCACTTGATGACTGATCTCTGTGAGGAGATTTGACTTTCCAGAGACTCTCTGTAAAGAGTCAATTCATTACACACTTTATCAGGCTCCTTTATCTCCCAGCTGTCAGTAGAGAACAGGTCAGGAAGCTCATTTTCAGAACCATAAATGAGGAAGAACGGCAGAGGAAAAAAGAAGGTCAAAGGGATATATTTCTTTTATGAACTCTATATAACTGTAAGGATTTGAACCGGCATCCTTTGGCCTTCCTGGTCAGTTCTCTACCACTGTGGTATGTGGCCTGAGTTTTATACTTGTCTTTTTGTTATTGGTGTTTATGCATTACTTGCTGGGGTTTTTAGGTCACAGCTGTAGTAATTTATGTTATCCTATCAGGAGTGGCCAGGTTCCATTTAAGTCTGGTTTTGTCATTCAGTATTTCCTAGGTATTGTTGTATCTGCAACTCTGTTCTGTTGAAACATTCATACTTACTTAGTAGCTTGTTAATTTGTCTGTGGTGAGGGGTTCTGATGTTTGTCTGTTCTCTTGTCTGCACTCACCACTTTCCTGTCTGTTTCCCTTTGTCTGTGTTTATTTAATTGTAAGTTCCTTGTGGATCTGCTCTGGTTGTTACCTGTTATTTTGGAACTCCCCATCGCCCTTCTTCCTGGATTCAGTCTCGGTTGTGTGTTTGTGTGCATGCTGGGATTGCTTGTTCTCCAAGTTTTACTAGCAGCAATCTTTTCGCTAGGGGAGGTGCTAAATTTAGTACTCCAGATCCTAGAATCCTTTAGTCCTTTCCCTACTTTTTGGATAGGTCTTTGTGTTCAGAGAAATAGAGGTTGTCGGGTCTGGGGCTAGACAGGGGAAGCTGACCATCACCCACAGGCAGGGGCTAGCTTAGTCATTTTCCCTTCCTTGTTTCTCTAGTTCTTGGTTCTTTCTCAACACATTTTTCTGCATCCGTGTGAACTGTGACAACTTCTATTATCTACCCTATTTATTTATGGAAGTTTAGTTTAGACTATGTATATATGCGCATAAAGGAGTTGGGGGAACGTGCTGCGTTTCTATATTATAAAAAGAAAATATACTTAAAATGTACTTAAAACACTTAAGATAAATTTGAAAACTAGCAGGTGAAGCAGCAGCCATTAGGTCAATTATTTATCTTATCCACAGGATAGGGATAACAAGGTGAGAGATCCGACAGCTGGGACCCCAGCAGCCTGAAGAATGGGGATCACTCACTCTCAAACATGGCTGGAACAACAGGACCAGCATATGTCCTTTAGCTCCATCCAATTGTAAAGAAGTTGTGAATTGCCAAGCACAGTGCTCAGTGTAAAATTATGTGCTTGGCAATTTCCAACACTACCATACAATTAAGTAGGGTTCAACGTTAGAGCCACAAAAATGATAAGGGGTATGGAGGGTCTTAGTTATGAGGAAAGAATAAAACAACTAGATTTATTTAGTCTGGAAAAGAGACAAATAGGAGGGGACATGATTAATTTATTTGAATATATGAATGGTCCATACAAAAAATATGGTGGTAAGTTGTTTCAGATTAAATCAAATCAAAAGATGAGGGGGCACTGTCTCCGTTTGGGGAAATCAAGGTTTAATCACTGGAGGCGACAGGGCTTTTTTACTATGAGAACTGTCAATCTGTGGAATAGCCTGCCTCAGGCGCTGGTCACAGCAGGGACAGCGGAGAGCTTCAAGAAGGGTCTAGATGCCTTTTTACACCTAAATAACATTGATGGTTATGTTATATAGAATTGTTTCCCCTAAATCCCTTGCTCATCCAATCCCTTTCGTTCCTTGGTTGAACTTGATGGACAAGTGTCTTTTTTCAACCGTATAAACTATGAAACTATGAAGTGGATCAACATGAGTTCTCCAGATTGCTGGAGGTCCCATTTTTGTGAAAGGTGGAGTTCCAGCAGTCGGAGTTACACAGATCAGCTTGTTATCTCCTTAAATGTGTGTTATCCACATCCAACTGTAAAGAAATTTACAGTCTGATTCATACCTTATAAAGTTGCATCACTGACTTAATCCACTTTGCTGCATGAAGCAGGATCTGGCCTTGTTACAGTTTTTAATGTTCTTCTTTTCCTAAAAAAAGATGTTTATGAAATATGGCAGTAAACTCAGAATGTGGTGGTGGGTGTGTTATTGCCTATGCAGCAGGAGCCTGGAGGGGCTCTGGCATTGCCCACAAAGCACTTGCATATTTTTAAAACATTTATTTTTAGGTAAAGGTGAACTTAAAAAACGGTTACAAGACCAGATCCTGCAACAAGTTGCAAAGTGGAAGCAGCCGCTATGAATCAGATTGTAGATTTACTTTAATATATAGTATAAACATATGCAGATTTGGCTTTGAGTTTTGCAGAAAATTTCTACTCTCCCATTGAAACAGGGGACATCCAATGAAGATTAAAGAAGCAGATTGACTTGCTATGGATTGTTTATAAAATAGTACTGTTTGACCGAACTTCCTTGCATATACCTCACTGCAAGCATTCACCCTTAAAGCATCACTTTTATGACAAATGCTAAAAACCAGGAAGCTTGTTCCTCATATATAGTGGGGGCACACACCCATGCAGAAGATTTATGTTCAGCCATGTGTAGCTTGGTTATGTACAGGAAAGATACAAGCTGAAATGATGTAGGTATTTATTTAATTGTACATGGAGCTGTTTCTGGCATTTTAGGCAAAATATAAGGATCATAGCTCTGCAATCTAATGGTCACCGGGGAACGGAGAATCCTGAACATGCACAGAAATTGTGCAAAGAGTTAAATAACACTGTGATCTGCTAAACTATTCTAGCAAGGTATTTTTGTAATCCCGTTATAAATGGATTTTGAAAAACAGTGGTCAGAAAAAAATGTAAAAAACTGGCTAAAAAGACTCAACCCATCCAGAGCTAAGATCCCTTCTTACCTTTGGGAAGTAAGGATGGACTGATTACCAGTAGTGTCCATGAAGCTACATGTATGAGTTATAGGTGTTAGATCATGTCTGCTGATGGTAGCAAACACTGCTGCAGGTGAAAACAACACATTTATAATGATTTCTATTGGGGAGTTTCATGTATAATTCAAGAGTTGTTTTCCAGAATGTCCTGACCAGTCTTCCAGCTCCTTTATGTCATCACATCTGTGAAATAATCTATTCAACAACGTTTTGCTGCTCATGCAGAGTGTTACTTTTTGGGCTCCAATTCATAATCCGCAAAGAGCTCACCTGTGCCATTTATAATAGTGAAGTGGCAGAGAAAATGGAGTCCCCTAAAACAGTTTCTATAGTTATGACCCTATTTTTAAACTTTTCCACCTATAATGAGCTTCTCCAATAAATTATTGGCCATTGTCAAGTTCTTCCTTACTTGTTATTTTCCAAAGTCACTGGAAACACTAAACCTCAATGTCACACATCTTTAATGTGATTCTGTTTGTATCCAGGAATTAAGATGTATGTGCTAGGCAACCATTGCTAAGATGCAAGAAGCTGATGTTACGGAGAATTGCTGATCATAACAGGATGATGTGGGCTCAACACTTCATTACAGAGAGGGATCATCAGTTTAGATCAGTGCCATTAGTAAATCTTAATTGGCTATATTATTAAGCATTGCCATAATAACAACAATCAATTCTAATGTGTTAGTGAAATAGTTTGAAAACAGGTTTAAGTAAAATGAAAGATCAATGTGCAGGATACAGAAGCTGTTCTATTTTCAGCATGCCGAATGTGACACTCATTAAAATGTTAACAAGGAGAGAAAGTCTGTCACAGAACACTATGTTACTGGTCTATATCTCCAATGTTAAAGGGGACCACTGGTTCAAAAAAATATTTTCAAATACCTTGCAATTAAATTTTGAGTTAAAAACAGGAGAGACCCGCGCATTGTATCTGCATCAATAGCATAAAGAGGCTACTGAGACTCTGGACAAGAAAATTTTGGTGTATCACCCAGACAGAACATTGATTTTAGTGGGCATCATATAATTCCTTATATTTTATGTCCTGGTACTTTAAATATCAGGTTCAACCACACAATTGAAGATGAATCCCAAAATACCTATAGTCTGCTTCGCAGGGATGGACAGCATCTTAGTGGATAAAGTAGAAATACAGAGGGAGGAGAGGTGCAAAGCTAATAAATAACAATTACTATAATAGAATGGATCAGTGGACCTCTGGCAATAGACAACTGAAATCATATCCCAAACAATTGTGGGATTATCTAGCAGGAACAGTTAGCTCAGCCACATACAGTATAACAACTGAACACTGGTGCACTATTGGGGGGATATCATGTGATCATTTATTTGGACAGAAACCTTCAAGTTAAAAGATAATCCCTTTAAAGATGTTATTTTATAGATGTGGCTCCACTGGTTTTACCATTCTAGGGCAATCAGTGCCATTCATTTCAGCACCCTATATATTTTTTAGGTTCTTTAATGTTAGTTAATTGATCCTGGGGTGAAGACATCTTTAACATCAATTGATTTGTTGCCAGATTTCACTGTAAACGGAAGTAAATGGTAGTGCAATGTTCCATGACTTGCTTACTTGTATTGATGATTCACTTTAACTTTATCATTTCTTCTAGGTCCAAATAATGAATACAATGGAGAACACTTTATGTTCACCAGGTCTTGAAAGCATCTTTACAGATATACCATTATGAAGGATAACATATCCTTCCCATATTCATGTAACACTGTGGAGAAGAAAATGTCACCTTCAAGAATTCTTCCCCTACAGATGGACTCACCATATTAAACATTCTCCATATTTCAGTCTTGTGAGCCGCTTAGACATGAAACATATGTCAACTCCTCCTTCTCCGGATCACGCATTGTCTATAAATATGTTATAAGAAGGTCAGAAGTGATTCCACTAAACACCAAGCAAATGTGAAAGTGAACTCTTGTATTTGTATCTTGCTTTGTTGGAGTTACAATTACCAATTGATCATTGGATATGGACCTCAGCACAGTGGAATTGTGATTTAGTCTTGAACCTACTTTGTTCAATACATTTGTTCCAATGAGGCCCCTGACTGACCCACCATCTCCTCAGCTATTTGAAAATGACTTTGAGCTGTTGTCAAAGCAGAATGTGACGGATGATATGGAGCTAGAACTTCTGGAAGGAGCTTTGTCCTCCACCCTTGTGTTGGTTGTACTGATGACTATTATCTTCACCTTGGTGGTGACCTCCTTACTGACTTACTGTTTCCACAAATGGAAGCTCAAAGCCAAGAAATTACAGAGAGCACAAGAGGAGTATCAAAGAGACCAAGAGAAAGTCATCTCCCCATGCACCTCTTGACTTCTGATGAAGAGAGTAATGTAATAACTAAGATTTATAGCGTGTGCTCAAGCAAAGACAATGCTTCATCTACAAAGCTTTGAGAACTAAGGCTCTTGTATTGATAGCTCGTCCTTCAGGACCTGGAGCACATTGATCAGGGGATCTACTCACCTGTATTTTATTATTTATTTATACAATGAACTAAATGGCTATGCTTATACATACTTTGTATAATAAATCCAGCAGAACCCTCATGTAAATGTAACACATTGCAGACGTGTATAATGGCTAATGGGTGTTTCAATGTCAGCTAAACTTGATTAACATTGTCACAATGAAGGTGACACAGAAACAGAAGGTGAAAACTTAGCTGACTACTAATGGCAGGTATTAAATCCACAAAGAACATTCTTTTATAACAAAGTGACAGTATTGTCGGAAAGAATGACATGTATTCAACTTTTGTTTTGTATTTGATAATTTTTTCTTGCTTTGGTTGCTGTCTAAATTATCTACTGTATCCATTAAATAGGCTGGAATGTCTCATTTTCAGTATTTTTCTGCCTATGCTGCTAGTTCAATGTCACACTTTGAGATTTCAGTATTATTACAGTACAGTACAGTAACATACTACAGTTATTAGTAGCAGCCTTAAATGTTGTTCAACGTAATCAAAATTAAGTTTTAATAAATCTGCAGCCTGGATGGAGTGTAGTTCAGTGTACTGTCATAAAGGTTTACAGGGAACGTGTCACTTATTTTCTTTACAACCAGAAATTGATCACTTTCTTTTAATCTGTATATTGTAATTGTAGAACATTTAGCAGCATTTGTTGATGTACCTACAGTAGTCATAGCTGACTCATTGAGATCTATGGAGAGGTTTATAGACACGGATGACATTGTACAGGGAGTGGGAGGAGATAAGCTGTGACATCATCTGTTGTCAGTAGTGATGCAATGAGTCAGTAATGTTATCTATACAGAGGTCATTGTGCAGGGAGATAGAGGAGATAAGCTGTGGCATCATCTGTTATCAGTAGGGATGCAATCTTAGGTCACCTGTGTTATCTGTGTAAAAATCACTGTATAGGGAGGGAGAGTAGGGAGTTGTGACATCAGATGAATCCAGCATGGAAAAAAATCCCTAAAGAATATCAAGTCCACTTGATTTAGTTTTTTTTAATTAAATATAGATTGTAGCATGAAAACATTTTGTAAATATTATTAAAAGTCTTATTTTTATAACACATTCCCACATTCCCATTAAACAGCTGCTTATTTCAAGAACAACTGGACCTACACAATCAAGAACTACATTACCTATACTTTACCTTGTATAGGTAATGTAGTATATTATAGTGCACCTTCATACACATCATAAGCTTCAATATAATTTGGTGAAGGTCTGGGATAGCTGTGTGTTAAGTGTAGAAATTAGGTTTCTCAGTAGATCTTTTTTAGAGGAACAAGACGGCAATACATTTCAAAATCAGAATGATGTCTATATTAGGCCTACAAGTAAAAGGTATTTAATACACATGATCAAAACTGATCAAAAGTCCTTCCAAGTGGTGACCAGATTGGGTTAACAAGCATGAAAAACTTATGTACATATATAAATATATATATACACTCACCGGCTACTTTATTAGGTACGCCATGCTAGTAACGGGTTGGACCCCCTTCTCAATTCTTCGCGTGGCAGAGATTCACAAGGGTGGGAAGAGATTTCCCCTCGCAGGAGATTTTGGTATACAATTGAGAGTGAGGTGGGATCACGACAGGTTGCCGCAGATATTGTCGGTGCAGCATACATGATGCGAATCTTTGAGATCTGGTGACTGTGGAGGCCATTTGAGTACAGTGAACTCATTTTCATGTTCAAGAAACCAGTCTGAGATGATTCCAGCTTTATGACATGGCGCATTATCCTGCTGAAAGTATCCATCAGATGTTGGGTACATTGTGGTCATAAAGGGATGGACATGGTCAGCAACAATACTCAGGTAGGCTGTGGCGTTGCAACGATGCTCAATTGGTACCAAGGGGCCCAAAGAGTGCCAGCCAAGAAAATAGAAGAAAAATTCCCCACACCATGACACCACCACCACCAGCTGAACCGTTGATTCAAGGCAGGATGGATCCATGCTTCATGTTTGTTGACGCCAAATTCTGCCCTACCATCCGAATGTCGCAGCAGAAATCGAGACTCATCAGACCAGGCAACGTTTTTCCATCTTCTACTGTCAATTTCGATGAGCTTGTGCCTCAGTTTCCTGTTCTCTGAAAGGAGTGGCACCCGGTGTGGTCTCTGCTACTGTAGCCCATTGGCTACTGTGCGTTCAGAAGATGCTCTTCTGCCTACCTTGGTTGTAACGGGTGGCGATTGAGTCACTGTTGCCTTTCTATCAGCTCGAACCAGTTCTGCCCATTCTCCTCTTACCTCTGGATTAACAAGGCATTTCCGCCCACAGAACTGCTGGCGGATGTTTTTTCTTTTTTCGGACCATTCTCTGTAAACCCTAGAGATGGTTGTGCGTGAAACCCAGATAATCAGCAGTTTCTGAAATACTCAGACCAGCCCTTCTGGCACGACACCATGCCACGTTCAAGGCACTCAAATCACTTTGTTCCCTATACTGATGCTCGGTGCAGGAGATTGTCTTGACCATGTCTACATGTCTAAATGCACTGAGTTGCGCCATGTGATTGGCTGATTAGAAATTAAGTGTTAACGAGCAGTTGGACAGGTGTACCAATAAAGTGGCCGGTGAGTGTATTATATGGAGATGAATTAATGTGAATGTCCTGGTGCATTACTGTCTTGAGATTTCTAACCCCTTAGCGTTCTGCGCCGTAGCTGACGCGCTGAGTCCCGCGAATAGCGCTCAGCGCATACAGCTACTGGCAGAGATGATGCATTCAGCGCTGCACAGCATCCGAACCCGGCATCGTTAGACGCGGGATTTCAGCGGTAATTACCCTGACATCCCCGCTAACACCGCGGTCGGAGTGGGCTCCGATCGCGGGTGTTTACCATGCCTTCGGGGGTCTTTTACCCCACGATCGCCCCCCCCCCCCCGCACCGTTTTCGGCGGGGCCGATCGTTGTTCTGGCACCTCTGGGGTTGGATCGGGACCCCAGAAAAGCCTGGAGGGATTTGCCTTTAAGATGGCGTCGTGGTCATATTAAAGCAACGTGTCAGCCTATGCATTGCATAGGCTTGGCACGTAATACCCTGCGAACATTAGTATTGCAGAGTATTATCCAGAACAAGCAATAGATGATTGCTTATTTATCCCATGGTGGATCGTGTAAAAAAATGTAAAAAAAAATGTTTTCAATAAAAATTACTTATAAATCCCTAAAAATGCCCATAAGCCCCAAAACATTTAAAGAGAATATACCGCTCAAAAAAGTCTAATCATAACACACACCCCACATATATAGTATCACCACGTCGTTAACAATCCATAGAATAAAACTAAATCCTATTGAACCTATGATGAACGCCGAAGTAAACAAAAAAAAAGTTAAAAAACCTGCCCAAAAATTATGATTTCCCTATTATATCCCACTAACAATGCATAAAAGTGATCAACAAAAATAGTACCCAAAAGATGATTGTGCAAAGAACAACATGTCCCGCAAAAAACAAGCACCAACCAGGGAGCAAAACGGAAACAATGTTGCAACTTGGAAGACGGCGATCAAAATGGAGTAGAGGGGTCACCCCATAGGGGGTTTAGTGGCAACAGTTAGGTAAACAGAAGAAAAAAGAGTCAGGGCGGTAGCCGTTCTGTACTACAAAATACTATTCTGTGCGACAGAATTCTACTTCTGTACTACAAAATACCATTCTGTGCGACAGAATTCTACTTCTGTACTACAAAATGCCATTCTGTGCGACAGAATTGTACTTCTGTACTACAAAATACCATTATGTCCGACAAAATTCCTATTCTGTGACAAATATCTATCAGTCAAAAAAACTGGCCAACCAATCAAATGCTTCCTTTATTCCCAGGTCCTGGAGACAGTAGTGAAGCCCCAGCTCTGCTCTCAGGCTGGAGGTTGTGAGGTCTCCCTGGTCTGCCCTGGTTGTGGTCTATAGATAGGGCAGGGACTGGATTGTGCTGATCTCCTGCACATTGTATATACACAGGAAAGTGTCTGCTCTGAGAAGTTACAGTAGATTCTATTTCCTCGTGGTGTAAAGGACCTTTGATGATGTCATCACCATGTGACTTGTGTGGGAGGATCAACTCTAGAGTTACACAGAAACCATGGAGATCCCTGATAGAAGCTGCAGCGCTGAGGGATAGAAGAGCAATGGAGGGAGAGGAGGAGGTGGGGAGCAGGGAGAGGAGAAGGTGGGGTGCAGGGCAAGGAGGAGGTGGAGAGCAGGGAGAGGAGGAGGTGGAGAGCAGGGAGAGGAGAAGGTGGGGAGCAGGGAGAGGAGGAGGTGGGGTGCAGGGAGAGGAGGAGGTGGGGTGCAGGGAGAGGAGGAGGTGGGGTGCAGGGAGAAGAGAAGGTGGGGTGCAGGGAGAGGAGAAGGTGGGGAGCAGGGAGAGGAGGTGGGGTGCAAAGAGAGGAGGAGGTGGAGGTCAGAGAGAGGAGGAGTTGGAGGTCAGGTAGAGGAGGAGGTGGGGAGCAGGGAGAGGAGGAGGTGCGGAGCAGGGAGAGGAGGAGATGCGGAGCAGGGAGAGGAGGAGATGCGGAGCAGGGAGAGGAGGAGGTGGGGTGCAGGGAGAGGAGAAGGTGGGGTGCAGGGAGAGGAGAAGGTGGGGAGCAAGGAGAGGAGGAGGTGGAGGTCAGGGAGAGGAGGAAGTAGGGTGCAGGGAGAGGAGGGGGTGGGGGCAGGGAGAGCAGAAGGTGTGGAGCAGGGAGAGGAGGAGGTGGGGCACAGGGAGAGGAGGGGGTGGGGGCAGGGAGAGTAGAAGGTGGGGAGCAGGAAGAGGAGGAGGTGGGGCGCAGGGAGAGGAGGAGGTGGGGAGCAGGGAGAGGAGGAGGTGGGGAGCAGGGAGAGGAGAAGGTGGGGAGCAGGGAGAGGAGAAGGTGGGGTGAAGGGAGAGGAGGAGGTGGGGTGCAGAGAGAGGAGAAACTGGGAGCAGGGAGAGGAGAAGGTGGGGAGCAGGGAGAGGAGAAGGTGGGGAGCAGGGAGAGGAGGAGGTGGGGTGCAGGTAGAGGTGGGTGTGGGGTGCAGGGAGAGGAGGAGGTGGGGTGCAGGTAGAGGAGGAGGTGGGGTGCAGGTAGAGGAGGATGTGGGGTGCAGGGAGAGGAGAAGGTGGGGAGTAGGGAGAGGAGAAGATGGGGTGCAGGGAGAGGAGAGTGTGGGGTGCAGGGAGAGGAGGAGGTGGGGAGCAGGGAGAGGGGAAGGTGGGGAGCAGGGAGAGGAGGAGAAGGTGGGGTGCAAGGAGAGGAGAAGGTGGAGAGCAGTGTGATATGGATGTAATGTGGGGGTGTAGGGTGACATGGATGTAATGTTGGGGTGCAGGGTGACATGGATGTAATGTGGGGTGCAGGGTGACATGAATGTAATGTGGGGGTGCAGGGTGACATGGCTGTAATGTGGAGTGCAGGGTGTATGTAATGCACCCTCTATGTAATGCACCATGTATGTAATGTAGGGTGCAGGGTGACATGGATGTAATGTGGGGGTACAGGGTGACATAGATATAATGTCGGGGTGCAGGGTGACATGGCTGTAATGTGGAGTGCAGGGTGTATGTAATGCCCCCTGTATGTGATGCACCATGTATGTAATGTAGGGTGCAGGGTGACATGGATTTATGTGGGGGTGTAGATCATTCTCTACATTGAGGATCATGATTTTTAAAATTAAATGGTCCCCATCAGAAATAGCAGGTCCTGGTGGATAGAGATAGAATTTAGCATTTTCTATATAGAGCAAACAGCTCAGGGGTGTATTATGAGGTTCTGCAGCAGCTGAGTTGAAGCTTCATTTTTATTACTTGGCAGAGGGGAGGGGCACAAATATTTAGGCTCGTCCTGTTGGTTAAATTACCTCAAAACTGCTCTGACCATGATATGGCTGTTTGGGATGATAAACTAGGGAATATTTCAGGGAACAGGAGATTGTTTGAGATTCTGAATTTTAAATACTGTCACGTGAGTTCACTGCAAAGCGGCCCCCTGAGGCTCTGTTGCCCAGGGGCCTACTAAAACCTGGAGCCGGCCCTTGGTAGGAGGGAGGGGGAACTAGAACTAGGGGGCAGTATTATGGCAGTGATATTCTTGTACATAGAGAATAAAGACAAAAAACAGAGACAACGGAGGGTGGCGCCTCGGGTGATATCGTAAGGCAATTAGTAAATGTAAAGAAAGTCCCAAATTGGGTGCTCACCATTAGCCACCTTGGCTAGTATGCATCAAGCCCTATAACAGGGTAGCAAGGGCTTGGATGCAGTCACGGTCTGCTGCTCCTCTAGCCCAAAAACGAAGACGCCAATTCCAAGAACCGGAGTCGGCGGTATACAATATATAAAGATGGGTTGGCTAGATTCTACGGGCGCTGACCCGTATCAGCGAATAGATAACCGGTTACAACTCCAAATTGGTAGAAATAATTTATTGATAAAACCAGAATGGTAAAACAAAAGTACAGGAATGTATAGTATATCATCCTAACGCATTTCGGGTCGGACGACCCTTTCTCAAAGATAGGAATACTGTAATGGTAAGTATACAGGTATTTAAACAGGAAATCACATGTCTAGGATAGCTGGACAATTAGTGACATCACTTACAGGCAACCAATCAATGGTGTACTGGGCATTCCTGTTTAAATGCCTGTATACTTACCATTACAGTATTCCTATCTTTGAGAAAGGGTCGTCCGACCCTAAACGCGTTAGGAGGATAAACTATACATTCCTGTACTTTTGTTTTACCATTCTGGTTTTATCAATAAATTATTTCTACCATTTTGGAGTTGTAACCACTGATACATTCGCTGATACTCTCAGTCGGTGGTCAGCGCCCGTAGAATCTAGCCAACCCATCTTTATATATTCTTGTACATAGGGCCAGTATTATAGTAGTTATATAACATTAAAGTCGCCCGCCAATACTACAGGGATCGAGGTAAAAAGATATTGTTTTACCTCATTAAACAGCTGGATTCTCTCTGTCACTGTCTGTGGGCCATAGATGTTGATCAGCCGGAGCCGCCTACCATGGATGGTCACCTCTAGCACCAGGCACCTCCCCATAGCGACCTCCGTCAGCCTGTGCACTGTCACATCTGTGGTGTTAAACAGTATGGCGACCCCGGCGTACGGCTCCACAGCCTGTGACCAGTAAGAAGGACCAGACCGCCACTCACGCTCAGCCTCACGGAGATGCCCCAAGGTGGTCAGACGGGTCTCCTGCAGGAAGATGACATCAGCATCCAGATATCTTAGGTGGTCATACACAGCGTGTCTAGTCCTTCTTACTTTAATACTGTTGACGTTGCTAGAAGCAACTTTTAGAGAGAATCCAGCCATTACAATGATAAAGAGCAGAGCAGTGACCCCCATCATCATATGTCAGAGTCAGAGTCTCCCTGTACACCACCAGTCTCCATGTCCGACTCCTCAGCAGCCTCTACAGGAGGGGGCTTCTTCTTAGTTGGGGGGTCTCCTGTGTCCACCTCACACTCATTATCAATGCGCTGTAACTCGCGCTCATAATCACCTTCTGACTCAGACAGAACATCATATCTGTTAGATAGGACCATAACCCCGGCATCACCACTGGACTTTTTCCTGGTTTTTAGACCTAAGTTGCTTTCTTCCTCTGGTTTACGTGAGGACTTATCTTTTTTCTTTCTTTTGTTTTTTTTTACCTCCTCATATTCACCAGGAGCTACAGAGGTGGCTGCCTGAGGCTGCTCCTGTGTTACCACCCCCAAACTCCCCTGAGCACCATCCGACATCTGAGGTGCTGGTACAGCATCACCTGACCCCTGTACCTCCCGCCTGGTCAAAATTTGCCCTGACACCAAGGCCTCCTCCTCTAAGGCATCTGCCTCCTGCACCATCTCATCATCTGAGAAGTCCCTGGCGCTGTTATGCCAGGCCTCCGGGCAATCCTTGTGCGGGTGGCCCATCTATCCACAGAGGTTACATTTCACCCTCTCACAGGTGGCACTGAGATGACCGACCTCCCCGCACAGGTTACACTTCACCACTGTATATATATTGGCCACGTGCCCGATCTTACCGCACTTGAAGCACTTTCTTGGTTGCCCGGGATAGAAGCAGACACCTTTCTCTCTCCCTATGAAAAAGCTGTTGGGGAGGTGCAGGGTGATATTATTGTACTGCCTCAGTTTTACCAGAACCTTCCACCCCCCAGTCCAGACGCCGTCGGCGTCTCTGTTCTTAGTGAGGTCAGACACCAGATCACAATGCCGCCTGAGCCACACTAGAATATCCTGAGGGGGAACTGACTCGTTCCAGAATATCACATTGACCACCACGGTACCTGGCCTGGATATGGGGACAAACACGAACTTACTCCAGCCGTCCTTATCCCTGAACCGGGGGAGTTTATCCCAGAACATGTCCAGACTGGACATGAGCTTAAAGCTGACATCATAGCCCTGTCTGTCTGGTAGGTTTATGACCGCCAGGATATCATCTGGGGAGAACCCCATCTGGCTGCACAGGAGATCCCGCACCACAAACCTCCTATCTGGGAGATCTTCCTTGGTGCCCCTGTTTTTAAAGCGCACCACGTTCCTCCTCTTAAACGCCTGCCCTGTGTAGTGTGCGCTATAGGTGAAGGAGGGAGCGCCGCGGCTCCAGGCATTTCTGGGAGGTTCCTGTCGGGGCTCACTCTGGGTATTGGGGGGAGGGTCTGAGCTAGAGCGACCTGACTCAACTGGGGGGCTCGATGTTATAGGGGGGAAGTCACTTACATTATCCTGTACCCCCTTTCCCCCATCCACCTCTATGTTATCCTCAGGTGACTGCACATCCCATACAGATTGAGGGTCCCCTCCGTCCCCCGACCCCTCAGGAACATCATGATGTCCACCAGTGTCCCCAGTGTCTGCTCCAGCAGTAGAACGGTCCTGGATCACCACATCACCCTGACACATAGGTGCATGTCCACTGTCCTGCTGCGGTGTAGTGCCTCCTGGGACTTGTGGTGCCTGCCCCTGCTGTGGTGTAGTGCCTCCTGGGACTTGTGGTGCCTGTGCATGCTCCTCCTGATGGATGGCTGCAGACCTTGGCAGCTGCTGTTTTCCCTTCTCGCCCTCATGAAACACAAAGCTTGGTGCCTGCAGTATGGGACGTGTTCCTCTCTCATCAGGGGACATGCTGGACTCTGACGCAGCGTCAGAGGGTCTGGACATAGATGTAATGTTCTGTCTGGCAAAGCGTTCCTTGTTCCTATAGGACTCAGACAGCAGCCCCATCTTCTCCAGGACACAGTCCATCTCTCCCACCACCACTCTTTGCTCAGTGAGTGCAGCTTGGAGTCATACAGGGCGCTACTCTCAGGGTGCGCAGTTTTTAATGAGTACATGCAGTCTATTTGCATTTGTAGCATCTGTTTGTGGTGACTAAGATAAGATAAGATAAGATAATCCTTTATTAGTCCCACAGTGGGGAAATTCACAGCGTTCCAGCAGCAGAGAGGGTACAGAGAGTGAAGTACAAACTATGACAACAATAATATTAGGGATAAATGAACAAAAATAAAAGGGGGATAAAAAGACAAAAAAGAGACAAGCAATGATCGGCAGTTTGATGTTTAGTCTGTGGATGGGACCTGCAGGGACTGGTTAGATGGGGGGCGCAGGTTACTTCTGTTTGGGCCTTGTTTGTTGAACAGCCTGATGGCAGCGGGGAGGAATGACTTACGATAACGCTCCCTCTCACTTTGGGGTGAAGCAGTCGGTCACTGAAGGTGCTCCCCAATGCCACCACAGTCTCATGCAAGGGATGGGAGCTATTCTCCAGAATAGACTTCAACTTACCCAGTGTCCTCCTCTCAGCTACCACCTGCACTGTGTCAAGAGGACCCCCCAGGACAGAGCTGGCTTTCCTAATCAGTTTGTCCAGGCTGCTCCTCTCTCTAGCCGAGATGCTGCTTCCCCAACAGACTATGCCAAAGAAGAAGGCTGGTGCCACTACAGAGTTGAAGAAGGTCTTAAGAAGAGCCCCCCGCACTCTGAATGCCCTCAGCCTCCTCAGCAGGTGTAGCCGGCTCTGACCCCTCCTGTGAAGTGCGTTTATGTTCTCTGCCCACTCCAGTTTATTGTTGAGGAGGACACCCAAGTACTTATAGGACTTCACTGCCTCAATGTCCGTCCCATGGATGACCACCGGTTGAGAAGGAGGACTGTGCTTACGAAAGTCCATCACCATCTCCTTGGTCTTCCCAGCATTAATCCTAAGGTGGTTTCGCTGGCACCAGTCCACAAATTTCCGGATCAGTTCTTTGTACTCCCTGTCGTTCTCACCTGTAATGAGGCCTACTATTGCAGAGTCATCAGAGAACTTCTGGAGGTAGCAGCTACATGAATTGTACCTGAAGTCTGCTGTGTACAATGTGAAGAGGAAGGGAGCCAGAACTGTACCTTGAGGTGCACCTGTACTACTCATCACAGTATCCGACACACAATCCTGGGCTCTCACATATTGAGGTCGGTTTGTGAGGTAGTCTAGGATCCAACTAGAGAGATGGTGGGCCACTCCAGCCAGATCCAGTTTGTCCCTTAGTAGCCCTGGCTGTATGGTATTGAAAGCACTGGAGAAATCAAAGAACATTATTCTCACAGTG
Organism: Engystomops pustulosus; assembly: GCA_019512145.1. Lineage (NCBI taxonomy): Eukaryota > Metazoa > Chordata > Amphibia > Anura > Leptodactylidae > Engystomops > Engystomops pustulosus. The sequence continues at coordinate 42,379,949 of CM033650.1, forward strand.
TTCCCAGGTTTCTCCAAGTGAGAAAGAGTTCGATGTAGTAGGTGGATGATGGCATCATCTACACCAATGCCTGGCCGATAAGCAAACTGTAGGGCGTCCATAGATGAGCTCACTAGAGGGCGGAGATGTGTGAGAACCAACCTCTCGAAGACCTTCATCAAATGGGATGTTAATGCCACCGGTCTGTAGCTGCTGAGGTCCGATGGGTGAAGTGTTTTTGGAACTGGTACCACACAAGATGTTTTCCACAGTTGTGGTACCCTTCCCAACTCCAGGCTCATGTTGAACATATGTGCAATGATACCACAAAGCTGATCACCACAGGTCTAGACTAATCTTGCACTGATACCATCTGGTCCCGTAGCCTTAACCATACCATAAGCTCCCCCATCCTCCTTACCAGTGCCGGGATCTCCTCCGCCAACTGCAGCTCAGGCGCTCGGGTGGTCTCCTTCACCTGCCGTGCTGGTCGCCAGGGCCGGATTAAGGTTGGTGGGGGCCCCTGGGCGCAAAATCTGGCGGAGGCCCCCGACCTTCATTTAAATTTTTAAAAGACATTGATGTACGATTCTAGGATTCGTTTACAAATGCATCCAAAAATGCAACTTGCAGACACAGTCTAAGGCTTCTTAGAATGTGTTTGCGCTCCGTATTTGCAGGAAAATAGAGCTTTTTCCTGTGGACAGCATGGTACAGTGACACACGTTGTGTTCACCATAGCATTGCCAGACGCCATTGGCATCTATGGGGACGGATATTTGGTCACAAACTGTAGGCCGTTCGTATGAAAGGTGCCCAACGATGCTGTCACAGGTTTGTGTTTTGAGAATATACTACTATTACAAGAATATAACTACTATAATACTGCCCCCTATGTACAAGAATATAACTACTATAATACTGCCCCCTATGTACAAGAATATAACTACTATAATACTGCCCCCTATGTAGGTGCCTTACAATCTCTCGGATCCGCAAGTGAAGAGTGGCAGCCGGCGTTAATCCCGGGATGGGCAGTTTGACTATTTAGTAATGCCTTTGGCACTGTGCACTGCCTGTTCGTCTTTAAAGAATTGTTAATGAATTTTCGGGACTCTCTATATGTGTCGCTTGGTATACCTGGAGACATCTGGTGTACTCTCCGGACTCTGAACGTACCCACCCGAGACGACGTACGCCAAGTTCTTGATCGACTTAGTGCCAACCATCTCTAACAAGACTGGAGAAATGCCAGTTCACCAAGCACTGTCTCCAGTCTTGAGTTATACTAATTCCGACAAAGGCAGCCGATGGACTCCGCACAATGTTGCGTTCTTCCAGTGTGCATCGCCCATGAGGCCTAGATCCTAAGAGGTTCCTGGGGTTTGCAAATATTATCGACAGTTTATTCCCCATTTTCACTGTGGTGTTCCCATCGTGGGCCATCACACGAAAGGGTGCCACTCCACGTCCTGGTCGCCTAAGTTGCAGAGCTTCTACAAGTTAAAGCCGCTTTTGCCTCTGCTCCAGTACCTCTAGGCCTGATACAGACAAACTTCTTTCTTGATAGGTGGATGCGTCCTCGTGGGAGCTGGAGCGGTCCTCCACCCAAAAAGGGCCCCGGAGGCGAACTTCACTTGCAGGTTCTTTTCAAAAACATGTTTCCCCAAGTGAAAGAAACTATTCGATGGTGAGCCGTGAGCTCTTGGCATTAAACTTGCTCTGGAGGAATGGTCTCATCTTGAGGGTGCTCTTCATCCTGGATGGTGTACACTGCCCACAAGAACTTGTTAACCTCCAGTCAGCCAAGCGCCTGAATCCAGGAAGCCGGTGGTCATTGTTCTTTTCCCCGTATCAACTGCTAATCCATTTCGTCCGGCTGACAAGAAAGTCAAGGCTGATGCTCTATCCCGTGCCTCTGACCATTGTGACTGGGGGAACCAGATCACGCATCTAATTTTCCGGACCAAGCCTGTGTCTGCAGCTCCGTTGATCTTCGGCAAGCTGCAGGCTAACTTCTGGACAAGACCTATGTTAGACCTGCTCTCGGAAGAGATTATGTCTTGGGGACATTCTTCCGTAGGCTGGGTACCTGGGGTGCAACGCACGTGGCCCTCATCTCCGCTACTACTGGTGGCCTGACCTGGTCACAGATGTTCGGGAGTTATGGGATTTGCCTCCTACGCGTGCCCGCCAACAAAGCCCTCTCGTTCTCAAGCAGTGGGGACTGTTATTACCGTTCCGATTACCAGTCGCCCGTGGTCCCAGGGGCAATGGATTTTGTCACTGAGTAGCCGTCATCGGGCTGGTACTGTCATTGGGTGGTACGGACCGGTTTTTCGAAGATGTCACATTTTGTTCCTCTTCCAGGTCTCCGTCTTCTCCACAGCTTGCAGCCTTTCTTCAGACATATCTTCGGCCTGCATGGTCTTCCGCTGCACATCGTGCTCCGATCGTGGAGTCCAGTTGTGTCAAAATTCTGTGCGTTCTTGTTGTAACCCAAATTGCCGTCAAACCTTGACTTTTCTTCTGCCTACCACCCTCAGTCTTAATGGATCAGTGGATGTGTGAACCAGACTTTGGGCTGCCTATCTCCGTCACTTGTTCCAGCCCGGTCAGGACACTGGGCTGACCTCCTACCTGGGCGTGAGTTCTCATATAATTCTGCTGGACTCTGGGTCTACTGGCTTGTCCCATTCGTTCGTGTCTGTGGACGTATTCCTGCCCTCTCTTCGTCGTCATCCACCTCTGATGTCCTGCGGTGAGGATCTGGTGGACCTCAACTCCTTGGGACCGAACCCGCCGTCTCCTGTCAGAGCTACAGACCGTATAAGACCCAGGCTGATAAGAGGCGTCTGGCTCTCCGTCTTTTCTCTGGTGAAAAGTATGGTTATCTTCCACACGACTGTCCGAGCTCAAGATACCTGCTACAAGCTGGTCCCGGTTCCTTGGTCCGTCATTGAGGTAATCCAGCGCCATTAATCAAGGGTGCCTACAAACTCCGCTTCCTCGTCTATGCGCATACCGAACTCCTGTCATTGTCTCGTCCTCCTGAAACCTGTCATCCTGAACCGCTTCTCCCAACACATCCCTCCTCCTGCCTATGAGCGGGATTCCCCAGACGTCTATTGAGGTGTAAGGAAGTTCGCTGGACATGCAGAGTTCGTGAGGGTAAGCGGTCTCTTCTGAGACTGGAGGGGGATCGGTTCCGAGAGAGATCGGGCCTTTAGCCCGAAGAGAAACATTTTGGATCGGACTCTCCTCCAGAGGTTTATTGGCCACCAAGAAGAAGCGGGGGAGGAGAAGGGGGGGGGGTGGTACTGTCGGGTCTCCGCCGACGCTGTCTCGGATGGGTAGCGCACCCTGGTTCTGTGCTGCCCCCGGTCCCGGGTCCGATCTCACCTTCCTGGCTACGCGATGTCCTCCCTTGGCTTCCCGAGCTCGGCGAGCGCGTTCTCCGTCTCCTAGGGCGCGGCGCCGTCACTCTTAGATCTAAAGGGCCATCCGCCCAATAATTGGCGCTGGGCTGCGCTATAAGTTTCTCCCCTGTGACCCCTTGCCGGATCTTTGTGCCTCATGCCTTGAGAAAAGCTTCAAGCGAGTATTCCTGCGTTCCGTGATTTCAGCTGTTTCTGTGTGTTCTCCGCTCCCAATTCTCTGTTTCCGTGATTCCTCCGTGTTCGGTGTTCATTGTGCGCTGTGTTACCGTCCCTTCGCTCGGACCCCTGTTGCTGAATCTCGGACATTGGACCTGACGGTCTGCTATTCCTTTGCCGAGCCCTGACCCTGTGCCTGGACATCGTCTACGCGATTGTCATCCGTAGGACCTCGACCTCGGCTGCCAGGTGGGGCTAGTCACACCTAGTGGTCTCCTGCCGCAGTAAGTCCAACCGCTTTGCGGCGGGCTCTGGTGAATACCAGGTGCCGCTGGGCTCCGGTTCCGGGTTGTTGGCTAGTTAACTTCCGCGGTGGTCCAGAGGATCCAACGAACCTGACAATAAGTCCTGTGGAAGGAAAGACTTAGGCCTGCACAGACAGCATCCTGCATATAAATGGGTACTGGGTGCAGTAGAAATGAGGGAATAATTACAACGGTCGTAGCACCCAAGAGGTACTATTTACAAGGTCTGCTAAAGCCTGACCTCCTTGTTTTCTTGGACAGATTCCTGCACTCCCGTAGTGTCAGCCTCATATGTACATCAATGGTCTGGATTCAGGTAGTGTACACGCGGCAGAACTTGTAATGTACGGGCTCCAGTGTTGCAGCAGCCTGGGTAAGGCCATATCTGACATACACTATTGCACGTGGTGGGAAGATGATTGTGGGTATGCAGATTTGATCCGATAGTAGTTAGCCTCCACTGGCACTAAGTGGCGGCAGTATTATAGTGTTATGCTTGGCTTGTACAAGGTGGCGCGATACAAGATAGTTTTCCTACTATAGAGGGGGCAGTATGTAAGTAGTTGATACTTCTATGTACCATAGGGGCCAGTATTCATAGTAGGTTATATCTCCTTGTACATGGCGGCATATATTGAGTGTTTATATTATGTGCATAGGGGGCAGATTATGAGGTTATATTCTTGTACCATAGGGGGCAGTTCTATAGTAGTTATATCTTGGACATATAACGCTCAAAAAAGTCTAAATCATAACACAAACCCCACATCTATAGTATCACCGTGTTCGTAACAATCCATAGAATAAAACTAAATAACTATTGAACCCATATGATGAACGCCGTAAAAAAAAAAAGTTAAAAACCAGCCAAAAATTATGATTTTTACCTATTATATCCCACTAAAAATGCAATAAAAAGTGATCAACAAAACATATGTACTCCAGAATGATACTGTTGCAAAGAACAACATGTCCCGCAAAAAACAAGCCATAAACCAGCTCTGTAGCCAAAAACGTAACAATGTTATGCCACTTGGAAGACGGGGATGCAAAAATGATAGATTTTTCCCCACATTAGGGCTTTATTTGGCAAATTTAGTAAAACATAACAAAAAATATTTATGTCTGGTATCCCGGTAATCGTATCGACCCATAGAATAGCAGGCTGGTGGTGGTGGTGTCATGTGTGGGGAATATTTTTCTTTTGGCACTCTTTTGGGCCCCTTGGTACCAATTGAATGTTGAGGGGGGACGCCACAGGCCTCCCTGAGTATTGTTGCTGACCATGTCCCATCACCCCTTTATGCCCACAATGTACCCCGAACATCTGATTGCTACTTTCAGCAGGATCATAATCGTGCCATGTCATAAGCTGAATATCCATACTGGTTTCTTGAACATACAAAGAGGTCCCTGTACTCAAATGGCCTCCACAGTCCCCATCTCAATCACAACCCATTACAGTAGCACGGTGTCTATAAATTGCCGTGAGTGTATATATAATGGTAACCAACAGCCAACTTTTTTTTAGTCTCTTTTGACAATTTTAAATGTTGGGGGGGGATTGACATCAGAACCATGGGCAGGATAATAATAAAGCTTCAGTTGGCAGACCTCTTGATAACTGTTATAGAGCTGTTTATTGTATCTAGGCAAAGTAGAGTAAATTACCAACATCCGATAGTCTGTTTGTAACTGGGGTCAGCTGAGTAGGGTGGGTTCGTAAGAATGGGCGAACCACCTGTGACTTCTTTATTGTTACAAAAAATAGTAGTGATTACTTTTAAACTGTTAACCACATTCGTCCACCATATACTACACTACGTACTTGTAATCTACTTCTATACCATTTCCCCTTCTATAAGGCTACATGCACACACACGTCGAACGGGTATGGCACAGGCAGGCGCCGTCGCCAATCGTGGAAAGGAGGAGGAGGTATTTCTACTGTCACTTCCTGCTCGCTCTCCATAGGGGTTATAATCCCAGCTACAGAGAACAGTCCATTGGCCACACGTTCCGTGTTCCCATGTGCCGGCCCCTCTGGGGGATGTTATACAACATCGCCGTATTCTCCCCTATAAGGCCGTGTGAATGACGCCTAATTCTACTACCACAGGCACTATTGCTAATAGTTCTCGTAGCACTAGCTACTGCCATGGTACTATTAAATATAATTACTTTTTAGTACTGATCTTGTCACAGTTATTTTACCATTACTACTTTAGTACTACAAACAAGAGCACTGCTGCTATTTAAACTACTAACTTGCACTATTATAACAATAACTATGACTTTACTTCTTACGTCTATTACAGTCACTGCTAGTCTAACCCCCTGTTACTATTACTACTGTTCTGGTTAATACTGACTTCCACTGGTGGTATAATGCCTACCATGTTACATTAACTACAGAAAGCCCTACTTCAGACGACCCTAGATATAGATGGACCCCTATCCCAGTGGACCTTTGGTGAAGCTCTCTGGATGCTTTACTATATCCCCAGGCCTGCCATTCCATAGATGTAGTGTCTTTAATGACGCTTTATTGAGAATAATGTGGTCCTCATTACAGGAAAATTCACTTGTCACTGGTTGCAAAAAAAAATTTCGTCCTGGACCTACCATTTTAAAATATACAGTTGGCTCACAAAAAAAAATTCACTAAAAACAACCTCTGCAACTATCCCTGGTCAATAACCTGGGGACTACTGCCTGTATTCTAAAATAAGTAGACTACTTCCACTACTGCTACTAAAAAATTGTCATTAGTGAAAACGAGACCACCATTTCTCTGTATCCTGGTGTTCGTTGAAGGTCTCACAGTCCTGTGTACTAGAGGATAAATTTCCTAAGTTGGTAGAAGGCCCTATTAATACAACGGGCTTGTTTGTAAGAGCATTGGAAACTTATTGGGGTGCATCAGTTGGGGGTTGTTACGACACGAGGATGTGTGCTAGGGTGATGTCACTATACCTCGAGTTAGAGGTTAAGTACCAACGTGATGGGGTTGGTCTTGAGCGGGGGCAGGGCCTCAAAAAGAGCATCTACTAACTGATGGGCATTGATGAGAAAATATTCTTTTATTTGTTTTCTTCTTTCCTATTCTAATCTTTTTAAATAAAACCCCAACACACTGCGTTTTCATGGTCTTTAAACCCTTTAAACCTTCAATCAAAATCTTAAAATTAGATAAGTAGGGCACTCATACAACTCTCAGGACTGGATGGATGAAGGGAGTAGGATGGGGACCGGAAGTATACTGCAGAGACATGGATTTCACAGGTTTTGGAAACGACAGAAAATCTTTTGTGTAATCTATGGGCCGTACACTCAACAAAATCCAAATACAACCCACCTCGCATTAATAGGTTAAAAATTACTGTCTGATTTTTCAATAGGTATAGTTTTTGGTTTATGACACAAGTAGTGGATACAATTGTGGGGGCAGATTAGCTTAGCGGGCCGCGTGAAGGGGGAGGGGGGGGGGTCCTGTCACGATCCCGCGGTGCATTGTCCCACTAGATTCGGGTCCGGCGCGATTCACTAACAATCGTGCGTCCGAGTGTCCTTCCTGTGTCACTGCTGCTCCAAGGTCGTCGTAGTTGACCTGCTTCTTCCAACCTGCTTCTTCCTGGTGCATGTGCTGTTGATCTTGCGACACCAGAATCCTTTATAAATTCTATTCTTGGGTCGGTTTGTCCGAATCCGTGTCGGGTTGTCCACGTTCCGCGCCCCCCCTTTCTGTCGCGTGCCAGCCGCGCACGCAAAACTAAATATTCGCGGGGAAAACCGACGAAAGTGTGGCGTTTTGGCCCATAGTAAATGAATCCAACTATGAACTTCAATTTCAACAAATGAAATGATTAAAACCTCCTAGGAGAATCAAAATGATCCATCACTCTGTTGTGTGGAAAATCTGCTTTTCTGGACCTTAGATAAAATTATTATCACTTTTCGTATCGCCAGAACAAGTCCAATGCTCTGTCACTTATGGCCCATAGAAAGTGATCTGCAACTATATTTAGACAGAAATTCAGTAGAACATCCCCCCCAGCCGATGAGCCTAGGCTAGGAAGCTTCCGTCTTTTGTTGAATAATGGGTTCACACTCCCCCATTTCCAAACTGTAGATCAGATCGGACCTGTGTAGTTGATGCTATAGTCCTCTTGCTGAATTTTCCGTCGGACACAATAGTAATCTTCCCTCTGTCTCAATCATCACATTTGGACAAACTAAGCAGCATCCTCCATCACTCGCTGAAGTAGATTTGTCATATAACGATTGCCTGCCTTTTCATATCTTTTGTTTTTAAATGTGTTCCTTTCATTAAAAATTTGCGTACTGAGCGCAAAACTTCTTCGAAGGGCAATCAATATATCGTCCTCTTGGATCTGATTCTTATACAACTGCAGCACTTTTTACAGTTTTTATACACGCCTCCTTCCTCTTCTGGAGCCCCGTCCACCGCCAGCCAAACCGAAAGTTTGACAATGATCCTCTCAATGTGAAGCTGTTCAGGTTTTTGATCACACGTCTAACAAAGCCATACCAACATCAATTTCAAGGAAGAGGTTGACATCCACTCACATGTAGGGAGGTTTTCATAGAAGGATGGAGGTGTGTAGGAATCCCTTTGGTGAGCATCAAACCAGAGGCGCTAGTAACCCTTGGAAGCAATCTTCTGCCCTCATTTACATGTAATTTAAAAATTAATTTAATTGAAAAATGGCACACAAAACAAAAAGACAAATGACACAGGATCGGGTGGCAAAGATCATGCAAGTGAGTGATCCTTCTTTATATGGTCCAAATGGTAATGGTAGATTTTCCTGAAAAAAGAGAAGCTTTGCTATGGGACGCACAGATCTTTTTTTTCCTAGTAGGCAGTATTATAATCTGAGGCGCTGTGACAATTGATCGGGGGGGGGTCCGTAGTCACGTCGCCCTCCAGTAATTCCCCACGCTAATCAACAGCATTCTTATAATAAAACCCAATCAGTATACTTCCTGAAAGTTAAGTGACAACATCAAAACTCATCATTTACGTGGGTATAATTGTCAATAAAAATGACAGATTCTATTCTGACTGCAATTATAAATGCAATGTTAAGTGTATCACGAATAAATGGGCACCCTTGACGCACAGTCCAAATCATAAGATTAAAACTAATAATCATTTGCAGAAAATAAGTGAAGCGTAAGGTTTCTGTTATATATACAGTTAGTAATCACCGACTGTGATCTGCTTAAATATTTTTTAATTCGCCTCTCTGGCTCCCCTCATTTCCATTATAACCTCCTGCTAAACAGTATGGCCATAGCATTGAACACAACCCATGGCTGGCACTCGGGCCGGAGGTGGCACTAAGATCTCTATGTGGGGCACTTTGGTCAGCAGCATCCCAGCATGAGTACTCCACCCCGGACTACAGGTACCTCCTGCGTCCCAGGGCAGCCCTGGAGAGAACTAAGTTGGTAACTCCAATCTCCCCTCCTCCTTTCACTGTATTGATGTCCTCAGGATGCAATGGATTTTAAGCTCAGGCCCCCCCCCCCAAGCCAGAGATTAATCATTTGGTAGGGGCCTGAGTTTGTTGTTGACTTTATAGGTAGTAGAGATAGATCCTAGTGGCTGTTTCAAGGGGCATGTATGCATTTATGAGGGTCACAGTGACCTATGTGATCACTCCAATGCACTGATTGTCTTTCTCAGCTTTGTACTGAATTATGCATTCCTCCTCAGAGCTAAAAGATGAAACAATACCCAGCAATAACAACCACATATTTACTGGGAGAACCGGATATACCCTATTATTCTTAGTAGAAAACATTCGGCTAAAGTAGATTCTAGGCAGTGTGGCGAACCTAGGGCACGGGTGCCAGAAGTGCACTCAGAGCCTTTCTGTGGCACCTGAGCATCGCCCCAGCACAACACCAGACAGACCCAAGAATCTTCCTTCCTGCTATCAAGCCCTTAAAAGATGCTGTTTTTTCTTTCAGTCATATTTTGATACTTACTTACTTCGTCTACTTGACTGTAGGAAAGGGAGAATGAATAGACGGGTCAAATTATTTTTGGCGGAGCTCCATGCTGGCCCCATGGATTCCTGTGTACAGAGGGACACTGAAAGAAGCTAAAATTATGCAAATTTCCCTATCTTCTACTGTTGGCTGTCCCTCAGGATGCCATATTGCTTGAAAGTTGGTGAACCGGGAGCAATAAGTTACTGCTTTAATTTTTGTTGGGCCCTTGTGATAACTACGCAGGGTTTTGGTTTGCAGTTTGGCCACCGGGCCGTCTAAACAGGTTTTCGCCATCACTGTTCTAAGGGTGTTCACGGCGGCCATTACTAACTGACTACCTTACCGGACTACATATATTTCACTAGGATGTTTCCTTTAATTTGGTAACTTATAATACGCATTTCGAGCCCCAGTACCGGTCTCTTCCTCATTTACATAGAAGCATTCAAACATTAAAAAAAAAAACCTTTTTATATTTGATCAGGCTTGTATGTACCTGATGAAGAAGCCGGTCCGGCTCAAAACGCGTATAGAAAGTTATCAAATAAAGGAACCTCTAGTGAAATATCCTAGTCGCGATATTGGCGCCGTGAACACCTAGAAATCTAACCCTTTCACTTGATCTTCTCATTGCATACCAAAGGTACCCAGTAAGCACCAGGTCGTCAGCCGAAACCACTCAAATATAAACTGATAAAGAATAAGATAATACTTCATGTGTTGTACCGTTGTACAACCGAGAAGGTGACACCTTTTCCTAAATGAATCTAAAGCCAATCAATTTTTTTTCCAATGCAACTCAAAGGAAAATTATATCACTGTTTCACCTAATACAAGTTTCCATAACCTTTTAATACCATTCTGATCTTCTTTTATAATTAACATAACTGGTTTTAACTCACTATTAAAGTGATAAAATTTACCTGGCTTCCTGCAGCAACTGTTTCGTCATGGGGTGTCTGAGTCTTGTTTCATCAATCATTATCTCCTCTTTATCTGCTAGTTCCCTCCTACTCTCCCCCGCCCCCTCATTCCTGCAAAAGCTGACAAGATTAGCTTGTAGCTCAGCTCAACTACCGCTGCAGAGAGAGGATGAACACAGAGGGAGGAAGGAGGAAATACTAGAAAAGCAGAGAAGGATATAATGATTTTACAGATATTCGGACACCCCATAACGCTTGCAGTTTACTTGTCAGGGAGCCAGGTATACGTTTTAAATACTTTGGAATAGTGCGTGGAAGCAGTAGTTAATTATAAAAGAATTTGAGAAATAATACCATTATAAGAGAAATAACTGGTCAGTGGGAACCTGCCATTCGGTGATAGATGTCATTCTGATGACATGTTATCTGCTTTAGTCCCATTCTGTCCCTGTTTTTGTAACCTATTAAACTAAAGGGTTAAACTGAAATATCCAGAAATAAACAACCATAAAGGCAGTTAAATTTTTTCAACACCTTCAGATCAGGACGGGATTTAGGGTACAATTTGTATACATTTAGGGTAATACCCATGTAATTATACCCATCTGCATACATTAAATGGCGAAAGAAAGGGCGAGAGCATAATAGGTGTTTCCACGGAAGAGCAGAAAATGATTGAGTGACATTTAAGGACACTTACTCTTTTGGGTGCTGATGACTGTTTATTGATAAACTTCACTAAAATCTTTAAGTGATGAGAAGACGAGACTTTCTTTCTCTGCAGAGGAAAACATGCTCAAGCTTCGATCTCATACTGTTTTGTGCCTTCTTGTACAAATTGAAGTAACCAAATCACAATCTGTTTACAAATAATGTTAACTGATTGAAATACCAAGTTGACCTTCATCTCAGCTACCGGCACTATTCCCCATACACACTCCTTATTATAGAATAATCCTCTCTAGCGTTACCATTTTCTGCATCATTTTAATGGAGTAGTGTCTGCGGTTTGCTGTTTTTCATAAAGAGCCGAAGAGGAGACGGAGAAACGGGAATAAAGGCGGCCATAGAAATAATGAGCCATCAGAATGGACAAAGGTCGGGAAAGTCATGACGTTTTTCAGGGTTTGCTCAGAGATGGTTTTTTGGAAGTTTCTTGGCCACTTGGCATATATTCTCAAATGGTTAAGTGCTTGAATAGCCTGACTCCCGTACTTATTTTACCAGCGGCATACAGTTTCATCATGGCTCAGCTTTTCATTTCTGAGTACGGATGAATATAAAGTAATATCCATGGTCATATATTTTAAAGCGGGCCTCTGGCAAAAATTCCGAACGGCAACACGATCATTAAACTTTTTGTCCCATTTCCCTGCAGGACGATTTGGGCTGATCGCCAAAAACTGCCAATATGCGAAAGCTAACATGGCATTAACTAGCCACTCAAAATTTATATAATACCTTCTTCAATAGTCACCAACTTTTCATCCAATCCAAGCTTTGCTAAATCAGTGCTTGTAGTGAAACGAGCAAGTGAGTCACTCTCCGTTTCTGGTCCATTAAGGTTGCCTCTGTCCAGCCAGAACTGGTTTTCTCTGAGGATCTCGCTGAATTCTAATCTTCTATCAAGATGGACAAATCTCACTTACATAAGTCAGATTAACATAAAAGCTCATTGGGCAGGTAATGGATTGTGAGCAGAAGTGAGTGAGAGTTCCTAGTAACCAATCAAAACTTTTAATTAGATAAGAAGCCTACAGAGGGCAAAACTGGCTAAATAATGCCATAATGAATCTAACAATGGGCCCCAATATAAAGTGTGTACACAAAGGTTGGTTAGGATCAGTGGACCTCTGACCACTGCGGGAGAGTAACTAGCCAGACATCCGGAGCCGGAGCCTAGCGGCACCTGTATTCACCAGAGCCCGCCTCAAAGCCGGGTTGGACTTGCTTGCTGGTCGGCAGGTACCACTAGTCGTTCCCAGGTGTGACTAGCCCCTGGTGCAAGCCGAGGTCGATGACCTAGCGGAGACAAACTCTTAGTCAGGTCAAGCACAGGTCAGGCTAGGCGGCATAGAATGTCAACGTCAGTTTTCAGTCCGGGTCAGCAACTAGGAGGTCGGCAGGTTGGAACGGTAACACGATGCACACAGCCACAGGAGGAACACAGGTACAACCCGCAACACAGACTCGGAACGGTAACACACAGAATACACTGGAACGCGGAATCATACAGTAATACGCCAGGATACGGATACTCAGGGAAACAGGAATCCTCGTAGGACTTTTCTTAAGGCTAATAGGCACAAAGATCCGCAGTGGAGATGGGAACAAGGGTTATATACCCAGACAGGAATGACCAGTACTATCACCTGTTCGCTGGCCCTTTTAAATCTGAGACAGTGCCGCGGCTAGCGACTAGTCCCGGACTGGAGCGGAGCCAGAGATGTGAGTGCACAGGAGCGTGACCGGGCAGCGATAGAGCCATCACTGGTGCCCCGCGATCCTCGATATGGATCGCGGGGTGCCCCGCACTGATGCACGGGTGCAACCCCGATCCTGTTATTGATCGCGGGGGGGGGGTTTTTTGCCCGTGACAGGTTGGGATGATAAATATTTGGTAAAATACACATTGGATCAAAAAACTAAAATATACTCGTACGTGTCCACTGATACCAACGTCGACCCCCTCCTCGGAGCAACTTTAAATCTTGAAACCCCCATTTTTTAGTCTACATGAATTCCCCTGAAATATTCATGATTTACCTAGTTCTTTTCAATTTTGATTTTTCCCTTTGTGTTTGCAAATTCTACATCCTGTGGTGTAAAATAGTAATAATATGCTGGATTTAAAGCGTTGTACCTACTGTGTAAATTTTTCCTTTTCACAGAATAGGGGCTAACAAGCTAATAGGTGGGGTCCAAAGTGTCAGAATCTCGCTAATCATCTTGTTATTCCCCTATCTTGTTAGGGTAAGAACTTAAAACAGTTGGTACAGCCCCTTTAAATCCAGCCAATCATAAGAAGGTCTCCGACAATCCCGAAAATGGGGGCCTAGACCCTAATTGATAGAACTGCAGGGGTTTTAGGCAATGCTGCCTGCCGCTCCATTTCATTTAAGCAAAGATTTATAGCATAGCGCATAATATACATGGCCTATTCTCATCCCAATGACAACAGGAATAAAGAACTAACTCTTTCATTTAAACAGACTGCACAATAGTTTCAGTTTTAAACACGCAACCTGATCAGATCATCGCTCCCCGATACGTCACGAGGACGACTCATCTTTACAACCCATCTATGAGCCTCCACTTGTTGAGCCACTGATCGTCGGTGATACGGTTTAGCGGTTTGCTGCGATCTGCAGCAAACACTTACGCTATGGAGAGAATCAGCCTGTGAGCCTCTCCATTCACCCTCGCTGATGTGATGTAACTATTTTGCGCGCATCGTTAATGGATTAATATTCTGGGCCATGTACTGGGAACTGGAAAAAATTCCACAAGTGGTGGAATGGCAATAAAAAACTCAGTTTGGCCCTAGTCTGATGGGCCTTATTTTCTAACGGCTTTCAATATACCGTCGAGATGAACCTCCCTTTATTCTTGATCGGTAGAATCACAATTGATACAAATAGTATATATTTGTTATGTTTTTCATACTTTAAAAAAAAAAAACTCACAACCTTGTATTGCTAAAAAAAATTGCCTTGCATCGCCTATTCAGACACCTGTAACTTTTCATACCTCTAATGTACGGAGCTTGGAGGTCTCATTGTTTGCGGCATATGATTACATTTCACTGATACCATTCCAAAACGAGTCATTACTGCTTAGTAGGTACTAGGGATTAAATGTCATACGGCATCTCTAAGAATAGTGAGTATAACTCCATTGCCATTACAATTATTATGGACCTCCTGTTTACTAATTGGATCAGACCTTTTTATGTAATTTTTTTTGTTTTTGTATTGTTTTTTTATTTTCTTTTCCTGTTTGTTTTTTTGCTTATCTTGTTCTTTTGTGAAAATTAATAGACCATTAAAAAAGGGTAAAAAAAAAAACATTCGAAAAACCTGTGCACCCTATTGATCACTTTTTTTCAAATTTGGATTGACTGTAGGCAAATGTACAAAATGATATTCCGAATTTAAGCGTCCTTTTTTCATTAAAAACGTTTATATTTTAATAATCGGACATTTTGTTTATTTTGTTATGCAGCGATCACTAATATGTTTAAGACTTTGCTGTTTATTTTTTTTCATCTGTGTTCTAGGGAATGGGGGATGATACCTAATTTTTTCCCTATTTTACTTTTTTTTTTCATATTTTTTACAATTTTTATGTTTTTTAACTACATTTCAGCCCCTTAATAGGGACTCAAAAACTCTGTTGGGGTCTAATCACTCATACATATTCTACAGATACAATTTTTGGTTTTCTACCTAATTTGAGTTTCTATTAAAGAATTTCAATTCATTTTTTTGCCAGTTTGTAGCTCTTTTCTGTCGTCCTATTTTAGTCAGTGAAGTGACAGTAAAGCCATTTTACTTGCCGAAAACTTGGGAAAAGTTTGAAAAACTTGTTTACTGACACATATGTAGATGGCCCTTAGTTGACACGGCCTCTCTACTTGACAAATGTGTTTCGTGTCACTCACAGTAATTGTATGATATACTTATTGGCCATCCTATACAGAATTGAAGCAAACGCACCGTCTGCCACTTTCTGTCTGCCAATGACAAGTCACCCCAAGTCACATAAAACACCATCCTATCCGCGATTACATCTCAATTAAATGTTGTAATGAGCCATGTTATTACTCACTCCTAACTACACTGCAAGGAGACTGATCAGGCACATGTTAGATCATTATAGGTTTAAATAGAGATAATCTGAGTAGGCCTCTCAATTACCTCCAGAGTTGGTTTGCTTGCGGGAAAAATAGCCCATTGTGCGCAACAATTGCACTGCCCTAGGACTCATCACTACATATCTGTAGTGCATGGGCTAGACTGCAGCACTGCGCTAGTTAGAATACACAAAACACTCCGCAGCCCTTCAATCCCCAAGACTGAGAGAGAGGGGAAAGATTCCTCCCTTGACATGTTGTAGGGCCCAGTGGTCTCCAATATTAGAATCTAAATAATGAATCAGCAATAGGGTTATTGGATAAAGAATTGGATTCTACATTTCAGGAATTTTCTGTCCCTTCATAAAGTTCATACAGGAAACAGGTTGTTGGAGGGATCCTATAATCACAGGGTACGGGAGGGGGTGGGGAATCTTTAGCCTTTGTGGCTCAGGTTCCTTTAGCTTCTTTGTGGGCTATTTTAGCCGCATGAGGGGGCTACAACTGTTCTTTTAGTCCTGTGGGGGAGCTTTTACTGTTAGGGATGGTCTGCCCATGTTCCTTTAGCCTGGCAGGGGAGCTTCAAGAGTCGAATAAAGCCCTCTAGTAGCACTTACTAAAGTAAGAATCTATTCTCTTCCCAGTTTGTTGTTAAGTCTGTAGTCTTTATTGGAACATACCGATAAGCTAGAAACAATCCACTAAAGTAGACGGCCCGATTGCTGGACTTAGCTTTACAGGAGCTTCTAACTTTAGTAAGTAACCGTAGAGGTTTTATCATGTTTCCTTTAGCCCTGGCGGAAGGAGCCTTTAAGCTATCATTATAGCTGTTGAAGTAGTTCCCTCCCATCAACCTTTATTTCTGTACTGGACCTGATTTATGCTCCCGTAAATGCACCGTCAATTGCGTTATCCAATATTGTATTTCATGTATTACGAGAGAGCATTTGGCGTCCAGTCTCACCTTTATTTATCTCAATATTCATCGTCTGAAAATTCTAGGTAAAGAGACTGGGATAATTTTTTTTTATTCCCCTGATAGTCGCATTTATTTAAAGATCTATTTGAATAAACCCTCCTTTTTATCATGGAATATTGGTGTTATAGAAAGTATTGTGCCACAATAACCTGGAGTGGGCAGAGAACATAACGCACTTCACAGGAGGGTCAGAGCCGGCTACCCTGCTGCGGGGCCTGATGGCATTTCGGAGTGAGGGGGGGGTCTTCTAAACCCTTCTTCAACTCTGTAGTGCCACCACCATCTTTCTTTGGTGTCGTCTGTTGGGAAGCAGCAATCTCAGCTAGGGGAGGGCAGACTGACCAACTGATTAGGAGGAAAGCCGTTCTGTCCTTGGGGATCCTCTTGCCACAGTGCAGGTGTATCTGAGAGGAGGACACTGGGTAGTTGAAGTCTATTCTGGGAGATAGTCCCTCCCTTGCATGAGACTGTGGTGGCTTGGGGAGGGACACCTTCAGTGACCTACTGCTTCACGCCCAAATGTGAGAGTGGACGTTATCGTAGTCATTCCTCCCCACTGCCATCAGGCTGTTCAACAAACACGGCCCAAACAGAAAGTAACCTGCGCCCCCCATCTAACCATCCGCTCAGTCCCATCCACCTACTAACATCAACTGCCGATCATTGCTTTGTCTCTTTATTCTTTTTAAAAAAAATCCCCTTTTATTTTTGTTCATTTATCCCTAATATTATTGTTGTATATTTTGTACTTTGTGCTTCACTAACTCTCTGTACCTGTACCCTCTCTGCTGCTGTACGCTGTGAATTTCCCCTCTGTGGGACTAATAAAGATTATCTTATCTTATCTTATCTTATCTTATATTAATTCTACTTTCTATGTCGGACCATAGAGCGGTTTCCTCCTCTGTGGACTGGCATGAGTTGTATATGGCATTGATACCATTGGGGGATAGTTTATTTTTTTGTATTATTATTATTTTTTTATTATTGTATTCACTTGGTTCAAGAGTTCTTATGGACACAATAAATAAAAACTATATGTATTTTTTTATGGTCAAATTCTGGAGTAAACATGTTAAATTGGTGCAAAAGACTTGAGACTGGGATGTAGGTTCACACCTTCCAGCAGAAATGACCCCTAAAATAAAGATATAAAGATAAAGATATATACGTGGTTTACATCAAGCAATTATTGGGGGTAATTTACTAAGGGCCCGACTCGTCGCTTTTTCGCCAGGTTGTCCAGAATTTTTTCCCGATTTGCGCGATTGCCCGGGTTTTTTTTTGGCGCACGCATCGATTGTGGTGCTTCGGCCGCCGGCTTTCATGTGACAGAATCAGTCCGTGGCATCGGAAAAAACGACGGATTCGGAAAAAACATGGTATTTAAAAAAAATGGTAGCTTGACACGTTCTTTTACATACACCCACTAATATAAGGTGAAAACCCCCTCCTGTGAACTCCGCGGACGCTCAGCTCAGCAGCGACAACTGGTGGACATCGGCGCACAACCTCAGTGTGAATCGCCAAAGACCCGAATCCTCGTCGGAGAACGCGCCGCTGGATCGGCGACATGACGGGTAAAGTAACCTGACCCCCATTATATTCATTTCTGTCACACTTTTCCCCCTTTTAATTTACAAAGCCCATGTATTCCAGGTAGATGTTAACTGGGATATTGCGCAGTGATATGTTATCTATCCCTTATATATCTGGTGTGAAGGCAATGTTTTCCAGCAATGGAGACCAATTTATACATTGTAGCTTCACAACACCGCATTCTAAGGTATATGCTTTCAGAATCAGTTTTTGGTAGTCACACATAGTGATTTCAAACCCTTCCTCTCAACCTAAGTTTACTGTCACATAACCGGAAGGATGTGTGACGGACTAATGGGTGTAGGACACAGAGAAATTATTATAACATTAGTCCTAGCATAGTATAAGTGCCTGAAATGTGGCAAAACGCAGAAAGTTCAAGGGGCTGAATACTTTCGCAGCTCTGTATCTGCTGATTCATAACAAATGCCATCTTTCCAGATTAGAGATGAGCAATCATCCAAGATTCTCTTCTAAAGCTTTGCCTACTTTTTCTAAAGATAGTGCTGTCCAAAGCTTTCCATCCCATATTGAATGTGCTCCAATTGGTCCTGGAAATTGGTTTACACCCCCTCTTGCCTTAAAAATGGGTTTTACAAGCAAAGCTCCAATCTCACTTGTTAATTTTTTAGAGATTTTGCCATCCTCCCTCTCTACACTCCTGGAATGAATGAATAGTGAGTTACTTGACACTCAGTAAAGGGCAGAACCATGGTAAATCCAGCAGCCAGTCTAGGGGACAGGCCAGGCCCCCAGGAACCTCCTTGGACCAGCACACCCCCCCTAGGTAAGTGCCCAGGAATGGGTTACACCTCTAAGCTCGAGGAGGCTGACAGCTGCAACTTCTAGCACCGGCCACCGTTCGGCCCATTAGTGGAAAATTGGACTCTCTTCTCCCGATTGACTCCAGTCATTTCCCATGATTATCGGTATCCCGAAGCAGTCAAGACCCCTGCTAACAGAAGAATCCAGTAGAAAGGGTATAACACCAAACGTAGTAGCAACCCCTTTAAGAAGAATGGATCTATAATCAACTACAAGCTTATATGGGGGTCATCTAGCCCTTAGCACAATGATTGGCACATTTGACATGCTCATAATTTTCTTATAGCTGCTTGATCATGGGAAATGGCTTCTGCCAACCTGGGCTTTTTGATCTATATCCATCATTATTGAACCGATGTGGCTATTTATACATAGCTTTGCGCATCGCTCTCACATAACAACTATCCTGTTTTGCTATTTATACTCTTACTGACAAACCCATTTTATCCGAGAAGGAGAATGTCTCACTGGGAGATCAAAACCTTTTGCCCGTGAAGTAGACATATCTATCTAGATTTTAGCTAACAGCAGCAAATACTGAAAGCCTCGAGGTTCCACATGTTTGGGATATATGGATTGGTGCATTTAAATATTCGGTAATTTTCTCGTGTGCTGCCCTACCGGTGCTAGTCTATTAGTGTCATAACACAACCAGTAATACAACTCTTATTCTGAGAAAAATCAACACAATAACAAATATTTTTATAGTAACGTAGAATAAAATCTATACCAAAGGATCTATTTTTTGCAGTGGAGAAACACAAATAGTAGATATATAAAAGTAAACTTTTTAATCTTGGGATGGGTGATTATATCGGTTGGGTGGACACAAGGAAGTTTCAATAATTCACATTCGAATGGTGTTACACCCCCATACGCTGAATCTGTGGCCCCTGCAGTATCATTTTACTCTGGACTGACCAGAGCGGGTGGCCTCCATCCTTGGTAGTGGCCATGCAGGCTCAGGTTACAGATAACTTCAATGAAATCTACATCAGGATCTACATAATTAGGCTAAATTCACAACGTCGTGAGCCCGCCGCACCGTAGTCGGCGGGCTCACGGCAGCGCGGGAGTGAGGAGGAGGTGAGCGCAGCTCACCCCCTCCCTCTCCATAGAAACTAATGGCGCACGGCGCCGTATAAACTGGTGAAAGAATGACATTCCGTACATGGCTGAGCCCATACTGGTGATGGGGTACGTATATCGGCCCGCATATACGGTAGGTCGGCCGTATATACTTCCCCCAACTGTATTGTGAAGGTAGCCTTAGTAGTGTGCCTGTAAGATTCCCCAAATCTACTCATTCATAATTACCATTTATTTTTCTAAAACTTAACCCTATGTGTTTTAATAGCCTCACAACGGCTAACTCCTTTCCCACAATAAGTCTCGCAGCTAATTAGCATAAAAATAAAATACTAACACACATTGGCTGATGAGGGATGACGTTGATTTGGGGAAGCTTGAAATTACCCTGACTACGCAGCTCCTACTGGTTGTCATAGTGTTGTGTTGCCATCCCGTCCAATCATATACTCACTCCTTTCCTACATTAACAAGTGATATGTCCACGGCGGACACTGCTTGCCGACACAAAACGTACTACTATGTCTAATCTTTGGCATTGGTTCCTAAATGGAGCCGTGCTAAATGCGTCAGGTGTCAGCTGTATAATACCAGGGACTTCTGAAAGTAAGTTGACCCCCCCCCCATCCTGTGACCTTTACCTAAGGGTCTTGCTGCCTCTGATGGCAGCACCCATGGTCTGGCAAATCACAGATGCAACAAAATAACAAATTTTAATAGACTGTAGAAATGTGACAATGCAGATCCCTCTGAATGGCGCTCCTTCCCTTCTATGCCTGGCAATGTGCCCATACAGCAGTTAACCAACACATGGGGGGGTCCTCAAAGAATTGATTATAAACTTTGTGGAGTTTTTTCATCATTTATTACTTGTACAAATATTTTATTATCTAAAAATAATTCCAACACTCTTTAAAGTACACGTCCATTTGGTTTTTTGGCCCCTGTGAAAAATCTAAAAACTTTAAAACCTTCTTTTAAGTTGATTTTTCATACATTGAAGGGGTGTATTGTAGTTTTCTAAAATGGCATCATTTTTCTGGGTGTACTGATTATTTTAGCCGTCACACTGTCACTAAAGTGAGCAGTGCCTCTAATATTGGTTTTTGGCAATTGTCCAATAAAAATTTTAAAATTGGCAGCACCCAAAATCCTGAATCTGCTTCCACAACCTAAGAAAAAAGAGAGGATGCACATGATATAAGCAGACATTTGGGAACTGTTGTTCTAAAGTTATTTTGGGTATCTCCTCCAAAAGCAAAACCTTAGAACTTTGGAAATGAAATACTTTTTAGGCGCTTTCGGCCCAACTGTCCAGGTTTTCATAAAAAGCACAAAAGATATAATCAAATTTCTATATTTGAGTACCAAAAAACCATTCTCAAATAATCCCCCCTGGATATGTTAAAAAGCGTTACAAAGGTATAACCTCCTATAAGGACACAGGGCAATTTTTAAAAATCATACTTGGGGTCTAAAAAAACCCTAAAATGGCTTAGGTCACAAGGAGGGTTATGACAGGTTCCCTTTAAAGGGAAAAAATATATATGTTGGTGTGGAAGGCTCGTAAAAAAATAAATTTGGTACTTACCTCCCGTGGCCCATGCCCCGCGCCACCACTCTTTGGAAGCTGCTCACAGTCGGACACCATTCCCGTGCTGTATCAGGAGATTAGGAATGGCAATGGCGGACTCTGGGAGAGACCGCAGAGGTAAGACAAGAGTTCTATTGTCTCAAAGCTGTTTCCCTTGCCCAAATATCTATTTTTCCATAAGGTCTCAGAGAACCCATTTATTCTTTGCCATAAATACAATCCGAGGTTTATTTCTCATGATACTCCTTAGATAAATCATTGTTTTCTTTGCCCTGAGAATTTGTTCAAATTGGGGCAGATTTATCAAACTGTCTAGAGCACGATGTTCTTAGCTGCCCATGGCACCAACTAACAGCTCCCTTTAAAATATTTATAGTCACTGGAAAATGACACTGACTGTCAATTGGTTTTCAAATTAAGCCACATTCTTACTCCTTAGGTTAGCTGAAATCGCCATTGTGCTGAGCTGTTACCATTTTGAAACTGTCTAAATCCGAATCCAAAACAAAAGGTATACATTTTTGCACTAACACATAGCTGTAAATAGAAATATTCCCAAAAAACCTTGTAATGCAAGAAAAAGCGGACCCTTTTAGAATACCGAGCTATTTATTGCCTGTGAAATCTGCGCCTAGCGTTATCCCGGAAACCCTCGGTGAAATCCGAATTAATCCTAAATGCCTGCTCTCTGCGCACACTTCGGGAAAGTTTGGAACAACAACAAATCTGTGCCACCTCATCTTTTAAGAAGCCCGGCACATTCCCCATTCCGATACATCACAACAGAGAGAAATAAAAGCACCTCCTCTATATTCTAGGTCATCCTTTATATTAATTGCAAAGGAATAGGGCAGAGAAAACGAGAAATATGAGGCCCAGATTCCTGACTCGGGCACGTTTCATTTCATCTGCAT
Organism: Engystomops pustulosus; assembly: GCA_019512145.1. Classification (NCBI taxonomy): domain Eukaryota; kingdom Metazoa; phylum Chordata; class Amphibia; order Anura; family Leptodactylidae; genus Engystomops; species Engystomops pustulosus. The sequence goes on from CM033650.1 coordinate 42,402,634, forward strand.
GAGTATAGACGGGCGCTAGGTGATCATATATCCCGGCTAATATCAATATATTTATTCCAGAGCCTTTTCACGCATGTACGACACATATACAAGTGTAAGGCTGCGGGGGAGACCTAAAATTTCCAATTAAATGGGATTTTACTTGTATCTTATTACATACAATGTGTGCAACCAGCTGTGAGGTATTGTGGGACATAGAGATGCCGTTTGTGGCATGGAATATGTATTAACACATGATATTAGGCCACAGCGTATAAACATAATAGGTGTATAAAGTAAGGCAACTGTGGTAATAGGCCCCTTTACACCCTATGAGTGTGATGCATACCCACCATCCACCTCGCTTCATTCACCCTAGCAGTGTGTGGCCAAACGCTGGCTCAAGAACTGAACTTAGTTTGGGCCGACTTCCAGCCTGCGTGGGTATGCCGCGCGTTGGCATATCTGTCCGCTATTGTAAAACTTACAGATATTACCATATTGGAGGGATTTATTAGCTTGAGTATTCACATAATCTCCTCTCCCTCCCCTCTATCCCCCCCCCCGCCTCCCCCCCCCCCCCACCCCATAATATTGTAATAAACTATCCTGTAATCAAGAGGCAACCACATCTAGTTGACCCGACCGTTTTCTGGAGACTATAGTAAATTTTGGTAGCAGGGAATATTTATACCCTCACTCACCTCCACCGCATTCCCACCCAAATGTACATAACGGGGTGGGAAAACCCACAAAAGTGCTGCGTTTTATATGACTTGGTTAAAAACTGTGGACAGTGAGCAGAAAAACATTCTTTAACCTGGTCCTGTCGCATCCCCCCGATCCAGACTTCCGACGAGGCTAAGTCCCGGCGGCGATTCACCAAGATTGTGCGCCCGATATCCTGCATGTGTCGCCTCCCCGCTGAGGCCACCGGAGGTTTCACCTCTTCTTCCCAGGGCATGTAAGTGCAATGTCTTGCACACATTAAGAATTTAAAAATCCTGCGCTTAGTCCGAATCATTCGGGTTGTCCGCGGCCTCTCCCCAATTTGGTCTGGGCCATGAAAGTTGCCAACCAAAAATCCGTACATGCAGCTTAAAACCCCTGTTAAATGCGGCGTCAAACTCGAAATAGTCGAATGACGTGTCGCGGATCCTTATTAAATGTGCCCCAAGGTATGTTAATCCCCCCTTCATTACCTCAGAACAGGTCTCATCCATATTCTTGATGGGCTTTGCTGCCTATACCTTGGGGGTGGCCAACTGTTAAGACTGCCCACACAGATACGAGTGGACACCATGGTTCCAAAGGCCCACCCCTTTCTGTGTGCTGCAGGAGCTCTCTGAGGAGCTGCTCTAACACGTGTCATACTTATAGCTACTATACAAGTTTTTTTTAAGGTAAACTACACTCAGGCTGTGTGAACAGTATACCCTAAATAAACATTGGCCTACCTAAAGGTGCTGTCTCGCTTTCGTCCTTTCCCTACTAGTTGTGAGGGATTAGTAATGTTGGCAACTCGTGCAGCGCTGCGTAATTTGTGTGCGCTATATAAATAAGAATTATTATTATAATTGGGTCCCTGAAGATCGAAAAGAACCCCTTCCCCTCTTCATCTCTACTCATTTCTTCTCTTTAAACAGTCACTCAATGAGGCCAAATTCCTCTATAAGTCCTGGATAAGTCCTCCCTGTGCGCGGCTTTTTCCGTGCCCCTGTAAACACAGGGGCACGGATCGAAGGGACCCGTTTGCGCGGGCACAATCCTGCGCGCCGGAGGAGGTCAGTACATGTTTATTTTTTAACTAGCTCTCCTCAGCCCGCCATAAAAAAATTTTTTTGTTTTTTTAAACCCTGATAACCCCTTTAAGTCTAATTGTCACTGGGGCCAAACATTTTTTTGTCTGGATCTGAATTATTAAATAGACAGTTTCGACTTACATACAACTCCACTTTAGAATAGCAAACCTCCGACCTATCTTGTATGTACCCGGGACTGCCTTATATATAATATACTATATAATATATACTTATCTATAATCCCGTATATATTCGAGTATAAGCCACCGAGTATATAGCCCCGAGACCCCTAATTCAACACAAAAAAACTGGGAAAACCTCTTGACTCAGTATAACCGAGGTGGGAAATGCATTGGTTTACAGCCTCCCATAGATAGTCTTCCAGCCCCTGTAGCATACCCGTTCCACCCCTTATCATAAGCCTGCCCCCCTTGTCAGTCTACAGCCTGCCCAGCCCCTGTAGCATAAGCCTTCCCAGCCCCTGTAGCATACAGCCTCCCCGCCCCTGTAGCAACAGCCTGCCAGCCCCTTAGCATACAGCTGCCCAGCCCCTTAGCAACAGCCGCCCCCCCTGTCTCCTACGCCTGCCCAGCCCCTGTATCATACAGCCTGCAGCCCTGTAGAGGAAATAAAATAACACTGTACTCATCTATCTTCCGACGCTCCCCAGTCCTCTCTGTCTCAGACTGTCTCAGACGGAAGAGGAGACCTACGGTAACGTCAGAAAGGTTATGTTTTCGCTTATATTTTTAGTTGACTCGAGTAATAAGCCGAGTAGGGTTTTTGAGCACAAAATTTTGTGCTGAAAAACTAGCTATACTCGAGTATATAATTATATTGTTTTTTATTTGTGTCTGGATTCCCTTTAGGTAATCAGGTATTATAATTTGTACATATTCTATAGATCCAGTATATATATATGTATGTGAACATTATATGAAATGTATGTCCCCACATCCCTCATAGTGATGTGACAATCCCAGTGTTCTAGAACGTTGATGTCACAATATGTAGAGGCAATAAAAGTTCTGGTTCTGTCCACACTTAGTGTGGTGATAGAGTTTGTGGAGTTAGGATTTTGCTGATTTGCTGAGCAAAATTGAGAACAAAAATATGCGCAAACGTCGCTTTAACATCGAGTCTGATACAGACAACAGTGACGGCAAAGACCCAGGTAAGTGACACCATTATTCATTTTATTATGGAGAGTTTTAGTCATAAAATGTCATTTTAAACTATTTTACTGCACATCCAAACAAGTAAAGTGGCCAAAATACAAGTTATTCCAGAATCATCCATATTCCTTGTATCACTAACAGATTGGGATTATTTGGAATAAATTGAAGCCCCACTTTATCCACTTTTTCAAATCAGATTTTTGGTTCTAAGGTGACCCGTCCAATCACATATCCAGGCCTAAGCTGTGATGTATTCAGTAGAGAAAATCCTAAATAAAGACTTTTGTGGTTGAAAGTTCTGCAAAATCGAAGTAAAAAATTCTCTTATTTTTATCCCTTCATAGTTGCTGGTCAATAAACATGGCCGTAGGCTTTCTGCTCCGATTATAGAGGACGCAAGCAGTGATGAGACCCTCCATCTCCGGTGAGCGCTCCACTTCTCCATGTGTGCGCGTATCTGGGTTTTCTTCTGTTGTAGTTGGAACATTATGGGGCACTTACCTTACCCGACCCACCCCGTCCCTGCGCGTGCCATCCGGACTGCCGCAAGGATGAACTCTGCCGCGATTCAATGAGATTGTGCGCCCAATTTCCCTGCATGTGTCGCTTTTGATGAAAACCGATAAATGCGGGCTGCGGGGACCCTTAGTAGAATAGCCCCCCCAATGTCTTTATCTATTATATTAACCTAAGGTTTTTTTTTCTTTCTTTCTTCATCCATCCACTTCCAAGTCTCTGAGGAGCCTTGACATTATGTGATGGCTCAGGCCCTCATCTGCTCTACATACAAACAGTATTTAATTATCGGAACTTTAAAAATAGTAAATCAGACTTATCATCATTGATAAAATGTTAATTCTATAGATAAATCTGATATTTGTCCATTTTCCAGAGCCAAGTTCTCCCCGTTTAGCTTTGGTGTGAGCCAGCAAGGTAATGTATTCTATATAAACCACACTATCATTCATTTTATCTGGTCACATAGGTGGCAGTATTCCGTATTATTTGCTTCTCTTCTTAGTTCATGTTACATGTTGTCTTTTCTTAGAATCTTCATTATTGATGTTTGATCTTCTATAATTCTAGTACAGAGATCACGCGTCCCACACAATTTGATTTCTGGAAGAATCGGTCTTTTCCAACATCCAATTTGATGACCAACTCTTCCGTGGAACCGCATGAGCTTCACAAGACGTCGTCAAGTTTTATCACAGAACCGTCTTTGAGAACCAGTATACAATGTAATATAGAGCCAGTACAGGGTGAAATGTGGGAACTTAGTGAATGGTTGGCAATGTTTCTTCTCTCTTCTCGTTTCCCTCCTTCTGACTTGTAGCTTCCTCATCCATGCCATCAGCTGAATAAGAGGCTGCGAAGGAACATCGGGTCGCACCGGTTACCAGCTCATATGGGCAGCGCGAAGCCTCTTCGTAGAATGATCAATAAGTCTGTGATTCTGCCGGTAGGTCCCACATCAGGAGAATTAGAGATTTGCTGAATCTCCCATGTTCTTACAAGTGACTATAATAACTTCTCCTCATCTGCAGAACGACTTCGAGAACACTTCTGATGCCATAACTGTGTCATGGGCTTCCCTCTGGATCCCTAATGGAGAAGTCGAGCCTGGCATGGCTGGCTGTGGAATCTTACTGCCAGAGATGGCCAGATTCTTCTCACCTGATCTTCACCCATCAGGGTTCACCACAGCTATGAGATCCACTACCCGGGATCTACAATGCACACCGCGTGCCAGCCAGTACTGCACCCTCTATGCACCAGCTTACATTTACCAGAGCCAGACTGGTGGTAGTTCTGGGATAGTGATCATCTATCTCAGCCTCTTACGCTATTTTATATATAATGATATTGGATATGTGTTTTTTTGTAACATTGTTTTTTTTTATTTAATCCCTTTCCTCTTTAGTTTGGGACGATGGAACTGGCCTCTTAGATACTGAGAAGTATGAGCTTGGTACTGTAAGAACCCCGCTGGTTCTATAAATACCCCATCTGAAAAAACCACCATCAGTGCCATCCCTCCACCATCAGCCAGAGCATCGAGCCGGCCAAGAAGGCAGCCATGAAGAAACATAACGACCGTGAGACGTCTTCTCATCCATCCTAGGGCAAGCACAGAGCTCAGTGGTTAGCGCTGTGCCTTGCAGCACCTGCTCCATAAAGCTCCTGACAGCGCTGCATGGAGTTTGTTATATTCTCCTGGTTTTCGGGGTTTTCCTCCGGCACTCCGTTTCCCCTCCCACATCCCAAAATATACTGATTAGGTGAATTGACTTCCTCCAAATTGTCCCAAACATCAATGATGGTCGTCCCTGCTCAACAACACGCAACTCACAGCAGGAGATGGAGCCATCATAAATACAAGATGGCCTTTGATTTTAGACACATTTGATGATGTCTGTCATTCCCATTAAATACAATCATACACTGCCTTAGGGCACCATAGCTGCCGGCTAGGCGAGACAAAAGCTGTTTTTTCAGCACTGAAGGTGTTCATTATAAAGGTCAGCTGTAAACCAATGTATGTGTAAGAGGAGCAAGGTATACGACATTTACATCCTATTTAAATAAAGAAGTTAGTTCCGGTATTTGGCTGGATGGTGCCATGTGAGAAACAAGAAGTCCCCGCCTCATAAATACACAAGCGTCGGTCTATACCCACCACAGGAGAAATGCCAGACATGTCATAATGTAGGCATCTGCTGTATTGAGATCCGTAAAGGGGTATGTCTAAGAAGAAGCATAATTAATATCCAAAAGGGTCATTAAAAATATAAGCTAATTTTATAATTAATGTTATTTTAAATGTTGCTTCCTTCAACACTATAAAGAAGATTAAATGCTACTTGCCCTTTATTGGTGTCCAATAATTTTTGCCCTTTAGGAGACATGGGATAAAAGATGGCTGCTGGTCACATGTCCCCCTCACATGGCTTGGCACTTGTCTAGTTGCGTGATCAGTGTGGGGTGGGGAGTCATGTGGATCACACCACTATGTTTGGGTCGTGGAGTTGGTTGCTGGTCGGTGTATGAGGTGCAGAGGGAGGGCCTTATGTTAAAACTGTGGTGTATCATCAAGGACATATAGGGCTCAGGTATCTGTGTCAGCAAATCAGAGTCGCAGAATAGAAGTATGGTGTGTGCCAGTGGCATACTCGAAACAGGGCCCCCCTGCAGGTGCTGCATGGCCCCCCTTCCCACTTAAAAATATCATATGAGTTACTCCAAACATATAGACACTCCATGTCCACACACACATATACACATACATCGGTTCCATATGCAACATACTCACATACAGTTGCATACAGACACTATACACATCACAGGTACTGCCATATACATCACAGTATATGTTTATAATACATAATATGCTGGACATGTGCATTACATTAGATTAATTGGGCAAATCCTCCATCTTTATTGTGTCTGTTGATGAAAAAACGGGGCCCCTGACACTGCGGGCCCCATAGCTACTTCTATGGCTGCTAGCGCGTAGTTATGCCCCGGGTGTGAGGCTGATACAAGCAATGTCATTTATTGGGGCAGGAGACCCACAGAGGGATGTATTTTACATGAGGCTGATTTGTGGCTGGGGCGCTGTTATATATGGCACTGCAGCCTAAGTGGAGTGACTAAGGCATTTATTTTCATGGGACTTGCACGTTAGAGGCTGTCAGGATAGGATGGGGTTTTTACGTGCGGACGGAGGGATAGTTTCAGGGACTGTGCGTGAGAGATAGTTAGAGGGACAGAGGATCGTTTACATGGGACTGCATGTGAATGGCTAAGGACAGAGGTATGTATTTACAATGGGACTATTTGGAGATTTAGTTATGACTATATGGAGCAAATGGGGTGTTTACTAACAAACATGTAACTCTTTAGCCAATGATACCCAAAAACCGCAGTTTAGAGTTTGTGCGTCTTGACTCTTTAATCTTAGGACCTGCCGCCGTGTCCATCAGCTTCTTGTGCCCTTATTGTTCGTCATGGAAAAGATGACCACATGGGCTTAAAGGAAGCTAATACCCTCATGTAAACTACAACTCAATACTAGCCTTGTTATCTCTCCCCCCTCCCCACTCAGCCCTTGACAAAGCACAACTTGTTGCTTATTCTGTCTGTAGCTGTGAACAGACATTCAAGAGTATTATACACTGGAATTTGTACTTATTTTTACAATAATTCTAGCCTTACCTTGACTTTTTCTTTCATGTCATCTTGCCCCTGCACCAGTTTACACTTCATTGTGAAATCTTATTGGAGGAAGATAAGTTTGCCCCTTTCATCAATGAGGGGGTGCACAAGGGAGTCACAATCCGACCTACAGATATGTATTAAAATCCATGCCAATATAAGTTCGATCACACACCTTTTTTAGGCTATTCTTCTCATTCTTTTATCACAAAAGTTTAAATACAGAATCATACTTTCGAAACGTTGTCCTAGAGTGAACCTTCCTCTCCACCATCCCTGGGACAGAGTTTGACAACTGAAAGTTCTAATGTTTACAGTATCCGGAAGCTTTGACTTAACATGTTTTGCCAATACTTTTGTACCCAGATGCTTTAATTTCGGGATTCCATTTTCTGTCTTCAAAATGTATATTTGTTCCTCAATATTTTTTAGCATGTGCCCCCATATTTCTTAGTGCTCGTATATTTTTTTCCCCTGATCTGTTACCCGAGAAATGTTGAGCCCTAATCTCCGACTTAGTCAACTAGTCTCATTTTGAGATTGTGACCAAACGTAGTTGCCATTTTTGCCTTCTTCCTTCGTTTCTGATAATTGTGTTTTTTGACTTGTAACAACTTATGTAAGCGTGCCTTATAGCATCGGGAACTTTCCCACTTTGGATTTTGTCCTGGTGCCTCAACACACAGTTAATATAACCATGATGGCTGAGTTAGTAGCACTTCTTGCCTTGTACGCTGAGGTCCTTGTTTGGTCCCACCCACGGTTAACATCTCAAGAGTTTGTATTTTCTCTCCATGTTTTGTGTGATTTCCTCCAGGAACGCCGTTTCCCTCCCACACTCCAAACATACTGCTTAGGTTGTTTAGATGGTTGACCCCGTGGGACAGGGACAATTTGGCAAGCTTTGTGTAATCTGTGTGCTATATAAATAAAAGAATTAGTAACGCATTAGAACATCGTAGCCGGATCCATGTATCAGGACCCTAGGTGCAAAATTCTGTGGGGGCCACCCACTGAATGAAGTCAACCGTGTGTATCTTACTATTCTAAATTGTCATTTGATATGCGACACTTTCCTTCACTTACATGCTAGTCCCACAATGACAGAGCCTTATGAGTAAAATGGGTTGAGTCCTGGGCGCGACCCCTAACACCCTTTCTATAAGATCCATTCCTGGGAAAAAAGCTTACTACAATAGTAGGCATAACTTGAAGGTGCAAGCTCATAACAACATCTCTACTGAACTTCCTGATTGATAATTTTTCTATATATTGTGTTACCCAAATGAGGAATGTAATACTTTTCCCCCCTCAAAGTCATGTTCCAGCCCATGGTGTAATATTATCGTTCTCCTGTAAATGTATGGCCAACCCTGTTTCCTTGACAACCTATTGAAAGGATTTTTAACCGTACGTATTGCAAGTCCATAAAATGGTCTCTTGGAATACAAAGTCCATATAAATTTCCTGGTGTATATAAGGACATGATTACACATAGTCTATACCTAGATAACCCAGTATTGCTGATCCCTCTAGGGGTACTTGCCTGATACCCACAAATTTTCTTTAAGCGAGTAGATCGTTCGGTTGCCATTTATAGTAGTGGAGGTTAGGTGTATACTCCAACGTCCATGAAGGAAAGATGGTTTTCCGGTATGGGGATTGGTGTCTCAATAAAACTCTTGTTTTTTAGAAGCTCAGTCCAATCCTTTCATTTAAGACCGAAGTCAGAACACTGACCCCATATACAAAGAAGCAAATTCGTTTACCTGAAATAGAGTCTCTGCACTTTACTATACGATGCAACAAGCATCTCAGTTGAGTTCTGATTACAAACATAAAACACAGTTTTATATAACCTAAAATTAGGATATACAATACTGAAATGGGAACTCTGGATGCTAACCCATGGTTCCTTGACAGAATGATAAGACTGGGTCCTGCAGCCAATTAACATTCCATTTTTGATCATTAAATGATGAAGTGTCAAATCCAAAGAACGGTTGTTTTCAAAGCTAGTAAACAAACACACTCATTTCCTTGTCTTCTTCACTAGACATCAAAACCCGCTGTAGTCTTGATGACTCCAGCAACTTTCGCCAAGTCATGAGACCAAATCAAACGCAACCTTTCAATGTGAGGTCGTTATGACTTTCAACTCTAAAATATGAAATGTTCTTTTGAATTTTTCATGTATGATGTGAAAAGTTTCACACCGTGTAGATACCTCAGAGATGGCCTGTTGGTCTCCACTTTCTACTTGCCATCCCAAATTGCCATCCAATTGATAGAAAAGTCATCACATATGTCCCTGCCATACAATGTTCCGATCCTTGGTCTCAATCCCCCGTTGCGCATATGCCCCTTTCGTGCTCGCTTTTCTGTTGCGGCTTTATAAAAGGGGCTATAGAAAGGGGGACACTAAGCTCTTTTTCTATACCCCCCCCCCATCCGACGCTGGAATATCCTCTGCTTACTTCATTTTACCCACAAAAAGGGAAAACATATTGACTAAGTATCAGCCAAGGGTATAAATCAGCTGCTACTCTTTAATAAAATGTCCAGCAGCCTTCCCCTCCTAAAAAAAGGCAGCACCTCCTCATTATGGAATATATACCAACAGAGCCCTTTACTGAATGTCCACCAGCAGAGCTTCCCTGTATGAAATATCACAACTGAGCCCGAAATTGCACTGTAGTTCTGGCTTTCATAAATGTCTACAGCAAGCCTCCCTTCATTAAAGTCTCTACAGAGACCCTCTGAACTCCCAAGCAAAGCTGCTTTAGGAATGGGCACTGCATGCCCACCTTTATGAAATGGCCACACAGGCTTAATCATTTCTCAACTCTCCCCCCGATTATTACTGACTTCAGAGCAATGTCCTTTAAAAAAAAAAAACAACAACTCCATACTCCTTCTTTTCCTTGCAACACCATACGGCGAGCACACACTGTGAAGTCACACGGCCACGATACGGGCGTGACGGTAAGTGTGTGTGCATGGACAGTTCTTGGCTGGCCAACTTTGTATTTATCAAAGTTGAAAGATTGGGGGAAGCACTGCCCCAAGATCTTTGCCCCTCCCCCTTCATTCAGCAGGGGCGCGCCGCCTGAGGTGACTTCTTTAGATGGCTGTCTACTTGTTTTGGGCGGCCCATGACCCACCCCAACCACTCAGCAGAATTTATAAGAAAAAAGATCTTCACCCATGAAATCGTCATACATCTGTTTCCTGCCAACCCTGCATTTTGCAAGTTTGGTTTGAGGCACTTCCCTTTTTGGCATCTTTGCAATAGTTTAAAACATCACTTCCAGCACTTTTAGTAAGGGCAGTGCGCATTTTTTCTCTGTCGGACTTTGCACGTTCGTTTTAGGTAATTAAGAAGTGTCTGTGGTCACATATGGGTCGCATGTCGACTGTTTTCTGTTTTTTCTGCGTGCTGCACTAGTTTTTTCTGGGATTAGTTTGTAGATAGTAGTCTAACAGAGTGTAATTATCCTGCTCTGCATGTGCCAACTGTGGGCCCCGCTCTCCCTGTACGCCATTCACCTATGCCTCAGCGATTGGGTGCATGGTGTCGTGAGGGCAGCGAGCTCAGCCGGCTGGTCAGAGATATCTAGAGGCCAATCGTTGCCTGAGGATAGACCATCCAGCCTTCTACCATGCGGTCCCAATAAATTATATAGTTTTGGTCCCTTCACCCCACACTTGTCCTTTTTCTGCGCCTCACCACTTCCGCTTCTTCTCCTCCATGAACTGACCGTACAGGAGAGATCTGGGGATTCTTTGCCTCCTTGTTTTATCTCCGCCCCCAATTACAATAGGCCCACACCCCTTCAATACATCAAACTTCATAAGACTAACCAGCCACAGCCGATCCTACCTAGTGATGATATCAAGACCTGTCGAAGCAGGCCAGGACAATGTGATGTGGACATGTGACCAGCCCCCCCCCTCAGAGAGCCGCCATCATTCCATCTGGGTGAGTTCAATGCAACAAAGACAACTGTGAATTGTAGTCCAGAGCATTTGTCTTCTTAGGGGAGGCAAATTTTGAGACATAACTAATAAATATAAAGCTTTTATTTAATGATCACTTGACTATTAATTTACACTTTTCCTGAATACCCCTTTAATGCGGTTGTCATAAGTTTGAAAACCAGCTCCACAACCACATAGGTGTGCGTGGTATTGTGCAACCAACTTCTTATACAGCTGAGCTTGCATACTGCCACAAACCTTCGTCAGGTGTGGATTTGTTTTTTTGAAGGAAGGCAGCCATGTTTTTCAACTCTGGACAACTGCTTTAAACCTTTAACCAAAGTCTGGTGCTGAGGGGTTAACATAGCATTTGCATGAAGTTTAGTCCAGCATTACAAAGACATAATAGCGCACCGGAGCTGTCCACAGGATGCAGAACCGCCCCTTCCAAAAAAGGCTTGCCTGCCCTTCACATGGCTTAGGACCGAAACATTTGAGTGTCATCTCATTAATTAATAGAAAAGAGATTTTTTTCAATGGAATAATGGCAAGGAGGAGAGGAAAATATGTAATTATGTATGAGCGTTGAGAAAAGAGTAATTGGTCAACAACAAATGTTTTTTAATGTTTGGATATTTCTTATATACAGAAACCTTTTGCCAAATGTATTCTATTATACCGAATTGTCTTTACATGTTCTGCAATAATTGTTCCTTTCATACAAGTCATACTTTTCTTTGTCCCTAGTTTAACCTTGTACCTTTAGTGGGGGGTCATTCACTAGTGGCCCGATCCGCGTTTCTCCGCGGGTTACCCTAATTTTTCGTTTTTCGACGATCTTCCTGATTGTCCCCGCACGTTGTCGGATTCTGGCGCTTCGGTGCCGCCTGGCACGGACGTAAAAAAAGTGTCGCTGGACACTCGCTTACCGCACCCAGCCCGACTTGGTGAGTTCAGTGCTTCCATGGACTTTCCAGCGGCAGCACTGACACCCTAGGGCCGTCGGAGGAACTGCCTTGTGATCGCCGGAAGACCCACTCCTCCGCACAGAACGCGCACGCTGGAATGCGCAAATGTACCGGGTTAGTAATCGCCCTGGTGTCTGTGTTTTATAAGTACAGACAGTCCCGCAAGGTACGTACAGATAGATTCCTAGTTTGGCTTAATTAATTTGGTATGTAAATCGAAACTGTTTTATTTTTTTTAATTGTAGAGCCGACAAAAAAATTTGTGACAATTGTAGTTTCCTTTTTTTTTGCTGTAATGAGACCAATGATATTAAGAAAAGTTTCATTCCAGACACTTTACCAGCTGAATCATTACAATCTCGACTCTGTAAAGTCTGTGGCATATTCACCAGAGTTAAGTATCACTCACCAGGTTATATGGGCAACGGGTTTCGTCTTAAGATTTTACACAATAAAGAGAATTTTAACCCCTTACTTTTCAATGTGACTCGTTTTTATTTTGCTGTTTTAGCTCCTATCAACTCAGCGATGGCAGTTGAAAAATTCCAGGTGTGGCAGGCCTCTCTAAGCGACACTTAGGGCAATTACTTACCGTCCGCGATCCATCGGCACGGTTCTCTGACAGATTCGGGTCCGGCGAATGAGTAGTTCCTCCGCCCCACCATGCGTTGCTGTGCTGAAATCATCTGAACGCGCCGGAATACACCGAGCGGACGCTGAGGACCAGGTTTAATGTAAGGCTTCCCAATCGACACAATTCGTTTTTGAATGCGGTGGTTTTTTTTTCCGAATCGTCGGGTTTTCGTTCGGAAACCCACGCCCCCCCGATTTCCGTCGGTGAAGCCAGCGCGATCACCACATCCGATCAGTGCGCACAAAATCCCCGGTCAATTCAGGTACAATCGCGCACATCGAAATATTCGGTAAACATCGTAAAACCAAATCGGCCCTTAGTACATACCCCCTTTATTCTAGTCGTGTCTTGAAAATTTGGTTAATTATCCATAAGTACAAGTTTATATCCCCTTTCATTTACCTTCCGGGTCGTTTCTAAAGGCAACTGAAATTGGTGTACCCAGGACTGATAGAGACAGTTGGACTTATTAATAATACAATACAGTATTTCCACAGATATAACCGTATTAGAGAATGTGTGTATTTTTATTCTCTGAGTACCTTTAAAAATGTGTCTTTGTGTAATCCCCTTTAATTAAGAAAACAACTCCATCTCTCCTTACTTACTGCTCTCACAATTGTCTGCAGAAGGAAGGTTGAGAGGTTTCATTACAAGTAGGCCCATTCACAGATCGGGCCCTAACTTTTTGGCTGATTCAGTGGGGTCTCAATTGATTACCCCTGTTCCACCCCTTGCAGCAAACAAGATGGTCAGCCAACTTCCCCATTCAGTATAGTGCTGGCATCTTCCGTCAGGCCATATAGATAACTGGGGCACTGCAGATGGCAGATGAATGTAAATTGCCAGAGCACCGGTGACGAGGGGTCTGACTGAGTACCTGCGACCCCATCACCATGGAAGTCATCCAGCACAGTGATAGTCGGTTTTGGACATTCAGGAACTTTGTGTAATGTTTATGATGGCAGGTTTAAATGTAATCCCATCTGTCCCAAGGTCCAATTGTATAATTTTAAAAGGGATCCTGTCACCAGATTGCCTATAGCGAAGTACTGTATATGCCAATATGGAACAGAGTTACAGCAGAGCAGTGAATAGATACACAGCAGAGACGGCAGTTGTATTTGCCGTTCCTCTATGGACTCACTGTCATGGAGACAGGTAAAGTTTCCATCTTTATTTCAAAACCCATATAACTAGCCATTTTTAAAAAAACATTTTGGCATATACATTACTTTGTCTTAGCATGTTGACAGGTTCCCATTACTCATTTCTACCCAATACCTAAATTTCATAAAACAGTAGATGAACATTACAATGATTCACTAAAAAAAGAGGAGAACCTATAAACGCATTATTTAATGATGAAATGCTGAACTTGGGATGAATTTTATGAACTTGTTGGCGCGTTGAGAAACTGCAGTGTTTAAACAAGCCTCGCATCCCCTGACATAAATAGTCAAGTTTGTTTACAGAACTAGCAAAGCTAGCATCCCTTTACGTAAGGGGTATTCAAGGAATCAATAAATTCATATACAGTGGGCCTCAAATATACAGACTAATGTGTAATTAGTATGTTACTTTAAATTTTTGCTCCCCTTAGCAGAAAATTGTGATGACATGACTGATTGGAAGAATTACAAATGCTACTGGCCTTTACATCATCCTAATTCCTCACGCGGTCGTTGCAGACAGAATGACAAATGGCCGCGGTCCATGTCAGCACAATCAACATTCCTGCACTCTGCCTGGGCAGGTCATGTGATCACCACTAGTGTTGTGTGGGCCTGGCGTTGGTTGCGTGCATCCCTATGGCGTTGTGGTTTTGGTCGTCTTGCATTGTACGAGCAAAGAAAACTGTACTATGGTCAATACACGCAGAAGTCATTATCACGGGAGTGTGTAGAGGGAGGAGAGTTACTGAGAACTAAAGGATCATGGGACTTGTGTACTTTCGAGGCGGCCATCTTAGTGATAACTCCACCTACTTAGAGGAGGCCAAAAACTTTAGTAACAAATCAGAATTATTATCAAACTATTTATAATACCATTGAGTACTAATATTGATTTTCATTTATTTATATCATCAAGGGTTTTTGTGATAGATGTTCATTATTCCCGGACTACCTCAATCCCGTTACCCTAAGAATAGGCAAGGGACAAGGATCCCACCTTGTCCTTCCATCCCCTGGGCTCCCCCTTGATGCGTTTTTCCCGGTGAGCAGGCGGCTTAGGGAAGCCTCCTAGACATTGTGGGTCAGTTTTTTTATTTTATTTTCTCAAATTGCCGTATCTCCGGCATAGTATATTCTTTTATTCCAGAGTACAAATGTTGCAAATTAACATTTTCAAGAAAATCAACTAATTTCAACATTGTGAGCCGCAAAACCAACTCCAAGCCGAACCCAAAGGAAACATTGGGACATGGAAAGAGTGGACTACATTTTTGAGACACTCACTCAAAAAAGTTGGAAAAACAAATTAATACAAAATACAAAATAATAAATGAGAAGGTTCCCCAGGTGAAAAAGAAGGCCAAATAACTACAACACAACACACAAAAAAATAAATGATTCCATTGATCATTCCTTCACAGGATTGCATCGCCAGAAGTTGACAGTTTGAACGAATTTAGCTGAAAGTAATAGTTTGGCCTAATGCGATTTTCTTGGATTTCGCAGCCTTTTGAAATGATGAGTGTGTTTTTGTCAGGTCCATCTTAAGAAGAGGTTAGCTTTTTTATATACCGTTCTGAACATTTTTTCCACTTTGAATAGCTGGATGTGTTATTAGGGCACATTTCTACGAGATTATATTAACTGACTAACGCTACAACCTGAGCACTGAACTCGTTTAGTGTCTCTTTTGTAAACCATGTTCCATTCTCTCTCTCATCATTCGTAATATTGGAAATTAATTTGAGGTTAATCTCTATTCTTAGGTCATATTGTTTATTTCTTCAACCTCGAGAACATCATCATCCATTAGACCGATACCCAATGCATACAAATGAAGACCTAAGGGAGGAATGGAACTGGAACGTATTAAACCATCCACCCACTAACTACCTTAGAGATCAGTAGCTCTGTCTGTTTTTTATTATGCTGATAATGCTGTAATATTGAATACACTGGTACAAGGCGATTGGTTCGGCCTCACCTGGAATATGCCGTCCATCTGGCTCTCCGGTCCTAAAAAGATGCTGGAGCTGGAGAGGGTTCAACGTTTGAGCCACAAAATGATAAGGGGGTATGGGGGCTCAAGTTATGAGGACAGAATTAAAACAACTAGATTTATTTAGTGGAAAGAGACATAGAGGGACTTAATTAGAAAATATATGAATGGTCCATACAAAATATGGTGGTAGGGGGGGTTTTTGTTCCAGATTACCGCATCTACGCGTTATAACCGGTTTTTCAGCACAAAAATGGGCTGAAAATCCTCAACGCGGCTTATACCGAGTCAACACGAGTCCCTCACTTAAAAAAACGGAATACTCACACGCCACCCCCCCCCCACCCCCATGTCCGCGTGGGCTCCTCTTCGTCTCCACTCCTGTCTTCTGTCTTCTGTATCAGGCTGCAGGCGGGCCTGGTTTTTCTCCCGGCCGCGTTAGTCGACGTCAGCAGCGGCCACATCCTGGTATTTTCCTGTCCAATCCTCGGGTTGTCCTACGGCCGCCCCCGATTTCTGTTGCCGCACGATTCGCCAAATCCGTGTAGCTACTTTGTTCTTGTCTTATGTTATGTATGTGACCGCCCTACTGAGAGTGTACAGCACCATGGATTAATACTGCTCGGTAAATATATAGTAATAAAAATTAAATGATTATCCTCGGCCTTTGAACTTCTCTATGATCCAGTGACCCTGAAAGTAAGAGACTGTGTTCTAATGACCGGTGGGCAAACTTCTAATATTTATTTAGCTCAAAATTAATCTGCCATTAATTATTTTCTGTCGCTATCATTGGACAGGGACAGTAGCTACCGAGAAGCTGGCTTCTGCCATTTGGTTTCAGAGCTACTGTCGATTTAGTCTGACCGCACACATGGATTACACGTGATTTACCTCATCTGGACAATGTAATGATAGTAAGAGTCCTTATTATGCCATCCCATATAGTGAATGTTACAGTGCGGTCCTAATACCCTGCCCACCTACAGTGATTGCCTTGAATCCTCAATTAATAACCCTGCAACGTGATTGACAGTGACATCCTAATTCCGACCGCCCACACACCATGATGACATGGATGCGGAACTATCCCTCACACACCTGGTTGACAGTGCGAGTCCTGATTACTCTGGCCCATTCACAGTGATTACCAGGGAGAGTCCTGGTACCCCGCCCACATACAGTGGATCAACCAGTAAAGTCCTGATTACTCCGCCCACACGCATTAATTGCCCATGAGAGCCCGGATACCCCCTCCCAAATGACGTTATCACATGAAAGTCCTGTTCCCTGCCCCACACACAGTGAATTGACAGTGATCATCCGATTACTCTCCCACACCCGTGATTGGCAGGGGAGGCCTGATTACTCCTCCCCCATAGTGTATTACATTGGGAGTCCTGATTACTCCACCACCCCTGTTAAGTATGTTGTGGGGCGGGATACTCTGGACTCTTACTATCCCTAGAGTCCTTACATGATTTCCTGATATTTTTTTAACTCCAAAATACGTTTTAAATTACATCAAAATATATATTCTCTCCCACTGTCATATTCTGCTTTCAGATAGGCCAGCGAAATCACGTCTCCAATTTCCTTTAAACTCTCAAAAATAAATACATATATGTACAGTAACAGAACTTGGGTCCGAATTACTTAGCATTAGGATTTTTAATTGCATCATTACAAATAGCAACATGAAAGAACTGACTATATACTTCTGGACCTGTTGTGGTCAGATCAGTTGTACAACCGGGAAGCAATTATTTTTTTGTAAGAATGTTTGTGAAGCATTGATGCCACAGCAGCAATATACTCAACCTGCTTGTGCTCCAATAATAGTTAATGGTCAAAGGAATGGCTTTCCAAGCATCTATCCACTCCAGAATGCTAGATCACCAATTATCAATGTGAACTCGAATGCTTAAGTCTGTGAAGTTCTTGCCTAACACATAAATATTAACACAGTCCCCTTCAGCAACTTGAATTTTCTCTTCTGAAGCATCCGTGAAGAAATGGCTGCTTCACGTGTTCCTATAATAAAAGCGAATCAAGAGGAAGCTTTGAAATGGCACTTAGCACTTTAATGTCTGGTAGGACATTATGTAGGAATCCTATGATGAAGATGGTCGGCTTTTCATTTTATGGCTCTCCAGTACTCAAGAATACCAGCTTTTCAACATTCTTGGTAGAAGAACCATTATATTTTTTCATATTTATACGGTTGAAAAACGCCCTTGTCCATCAGTTCAACCAAGGAAGGGAGGATTGGATGAGAAGGGATTTAGGTGAACAATTCGATATAACATTCTATATTTCCCGTAGAAGAAAGTGTTCTTCTCTTTCCGAATACTATAAAAAAAACCTGGCACACACGGAGATTATCTTTTCTTATTTTTTATTTTCAGGTGAATATTTCTCATTCACCATGATAGCCCTTCGCCAGGATATATAAGTAATAAGAAGTATGGGATCAAACACATGCAAAAATTCGACGTGTGTGCCTGTCTTATATGGGATACATATTGGATTGAGAATCCTACATTCAGCACCAGACAAACTGGTGGTCCCCTATTGTCAAGTCTTCTCTTGTCCTAATTTATCTTAAGAAACATACAAAATTTAGGTTTTTCCAGTTGAATCTTTTGAGATGAAAGAACTTCAACTCAGACTTACCTCACTAATTCCCAGTTTCACTGATGGTATCTACTGCTCATTGCACATGGCTGTGGTGGCTCCCGGGAGTCACCGCTGCGGTGGAAGAAGGGAGAGGGGGGGGGTGGGGGGGGGGGGGGGGGGGGGGGTGGTGTTGAGTGCTCTTCACCCCTACCCACCCCCCCCCCCCCCCCCCCCCCCCCCCCCCCCCCCCGCTCCCTAAAAGCTGTTGGCCCTGCATGGCCAGGTCATATGTGCTTCCCGCACGTGTGAGTCGGGCCCAGACAACGCAATGGGGGCTTTTGATCGTATGTGCGGTTATGCCATGAGGTATGACACAGAAAATACTCTCACTAAAATAAGTAGGTGAGATCTTTCTGTCACCTTTTTGCCTAGTGGTCTTTTCATTGGTTTGAGAGAATCAATAGCCTAGAGGGAACAGGCAACACCTAAATTCCTAGTGGCCATCATCCTAAATTCTAGTGGCCATCATCAAACCTACTTTCTCCAAACTGCACAAGCTCAGTAAGCATCTGAATCTTTACTATGCAGATGCCATTGAGGTGCACTGTACAGGACTCCATAGGGGGACAATTGATCTTTATCTCTCTATAATGTTGGAGAGTTACAACACCCTGCATACATTTCCGTGGGTAGTTTTGTGAACAGTGCCCTCCTACAGGTTAGGAGCTGACAGCGGAGTCGCGAACCCCTCCAGAAGGTTCTAGATCTGGTCATCAGAGGTTAACAGCGGTAGATCCTGCCTCGAGCACCAGAGTTAACTATGCTAAGTTAACATGCAATGGTATCCTCAGTGACGGAGTGTGATTGAAAGTGAGCCACCACCGTGACCAAGGGGGGGGGGGTTTAATAAACCCTTGGACATTAAGGGCAGTCCTCTTTGCCTCTTAGGCCCAGCTCCACCCTGTGGAGCTCTAGGCTTCAGCTCTCACTACAGAACACAGCTGATTGACCAGAGACAATGTCTGTTCACCCCACAGAACAACCCAGGAAACAGCTGCAGCTCCATACCTGGAACACGCAACCTCGCAGCCTTCACTACGTACCAGCGGTGAATTTACTTCTGAGGATCACTCTCCATGACCACCCCAGTAATGCTGGACTCTCAACAAGCCGGCATCTGTAACCAGATCATTTGGCACGTTGCCTGCATTTGTTCTATATAAAGAACTGTTCGTTGTTTTTCACTACGTGCATCCTTCCCTCCCTGGATAGGCTGTAACACCAGGGGCCCCATGCCCTTAACCTGGGACTCATGTTTCAGACATTAAAAGGTTGCCCTAGGTAGATTCCAGTACATCAAGCCTGCCCCTCTACATTATCTTGGCACCCACACCTGCTGGTACTCTGTCCCCAGCTGTCCCATACCAGCCCGTGACCTCAGTCATGCCTATGCCGCCCCAACCGCAGCCAATCCGGTATTCGGACCCCGCTGCCTCCAGGCCCGCAAAATAGGTGGGGGATGTTTGTATAAATATATATATATATTACTAGTATAGAATCTAGTATCGGGAAGAGCTGTGAATATATTTATCTCTCTAGGGGGCACATTACCTATGTATCTCTTCTGCAAGAGGGTCCTATATCTTCTCTGTAAGGGTGAACTTATATATCTACAATGACATTTTTGGTATATATCAACATGACAAACGCAGAAAAGCAATACAATAGGTGGTAGAGCTGTTGATGTCCCTGCAGTTCGCCTGTCTGGTCCTTGGAGTGAGCTTTTATTATACCCTCTGAAGTGTCAATATTTATATAGCTCTCTCTGTAATAAGACGTAATATCATTTCTTTTTGTAATGGGCACAGTACAGATAGATTTCTCTGAGGACCAGTGTCTAAAGATCTATTGAAATGTCCATGCTCTGTAGATATGTAAAAATCATTTGGATACTTATATATGTCTAGAGGACGTTGGTCCCTTTTGCTGTAGTTATGTATTGGCTTGGTTCTGCGATGTATTTATAACCGCCTATTATCAATAGAATTCATATAATAAATAAGGCAGGAACAATGTGTATTGAAAGACACTGTTCTAGTTTTACTTAAAGTGGGGACACTGTATCATTGAATTGATTTCTGGGGAGCATGTTCTAGAACCAATTTAGTGGTATGGACCTGCATGCACTATAATCTATACATCCCAATAGCACTGTATGTATTCCTTTTATTTTTAGGAGAACTTTTATCTACATTGCCCTGATTAATGTCGATATTTTAATGCCATCCAGGGAGAAGAGGTTGTATCAATTTTTTTTACCCTGTGGAATACTACCAGACACTGTCCTGTCAGAAAAGATCATAATGAATGAACCCCCTCCTATACCTCTCTTTGCTAGACCAAAATACGTGTCTTGCCTGAACCGTTGATACAAGGCAGGATGGATCCATGCTTTCATGTTGTAGACGCCACATTCTGACCCTACCATCCGAATGTCGCAGCAGAAATCGAGACTCATCAGACCAGGCAACGTTTTTCCAATCTTCTACTGTCCAATTTCGATGAGCTTGTGCAAATTGTAGCCTCAGTTTCCTGTTCTTAGCTGAAAGTGGCACCCGGTGTGGTCTTCTGCTGCTGTAGCCCATCTGCCTCAAAGTTCGACGTACTGTGCGTTCAGAGATGCTCTTCTGCCTACCTTGGTTGTAACGGGTGGCGATTTGAGTCACTGTTGCCTTTCTATCAGCTCGAACCAGTCTGCCCATTCTCCTCTGACCTCTGGCATCAACAAGGCATTTCCGCCCACAGAACTGCCGCTCACTGGATGTTTTTTCTTTTTCGGACCATTCTCTGTAAACCCTAGAGATGGTTGTGCGTGAAAATCCCAGTAGATCAGCAGTTTCTGAAATACTCAGACCAGCCCTTCTGGCACCAACAACCATGCCATGTTCAAAGGCATCAAATCACCTTTCTTCCCCATACTGATGCTCGGTTTGAACTGCAGGAGATTGTCTTGACCATGTCTACATGCCTAAATGCACTGAGTTGCCGCCATGTGATTGGCTGATTAGAAAATAAGTGTTAACGAGCAGTTGGACAGGTGTACCTAATAAAGTGGCCGGTGAGTGTATATATATGGTTCCAACTTGCATACAAATTCGACTTAAGAACAGACCTTCATAACCTATTTTGTACGTAATCTGGGGACTGCCTGTAGTAGTATTATTCAAAGAAACAGTAGCAGTATCAGTCTTAATCCTTTATTTCAGAATTATTTTGAGCATTTTCTGTGATTTGTAAAAAGAACATCCTGGAATTTCCGCCTCTTTTTATCTCTCTCTAAACATTTCAATTGATATGCATAATCCTGTGGAAAACCTATAGGGAGTCTCCGTTTGCACAGAGATTAAAATGCAAATCTGGTAATAATAGTATTGTGTATAATAAATTGAAAGTTTCTGAAGTGTTTTACACTGTGTAGAAGCGTCTATCCTCAGGCAATGTGCAGTATCTTCTATGATGTCCTGCTAACCATTTAGATGAAGGTGTCCATAGAGGGCATTATTGTAATGGTTTATGATGGCAGAGTGAAAATTTTAATATTTAAATTGTTGTATATTGGGAATTATGCAACAAATCCCATTGATGTACAGGCAGTCCCCTACTTAAGGACACCCGACTTACAGACAACCCATAGTTACAGACAGACCCCTCTGACCTTTGGTGAAGCTCTCTGGATGCTTTACTATAGTCCCAGACTGCAATAATCAGCTGTAATCTGTCTGTTATGAAGCTTTATTGATAATCCTTGGTCCCATTACAGCAAAAAATGTTTAAACTCCAATTTTTTTTGTCTGGATCTACAATTATAAAATATACAGTTTTGACTTACATACAAATTCAACTTAAGAACAAACCTACGGACCCTATCTTGTATGTAACCCGGGGACTGTCTGTAATGTCCAAAGTCCGTAAAGGAAACCTGTCATCAGGATTTCACATTTTAACCTAATGACAGGCTCCCATAGCCTTTTTCAATACTAATTCCCAATGTACTTTTACAATCAATATGAATGGTTCTATGAATAGTATTTCTACTTCCTGTCAGCAAAGTGGATTAAGTCATGGAGTCATCATTGAGTTAGGCTGCAAATCCCAGTGTCATCACCATTATCTCCTCACTGCTCTTCCTTCTCTCTCATGCAGAGGTGAACTGACTGGCATTTGTTTGCAGCACAGGGTCAGCTCACATCAGGAAATAGAGGGAAGAGAAAGCGGTGAGGAGGGAAAGCTGTGAGGAGCAGGGGTGTAACTTGAGGGGGTGCAGAGGTTCCGGTCGCACCAGGGCCCAAGTGGTTAAGGGGGGCCCTTATGGTGTCACTTTCCCATATGAGAAGACTATTACTATAAACCATACATTATAGTCAGGCCTGGCACAGACTTTGCACTGGGGCCCAGCAGCTTCTAGTTACGCCACTAGTGAGGAGATAACTGTGATGACACACGGACACATCCACGACTCAATGCAGTTTGCTGGAGACAGGTATATTATTATTTACTTTTAAAAGTGTTAACGAGCAGTTGGACAGGTGTACCTAATAAAGTGGCCGGTGAGTGTATATATATGGCAGATTAATGAAACTGAATGTGAATGCCCAGATGAGAATACCCCTTTAAGAAGGCTAGCAGCATAAGAGAGATAAAAGCATCTCGTCCCGCAAAAAAAATGCCATCACATGGCCCAAATAATGGAAAAGCGAAAATTTTGTAGCCTTCAAAAGGGGGCAACGAGAAAACTAAAATCCTGGCAGCTGCAGGGTGCTCCTTCCCTTCTGCGCCTCGCTGTGCCCCCATAGCACAAGTATCGGCCACGTGTGGGGGGTCGCTGCACTCAGGAGAAATTGTAGAACAAATTTTATCGTGAGTTTTCTCTTTTTATCTTTTGGAAATGTGTAAATTTTAGGGCTAAATGAACGTATAACCGACTAAATTTGACCATTCTAAATTTCACCGCCATTTTGATTCAATTACTATGAAGATCTCAAGGGGTTAACAATCTTTGTAAATGCTGTTTCTGATAGTTTGAGGGGTGCAGATTTGAAAATGGGTTGGTTATATATGGGGTTTTTGTTGCTAAATATGTAAAATTTGATTTCAAACAGTATTTATCCCCAAAATAGTCAATTCTGAAAATACGGAAAATCGCTATTCGATTTGTAAGCCACGTGACGTCAAAATAAATTATCCAAACATTTCAAAAATTATGAAATTGTAAAGTAGACAAATGGGAAATGTTATTCTGCAGGTTATTTAGGTGGTAAATCGATCTGCCTGAAAACGCAGTGATTTTGAATTTCGAAAATGGCAAATTTTTCTAAAAATCCATCATTTTTTTCTTTTTTTTGTAAATAAACGCAAAACTTATCAGCCAAAATTTACCACTAAAATGAAGTACAACATGTGGGGAAAAAACAGTCTCAGAATCGCTTTGATAAGTAAAAGTGTTCAAAAGTTATAACCATATAAAGAGACGCAGGTCAGAATCTAAAAAATGGGACTGAGCCTTAAGCTGTAAAATGGCTGCGTCCTTAAGGGGTTAATATGTCATTTTTTATCTTTTTTCTCTTCTGCTACACCAACATTTTTAGGTTTAGTACCTGTTTTACAAGCTTGTCTACTATTTTCAATCACAACCAATAAGTCAGTGAATGTATCTCCAGGCTGTAATACATGATGTGGCCTCTGAAGGACTTTATTGGCCATTATTTTGGATCAGTATCTGTAATCCAAATCAAAGCAGGTTTAAAACACAGTAAATATATTTTCATTATACTTCTCTGAAGGATTCACTCTATTACAAAATGCTGAACATGGGAAAGTCGCCTAGAGTTCAGGATTAGTGTACAAAGTATAAAACAAATCTATGCCCAATAGTAGCAGTAGGAATGTTGTCCTTCATTTAGTGTCATTAATTCTCTCAAGGAATACAGTTAATTTGTACAGTGTGTGCCGTGCACGGATGGATGCGCATCAGCCTGCACTGCTGCAAGAGAGAAGAGGAATGGCTGGGATCCCTGTGTGAGGCGAGTACAGAGTTTTTTGTTTTCGTTTCATTAAAGGTGTATTTCCATTTCAGCAAATAAATGTTATTATATGTATGATGAAAAGTTGTACAATATTTCAATATGCTTTCTGTATAAATTCCTCAAGGTTTTTTAGATCACTTCTTGTTCATTCTATGGAAAGCTTTTATGTTTACTTCCATGGCCCGAAACCTGTCCATGGTCATACAGGTGCATGGCTCGCTTGTGTCATACAGAGTAATCAGAGCTGTTTTATATAACGAGCCGTGCACCTGTGTGACCATGGTCAGATTTCTGTCCACTGGATGTAAACATAGAAGCTTTCTATAGAATGACAACAAGCGGAGGTCTTGAAAAACCCTGAGGAATTAATACATTAAGCGGGTGTCTGCTGACATTTCATTAAGGGGGTTGTTATGAGAATTTTTTAAATGTAGAATACAGTAAAATCTACTTAACTCCTCCTGCTCTATAACATGCTACCTTCAGATAGAATTCCAAGTAGAAAGTGCTCTGCTACCCCTGCAAATAAGTCCCTATATAAAACATTCCCAGCTCCTCCTGCTGTAAAAATACAGATGGCTCCCTATGTGCAATCTGTTCATCTCCTGCTCTATAACATTCTGCATGTAGATAGGATAATATGCAAAATCTGCTCAGCTCCCCCTACTCTATACTCCCTGCAAACAGGAATCTATGGACAATCTGTTCAGATGCTTCTGCTCTATAACATAATGCCTGCAGATTCGGCTCAATTTTTTGGTGATGGATTTGTTGTTTATTTCTATATTTATATTTACACAAGATGATGTACTAGGCAGTCAAGCAACCCTCAATGCAACCCAATACAGCTTACATAAGGGAGATTCTGGACAGCAGCTGGCACTGCTGCTTATAAATTAAGAAAAAATTTTAAACAAATTTGAAAATAGCAGAATGATATGTACTGTTTCCTTGGACTTGATGACTATGAACTTGATGACTAGAAAAGTGGTCACTTACAAGGGTTAGGTGCCAGTAGACACCTGGCATGAAAAGTCAGTTCCTTGGACTATATTAATGGGGCAGTTAGTTAGGGCAAAGTAGGGTTGAATTGGGCAGTAATTCCTTACAGAGATGTCTGAAGCCACCAACTGCCCTTGACAAGCTCTGAGATGAAAATATACTTGTCAAACCAATGATACCTGCAAATCACTGACTGGCCCATCCTGATGCGATATCCATCTGGTCCTTCTTACAATTTTAGTGTATCAGAAGACATGTATATATTTCCTTGATAAAAACAACCACGGAAATCTTTTAGTATAATAATACACCTTATGGACAATAACATCCGGTCCCAGCTATGAATTATTAAAGATAACCATATTGAGCTTGGTTTTGAGATGAATTTTTTTGCCTCTTAGATATTCCACTATCAAATGTGAGTGCTATAAGAACAAAGCAGGTTCACCCTGTGCAGAGGCGCCCAGTTTATAAGAATTGCCAATGCTCTGCTGACGGAACAGTTCCCAACCTCCTTGGACACAAAGCTGTGCCATAAGCTTTACAGCATGGCTTTATATGGCCAATGTGAATGTTGCTGAAGCTGCTTGTCGGCACTATGCCAACTGTAAACCATGGTGATTGAGGGATATTGCTAGAACAGAGATTGCTCTTTCATCCAACCTCACTGCCTTGAGAAAGCGCCGGCAGGCGCAAAACGGCCCGTCGGCTTTACGGCACTGTGTGTCCCCCCTGTGTACCTTTCACATGCTGGTCTGAAATACTCAGACCAGCCCTTCTGGCACCAACGACCATGCCACGTTCAAAGGCACTCAAATCACCTTTCTTCCCCATACTGATGCTCGGTTTGAACTGCAGGAGATTGTCTTGACCATGTCTACATGCCTAAATGCACTGAGTTGCCGCCATGTGATTGGCTGATTAGAAATTAAGTGTTAACGAGCAGTTGGACAGGTGTACCTAATAAAGTGGCCGCTGAGTTTATATGAACTGCACATCATCTAGGCCAGGGATGCGCAACCTTTTTTGGTCCAAGGTCCAATTTGTCTTGACGCTCAACTTCAAGGTACTGCACTAATAAACAGCACTATACAAGCACCAACTAGCACACTACAGTGCAACTACCATAGAACAGGACTAAATACTAAGCCAGAAACCAAATACTGTGTTCAGATAATAACTTATACAGACTTCATATGAGACAATAAATACAGTGTCCCCCAAAAAGCAGTAAAATAATAATAATGGAGACCCACCACAGCACATAAATAATAATGGAGTCTACCCAGATTAGATAGTAGATAAATAATAACATCCTCTCACCAGAACAGATAAATTATACTAGTAATGGAGACCCCATAACATATAATACAGGCAGTCCCCGGGTTACATACAAGATAGGGTCTGTAGGTTTGTTCTTAAGTTGAATTTGTATGTAAGTCGGAACTGTATATTTTATAATTGTAATCCCAGCCAGAGATTTTTTGATCTCTGTGGATTTTAAAAATGTTGGGTTGTCATAAGAATCAAGATAAACAATAAATCTTCATTACAGACACCTTTGATAACTGTTACAGTTGTTTATTGTAGCCAAGGACTAAAGTACAATAAATTACCAATATCCAGTGGTCCGTTTGTAACTAGGGGACATATGTAAGTCGAGTGTTCTTAAATAGGGGATCGCCTGTACTGACCTCTCATTGTTTGTCTTCTGCACCCAGCTCCACACACTTCTATACTCGGCGCATACTCTGCACATAATACCAACATCAGGAGCAGGAAAGGATCCAGGGGCAGTGAGGACAACTGAAGTTATCTCTTTTTATGGGTGCCACTTTCTGTATCAGTAGCCAGAGCAGAGCAGCAGACATTATACAGTTTGCAGCAAGGTTTGTTTCATCCATGGACAAGCACAAGCATGTCCCACTGTTTAATTGTCCACCATACAGAGCGAGGTAGCAACCACCCAAACCAGATATTAAGCAGAAAGAGATATGGTGTCACTGGGGCTCATTTACTAAGGGCCCCGTGGACCACACTTTCGACGATTTCCGTTTTGCGCCACTGGGACAGAAATTTAAAAGAGGTTTTATTACATGTCTTGCCATTAACAGCTAGCAACCATCACTTTTATTTGCATTGCTGTTGTAAAGAAGAAGAAACCTGGAATGCTACACACTGGAACTCAGGTTCTGTTTGGTATCCACTAATCCACTTTAAGTATTAGCCGGAGGTCAAGCACTGTCCAGCTAAGGTCATGATTCAAACTTCATTATTTTTGTAACCTGTTTGCTCGCCTGTCAACTAATTCCCTTGACATTTAATGAGAAGCCAGTCTGTCCTTCATCTTTTGTTATATATTTCTCTGCTCCAGTACCAGAGTATCTCTTGTTTTGACTAGCATTAGTCTTCTTATCAGGGAAATTAGTATAAACATGTCTGTTAACAAGGCCTATTAATCTTTTCCATGAATGTGCTGGTAAATTCATTATGGCCAATAGCATTCCAGTATTTTTATCTCCTTTTTCACGCCCCCCTCAATGCTGCTTTTTCTGCTTTGATATACGACTGTCATTTGGAAATAAACAGTGTGATTTGAGTACCGCTGAAGACCGTGTCTGCTTCTTGGGTTTGTTCTCTCCTCCCTGGTACCGGGAACCATGAAAGATTTAATTTGAAAGTCACCATGCAATGGGGGGGGGGTTTAAGCCCCAGATAAAAATCTCTAACATAACACAGTTTAATCACCTTAGTAAAGATAGAAAGGGCATTAAAACTGTTATCATCTTCATCTGTGAAGGGGAGACATTTTATCAACTTTCTGCAGGATAATTTTATGTTGCAGCTTGTAGATAATCCCACAAGAAGTGATGCATTGTTGGACCTTGTGATTTCTAACACTGTGGAGATTGTCCAAAATTTCAGTGTCCGGGAACCCCTTGGGAACAACGATCATTACATAATTAATTTCCTTCTAAACTGTAAAAAGCAGAAACAGGTGGGAAAATCAAAAACTTTGAATTTTAAGAGGGCTAATTTCCAGAAATTGAGGGCTGCACTACATGATATAGACTGGGATCAGATTCTGTCACATGATAATAATAATGTTAAATGGGAGAAATTCAAATCTTTCCTGGGTCATTAGACTTCTTAATTTATTCCAATAGGTAACAAGTATAGACGGGCTAGATTACACCCCGCGTGGCTTACAGCTACAGTTAAAAGGGCAATTAATGAGAAAAAGAGGACAATCAAATCAGCCAAAATACAAAATGTAAGACAGTTGGCTAAAGATAGCAAAACAAATCCCAAGAAATTTAAGTATATCAATACAAAAAATGGGTCAGAACAGGTTGGACCCCTTTATTCTGAAAATGGGGCAACGGGGATACTAAAAGGGGTATTCTTGTCTGGACACTCACTTTCAGATTCATTAATCTGCCATATGTAAACATTTCTTCAATTAGATGTTATTAAAAAAATGTTCCTGTGTGAAGATAATTTCTCATAAATGTTGTCTTATGGTCCCTTAGAAATTAGATAGTTTCCTTTGATACGGCCACCTCTGCTGGAGGGATTGCACAAAGAAACAAAAAGTTTTTGTATATGAAATGTCCCGGAGTTAATGCATGTCCCACAGCTGTCCTGTGGTATTGATCGCTGAATCCTGGAGGACAAGCAGGACTCTATAGCGCATGTCTGGCCACTGCTGCCAGAGTGTGAGGTGGTCGTATCCGAGGAAGCTCGTTTCTAAGGGACAATATGGCTGCATTTATGAGAAATTATCTTCACACAGGAACATTTTTTTTAATAACATCCAATTGAAGAAATGTTTACGTATGGCAAATGAATTAAATTAAATGTAAATGCCCAGACAGGAATAGCCCTTTAATGGGTTTTTTTTTAGCTCCGTTTATACGATAGAAGACAGAACTTCTGACTGGTGCCAGTGCGGGTCATGCATCCTGTAATATACTAGACTGGCTGAATGTAGACATGATCCAATCTAAGCTCAATAAAATCAATGTGTACAAGGCTCCTGGACCAGATGGGTTACACCCCAGAGATCTTAAAGAACTCAGTTCTGTTATTGATGTACCGCTGTCTAAAAACTTCGAGGATTCCGTAATTTCTGGTGTGGTGCCAAGTGACTGGCGGAAGGCAAATGTGGTGCCAATATATAAAAAGGGCTCTAGAACTTCACCAGGCAACTACAGGCCTGTAAGCTTAACTTCCATTGTGGGGAAAATATTGGAAGGGTTTGTAAAAGACTATATATTGGAGCATGTGACATCAAATAGTATAATAAGTGACAGCCAGCATGGGTTTACTAAGAAAAGAAGTTGTCAAACCAACCTGATCTGCTGAGAGAGTTGTGGTCAATGATTCCTACTCGGAATGGTCACCAGTTATGAGTGATGTACCCCAGGGTTCTGTGCTTGGACCACTATTTTTTAATGTATTTATTAATTATATAGAGGTAGGAATTAATAGCACTGTGTCTATTTTTGCAGATGACACCAAAATGTTGCGGATCGGGCTGACAGATTACTGGGAGGGGCTGGTGAGGAACCAGCGGTCATGGTCCACATTGGCCCTATGACAAAATAAGAGGTAGGTGGAAGGTCCTTAAAAATGATTTCAGGGATTTAGGCTATAAGCTCAGGGCAAGGACCTCAAAGGTAGTTTTATCCGAAATACTACCTGTACCACGTGCCACACCAGAAAGGCAGCAGGAAATCAGGGAGGTAAATAAGTGGCTCAAAAGTTGGTGTAAGAAGGAGGGTTTTGGGTTCATGGAGAACTGGGCTGACTTTTCTGTCGGCTACAGGCTCTACAGTAGGGATGGGCTGCACCTCAATGGGGAGGGTGCAGCTGTTTGGGGGAAAAAATGGCTAGAAGGTTGGAGAAGTGTTTAAACTAGAGACCTGGGGGGAGGGCAACTACACTTGTGCAGGGCAAATAGACAGTGTAGTTAGAGAGCTGGGAAGAGTCATAGTCCATGGGGGAGGAAGGGGGGCTGGAATGAGATTGGGGAATAAGGACAAAAGGAATACGGACAGGGAAAACCATATAAAGTGTATGTACACAAATGCCAGAAGCCTCACAAACAAAATGGAGGAACTGGAACTCTTGATGTTGGAGCGGAAATATGATATAGTGGGTATCAGCGAGACATGGCTGGACAGTAGCTATGACTGGGCTGTTAATTTAGATGGTTATAGTCTTTTTAGAAAGGATCGTATAAATAAAAAGGGGGGAGGGGTTTGTTTATATGCCTCAAGTCTGTCCTGGGAGATGACATCAATGAAGCAAATGCAAATGTGGAGTCCCTGTGGGTGGAGATAAGGGGAGGGAAAAAGAATAATAAAATATTACTAGGGGTTTGTTATAAGGCTCAAATTATAATGGAGGCAGCAGAGGAAATGCTGATAAGTGAAATTGATGCGGCTTCAAAGCAAGGTGAAGTACTTATCATGGGGGACTTCAATTACCATGGGGTAATTACCCCCCCCCCCCCCCAATTATCATGGGGGGCAGAAATCTGCAGGTCCTTCAAAGGCAGCAGGTTCTTGTCTACAACAAAAAACAATTACCTTTCGCAACTAGTTCTGGAGCCAACAAGAGAGGGGGGGGGGGGGCACTGCTGGACCTTATCCTAACCAACAGACCTGATAGAGTATCAAAACTACAGGTTGGGGGGAACCTGGGTAATAGTGATCATAATATCATTGATTTTGTATTACGCTTTACTAAGAGCGTTAGGGGAGGGGCAACCAACACTCTAAACTTCAGGAGGGCAAATTTTCAGCAACTAAGGGAAGACCTTAAAGGCATAGACTGGGATAATTTTCTCAAAGACAAAAGCCCCCCCCCCCCCAAAAATGGGACTTTTTCTCATATATTCTAAAAAAGTCCTGTTAGAAACACATTCCATATTGGAAAAAGCATAAGAGGAACAAGAAAAAGCCAATGTGGCTAACTAGTCTTGTATATTCAAAGAAGGAGAGAGAAAACGCGATACAGGCAACACATGTGTGAATCTGGATTAGACAATTAGATATATTTTCTTTGAGTGAAATATTGCTCACTTATTATGGTAGTACTACCAGTACAACACGAGAAGATCGTTTAGGGTCACGTCCAGAGTGATATTAGGCCGCTTTCCTGGGTTTCATGTCGGCAGGTGCGTTCATGAAAAGGATGCAGTGGTCAAGTATAGGGTTCCAGGATGATGTCAGCACCAACGACTCATTTCTATCACACCACATACAATACATCTAGGTCATTTGCAGTGCTCGATTCAGCGTGCTCCACATCCAGTCTGGATTCCTTGCTGGGCAGGGAAGTTGGGGGGTCTTTCCCTGTTTTGAGGTTCTGCTCAAGTCCTTGGATGTTGTGTTTCTGAGTTCTGAGATGTGGGAGACTGTACTGCACTGAACTGGAGCTCTCACACTTTAATGTGTGTGAGCTCCAGTTCAGTGCAGTACAGTGAGACTGTGGAACTCTCTGCCTGAGGAGGTTGTTATGGTGGACTCTATGTACATGTTCAAGAGGGGCCTGGATGACTTTCTGGAGAGAAAAAATATCACGGGTTACGGGTTAAACATTTATTTAATTCTTAAAGGTTGGACTTGATGGACTTGTGTCTTTTTCCAGCCTTTTATACTATGATACAGTCTATGGAAGATGTTCATAGGCAGCAGGGTGACTTGGACAAACTGAGCGTTTGGTCGTCCACTTGGCAAATGAGGTTCAATGTGGATAAATGTAAGGTTATGCACCTGGGGGCTAATAATCCAAAGGCAAAATATGCCCTTGGGGGAGTAGATCTGGGAGAGTCCCTTGTTGAGAAGGACCTGGGGGTACTAGTAGATCATAAATTGAATAACAGCATGCAATGTCAATCAGGCCAGTAGGATCTTGTCATGTATCAAAAGTTAAATGGACTCTCGGGATAGGGATGTAATATTACCACTGTACAAGGCATTGGTTCGGCCTCACCTGGAATATGCTGTCCAGTTCTGGGCACCGGTCCATAAAAAGGATGCCCTGGAACTGGAGAGGGTTCAACGTAGAGCCACAAAAATGATAAGGGGTATGGAGGGTCTTAGTTAAGAGGGAAGATTAAAACAACTAGATTTATTTAGTCTGGAAAAGAGATGACTACGAGGGGACATGATTCATTTATATAAATATATGAATGGTCCATACAAAAAATATGGTGGTAAGTTGTGCCAGATTAAATCAAATCAAAAGACGAGGGGGCATTGTCTCCGTCTGGAGAAATCAAGGTTTAATCACCGGAGGCGACAGGGCTTTTTTACTATGAGAACTGTCAATCTGTGGAACAGCCTGCCTCAGGCGCTGGTCACAGCAGGGACAGCGGAGAGCTTCAAGAAGGGTCTAGATGCCTTTTTACACATAGAAAACATTGATGGTTATGCTATATAGAATTGTTTCCCTTAAATCCCTTCCTCATCCAATCCCTTCCCTTCCTTGGTTGAACTTGACGGACATGTGGTGTCTTTTTTTCAACCGTATAAACTATGAAACTATGATCCGAGACCCTAAAAATTCTCCAGATGTTCCTAGTATTCATACTTCATAATTCTAATTAACATGCCTTTCCTTGATTAAAACTTTGAATCCCCCCTGCATACATGGGTACACATCATCCTGCAAATGTTTACTATCTCAGCTATGGACGTTTTTCTGCTGCAGAAACTACACTCCGTATCCACCAATTCCAGCCTACAGGCTCTGCTGTTCTCCACCCACTACACCTTCCAGGCTCTGCTGTTCCCCGCCCACTACACCTTCCAGGCTCTGCTGTTCCCCGCCCACTACACCTTCCAGGCTCTGCTGTTCCCTGCCCACTACACCTTCCAGGCTCTGCTGTTCCCTGCCCACTACACCTTCCAGGCTCTGCTGTTCCCCGTCCACTACACCTTCCAGCCTCCACTGTTCCCCACCCACTACATCTTCCAGGCTCTGCTATTCCCCACCCACTATACCTTCCCTGTACCCCGCTCACTACACCTTCCAAGCTCTGCTGTTCCCAGCCCACTACACCTTCCTTTTTCCGGCTTAGTGCACAATGAATATTTTATCCTGTACAGCGACTGCACACTGTCATGCAGGTTTACAAGACAAAGACAATAGATCCCTCACATAAAATAATGGTACAGGAGATTTAAATTTTTGTAAATGGATGAAAACATTATAAAACCTATATAAATTTGGCATCCACGTGATTTTACCGACCCAAAGAATAAAGTAGACACGTCATTTGTGGCGCACAGTGAATGCCGTAAAATCCGAGCCCACAAGAAAATGGTGCCAATGCGTTTTTTCACAATTTTCACTCCATTTGTAATGTTTTTTCCCCACTTTCCAGTACACAGCCTGGAATATAAAAAAAACGTCACTATGAAGTGCAATGGGTCTTTGATTGCAGCATAGACCCATCGCCATCACCTGCTTGCACCGATAGCGGATGTTAACCTTTTATCTGTCGCCGGCAAAGTCCTGGCGGCACTTAAATCAGATCGTCGCTCCCCTGAACGTCATCGGGGGCAGCGATCGGTTGCCATGATAGCCTCTGGTCTTCGTCAGATCTGAGGCTACATGCTTTCAGCAGATTCGTAATGAATACTGTGCAAAAACGCCATATACTGCAATACAGTAGTAGGAACGATCAGACCAACTAGAGTTAATGTACCCTAGAGGGTGTCAGAAATAGTGAAAACATTTTTTTAAAAGTTTAAAAAATGTAAAAAGTTGATAAAATATTAAAAATTCAAATCACCCCCCCTTTCCCTAGTACTGATATAAAACATAATAAACAGTAAACATCACAAACACATTAGGTATGGCTGCGTCTAGCAAAATATAAAAATAGTTATTGCCGGTGGAGATCTCAATAACAGGAAATGGCGCCCAAATGTCCGAAACGGGACTTTTACACCATTTTACATCACATAAAAAAATGGAATAAAAAGTGACCAAAATTTCGCACAGTCCTCAAAATGGTAGCATTCAAAATGTCGTCTGATTTCGCAAATAATGACACATCACACAGCTCCGTACCCCAAAGTATGAAAAGTTATTAGCGTCAGAAGAGGGCAATTTTTTTTCTTTTTCGTATACATTCGTTTAATTTTTGAAAATGTATTAAAACGCAATAAAACCTATATAAATTTGGTATCACCGCGATCGTACCGAACCAAAGGATAAAGTAAATGTGTTATTTGAAGCGCAGTGTGAACATTGTAAAAACTGAGCCCATTAGAATGTGACAGGTTTTTTTTTATTTAAATTTTTCCACATTTGGAATTTTTTTCCTGCTTCCCAGTACACGGCGTGGGATAATAAATAACATCACGGGAAAGTAAAATTTGTTACGCACAAAATAAGCCCTTACACAGCTCTGTACATGGAAAAATGAAAAAGTAATAGATTTTTGAAGGTGGAGAGCGAGAAATGAGTGAAAAAACCCTGCGTCCTTAAGGGGTTAAGGTGTAAAAGGGGCCATAATGTAGCAATGGGGTAAAAGGCTGTGGGTGGTCACATATGTAGTTTCAGTTCATATGTGTCAAACATCCCCCACCACATATGTGATGGCACATGAATGTTGGTGTGTTCATATATATAGAAGAGAATAGAATTAAACTTTATTAATCCCGCTGGGAAATTGTTTTGTGCATCATTTCTCCAGGCAAGGCATGACCAGCGTTTCACATAATAAACAACACAAATAACATAACAGTTCCTCCCTTAATTTTGGGGGATGGGGAGAAGGAATGAGGGTGTGACTTAGTCCTTCGCTTTAGCCACCATATGGTTGAATAGTTCTATTGCATTCGGGATGAAGGAACCTCGTAGTACGGCAATACACCTGGTGGTAGCGATAACTCCTGTCGTTGCGTTGCTGCAGTAGTGTGTCGTGTAGTGGGTGGCCGCCGTTTTTCACAATGGCATCAAATTTCCTAAGGCATCTGGTTTGCCAGACTTCCTCTAGCGCAGTGATGGCGAACCTTTTGGAGGCAGAGTGCCCAAGCTACAAGCAAAACCCACTTATAGGTCGCAAAGTACCAACATGGCAATTTAAGCAGTAACTTATTGATACTTGCTGTATCACAGGTTTCATCGTATTGGCCTCCTGAATTCACCAATACAATAGAAAGATGATGGAGAAATTTGGATTGTAGCTTCCCTCCGGGGTCTCCTGAAGAGGAAGAAACAGGGGACCTAGAGCTGGAGCTCCAATGACAATCCATCTCTATCCACACCTTCTCACTCCTCCTGTCGTCCTGCAGCCAAGGGTCGCTTTAAAATAGCGCTGAGCAAGGCCCTTTCTGGGCTGTATTGAATCACAGGAGAAAGTCTTTAGTCCTATCTGGCAAACTCTGCGTTGGGGTGAAGGCCTGCATGCCCACAGAAAGGGCTCTGAGTGCCACCTCTGGCATCAGTGCCATAGGTTCGCCACCACTGCTCTAGTGGATGCAGCGTCTCCCCAATAGTGCTCTGGGCTAAATATTTTTAATATTAGGGTGGAGTTTTGGAATGACCTCAGCTTCATCAACAAGTGCAACCTGATCATCGCCTTTCCGCATAACCAATCAATAATGGTCCTCCATTCAAGCCTGTCATGAATGTGCACCCCCAGGTACTTCTAGGTGTTGACTTGATCTATTTCTCGCCTGTTTATCCTAATTGGTACTGCGGCCATTCTGTTCCTCTTTAGGTCGATAACCATCTCCTTTATTTTCATATCATAGGGTTATTCACACATTAATTGTTGGAAGCTCTTATGTGACCATTCCCCATGACATATGTGAACACATGTGAATGTGGGCTAAGTGAATTTACTACTAGTAAAGTTTGCCAGCATGCAGTGATTTTCCCTGGACCAGGGTGCTGCGGAGTGCTGTTGGGAAGGCGGGCATGCGCAGTAGATGAAGCAAAGTGTTGTCCTGACTGCGCATGTGCCAAGAAGACTCGACACTGCCGACCCCGAATTGTGAAGAGGCCAAAAACCCTGCCCATCTATCCCACGGGAGCTGAGAGAGATGTGGGCGTGACAGGAACAGCTCACTTCTGAAAATGTAAGTAAATTGCAGGTAGATATAGAGTAACCAGGGTATGTTTAGTCCTGGACAACTCCTTTAAGAGCATAGCACAGTGTGTTGGACATCCTATGTGCCGTCTCCAGAAGCCGGACTTCCAGGGCATTTTTCAGCCGGATAGTGCTCTCCCACCCACAGCAAGGAATTCACAGTAAGCTCTCCACTAAATTGCAACAGGAGCAAGACCCTGCTCCTCTTACCAACTCCACAGTTTCTCCAATAACATTATCCTTTTGCTCTAATAATACTTGCTCACTTACATATATAATCATTCCATTCACACATAGAAACTTTAATTTGATCCCAATAACTTCTTCATTTATTAGGGTATTTACCATACTTTAGTCAATTTCCTACCTAGATATTTAAGATATTTAAGATCAGCAATAACATTGTGGTCATGATGCACATGTAAACCACATTTGTAGTGGCATTACTGCATGATAAACACACAGTATAATATTGAGATTGAAGTTCTTACAAATGACATATAATGACTGCTTACATTGCAGGATCCATAAATCTAGATAGATTTGTGCTTGAATAATAATTCATATGACTATATGAATAGAACCTTTTAATGTAAGGCACATAGAAAACAAAGCAATGTGCACATATTGGTATTCAGTAATTATGCTGGAAACAATCCGTTTTACCACGAGTGAATACATTTCATGATAATACACAATTCCGAAGTTCCATACAAAGGATTACTCTGTGGGGGTTGTACGGATAGTAATAGTTTATAAGATTGCGGGATGTATTCTGTGTAGGTGGTTATACAGTAGGCGCGTGCACGTCGTGTGTTACTGATCACTTTAAGTCAAACACAATGAGGGCTTTTAACATTTATTTTAGCACGAGAGTTTTAACAAGCCGCCTAGAACATAATAAGCTACTCACATTGTAGTGTCGGGAAATTACACGGTGTAGGAATTATTACTATTATTATTATGGTAATTCTTTTGTTCTTCACTGCCATGTTTGTTAAAAAGCACATTGTGAGCCTAACCTTCAATGTATCTTTTTATTTACTAAAAAATAAAGACTATACAATGACTTGATGAATACAATGACTCAAAGCTTCACAGGGTGATTTTAACTTCAGGTTATTCTAACAATCTTAAAAAAAAAAAAGGATTACACTGTAATGACATACATTAACTTTATTGTTCTAAAGCAGGGGTCCCCAAACTTTTTACATAGGGGGCCGTTCATTGTCCCAATGAATTAATTAATTGGGTCAATTAATTATTAATATACTGGGACCCCTCTCCATTAATTATTGAATATGCTGCCCCCCTATTAATTACTAGACTGTCCCTCATAATTAATTATTACCTATACCCCCACCATTAATTATTTCCTATGCTGCCCCTCCACCATTAGTTATTTTATATGCCCCCCACCATTAGTTATTTTTATGTCCCCCCCACTGCACCATTAGTTATTTTATATGTCCCCCCACTGCACCCCCCCACCCCACCATTAGTTATTTTATATGCCCCCCACCATTAGTTATTTTTTTTATTTGCCCCCACCATTAGTTATTTTGGGGGCCCCTGTTCTAAAGCTTCCCAAATGCCACTGAGGGGCTCTAGGCTCCATAGGTGTTAATGGAGCCTCGAGTCCCTCAGTTTCATTTGCATACAGTCCTTCATCCGGGTGGTAGATGCCCATTCCATGCATGAAAATTCAGGTATCCTGTTATTAAAGACTAGTATCCTACTCCCCCATAAAACGGGTCTCCTGGAAGGAGTTTGTTCGGAGTTGGGTCTGAGTCTCTTAGGGTGGCAGTTGGATGTCCTTTAATATTAAGGATTTCCTAAGCAACACTTGAAGAACAATGATGCGAGAATACA
Organism: Engystomops pustulosus; assembly: GCA_019512145.1. NCBI lineage: Eukaryota > Metazoa > Chordata > Amphibia > Anura > Leptodactylidae > Engystomops > Engystomops pustulosus. The sequence goes on from CM033650.1 coordinate 42,441,266, forward strand.
TTCATCACTTGATACAAAATCAAGTGTATAACATACGGCCAATTCTAATTGGGAACTTGGCTTTTAAAAGATACTAGTTGTAACCAAATTACGTCTGACCTAATGCTATGAAACTATTTAATATGTACATTCACCATCTCTGTAGCCACTGAGTAGAATCCATCATGGGAGGTAAATTTGTCTTCGGTATCAGATGATCACACCAGGGCCCCCTATTGGAATCGCGAATTTTAAGCCCTGGATGTTACCAATCACTGGGGTATGAATCATTGGGCAGGCCCCTCCTGGGGGTATTTATCATCGGGCAATGGATTTCTTTTAAATTATTGTAAGATGAGGAAAACAAAAAAAAATGAAAGTCCATAACACCAGAAAAGGTAAAAGTATGACTGCGCTTTTTTGTGAGTATTTAAAAAAAAATTGCAAGTCATAAATGTGGCTTTACACAGCGTTGTACTAGCAGTGGTTCTATGCTTGTGCCATTATTTGGCAAGAAAAGGCCAAAAAAAAAAAAAAAAAAAGAAAATCCCAGTGTTAATGCCCCCAATGACTAAAAATCGAAAAGAATTATAACAACATATGCAAAGTGTATTTATTATCTCCCAGTCTGCTCTGATCAAACTTCTTTATTTTAAAAATTTGCTTTATGCACTGCTATCAATCTCATGATGCCACAGCACATCGTCACATGGGAAACTACAAACAATACCACCTGTTCTTGCACTATACACTTATGGTAATCAAAGGGAACCTGTCAACAAGAACAGGCACAATAACCATTACTCACCCCTGCACTGTGCCTTTATTGAAAAGTGCAATGCTGATATCGCATTTGCAATTTTCTTCTACGTCAATTTATGTTGGCTTCGGCCATTGTCGCTTGACCACACCCACAGCTATTTGGCTCCGCCTTGCAGTTTCCCACACAGCGCTCACTGCTAAATACAGCATAGTGTAAGAGTGACAGCATTCTGGTAAGAATAGGAAGTGGATATGGTGAGGACTTTCAGGCTGAGATTTGAAGAGACACGGAGCTGTCAATCAAATGAAGGAGGCGTGGTTTACTGGCAGCCTGGAGAGGTTGAGAGGAGCCGTCTAATCACGCGAAGCCGCTAAGGGCATCTGTCTATCCCCATCTATGAAGAGCCCGTTTACAACCATTATCATTAGCCATGAACAATGGTAACTGAGGATTAACCCCTTCTGTTAATTACTTTCAAGGGAGGGGGGAAAAATATCAAAATAATGTAAGACTAGATTATTTATTTTAATAAAATTATTGATACATAATGAAATAATTAAAAAGGTAAAAAAAAGACAACCTAAACATATTTTAAAAATCCTATTGTATAAAATATATGAGTAATATGTATATATAACAAAGACTCAGTCCCCAATTTTTGTATACTGCAAGTTTTTCAAAAGGCAAAACATACATGGAATCCATGTCTTTTGCACATGACGACAATAATTTCTTACAGAAATATTTCCCTGGATACATAATACATTTACCGTATATACCCGAGTATAAGCCGACCCAAGTATAAGCCGAGGCCCCTAATTTTACCACAAAAACCTGGTAAAACCTATATTTTGTTTACTCGAGTATAAGCTGAGTTTGGGTTTTCAGCACATATTTTTCTGCTGAAAAACTAGGCTTATACTCGAGTATATAAGGTATAATAGACGCTGAGTGAGGACTCATAAAGGGATATGCTTATTTGCCAAGACACACTTCTAGCCATGTACAATGTTCCTGCTGGGATATTAAATTTATTCCACACTATAATGATTGATTATAATATTTATGACTGCTGCTGCTGAGGTAAGCAAAAATACCTCAACACAGCTCTCCTTCATATAAAACAGCATGTATGATGTCACAACCAACCAAATACATATAACAGTAAATACTGTATAGAAAACCCTATTTGTTTTCTGCACATAAAATACATATGAAAACACACAAGCATAAACGTATGCAAAATCCACAAATGTAAGTCGCTAAAAGTTAAGTGTAACATAGAAGACCTGCTTTACTGCAAGCGAGAATATTATAAAACTCCTCCACGTTCTGCTAACTTGATTTTCACACATTATTTAACACTGTCCTGAATTCATAATGGAGAAGAAAATTTGTATTTCTTCGCAGCTGGGAGAGCAGATTGCTTCCCTGGAAGAGGTGAATGGGAACTGTATACTGTATGTTTGTGTATATCTCAAGTAATTGTCAGTAATTCTAAAGTAAAGTTCTATCTGTGGCGCTTAATATATCAATATACCTCGTTACATATTGTACATGTTAGGCTCATAGCAACTTCTAAATAACTACTGCAGTAGTAGCTCCCCAACCACCTTCTTACCTGTCAATATATATATATTTTTTGTATTTCACCAAAGTAATTTTTTTTTAAAGGAAAAATCTAAATGAAGCATATTAAACAAGGGGAGGGAAAGAATGGGGCCATGTATACAAAGATTTTGGACAGAAAACTCCTTCTCTCAGCAAGAACTTTGAAGATGGGTCGTGGTTGGGTCTTCCAGTATGATAATGACCCAAAACTCACATATAGGGTAACTAAGGAGCGGCTCCTTAAGAAGCATTTCAAGGTCCTGGAGTGGTCCAGCCAGTCTCCAGACCTAAACCCAATCAGAAATTTTTGGAGTGAGCTGAAACTCAATGCCTTAACCAAGAAAGGAAACGTCTGACATCTGTAGTATGTTTCTGTATCAAATATTACATTTTGTTTTACTATGGTATCAAATATTTATTTCATTCAATGTAATTCTAATTCATTATTTAAAAGTCTCTCATAGTTAAAGTATACCTACATTAAAAATGACAGGCATCTCCACACTTTATAGTGGGAAAACTTGCAAAATCGGTCTTGGATCAAATACTTCCCCCACTGTACTTTAAGACTGACAATAGGTAAAAGGCTCCAGATGGACACGATAATCCCATTGCATTACATGATTGAATGGTGGGGAGCCGAATGGATGGCAAAAGAAGTTGTGTAACCTCTGACTAAATATATAGGTCACTATTAGGAAAGTGGTGGAATAACAAGGATCAGAGTTCTGATTCCCCTGTTGTCAGCTTAACTGAGGAGGTAACTCGTTGGTTGAAGCAGGTTCAACAAACCTTTTAACTCCTGGTTGGGTGCAAAATAGAAACAGAATAGCGATGTGTGAGTTGGAAGCCCGAGCAGGGCAAGTACATGTATTTTTTTTCTAACCTTGGGCCCAGCCACTTTGGATTTTCCATATACATGGAAAAATCATTTAATATTTTATCTTTGCAAGTCCAAATCCGAAGGTTTCCAGAGTTCATTAGTCTGATCTCTTCTGATCTTCACAAGAAGAGTTTGTAGATAAGTCAAACACGGCTGCTTCCATCATCTATTCTAGTCAACCACACATTGATAAAGCTGAGAGAAGAGTTTGCTCATGTTTAGTCATTCTTCAAAATTTTGTCCCAAACATAAGATCAACAATCTACTTCCCAGGAACATGGGGCTATGTCTTCTTGACACTGTTGTAGAGTCTTTCCCAAATAGCATTCTGCTCTTCTGAAAGTTTGGGAAGAGACTGGAAGATTTCTCCAATGGAAGTAACCAGATCCTTAAAGATAATAAAGGCAATGTTAGTGTAAGGTGAAAGAAAACAAAGTAGATCAATGATCATGGTAGTAATACCATAGTGAGAAACCCTTCTCAATACTTCTATTATAGCCAAATCCTTTTATAATATTCATCCAACTCACATCACTCTTTCATTTGTACAGCCACAATAAATATTAAAGAAAGAATTTCCTGCAATACTAGTCTCTGTTCACATTAGTGTCAAAGCTTCTGTTTATAATGGCACCACGACTGTTATAAAAATATAGTATCCATCTGCTTATGATGCATCTCATCATTTTTTCAGGTATCCAGAATTTTGTCAGTTAGTGCTGACTGCAGTGTTCTAACCATTAAAAATGCTGCAGAGAACACATGCATACATTCAGATAATCATAGACTGACTTCATTTTTATGTGGTTGTCCAGCACTTCCATCACATATAACTGACTGTCTTACAGGAGGAGGAGGAGTCCAATTACAGCTTGGCTGCCGTCTGCTGGATCCGGAAATTTTTGGGAAATTTTTTGCAGCTCTGTATGGAAGTACTCATGCATACTAGTATAGAGGGTAAAGAAAGTATTCAGACACATTTAAATTTTTTATTGCAGCCAATTGGTAAGATAAAAAAAAAAAAACATTCTTTTGCACATGAATGTACACTCTGCATCCCAGCTAGACAGAAAAAAAAAACCGAAATGTAGATATTTTTGCTAATTTATTTAACAAGAAAAACTGAAATATCACATAGTCCTAAGTATTCAAACCCTTTGCAGAGGAAGAACGGGTGAATCCAGCAACCAGGCAGAAGACATAGTATAACGTAAGTATAAAACTTGATTTGATTTCATCCCTTTAAAAATTGGTTAAAAAGGTACCATGGCAAAAACTGACTCGTTTCGAACTAAATACTGTTCTTAATCATAGTCAACACATCACCATGCTAAATTAAAAAGTTATATGGAAAGAAGGGACGGAAGTGGGCGGCAAGCAAATCGGCAAATACGTCACAAATTGTATGCAGCTGTGTGGCAACAGAAAAATAACGAGGAACAAAGCAAAAAACAGTATAAGCAGAACATAATTAGTAAATATACATAACATCATTTCTGGAATTTAAACCTAGTGGTATTCTAGTTTTCATGGTTAATATCCAGTAGGCTTCCCTGTTACGGAGAGCCTTGATCCAATCCCCGCCTCTTTTAGGGCGGTTAACCCGTTCTATGGGCACTACTGATAGATGTGAGGTGTCTCCGTTGTGTCAATCCCTACAGTGTCTGGAAACTGCTGAGATGTTGCGTGTATTATTTCCTGTACACATGATAGATGGATCATAACATGCTCCTGCTATGTGTTCTGCTATTCTCTGTTTTAATGCCAGTTTTGTACTACCTATATATTGTAATGAACACTTATTACAAGTAATGGAGTATACTACATATGTAGAGTTACAATTTATAAACAAATTTATTTTGTAATTAGTGTTGTTTTGTATGGATGATGCAAATTTCATTTTGGAAATGTATTTGCATGTGCCACATCTCGGTTGAGCACACTTAAGATAGGATCCTGGAATAGAATCGGAAGATGTCTTTTTATTATGTGTGTCACTTGATTATATTGGCAAGTATAATCCGTAGAAAAAGTTACCTGATCAGTGCTTTTGTTTTTTCGATGTGTTATAATATTAGTAGGGCGGTCAGTATAAAGTAACTGAGACCTAGGTTTATTTCTCAAAGAATCTTTTGTACGTGAGATGAGAGTTTTATTGTATCCTCTTTCATGTAAACGTTGGGTGATACTACTGGAGGTTTCTAAATATTGTTTCTCTTGAGTACAAATTCTTTTTGCCCTGATGAATTCTCCCTTAGGTAAATTCCTGATCACATGCGGTGGGTGACAACTTGTAGCGTGTAACACAGTGTTACCTGCAGTTGGCTTTCTATACAAATTGCATTCTACTTTACGATTTTCTGGAACACCTATCAAACATAGGTCAAACCCTTTGATGTGACTCATATTTAACTCACATGTGGTCCATTTCCTTCTGATTCTCCAGCTGTGTTTAATGAAACTAATTGGACTTAATAACGAAAGGCACACACTTGTCTATAAGACCTAACAGCTCAGAGTACATGTCAGGGCACATGAGAATTATGAGGTCTAAGGAACTGTCCAAGAAGCTCAGAGACATTATTGTTGTAAGGCACAGATCTGACCAAGGCTACGAAAGAATTGATGCAGCGCTCAAGATTCTTAAGAGAACAGTGGCCTTCATAATCCTTAAAATGGAAGAATTTTGGGATGACCACAGCTCTTCCTCGCCTGGCCGTCCAGCCCAACTAAGGAATCGTTGAAGAGCCTTGATAATAGAGGTAAAGAAGAACCCCAAGATCACTGTGGCTGAGCTCCAGAGATGTGGTAGGAAAATGGGAGGAAGTTCCATAAAATCAAAAATTGTGTGCCAGAATGAAATCCATGCCACGTCCTGCTTGGTTTAGATTACAGCTATAACGGTTGCTGCTATTCTGGCGTAGGCTATAGTAAATTTGTGGACCCGGGAATTATCCATGTCCCGGCCACACCCACATAAAAAAGGGGGGTTATGGGGTGTAAAACCCTAAAATAGTATTAATTGCCTGGCCATGCACCAGGAATGGCAACTTTTTCATAGTAGTAGATTCTAAGAGGGAAATGTACCTTGCTGTACATGTGCTCTTCCATTTTCTTATGCAGCAAATCAGCTTCCAATTTATTCTTTTTCATTCTTATAAAGCGGCACTGTGCCAGTTCCGCCTGTTTACTGCTGCAGTCCGGGCAGGTGGTAGGGTCATGCATATCAGCCTTGATCACCTAAAAAAAAAAAAAAGAAGTGGGGACTTATCTACAATGGCTATCCAGCTAAATAACAATATTAACCATCTAGACATCCAAAAAGATGGCATCACTTGCTTAAGTGTGAATATTTATGGTACCTGGTCAATAGTTTCCTTGATACGTTGTAATTGAAGCCTGTTCATCAGTTCACGGGGAACAGGACATGGTTCATGTGTGTTTGCTGCTGCGCCAGGACGAGTTAGTGGATGGCGTTTTCTTTGCCTTTTTGCCGATTGGCGCAGATGTTCTATCTTTATGGAGCAGTAAGAATTCACCGCCTTATTATCACTCCCTGAACACTCCTGGTGAGCATCTGGAAACAGTAACAATAGGTAAATAGAAAAGGGAATCAAATGAATAGTGTCCAAAAGCAAAACTGACCACACAAGTTTTCTGGATAAAGGAAGTCTGAGGAAGGGCGCGTGACCCCCGAAATGTCACATCACAGTGCTCACAGCACTTTCGGGAGGCGTCTGCTTGAAGTAGGGTCTCCGTCCATGCACCAGGATACGCGAGTTGTTTTAAAGGACATTCAAAGGATGGACTATGATTATGCAAGTTTACAAATAAGTTTACAAATATGTTAACATACTCACGTTACCTCGTGGTCTGAGAATGCAAGCTCTTTGAACTCTATCATAGTGAATATATGGTCAATTTATCAAAAAATGTGAATGTTTTACGAGAAATTATGAAGTAAAAGGAAGATTTTATCCAGAAAACTTGTGTGGTCAGTTTTGCTTTTGGACACGATTCATATGATGCGTTTGGGGAGTGAAGGAGAGCTCCTAGTCCTAGACCACATCACAGATTAATATTAGCTCCACCGTTTACGTATTTGTTGTGTAAATAGAAAAGGGAAGGCATAATGCTATGTATTGAATTTTCATTGGATTAAGGCTGAGCCTTTCACGGTCATTCAAATGTTATGAAGAGGAAGAATTTGTGGGTAGTAAAAGAAAATGCTATAAATATCATGCCGGAAGGCATTTCTGACTTGGTCAATTACATCATGTAAGCGACTACTGTGGGCAGTGACTATGTTTTCCCCATTCTTCTGTTGGGTGGTCAGTGATAATATCACATTCATTTCACATGCAACATCCACCTATCGGAAATATAGAAGAAAGAACGGTTGTTTCAATATACCACAAAACAATTCCCCCTTCAGGGATAGTCTGCAAAAGTGGAAAGCCCCGTTAATCCATCTTTTTCCTCCACTGCATTCCATTTTCAAGGCGACTTCAGACAGAGTCCATCTAGCTAAGCACTGGTATTTCTTAGTTTTCTCCTGTGTCGGGGAACACCAGGAGGTGTCTTATCCAAAAAACAGCTGATATTGTATTACAGAGTAGCAGCTCGAACAGCAAATTTACCTCCAAGGTGAGGAAGATGCTGCACCTGAAATGTTTAAAAAGCAATAGTATGGGAGATCTTTGAGATAGCTACCTGTGTATGGGAGAGACTTGGCCACCACAAGACTCTCAGACGTTCAGTACATGTATAAATCCCATCTTATCCCTGAACAAGCACGGGTAAACAATCACTCATTTAAAAATAGACTATATTACAAATACACAGTACTACATGTGTACAGCTTATTAAGCTTCAGTGCATTAAAGCTACAGAACCTCTTTAAAACCTTTTGTAGCATCATCTGAAATTGCTATCCCATTATATTGACAATGAACGTCTTAATGCACCTTGCCTCATTCTACTTTTAGAAAACCACTTTAATTATGGCACTGAATGTATTAGGGAACATCATCTCCAGTTTTATGCAAAAACAATTAAGAGGTAATGAAGGCTGCATCTAAGTGTATAAAACAATAAGACAGAGCCCCAAGGGACAAAAGGGAAAGCATCAGGAGTGCCTGGAATAAACAGATGCTTATTACACTTGGAAACTGGAGATTACCATAGTAATTGATTTAGCTTAAAAAAAAAATGAAATAAACCATTTAAGCCAAGATGTATCCTAAGATAGAATGGAGGAACGCCAGGTGATACTGTCCCTGGGGCAAGAAGAAAGCAACCTATGACGTGGTAGGCCTGTCTATATGTTTACATATCTAATATTCTGGTACAAGGCTAAGACCCTTATTATTAACTGTTGTATAATATACAATTATATTTATTCATATTTTATTAAACATGTGCAGATGTTCAACAACTTTCTACTCACCAGATTTAAGTCGATGTTGAAATGAATTATTTGGCCGGAGATTGCCATCAACCAGCGTCTTTATCAATTTGCCGATCAGACCCGTTCCTACAATGAACCCACAAAGTCACACAGGAAGACATTTCAATGACTTATTTTTACAATTTAAGGATATAAAACTGACAGAGGCAGGTGCTCATTATAAGAAAACTCCCCTAGACAACAATTATACCCAATTGATTTTTGTTGCATTTTGAAACAGTATCAAAGGGCTTCCCCCATAAACAAATGTCGAGGTAATATTGTGTTGCCATTGTTACCTTGAAATGTGATTACCCAGGAAGCCCTTGGATTGCATCTCAAAATGCAATCAAAACTCAACGCGTGGTCGCGGCCTCAGAGTATCATTATTTCTATTTGGGTCCTTGCTGCCAAGAATTGATAATAATATAATACAGGCGGTTCCCTAAAGACGGACCTCTCTGCCCACTGTTACCTCTGGTGAAGCTCTCTGGATACTTTACTATAGTGCCAGATTGCAATGATCAGCTGTAAGGTGTCTGCAATGAAGCTTTATTGATAATCCTTGGTCCCATTACAGAAAAAAAAAAAAATGTTGAAACTCCAATTGCTCAAATTTTTTTTGTCTGGATCTACAATTATAAAATATACAGTTTCGACTTGCATACAAATTCAACTTAAGAACAGACATATAGACCCTATCATGTATGTAACCCGGGGACTGCCTGTACTTAGGATTGGTGTTTGTCCATGTCCTTCACAATGTTGTCCTTTAAAGGTTTTGTGTTTAAGGGGAACCTACCACCATGGATCTACCTATAAAGTGGTGGTGCATCTGTGGGACATGAGGAAATCCCTTTTAAGGGCTAATCCTCACGTCCATGCAATCTTTTGATAACTTTTATTTAGCTAATATGTACATTTTCTAAAGGCTACGGCATGGCTACTCCACGCCCTGGTAGCCTCTTTTATCCTCCTACCAAATAACTTAGGGGCGCAGCTATGAGGAGCTGATGCATGCGCAGAACAGCAGGCCCGTGTGAGGGATTTTTACTTCTCAGTGATGCTATTTATTATTCACGTCGTGTACTGGGAGGACGGAAAAAAATTCCAAATGTGGTGACATTGGTGAAAGAACACATTTGATTCACTTTCTGGTGGGATCAGTTTTTACCGTGCAATACAAATGATACGTCAACTTTATTTTTTGGTTCGATAGGATCACGGTGATACCAAATTTATACAGGTTTTATGCATTTCTGAAAATGTATTCAAACAACATTTCGCCATCTTCTGGCGCTAATAATTTTTCCATACTTTGGTGTATGGAACTCTGTATAATGTCATTTTTTGCGAGATGCGATGACGTTTTCATTGCTGCCATTGTGAGGATTGTACAGCCTGTTGATCAATTTTTATTAAAAAAATTTTATGTGATGTAAAATGGTGTAAAAGTGGCATTTCATACATTTGTGTGCTATTATCCGTTATGCGGTTCACCGCCAGGAATATCAGTTTTTATATTTTGATAGACCGGGGCATTTTGGGACACGGCGATACCTAACGTGTTTGGGATTTTTACGGCTTATTAAGTTTTATATCAGTTCTAGGGAAAGGGGGGTGATTTTAATTTTCAAGATATTTTTATTATTTTTTACAGGGGCAAATTTAGCAATATATGTGTTCCCTTTTTTTTAATATAGATCACAGATAACAGTGATCTAATGGTAACAGCCCCTTGGATGACTGTTATCAGTGATCAGTGTATAGAGAGACATGCAGAGAAGGTTGCATATAGCATTCTCAATGCAGCCTCTCACTGTATTCAGGGGGCGGGGTGACAGGGGACTGATAATATCGATCCCCTGTCACATAGACAGCTCAATCCTGCTGATGGCACTGTGGGCACGATCACACACAGCCATGGGGATGGGCGGAGCTACTGGGTTGAGCTCTGGTCTCATGACCTTCTACCCGAGCCGCAAGCTGGTCTGGCAGGGGGCTCTGCATTCCGGATCGCAGTGAGTGTTGGCACCGCTCGGAGCCGTCAGCCAGTGCCTAAACAAGAAAATCATCAAACATATTTATACGCTTGGTGGGTTTTGGGGGGAGTAAATAAGCCTCTACATGTGTCATAGAGGCTTGTAGGGGCGTTATCGCGACCTCTGCATATTAGCGAAATAAAAGTTATCGAAAGATTGCGGGGACGTGAGGATTGGCCCTTAAGAGGATATGCACATATGCACCTACCGTTTGATCTACATTTATAGGTAGATCTGTGGTGGTAGGTTCCCTTTAAAGTAATTCAAATCATTGCACCTGCCCCCTCTTCCAGCACCAGTAGCCTACTGCCAATTCCTGCAGCTTCTGTTTGACTATGGCATATGATCTGGGAGATCCCTTCTGGAGCTGATCACAGGCCTCAGCAACGGACTTTATATGCACAACATGTTAGTGCTGATATCAGCTAGTGATGTGTTATTCGTGTAGAGGTCACACATATGCTAAATAGGAGCTTTAGGAGCCAGACCCAGAATGCCGGTACTGGATCAGAGGCGTAAAACAGCATTCAAGCAGGCATGTCAACATGAACTGAGACCTTACATAACCGATCATAAAAGAAAACAAATTATCAAAAGGATCAAATATTATAAGTAATATTATAAGTAAAACAATAATACATAGATTTCATAGTCTTTAATGATGACTGTGGTTCTTTTTTGTTGATAAAGATAAAGGACAATGTATCTTTCAAGAAGAAAAGAGATAAGAGGCTTTGTCATGGCAATGCAAGTTTCAGAACCTAAATAATCTGATAAAAACTTGAAAATTAAAATAAATGCTATGTACATATAGCAGCTATTTTACAGTGTGTCCCCAGGCAAGCAAGAAAAAAAAATCCCTATGTAGATTTCTCAAGGAGACTCACCTCATCTGCATAAGTAACTGCTCTTGCTCTAATAGATAAGATGAGGTAGGGGACATTTAGGCAGAGAATTGAGTGGTTCACAAGACAAAGCCTTCTCAAGGTGACCACATGCATGAGATGAATGTCAACCACACCTGACCACAGGATGATCATCTAATGTGTATTGGGCTTCTAGACTCTAATAGTCAGAAGACATGCAAGGAACAGTGGAGGTGCTGCCTTAAAGGAGAAATGGAATAAAAGCTTTTTATCACAATAATATAGTTTCAAGAACTGTGCCATCAGTCCAATTTCTGTTCATCTGACACAGGACTATTTGTGTATTTTACTGTTATTCTAATCTTTCAACACTATTACATTTATATATCACATTATTTTACAGTTAATGTTACTGTTAATAGAAACGTATACCTAAATGTTCTAAACATATATATATATAAAATGTTATGGGCGCAATACTAGTGGAACATGTGACTGCGGCCTCGGGGTTCAGTCACAAGTGGCGTTCAATTCATGCATTTCAAAACGCCCTGTAACAGCTGAAGAGAGATCTGCATAACTAAATAGCTTTTAACATTTGCATTTACAAAATGCAACAGTTAACGTTATGTTAACAGATGTATTATCGGTTGTGTTTTATAAATGCAGAGACTATAGTAGAGAATTCTGCCAGTTCCGATCTGGTCTAAAGGTTGGAACTGATAAATGGGGATTAGCTGCAATACCTTGCACCATCCTTGGTCAGGAGAAGAGTTGTTTTCTAAAGAAAGCAGTCATGTTTTTATTTTTACCTCCAGACAACTATTATGTGTAACTAGAAAGGCATATTTAAAATGGATACCTTGATGATTGTCCTTGTGGTCATCTTCTATTGAAACGGTTTCTATGGATGAACTCTCAGAAGAATCTGACCGATGAACACCAGACTCGACAGAGAGCGATTCAAAAGAATCACTTTCATAGTTCCTACTAGAGTCTCCAGTAAGGGACTGGAAGGAATCACTTCTTTGCTGAGGGCTGGATTCTCCTTCAAAGGATTCAAAGGAATCACTGAGATACTTTTCACTCTTGGTAATGAAGTCAGAGGCATCACTTTTGTATCTTCCGTTAGACTCTCCAATACTAGATTCAAATGAGTCTCCAGAATATCTGAATCCACAGCTCAAAGAGTCACTTTTTTGCAGCACTTCCTCATAATTTGGACTTTCTTCGCTGACTGGGGATAGCGCCATCACAGCTCTGTATGAAAAAGCATTATTCACATATAGATATTTGAATGGTAAATAACAAATATTTTTCTATGTTAGAGTCAAAACATAAGTCGTGTAGTTAATAGTTTAGAAAATCCCTTTAAATTACATTCATAACTTCAAGCCCTTAACAACCAGATTTGCAAATATTACAATTGATATTACCTTATACTGCCAGAAATTATAAAGTGGACAGGGTAGGAAGAAAAATGCTTCAAGAAAATAATAGAAGGAGTGCAATTTGACACAACTTAAAGGGGATTTGCCAAGTTTAGAAGTTATTCTTGACCTGCAGCAGCAACAATTAGTGAGAAAAGGAAGTCAAACACTCCTGATCACCTTGTTATTCCCTATCCCATGTATAGGGGAGAACTTCTAAGAACTAGATCACCCACACCGTAACGCTTCCTAAGCTATTGGCGGTGGTTAGCTAAGCAGGCATGTCCTGTGTGTCAAGATTGGTGCAGAGACCATTGGAGATCATGTGGGTGTTTGAATGGGGGGGGGGGGGGGGGCGGTAAGGTTAGTATTGGTTATTTTGGTTTAATGAACAGTTTGTTTTAGACAATTTTTAACCACTGGACAACCTCTTCAGGTCCTAATGACTGTCCATATACAAGAATGCCTAGATGACAATATGTCCTTTTACTCTTATTGTATTAACATGAAAACATTACATCTTGAGAAATGGATTCATAAAAGCAGATGTTCACTTTAAAAATGTTGTCAACATCCTTCACTTTTACAGCAATCCTCTCAGACTGTCAGTATCAAAGTGCGGCAATTACCACATGTAAAAAGTTCACCATGTACTGGAACCATGACTCCACACTGTGCTCTCTAATAGATCTGTAAAGGTCAGAAGAACAAGGGATTAATATTAATCAATCAATCTGATGGCCCATGCTGCACAATGGAGATTATTAGTGCAATAAATGTAATAGAACTTTAACTGTGAGAATCTATAAGCAATGGTGATGCCAACAATGCCCAGTAAATATGCTACAAATATAGCCATAGCTGTAACTGCAACAAAACAACATCTTAAAACTCGGAAGCTTTATAGCAGGATCTTCTCTTCCTTTTGTTTCTGGTTTGAGAAATTCCACCCAAAATTGTAAATCTGCTGTGTACGGCCACATACAGATAAGAGAAAATTGTAGAAAATAAACTCAGGACCTTCTTAATGATAACTTAGTGTTTAACATGAATAGAAGGGGTTATTTAGCAATTTCCAGAAGAATTAGATCAACATTGTTTGGAGAGATTCCATTTGGACCCAAATTGAATCTTTTGAAAAATTTGTTGTAGCTTTAGCGGACCGAATCATAAATTATTCGCACATCTCAAGTCAGGAGCTAAGGCAGTGATGCCTGAATACAATGCAAAGAAGCAGTAACAGTGGGATTTCATTTGTATTATCAGATAAAGACACATGTCATTGAAAAAATACAACACTGCCGGGGTGGGAAAGGAAATGTGCAAATACACTCTACCAAATGACATGTATATGACACAGCAGCTGCCCTACATAGTATTGCATATGGTGTGGAGTGTGGCATGACAGCTCCACAGAAGACAACTGTTCACACAACACCTTCCAGTAATGACTACATGCTCTCCTGATGGAAACAAGGAGGCAGTGGGTGGTAGCAATGCACTGCTCTTTGTGTTAAACTGCTGCTGTACAATACATTAGCATGTTCTACACCAGGGGCCACAGACCAAGAAAATGCCATAAGTAACTGACTGTAGTGACATATATCTGTGACTCCTGGGAAATCGAGGAGGTGATTTGCCTGCTGTGTCAGACAACATCAAGGACCTAAACCTCCCAATGCATCCCATGAGTTGGACTACAAGCATTCAGATAAAAGAAATTGCTAAAAAGAAAAAAAAACATGAAATTAAGAAAAAAAATGGTCCTGTAGTCTGTCATTATTCATGGAAATGTAGTTACCATAACTCAGACAGAGCCAAGTAGATAATAAGAAGCCTAAACATCCTTCACTAGATCATGGCGGATTGGCTTTTTAGCTGCCTAATCTAGCATACTGTTCACCAGAGGTCGCACTAACATTTTTTCAGAAGGGTAATAATACTCCTTTCACCATTTTTGAAGAGTATTTTTAGCTGAGGAGGAGTATTACATTTTTTCGTAATACAAACATATAACTCCTTGGTGTATATAGTGTTAATAGACATTAACCCCCTCCACCACTACTCCGCTACTATACAGACTGACCCTTTACTTCCTGACCGGAACACTGTGGTATAGTGTGTAGTGTTATATATCTAAGTTAGATTTATTGACTCCTTTGTTATAGGCATTTTGACTTTTATTGTTTATACTTTGGCTTAACTAGCACACACAGTCAGATGTTTACAGATTACCCCAGTAGTATTCTATCCCATGTGTGAGGGGGTGTGGTTGGTTTATACTAACATGTGTATCCAACATTGTAGCACATATATGTACTTGGTACGTTTTAAGTGATTTTAATCTCGAGTTTTCCCTGTTTGTCTTGTATGTAACCTTAAATTAATAAAGATTTTTTCAGTACTGTATTTTGCCTGATGACACACTGGCTTTTCTCTTGGCATATGTATGTGTTAATAGACATCTTATTAATACAAAAATATTGCTACAGCCCGTTTTCTGTGCTTAAGTAGCCGATTGAGACAATTCTAGTAATATTACATCATGTATTAAACAAGTGGGGTACAACCTCTTCATGGTCTCCTCAGAGATTTCAACCTACAGAACCTAGTTAATTTTTAGGGGGTTGAGGGCATGACACTTTTTTTTAACTTTTTAATACATTTTTTTGTTTTTTTTAAATTACATATTTTTACAGGGGCACATTTAGCAAGAAATACATTATACATTTGTTTTTCTCTTATAGATTATTTTAAAGATCAGAGATGATTTAATGGTAAGAGAACATTGGGTCTCTGTTATCAGTGATGTATATACAGATACATGCAGAGAGGATACACATAGCATCTTCCCTGCAAGCCTCTCTCTTTATACAGGGGCAGGTGTGATTACAGGGGGCTGATAATATCGGTAGAAGATCAGGCTGTTACAGCTCGATCCTGTTGATGGCTTTGTGTGCATGGAAGGGGGCAGAGCTAATCACTGCTCCAGCCCATGGCGGCTGTAGAAAGTCATGTGACCTGAGCTCAGGTCACATGAACTATAAGATCCGTGATCTGGCCCAGCGAGGGAGGAGGGGTTGTGACTGCATCATGCGTGCTGTTGATTGGTCCCGGCGCACATTGCAATACAGGACGTTTTCCTTTGTGCAGCTAAACCAGAACGTCTGATCCATTCATCTCTAGTTGGGTTACGACATACCAAACACATCCCAAAAGGGGTTGTCAAGCTTCCGCTAATTTGTTATTGTTTGTATAGTGAAAAGTTATACCATTTTCCTGTATACTTTCTGTATCAATTCCTCATGGCATTCTATAGAAAGATTCTATGTGGGACATTTATAAGAGCTTGTAGGCCAGTTTTCTGGTCTACAAACTTTGAAATAATAGCAAATCTTCAGAGCCCTGTCCCTAGAACACAACCAACCAGAAACCATCTGAAATGTGGCAGTGATGTTACCCTCCAGGAGCCATAGAAGGAGAACATGTAGCAGAACCATCCCATTCATCTCTATGAGCTTTAATCCTGCAGTAACAATCCTATTCAGAAGAATGGAAAAAGAATTTTTGAAAACAATCTCCAGGTGTGAATCCAGCCTTGGCCAGTGACACCGCTATACTATACAATGTGCACAATCCTGATCCTGCCCAGCATAACAGCTCCAGAATGCGTACAATACAGAGGGGTGCACAGCCCAGTACCCACCATCTACACCCAGGACACTGCAACTCCTCTCTCTTCCTGCAATCCTCCGTCTCCCTGGTTACTCTGTGCAGCAGAGAATAAGGTCCGTGCACACACTCAGCCGGGAGCTCGGGTTCCTAGCTGGATTATGTGTCCCTGCACTTCCTGTAGCTGCAGGATAGTCTCTATTTTCCTTTGCTCATTCTTATTAAGCAGATTTTTTCTTTTGTGACATATATTATTTTGGTCACCAGCTTTGCAAAGATTTGTCCTTTGATTTATACAAACACCAACCCTCAAAGAGCGAAGAAAAGAACTGGCATCAGGAATTTTGCCCCATACAGGCAAATTGTGTGCCCCTCAATACATTACTGAGCATACTTTTACCCTACATTTATTAAATATACCATTCCACCACAGCAGACGCCCATACGATTGATGCCGAACCGTCTTTTCCTAGAGCCGCGACGAAGCCCCAGACTATAGATCCAGCAGTACTGCTGCCTCATGCAGAGTATAATGGCCGCTTTATTGCCCCCCACACCATATACTGTCATCTATCATCAGGTACAATACAATCCATGCTGAATTCTTCCACAATGTACAATACACACACAGAGAGACACACCTGCGCATGCACGCACACACACACACCTCCTTTCCTGTTGCTCCCTTCCTGTTACCCCCTATCCCCCACTGTATAATTCCTCAGTTCCTATGGGTAACACATGGTATAATGCCTCCCTTCCTGTTGCTCAATGTGTAGACCTCTGACCTCTGCATCTCTGCCGCCTCCCTTGACTACGTGCCTGTTCTCGAGCCTGGACCCTGATTCTGTACCTTGACCTTGGCTGCCACTGCAGGCTAGTGAAACAACCTGGTAACACCCTGCCCCAGCAAGACCATCCCGCTTCGCAGCGGGCTATGCTGAAGACCAGGTGCCACTTAGATTCCGGTCCCAGGTGTCGGCTAGTACCATCTCTCTCGTGGTCCAGGTGGTCCACTTACCCCGAACCCTGACAGTAAGATCCAGCCATAGACCCTGCCAAGGTGCCGCTTCCGATACTGGCTGCTTTTTCCAGAGTTGTCGCCCAGGAACTCCTGCGGCAGTTCCTACGGCTCAGACTTTCGATGCCTGATAAGTATGAGGGTGACCCCAAGCTGTCATTACACGGTGCTATCTGCACATTGAACAGATGCCCTCCTAGTTTGACAGCAAACGCTCCATGGTGGCATTCATTGTCAGCCTTCTCTCCGGGAAAGCCCTGGCCTGGGCTACCCCTCTATGGGACAGAGGCAATACAGTCACGGCTACCCATATTGCATTCCTGGCTGAATTCCGGTCCGTGTTCGAAGAACCCGCACGAGCCTCCTCAGCTGAAACGTCACTGCTGAACTTACGCCAAGGGGACTCGTCTGTAGGCGGATACGCTGTCACGTTCCCTACCCTGCTCTCCTGGAATGACCCTGTCCGCAACATTTAAAAAAGGACTGTCATCTCAGGTCAAAGACGCATTGGCCGCCCGTGACCTGCCAGCTACTTGAAGTGGTCTGATCACCCTGGCCACTAGGATAGGCTTGCAGTTCATGGAGTGTGCTGAAGAGTTGTGTCACGAGAAACCACAGACCCGGCTTCCACGTCTACCTCGCTTGGCTCCGGTTTACCAAAGGCCGCTCCAGCCTCCGGGCGTACAGTCTGCAGTGGAGCCTATGCTAGTCAACAGAGCCCGACTCACCGCCAAGGAACGTTTCAGATGTTGACAGGAGAATCTCTGCTTGTACTGTGCTAGTCCCAAGCACTTCATTGGGGCTTGTCCTGTTCGCCCCCCCCCCCCCAATGTCTGGGAGACGCCAGCACCTAGGGCTCCTGGGAGAAGCATCCATAGGTGTGAATTCCTGTGCTCCTCGGTGTCAGTACCTGCACTCCTGTTCAAGTTTCAGCCTCCTTGGACTCAGATTCTGCAGGGAACTTTGTGGATGCCGCTCTGGTCTCACATTCCGTTGGTTCCTCTAGAAAAACCACTTGTAAAATCTTCAGTCTTGTCCGGTCCGGTACCGCACTGAACCAGTCTCTCTTCAAATTGGAGCTCTTCACAAATAAAGACTGCTCTTCTATGTTCTGCCACCCTCCACATAATCTCTTCTCCTGGGTCTTCCATGGCTGCGACTTCATTCCCCAGTCCTCGACTGGAAGACTGGTAAGTTCTTGCGTTGGGGATCAGAATGCCACTGTCACTGCATGGTAGCAGCTCTACCTGTCCTGACTTCTTCTGTGTTTCCCAAGTCTCTGGACGGTCTGCCAGTATGTTACCGGGACTTTGCCGAGGTTTTTTCCAAAAAACATTTTTTATTTTTACTTTTACTATTTTTCAGACTCCCTAGTGTACTTTAACCCTAGGTTGTCTACAGCACATAGTAATGAATGGGTTAAATCCAGACAGCCTCGGGTCTTCGGAAGACCCAATGATTAAATAATGTCCATAGATAGAGAAAAAAGTTTGATATCAACAGGTTCCAATGGGGTAGGGGCCAAGCGGCCCACGCGTTCCGACGCAATGTGGCTTCCTTAGACAGGTATATCATGGATATACAGAGAGCTGATAGATAATTAGCATCTTTACCCGGGCTTTCAATCAAGGGGGGGGGGGGGGGTTAAAAGAACAATACATCCTCTGCTCTCATAAGTCCACATGCAGGGGGCCTATTTAGGACAGAGGGCCCTAAGTAAATGCCCAGTTTTCTGCCCACTAACTCCGGCCCTGATTTTCATCGGGGAGCGGTGATTGGTTGCCATGGCAGGTCTTCCGAAAACTTACTATGTGCTATGTGCTAATTTTATTAAAGCTGTCCATCTTTTGAGCCTGCAATAGCCTATACTTCTTAACCCTCTCTAATAATGCCATCCATTGTTGCATTGGGGAATCAGAATTTCATATCCAGATTTTAATGATAACCAACCTCACCAAAAACCAAAGTTTCCTATTATTACTTTCTGGTTGGCACCAATCACCATGGCCCATGCACTTTAAAGCACTGCCCTGTGAATTACAAAAGGAAATTTCTAAATTGAATCTCTCAACTACGAGCTTGTCCATAGTAAATGAATTATGTCTGCTCCTTCTTGTTGACATTCATAACAAACTGACTTTTCCCTTAAAGGAAACCTACCAGTTAGAATGGTAGGGGTAAGCAGTAAGTACCGAGCACCAGCTCAGGGTGAGCTGCTGCCGGTGCTTAGTTTCGTTAGTGTTAATAACCGCTGTATCGCGGTTTTAACACTGTTTAAACTTTAGAGCAGAAGAGGCTTCAGCGCGCCTACATAGGAAATGTCGGAGACGTTGCGCGCACACGGTCGCGCGCAGCGCCGAAGCCTCTTCTGCTCTAAAGTTTAAACAGTGTTAAAACCGCGGTACTCTCGCACAGCTTGTACATTTTAATTCCATACCTTGCCCTCCTGTTGGGCAGGTATTTGCATATTCTTAGTCTGTCTTTAAAATTTACAAATTACTCGTTTAGATCGGTAAAGTGATCGAGGACTGGCCTTATTTTTGTGAAGACGGGCAAATGACTGGAGGCTTTGAGGTGGGCTCTGGTGAAGTGTAACTGCAGTGTAAAAAGTTTTGAATGGCCTCAAAGGTTGTCTGAGTCAATACTGTGCAGTAAAGTAGTGATGTAGAAAATATCAGAACTCCAATACAGAACTCCAGCACAAGACCCCGAAACATAATAATTTCTACCTAGCAAATGATGATGTTGGGTTTTGTGCCAAAATTTGTTGGGCATACAAATCTGTTTGTGCCACCATTAAATTTACAAGGTCCTCAGAGAAAAAGACTTTCTGTCTTAAAATTAATTCCTGAGCTTCCCACAAATTCAGGAATTTGCAGCTTATAATTATCAGGGGGTGGGATCCATGCAGGGCCACTTGGGGCTGGGGAACATCCTCAACCATTGTCCTGGAGCGCCTTCTGGAGGGCCCTTCTTAACCAGATGAGGAGAAAGAGGAAGAGGATGAGAAATAAAGGAATGGGGATTACCCCCTTTTTGAATAAACATCGGAGGCAAAGAAGGCATATGACCCCTCAGCTGGAAAGCATCTTTTGGTTGAAAGGGCCATTTTCCATTGGGAGGGGATGTGTAAATGTTGTGCTTCAACACATGTAAAAACTTTATTAACAGTTGGCCTCCCCCAACTCGGGGGACAGAATGAGGCACATTTACTTACCCAGTCGCTGCGCAATCCCCGATCCAGAATGTCTGACGAGGATGAACTCTGCCGCGATTCACGTAGATCGGGCACCCGATATCCTGCATGTGTCGCTTCCCCGCTCAGGTCCGCCGGAGTTCAGCATCTTCTTCCCAATGCATGTAAGTTCTTGGCTTGCGACGCAATTTGAAAGTTAAATCCCGCCCTTAGTTCGAATCAGTCGGATCTTCCAAGTTTGTGAGCAGAGATGCAAACAACTGCACAGTGCTCACGGGATGCACACACCAAAGTGCTGAGTTATCAATCTGGGAGATGACAGGATGCTACACACGGCTGGACACACGGAGCTGTTGCTCGCCGGAGCTGTTGCTCGCCAGCAGTATCTTCCTGCTATGGGATCTATGTGGATAAATTTTATGTGCATCCCACTCTTCAAGTCCCTCACCCCTAAGGCCCTTCTGAATCAACCAATAACAAAGGGGGGCACCGGGGCTCTCTCCCATGAAAACATGCTATGGATAAAGTAATAGTAATTCATAAAGACATCAGCACCCCCATTTTTAAACAAGGTACCGCTACCAATGCCCCCAAACCAGGCTGCAGCAATCATGTATTGGTGAGGGAGTCGAGACCCCCGCACACCGCTCAGGAAAGATGGTTGGCTGAGACAAAGGTTTGCAGAGACAGAAAGCCATCTTCCCAAAACCCCTACCTACAGAAAAACTGGCAGCGCTGATCACGATCATACTGAATTGACCAGCTGATTGCAGCGATCATGGCAATGGGGGAAGGGGGAGTGACCCTCTGGTCCATGAGGGGGATGGTCTGCTGCAGGGAGAGCAGCCATGTCCCCCTGATCACTATGTTTTTCTTAGTGGCTGTGCAGGCTTTTTATACAAGGTTTGGAGGGAACGTTAAAGACAATAGAAATCTTATACTCACCTGGTCCAGTGCTCTTGTTCTTTTGTGGCGCCACCATCACTGCTGGCAATCCCATCCCAACTACTGCAACTACATTCAAACAGATGTTGTAGCAGTCATTCAGCAATTGGGACAGAAGGGGCAGTCTCTGTACAAAATAGTGACTGGTGTTTGTGCGGTTATACAGGAGCACTGGAGGAAGTGAGCATGAGATTTTTATTATTGTTGTAGACCCCCCAAGCCATATATAAAAGTTTTTAAAAGGCAAGACAATCCCTTTTAAATTAGACAAATTGGATTTTCATTTCAAAAGCAAATTTGAAAATGGTCATGGTCGGCCAGACCAGAAGTTAAAAATCCTGTCCGGGTCGGGTGTAGGTACCGGAGCTGCTGCCCAAACACCCTTCTGGCACCAATCAAGGGTGCTATCTATTTAAATGCTGCTGACAAAGCCACCAGCGGCATTTAAACTATTGAGTGGCACATAGTCCCAAACTTTGCTGTTCCACTGGCTCAACAATAATGATGACTGAAGAATGTGTAGGTCACTTATTACCTACATGGCTCTGTGAATTATAAACTGGCCTCCATATTATTGATTTTTATGCCTGACACAGGGAGGCATCCAGAATGAAAAGTATTGTGCCAAATATGATTATTTAGCAAACAATGTGTACAGTTTGGCATTCATTTCTCTCTTGGAGGGGGAATGTTGGACATACAGTTTATGTACATAGTCGTACAATGTTGCTATTATATTGTAAATATTCATGTGTAAATATTGATTTCATTGTATTTGTCAAATAAACCATAGTGTAATATATATTATTTGCCACTGTATTGAACAAACAAAACGTGCTTATCACTGTGTCTGTAAAAGCAATTTTTGCTAAGTGCACATAATACTGGGCTTCCACATGGCCTCCAACATTGAGGTCACATCAAATTCAATTTGGAGCAATAATTTTCCTGTCTATCTTGCAAACTATAGTGTCTAGTTCACTGCAGTAAAAATATAAGATCCATTCAGCTAGGATTCACACAACATGAATTATAGTAATTGATGCTTCAGGCTCCTTCCTCTTCCTTGTAGCTCCTGCATTGGAAGCCCCTCATAGTTTTATAAAATGAACTAAAAAAAGCAGAAGGAAAGATATCCAATAACCAAAATGAGATTAGAAAATAGGATTTCTCTACATCTGTCAGTTTTTGAACAAGGAGAAAGAAGATGATCTGTCTGGCCATTTCCATTAGTAGAGAGCAGGGCAGGATAATACAGTATCAAGAATATACTCTGTGGCTAACAAATCGTGAATTGAATTATGTGTGACAAGGGTTAGGAATCTGTGCCGCATAGGTTTCATGTATTCCCCTGGGTTAGTTTCTGTTCACAGTAGATATTTGTAATCCGGACAGTATTAAAGAAAAATGAACAGCCGCGCCATGGAATATAGAAATCTGGACAAAATGATACATGGCAGTATTATGGCTACCAATCGTAATGGTTATATCATTTAGTTTCTTTATGATATAAATGTATGGTAGTCTATAATATGTTTAATTAAGGGAAAAGAAATCCCTGGATATGGGATTATGTATCCCGTAAAAGTGGCCGTTACAATATTTACAGCATTAATGGTTCATTAAGCACAAACAAACTGTGCAAATATGTACCTTACCTTTACAAGCCAGAAGGCATCACAGACCTCCTTCATCCACATAATACAAGGTTATTTATTTATTTTTTATTTTTTTTGCAGTGGGAAATGAGCAGACAAAGGAAACTACCCCAGCAAAATTACGGATGTTGCAAGCCAAACATGGTGTAATTATTTGCTTGACTTGGAGGTGAGTCTTGAGGGGTTGTGTGTGATGAGACAGCCACTTTCATACCTGTGCTAAACATCTTTAGAAAAACTGTACAGTACTATCGGCTTAATACCTGCCCTGAAAACCATTATCAATAATATTATTCTTCTGTAATGTTTATTCATACAATATCTACAAAAACACCATTGTTACTCACACCTAGGTGCCCCTGACAGACACGTGACATATTTCTAATCCATAAAATAAATCTATTATATAATTCATGGAGCAGATTGGTTAGAGGTCATGGAGTCTTTGCGCTTATATGGCATGAAGAATTCATGGATTCAATGCTCCAGGGCTACTCCTGGAAATAATTTGTAGTTGACCTAGGTATCAACATTTTCAATGAAGCGTCTCTTGTCCTTGGCTTGATTTTGGTATGTTCAGTTGCTAATACTAGAGTTGGGGAAAGCTCTTAAGTGAAAATAAAAGTCAAAAGTATAAAATCTGCCTTACCAAAAGGTAAATCCCAATATAATAAAAATGTATAGAAGAAAGTAAATTAACAAATAAAACACTGAATACATAAATGCGCAATTCATAAATAAATACTTTACAAAGGCAGTCCCTGGGTTACGTAAAGGATTGGTTCTGTGGGTTTGTTTTTAAGTTGAATTTGTATAAAGGTCGGAACTGTATACTTTATAATTGTAGCTCCAGTCAAAATTTTGTGGTCTCTGTGACAATTGGATTTAAAATTAATTGGATTAAAAATGTTAGGTTATCATAACTAGGATTAGCAATAAAGCTTAATTGCAGACACTTTTGATAACTGTTGTAGCAGATCATTGTAGCCTAGGGCTAAAGTACAGTAAATTACCAAATCCAGAGGGCTGTTTGTAACTAGGGGTTGTCTGTAAGTCGGTTGTTTTTAAGTAAAGGACCGCCTATATATCAAAATTCATCAAAAAGTCAAGAAATACATAAAATTTCTTTAGAGGGGTATTCCAGGAATAGGTATAATTCATATTAAAATGGAATTAAAATGCTACTGGCCCTATAATCAGTTTGTTGATCTTGCTCCAGTAGAGGAGACACAGGACAGAAGATGGCAGCTGGTAATATGTACACATCACATGTCTTGCAGCTTCCTGGGCAGGTCATGTGATTATCATAGTTGTATATCATAGCTGTGGTAGGTTGGTTGTAGGGCATCCACTATGGCCAGTGTTATGGTGGGACCCTTCTCATTGATGTAATGTGCAGTGATGTCAGTTACACACATCATTACTATGGTAACAGAGCAGGACAGTCTGTTGCATCATCACTGGGAGCAGAGCCTGAGAGGGAGAAGCTGTTGACAACTGAAGGATCATGGGACTTGTAGTTTCCAGTGGCATCCATATTGGGGATAATTCTGCCTACTTTAGAAAGCCCATACATTTTTTGTGAATCATAAAAGTATACTACTTAGACTCCTTTTTGTAATTAATAACATTGAACTTTGTTATTTTTGGATTTTGTAGCAGACGTTCATATTCCCGTAATACCTCTTCAAACAAAAAAAGATATAAGATTAAAATTAAGATAAAGAGCTATAGCCAAGATCTAATATCCAAGAACAAATTAGAATTTGCAGCTGCAGGACCATTGGATGCTCACATAAATAAAAACTAGAATAGTAACATAAATTCTTTTAACCCCTAGGCGCACCAGGACGTTATAGTACGTTCCCGGGGCTAGATGCTTAGCGCACGGGGACGTTCTATAACGTCCTGCTTCTGGCACCGGCTCACGAACGGAGCCGGTACCAGAAGCAGCGGCTGTCAGCTGTCTAGTACAGCTGACAGCCTGCGCTAACACCCGCGATCGGAGCTGGCTCCGATCGCGGGTGTTAACCCCTTACACGCTGCGGTCAAACATGACCGCGGCGTGTAAGGGTGTTTGCGCTGTGGATCGGATCCCCCGTGCCGCTTACCAGGGGATCTGATCCACTTCTGGGCAGCTCCGAGGACTGGCATGTGCCCCGGAGCTGCCCGGTCTCCATGGCAGTCAGACCCCTTCCGGGTCTGACTGTAAACTGTCTGAGCATGCGCAAGCTTGCTCAGACAGTTTACACTGCTCTACAATAAAATAGTATTGTAGAGCAGTGTATTGAACTTAAACCAGTGATCAGAGCATCACTGGTTCAAGTTCAATACACTGTGCTTTCAGTGTCGGCTACAAAATAGCCATAGGAGAACCCCAGCGGCTTACTTAGGCCTACAATAGCGTTATATTTTCCTTTTTTGGTTTGCTTGTGGCTGGGCTTGCTGGCATTAGTAGTGCAGCTAGTACCATATTGTGAGGAATTTGCTGGGAGACCTGCGACCGTTGTGTTTAGCTCTTAGTGACACGCATATCCACCTCAAACACCGAAGTGGGACAATTTTATTAGGGGTTTGATTAGAATTAGGCAGAGTCTGCTGATTTTTTTACACTTTAATTTGGAAAATGTTTAACCCGAGGGCTAGGGGTAGAGGACGAGGGCGTGGACGTCCAACTACTGCAGGGGTCAGAGGCCGTGGTCCTGGGCGGGGTGAGACACCACCTGCTGATGAGGGAGCAGGGGAAAGCCGCAGAGCTACACTCCCTAGGTTCATCATGTCTCAAGTTACTGGGAAACATTTTCCAAATTAAAAAGTGTAACTTTTAATTTGTTTTTTTTTTTGTGTTTATTTTTTTTTTTATTTTTAGTTTTTTGTTTTAACAAAACGTGCTATCGTATTGCTAAATGGCTTTTCTCTAACCTACACTGGACAGCACACAACTGGATTTTTTGTGGCTGTCCTATGAGTTTTGACTATAAAATGAAATAAAGGTAAAAACAAAAAAATAACACAGACTCTGGCCTAATTCTAAATCAACCCCATAAATTGTCCCACTTCGTGTTTTAGGTGGATATGCGTGTCCCTAAAGACTAAACACAAACGGTCGCGGTCTCCCATCAGATTCCCACATTGGTACTATCTGCACTACTAATGCCACAAGCCCAGCCACAGCAAAACAAAACAAGGAAAATATAACGCTATTTAGGCCGAAGTAACCGTTGGGGTTCTCCTATGCTATTTTGTTAGCCGACACCTAGAAAGCATATACGCTTTGCAAGATGAGTTTGAGCTATAAATGAAAAAAGGTAAAAAAAAAATAATAAATCAGCAGACTCTGCCTAATCTAATTACAAACCCCTAATAAATTGTGTCCCACTTATCGGTGTTTGATGTGGATATCTGTCATCTAAGAGCTAAACACAAACGTCCGCAGGTCTCCCAGCAATTCCTCACAATATGGTACTGCTGCACTACTAATGCCAGCAAGCCCAGCCAAAGCAACCAAAAAAAGGAAATAATATACGGCGATATTGTGGCCTAAGTAAGCCGTTTGGGGTTCTCCTATGGCTATTTTGTAGTAGCCGACACGAAAATCAACTGCTTTGTCAAGATGAGTTTGAAGCTATAAAATGAATAAAGTTAAAAAAAAAAAAAATCAGCAGACTCTTCCTAATTCTAATCCAAACCCCTAAATAATTGTCCCACTTCGGTGTTTGTGAGGTGGATATGCGTGTCACTAAGAGCTAAACACACGGTCGCAGGTCTCCCAGCAATTCCTCACAAATATGTACTAGCTGCACACTAATGCCAGCAACCCAGCCACAAGCAAACCAAAAAAAGGAATATAATGCTATGTGTAGGCCTAAGTAAGCGTTGGGGTTCTCCTATGGCTATTTTGTAGCCGACAACTGAAGCACACTCTGCTTGCAAATGAGTTTTTGAGCTATAAAAATGAAATAAGGTAAAAAAAAAAAATAATCAATCAGCATACTCGGCCTAATTCTAATCAAACCCCAATAACATTGGTCCCACCTTCGGTGTTTGAGGTGGAGATATGCGTGTCACTACGAGCCAAACACACGGTCGCAGGTCTCCCAGCAAATTCCTCACAATTGGTACTGTTATAGCTGCACTACTAATGCCACAGCCCAGCCACAAGCAAACCAAAAAAAGGAAAATATAACGCTATTGTAGGCCTAATAGCCGTTGGGGTTCTCCTATGGCTATTGTACCGACACTGAAAGCACACTGCTTTGCAAGAGAGTTTGAGCTATAAAATGAAATAAAGTAAAAAAAAAAAAAATCAGCAGACCCTGCCTATTCATTCTAATCAAACCCCTAATAAATTGTCCCACTTCGGTGTTTGAGGTGATATGCGTGTCACTAGAGCTAAACCAACGGTCGCAGGTCTCTCCCAGCAAATTCCTCACAATATGTACTAGCTGCACTACTAGCCGCAAGCCCAGCCCAAGCAAACCAAAAGGAAAATATAACTGCTATTGTAGGCCTAAGTAAGCCGTTGGGTTCTCCTATGGCTATTTTGTAGCCCACTGAAAGTCACACTGCTTTGCAAGATGAGTTTGAGCTATAATGAAATAAAGGTAAAAAAAAAAAATAAATCACAGACTGCCTAATCTAATCAAACCCCTAATAAATTGTCCCACTTGGTGTTTGAGGTGGATATGTTGTCACTAAGCAGACAAACACAACGGTAGCAAGTCCCCCGGCAAATCCTCACAATATGGTACTAGCTGCACTACTATGCCAGCAAGCCCAGCCACAAGCATAAAAAAAAAATGTATAACCGTTATTGTGAGCCTAAGAAGGGCTGTTGGGTTCTTGTAGAATCACTCCTGCCTAACACTATTCTAATAGAACCCCTAACGCTTTCCCTGACCAGCAGCAGCTCTCTCCCTAGCGGCATCCAGACCAAACAGAATGATCCAGCAGCGCGGGCAGGGGCTAGTCCTATTCCAGGGTCACCTGATCTGGCCGCCCAACCACTGCATCCGACGTGTAAGGTACCCACGTCATGCGGGTGGAGTGCTAGTCTCCTGGCTTGTGATTGCTCTGTTTCTGGCCCCCAAAATGCAAAACGCGGGAGATGCCATTTTCTCGACACGGGCGAAGTATTCGTCCGAGCAACACAGTTTCGAGTACGCTAATCTTCGAACGAGCATCAGCTCGGAGGAGTATGTTCGCTCATCTCTATTAATACAATCTCTACCTCCAAAACTTTTGTTAGAGGAAATTTTATGTCATAACCCACCATCCCTTACCTGACCCCTTACTCTAGCCCTAGTATTCCCTCATAGTAATTACCCACCCTATGGCCCTACACTGGTAACACCCTTATTGTGGCCCCCACAAATACAATGCCCCCTTACTGTGTACATCATTTATATAACCCTTTCACATTGTGGCTCCATCCTGCTGCCCTCACATTGTGCCCTCCTCCTCCTTCTCAAAGTGTGCCCCCTCCTCCTCACATAGTGCCCCACTCCATTCTCTCTCCGTTTTTTGCCCATCTTCCTCCTCTTACATTCATTCACTGAAAGACGTGTTAAGACTGTGGCTGCTTTGTACAAGTTAACTTTTTTATTCTCACTGCCTTACAGCCTATGTGTGCATGTATAGTGTCTGTTCTAACCACCCAGAGAAAAAGCTCACATTTGCCCAGGGCAATTATACTCGATGATTGACTGTGTGTCCTGGCCGTTATAATTTGATAAAGATAGGGCATCACTGTATTGCTGCTAGGTTGTAACTGCTGAAATCTTTAGGATCGTATCTGGTACTGTCCACTGACTGACCCTCTTCACTGATACTAGTGCTAGATACCAATAGATAGCTTGTTCACACTGATTTAATAATATACTCTTTCCGCTGATGACTGATAAACCCTTCACATTTCAAGTAAACAACTCTCATCAGGGGTCATGTCAAATCGTGCAGGATGATGCTAGATATAGGCTTCGCAGCTTGAGCTCTCACTACTCTGCACTGAAAAAGCTGAGTATTAAATCCACTGTGACTATAGGTACTATCCCTGATGGCTATTGTGGTGTAGGTACAGTGTCTATTGCTACTAGGACAGGCCTGTGACTAATGGTCTGCTGGTGTGACTATTTGCTATAGCAGGGCTGGTGCTTGTGACTAAGGCATGTGAAATGTGAAACTAAAGGGCATTGTTACTATACTGGTTACTGGGAAGGGAATGTTACTTATTTTTTACTTTTGGGACATAATAACAACTCCGTGAACAAAAGAACAATATTAGTTTTTGAGAAGAAGATAGAGGAGATGATGAAGATGGAGTGAAGAACCTAAAATTTTTGTTGTTGCTAATCTACAGAGTGAAAGAAGCTGAATGGCAGCTAGGTAGAAGAAGATGAAAGGACTCCTTTGATCAGATCTTTGAATTTATAGTAGGTGCGGGCATTACACATGAGCTCACATTCTGCACTCAGTACTCAATATTTTTTACACATTTTTGTCTATTTTTATGTACTTAGCTAGGATTCAGAAGTGTATTTATGTAGAGTTTGGTTTTGGTGCTGCATTTATTTACCGAACTGGGTTCTAAATCTATTGACAAGTCAGCAAAAAATAATGGCCTCTATCGCTAACGTCACAGACAGAAAAGACACCTCTTGGCACAAACCGGAGGCTCTGTTTCACTATACACTTTGTTATCGAGATGCAGGTACATTCACATTGCCTGCATCATCATGGCATCCACTCTAATCCTTGCCCAGGGATGATCCCTAATCAACACCTACAGGGTTAATGACTGTGTACCAACCTATTCTAGATTCATAGAGTCATTCCACAGTCCTTATAAGAGTCTCTTATTAATAGTAAGCTTGCTACACCTCTCTCATTTGTATGCGAGTAGGATGGAACACTAGCGCATGGCAGACAACTCCTCATAGAGCCATAGGGTCTGTAGCGCTGTCTCCACCGAAATCCACCAGCTTTCTCACCACAATCGTTAATGGATCTATTGCTAATTAGGGTTATCTCATTCACAGTCAAATATCAGCCAGCTGCATATGGAATGTTGACACCTGATTCTGTACCTCGACCTTGGCTGCCCCATGGACAAGTCAGCCTGTGGAACAACCGGGTGTACCACGCCGCAGCAAGACAACCTTCTTTGCGGCGGGCTCTGGTGAAGACTGTGTGGCACTTAGATTCCTGTCCTCAGGTGTCGGCTTGTGTCATCGACCGCTGTGGTCCAGAAGGTTCTCTGACACCCGACCCTGACAGTAAGATCCGGCGATGAACCCCACCAAGGTTCCATTATCTAGACGGTGGCTGATCTTACCACCGTTGTGGTCCAGCAGTCTCATCAGATTGCTGCGCAAGAGACCAGCTAGGCCGAATCCACGGTCATGCTCCAGCAGCTGCTTGCCATTCAGCATCAGCTCACATTCCTGCAACTGCTCCTGCGACTTCTGCTACCACCGGTTGTCTTCCTGCTGCTGAACCTAGCCACAACTGTCTATGTCTGATAAGTTTGATGGGACCCCAAGGCTGTGCAGGGGCTTTATGCTCCCTGCACATTGACTCATCGCCAGTCCTCCAATTTGTCACGGAATGACCCAACGGTAGCATTTATCATCAGTCCTCTCTCCAGGAAGGCCTGGCTTGGGCAACCCGCTCTTTGGACAGAGATGCTCCGATCACGGCTACTCACACAGCATTCCTGGCGGAATTACAGGTCCCCTGTTTTGGAGAACCTTTCATGGGCCTCCTTTCTAAGACTGCTTTGCTGAATCTGCGCCAAGGCGACTCATCAGTGGGAGAATTGCGTTCATCTCCGCTCCTGGCCTCTAGAACTTTCTCTGGAATAATGCATCCCTGACTGCCACCAAGAAAGGACTTTCAGCTCCAGTCAAAGTCCATCTGCTGAGAAGAATATCAGGCTGATGCCCTTTCCTATGCCTCGATGTCAATAGAGAGGAACCACTCCTTGCACATTATTACTACTCTGAACAACTGGTTGTGGCTGCTCCAATGGGTCTTCGTCACTACCTCCTGGCAAGACCTATGTCAGACCATCAACAATATCTAATTTGAGACTTGCTCACAAGTGGCTGGCACCCATTGGGGTGCAGCGTTCTGTCGCCCTTAGTGTCCCATTCTACTAGTGGCCAAACTGGTCAAGGATGTTCGGACTCTGTGGCTTCCTGCGCTTCCTGTGCCCAGAATAAGCCGTTGCGTCTCAGCCTGCTGGTCTCCTTCTGCACATTTCTGATCCCGTCTACCATGGTCTCACGTGGCTATGGACTTCCAACGGATCTTTCATTCACCTCTTCAGGCACATACGTCATCTGGGTGGTAACAGACTTGTGGTTTCAAAAATGTCCACTTTTTCCCTCTTCCTGTCCATCTTCTCCACGTCTTTGACAGCCTCTTCTCCACCACATCTTCGGCCTCCATGGACTTCCCGCAACATTGTTTCTGATGAACCAGGAGCTACTTAGATTCCTGGTTTGTCGGCTTATGTCATCGGCCCTGGTGGTCCAGGGGGTTCACTGACCCCGATCCTTGACACTGTGGAAACTAATCTGTTTGATCCCACTGACTGCACATATTGAACAGATAGGAGTACTTCTGTATGCCTGATTGTCTTGACATAACAGACGGTTGAACCAGGTTAGTGCTGGGCACTGTCCTTACTTGGGGCTTGGGGTGAGTCTTGACTTCCTTTATATTCTCGCCGCATGTCCTTCAGATCTATGCTTGCTATATCTAGTGCTATTGCTTTGTTGGTATTTTGTGTATCTGACTCAAGCTACTTGTTATCCGACCATTCTATTGCTATGCAATTTTGTACCTTTGTCGCCAGTCTTGGTTTGACCTGTTTCTATCGGACTCCCACTTGTCTGTCTTTATCTGTTGTGT
Organism: Engystomops pustulosus; assembly: GCA_019512145.1. Taxonomy (NCBI): domain Eukaryota; kingdom Metazoa; phylum Chordata; class Amphibia; order Anura; family Leptodactylidae; genus Engystomops; species Engystomops pustulosus. The sequence goes on from CM033650.1 coordinate 42,473,697, forward strand.
GTCCATTGTCAAATTTCTCCCATTTTGAACTGGATTGACCTTTTTGTGTACTATTGTGAAAACGGTCTATCTCTGATTTCCTGTAACCTGTCCGCTCCACCATCCAGCAGTTGCCAGACTAAGTACTTGTTTCCGTGTCACCTTGCAGGGTCACTTAGGGCCCATTAGTTATGTTCCTGAGAGCATGTTCTCCCTTGTCCATGGGCTTTTTGTCTTCTGTAGGCAGAGCCTTGGCCCACAGGGATGTCAAATGTTAGTTTCGCCACCATTTACCCAGTCCTTGCAGCTTGTCTGGTTGTGATTGCTCAGTTGATGGACAGGTTGTGACAATATTTCCGTATATTGGACTCCAACCTGTGCAATGTGTGCATCGTGGGATTAACCAACATACGTTTCACATAACAATTATACAGTTTTCAGAAATAACTATCATCCCCATTATGCCTATCACCCAGAAGGCAAATATGCATATAGTAGTTGCAGAGAGATTAATAGAAAACAAACAGATAAGAAGGAAAAGTGAAAAGATCGAAAAATCAAAAAAATACAAAGCTTAAAGGAAATCAACTAGCCAAAAAATAAAAAAAAAAAAAACCCTATAAATACTCACCCCTGCTCCTCTTTCATCTTATCCCGGGGCTGTCTATCACTAGTCTTGAACATGACGGGATCATCTAAAAAGAAACTTAAATCAGCAAACAGAGTGCAGGGACCGTCCCTCTCCATGCTGGAGAATTCACCCGCCCCTCATTTTCTCTTCTCTCCTCCCCAGCCGACTGAGCAGACATACCCACTCTGATGCCAGGTAAGCATTTTAAAAGAAATGAATACTATTCACAAACAATTGACTGCTCAAGGTATCACAATGTAAATTGTAATGATTTACTTATTGGAAAAGATGCCTCCTATTACTTGTATCGGTGGTCATTTTTGGACAAAGAGGTTTGAAACCTGTTTTTGTTACTATAGCAAGGAATATCATGGTAAGAGGAAGAAAAATATCTTCCTTTACTCTATGAAGATGATACTCTGTCTCAATGCTTGAAGAATTTCTCTACCAAGAACTACCTACTTGGGGTTTCCTTTTATCTCCTAGTTGCCCACGAGCATCTTTAGAAGGATGACTTGGCTAGATTTAAAGGGTGTCCCTTTCAGCAAGTGAATGATTGTTTGTATTAAAAAAGTTAAACAATTTCCATTATACTCTCTGTATCAATCCTCACGTTTTTCTAGACCTCTGCTTTCTGTTATTCATACAAAGCTTCAATGTTTCTTCTAGTGGCAACAATCTGACCATGGTCACACAGGTGCACCAGCAGACAATTAAAGAAGAACTAGATAACATATTGGAGGGTCATATCCAACGATACCACTACAAATATTTGTAATGTTTTCTATGTTCTACAGATGATTTGAATTGCTGAGAATCCATGGGTTGGAAAGGGTTAACAACCCATGACAGGAGGAGATCACAGACGTCTCCTTCTCATAGGGAGGGTATGGATTTTTCCTAATGGATTGTATCGCTCCAAAGGTTTAAATGTACAAATGATGATTTTAATTATAAATGTATCTTGATCATTTTTTGGGCAAAATTCCTCCACTGTATATTCACTATCTTTGACTAAGTCCATTGTGCACAGTAAACACATCAGAAAGTGAGGGAAATTTTAGTCTGCTGGCCATTTTCTTTGTTTTCTTGACTAAGAGATAAAGTTGATTTATGTGGATGTGAGTTAAAACATTTTTAGCTAAAAAGAAGGGTAGCTAGTTAATAGGCCTCTATGGAACCTGTTACTAGGTGTATATGGAAAATGCGGTGATAGGTTCTCTTTAAAACCTAACGCCTACGGACTCACCTCTTTTGGCTAAGGACTCGGCCCCACTTTCAAATCTGACCTGTGTCAATATAAGTGTTTATAGTTTTGTAACGCTATGAGATATCCAGGGGATGTTTGAGATTGTTTTCTTTCTCGTGACCCATGTACCTTCAATTAATTTAAAAAATTGGACTAAATCTTTTGTGTGTTTAGTTATGAAAAAAACTACTGTTGACAAAAATTTGGAAAAAATTCTTATTTCATTTCTTCAACTTTATAAATTCCTCTACTTTTGAATCAGATCGCTCATAGCTCCCAATAACTTCATAACTTAATTCCCAAATGTCTGCTTTAGTTGGATGGTTGTTTTTAGATCCATCATATTTTACTAGACAGTTTAGGCTCGAATTTAGGTATCATTTTCACATTTTTTGTAAATCCCAAAACCTGTATTTAGATGGACCTGCTCAACTTCTAATTGACACTGAGAGGCCTATATAATAGTGGGACTCCCCATACCCATTGTGGAAACTACACACCCTCAACGTATGAAAAACCACTTTTAAGAAGTTTGTTAGCGCTTACGTGTTTTATGGGGTTAAAACAAAATGGAGTGCAGTCTGCAAATTAATATTTTTCACAATACACTCATTTTGGTGGAAATTAAACATTTACATGGATTAAATGAAAAAGGCTCCACAAAGTTTGTTACCATCTCACCCCTTTCTCCCGATACAACGACATACTCTATAGTGTGTGGAATCCTGCTGTTATGGTGGCGCGGCGGGCATAGAAGGGAAGGAGGCGCCATCCAGACAATTTGCTTATGTCAACATTGTACAGCTATATTTTTTTCTTTTTTGATGTGACCGCACAGGGGCTTATTTCTTTTGCCACTGAGATGCATCTTTTCTTGGTTCGTATTTGGGGGAAGCTATAGGCTAATTGGTGAGATTATTATTAACCTTTGTTTGGTGGAGTGAAATGAACTCATCACTTTTCAGGAATGATTTTTATATGAGGTTTTTTTTTTTGGCTTTTTAACCATCCATAAAAATATATATTATTTTTTATTCTATGGGTCCGCCACGATTACAAAAAGACCTCATTTTATAGATTTTTTATTTTTTTCCTCATTTTTAGTGGCATAAAATAATTTGGCAAAAATAGTTGTTACTTTTAGCATCACCACCGTCTTTCATATCATAACTTTTTGTTTCGCCTCACAAATCTGTTTAAGGGCTTAATTTCTTGCGAGAAGATTGTTGTGCATAACCTTTTTTATAATCCCTTTTTAAGCATTTTTATATGGTGATAAATTGAAATGATCTTTTTTCTGTGAGCTTTTTTTTGTTTTGTTTTTTACGGGGTTGAACTTGCGGATCTAACTACCGAGTCCTTTTTAATTATGCAGATGTTACACGCAGGGATACCAAATATGTTGGGTTTTTGTGTATTTTATATTCAATTGTAGCTGAATACAAAACCATTTGGAGAAAAATCCCTTGTTCAATTTTAGCATCATCATCTTGTTCTAATCATACCTTTTTATTTTTTGGCTGCAAATCTAGTTAGGTTTATTTTTTGGCGAGAAAGAGTTGTTCTTTTTAGTGGGCTTATTTTGGAGTGCATAACTTTTTTTAAATTAAACGTTTTAGAGACATTTTTTTATAGGGTATTAATTAAATTATCGTTTTCGGAATGTTTTTGTTTGGTTATTTTTCTACGTAAGGCTGTACCGTGGGGGGTCCAGTAACGATTCTGTTTTATTAAACAGATTGTTTACGGACGCGCAATACCAAAATATTGCGGTTTGTGTTTTTTTTTTTTGTGTTCTTTTAATACTTTAATTAAGTGTTTTTTTTATGGGAAAGTACATTTTAAGGGCTTGATATTTTATGGTATTATTATTTTTTATTTATTATAGTGTAGTGTTAAGTGGTTTTTTTGCATATTTTCTTTACCTACTTGAACTTGAACCAGTTGATGGCTCTGATCACTGGTTAAGTTCAACTACACTGCGCTACAATACTATTTTATTGTAGAGCAGGTGTAACGACTGTCCTGAGCAAGCTTGCGCATGCTCAGTACGTTTATCAGTGCAGACCCGGAGGGTCTGTACTGTCCATGGAGACCGGGGCAGCTCCGGGGCACCATGCCATCCGTCCTCGGAGCTGCCCAGAAGTGATCATGATCCCCTGGTAGCGCACTGGGGATCCGATCCACAGCGCAATACACCCTTATCACGCCGCGGTCATGTTTGACCGCGCTGTAGGGTTAACACCGCGATCGGAGCCAGCTCCGATCGCGGTGTTAGCGCAGCTGTCAGCTGTACTAACAGCTGACAGCCGCGCTTCTGGTACGGCTCCGTTCGTGAGTCGGTGCCCGAAGCAGGACTTTAGTAAACGTCCCCGTAGGCGCTAAGCATCTAGCCCCGTGGAACGCCTAAACGTCCTGGGTGTCCCTAGGGGTAAAGGAATTTATGTTACTATTCTAGTTTTTTTATGTAGGCATCAATGGTCCTGCAAGTCTGCAAATTCAATTTGTTTCTTGGTATTCGATCTGGTCTATAGCTCTTTATCTTAATTTTATCTTATAATCTTTTTTTGTTTGAAGAGGTATAGGAATTGAACGTCTGCACAAAATCCCAAATAACAAGTTTCAATGTTTTTAATTACAAAAGGAGTCTAGAGTATATACTTTTATGGATTCACAAAAAATGGTATGGGTCTTCTTCTAAAGTAGTGCAGAATTACCCAATATGGATGGCCACTGGAAAACACAAGTCCCAGGATCCTTCAGTTGTCACGATGCCTTCTCCCTCTCAGTCTCTGCTCCTCAGTGATGAGCAACAGACTGGTCCTGCCTTGTTTACCATAGTAATGATTGTGTGTAACTGACATCACTGCACATACATTACCTCAATGAGAAGGGTCCCACCATAAAACACGTGCCATAGTGGATGTCCCTACAACGAACCTACCACACAGCTATGATATACAACTATGATAACACATACCTGCCCGGAAGCGCAAGACTGTGATGTTACATATTTACAGCTGCCATCTTCTGTCCTGTGTCTCCTCTACTGAGCAGATCAACAATGATATAGGGCCAGGAGCTTTTAATTCCATTTTAATATGAATTATCCTATTCCTGGAATACCCTCATAAGAAATTTTAGTATGTCTTGACTGTTTTGATGAATTTTTGATATATAGGGAGCGGTCCTTTACTTAAAACCACCGACTTCGACAACCCCTAGTTACAAACAGGCCCTCTGGATTTTGGTATTTACTGTACTTTAGCCCTAGGCTACAATGATCCTGGCTACAACAGTTTTCCAAAGTGTCTCAATTAAGCTTGATTGCTATAACCTGAGTTATTGATAACCTAACATTTTTAATCCAATTAATTTTAATCCAATGTCCAGAACCACACAAAATTTTGAACTGGAGCTACAATTATAAAGTATACGTTCCGACCTTTATACAAATTCAACTTAAAAACAACCCACAGAACCAATCCTTTATTCGAACCCGGGACTCCTTTGTAAGTAGTTTATTTTAGATTGCGCATTTATGTATTCAGTGTTGTATTTGTTAATTTACTTTCTTCTTATACATTTTTATATATTGGTTAGCTACCTTTTGGTAGCGCAGATTTTATAACTTTTTGCCTTTTATTTTCACTAAGTAGCTTTCCTCCCCAACTCTAGTATATAGCACTGAACATACCAAAATCAATCAGAGACCAAGAGCGCTTCATTGAAAATGTTGATACCAGGCAACTACATTATTTACCAGGAGTAGCCCTGAGCATTGAATCCATGATTCTTCACGCCATATATAAGCGCAAGACTCCATGACCTCTACCAATCTGCTCCATAATTATCATAATAGATTTATTTTATGTGATTAGAAATTGTCACGTTGTCTGTCGGGGGCACCTAGGTGTGAGTAACAATGGTGTTTTTGTATATTGTATGGATAAACATTAAGAAGAATAATATATTGATATGGTTTTTCATGGGCAGTATTAACGCCGATAGTACTGTACAGTTTTTCTAAAGATGTTTAGCACAGGTATGAAACGTGGCTGTCTCATCACACACAACCCCTCAAGACTCACCTCCGTCAAGCAAATAATACACCATGTTTGTGGCTTGCAAACATCCGTAATTTTTGCTGGGTGTTTTCCTTTGTTCTGCTCATTTCCTCCTGCAAAACAAAAAAATAAATAAATAACCTTTATTATGTGATGAAGAAGGTCTGAATCCTTCTGGCTTTTAAAGGTAAGGTACATAGTTTGCACAGTTTGTTTGTGCTTAATGCACCATTAAATGCTGAAATATTGTAAGCGGCCATTCTTTTAAACGGATACATAATCCCATATCCAGGTTTCTTTGCCCTAATTACTCATATAAGCTACCTACATTTATATCATAAGAAACTAAATGATCAACCATTCCGATGGTAGTCCATAATACTGCCATAGTATCCTTTTGTCAGATTTCTATATTCCATGGCGCTGGCTGTTCCTTTTTCTTTATACTGTCCGGATTACAACATATCACTTGTGAACAGAGAAACTAACCCCAGGGGAATCATGAAACCTTGCGGCCCAGATTCCTAACCTTGTCACACTAATTCATTCACGATTTTTTATCCACAAGTAATATTCTGATAACTGGTATTATCCTTCCCTCTCTCTACTAAGTGGAAATGGCCAGACAGATCATCTTTTTCTCTTGTTCAAAAACTGACAGATGTAGAAATCCTATTTTCTAATCTCATTTTTGGTTATTGGATCTCTTCCTTCTGCTTTTTTTAGTTCATTTTATAAAACTATGAGGGGCTTTCCTCAAGCAAGGAAGCTACAAGGATAGAGTGAAGGAGCCTGAAGACATCAATCTACATAAAATTTTCATGTTTGTAATCCTAGCTGACATGGTCTTATATTTTTGCTGCAGTGAACTAGACACTATAGTTTGCAATATGCAGATAGAGAAATTATTGCGCCAATTGAATTTGATGTGACCTCAATGTTGAGGCTGGGAAGCCCCCAGTATTATGTGCACTTATGCAAAAATTGCTTACAGACACAGTGATTAATCACGTTTTGTTTGTTCACATACAAGTGGCAAATAATATGATATATTACATCCCTATGGTTTATTTGACAAATACATGAAATCAATATTTACACAGAATATTTACAATATAATAGCATGACATTGTACGACTATGTACATAAACTTAATGTCCAACATTCCCCCTCCCAGAGAGAGGAACTGAATGACAAACTGTAACACATTGGTGCTAACTTTCATTTGCACAATACTTTTTCATTCTGGATGCCTCCCTGTGTCAAGGCATAACATCAATAAATGGAGGCCAGTTTTATAATTCACAGAAGCCGATGTGGTATAAGTGAGCTACACATTCTTCAGTCATACATGTAATTTTTTTGACAGTTGGAAACAGCAAATTTTGGGACATAGTGCCAGCTCAACTAGTTTAAATGGCCGTCCGTGGTGGGCTTTGTCAGCCAAGCACTTTAAATAGATAGCACCCTTGATGGTGCCAGAAGGGTGTTTGGAGCAGCAGCCCTGTACCTACACCGACCCCGCAGGATTTTTAACGTCTGGGCTGGCCGACCATGACATTTTCAAATTGCATTTTGAAATATGAAAATCCATTTGTCTAATTTAAAAGGGATGTCTTGCCTTTTAAAAACTGTTTATCTATGGCTGGGGGGTCTACAAACATAATAAAAATCTTCCATGCTCACTTCCTCCAATGTGCTCCTGTAATAACCGCACAAACACCGTCACTATTTGTTACATAGACTTGCCCCTTTCTGTCCCATTGCCTGAATGACTGCTACAACATCTGTTTTTGAATTATTTGCAGTGTTGGGAATGGGATTGCCAGCATGATTGTGTGCGCACAAAGAACAAGAGCCTGGACCAGTGTGATTATAAGATTTTCTATTGCTTTAAACGTTGCCCTCCAAACCCTTGTATAAAAAGGCCTGCAGCCCTAAGAAAAACATAGTGATCAGGGGACATGCTGCTCTCCCTTGCAGATGACCATCCCCCTCATGGACCAGAGGGATCACTCCCCCCCCGTCCCCCCATTGCCTGTATCGCTGCAATCAGTCTGGTCATTCATATGATCGTGATCAGCCGCTGCCAGTTTTCTGTAGGTCAGGGGTTTTTGGGAAGATGGGCTTTCTGTCTCTGTCAAACCTTTGTCTCACCACCATCTTTTCCTGAGCGTGTGCGGGGGTCTCGACTTCCCTCACCAATACATGATTGCTGCAGTCCTGGTTTTGGGGGCTTGGTAGCGGTGACCTGTGGTTTAAAAATGGGGGTGGCTGATGTCTTTAGTGAATTACATTACTTTATGCATAGCATGTTTTCATGGGAGAGAGCCCGGTTGCCCCCCGGTGCCCCCTTTTTATTGGTTTGTTCAGTGGCCTTAGGGTGCGGGACTTGAGAGTGGTGATGCACATAAAATTTATCCACCTAGATCCATAGCAGGAAATACTCTGGCGAGCAACACCCCGCGAGCAACAGCTCCGTGTGGTCCAGCCTGGTGTAGCATCCTGTCATCTCCCAGATTGATAACTCAGCAAACAGTTTTTTGCATCCCGTGAGCACTGTGTTTCCGGTTTGTTTGCATCTCTGCTCACAACTAACTTGGAAGATCCGACCTGATTCGAACTCAGGGCGGGATTTAACTAACTTTCAAATATTGCGTCGTCACCCAGACCTTACATGCATTGGGAAGAAGATGCTGAACTACTCCGGCGACGAGCGGGGAACGACACATGCAGATATAGGGTGCCCGATCTACGTGGAATCGCGGCAGAGGTTCATCCTCGTCATGCACATTCTGATCGGTGTTGCGCATTCGACTGGTAAGTAAATGTGCTCATTCTGTCCCCCGATGTTGGGGGAGGCCCCACTGTTTATATAAAGTTTTTTACATGTGTTGAAGCACAACATTTACAGCATCCCCCCCCCCCATTGGAAAATGGCCCTTTCAACCAAAAATGCTTTCTCAGCGGAGGGGTCATAGGCCTTCTTTGCTCCGATGTTTATTCAAACAGGGAATCCCCATTCCCTTTCTATTTCTCATCCTCTTCCCTTTCCTCCTCAGCTGTTAAAGGGCTCCATAAGGCGCTCTCATCAATGTTTTTTGAGGATGTTCCCCAGCCCTCAAGTGGCCCGTTCATGGATGCCCACCCCCTGATAATTTAAGCTGCAAATTCCTGATTTGTGGGAATCGCAGAGTTAATTTTAAGACATGAAATCCTTTTTTCTCTGAGGACCTGTGTAAATTTAATGGTGGCACAAACAAGTTTGTATGCCCCAACAAATTTTGGCACACAAAACCCAACATCATCATTCTTAGGTAAAATTATTAATGTTTTCGTGGTCTGTGTGCTGGAGTTCTGTATTGGAGTTCTGATATTTTTCTACATATACTTTACCTGCACAGTATTGACGTCAGCAACCTTGGATGCCATTTCAAACTTGTTTACACTGCATTACCTTCACCAAGCCCACCTCAAACGCCTCCAGTCATTTGCCCGCTCACAAAATAAGGCCAGTCCTCGATCACTTTAACCGATCCTAACGGTAATTTGTAATTTAAGACAGCCCTAAGAATATGCAAATACCTCCCAACCAGGAGGCAAGGGTATGGAATTAATGTACAAGGCTTGCGAAGAACCCGCGGTTTTTACACTGTTTAAACTTTAGAGCAGAAGAGGCTTCGGCGCTGCCGCGACCGTGTGTGCGCGCAACGTCTCCTACATTTCCTATGTAGGCGCGCTGAACCTCTTCTGCTGCTAAAGTTTAACAGATGTTTAAACCGCGAACTCTGGTTATTAATCACTAACGAACATAAGCACGAGCACGGCAGCAGCTCACCCTGAGCTTGGTGCTCGTACTTACCTGCTTAACCCCTACCATTCTCACTGGTAGGTTTCCTTTTAGGAAAGTTCAGTTGTTATGAATGTCAAGAAGGAGCAGACATAATTCATTACTATGGACAAGCTCGTAGTCGAGAGATTCAATTTAGAAATTTCCTTTTGTAATTCACCAGGGCGTGCTTAAATTTAGTGCATGGGCCATGGTGAATGGGTGCCAACCAGAAGTCATAATAGGAAACTTTGGTTTTTTTGGTGAGGTTGTATCTTAAATCTGGATTATGAAATTCTGATTCCCCAATGCACACCATGGATGCATTATAGAGAGGTTAAAGTATAGGCTATTGCACGGCTCAAAGATGGCCGCTTTAATAAAATTAGCACATAGCCAAGTGTTTGTTCGGAAGACCTTCCATGGCAACCATCACCACGCTCCCCGATGAAATCAGGGCCGGAGTTAGGTGGGCAGAAAACTGGGCATTTACTGTAGGGCCCTTGTCCTAAATAGGCCCCCTGCATGTGGACTATGAGAGCAGAGGGAATGTATTGTTCTTTAACCCCCCCCCCCCCCCTTGATTAAAGCCCGGTAAAGACGCATATTATCTATCATCTCTCTGTATATCCCTAGATATACCTGTCTAAGGAGCCACATTGCGTCGGAACGCTGGGCCGCTTGGCCCCTACCCCATTGGTAACCTGTATGATTCAAACTTTTTTCTCTATCGATGGACAGTATTTAATCATATGGGTCTTCCAGACCCGAGGCTGTCTGGATTTAAACCCATTCATTACTATGGTTCTGTAGACAACACTAGGGTTAAGTCACTTAGGGATCTGAAAAATATAAAAGTAAAAATAAAAAATGTTTTTTGGAAAAACCTCGGCAAAGTTCCCGGTCACAATACTGGCAGACCGTCCAGAGACTTTGGAACAAGAAGAAGTCAGGACAGGTAGAGCTCTGTGCAGAGGCGCGGGGGTCCTATGCAGTGACAGTGGCATTCCTGATCCCCAACGCAAGAACTTACCAGTCTTCCATCGAGGACTGGGGAATGACGTCGCAGCCATTGAAGACGCAGAGAAGATATTTATGTTGGGTGGAGGGTGGCAGAACATAGAAGAGCAGCCTATTATTGTGAAGAGCTCTCAATTTGAAGAGAGACTGGTCAGGTGTCGTAACCCGGACCGGACAAGACTGAAGATTTTACAAGTGGTTTTTCTAAGGAACCAACGGAATGTGAGACCAGAGCGGCATCCACAAATTCCCTGGCAGAATCTGAGTCCAAGGAGGCTGAAACTTGAACTAGGAGTGCAGTACTGACAAAAAAGACCGAGGAGCACAGAATTCACACCTATGGATTGCTCTATGGATGCTTCTCCCCATGAGCCTAGGTGCTGGCGTCTTCCCAGACGATTGGGGGGGGGGGGCTAACGCATGACCAGCCCCAATGAAGTGCTTTGGACTTCAGCACAGTAACACAAGCAGAAGATTCTCCTGTACAACATCTGAACGTTCCTGGCGGTGAGTCGTTCTCTGTTGACTATCAAGGCTCCACTGCAGACTGTACGCCCGGAGGCTGGAGCGGCCTTTTGGTAAACCGGAGCCAACGAGGTAAGACGTGAATCCGGGTCTGTGGTTTTCGTATTTTTCCTCGTGACCACCACTCTCAGCACACTCCATGAACTGCCAGCCTATCCTAGGTCCATAGGTGATCAGAAACCCGTCAGGTAGCTGGCAGTCACGGCCCATGCGTCTTTGCCCACCTGAGATGACAGTCCTTTTTTTTAAATGTTGGTGACAGGGTCATTCCAGAAAGCAGGGTAGGGACGTGACAGCGTATCCGCCTACGAGACGAAGTCCCCCTTTGCGTAAGTTCCAGCAGTGACGTTTCAGCTGAGGAGGCCTCGTGCGGGTTCTTCGAACCGGCCGGAATTCAGCCGAGGAATGCAATCTGGGTAGCGTGACTATTGCCTTTGTCCCATAGAGGGGGGTATCCCAGGCCAGAGGCTTTCCCGGAGAGAAGGCTGACAAGGAATGCCACCATGGAGCGTTTGCTGTCAAACTAGGAGGGCATCTGTTCATGTTCAGATAGCAGCAACACCGTGTAAATGAACAGCTTGGGGTCACCCTCATACTTTCAGGCAAGCGAAAGTCTGGCCCGTAGGACTGCCGTCAGAGTTTCCTGGGCGACAACTCTGGAAAAAAGCAGCCATGTGTGCGGAAGGCGGCAACCCTTGGCAGGGTCTAGTGTGTCGTGGGATCTTACTGTCAGGGTTTCGGGGTACGTGGACCACCTGGACCACGAGAGAGATGGTACTAAGCCGACACCTGGGACCGGAATCTAAGTGGCACCCTGGTCTTCAAGCTAGCCCGCTTCGAAGTCGGATGGTCCTTGCTGGGGCAGGTGTTTCCAGGTTTGTTTCACTACCTGCAGTTGCAGCCAAGGTCAAGGTTACAGAATCGGGTCCATGCTCTAGACAGCACGTAGTCAGAAAAGGAGTGCGGCAGAGATGCAGAGGTCAGAGGTCTACACTGAGCAACAGAAGGGAGGCATTATAACCAGTGTTACCCATATGAACTACTGAGGATTATACAGTGGGATAGGGGGTCACAGTAAGGAGCAACAGGAAAGGAAGGTGTGTTGGTGTGGCGTGCCATGCGCATTTGTGTCTCTCTGTTGTGTATTGGTACATGTGGGAAGACTTTCAAGCATGGATTTTATTGTACCTGATGATAGATGACAGTATAAATGGGTGTGGGTGGGCAATAAAGCGGCCATTATACTTCTGCATGAGGCAGCAAGTACTGGCTGGATCTATAGTCCTGGGGCTTTCGTCCGGGCTCTAGGAAAAGAACGGTTCGTCTCACTCGTATGGGCGTCTGCTTGTGGGTGGATGGTATATTTAATAAATGTAAGGGTCCAGTATGCTTCAGTAAGTATTGAGGGGCACCAATTGCCTGTATGGGGCCAAATTCCTGATGCCGTTCTTTTTCTTCCCTCTTTGAGGGTTGGTTTTTGTATAAAATCAAAGGACAAATCTTTGCAAAGCTGTGACCCAAAATAATATATGTCACAAAAAGAACAAATTCTGCTTAATAAAATGAGCAAAGTGAAAATAAGACTATCCTGCCAGCTACAGGAAGTGCGGGACACATAATCCAGCTAGGAACCCGAGCTCCCGGCTGATTGTTGCACGGACCTTATTCTCTGCTGCACGAGTAACCAGGGATAACGGGGATTGCAGAAGAGGAGAGTTTGCAGTGTCCTGGGTGTAGATGTGGGTAATGGGCTGTGCACACCCTCTGTATGTAACGCATTCTGGAGGCTGTTTTTTATGCTGGGCAGGATCAGGATTGTTCACATTGTATAGTATAGGCGGTGTCACTGGCAAGCTGGCTTCACACCTGAGATTGTTTTCAAAAATTCCTTTTTCCATTTTCGTGAATAGGATTGTTACTTACTGCAGGAGTAAGCTCATAGATATGAATTGGATGGTTCTGCTACATGTTCTCCTTCTATGGCTCCTGAAGGGTACCATCACTGCCCACATTTCCGATGGTTTCTGGTTGGTTGTTGTTCCTAGGGACAGGGCTCGAAGATTGGCCCCTATTATTTCAAAGTGGTAGACCAGAAAACTGGCCACAAGCCGCTTATATTCCCACATAGAACTTTCTATAGAAATGCCAGAGGAATTGATACAGAAAGTATAACAGAGGAAAATGGTATAACCTTTTCACTATACAAACATAAACCAAAAATTATCGGAAGCTTGACACCCCTTTTTGGGATTGTTTGGTATGTCGTAACCCAACTAGAGATGAATGGATCAGACGTTCTGTTTAGCTGCACAAAGGAAAACGCCTGTATTGCAATGTGCGCCGGGACCAATCACCCGCACGCATGATGCAGTCACAACCCCTCCCTCCCGTCGCTGGCCATATCACGGATCTTATATTCATGGTGACCTGAGCTCAAGTCACATGACTTCTACAGCCCCTGGCTGTAGCAGTGGATTATCTCTGCCCCCTTCCTGCCCACAAAGCCATCAACAGTATCGAGCTGAAAGAGTCCTGATCTTTCTACCGATATTATCAGTTATCAGCCCCCCTGTATCACAACCTGCCCTGTATAAAGAGAGAGGCTTGCATGGAAGATGCTATTTGTATCCTCTCGTTCTGCATGTATCTGTATATACATCACACTGATAACAGAGACCCATGTTCTCTTACCATTACATCATCTCTGATCTTTAAAATAATCTATAAGGAACAACAAATGTATAATGTATTCTTGCTAAATGTGCCCCTGTAAAATATTAATTTAAAAAAAAAAACAAAAAATGTATTAAAAAGTTAAAAAAAATGTCATGCCCTCACCCCTAAAAATTACCTAGGTTCTGTAGGTTGAAAAATCTCTGATGAGACCATGAAGAGGTATGTACCCCACTTGTTTAATACATGATTTAAATATTACTAGAATTGTTCAATCGGCTTACTTAAGCACAGAAAACGGGCTGTAGCAATATTTTTGGTATTAATAAGATTCTATAACACATACATAGCCAGAAAAAGCCAGTGTGTATCATGCAAACTGCAGTACGAAAAAATCTTTATTCTCTTACAGGTTCATACAAGACAAACAGGGAAAACTCGAGATTAAATCCTTAAACGTACCAATCATATAGTGCTACAATGTTGGCATACACATGTTAGTATAAACCAGCCACACCCCCTCACACATGGGATAGAATACTACTTGGGGGTATCTGTAAACCTCTGCGTGTGTGCTAGTTAGCCAAAGTAAAACATAACAGTCCAAAATGCCTATAACAAAGGAGTCAATAATCTAAACTTAATTATAACCTACCACTATACCACAACCCACAGTTTCCGTCAGGAATAAAGGGTCTTCTGTATAGTAGCGGAGTAGTGTGGAGGGGTTAATGTCTATTAACACTATATACACCAAGGATTTATATGTTTGTATTACGAAAAAAATGTAATACTCCTCCTCAGCTAAAAAAAACTCTTCAAAAATGGGTGAAAGGAGTATTATTACCCTTCTGAAAAACTGTTAGTGTGAGTGCGCCTCTTGTTGAACAGTATGCCTAGATTAGGCAGCTAAAAAGCCAATCCCGCCATGAGCTAGTTAGGATGTTTAGTGCTTCTTATTATCTACTTGGCGCTGTCTGAGTTATGGTAACTACAAATTTCCATGAATAATGACAGACCTTACAAGGACCTTTTTTTCTTAATTTCATTTTTTTTTTTTTTTTTCTTTTTAGAATTTCTTTTATCTGAAATGCTGTAGTCCACTCATGGGTTCTTGGGAGGTTTGGTCCTTGATGTTGTCTGACACAGCAGGCAAAATCACACCTCCTCATTCCCAGGATCACAGATATTGTCACTAACAGTCAGTTACTTATGGCATTTCTTGGTTGTGGCCCCTGGTGTAGAACAATGCTAATGTATTGTACAGCAGCAGTTAAACACAACGAGCAGTGCATTGCTACCACCCCACTGCCTCCGCCTCCTGTGTTTCCATCATGAGATCATGTAGTCATTACTGGCAGGTGTTGTGGTGAAACAGTTGTCTTCTGGTGGAGCTGTCATGGCCACCCCCATAGTGTTAATAGAGGTATTTGGGGGGCCAGGGGAGAGGTGAGGAAGAATGTGGATGTGGTGCTCCCACCCTCTTCACTCCTATTTCTTATCCGCTGCTGTGTCATATACTCTGTCATGGTAGAGTGTATTTGCACATTTCCTTTCCCCACCCCGGCAGTGTTGTATTTTTTCAATGCATGTGTGTTATCTGATAATACAATGAAATCCCACTGTTACTGCTTCTTTGCATTGTAATCAGGCATCACTGCTTAGCTCCTGACTTGAGATGTGCGAATAATTTAGGATTCGGGTCCGCTAAAGCTAACAACAAATTTTTTTCAACAGATTCAATTTGGTCCAAATGGAATCTCTCACAACAATTTTTGATCTAATTCTTCTGGAAATTGCTAAATAACCCCCCTTCTATTCCCATGTTAACACTAAGTGTATCATAGAAGGTCCTGAGTTTTATTTTTTCTTCTAAATTTCTAACAATTTTCTCCCCTCTTATCTGTATGTTGGCCGTACACAAGCAGATTTACAATTTTGGTATGGAATTTCTCAACCATAACCAAAGGAAGAGAAGATCCTGCTATAAAGTTCGAGTTTAAGATGTGTTTTGTTGCAGTTACAGCTATGGCTATATATTTTGTATCATATTTTCTGGGCATTGTTTGGCAATCCACCATGCTTATAGATTCTCAACAGTTAAAGTTCTATTCTTTTTGCACTACTATCTCCATTTGCGCTGGCCATCAGATTGATGATTATATTATCTCCTTGTCTTCGACCTTTACAGATCTATTAGAGGAGCACAGTGTGAGTCATGGTTCCAGTACATGGTGAACTTTTTTTACATGTGGTAATTGCCGCACTTTGATACGGACGTCTGAGAGGATTGCTGTAAAAGTGAAGGATGTTGACAACATTTTTTATAAAGTGAACATCTGCTTTTATGAATCCATTTCTCAAGAATGTAATGTTTTCATGTTAATACAATAAGAGTAAAAGGACATATTGTCAGCTAGTAGGCATCTTGTTATAATGGACAGTCCAATAGGACCTGAAGAGGTTGGCCAGTGGTTAAAAATTGGTCTAAAACAACCTGTTCATAAAACCCGAGGGCTAGGGGTAGAGGACGAGGGCGTGGACGTCCAACTACTGCAGGGGTCAGAGGCCGTGGTCCTGGGCGGGGTGAGACACCACCTGCTGATGAGGGAGCAGGGGAACGCCGCAGAGCTACACTCCCTAGGTTCATCATGTCTCAAGTTACTGGGACTCGTGGTAGAGCACTGTTGAGGCCAGAACAGTGCGAGGAGGTGATGTCGTGAATTGCGGACACTGCTTCTAGCCATTTGTCCACCAGTCAGTCTTCCACGCAGTCCACCCATGTCACCGAAATCAGCACTCCTCCAGCTCCTCCACCTCAGCCTCGGTATTCATGCATTCTCGCACTCCGTTCCTCTCAGGGAGGAGATTGAAAGATTTGGCTTGTACCTTGGGTCCCAGGATGTGAATACCCAGTAATCGTGCTGGAATAAATTCTTTGAATGCGAGGTCCGGATAGGCAGCCTAGCATTAATTTGCCATATCCCAGAAGTGCCCACGCGCAAAAATTCACCTCCCTTCACTGGCATGCCTGCCCATTTCCTCCTCCTCCCACTCCTCTTCTTACTGCCCATGACACGCTGAACAGTGAAGACTCGACACAATGGTCCCCCGCTTCGTCTCGCCACCATTCTCCTCTCGCTTGCCTCCTCACCCTACCTCCTCCGATATGCCTGGAAAACAGAACCTAAGGGTGCTTTGGCTTCAACAAAGGGAATCTTCTTCCCCGTCTCTTGGACCGCAGCGCAAAGCTATACGACTCATGTCTGACCAGAGAGTTGTTGCACGAGCCAGCAGCGGGATTAGAGGCTAGGCTGAATATGGTTCGGCATCGCTCATTACCAGTCGGTTGTATCCCAGAAGTAACTCAATCCGACAGCATATCAGTCACCAGGTTCCACTCCTTTTGTAGGCTGAGGAATCTGACTGACCCTGGACTCACCCGTTCTGGTGGAGTTGCATTTGGCAGTATACAATCGCTCTGCGCTGCGTAAACTCTGGATAACTTGGTTAATGTTGAATTCCACCTCGTGGGCAGCTGCACAACAGTCGGTGAGAGCGGGCAGTTGGGACGGCGCGCTACTGCCTGCCCTGAGAGGGCAGCATCTGTGCTGGTCTTTAGACTCATGAAATGTGCACAAGCGGCGCACCTTCGTGAGCCAAATGACATGATTGGGGTTATGTCTTGATGGAAACGCTGAACGATGAGATTTAAACACATGGGCCAGGATGGCACATGTGTCAGTACTGCCGAGTTCAGAGGCTCGCCACAGGTTACGGCCGTGTCAACGCGCTGGCTTAGGTTTCAGCGGTGCCAGCCACAGATCAGTCTGCGCCGTTGATGCCCTGTAATGCTCTGTGGCGGGTGTGCCTTTATCCCTAGGCTCAGCAGCTTTGAGCACGCCTGCTGCTAGTTAGCGAGGCATTGCTGTGGACTTAGAGCCACCGACTGATGGCGCTCATGCCACGGATTGGTAATTCGGAGAGGAGGCGGCATCAAGTAGGTGCCTTTGAGACTGGACCGAGGGTAGGCCCCGTAATCCTCGGCTGTTGGCAGTTTTTTATGAGTCACACCAGGTCAGCTCGGTCCCAGAACCTACCAGCAATGTTAACCCAGATGTCCGCAGCGTTATGATATATTAGGCACCTGCCCCGGCCAGCATCTGTCCACGTGTCCTGTCAGGTGACTTGTCAGAAGAACGGCGTTTGGTCAGTCACGGATGCTGTGTCTCTGACACCGTGCTTGTGCAGGGCTGGGGACGCACATCAGGAAAAGTGAGTAAGGGCGGCTGGGGTTACGAATACCGAGGGGCGTGCCAGCCGCTATTGAGGTTTCAAAGGCCTCGGTCTCTGCCAGCCTATAGGGCAGCATCTACCAGGCTAACAATTGGAGATGTGGGCGTGAGGGCTTGGCGTGGGGTGGGTGCACTATATTACTTTGTGCAGCTCCACGTCGGGTATGAGAGTGACGCTGGTGGATTTGCTGGGAGGACGTGGATGGCGAAGATGGGTTTTGGTCGCGTCGGGAGGTGTTGGGCAGGTGGTCCTGGGCAGGGGGCTGACTCGCAGATGACACGCGGGAAGGACAGTGGGTGCCCGGCCGGAGGTGGGAAGCCTATGCTGGTGCCATTAGTGGGGGTGTTTAGCATTTCAAGCTCCCCCGCCTGCGCATACTGGTGGTAGTAAGTCTGAGTAGGAGAGTGTACCCCTGCTGCTCCTGGTTGGCAAAGGAGTGCACACCACAGTCGTCGGCATCCTGGTGTTTCTTTAAAGAACCTCCAGACTTCTGAAATCTAGCCTCGCCAGCGGGAGTTGACTAAGCAGACATTTGGCGCTGAATGCCCAGCTGGGCCCTGCTCTAAATGGCCCCACCATGCCTCTTCCAACCTGTTCTTAGGTAAGAGCTGCGCCTGCCGTTCAGAAGCACTGTGTTCAACCCACTTGGTCGTTCTGTCACCTCAAAAGCCTCCCGCTCCTCATCTGCTCCCCCTTGGACTTCTGCCCTGAGCAACAGCTTCACCACGGATCTCCTCATCCGTCCGACACCCTTTACAACACTTCTCCACTACGTCAATAATGTATCATCAACCCACAGACTGCGACGGGGAAACCTGGCATGGAAAATTGCTCAGCAGCAACCGGACAAGTTGGTTGTGTTACTGTGGGCAAGGGTCCAGAAACAGTTTTCCTCAGGATGCCGGTTCAAATGCCAAATTTTGCCGGAGGGGGCAGACTGGGCGGAGAGGAGGGCGGAGGTGGAGGAGCCGAGGAGTGGCTGATTTCGTGACATGGTGGAGCGCGTGGAAGACTGGACTGGTGGACAAATGGCTAGAAGCATTGTCCGCATCCTCGAATGTCACCTCTTACGCACCTGTTCTGGCTACGCAGGCTCTACCACAGTTCCCAGTCGAGACGTGGACTGATGACCTAGGAGTGTAGCTCTGCGGCGTTACCCCGGCCCCTCATACGCAGGTGGTGTCTACCCCGCCAGGACCTACGGCCTTCTGACTCCCTGCATAGTTGGACGTCACGCCCTGCGTCCTCTACCCACCTAGCCTGGCGTTCAAACATTGTTGCCCAAATAAAGCGTGTAACTTTTTATTTTTTTTTATTTGTGGTTGTATTTTTTTTTTATTTTTATTTTTTTTTCACAACAACGCCTGCTATCTCTCTTTGCTATGAGCCTCGGTTCTCACCGAACCCTGGAAGCCCCACTGGTATTTGTGCTGTGCAGGTGATGTCAGTTTGAGCTAAAAATGAATACGGTAAAAAAAAAGAATACACACTCCAGCACTAGCCTGCTAATTTCGAATCAAACCCCTAATGACTATTGTCTCGCCACCGTGCATGTTTGAGGTGAATATGCGTGCACTAAGACGCTAAAACAAACAACTGGTCGCAGGGGCTCCCGACAAATTCCTACAATATGGTACGAGCTGCACTACTAATGCCAGCAATCCCAGCCCAAGAAAACCAAAAAAAGGAAAATATAAACTATTGTGTAGGCCTAAGTAGCCGTTGGGGTTTCCTATGGCTATTTGGCCGAAACTGAAAGAACTGGCTGAGCAGAATGAGTTATTGAGCTATAGAATGATAAAGGTAAAAAAAAAAAAAAATGCGCAGACTCTCCTAATTCTAATCAAACCCCCTAATACACACACTTGTCCCACCTTCGGTTGTTGAGGTCGGATATGCGTTGTCACTCGAGCAACACAACAAGGTCGAGAGTCTGCCAGCAAATTCCTCACAATATGGTACACTGCACCTCTAATGCCAGCAAGCCAGCCACAAGCCAAACCAAAAAAAGGAAAAATACTCTATTGTAGGCCTAAGTAAGCAGTTGGGGTTTCTCCTAATGGGCTATTTGTGCCGACAACTGAAAGCACATTGGTTTTCAAGATGAGTTTGAGATATAAATGAAAATAAAGGAAAAAAAAAAAAAATCAGCGGACTCTGCCTAATTCTAATCAAACCCGTAATAAATTGTTCCCCAATTCGGTGTTTGAGGTGAGCTAGGCGTGTCACTAGAGCTAAACACAACGGGTCGCAAGGTTCTCACACATATTCCCTCACAATGATGGTAAGCCTGCCTCCTACTAATGCCAGCACGCCCCAGCCACAAGCAAACCCAAAAAAAGGAAAATATAACCTATTGTAGGCCTAAGAAAGCCGTTGGGTCTCCTATGGATTTTGTAGCACACTGAAAGCACACTGCTGCAAGAGAGTTGAGCTATAAAGAAATAAAGTAAAAATATAACACTAAATCAGCAGAGTGCTATTCTTAAGCAATAAACCCCTAATAAATTGTTTACCCACTTTGGTGTTTGAGGGGTATCTGTGGTGTCCACAAGAGCTGAACACAACGTCTGGCATCCCCCTGCAACCATCTTACATATATGGTACTAGCTGCACTTAGCCAGTCAAGCATCCAGCCACAAGCAAATAAAAAAAAATGATAACTTATTGACCAGAAGGGCTTTGGGTCTTGTAATCACTCCTGCTAACAGATTCAGACAGAACACCTAAGCGCTTTTCCCTGACCAGCAGCAGCTCTTACCCTAGCGGCATGCCAGACACAGAATATCCCGAGCAGCGCGGGCAGGGGCTAGTCTATTCCAGTGTCATCCTGATCTGGAGCCACCACATGCATATCGACGTGTAAGGTACCAACGTCAGTGGGTGGAGGCGCGTCTCTGGCTGTTGTGATTGGCCACTGTTTCTGGCCCCAAAATGCAAAAACGGCGGGAAGACTGCCTTTTCTCACGAGCCGGGCGAAGTATCGTCCGAGACAAGAGCGTTTCGAGTACGCAACGTCCGAACGAGCATCACTCGGGACGAGTATGTTCGCTATCTCTTATTAATCAATCTCATACCTCAAACTTTTGTTATAGGAAATTTTATGTCATACAGCCCACATCCTACCCCTGAACCCCTTACTCATAGCCCTTAGTATTATCCTCTCATGTATAATACCCCCCGTATAGGGCCCTACACTGTGTTTAACACCACTTATTGTGCCCCCACAAAGACAATGCCCCCTTAATGTGGTACCCATTATATATAACCCTTATCACATTGGCCCATCCTGACTGCCTCCTCACATTGTAGCCCTCACTCCTCCTTGTCAAAGTGTCCCCCTCCTCCTCACATAGTGCCCCACTCACCATTCTTCTCCTTTTTTTGCCAATATCTCCTCCTACATTGATTCACGGAAAGACTGTTAAGAGACTGTGGGCTGTCTTTGTAACCAGTAACTTTTTATTCTCATCTGCCTTACAGCCTATGTGTGCAGTATAGTGTTCTTCTAACACCAGATGAAAAATCTCACATGTGCCAGGGCAATATTACCAGATGACTGTGTTGTCCTGGCCGTTATAGCTTATTGATAATAGATAGGGCAACTGTATTGCCGACTAGGTTGTACTTGCTGAAATTCTTTTGGATCATAGAGTACTGTCGACTAGGACCTCTTCAGTGATACTAGGGTGGGGGGGGTCTAGATCCAGAATAGATAGCGGTGTTCACACTGAGTTTAATATATAATACTCTTCCGTGATGTACTGATAACAAACCCTTGCACATTTCCAAGATAACAAACACTCTCATCAGGGGTCTGTCAAATCTGTCAGGATGATGCTAGAGATAGGCTCACAGCTTGAGTCTCACTTCACTGCACTGAAAAATGCGAGTATTTAAATTCCACTGTGACTATAGCTACTATCCGCATGGCTATTGTGGTGCTAGGTACAGTGTTTATTGCTACAAGGACAGGCCACGTGACTAACTGTCTGGGTGTGATCATTGGCTATAGCAGGGCATGGTGCTGTGAATAAGGCAATGTGAAATTAAACTAAAGGGGCATTGGTACTATACGGTTACTGGAGGGAATGTACTATATTTTTTATTTGTGAACTAATAACAATCTCGTGGGAACAAAAGAACAATATGTAACGTTGTTTGAGAAGAAGATAGGGAGATGAGAGAGATGGAGGTGAAGAACTAAATTTTGTGTTGCCTAATCTCAGAGTGAAAGAAGCTGAAGTGGCAGCTAGGTATAAGAAGATGAAAGAGACCTTTTGATCAGATTCTTTAGGAATTTATAGTAGGTGCGGGCATTACACATGAGCTCACATTCTGCCAATCAGTACTCAATATTTTTTACACATAGTTTTGTTCTATATTTTATGTACCTAGCTAGGATTCGGAATGTATTTATGTAATGAGATTGTGTTTGTTGGTTGCATTTATTTACCGTAACTGGGTCTAAATCTATTGGACAAGGTCAGCAAAAAATAATGGCCTCTATCGCAACGTCAAGACGAGAAAGCACCTCTTGGCACCATACCGGAGGCATGCTGCTATTCACTATACATGTTGTGAGCTATGATGCAGGTACATTCACATTGCCTCATCATCATGGATCCACTTACTACCTTGTCCCAGGGGAGGTATCCCTAATACAAACCCACGGGTAATGACTGTGTACCAGACATACTAATTCTAGGTTACTATAGATGTTACCTTCTCACAGTCCTTGATGCGAGTAGGATTGGAACACTAGCGCATGGGCAGACAACTCCCATAAGCCTAGGGTCGTAGCGTTGTCTCACATGAAATCACAGCCTTCTCACCGACATAGTTAAGGGATGTATCTGTGCTAATTTAGGGTGTATCTCTATTGCAATACAGTAAAATATCAGCCAGATCTGCAGATGGATGTGTACAGCCGATTCGTACCTCGACCTTGGCGCACCATGGACAAGTCCACGCCGTGTGGAAACAACCTGGTGGTGGTACCACGCCGCAGCAAACACTGCCTCTTTGGCGTCGGGCTCCGGTGTGAAGACTGGTGTGCACTTAGATTCCTGTCCAGGTGTGGTGTGCATTGGACCGCGGTGTCCGAAGGTTCTCTGAACCCGAGCCCTGACAGTAAGATCCGGCTAAGGAACCACAAGGTTCCATATCTAGACGGGCGATTTACCACCGTTGTGGTCCAGCAGTCTCCATACAGGATTGCTGCTCCAAGGAGAAAGCTCGGCCGAATCCACGGTCATGCTCCAGAGCTGCTGACCAGTCGAATCAGTCACATTCCTGCAACTGCCCCTGCGATGTCTGCTAACCCCGGGTTGTCTTCCTGTGCTGAACCAGCCTACAACTGTCTATTTGGATACATGTTTGATGGGTCCCCAAGCTGCTGCAGGCTTTATGTCCATGCAACATTGACTCATGCCGTCTCATTGTTCACGGACGTGAATCCCACGGTAGCAATTTAGTCATCAGTCCTCTCCAGGAAGGCCTGGCTTGGGAACAACCCTCTTTGGGACAGACGATGTCCGAATCACGGCTACTCACACAGCATTCCTGGACGGAATTACAGGTCATTTTGGAGACACCTTTCATGGTCATTTGCCTCTTGCTAAACTGCTTGCTGAATCTGCGCCATGGCGACTATCAGGAGGAGAGACTATGCAGTTCACTTCCGCTCCTGGCCTAGTAACTTTCCTGGAATAAGCGTCCAGCTATGCCCACCAAGTGAAAGGACGTTGCTCCAGTCAACGTCATCCTGCGAAAGATATCATGGCTGATGCCGACCTTCCTATGCCTTAGATTGTCATAGGAGGAGGGGGAGAACCAGCCCTCTGGCCAATTAATACTCCTGACAAAGCTGGTCTGTGGCGCTCCAATGGGTCTTCCGTCGCTACCTCCGGCAAGACCTATGTCAGACAAAATTCAATTGAGGACATTGCTCACGGTGGCTGGCGCACACTGGGGTGCAGCGTTCTGTGCCCTTAGTGTCCGATTCTACAATGGCAAACTGGTCAATGATGTTCGGGACCTGTGTGCTTCCTGCGCTTCCTGTGCCCAGAATAGCCTGCTAGCCGCTGGTCCTCGCCTCTTAGCCAAGCTCATGGTTCTCTACTGCTCAGGTCTGAGTACTGTTCTCACGTGCTACATGAGCTCAGCAGATCTTTCACCTTCTTACCCAGGCATACTCATCTGGGTGGTGGATAATTGTTCGGTGTTTTTCCAAAAATTTCCCATTTTTTTCCCTCTCCTGCCATTTTCTCCCGCTGTTGACAAGCTTTCATCCTACACAATCCTTCCGCCTCCACATGGACTTCCGCCACACATTGTTTCTGATGAACGACCGAAAAGAAGAGGCTTCCTAGAATCTCTGGTTTGTCGTCAGCTTAGTCCACTGGCCTGGGTGGTAGGAGGGGGTTCACTGACCCTGATCAACTGACACGTCGAAACTATTCGTTTTGATTGTACCGACTCCACCTACTGCACCATATGAAGCGATATAGGAGTACATTCATCTAGTGAACAATATGTCTGCTGACCAGATATGCAAGACTGCCGGTAGGGCAGAATACAGGGCATCCTTGCATCTTGCAATAACACACACAAGTCTGCTTTGCATTGACAGTCTCTTGGAGAGGATCTTGCCCTAGGGGAAAAGGGAGGTGAATTGAGCTTGTTTATTTAGCTGTTATATCTGACTTTGCCTATATCTAGTGCGTTGCTTGTTGGTATTTGTGTTATCTGACTCAAGCTATGTTTAGTCGACGCATTCTATTGCTTGCAATTTTTGTACCTTTGGTCGCCAGTCTTGGTTTGACCTGGTTCTATCGGACTCCCACTGTTGTCTTTATCATGTGTGTCACATTGTCAAAATATTCCACCATTTTGTAACTGGATTGACTCTTTTCCTGTGTACTATTGTGAAAAGCGGTCATTTACTCTGATTTCTGGTACCTGTTCCGCCCAGCACCATCCGCATTTTGCCAACTAGTACGTTGTTCCAGTGTCACCTTCAGGGTTTCACTTAGGGCCCATAGTTATTTCCCTGAGAGCATGCTCTCTACCCGTTGTCAGGGCTGTTTGTCTTTCGTAGGCAGAGCTTGCCCCACAGGGATGTCCAACATGGTTGGTTCGCCACCATTTACCCAGTTCATTGGCAGCCTTGTTTCTTGTTGATTGCTCAGTTGATGGACAGGTTGGACAATATTCCGTATATTGGACTCCAAACCTGTGCAATGTGTGCAGCTCAGGGATTAGACCAATCATACGTTTCAGCATAACAAAATATACGTTTGTCAGAAGAATAACTATCACCCATTATGCCTACCACCCATAAGGAAAATCGCATATAGTAGAGTTTGCAGAGAGTGGAAAAAGTGAAAGATCGGAAAAATACAAAAAAATACAAATAACTTAAGGAATCAACTAGCCAAAACAAATGATAAAAAAACCCATATGAAATCTCACCCCTGCTCCCCTTCTTCATCATTGACCCGGGGCTGGCCCATCACTAGTCCTTAATGACGGGATCATCTAGAAAAGAACTTAGAATCAGCCAAAGAACAGAGTGAGCAGGACCTCCTCTCCCAGCTGTGAGGAATTCGACTTCCGCCCCTATTTTCTCTCTCTCCCAGCACGAGCCGACGTGAGCAGACATACCCCACTCTGATCCAGCTAAGCACTTTTAAGAGAAATGACATCCTCTTTCACACAATTGACATGCTCAAGGTACCACAATGTAAATGCAAAATAATGATTTACTTATTGAAAAAAGATTGCCTCCTACTTACGTTAGTAGGTCGGTAAATTTTTGGACAAAGAGGTTTGCACCTGTTTTTGTTACTTATAGCAAGGAATATCAGTAAGAGGAAGAAATAACATCTCCTTACTCTATGAAGAAATATATCTGTCTCAATGCTTTTGGAATTTTGGAAAAAACCCCCCCAAATGATTTCTCCAGAGACTACCTACTTGGTTTCCTTGTTATCTTCCTAGTGCCCGACGAGCATCTTTAGACGAGGATAACTTGGCCTAGTATTTAAGGGGATGCCCCATTTCAGCACAGTGATGTATGTTTATTAGGAAAAAGTTAAACATATTCCATTAGACTCTCTGTATCTAATCCTCACGTTTTTCTAGACCTCTGCTTTCTGGTTATTCTATACAAGCTCAATGTTTCCTTTCTACCCTGCTGGCACAACCCATACTTTTTATCTGATTGGCTTTACGAGGGTCACACAGTGCTTATCCAGAGACCCTTAAAAGATAGAGACTATGATAACTTCGAGGGGTCTATATCCAACGCTTATACCACTACAAATATTTGTATGTTTTCTATGTTCATACAGATGATTTGAAATTGCATTGAATCATGGGTTTGGAAAGGGTTAACAACCCATGACAGGAGATATCACAGACGTCTCCTTCTCATAGGAGGGTTATTGGATGTTTCTAGGATTGTATCACTCCACAGATTTTAAATGTACAAATGATGATTGGCAAAAAATTCCTCCACTGGTATATTCCTATCCTTTGATAATGTCCTTTCACATAAACACATCAGAAAGGGGGGAACAGTTAAGTCTGCTGGCCGTTTCCCTTGTTTTCTGACTATATGATAAAGGTGATTTATGTGTTATGTGAGTTAAAACATTTTGCTAAGAAGAGGTCAGCTAGTTTAATAGCCCTATGGACCCTGTTACTAGGTGTATATGTAAATGCAGTGATAGGTTTCTCTTGAAGAATTTATGTTTACTATTCTAAGTTTTTTTTATGTGAGCATGCCCTGAGCAGGCCCTGGTGCACAAGCTGAAACAGTATTTCCCTTCTGACAGCGCTAGCGGCAGAGGGCGTACTTCTGCGGGACAAGTAGCGAGGGAGAGTAGGTGAGCAGGCAGCTTGTCCAGCACTGGCAGGGGTACGCTTTACAAGGCCTTTGCCAGTTTTATGTCATCCCAGCAAGACACTGTCACCTGTCCCTAGTCTCGGCAGAGTAGGGCTGATCTTTACAGAAAGATGGTGAGGGAGTACTCAGCTGACCATACCATCGTCCTAAATGATCACACAGCTCCCTACAACTACTGGGTTTCAAAGCTGGACATGTGGCACGAACTGGCGCTGTACGCCTTGGAGGTTCTTGCCTGCCCTGCCGCTAGCGTGTTGTCCGAGCGGGTTTTCAGTGCAGCTGGTGGCATCATCACCGATAAGCGTACACGCCTGTCGACTGACAGCGCTGACAGGCTGATGCTTATCAAGATGAATAAAGCCTGGATTTCTCAGGATTTTCATTCTCCACCAGGTGAAAGAAGCTCAACCTGAATAATGTTTGCACTCCTCCTCCTCATTGTCCTCCTTCTCCTCCTCTTTGTACACTAAAGCAGAGGAAACTGGCTATTTTTTGCCAGGGCCAACTGGCTCTAGCTATAGTACTCTATGTATTTAATTTTTCTGGAGGGCCACCTACCCAGTCCTCTGTTTTAAACAATTTTTTGGAGTGCCACATACAGGCACTCAATTTATTTAATTTTTCTGGAGGACCACCTACCTGCTCCTCTGGTTTGAAAACTTTTTTGGACTGCCACATACAGGCACTATCCAAATTAAATTGTCTCCATAGCAGCCTCCACATGTCGTCTTTTTAGCTGCCTCCACACGTTGTCTCCATTGCTACCTCCACACGTCATCGCCATAGCTGCCTCCAAAAGTCGTCCATATAGCTGCCTCCATACATGGTCCCCTTATCAAACGAGCTGTGTCAGGCAGAATTTTGGGTTGTTTTCATGGCTTCCACATCAAACTTGTTAACTTTGTCGCCACCCTGCTGTGTAATCCACAAAATATACTGGCAAATTTTTATCATTTACCGATATTATTTCAGCGCTTCTTGCGCATCTGTTTACATTCCCCTCACCCGCCATAACCCAAACTTATAAGAACGCTACTACACTTGATTTTATACAAAAGGTTCTTAGAAGTGCTGTTTGGGGAGTAGCCTAGAAACAGGGGCTTGGATTGGCGAAAGCTCGGCTGGCAGCGGAGCGCCAGCTCCTTCCCAAGATCCAACTAACATAGTTTTAACTGCAGCACCTTTAATCTACTACTAGTTCACTGCCTCCATACATGGTCCCCTTATCAAACGAGCTGTGTCAGGCAGAATTTTGGGTTGTTTTCATGGCTTCCACATCAAACTTGTTAAGTTTGTCGCCACCCTGCTGTGTAATCCACAAAATATACTGGCAAACTTTTATCATTTACCAATATTATTTCAGCGCTTCTTGCGCATCTGTTTACATTCCCCTCACCCGCCATATCCCAAACTTATAAGAACGCTACTACACTTGATCTTATACAAAAGGTTCTTAGAAGTGCTGTTTGGGGAGTAGCCGAGAGACAGGGGCTTGGATAGGCGAAAGCTCGCCTGGCAGCGGAGCGCCAGCTCCATCCCAAGAACCAACTAACATAGTTTTAACTGCAGCACCTTTAATCTACTACTAGTTCACTGCCTCCATACATGGTCCCCTTATCAAACGAGCTGTGTCAGGCAGAATTTTCAGGTGTTTCACCAGATACATAGTGGAACTCGGCCCATCTGTCGCCGCCATGCTGGAGACCTGAAGTTGCAATCATAGCAGTGCAATATGGATGCCCCATACTGTCGCTCTTAATCATGGAACCATTTCCGTAAAAACAATTAAAAATAGAACCACTATGCTATTCCATTATTCCTAGATGAAATATTCAAACGACCCGGCCTGCTTTGAAAATTATAATTTTTCAAAGTAAACGCTTCTGGCCCCCAGGCCCATTTTGGGTGGGGAGGAGCCGAGAGACAGGGGCTTGGACAGGCGAAAGCTCGCCTGGCAGTGGACCGCCAGCTCCATCCCAAGATTAGGCAGCCTCAGAGGCATCCATGCATGCTGCCCCTGCTGTTTCCTGTCCATTTTGCCTCCACGATCCTCCACAGCGTCCACCAATGTCTCATTTCAACTCTCTATACCCCAGACGCTGGAGCACGAGAGGATATGCAGCACATCATCCCCTTATCAAACGAGCTGTGTCAGGCAGAATTTTCAGGTGTTTCACCAGATACTGCTCGACCGAGCATCAAGCTCGGACGAGCATGTTCGCTCATCTCTATTTACCTCTTATTTTATCTTCTGCAGATATAATCAGAAATAAAAAAGTTTTCAATATGTAAAATCCATTGATATTTCGATCATAAACTTTGTACCAGATGACTGAAGTTCTCAATGCATGTCTGTGTAAAGCAAACAATTTGGTTTCAGTGACAATTGACAGTGTCCCATGCCAGCTGAAGAAGAACAGCTGTGTCCCTCTTTGGCTATCAGAACTCCTTGATAAGTGACATTTAGCAGTCGCAGGACAAAGCTCCTCTACCTGACAAACCTCATACGAGGCTGGAGCTAACATGTAGCAGCAAAGAAAACATTACCTCAGGCTCTTCTACACAGACTTGCACAATACTAGTACTAGTATATATTCTTCTTATTACAGATTGTATGTTACAGGTTCTCTTGAGGAATATATTAGTAATGTTAAAAGTTATTTCGATGTGTGACCCATGATGAATTTACCTCCACGTCAAAGAGATGCCAAATTATAATTCCCACAACACTATGGAAAATCCTCCAGATGTCTACATAAATGGATTCAATATACTGTCCTCTCTGAAACTAACATCTATAAGTTGACAAGGATATCTATAGATGTTAAAATAAAAAAAACATGAAACGATAAGTAAACAATTTGTAATTAAATGATAATCCTAACTCAGCATAAAATACTTCACCAGTCAGAAGTAACATTTAAAAAAGATGTTGAAGACAAACTACTATTCGAAAGATTAACAGAGTTTTGTGAACAAATATAATATACTGATAAACAGACTTAAAATCTAGTTATGTGTTATCCACATGGAATACTAGAAATAAAGAATGTGGGCGATATTTATCATACGCTGACGCTTGTGATAGCCCCGCAAATGCATTTTCGCAGCACAATACATCCACAGGCTGCGGCCTCTTGATGTATCGGGCAGGGTCCTGTACACGTTTATTTCTATGCCAAGCCCTGCCTGGCGTAGAAATAAAGGCTGTCATGATGAGTGGATCACACTCTCACAAGCTCCACCGGCACTCCTTTCACTTTTATGGAATTTCTGTGATCCTCTGCAGTCCCATACAAGTAAATGGAGCACTTGTTGAGCATGTTCACCTGTAGTTCATTCATATGGGGTGCCTGTAGTCCCTCATTCTCATGATTGAATTTCTGGGTACAGAGGCTAAGTGTACTTAGTAACACAGAACCTTTAAAAGATAAAGGAGGCAACATGTCACCTTTAGTGGTCCGTATAAAAGGAGCCTGCTGTTGTGTGACATAGTTGGTTGTACTGGAACTTGTGGCCCTCCGTTTCTGCGATGTCTAGCCATCCGCTAACATGGAGCTCAACGTGTCATAATGTATATATCTTGTAAAATAAAAAAAATATGTACAACACATATATAGGAACTGAAAAAAAACAAGAAAAAAGTAACAAAAAGACATTGAAGACTAGATGAAAACTGTAAGTCACAAAAAAGAAAACAACGTAAGACATAGATATAGTCAGGGTTTGGCTGAAACCGTATCAGATCATATGAGAACGATCAATCTTGTCTATCACTTGAAATTACAATTGATACATTGTTGTAACATCTATCTCATTAGTTTTAGTTTGATGAATAAATAAAGCGGTTTTAGGAGCACTAATTATATTTCCTCTTGTGGATCCAATGTATCCCAGTCTATCAATGACTAAACAAAACATTTTAAATATGTTTGTAGTATTTTTATGAATATTGAAACAGTGACATCCCAAAACACCCTCTATGAATGCACTTATATTGTATGTTAGTGTCATAAACTAAGGTATTGCTGTACACCCAGCTGTCTGCAGTAGTAGCAGTTGATAACAATGCCTGTCACCCTGCCCCTCGTCTTACTATGTAGATCCTAGCACTAAAACAGATGAGCACCTGCCAAGCCCCTCTCTATATTTACCCCTCCAGTGAGGTCAGCTATCCAAGAATGGACATGGCAAGCAGAGCCTCTCCAGGGGTATTTTTAGCTCAGTCCTTATCCATTTGTTGAAAGTTTCTTCTGATCGCTCCCAGTTACAGTCCCACACTTGCTTGGCTTATTGTTGGATTCTTCTTAGTAAGATAGGCAGAAGGAAATGTAAATGTTGGCATTTGGCATAAGGATGATATTTCACTGTGGACAATTGTATTGAGTCTGCAAACAGCTCATAAAGGTAAGAGACGATAAACACTAAGAGCGTTTCATCATCATCGCCTAAGAGACCTGTGAGTATTGGTATTCCTGATCAGTAACATAAATGAGTGAAATGCAATGTATTCCAAGGTCAATAGATTGGTAATGAATAGGTCGGCTCTGTCTTACAACACTTAGATATTTTAGATTTGTGGAATTTTCTTTGTAAAATTTACCATGAAATGAGCCGTAATG
Organism: Engystomops pustulosus; assembly: GCA_019512145.1. Classification (NCBI taxonomy): domain Eukaryota; kingdom Metazoa; phylum Chordata; class Amphibia; order Anura; family Leptodactylidae; genus Engystomops; species Engystomops pustulosus. The sequence goes on from CM033650.1 coordinate 42,505,502, forward strand.
ATGTGAATATAGCAGGGATTGCTCATAATAGTAAATATACTGATAATAACAGAATAATAAAAAACAAATAATAATAACGGTGATGATAAAACCTGTTTACATATTCATTATTTAACCTATTATTGAACTAATAAAGGTTATCAATACTAAAGATCACAAAAGGCGAGACATAAAACTGTTTTAGGTAAAATTAGATAATAGAGCTATAATAATATATATATCCCTATATCTTAAAGGATATAGGGATTGGACATGTTGGATTTTGACATCACCTGTTTTAGATAAGGGTTTTGTTGAAGTATATTCCTTCATATCCAACAATGATATAAATATTCTAATGTGGACTAGTCAGATATTTATCTTTTTGCCGGAGTTGGGGAAAATACATGTCAGTTGAAGAAGTGCTCTGCTCACAGCTTTGGTGTATGGTTAATATTAGAGGGTTGTCTCTGATAACCAAAAGCCTGGTTTCTAATAGGAATTGTGGAAATAATGAGTTAATGCCTTTTATTTAGTATGTAGTGTGTGAATGAATTAGTAATATGTAATATGCGCTACCTGATGGTTCATGTATACATACATTTAGATGAATTATTTGACCTTCCTAATGGAGGTAATGGCTTTGTGGTTTTGTTAAAGGATGGAGTTGTCGAATAACAATTACCATGTCCTTTGCTGCACTTCTCCAAGTTATAATCTTCCTTCTGTTCCCTATTACACTATTTACCACAATCAGTGTTAGTACCAAAATCTTTATTTACATTATCCAGGTATAGCACAACCAGTAGCATTTTGCTGTCCCGTTTTTGGAGACGTTTTCCGGGTATGTCACGTAGAACAATAGTGCCTGCACAATGTTGGATGGTGAAGCTCAATGTGGGATTCTTAGTCCCCTCAGTCCACAGGGGTATAGTGAGGCAGTCTCATAACCCTACATTTCCCTCAGAGTTAGATCTTATTTGACAAAGGTGAACGCTATGCTGTGTGAAATATTCACTTAAATAAAATCATAAAAATTCATCCTGGTGTGGTGTGCAATGTTCTCTATATGGTTTTCCGGCAATGTGTCACCAAAATGTATCCCATATGCCACCGTGAGTGAGCCGTATCTGCAAGAAAATTAGGTGGGATGACACCCACGTGACCGAGTCCCCAGGGCAACCCACCACAAACACAGGCTGCATGAACAGGTAACACCATATACTCCCTTTTTTGTGTTCCCATAGGCTTCTATAGAGAGCCCATTACACAAAACTGGGTTGCAGTCTGACGGCCGGTTCATGGTGCGGTGAGAAATACTGTTAAAATATAGATAGCCACATTTCCCATTAAAATCAACAGGACCATGTTTTAGATGCCAAAAAACTTTGGGGTGGTCGTGTGCATGAGGCCTAACAGTTTAAGAGGAGCACTTACTAGCAAAGGGGAGATACTATATGTAACAGAGATTGATAGTGAGGAAGGGAAGGGATACAAATACTCAGCCAACAGCCTGTTTGTACTCATACCAGGGAAAGAACAGCAGTTCAGAGTAGAAAAGACAAGAACTGATAATGTTTTCTGTGGACAGAGGATATTGGGTTACAGTGACTGGGAGATAGTAAAGGGAAGTGTTGTGTATTACCTTATATACTCGAGTATAAGCCTAGTTTTTCAGCACAAAAAAATGTGCTGAAAACCCAAACTCGAGTAAAAAATATATAGGTTTTAACAGGTTTTTGTGGTAAAATTAGGGGCCTCGGCTTATACTTGGGTCGGCTTATACTCGAGTATATACGGTATATGTAGATGTGTGTATTGGTATTTGTGAGGGTATATGTTACTTTGTCTGTCCCCCTCCCCTTTATCTATTCATATAGGCACTGTCTTTCAACGTGTCACACAGGCAAAGGAGATAGTGACAGTAATTATTACTCCACATAATAATTGATATTACTACCTTCATCCTTTAACAGGGTTCTCCTTATCTTTGAGGGCAGCAATGTTCCAAATTTTTTGTGAAGTCATCAGCTACATCATAGAAGATCCTTCACTATTGGTAGGAATAGACTGCCTCAATGACCATAGTCAGTATATAAGAGCGATGACAAAGGATGGATGTAAGTGTGTTTTATATATAAGACATGGCTGCCTCATATCTTAAGGAGAATTAAACAAAAATTCTCCATTGTCCGAGATTCCACCCAGGCTTTTATCAAATTGAAAATGCGGAAAAAAAATTACTGTAAACATTTTGTTTAAGCCAAATGTGACTTAAGGGCAATAGTTAACTTGAAGGCAACATATCTTATTAACATGCATATAATTAAAGGTACCAGTCCCTACAAAGTCATACATAGTCCAGACTGCTAGATTACAGCTATAGATTCCAACATAATTCATAGTGAGTTTGTTGGGCTCCTCCCTGCTAAGCATCATTTCTTTTTTTGTTTAGTCGAGGGGTCTACTTTGTCCCTAACTAAACTTGTGACTTGAAGGAGTTGTTGAGGATAAATAGCATGGATGCTCTTTTCCAGGACCACACCGGACCGTGGTTTGTACTGGTATTGGAGCTCAGCTGTATATAGATAAATTGAGCTTAGTTGCAATACCATATACTAGCTGTGGTCAGCAGAGGAGCTGCTTTTACAAAAAAAAGCAGCCAACCTTCAAAAAAAAAAAAACTTTTAAAGATGTAGTACCTCAAAACATGGTATAAATATATGATAAATCTGCTACAGAAAAAGATTCCATTGTAATGTCAGAATATGAGGAATATAGGCATTCACTTAAAAGTAGGTTAGGAAAGTAGACAAGTCCTCTCCAATGCGGAGTCATTTGGCTACAAACACTCACATCTTGCTCTTATTCATTTTCCACAGCTTTAACATCTAATATTGGTTTGTGCAGAAAATGAAAACCTGCCAATGCCTGCAGATGAGTGTCATGGATATCACAAAGATGTTTTCCATTCTGAGGCCGAGAGAAGAGGAAGATGGGACAGCAGAAGAGGGCCGTGAATTACATATGGCAGTAACAATGGATAATCCAGAATATTTAACAAGTCTACTTTCAGAAGACAAATATAAGAAATTGGTCAATAGTCAAAGTGGTTGGGGTGTTCCAGTAACTGCTCTTCGCCTGGCTGCATCCAAAGGTTCTTTAGAGTGTTTAAAGATTCTTCTGGCTAATGGAGCAGAAGTGGACATCTTAGATGTAAAGGCCCAAACCCCCTTATTCTCCGCAGTTAGTGCTGGCCATTTTGACTGTGTCAGGGAATTATTGAAGGCTGGAGCCTGTCCTTCAGGAAGTATTTATAACAACTGCACCCCAATACTGAATGCTGCCATGGAAGGCAAAGCCAGTATCTTAAAAGAACTATTGGATTATGGCGCAGAACCTAATGTCAAATGCAAGTTACCTGAATGGACTACAAACATTACAACAACTACAGGACCACTGTACCTCTCTGCTATCTATGGGCATTTGGAGTGTTTTAGGACCCTGCTTCTTTATGGGGCTGACCCAGATTACAACTGCATAGATGAAAAACATCTGAAAAGGATAAAACATCCTAAAACAGTCATAGATGTGTGCCTAAAACATGGATGTAGGACAATATTTGTAAAATTACTTGTAGATTTTGGAGCCAATGTCTACTTGCCTGATATCAACATTTCTAAGTCATTCCCTAATCATGAAGCAATTGAACTTCTGGCAAGAGAAAGAGGTAATTGTTAAAGTCTAGATGAAGGGTCCATTTAAAAATCTGTCACTTAAACTAACCCACTCTTACTTTACATATGTTTGAAAACTGCTAATATACAGCAATGCAACTATCCCTATATTGTTCCTCTGCATGCTTGAAAAGTTCAATAGTCCCTCATCTTCTTCCTCTGAGCTGTGTCTGACATATTCATGTCCTTTAAGCTCAGCCTTACCTACAGCTAAATTCCTGTGTAAGGGATGAGCTGATTTATCTTTAGCCTGTCACGTACATCTAGTGTCTCTCTCAACCCCCTAATTCACCCCTCCCTCAGGAATTCTCTTCAGTGAGTCATGTAGCTAGTGCGTGAAAGGTGAGGTAGGGCCAAGTTCACTGGGCTGAAGAGAAAACATTCCACTTGTCAATCAGGAAGCGTGAGGCATAGCTAAACTAGAGGAACATAAATGTGCACAGATGGTGAGTCCACTTTACAAATGGACTGTGGAACTTTTCAGGTATGGCGAATAAATATATAGGAATAGTTATACTGCTGTTTAATAGCAGTTTTCAAGGATATGTTTAGTTAGTGTGGGTTAGTTTAAAGGGGTTGTCTGATTATTTGAAAAATTTAGCTAGTGGCTTTAAAAAAATAAATGTTTACCTACATCCCCTGGGTGCCTGGTCTCCCACGCTACTGTGAATCAGAGCGGTCCCCCCTTGTTTACAGGGGTACTGCACTTCCGTTCCGGGAACTTACAGCGGCCTGGCACAAACATCCTGATGTCCCTGTGCTGTATCAGGAGGCTGGGACAGGAGAAAAGTGGGTGTGCCAGGAAACTGGAAGGACCAGAGCGCCGGAGATAAGTAAAGGTTTAATTTTTAAAAGCCCTCCCCAGCCCACCTGCTTCAGTTTTTCAAATAGGCAGACAACCGCTTTAACTGACAGGTTCCCTGTAATACTGTATTATTATGTATTGTAGCATTGTTTGTGGAGCAATCTATAAATGTCACTTTTAATACAGTAACATTAGTAGTAATGGGGGTCCCAAACATTTCCAGACTATTAATTTTACTTCCTGAATCTATGGCTCTGTAAATAACGAACCACATTCCTGATAAGATTTTATGGAATCCACTCCATTGCCCAAATTTGGAATGGAGAAACTTCTATAGAATTCTACAAATTAAGCAGAGATCACTCTATGCCCCCCAGTACGACCCTGAGAATGGCAAGTTAAGCCGTAACTTGTTGCTTATTGCTCTGCCAACACTTTCATTGGTATCAGTGTCCGGATTACAGCAATACTGTAGAAAAAAGAAGGTGAAATATAGATTATCATTGTAGCCTCCTTCCAGGGTCCCCTGAAGAGAAAGAATTATGGGGCCTACAGCAGGAGCTCCCATGATAACCCAGCCCTATCTGCACCTCCTTGCTCTTCCTGTAGTCCTAGGAAGCTAAGGATGTGTCGATTGAAGATATAGCGCTGATCATGGCACATCCATGAGTGGCCAGAGACAGAAGTATTTTAAGAAAATCTACCATCAGGACACTGCTTTCTGAAGTAGTTCCCAATGCAGATTTCCCCTCCCTGCAGCAGTTGAATTGTCTAATTCTGGGTGTGCCAGATTATGGAACGAAGTGCGCTGTTTTTAATAATCTGATGCACTCTGCACATCAGTGAGGCAAACGGCTCTAGGTGCAGTTTCTCTCACTATTAATTAATGTGGGCCCATGTCTTTTACTCCTTATATTTGCTGTAAAAAAAACAGGCATGAATTGACGCTGACCCTCTGGAAAAAAAGGCAGGTAAAAAAAAAGTTGGACAGCTTACATTCACAACTATGAAGTTACCTGCCCATATCTATGTTTCTGTAGATCACAGAACCACAAGGCTGAGGCAAGCTGATTACATTGTCTTCTATGATGTGGTACCAGAACCATTGTTGTAGAACAATGACTAATATCTGGCATCATGACAGTTTTCGCATGATTTTGGAGGTTATTTTTCATTGGTAAACAGCAGAGATTTCACATAAAAAGGCAGTTCTAGAAAATATATTTCATACCCTACCTTAGGGGACTGCTAGAATAGTGGGGTAAAAACAGGTCACAGGTCCCATTTAAAGAACACGGTCATTACATCATGATTTACCAGAATACAAAGTGTTGTGTACAGGTTAAAATGCTTAAAGGAAACCTACCACTTCCAATTGTGCTTCTAAGCTGCAAATGCCATGCACCAGCTCAGGGTGAGCTGGTGCCGGCTCTTATTTTCATTATGTTTTTAAACAGATGTAAAGCGTTTAAAAGCTTTAGTAATCTTTATATACGGTTCACTGCACCGTGGTACACGCTCGGCGCACCATGCGCACGACCACTTCCTATTCAGGAGCACGCACGGTCGCGCCGAGCGTGTACCACGATGCTGTGAATCTACTTTGTATATAAAGATCACTAAAGCGTTTAAACATAACGAAAATAAGCGCCAGCACCAGCTCACCCTGAGCTGGTGCACGGCTTGCAGCTTAGAAGCATGATTGGAAGAAAGAAGATAGCCAGCGGGTTCCTTGTAAAAAATGTTTAAATATTTATGAGTCGGGGGAGGAAATGCTGTGGGGGACTTCAGCCAAGGCCTGGAGATGCTTGGGTAATGCCCCACGGAGCCCTTCAGCCTAATTTAAATAAAGATTAAAGTCTTTTTTTCTCCCAGGGATCAGCTGGTGATAAAAAATACCTTTGATAAAAAATAAGCCAGCATTTAGCTTTGTAATCTCTACAAAACACAGATGATGCTTTGTAGAGTTGAAGGAAACTTACTATAAGGATTATATCAGAAGTAGATCTGATGGTAGATTCCTCCTGCCTCTGCCCTAATTTGTAAACCTGGATTTGAACCTAACTTGTTAAAAATGTTATTTTAGTAATATGTAAATGAACTGCAGAGTATACTGGGGTGTGTACTAGCCTGGCCGGGCACCAGGAGCTGAGGACAGTTCACACCCCAGTAGCCTCTGCAGGTAATTTACATATTACTAGTTTTTAACAAATAAGGTTAGAGTTCAGGATTATTAAATCACAGATTAGGGCAGAGACAAGCAGCGGACTTATACCATCTTCTAATAGTAGAATTCTAGTGGTAGGTTTCCTTTAAATGAATTGGTAGATTTCCATTTCTGAAATGTATATACATGGGAAATAAACTCTTGCTTTAAAATTTAGGCACATCCCCTAAACATCAGTTTCATAAGTTTTTCCCTGGGTAATATGCTGTTAAGTGGGGTGGTATAGATGCTACTTTGTAGAATGATACATTTATAAATATTTTGTTTTCTTAGATGAGGCAAGGAAAACTACCTCTTTTGCTACCCTTAAGATCAAGCATGACTTCCAGGAAGCCTAATGACATTATGTGTGATTAAAGCCAAACCAGTATATCTATTCCAGTAGCAGGTGCGGCACTAATCACGGGCATACCTGGCCAAGTTCTGGGGCCCAGAGCTGTTGGAGGGGCCCACATACTGAATCTATAGGGGCTTAATATGAAATAACCATGAGGGGGCTGTTTGGGATGATAAACAAGGGAATATTTTAGGGAATTTTTAGTTTCTGAATTTTTAATGCCACCTTGTCAGTTCACTGCAAAGGAGCCTATTGAGGCTCTGTCGCCCAGGGGCCTACTGAAACCTGAAGCGGCAATGACACAGATATCTACCTTTAGTGCCATTTCAAACTACAAGCTCAAATCAATAAGTCACAATTCCCCCGAATCCATCTACTACTTGAAACTAAAATTTATCTTAGACTGGCAATCCACATCCATTTTGTACCTGGGAATAAATATTACCCCTAACTACAAATCCCTATATCAGCATAACTGTCTACCACTCATCACAACACTGAATAAAGACTGTGCCTCCATTCAGAAAATTGAACTAAAGGAAAGGTAAAGTAGCCGCATTCAAGACGATGTTGCTCCCTAAATTACTATACTTATATAGAACTATTCCCATTTTTCTCCCACAATCCTTCTTTAATAAAATCTGTAATATCTAAATTCATATGGCAAATAATAAACTGTGCATTGCCATCAATATCTTAATCAAACACAAGTCAGTTGGAGGACTTGGTGTCCCGGATGCTTTCGGTTATTATCACGCTGTCCTGATGTCCTCAAAGTGGTAAATCACCAAACACCCATCTCCCTGGATGACTGTTGAAGCCTCCTTTATCGGGAACATTCCCCTCAACACCCTGCTGTTATCATCAATATTAAAACTGCAAATGCCAAATAATATGTCCCCTCTAAAAACCAATGCTATCAAATGCTAGACACAAATCCACACTAACTGATCGAATAAAGAAATTCTCACTGAAGATCAAATCCCAATATCGCTAATCACAAGGGCGTTGCCCTCCTTCCGAGGTCATGAGTGGGAGACATATGGAATCCACTACATTGCCCAAATTTGGAATGGAGAAACTTCTATAGAATTCTCCAAATTAAGCAGAGATCACTCCATCCCACCCAGTGGGCAATCTACATTCAATGAACTAATTCAGTTCTTGCAACCCCTCATTTCAGCCAGACCAAAATGTAACTTAAAGGTATTTAACCTATTAACTATTAGTCATGGCAAATCCTTAAAGGCATTTTACAATGCAATCACTGAATAAACTTCAAAAAAGTCTACCCGCTTAGAAACTGGGAAGAAGAAATTGGTTGCTCAATATCCCAAGAGGAATGGACTAATTCTTTTGCACTCGCTCATAAACCTCTAAAGGGCTGTAAGTAACTCATAATTTGTTTTTGCAGTGGTACTACACACCTGTACGTCTCCGTCATATCTATGAAAACACTACAAGTAAATGCTGGAGAGGATGCGGGGAGAGAGGCACACTAATTCACATTTTTTGGGGATGCCCATGGTTGGTCCAACATTTTCAACCTAATCTTAGAAACTCCCAATATTACCATAAATAAATCTGCCAAAAAAGCTTTGCTACTGTTAGATCTCTCTTCCATCCCACATGGAAAGACGATGTTAAAATGTAAACTTTTAACAATAGCTAAGCTTCTTCTAGCCAGATCCTGGAAATCACCTATAATCCCTACTACATCCCAATTTATAGATGAAGTTAATGGGACCTTCCCTTATGAGATGGCCCACTCTCACAGCTTTCATAAATACCAGAAACCCCAAGACCTCTGGTTTTCATGGGCATCCACTTAACAGACCATAACACTAACATGACAAACTCTAAGGAATGTCGTTACTCCTACATCTTCTCTAGAACTACAATTATATATTATTGCATCCCCCTCTACCTGCAAATCTCCCAACATAGTATTGAGGTAACACTCTGTGGAATAATGTTATGTTTTTTTTGTTGTTCTTATTACACTTGTTTATTTTTTGTTTAACCCCTTAAGGACGCAGCCATTTTGTATCTTAAGGCACACCCCCATTTTTTGGATTCTGACTTGTGTCGCTTTATATGGTTATAACTTTTGAACACTGTTACTAATCAAAGTGATTCTGAGATTGTTTTTTCTCCACATGTTGTACTTCATTTTAGTGGTAAATTTTGGCTGGTGAGAAAAAATGATGAATTTTTTGAAAAATTTGCCATTTTTGAAATCCGAAATCATTGCGTTTTCAGGCAGATAGATTTACCACCAAAATAAGCTGCTGAACAACATTTCCCATATGTCTACTTAACATTTTCATAATTTTTGAAATGTCTGGATAATTTATTTTGACGTCACGCGGCTTACAAATCGAATAGCGATTTTCCGCTACACATTATCTACATTAAACCTCATAAACCATTTCTCTGCCCACTTCTCAAGCTTCCACAAATCCCTATGTAATGCCTCTATACTATCGCCCTACATTTGACTGTCTAAACTGACTACAAGGTCATTAATAAAAATATTAAAAAGAAGTGGCCCCAATACTGACCCTTGTGGCACCCCACTGGTAACGTCAACCCAAACTGAGAATATGCCATTAATGATGATCCTCTGTTTTCTATTACTAAGCCAATTACCTAAATACACAGATTTTACCCTAGTCCCAGCAGTCTCATTTTATATACCAACTTTTTATGCGGCACTATGTCAAATGCCTTTGAAAATTCTAGATATACAACATCCAAATAATCCCCCAGATCCAGTATGGAACTTACTTCCTCATAGTAGCCAATCAGATTAGTCTGACAGGACTGATCTCTCATAGACCCATGCTGACGCTGGGTTATAAGGTTATGTACAGTGAGATACTCCAGGATAGCATCTCTAACTAACCCCCTAAATATTTTTCCCACAACAGAAGTTAGACTCACAGGTCTGTAGTTTCCAGGATCACTTTTTGATCCTTATTTGTATATTGGTACCACATTTTCTATGCACCTGGTCTGTCTATCACGGTACATAGTTCATGTAGAACCTGGGGGTGTATGCCATCTGGGGGAGGGGATTTGTCTATCTAAGTGGTTGTGAGGTTGCGCCGTATCTCTTTCTGGGTTAAACTTTTGACATTCCAAAGAGAATTTACATCATTCCTCATTGTGTCTTCCACCAGGGGATTTTCCTGGGTAAAGACAGTCAAGAAGGCGACATTCAATAGATTGCCCCTTTCCTCCTACCACCATGACCCCCATGTTATTCCTCAGAGGGCCCACACTCTCTGTTTTTAGTTTCTTATCATTTACATACTTAAAAAATAATTTGAGATTATTTTTGCTCTCCCTAGAAATATTTCTCTTAGTCTCTATTTTTGCGACCTTTATCCATTTTTTACAGGATTTTTTTCTGTCTAAAATCCTGTAAAGCCTCATCACTACCTTTATGTTTTAACGCCTAAAACACCTTATCTTTCTTGCTTATTGCTCTCCTGGCTCTGGCTTTTTCTTGTTCCTCTTATGCTTTTTCCCATATGGTATGTGCAGAGCCAATTCTAGCCTTTCTGCTGCCTGAAACTTGAAAGTGCTGCCCCCCCCGATGATGCTACCTCACACACTAGTAGTCAGTCAGTGACACAGATGTTAGTGACATCTAGTATCTAGTACATTATAGGTGAGGATGTGCTGTATCACGAAGAGGATTTCCTTGCTCTACATACTGAGTGACTCATAGAAGTGCCGTCGCTCAGTCCATTAAAAGCGTCTGTGCTTTGTTAAGTGATTTGGGCGTCTCACAGACCTTTTTTCAGAATATTTGTGAAAAAGTCCCTTTTTTTGGGGTGCTATTGTCTTTGAGAACATTGTCCCAGTTTAGGCCTAAAAGGTCTTCCCTTAGTTGCTGAAAATTTGCCCTCCTGAAGTTTAGAGTGTTTGTTGCTCCTCCACTAACGCTCTTAGTAAAGCGTAATACAAAATCAATGATATTATGATCACTATTACCCAGGTTCCCCTCAACATTTAATTTTGATACCCTGTCAGGTCAGCAGTGTCCCCCTCCTCTTGTTGGCTCCATATTAAATATTATGCTGTACAACGATGGCGCAAAATATCCATTCTTTAGCGTGTCAGGCCAGATGCCAGGGCCCCCTGACATTGCGGGCCCCATAGCAACTGCTTTGGCTGCTCCTGCTGTAGTTACACCCCTGGAAATGTACACTGCATCAGGAAGTCTTCTGAAAGCAAGCCGGAAGATGCGGCTGCTTGATAGCGATGTACAGTGCGCATGAGCGTGACTTTTGGAGAGCCAGATGACATCACAATCACAGCGCATGCGCGGTTTACATCACCATAAAGCCGCTGCATCAGACATCACCGGTTTTCTGGCAGGTGGGGGAGAGGGTGAAAATAATAGAGGCGTGCATACTAGTTGAAGAAGCGCTGGGCCTCCTGTGTTACGTGCACAGGAGTGCCCAGTGCTTATTAGCATATTTTATAAAGTAGTTTCCCTCTGGGATCTCACTATTTAAAGATTTACGAAAAGATGTTATGTTAAATAGAACTAAATGTATAAATACTTTAAATCATTACTACCCAAGTGGAAGTTTTCCTTTAAGAACTAACCTACATATGATTGATGATGAGTTCATGGCTAGACAGTCACTGTAAGCGATGTATTGTAAAATTTGGTGTTTTGGAGTTTAATGCTCACAAATTTTAACTAAATTATTAAATGATACATTAATGATTTGTGGTAAAATAATGAATTTCTGTCATCGCTTTGCAGTACTTCCAAAGTCTTTGATGTCCCAGTGCCGCTTGGCTATCCTGAAGTTGATGAGACAAGCAGGCAAGATGCCACATCTCCACCGGTTAGAGATCCCTCCGACAATGATCAGATATCTCCTGCATGAGACATACCGTAATAATAGGATGGAACAGCAAGAAGCAAACCTGGACGTCTGGAGACCACACAACAGCAATTCCTAAGAGTAGACATGGAACATCTAATAAACCTGGCAGTTCAAAGATCACATAAATATGGGGGCCTTGAATTCAGAATTGTTGTTTTTTTCTTTTTCTTTTGAAATCTTTTAGTTGAGCCCAACTTAATTTCATAGAAGAAACCTGTAGCCAGAACTAGAATAACTACTTACATTAAAGGGAACCTGTCACCAGCAGACCCATTTTTAGCACTCCCCCAGTCCCCACAGAGCATAGTACATACACTGCCAAAGTGTTTTTGTCTAAAAAATTGGTTTTACAGAAAAAAAGATATGTTATATTGTACCTTTCATTAGCATCTGCTGTGTGACTAGACAGTTGCCTTTTGGGAGGAGCTGGAAAGGAGCAGTTCCCCCCCCACCCTTGGGAAACATGTGACCTTTTCAAATTTATGAATAACTCCCCACACTCGGGATTGGCTGTAGAGCAGCAGGGGGCGTCGCTAAGCCCAGTGATGGGTGTTTTCATATATTTGAAAAGGTCACATGGAGAAGCTGTTCCCCAAGGGTGGGGGGGAACTGCTCCTTTCCAGCCCCTCCCATTTGGCAACTGCAGATGCTAATGAAAGGTACAATATAACATATCTTTTTTTCTGTAAAACCAATTTTTTATACAAAAACACTTTGGCAGTGTATGTACTATGCTCTGTGGGGACTGGGGGAGTGCTAAAAATGTCTCTCCTGGTGACAGGTTCCCTTTAACATTTTAACATTTCCCTTTGAATTCAATGCTAGTTTTATAAATCCATATAAATAGCTCCAACTAGATGTGGATTATGTTTTCCACCAGAATTATATTATTTATTAAGTCAGATAAATAGCCCTCTCTTATATGTATATATTATCCAATTATATTGGACATTTTCATAAATATGGCATAATAGTGCTTTGGGTGCAGCCTCAGGGGAGAGTAGAGTGAATTGTGTGTTATACTACATGACTCAATAAAACCTGTATACTCCTCTCACCATAATATGTACCGTACCCTCTAATTCACCTTGAATTGTGTTTACTTAGCATAGGTGGGCTCATTGCTGAGTTGGACTTTTTGCTCTTATGGTGACTTCTTCTCGCAATAAACTTTTTTTTAATGACAGGGTACTTTAAATTAAGGGATACATTACATTTGTGTCTATAAGGAGTTGGGTATGGGATCAGCAATTTATAGAAAGTGAATGGGGTTCTAACTTGCTGATCCTCTTGGGTAGAATTTTATGATATGCTAAATGCATAATTGTTTGTTAAAATGAATACATTCACTTTTGGGGGTATGTAATAACTACATTGGATGAAAATATATATTAAATGTCTATCTCTATCTACCTATTTATTAGCGAAGGGTATTTTTCCCGTTTTACTATCTGTAATTTTCAGTGAAAACCCCTTTTAGAAGACCACACATTGGGATTACAGGCCATACTCTGCACTCCTAATTTAGGGTTTAAAAAATTGCGATGGTCAGTGTAAAATTCCAGAGTGTGGGTGGGGACTTTCTACGCAGATACTTCATATTTTCTCTAGTTCTGTGAACTGACAGAGAGACAGATCAGAGATGAGAGATGATGAGATGCATATTACACCTGACTCTTATGCATGTGTTTTTCAAACAGAAACAAAGTCCGTCAATTTTTCTGGAAAAAAACTGAACATAAAATTTACATTAAAAATAAAAGAGCTACTAAAATAATAAATATTATATTATTATGGAAAACATACATATGTACACAAGACTAATTTTGTGTAATAACTTAAGCTATAAAATTATTACAGCTAGCGGCCTTACATACGCCCCCCATAGATGGTAATGGCCTCATGGAGCGATAGGACCTGCCTATCTTCCTGTGTTACGGCCCGTACGCCATGCATCTCTATGGATAGAGGAGGAGTCACCCACTCCTGCTTTCCATTGTCCAAAGCTGAGCAGGTATACGTTCGTCTGAATGCAGCCTAAAACAAAAAACATGGAATTGATGTCAGTGTAATCCCATCAATGGATGTGAAAATAAGTTTCATGTAGACTAGCAGCAGTGACATTTCAACCTGTCTCACAAAATACAACCCCCTGCACAATGGAAAAAATGGAATATAAAAATTTAACCACTTGCTTACCAGGCGCATTACAGATTTAGCATTTCCGTTTTTTATATCCAAAAGTCCAAATGTTATATCTTTTTTTTTTTAATTTTAGTTTCTTTATAGAACTAATGATCCACCCAATTATAGAATATTCTGGGGTACCAGCAAATGGAGAGTGGTTTTGCATACAATAGGTTACACAGAAATAACATAGTGGTAGAAATATGCAAATATGTTTTCCAGGCTGGGATAAGGAAAACATTGCCTCTTGGCCTCTAGTGATAGAAACAATTTGAACTTTAGACCATTAGGTGTCAGCAAAGTACCTGTTTAAACAGGCAACAACCACACCCTGAAAAGTCTGACCAGGGTGTGAGCGGCTAGCAAGGGAGGAGCAAAGCTCCTATTCATTGCATTCCTAGAATCCTGCTAGTACCTAGAGTCATGCTCAATGAATAAGCTTTGACTTTTAACCTTTTAAGGACACAGCATTTATTTGTTCATTTTTTTCTCCCCTCCTTCAAAAATCTATAACTTTTTCATTTTTCTGTGTACAGAGCTCTGTGAGGGCTTATTTTCTAAGTAACAAATTGTTATTCTTAGTGACTGTATATATTATTCCATGCTGTGTACTCGGAAGCGGGAAAAAAAATTAAAAAAAATGACTGAAAAAAATTACATTTGTGACACTGTGAGCCCTAAATGATACATCTCCCTTATTCTTTGGCTCATAACGATCACGGTTATTGTATTTCAATACATTTAAAAAAAATTAAAACCTTGTTTACTGGAGAAAAATTTTTTGGTTCGCTGACATTGAACTTTTTCTGATAAAAACAATATGTAATGTGGGTCACCACAATTACGGCAATACCCCATGTCACATGAGCCCCTGAGACCCATTGTCAGGCTTAGAGGTTGTGGATCCTCTGAACCATTGTGGACGATGGCACAAGCCACTACCTGGGACCGGAGTCTAAGTGGCAACCGGTTTTCACCAGAGCCCGCCGCAAAACGGCTTGGACTTGCTGCGGCGTGGTACCACCAGGTCGTTCCACAGGCATGGCTTGTCCACAGTGGCAGCCAAGGTCGAGGTACAGAAACGGCAGGCAGTTTTGTAGTCGGGGACAGGCAGGAGGTCAGGACAGGCAGCACAGGATCGGAGTCAGATACGTAGCAACAGGTCAGGGCAGGCGGCAAAGGAGCGATGTCAGAAACGGAACCAGGGTCACAACGAGAATTCACAGAAAAAGCTTTCTCTAGGGCGCTAGGCACGAAGATCCGGCAGGGGCTTGCAGGAAGAGGCAGGCTTAAGTAGATTTTTGCTAAATGGCCAGCGCCAATTAATGGTGCGCTGGCCCTTTAAATTTTGAGAAGCGGAAGGGAGCGAGCCGGCAGCGCTGGCAACGCGCTGGTGGGGGCAGAGAAGCAAGGGTGAGCCCGCGATATGGGTCGCAGGACCACCCGTGACACCCATATCTTTGGTCGTAGGTGCACCCGTGCTCCTACTTGTGCTCCTCCACGCCAGCAGTGCCAGCTCTTACCTTCCCTGGCTCCAGCAGCGGTCTCCTTGATGGCGGCCAATGATTGGCGGTCTTCCCTGTTAAATTCCCATCCCCTACCTGTATCTCCTGCCCCATCTTTGTTCCTCATGCCTCTGAGAAAGCTTTCCTGTGTTTGTTCCTGAAGTTATTCTGATTATCCGTTGTGACCTTGATTCTGTTCCTGACTTTGATTCTCTGACGGTTGTCCAGACCTTCTGCCTTGTCCCTGACTCCCTGTCCTTGTCCCTGACTCCGCTCCTGTGCCACCTGTCCTGATCTCCCATTTGACGACTCCGCCTCTGTCTCACGATTCTGTACCTCGCCTTGGCCACCACCACAAGCAAAGGTCGCACCTGTGGAGCGACTTGGTGGTATCCTGCCGTAGGAAGTCCAACCCGCTTTGTGGAGGGCTCTGGTAAAAACGGGTTGCCACTTAGACTACACTCTCAGGTGTCAGCTTACGTTAACGCTCGTGGTGGTTCAGTGGGTCCACTACCCCTGATCCTGACCGTAAGATCTGGCCATGGATCCCGCCAAGGTTCTGCTACCTGAGCTGGCTGATCTCACTACCATCGTGACCCAGCAGTCCCAGCAAGTTGCTGCACAAGGCTAGCAACTTGGACAACTCACCACCATCTTGCAACTGTTGGTGACCCAGCACCAACATCAAGTGCCTGAGGTACCTCCCGGTGTTACAGCTGCACTGTCTACTGCTGAGCCCAGGCTGCGACTCTCCATGCCCACCAAGTATGACGGAGATGCCAAGTTATGAAGGAGCTTCATTACCCAGTGCTCCTTGCATATCGCCACAGAACAGGCTAAGGTAGCTTTCATTATCAGTCTTCTCCCCGGAAACTGCACTGCTGAACTTACGCCAAGGGGATTTGTTTGTTGGTGACTATGTGGTTCAGTGACTACATGGTTCAGTTCCGCATCCTAGCTTCTGTGCTTGCCTGGATTAAAGTGGCCTTGGTCGCCACCTTTAAAAAAGGACTTCCTGGACAGATTAAAGACACCCTGTCTGTACGAGACCTGCAGTCTTCTCTGAGTGGTTTCATCACCCTGGCTACTAGGATTGACATCTGTTTCTCAGAGCACTTGGAGAAACAGCATCTCTAACAGGCGCAGATCAGGACCCATCTTGCCCCACTTGGCTCCTGTTTTACAAAGACCACCTCTGCCGTCCGTGTCTGCTGCAGAGGAGCCCATGCAGGTGGAGAGAGCTCGCCTGACACCTCAAGAGCGCTCCAGACGAAGACAGGAGAATCTCTGCCTCTATCGCTCCAACCTGGAGCACTTTCTTGAGACTTATCCCCTCCGTCCTCAGTGTCTGGGAAACGCACGTCCCTAGGTGAGAGCAAAGCTTCTTCATGACTGAATATACCTGTTCTACTCAGCTCAGGAACAGGTAGCCAGTTTCAAGTTTCTGCCTTTCTGGATTCCAGCTTTGCAGGAAACTTTGTGGATGCTGCCCTGGTCGTCCAGTATCATCTTCCTGTGGTCCACCTTAAGCAACCGCTGGTCATCTCATCTGTCAGTGGGCAGAATCTCTATGATCCAGTCCGGTACTGCACCAAGCCTCTATGTCTGCAAGTTGGGGCATTGCACTCAGAGAGACTGTCATTTCATGTGCTCCCCCGTTCTACATCCTCTGTGCTTTTGGGACTGCCATAGTTACAGCATCACGCACCGGTGCTCAACTGGCAGACTGGGGAAATTCTTTGTTTTGGAACGGAATGTCAGTCTCGCTGTCTCGAGAGCCTCCATCCTGTGGCTACTATTTATTTTTCGGTATCTTCCAGGCCACTGGTGAGTCTTCTCAGAGAAGCAAGCAGAGTCTCGGCCACTGCACTGTCCATAAGACTGTCCTGTAGAGCTGCTGCAGGGCACATCTGCAGGGCACAGGACACTCTGCAAGTTCGGGTGTATCCAATGTCTGTGCCTGAAACAACGGCTATGTCAGCCTATGTGAAGGAGAATCTGCAGAAGGGGTTCATTCACAAGTCTTCTTCCCCTTCTGGTGCTGGATTCTTCTTCGTGGCCAAGAAGGATGGTTCGCTCTGTTATGTATTGATTATCACGTCCTTAACAAAATTACAGTGAAGAATCATTACCCACTACTTCTGATCATGGAACTTTTTGACCACATATGCGGAGCCAAGGTTTTCACCATAGTAGACCTGCGTGGTGCGTATAATCTTATCCACATTCGTGAAGGCGATGAATGGAAGACCGCCTTCAATACACTTTTAGTATCTTGTCATGCCATTTGGACTCTGTAATGTACCAGCTGGGCTCCTGAAGA
This sequence comes from Engystomops pustulosus, assembly GCA_019512145.1. Classification (NCBI taxonomy): domain Eukaryota; kingdom Metazoa; phylum Chordata; class Amphibia; order Anura; family Leptodactylidae; genus Engystomops; species Engystomops pustulosus. The sequence continues at coordinate 42,523,518 of CM033650.1, forward strand.
TTTCATTTTCAGAGACTTGCTTTATACCTGTGTCATGGTTTATCTAGACGATATCCTGGTGTTCTCCACAGACCTTGAGTTCCATCAGGCCCATGTACGACAAGTTCTCCGGCGCCTAAGGGCCAATTGCCTATATGCCAAGCTCGAGTAGTGCCAATTCCACCAAAAGAGTCTTCCTTTCCTCCGATACATCATCTCTAACAAGGGACAACAGATGGATCCTGCCAAGTTGCATGTGAAACTTCAGTGGCACTTTGTGCTATCCAGAGATTCCTGGGCTTCGCTAATTACTACCGGCAGTTCATACTGCATTTCTCCTCCCTTGTGTCTCCCGTTGTGGCACTGACAAAGAAAAATGGTTAACCTAAGCTGTGGCCTCCGACGTATGAAGAAGCTTTCTCCAAGCTGAAGTCTGCCTTTGCCTCTGCTCCTGTTCTCACCCGGCCTGATAATTAAAAAACCTTCCTGATAGATGTTGACGCCTCCTCGGTGGGTGCTGGAGTCATTCTAACCCAGAAAGGGTCCAAAGGTAAAAACTAGAGATGAGCGAGCACTAAAATGCTCGGGTGCTCGTTATTCGAGACAAACTTTTCCAGATGCTCGAGTGCTCGTCTCGAATAACGAGCCCCATTGAAGTCAATGGGAGACTCGAGCATTTTTCAAAGGGACCATGGTTCAGGAATAAAATGTGTTATTTAATTGAAAAAGAATGTCTTCTGATAAGTTAGCAGATGTATGCAAACATCTGCAATCTATTCTTCACTGTTCCGCGCGTATATTATCTCCCGACAAGTTAGCAGATGTGAAGAACAGTGAAGAATAGAATAAAAACAGTGAACATAGGATCATTTAAGTGAAAAACACAGTGAAGAATAGATTACAGATGTTCGGCACATCTGCTTACTTGTCGGAGATACGCTGTCCCGGGATCCGCTCCTCTGCTTCCACTGAAGTCTCCCCGATGTCTCCCTGCTGCGTGCGATGTCTCCCTGCTGCGCCCGATGTGTCTCTGCTGCGCCCGATGTGTCTCTGCTGCGCCCGATGTCTCCCCGTTCCGCGATGTCTCCCCGTTCCGCGTGTATCTTCTGACAAGTAAGCAGATGTGCCGAACATCTGTAATCTATTCTTCACTGTGTTCTTCACTGTGTTTTTCACTTAAATGATCCTGTGTTCACTGTTTTTATTCTATTCTTCATTGTTCTTCACTGTGTTTGTTTAATTAAATGCTCGATCTCGCGCAGGGGAAATACTCGTCCGAGCAACGAGCCGTTTCGAGTACCTTAATACTCGAATGAGCATCAAGCTCGGACGAGTATACTCGCTCATCTCTAGTAAAAACCTTACGTGGGGCTTTTTATGCAAGACCTTTTCAGCCGCAGAGGGGAATTATTCCATAGGTGATCAGGAGCTTCTGGCCTGAATGGTGTTATCTTCTGGAAGGAGCTCATCATCTGGTCTGTATCTACACAGATCACAAAAATCTCCTATACCTCTAGACCGCTCACCGTCTCAATCCACGGCAGGCTCGTTGGTCCCTCTTCTTCTCCCGCTTAAACTTCCTGATACATTTCCATCCAGCAGAGAAAAATGTCAAGGCTCATGCTCTTTCTTGTGCCTCAGATGTTATTAGGGAAGAACCAACTCCTCCACATATTGTGCCTCCTGAATGGCTAGTTGTTGCCACTCCTGTGGACCTATGGCAGTTTCCTCCTTGCAAGAGATACATCCAACCGGCTCTCCGGAAAAGGATACTGATTTGGGGACATTGCTTTCATGTCGGCTGGGCACCCTGGGGTGCATAGATCGCTCTGATACCTCGTTTCTACTGGTGGCCAGATCTCGTCAAGGATATATGAGACTTTGTAACAAGTCGTCATGTCTCAAGCCTGCAGGTCTGCTCCTGCCATTGCCGATACCCAGTTGCCCATGGAGTCACATAGCCATGGACTTTGTTATGGATCTTCTGCCATCTTCTGTTAATACCGTCATCTGGGTGGCCACAGACACGTTTTCCAAAATGTCCCACTTCTTTCCTCTGCCTGGTCTACCGTCATCTCCTCGTCTTGCCAGACTGTTCTTCCTCCACATTTTCTGGATTAATGGACTCTCTCTACACATTGTCTTGGACCAATGGATCCAGTTTCTTTTCCAGTCCTAGTGTTCTCTTTGCAGCCAAATAAAGCTGGATTTCTCCTCTGCATACCATCTGCAGTCTAATAGATAAGTCTGGAGAGTTAATCAAACTCTGGGCTGCTATATTTGCTATTTTGTCTCCGCCCGACTGGACCACTAGTCTGCTCTGTTGCCTTTGGCGGAATTTTCCTACAAATTGAACTCTGAATTTGCCGTCTCTGCTCTTTTCTTCATTGTCTATGGACAACATCCACACCCACCTCTTCCTCTTTTTATGGCTTCAGCTGTTCCTGCCGTGGAACAATTGGTTCAAGATCTAAAGCCCATCTGGTAGCAGACCCGTCTTTCCCTACTTCGGGCGTCTTCTCAAACCAAAACCCAGGCCAACAAAAAACTCAGACCCCGGGTGATAAAGTGTGGCTGTCCTCCAGGTATGTCCGTCTGAAAATTCCCAGCTACAAACCCGATCCGCATTTCCTGGGTCCATTTGAGGTTTTAAAGAGCATCAATCCTGTGGCTTATAAGATTCGTCTTCCTCCCACCATGCACATCCCAAACTCCTTCCATGTCTCTCTTCTAAAGCCTGTCATCCTGAACCATTTCTCCCAGCAAGTACCTGCTCCTGAAGCTGATTCCACCAATGTCTTTGAGGTAAAAGAGATCCTCGACATGAAGTCGGTTAGAGGGAGACGGTTCTTCCTTATCGACTGCAAGGGGTTCGGGCCAGAAGAGAGGTCCTGAGAGCCTGAAGACAATATTCTGGACTGTTCAGTTCTTTAAAGGTTCTTTAAGGCCAAGAAGAGGGGGAGGCCAAAGAGAGGGGTACTGTCACAGGTGCCCCTGTGACCCAGGTCTAGGGAGCACCCGTGCTCCTCCTTTTGACCCTCCATGCCAGCAGCGGCAGCTCTTACTTTCCCTGGCTCCAGCAGCGGTCTCCTCGCTCCGGCACGCATGTCCTTTCTAGGGCACACATGTGCCGGCTTTCTTAGATTTAAAGGGCCAGCTCGCCGATGATTGCCACTGGCCGGCTGCCTTCCCTGTTAAATTCCCAGTTCCTTCCTGTGCCCCCTGCCCCATCTTTGTGCCTTGTACCTCTGAGAAAGTGTTCCTGTATTTGTTGCTGAGGTTATTCTGATCTGTTGTGACCTCGATTCCGTTCCTGACTTTGATTCTCTAATGCCTGTCCGGACCTTCTGCCTTGTCCCTTACTCCGCTCCTGTGCCACCTGTCCTGACCTCCTACATGACCACAACTCTGCCTCTGCTTCACGATTCTATACTTTGCCTTGGCCACCACCGTGAGCGCAGTTGCGCCTGTGGAGCGATCTGGTGGTGTCCCGCTGCAGCAAGACCAACCCACTTTGCAATGGGCTCTGGTGAAAACCAGGTGGCATTTGGACTCCGCTCCAAGGTGTTGGCTTACGTTATGGCTCGCCGTGGTTCAGTGGGTCCACTACCCCCTGACATAGGTTTACATAGGTTTTTATGGGTGACTTCTTTATTTCCGGGACAAGCTGTACTTTTTTTTGTATCATGTTAGGGTAAATGTTACTTTTTTATCACTTTTTATCCTTTTAATTTTTTTGTGTGTAATTGTAATTTTTCTTCAGCGACTAAACAAAAGTGCGAGCAGGCACTACCAGAATAATATTTTTGTAAGACATCCACGCATCCCAATAAACTACATTGTAGAAAAGAGAAAGAAAAGTTGGATACGAACACAGGATTAACCCCTTAAGGACGCAGCCATTAAATAGCTTAAGGCTAAGCCCATATTTTGTATTCTGACTTGCGTTGCTTTTTATGGTTATAACTTTTGAACACTGTTACATTTTAGTGGTAATTTTGGCTGATAAGTTTTGTGTTTATTTACAAAAAAAAAGAAAAAATGATGAATTTTTTGAAAAATTTGCTATTTTCGAAATTCGAAGTCATTGCATTTTCAGGCAGATAGACTTACCACCTAAATAAGTTGCTGAATTACATTTCCCATATGTCTACTTCACATTTTTATAATTTTTGAAATATCTGGATAATTTATTTTGACGTTACGTGAATAGCGATTTTTTCGGATTTTCTGAATTGACTATTTTGGGAATAAATACAGTTTTGAATAAAAATTTTACATATTTAGCATCAAACCCCCCCTATGTATCAACTCATTTTCAAATATGCACCCCTCAAACTATCAGAAACAGTTTTTAGGAAGATTGTTAACCCCTTGAGATTTTCATAGTAATTGAATCAAAATGGAGGTGAAATTTAGAATGGTCAAATTTTGTCGGTTATACGTTCATTTAGCCCTAAAATTTACACATTTCCAAAAGATAAAAAGAGAAAACCCACCATACAATTTGTTCTACAAGTGCGGCGTGCAGAGACCCCCCACATGTGGCCATGACTTGTTTTATGGGTGCACAGTGAGGCGCAGAAGGGAAGGAGGGACCGGCAGCTGCCAGGATTTTAGTTTCCTCATTGGCCCCTTTTTTAGGCTATAACATTTTCGTTGTTTTCGTTATTGGGGCCATGTTATGGCATTTTTTTTGCGGGATGAGATGCTTTTTCCATTGCTACCATTTTGGGGTTGGTATACCCCATTGTTGAAAATTTAGGAACTTTTTTTTGAGGGCAGGAGTAGAAAAGCATCAATTCTGTACTGGATTTTTTACTTCTTTTTTTCCTGTGTTCACCGTTTAGCCTAATAATCATGTTATCTTTATTCTATGGGTCGATATGATTACGGGTATACCAGACATGAATATTAGTTCTTACGTTTCAATAAATTTGTCAAATAAAACCCTAATGTGGGGAAAAATCTATAATTTTTTCATTGCCATCTTCCAAGTGGCATAACATTTTTACTTTCTTGGCTACGGAGCTGGTTGATGGCTCGTTTTTTTGCGGAAGTTCTTGTACTTTGCACCAGTATTATTCTGGAGTACATGTTTTTTTGATCACTTTTTATTGCAATTTTTGTGGGATTGAATAGGTAAAAATCATAATTTTTGGAGGGTTTATAACAGTTTTTTTTAACAGCGTTCATCGTCCGGGTTCAATAATGATTTGCTTTTATTCTACGGGTTGTTACCGACATGGTGATACTATATATGTGGGGTTTGTGTTATGATTTTGACTTTTTTTTAGTGTTATATGTCCCACCATGGGAAATGCACAAGCAATCATCTGATTGCTTGTTCATGATAATATCCTGCAATACTCCTGCAATGTATTGCAGGGTATTAGCAGTGTCAGTCTATACACTTGCATAGGCTGGCACTCTGCCAGTAAGATGACATCACTGGCAGTTCTTGCAGGTAACTCTGGGGTCCAATCGTAGGGGAAAGCCAAGTTAAATGCCCCGGTCGCGCTGACTGCAGCATTTAACGGGTTAAGCACCTGGGATCGGAGCCCACTCCGATCGCGGGTGTTACACTGGGGTGCCGGCTATATGTTACAGCTGGCACCCCGTGTTTTCCGATGCTGGTTCGGCTCAGATCGTTTTTTATTCTGAAGTTTATTCTGAAGTTTATTCAGAAGTTTTTTATTCTTTGTAGTCCTGTGGTCATTGTGTTTTGATGAATTAATAAATATTGTTGTTATTGTTTAATCCTGTGTTTGCATCCAACTTTTCTTTCTCTTTTGTACAATTTTTCTTCAGCGTTCACTGTATAGTTCAATTACATTTCAATTGTATTACAGTTCAATTGTATTGTAAACATTGTTATGGACATGGTGATACCAAAAATGCAGCGTTTTGTGGTGATCTTTTAATGTGAAATTTGATTTGTATACGGTACCTGATGGGGTATTAGGGGATCATCACTGTTAGAGTGTGTTGAAAGCACAGCAGCCCTGGGGTCCTGTGTGCCATGGAGGCAGTCAGCACCTCTGTTCCTGGCACATAGGGTGCTGATCAGAAATGTAAGTACCAAGTACTGCCATATAGACACCATGGTTAGCATGACCGCAGTGTCTATAGGGTTATGCAGGATCGCGAGTATTGCAATCTAAGCTGTTAGTGCGGGAGCTCCTGCAGCAATTGCAAAGGCTCTGCTTCTGAGCATGGGTGATCGCTAAGATGTACATGTATGTCTTGATGCAACAACAGACCACATGCAAAGTTATGAAAAATATATGAGGCCTAGAAATTGCTGCTCACAGTTTACCAGTATTGTCTGAATATAGTAAAATACTGACATGTGTTTATTTTGTTATTAAAAAGTTCTATTACATGGAATAACTTGAAACAGTTTCCAAGGTGCAGCAGTTTTAATCATATAGCTTTATTCTGTATATAGAATTTCCCGCTGCCCAGAAAATAAAATTCTAGATACGTCATTAATTTTATACCTCATACAGTTCAGCTACATGTACAGCAGCTGCTTCTCGAAATGTTCTCTCACATCAACCCAACCCATTGTCTGTCACGTGCCTGTGATGTCATCTAAGGTCTCTTCAGAAATAACAGTCTGGCTGTGGAGATTGAAATGACTCAGGAAGTTGCTGAAAGAAGATATTAACCTGTTATGATTCGGAAATGAAGGACACTGTGCTTTCATCTGTAGAGAACATGGACAAGTAACCTGTTATAATCTATTGTACGTACATATATTGTTTCTTCATACAAGGAGTCACCATGTTAGATTTCTTCAGGTCTAGAAAGGAGAGAGTGCGACGTGCTAACATTCGGGAGAGGAAAGCACTGCACAGTAAAATCATGGATGCTGTTCACAAAAAGAATCCAGAAGAACTACGTTTGTTATTAACTAGTGATGAAGTCCAGAAAAGTTTTGAACGAATCGGTAAGGGTGTGCTATTTCGATGCCTTAACTGTGCTGTGATGGGCAGAGATTCAGAATGCGTGGAAGAAATATTAAAAGCCGGAGCTTACCAATGCCGTGAGGAGTTTTGTAGACCTCTGACACGTGTAATGTATTTAGGAGAAGACAGACTCCTTCAGTTGCTGTTGAAGTATGGAGAAAGTCCTGATTCTGAATGGGAACTTCCTCTGTTCTTGGCAGTACGGAGAGCAGAGCTAAGTATGTTTAGAACGTTGCTACTATATGGGGCTGACCCAGATCACAACATTTCAAAACCTCATTCCAAATATGTTTCTCCATATACTCAGTCATTACTCGGATTGTGCCTTGCCGAAAACTATGAAGAAGCATTTGTGAAACTTCTCATCGCGTTTGGTGCCAATATGTACTCACCCGAAGTACAGAGAAGTCTTAACAGTGCGGATAATGATGCTGCAAAACTTCTACTCAGAGAAAAGGGTACATATATAATTGTCTTCCAAATATGTGAATTTCTGTGTATCATTTCTTTCCTTATTCCATCTGAACTATTTTTTCTGTCCCATCTGTGTCAGTATCCTCCTCTATCTGTCCTAGTATGTTAAGGATTTGTTGAGATTTACTCCTATTTTGTCATCTGGCAGTCTGAACTAGGCTCTAGTGACTGATAAGTACCACAACCTTCACTTTGCAAGAGTTAAAGGGAACCTGTCAGTGCAATTTGGGACAGTAAACCACCCACAGGTCCATATGGATCAGTGGTTTAGTGTCCCTCAGCCAGGGAATTTGAAGTGACCTTGGAAAAAACTCTGAAAGTGGCCCCAGACTGTGGGCAGGGTCAAAACAAGTAGGTATGACCATGTGATATGGGTGGAGTTACCAAACTCCATACAATTTGCTGATAGATGGTACTAATAAACATGTACAGCGCAGAGAGAGAGACTCATACTGCCTCCCCTGTAAAGCTTCTTTTTTAAAAGAACTTAATACTGCCTTATATATACAAAAAAAAAACTACTACAATACCGTCTCCGATAAACAAGAATGTAACTACTAAAATACTAACCATAAGTAAAATATACTATTATTCTATATCCTATGTACAAGAACATAATACTATATTATTGCCCCCTATGTACAAGAATATAACTACTATAATACTGCTCCTATGTACAAGAATATAACTACTATAATACTGCTCCTATGTACAAGAATATAACTACTATAATACTGCCCCCTACGTACAAGTATATAACTACTATAATACTGCCCCCTACGTACAAGAATATAACTACTATAAAACTGTCCCCTATGTACAAGTATATAACTACTATAATACTGACCCCTATGTACAAGAATATAACTACTATAATACTCCCCCCTATGTACAAGAATATAACTACTATAATACTGCCCCCTATGTACAGAAATATAACTAATATAATACTACTACTATGCCATATACCACTGCCAGCCAGTCCTAGCCCCTGGTATATAGCCAGCCAGTCTTCTGTATATAGCCAGCCCCGGTATATAGCCTGCCAGCTCCCAGTTTATAGCCAGTCAGCCCCCAGTAAATAGCCAGCCAGTTCCCTGTATGTAACCAGCCAGTCCCCAGTATATAGCCAGCCAGCACTCAGTACGTAGCCAGCCAGCCCCCAGTATAAAGCCAGCTCCAGTATACAGCCAGCCATCCCCTCTATATAGCCAGTCCATTCTATATAGCCAGTCAGTCCCCAGTATTTAGCCAGCCTTCCCCAGTATACAGCCAGCCCCAGTATATATCCAGCTGTCTATATAGCTAGCCATCCCCAGTATATAGCCAGTCCGCCCTTGCCCTCAGCCCTGTTCTCTCGGTGCCTGGGCATTGCGGCAAGTAAAGGCACCTCATAGTACACCTCGGCTTTAATGCGCAAGTGGCACATACACAGTGTAGGTAGAATACTGTTGTGGAATCCCTTCACGCATCGCGATAGGAGGCTGCCTGGTGGGATCTGAAGATGTAAGTCTGATGTGTCTCATTGGGCTTACTTCTAGTTAAACATTATATTATAAACATTTTTTTTTAATATGATTTTCCCTACATAAAATCCTTATACAGGTCAATTTGGTTTAGGGTCCCAAATGGACCTGACAGGTCTTCTCTGTGTGCTTATCATTGCTTGCTCTTTCCACCTGCGGCAGGGACTACCCTAAGTGTTCAGCATAGGCTTAACTCTTTGCTGTTCAAACTTCTGTCAAGCCTTGTTCACAATTACTCTGTTTGAGTATTTTCTAACCTACTAGTAACTAATCTCTGGCCTGTTTGTCGTGTTCAGTGTGTGCACTGAGACATAAGGAGGAATCGTCTTCTAGTTTTCTACCCCCTACTTAGGGGGACTGGGCAACAGGATGGGGCAGCTGGGAACTGGATTTAGTACCAGAACCCATTGTCTGTGTCCAGGGCCTCCATCATGGGTGGGACTGTGGGACTGGGTGGGACTGTGTTCAGGGGCCATCCCGTTTTCCACTCACCATATAATCTGCCATCAGTCTGAGAACAAAATAAAATTCTATACTCACCTTTCAGCATCTTATGCCCAGCCCCACGACTCATAACTATGCATAACTATGACACGGCATATGGGCCGCGCAGGCCCATGAGGTCATGCAGCCACAACCCCTCAGCGACATAGTGATGTGCTCGGGCCGGAAGAAGAAGACAGAGCTAATGGGTGGGGGGCATCAGATTAATGATGGTGGCGATTTATGTAAAGGGAGGCATCTGGGGTGGACATTTGATTAAAAGGGGGCATCTGGGGTGGACACTTAATTGAAGGGGGCATCTGCTGTGAACTGGGGGTGGCTGACTGTGGACTGGGGGGGGGGGGGGGATGACTATGTCCTGGGGGAATCTGCGGAAAAAATAAAATACTATATACCAGTGATGGCGAACCTTTTAGACACAGAGTGCCCAAACTACAATCAAAACCTACTTTTATGTCGCAAAGTGCCAAGATGACAATTCAAGCAGTAACCTATTGATCTCAACTGTATCATAAGTCTTAATTCTATTGGCATACTGAGGACACCAATACAATAGATTGTAGCTTCCTTCCAGGGTCCCCTGAAGAGGAAGAATCAGGGGACGCAGAGCAGGAGCTCTGACCATAATCCATCTCAGTCCATACCTTCTTGCTTCTTGTGTCGCCCTGGCTGACAAGGAGGAGTCGCTTTAAAATAGTTTTGGACCGAAGGATGAAACCTTGAGTCATGTCTAGCAAATTCTGTGCTAGGGTGAAGGCCTGGGTACCCACAGAAATGTCTCCAAGTGCCACCTCTGGCACCCGTGCCACAGGTTCGCCACCACTGCTATATACTATACTCGCCTTTTGGCTTCTTCTCGGCATCGGGCTCCGTCTTCTCCTCTTCTGGACACATCACTATGACATGGCATATGTGCTGCGCAGACCCTGACGTCCACGCGGCAGCGACACCGCAACATCATAGTGATACGCCTGGGCCGGAAGGAGAAGACGGAACTTCGGGGCAGGGGACAAGAAGCCGAAAGGTGAGTTTAGATTTTTTTTCTTTCAAGAGGGCTCTGCTGTGGACATTACATTAATGATGGGGGGGGAGATCTGTAAAGGGGGCAGCTGGGGAGGAGATTTCGTTAAAAGGGGGGCTTCTGAGGTGGACATTTTAGTAAAAGGGGGCATCTGGGGTGGATATTAAATCAAGGGGGGGGCATCTACTGTGAACTGGTGGGGTGACTATGGACTGGGGGTCCAACTGTGGACTGGGGGGGCGATCTATATACTGAGTGGGCACGTGCAGAGGCTATCTATATGCTGAGTGGGCACTTGCTGGGGCTATTTATATACTGAGTGGGCATGTACAGGGGATATCTATACTGAGTAGGCATGTGCAGGGGCTATCTATCGACTGAGTGGGCATGTGCAGGGGCCATGTATATACTGAGTGGGCATGTGCAGGGGCTATGTATATACTGAGTGGGCATGTGCAGGGGCCATCTATATACAGAGTCGGCATGTGCAGGAGCTATCTATATACTGAGTGGGCACAAGCAGAGGCTATCTATATACTGAGTGGACACGTGCAGGGGCTATCTATATACTTATTACAATATAACCCATGAGGGAGCTGTATATAAAATTACCTTGAGGGGGCTGTTTATTTTGGGGAACAGGAAGTGTTTAGTTTCTGTATTTTTAATGCTGCCACATGAGTTCACTGCAAAGAGGCCCATTGAGGCTCTGTCGCCCAGGGGCCTACCGACACCTGGAGCCGGCCCTGTCTGACACACTGTCATTAAACTTAATAAGTAGGGGGGAAAAAATTTAGGCTACATTCACACGACATTGTGACCGTAGCACTTCAGGCACACATAAGACGAGGAGGTACACTGCTCACCCCCTCCCCACAGCGATGTATGGCGCACAGTGCCGTATTACGGGGAAAGATAGGACGTGTCCCATTGTTGTCTAAGGGGGACGTATATACGTCTCACATATGGCCGTGTTAATGTAGCCTAAGAAGAGCAGGTTCACATCTGCACTTGGGGCTTGGCAGGCATCCACAGGGCTTTTTCATCCAGTAAATTAGGGGGACTTTAGTCAATGGGGACTACTGGTCACCATTATGACTCCCAATAAGGGCATGAGTTATTTAACCCCTTCCCGACGCGCGCCGGGTCCCGGTGCATGGAGAGGGCTCGCGGGCCGAACCCTCTCCATAGCCGGTAAGTCTTTGCTGCATATTGCAGCAAAGGCTTACCGGTAACACCCGCGATCGGTGCTAGCAATGCTGCCGGCGGCTTGTTGTGGATCGCTGCTCCCCGATGACATCACGGGGAGCGGCGATCCGTCGCCATGGTAACCTCGGGTGTTCCGAATACCCGAGGCTACTTCGTTTTAACCCATGCATTACAATGTGCTAATTGCACATTGTAATGCATGGGGAGTAAAATCCACATATACTGCCATACTGTAGTATGGCAGTATATGATAGGATCGATCAGACTACCTAGGGTTAGAGTACCCTAGGGAGTCTGAAAAATAGTAAAAGTAAAAATAAAAAAAAGTTTAAAAAAAAAATTATAATAAAAAAACCTAAAAATTCAAATCACCCCCCTTTCCCTAGAACTGATATAAAAATAAATAAACAGTAAAGATCATAAACACATTAGGTATCGCCGCGTCCGAAAATGCCCGATCTATCAAAATATGATAATGTTTTTTCACTACGTTTAACCCCGTAACGGAAAATAGCGTCCAAAGTCGAAAATGGCATTTTTTGCCATTTTGAAAAATATAAAAAAATTAATAAAAAGTGATCAAAAGGTCGCACAGTCCCAAAAATTATAGTAATGAAAACGCCATCAAAATTCGCAAAAAATGACACTATCCACAGCTCCGTACACCAAAGTATAAAAAAGTTATTGGCCCCAGAAGATGGCAAAATAAAAAAAAAATATTTTGTACAGGAGGTTTTAATTTTTTTAAATGTATGAAAACATTATAAAACCTATACAAATTTGGTATCCACATGATCGTACCGTAGACATTTGGGACGCAGAGTGAAAGCTGTAAAATCCAAGCCCACAAGAAAATGTCACAAAGTGGTTTTTCACCATTTTCACTGCATTTGGAATTTTTTTCCCGCTTCCCAGTACACGCCATAGAATATTAAATACCGTCACTATGAAGTGCAATTTGTTACACAGAAAATAAGCCATAACACAGCTCTTTATGTGGAAAAATAAAAAAGTTATAGATTTTTGAAGTTGGTGAGTGAAAAATGGAAGTGAAAAAACTAAAAAAGGCCAAGTCGTTAAGGGGTTAATAGCTCTGCTCACATAACTGTGCTCAGACTGCATCAGTGGTTTTAACCTATTAACCCATGTTACTCATACAGACTACTGCACCGACAGAAGGAAACACTAAAGATAATATAGAACATTTATTTTTATAACAAAGAAACATACACAATAGCTATATTTACAAGACAGAGTAAGTTTATTGGTTCTCACAATGAAGATGAGTGTTAATTTTAGAATTCAACAACTTCCTTTAGCAATGTTTAATTTTTTGGGCTAATTATATTTTTATTTTGTTTGTATAATTATTTCACAAATTACAATTTCCTCCTGACTCTGGTCTTCTCTCCTGCACAGCTCACCCAAGACCCTTGAAGTCTCAGTGTCGCATCTCTATAAGAAGGCTACTGAAACAAGTGGGGAAGCTTCTTCTGATTGGTCAGCTGGAAATCCCAAACCAATTGGTGGCCTACTTACAGTACTGCAATGAGTTGGACTATCCAGAGAAGCTGCCTCGATACTTTGAAGTAAAAGCTCAGGTGGTTATTATAGTTGAGCTCCAGTTAAGCTTACTTGGGCTATGTTCACATTAAATTTTGTGCTATACGTTGTAAGGGCACATCTGGCAGTTTCCTGCTTACAACATATGGCACAGACATATCCCACTACAGTGAATGTGGGGAGAAGAGTGAATATTGACAGCAGCTGGTGATTGGCTACTGCCAATGTTAGGGATGTTTCCCCAGTGATGTTACTGTCCTTGTATGAATAGTGACACGACCGCCACCCTCCCCCTTCTATTTATCCGTAGCTTGCTACTTCTTTCCATCCTGTCCGCTGAGGCTATACCAAAAATATGATGTTAACCCAGCCTTAGTGTTATACTAGAGATTATCTCAATTCATTGCATGAACCCAGGGGTATCTTCACCAAACACTTTTATGGAATCTCTCCCCCTCCATCCCCAAAGCAGTTCTCTCCTGCTCAGGTACCTCCTGATCTTGTATGTTTAGATGTAGATTATACCCAATATAGCAATAGTTATGACTCTAAAATGGTTAGACCTCATTCATAGGTGTCATAGGTTGGGATTTTATATGCATTTAAAAGAAATTCTGAGTGCACAAGCTCAATCTGATGTTAACCAAGTCCAAGATCAGGAGTACACTACTTTTACTGCTCCATCGGCAGCATGCTCATACAGCTCAACTTCTGGGAGTCACACTAAAAACCTGCTCCGATCAGATATAGAAGAACTCATTTGTATTTTCCTGGCGGGGTGGGATGGGGGGGGGCTTATGTGAAAGTATAGGCTATGTTTTAGAAGATCTTACACTTCTGTTATGTATCTATTAGTACCAGTAATGTATCTATTAGTATTATCACTTGTTTTTATTTCTGTTTCTTTTCTAGTTAACATCACCTATAAGAATGTCTATTTTTTTCTTTGACAGTTTTGTTGTACCCTAGGAATATAAGGACGCTAGGAAGTGGATATCCATTGACAGCCCTGGGCAACCATTTTGAAAAGAGGAAATGATGACTTCAATACCAAAGAGTCCATTCCCTATTGCGATTATCTTACAATATTGTCTTTACCTTCTCTTGTAACCGTAACTGTATTAATGTGGACCGATCTGAGTGGATTCAGCTCAGAATATAGGACATTTTCATTAGGACTTTTACCCAGTATTTTTTGTGGTGAAACCATTGTTGAATACTGTTGAGTAATATACCTGATAAAGAATGTAAGGATAATATCTAAACATATCATTTTTTTGCCCAGTCCATCACTTTGGATGTCAGTCTTTTTTGTACCCCTGACCCTACACACAGAGAATTGGGCAATATATATGAATGTGAATTCCCCCAAACCTTGGGGATTTTCCTCATATTTAAGGAGACTGGCAAAGATGCAACTAAAGCTATTGGTGCCACAAATTCTCAGCAGATCTACTTGTTAAGGCACTGGTCTCTTTGTAAAGAGGCAGGGACACCTTAGGCTTCTTGACTGGGGAGCACCCCTTTCAAGATACTCACCTTTAGACTAGTAAAAATGTCACACTGCTGTTAGTTTTCTTTACTGCACTGGTGATAGAAAATTGTAAACAACCCACAACAGCCTCAAATAAAAAAGTCAGCAGGATGTAGCATTGTCATAAGCACTTGACCAAAGTTGTAGATATTACGTTAATATTGTGGCTGGGTAGCTGCCACTACAGTAGATTTTGGGTATAGAATGAGTATGTTGCTGGATGGATATGGGAAAGCTGGGTGTTTTTGCCACTAATGAGCATTCATTTGCATCCAGCTGGAAGTCCTGCATAACATACCTGGTGCAGACTTCCCACAAGGGCTCCACCCTGGGGAAGAGACAGGCTACGTCAAAGGCCTGTGGAGCTGTGGCAGTGAACTGACACTAAGTTTTTGGGGTGCCTGGCAGTAGGCCAGCACCTGGTGAGGTAGGGAACCTCGATGTATAGTTAGTGCCAGAGAGGCTTAGGCTTTATTTTTGCTGTTTTGTTTTTAATGCCAAATAAAACTGGCTGCGGTCAGTTATACCCAAGTCGCCCAGTGTGGACAGTGAAGTTACTTGTGTGCTGGTGAATTGTGCCCTTCTACCCCAGGAGACGACGATCCCGGACCTGATCCCTTACAATATATAAATTATAAACCAACTTTTTTTTATCAAGGTGAGATTCCTGAAAAAACAAGTTCTGCTTATGATAACCTACGTGTATAGATATCACAGGGACAACCGCTGATACAGTTTCTAATGAGTTCAAATATTCTAAAGATATTCTAAGATAATCTAAAAATAGAAGATCAAAAGCCATAGAGCTGTAGAGAAATGCATCTACATGGTCAGGGGTATAAGGCCGAGAGGCTGGGCCCATAGCAGATTTCTGCACGCCGTCCTTCTTCCCCTTACAAAATATATATATAGATTTTTGTATAATCACACATATGTATACACTCATACACACAAATGTATGAAGTCAGATATAAATTTAGATATTCAAAGTATGTACCCATCAAATACACACACACACACACATACTGTATAGTATAAACACATTGGGGCAGATTTACTTACCCGGTCCATTTGCGATCCAGCGGCAGGTTCTCCGATGCTGATTGGGGTCCGTCCGGGATTCACTAAGGTAGTGCGCTCGATGTCCACCAGATGTTGCTGCTGCGCTGAAGTCCGCTGGAGTTCACTATCCTATGCTGGGTGCAGGCAAGTGACACTTTTTTAAAAAAATATGGCGTTTTTTCCAAATCCGTCGCCCCCGATTTCCGTTGCATGCATGCAGGCGTGACGCGACGCAATCCGATCACGTGCACCAAAAACCCGGGGCGATTCGGCGCAAAACGGTAATATTCAGGAAACCCCGCGGAAAGACACGATTCGGGCCCTTGGTAAATGACCCCCATTGTATACTCACACATACATATACATAGACATACAGTATATACACACCATATATCAACATACAAGCATATAGCAAATACACACTATACAGTATACACACACACATACACACAACATAAACACGCATACATTTATACACTCATCCACACATGTATATACCGTATATTCCGGCGTATAAGACGACTTTTGAAGACAGAAAAATCTTCTGTCTTCTCTGGGGTCATCTTATACGCCGGTAATCCCGCCCGCCCGCCGTGTATTCACGGCGGCGGACGGGTCCCGGTGCATGGAGAGGGCTCATGGGCTGAGCCCTCTCCATAGCCGGTAAGTCTTTGCTGCATATTGCAGCAAAGGCTTACCGGTAACACCCGCGATCGGTGCTAGCCTCAAAAAGCTGCCGGCAGCCTCAAAAAGACATCGGGGCGCATACTCCGTTGGCCCCGATGTCTGCGCGGCTCGTCTTCAGTCTTCCGCCTTCATACTAGGCGCAGCCCAGGGGGAAAGACATGGCGGCGCCCAGCAGAAGAAAGAAGACGGCGCGGAAGACTGAAGACGAGCCGCGCAGACATCGGGGGAGCAGCGCAGCACATCGGGGCCACCGGAGGGTGAGTATATAAGTTTATTTATTTTTTTAATGCTGGGCTGGGCTGTATACTACTGGGGGCTGTGCTGTATACTACTGGGGGCTGTGCTGTATACTACTGGGGGCTGTGCTGTATACTACTGGGGGCTGTGCTCTATACCACTGGGGGCTGTGCTCTATACTACTGGGGGCTGTGCTCTATACTACTGGGGGCTGTTCTGTAATGGTAATGTTGTTGTTGTATGCCTTATGTTTATGAGCGACAGTTTTCCTGCTATATACCTGCATGTCATAAGAATTTAAATTAAAAAAAAGGACCATGTTAAATTCAAATCTGTTTTTTTTTTAATTTTTACCGGTGTTTTGTATGCGTTGCAAAAGGGGTAGTCTTATACGGCGAATATATCTTAAACTCTATATTTTAAACAGGAAAGTAGGGGGGTCGTCTTATACACCAGGTCGTCTTATACGCCAGAATATACGGTACTCACTGTCAGGAAGTCTTTTTTATCCCATGGGGATTTAGAGGCCACTTATATAATTCCATGCCTCCCAATAGCTGTAGACCACATTGAGGAAGTAGATGGCAGGAAGTAGAGATGACAGATTCCTAATGCCATTCTGCTGTCCCCTTCTCTGACATCTCTCATCTGAGCTGCTGCTGTGTACTGTCGAAGATGTATAGTTTTAGAACGTGCAGCATTATATGTTTTGAATAGGTGAACAGTCTCCATTCTTTAGTGTGGTAGGTTGGGTTGCTGGGTCCCCTGACATTGTGGGCCCTGTAGCAGCTGCTATGGCTGTAACTACAAACAAAAATCCAGCATAGTCTAATTCTTTAATCACAATCTCTTAAATCTGTCCCCTACCTTTCATTAGCCAAAAAACATGTTAGTGAACATTTTGGAACAGGGGTGTAGAGTATATAACTGCAGGATCATTTGGGAAAAATATGGAAATAAATATACAATAAAGAAAATGTTCTTATCTATAATAATGTCTACACAGCAGGACTACTGTGTCCTACACTGGGTACCTCCATTATTTAGACCGAGCAACTGTGGTTAAGACCTTTAGACCTAGCCATCACTTGACCACTGAGTCTATGGAGCCGGCGGCAGTGCCGGCTCTGCTTTTCTTTGCATCGCACTACTTCAGTGCCATGCTGTGAGGAGAGAAGGGAGAAGCGGTAATAAATTACATCTCCCTTTTCCCTAACGCGGGAGCAGTAGAAAACTAGTCAAGTTAAAACTGGATTACAGAATTCTGGTGCAGACAGCTTGATAAATCTCCTCCTTTATTGTTATCAGTAATAAAAATAATAATGCTTATTGAACCAGTCATCAGCCGCCATCTTATATGCAATATTATCACTTAGAGTGATAAGTAATAAGAGTGATAATAATAACAATAGGTCAATGGAACTGCAGAGAAGCCGGTAGCTTGGTATCTGGTGTTTGCTGGATACCAGATGGGAGGTGTACACAGTGTAGCATAGAGTTGAAGTTTCCTGCAGTTAGAGAGAGTGATAGGCCTCCCTAAAGAGATTAATTTTAAGAGCATGTTTGAAGCTTTGGTGGTTGGGCATTTGTCTGGGGGAAAGGGCATTCCAGAGAATCTGTGCAGCTTGTCCTAGAAACTTCAGCATGAGGTTCGAATTGAATTAGAGAGTAATCTAAGATCACTGGCAAATCAAAAAGCATGGGTTGGGCATAGACTGAGATGAAAGAGGAGAGGTAATGAGGTACCGTACTGTGCAGAGCTTTGTGGATAAGGGTGATTCGTTTAAACTATATTCAAAACCAGTCAGGCAACCAGTATATTAACTGGCACAGACAAGAGGCATCCATGTAGTGTCTGTACTGAAAAACAAGTCTGACTGCTACATTAAGAATAGATTGTAGAGGAGAGAGTTTAGTAAGTAGAAAACCGAAAAATAGGGAGTTGCAGTAGTCTAGACAAGAGTCAGAGTGGCAATTAGCATTTTGGAGGTTTTAATTGTAAGAAACGGATTGATTCTAGAATTGATTTTTAGATGCATGCAGCAAGAGTGTGCTATTGACTGAATATATAATGCAAAGGATAGGTCGGAGTCCAGCACAGCCACAAATCAGTGGGCTTGCAGCCTCAGGGTTATAGTGATACCACAGATGGAGGTCAGGTTTTGGGTCAGTTAATAGCTGGTGAAAAAACAAGAAGTTCCTGTTTGGAAAGTTTAAGTTTGAAGATGAGAGAGCACACAATTTTAGAGACAACACTGGTATTATGGAGTAAGGCTGAGGTGGTGTTACATGCAGAAGTAAATAATTAGGTATCATCAGCATGAAAATGATACTGAAAAGACAATACTTGGATTGAGCACTGAGGAAGAAGAGAAGATAAAAATCTGGAGATCATCCAGAAAAAGAGACATTGAAAGTAAAGTCAAAGAAATCGGAAGAAAACCAAGAGAACATTGTGTCATCCAATACAATAAAGCATGCTGAGGAGGAGGTGGTGGTCCATAGTATCAAACTCTGCCGAAAGATCCAGAAAAATGAAGAGAGAATAGTAGCAAGTTATTTGAGACAGTTTTTAGGTGCAAATTGCTTCTGGCAAAGACACTCTGATAATCTCCCCCATCCTGTTATCTTTTTAGTTTTGGCATAACTAAGAATTTTGTGTGTAATGAATACATTTTTATGTACAGTGTCCTGATATGATACCCACTGCTGTATGGATTTGTACTTTTGCAATCCATCCACTTTTAGAATACGTTAGCTACTTAACAAAAATGAGTGCAAAAAATTCTAAATTGTTTCAGAAAGTAAATTGGAAAGAAATTTGCAGACTGTTCCATACAAAGATTACCTTTATGTAGGGATCATACACAAAAACACACTTGTCCCCAGGGATGTCATTTTTAGTTGGTGATAGGTTACAATAGTCTATGCTGTGCTGTTTATAAAATGCCTTTGTCAGCATTCTGAATCATTTCAATACTTTATATAAGTTTAATTCAAATTACCTTGTTCCCTGCTAGCAGCATGTGGTGAGTCCCAGGGGAGGGGCACCTGCAGCCTGTGTCTCCTTATACATTCTTTCTCTCCTACACGCCATCCCCCTCCTTCCTCGGCATACTCGATTCACATGACACGGTAGGGGTAGTGTGGAAGAGAGGATGATGTTTGTCCTTGCCACGATCAGAGATAGTGGATCTTCTGTACCACCGTGGGCGATGATGTAAGTCGACACCTGGGACTGGAGTCTAAAGCAGCCCGCCCCAAAGCAGGTTGGACTTGTTGTGCCGTGGTTCCAACAGGTTGTTCCACAGGCGCGACTTTGCCCGTGGTGGCGGCCATGGTGTAGTGCAGAACCGTGAGGCAAACTCATGGTCAGGGACAGACAGGAGGTCAAGACAGGCAGCACAGGTTCGGAGTGGGGACGTAGCAATAGGTTAGGACAGGCAGCACGGAGAATTGAAAAACAACGGGAAATCTGAATAAACGCAGAGAGCTTGGAATACAGCTTTTTCTCAGGCATGGAATCACAAAGATCCGGCAGAGAACATAGAAAGGGTCTGGCAGGCAGCTGGCCAGCACCAATCAGCGGCACACTGGCCCTTTAAATTTCACAGTGCCGGAGTGCAGACATCACAGGGATTGCCGCTGGAGCCGGGACAGATGAGTTCAGAAGCTGGGGCACACGGAAGTACACAGGTGCGCCTGCGACCCGGGATATGGGTTACAGAGGCACCCGTGACAGTACCCCCCTTCAACCTCACCCTCATTTTGACTGGAGGAACCTTTGCAGAAGGGCTGGGTCTAGGATGTTGCTCTCGGGCTCCCACAATCTCTCCTTCGGCCCGAACCCCTTCCAGTCTACGAGAAAGTACCGTCTCCCTCTAATCGATTTCATGTCGAGGACCTCTAAGACTTCATAGACATTGGTGGAATCAGCCACAGGAGCAGGAGGAGCTATTTGCTTTGATGCGCTTAAGTACCTCGGTGACCTGGTGCCGGTACTTACTTTCGTTAGTCTTATAAACCGCGGTATCGCGGTTTTAACACTTTTTAAACTTTAGAGCAGAAGGGGCTTCGGCGCTGTGCGCAATCGTGCGCGCGCAACATCTCCGCTATTTCCTATGTAGGCGCGTGCACGATCGCATCCCTTTTGGAATTCGAGTGTCAAGGGTGAAGAAGATCCAATATGTTTTGCGGTTCAAAAGTTTCCGCCTATGGTCTCCACTAGAGATGAGCGAACATACTCGTCCGAGCTTGATGCTCGTTCGAGCATTAGCGTACTCGAAACTGCTCGTTGCTCGGACGAATACTTCGCCCGCTCGAGAAAATGGCAGCTTCCGCCGTTTTGCTTTTTGGCGGCCAGAAACAGAGCCAATCACAAGCCAGGAGACTCTGCACTCCACCCAGCATGACGTGGTACCCTTACACGTCGATAGCAGTGGTTGGCTGGCCAGATCAGGTGACCCTGGGATAGACTAGCCTCTGCCCGCGCTGCTCGGATCATTCTGTGTCTGGATGCCGCTAGGGAGAGAGCTGCTGCTGGTCAGGGAAAGCGTTAGGGTGTTCTATTAGAATAGTGTTAGGCAGGAGTGATTCAACAAGAACCCAACAGCCCTTCTTAGGGCTACATAAACGTTATACTTTTTGTTTTTTGTTGCTTGTGGGGGCTTGCTGGCACTAGTTAGATGCCAGCTAGTACCATATTGTGAGGAATTTGCAGGGGGACTGTCTCCGTTGTGTTTACGCTCTTCGAGTGACCCACATATCCCCCTCAAACACCAAAAGTGGGAAATTTATTAGGGGTTGATTCAATTAGAGACAGTCTGCCAGTTTCTTTTTTTTACGTTTATTTTTCAAATCAGCGTCATCCTCAGTGTGCTTTCATATTGGCTAGGAAAATAGCCAAAGGAGGAATCCAAACGGCTTACTTAGCACATAGCGGTATATCATATTTATTTCGAGTTGATCTGACTGGTGGCTGTTCCTGTGCAGTGGCATATGACTAGCCATGTGAGGAATTGGAGTGAGATTGACGACGCCTGTGTTTCAGCGCTTAGGTGACGCAAATATCCATCGAAAGACCGAAGTGGGAAAATTTTATTAGGGGTTGGATTTCAATTAGGCACAGTCTGCCATTTCCTTTTTATTTACGTTTATTTTCAAACTCAGCGTCATCTCATCTGGATAGCAGTGGTTTCATTACTTGGCTAGGAAAATAGCTAAAGGAGAATCCAAACGGCTTACTTAGGCCTACAATAGCCGGTATATATTTTATTCTGGTTGATCTGCTGGGCGGCTTGCGGTAGTGCATCTACTACCATATTGTGAGGAATTTGCAGTGAGACTTGGGACCGTTGTGTTTAGCGCTTAGTGACGCACATATCCATCGCAAAGACCGAAGTGGGACAATTTATTAGGGGTTTGATTTCAATTAGGCACAGTCTGCCATTTACTTTTTATTTTACGTTTATCTTTTGATAACTCAGCGTCATCTCATCTGGCATAGCAGTGTGCTTTCATAGTTGGCTAGAAAATAGCCATAGGAGAATCCAAACGGCTTACTTAGGCCTACAATAGCGTTATATATTTTATTTCTGGTTGACTGTCAGGTGCTGAGTAACTTTGAGGAGTCAACACAGATGGTCAGTGGCGATGCCGCCATCATCAGCCTCACCATCCCGCTGCTTGGCCTGTTGAAAAACTCTCTGATCAGCATGAAGTCGGAAGCTTTGCGCTCGTCACAAGAGACGGGGGAAGAAGATTCTCTTGTTGATAGCCAAAGCACCCTCAGGTCTGTTTCTCAGCGCATATCGGAGGAGGTGGAGGAGGATGAGGAGGAAGAGGAGGAGAATGTTGGCGAGACACAAGAGGGGACCATTGTTCAGTCCTTCACTGTTCAGCGTGTATGGGCAGTCGGTAGCTCTAGGCACAGCAGCAGTGCCGTCGCTAAGCGACAGCAGGCGGTGCTCAAACTGCTGAGCCTAGGCGATAAAAGGCACACCGCCCAAGAGCTATTACAGGGCATTCCACATCAAACTTGTTAACTTTGTCGCCACCCTGCTGTGTAATCCACAAAATATACTGGCAAACTTTTATCCTTTACCGATATTATTTCAGCGCTTCTTGCGCATCTGTTTACATTCCCCTCACCCGCCATATCCCAAACTTATAAGAACGCTACTACACTTGATCTTATACAAAAGGTTCTTAGAAGTGCTGTTTGGGGAGTAGCCTAGAGACAGGGGCTTGGATTGGCGAAAGCTCGCCTGGCAGCGGAGCGCACAGCTCCATGCCAGTCCAACTAGGCCGATGTGGGGTTTGAACAGGGGAGGGACTGCAGCACAGACAAACCTTAATCTACTACTAGTTCAATGCCCCATACATGGTCCGCCTTAACAAACGAGCTGTGTCAGGCAGAATTTTGGGTTGTTTTCATTGCTTCCACATCAAACTTGTTAACGTTTGGTCGCCACCAACTGCTGTGTAATCCCAAAATATCTGGCAACTTGTTATCATGTACCGATATTATTGAGCGCTTCTTGCTCACCATCCTTGGTTCCTCTTGGCCACCCATTGGTTAAGAACGCCTGAGTCCATTTAGGGTATGTCGCCATGACACTCTCCGCGCTGCTGCCGCTGCCTCTGCATGCCGTCCCTATAGCGTGTCGGGTCAATATTGCATGTTTTAGATGCTATCTATGCTTCATTCTGTCACTCGTGTCAGTGCCATGCTGTTCCCATAATTTTGCATAATGGTGCGATTAAAGGCCCAGAGGCATCCATTCATGCTGCCCCGCTGTTTCTGTCCATTCCGTGGTGTTTCCATCCTTTTCTGAGGTTCCCAGGTGTTTGGCCAAGCTTCCCTGTGCAGAGCCTTGGTCCCTCTGAAAAATGCTCGAGTCTCCCATTGACTTCAATGGGGCTCGTTATTCGAGACGAGCACTCGAGCATCGGGAAAAGTTCGTCTCGAATAACGAGTACCCGAGTATTTTAGTGCTCGCTCATCTCTAGTGATAATGTGAAATATTCTCAGATCTAGTAACGAAAAGAAACTGCATGGTAAAGCCCGGGATGGCATGAGGGCAAATAAGGCAGAGGACCTACGTACGTTACTCTCCGACAACAATGCCAAAATCCTCATCAGAAAAACTAGTGGGAATGTTTTGTCCTATTGTCTTACTGATTCTATAGGATACAGACATTTGGAATGTATTCAAGAATTATTAAAAGCTGGTGCCAACCCATGCATTGTGGGCGAATGTTATTCCATAAGGCGCACAATCGAACATGGGGGCGATGTCAGAATCCTTAAACTGCTTTTGGAGTATGGAGCAAAAACCTGATTCTGTCTCCAGCCCGAGCCCTTACGAACCTTTGTACTTTGCAGCAAGTTTCGCAGATTTGAGTAGTTTTAGAATATTGCTACTTTATGGAGCCAACCCTGATTACCATTGTTAACCCATGGGATTTCTGTAATAGTACTCCAGATCCTCAGTCAGTATTAGGGATGTGTCTTGCCAAGAACTATGAAGTTGAATTTGTGAAACTACTCATCCAGTTTGGTGCTAATATGTACTTACCAGATATACAGAAGACCCTCATCCAAGCCGATAATGATGCAACAAAACTTGTATTCAGAGAAAAAGGTACAGACGTCTGTTCTTTCTATATGTAGGAAATATCACAACAGTCCTTTATTCTATCTTGTAGTGCCTGGATAGTCCCATTTCAAGAAACAATCCAACAGTATTGTTACATGATGTTTCGATCTAGATGTTTGAAGAAAATTATCAGAGTGGAGATAACTGTTCAGTGGACAGTCTCTTAGATAACCTAATTAGATATACCTCCCTACAAACAAAATTAAATTCTCTCTATACCTATTTCTTCTCTGAATTCAACTGAATGTCCATAAGATAATATTGTGTGGTGTGTAGTGCTTGTCCTGATGGCTGCTTTGGTTATTTTTAATCCTGGAAACATATAGATGGCACAGAACACTAAATGACATAAACAAAAATAGGCTGTATTCTATATAAATGACCACAAAGTCAAAAGTCTTTATTAAACACAAAAGCGTCTGTATTGACCTATTGCCTGTCCTCGACCAAGAGATTGCCTGCTCATTCTGTACCTTGACCTTGGCTGCCACCGCGGTCAAGTCGCACCTGTGGAATGACCTGCTGGTACCATGCTGCAGCAAGTTCAACACGCTTTGCGGCGGGCTCTGGTGAAAACCGGGTGCCATTTAGACTTCGGTCCCAGGTGTCGGCTTGTGTCATGGTCCACGGTGGTCTAGGAGGTTCTCTACCCCAGAAGCCTGACTATAATACACTATCTATAATATCATTGAATCCTGTCTGTAAGGGCGGCATGGTAGCACTTCTGCCTGGCAGCACTGGAGTCCTGGATTCGAATCCAACCCAGGTCAACATCTGCTAAGAGTTTGTATGTTCTCTCCGTGTTTGCGTGGGTTTCCTCCCACACTCCAAAACATACTGTTAGGTTGTTTAGATTGTGAGCCCGATTGGGGACAGGGACCGATTTGACATGTTTTGTGCAGCGCTGCGTAATCTGTGTGCGCTATATAAATCAAATGGGCTTCTGTCCTACACAGCTCATCTAAGATCCCTGATGTCTCAGTGTCGTATTTCTATAAGAAGACTGCTGAAACAAGTGGGGAAGCTTCATGTTTATTGGTCAGCTGGAAATGGTGGCCTACTTATAGTACCACAATGAGCTGAACTATCCAGAGAAACTTCCATGACATTGTGAAGAATATTTAAAGGTATTTTTTATAATGGAGATTCAGCTAGGTACATGATATTCTGGAGTAATGCATTGGATTTATTACATATTTATAGGACATAAATATATGATGCTAGTAGCAGGGTTATGTACCAGTGGTAGGCTGGCCATTTTTAGCTTAAAGGGAGCCTATGGGTTTATCCTATACTTTCACACTCAGGGTGGTACGGAGTGGTCATATATGGTTGATTTGCAGCACAAAGGGAGCCCACAGCTACATCGGCAGTCATTTATGGCATATTCCATGGATGTGATACATGTAATAGATTCTGTTATTACAGCTTTTTTCTCACTCACCTTTTACTATGTTTCTCTAACTGTTTCTCTTTTGGTTAACGTCGGATTGAATGTTTGTTTTGTCTACTTTGCTCCCCTACAGTATCACATGTGTTAGCAATGTATCCTATCACCAATCAGGAAGCCAATGGAACTGAATATCTAGAGATTGCCCTTCGTGTCCACCATAGAAGGAACGATGGATGATCATTTTGTTTCCAAAGAATTTCTAGCCTACTGTGAACATTGTATATGACTGTCTTTACCATCTGATCTACCTTGATAGGATCTGCAAAGGAGATGATGTATGGTAATGGAGATGGGACTACCATAGGTGATGATCTTGATGGCCCACCCTCCATCCCCATGTAGAATGTATCATCAATAAGATCTAATAATCTATAATATTTGTAAATGAATCTATAAAAAATAGACAATAGTGCCAGTTGATTTCTCCATTCACATCCACCTGGGCTTGTCTCCTGCTAGATCTGGGACTAGTATGTTTTGTTAACGCCTGGGACCACCAGATTATTCTCTGGTACTCTGGTGGGCAAATCTGAACCTGACTGGTTATTACTTAAAGGACACCGGTCAGGTAAAAAAGAAGACTATTTAAACGAGCTAATGAAAAACTCTCCCTAGCCCTTTTAATATAACTTTCAAAATCCTTGCTTAAGTCTCGCTTTTGTCTTTTGACGTTGAGGTAGCATGTGCTGGGCTTGCTGCATATGTGCGCCGCCTCGCTCTGTTTGTAGATAGTCTCCTATGACGTCGGCTTACAGGAGACTCATTGGAGCTGGAGCTGCAGACCGGAGGTGAATTTCACCACTCCAGTAACTTATTCCTGGATTACTATTACTAGCTTCTTATTCTGCACTATGGGCATTCACATGTACATGATCCCATAAAAGTCCACCAATAAACTAACTCATTTTGGGCTTCTAATGATTGTAATATGGTATACAGTTGGTACAGAAAGTATTCACACCCCTTTACATTTTTCACTCTTTGTTTTATTGCAGCCAATTTATTAGATCAAAATTTTTTTTTAATTATTAATGTGCACTCTGAACCCCATCTTGACAGAAAAAACAGACAGAAAAACTGAAATATCACCTGGCCATAAGTATTCAGTCCCTTTGCTCAGTATTGAGTAGAAGCACCTTTTTGAGCTTGTACAGCCATGAGTCTTCTTGGAAATGATGCAACAAGTTTTTTACACTTTGATTTGGGGATCCTCTCCAATTCCCTCAGGTTGGATGGTGAACGTTGGTGGAAGCCATTTTCTAGTCTCTCTAGAGATGATCAATTGGGCTTAGGTCAGGGCTCTGGCTGGACCAGCCAGGAATGGTTGCTGAGTTGAAGCCTCTGCTTTGTTATTTTAGTTGTGTGCTTGGGCTCATTGTCTGGTTGGAGGGTTAAGCTTCGGCCCAGTCTGAGGTCCAGAGCCCTTTTTCATGCAGGATATCCCTGTACTTGGCCACATTGAACTTCTTCAATTGCAACTAGTCATCCTGTCCCTGCAGCTGAAAAACACCCCCATAGCATGATGTTGCCACCATCATGTATCACTTGTTGGCATTGTACTTGGCAGGTGATGAGCACACACATTACGCTTAGAATATGCAGCAAACATCTGGCTTGTGTGGAGAGGATTCATTTTGCCCCTGCTTACTATGCCCCCCTCATTTTGGCCCCTCATTTTGTGGCCACTAATTATGTTCCCCTCATTTTTCCCCCTCTCATTTTGTCCCCTCATTATGCGGCCGTACACATTTAAAAATAAAAAACCTACACTCACCTCCTTTGCCCTGCTGTGTTCCGGCGTGTCGTGGCTGTCATTGCGAGAGTCACTTACATGCAGCATCAAGCCCGGTAGTCACCGCTGGCATCTGGTTGCCACCTAGGTCTGTTGATCAGACTGCTATGC
Organism: Engystomops pustulosus; assembly: GCA_019512145.1. Lineage (NCBI taxonomy): Eukaryota > Metazoa > Chordata > Amphibia > Anura > Leptodactylidae > Engystomops > Engystomops pustulosus. The sequence goes on from CM033650.1 coordinate 42,551,305, forward strand.
ACCTCAGTGTTTCATAGCTTTTCGGTATGTTCCGATAAAGTTAGAAATTTAGGAGTGCAATAACTGGGGGAGGGCTAGGGAGCTGCTTCATTTAGTATGTCCAGCTAGATTATTTAATTGAGCTGACAGGTCCTCTTTAACCCTTTTACGCTCTGCGCCGTACATGTACAGCACAGAGGTGTGTGGGCTGTATGAAGAGGGCTCAAGGGCTGAGCCCTCTTCATACAGAGGTGGGGCTTGCTGCATAATAATGCAGCAAACACTCACCACTAATACCTGGTAGCCCTGACAGCCAGTGGCTTATTGTAATAAATACTGTGTAAAAATGCCATATATTGCTATACAGAAGTTTTGCAGTTTACGGTAGTAACGATCAGACCATCTAGGGTTAATGTACCGTAGAAGGTCTAAAAAATAGTAAGAAAAGAAAGTTTAAAAAAATGTCAAAAAAATCCTAAATAATTTAAAAAAATAAAAAATTCGAATGACCCCACTTTCCCTAGAACTGATATAAAACATAATAAACAGTAATAAATCACAAACACGTTAAGTAATTTATTGCATCTATCAAAATATAAAAATGGTCAACGGTGAACCCCATGACGGAAAATGGCGCCCAAATGTCTGAAATGCTACTTTACCACCATTTTACATCACATAAAAAATGTAATAAAAAGTGATGAAAATGACACCTCACACAGCTACGTACAATTAAAAAGTTTTTAGCGTCAGAAGATGGTGAAAGTAATTTTTTTCGTACACATTTGTTTAATTTTTGCAAAATGTATTAAAACACAATAAAACCTATATATATTTGGTATCACCGTCACTGAGAAGTATAATTTGTTCCGCAGAAAATAAGCTCTCACACAGCTGTGTACACGGAAAAATGAAAAAGTGATGGAAATGAGCGAAAAAATCCTGCGTCTTTAAGGGGTTAAGTATCTACCCTTTTGTAAATATACATAGTGGCTGGTGAGAGCTCATGCAGCAATAATTATGTATGTATCTTATCTATACAAGCTCCATCAGCTTCTGCATCACATCTTCCTCCTCATAGATTGTAAGCTCTTGCGCACCCTGATTCCTATTGTTTTATATGACCATAACATTGCTCTGTAATGTCCTATTATGTTTGTAAATTGATTTGTATATTATTTATTATGCATGTATCTCCAGACTTGATACTAGCAAATGTAAACTGTTGTAAGCTGCGCCATCTGCTGGCTGCTCCCATGGCTGCTGTATATTGTGATGTGCTTCCTGTACATGCCTGCAGGCTACCTACTAGCAGGAAGCTGTCATCTCTGTGCCTGGCTCATTGCTCCTTGTCGCAGTCAGCCATAGCTGGGACCAGGAAGTGCTGGGGACTGCTCCTTTCAGGTATGAATAACACAATCCAAGGATTTCCTTCTCCAATGCAAAAAAACACTGGAAATCATTTTTTTTTAGTTTGCTTTGGTCACCTACAGGAATTGCTCCATGTATCTCACAACTTTCATCTTTGTTGCACTAATATATGAGAGGTTTCAATTGAAGCAGACAGCTTTTTTTTAGAGGTTAAAAGGTCAGATAAGTGTTAGGGTCTCTTCTCTTCCTACCAGGAACAATACCATACACTCTGCGGGGCTGTTCTTAGTATTTCTGCTCACCCCTTCACACATGTTTGGAAAAGTTTGCCGCAACAGTTTTACACTGTTACACCTGATTCATCTTAAAAATTCTGATGTGGATGTCTGAAAAAGTTGCAAAATTTGTGAAAACGAGCCCGGTGTGAAATGCAGGTCTGGTTGGATTTGTTTGACTCTTTAGTCAGTATTTTTATCATGTACTTTTCCAGTTAATGTTGTATTACTATATGGACACAGTGAAGCCTATTAACTTGTTCTTGCTTTATGCAGTACAGGCAGTCCCTGGGTTACATACAACATAGGTTCTGTAGGTTAGTTCTTAAGTTGAAGTTGTATGTAAGTCGGAACTGTATACTTTATCATTGTAACCCCAGTCAAATTTTTTTTTTGGTTACTTTAACAATTGGATTTTAAAAATTTTGGATTGTAATAAGAACCAGGAAAAGCAATAAAGCTTCATTGCAGACAACTGTTATAGCTGTTTATTGTAACCCAGGGCTAAAGTAAAGTAACTTACCAACATCCAACATGTAACTGAGAGTCGTCTGTAAGTCGGGTGTTCTTAAGTAGGGGACCACCTGTAATGGAATAACATATATAGGCGTCACAGTCTATATTGAAAGAATTTGAACTTTATTATATCTTTATTACATCTATATCTGCGCATTCCTTGCAGCAGGCGACTTTCCATACGTTTGCCGGCTGCGTTTATTTCTGCGCCAGGTAGGGCCTGGCGTCGTTATAAATACTGCGCAGGCCCCTGCCTCTTAATGTATCCGGCTGCGGTGGATGCTGGGCAGAGCTAACATCAGCATGTAATAAATAACCCCTTAAAGGGTTTATGCCATTCTTAATGGTTACCTGGAATTATAAATACTTTTTTTATTTGTTATTTTGTTGCTTGTGGGCCATCTATTCTGTGTGGGAGGGGCCTAGCGGGCACATGCACAGCACTGAAAGAGGCAGTGTAACCACAAGTCCTAGAATGCTTTACAGGTGTGTGTCTCTCATTGACCTTCCACTGTTGTTACATCACTGCTTTTAGAGTCTGCTTCCACCTGCTGTGTTCAAGTAGTCCCTACACCTGCTGATCCCCAGCGCAGCAGATTCTGCTATAGAAATGCCATGTATCCTATACCGATGCCCTGATACTGTCTGGGAACTGGAGCAGGCACAGGGTGTAATGCCCTGGAGTAGTCGAGCTCTCTTCACGCTGACTTGCTGTGACATGAGCCAGGAACTATGCCAGGGCTTGTACTCCTGATTTCAGACATAGCAGCTCTGGTAAATCCCCCCTACACCGATTACTACACTCTGGCTCCTGATACTGGTTGTACGAATTGGCATCAGGACCCAGCATGTAATTCTACAATATGGTTAAAACTAAGATCATTGGCACAACATATAGTATACACTGGTGCTTTGTGCCCCAGCATGTGATGTAAACCCTACCCCCCTCAATATAAAGATCAAGATGGATAGATTTATGATAGATAGATGATTGATAGATACGAAGGAAAAAAAAATCTAAATGGATGCACACTCTTCAGGGCTGGGCCTCCGGTCCTCCAACAATATCGCTAGAAAGTAAGCAGCATTCCATAATACCAGTGCATCTGTGCCAATAGAACACCACACAGTGTAGTGATGGGACATCTTCCCATGTGCTTAACATATTAACCCCTTCACACTCTGCGCGGCGTGTATGGCGCAGAGGTACGGGGGGTGTATTAACCTCTTGACGCCCAGTGTCCAATATATCGGACGCTGAGCGCGGTGACTTAGCGCTGCCCCAGTGTATATAGCCGGCCGGGCCCCTGCCCCAGTGTATATAGCCGGCCGGCCCCTGCCCCAGTGTATATAGCCGGCCGGGCCCCTGCCCCAGTGTATATAGCCGGCCGGGCCCCTGCCCCAGTGTATATAGCCGGCCGGCCCTTGCCCCAGTATGCAGCCGGCCTCCTTGTCTTGTCGTACAGCCAGCTCCCCACCCAGTTGATTAAAAGAAAAATCAAAACTCTCCTTTCCGGCGTCCCCATGGGTCTTCAGTGCGATCCGTCCGTCAGCGGCTTTAGAGTGCGTGCCAGCTGCCAGCACACTTAGCTTATACTCGAGTCAATAGGTTATAGGAGGCAGAAGTTATAGTTGATGTAAAGTTTTTATTGAATGTTTAGTGCAGATTTTGGTATAGTATATTCTATTATATATATATATAATTTTGAGTGGGGAATAAGATATAGGAAGGAATTTTAAAGGGGTTGTACCAAGTATCCAAGGGAGAGGGGAAAATGATCAGGAAAGGAAAGGAAATAACAACGACAATTGGTATAACACTTTTAATGTTTCTTATTGCTTATTCCACTGGGTTTGCACCAAAAAAAGGAACAAAACTCTTTGTCAGATTTATAAAAAGGGTGGCAAAATATGACTCATAGTTAGGTAAAGGTGTCCAATGCTGGATGAGAAATCTGGAGTAGGCCTGAAGATTGTGCCAAAATTCTTGTGCATTATTTAATATCTGTCTCAAAGTAAAGGCTCTAAATTAAATGCTATAACCTTGCCTCAATTTTTTCTTTTAAAAGCAGCAACTGTAATCATATATATCGCTAAATCCCACAGATTCTGTATGTTAAAACACAGAGGACATGAAGACGACCATGAAGAGACCTGTGAGATCATCCTTGCAGTGCAGATGGACAAACCACAACTACTATTTGATTTGTTGCACCAAGACAAATACAAGAATTACATAGAGAGCAGAAGTGGTTGGGGTGTCCCAGTCACCCCCCTGCGACTGGCCGCTTCTCAGGGATTTCTGGAGTGTGTGAAGGTCCTCCTAGCTAATGGAGCAGAGGTGGACTGTTTAGATGCAAAAGCACAGACTCCACTCTTTGCAGCTGTAAGTGCAGGGCACTTGGACTGTGTTAGAGAATTATTAAAAGCTGGTGCCAATCCTCGTGGCAGTGTTCATAATAATTGCTCTCCTATGTTGTCAGCATCTCGGGTTGGTCATGTCAATATTTTGAAGGAGCTTTTGGAATATGGTGCAGATGTTAATACTAGGGCAAGGAGGAGACCAAAGAGACCTGGCTCAAGTTGCACTGGACCCTTATACCTTGCTGCCGTGTATGGGCACTTGGAATGCTTCAGAACTCTTCTTCTTCATGGAGCTGAACCTAATTACAATTGTACAGACCAGGACATCTTAAGAAGGATGAAGAATCCTGTATCCGTGCTCGAGACATGTCTGAGGCATGGCTGTGGCCCAGAGTTTATAAATCTTCTCATTGATTTTGGTGCACGAGTACATCTTCCCAACATGAATGCGTACCAGTCACTGGCACAACGCCCCGCTTTGGAGTTTTTGGAGAGAGAAAAAGGTGAAGTTATAAAATAAAACGCCATTGATTTCCCTCATTTTGACTTGATACACACATTATTGATATCACCACATAAGCTAAGAGGTACTACAAAATGATTGCATAATTTAAATATGTATTAAATTCTGTAAACTAAAAAAAGTTTTACATACCCCAGTAATGTGTTACATAGATTGTAAAAATGCCAATTGAATGTGGTAATAGAAAAACTGAGTGTCTTTATTTTTTTTTAAAGGGAACCTGTCACCCTTTTTGAGTCTACTCCATGTCCCAAAAGACAATAAATATCTTATCCCCAAACTGTTTTTATAAAACTTCTTGCATTAGTGGTTAAAACAATAACTAATATTAAAGTTTTACCTGACCCCCTGCAGCTTGTGTCCTGTGTCCCTGGGGAGTGTTCAGCACAGAGCAGAGTTCCACTCCATCTTCTGGAAAATGCTCATCTGTGAGTTTAAAAGAGGGGGGGGGGGCAAGAAGTGACTGGGAGGAGGACAGGTTTTATTTCAAACTCACAAATGAGCATTTTCCAATCCTCAGGGACACAGGCTGGCAGGAAGCCAGGTAAACTTTAATATGAATTACTGTTTAAACCACTCATGCTAGACGTTTTATAACAGTTTGAGGATGGGGACATGGAGGAGGCTCAAAGAGGGTTCTTGGTAACAGTTTCCCTTTAATAAGCTGTCTTGACTATGTAAAATAGTAAAACATAGAAAAAAAAAACTTGCTTTAATTGATAAAGTATAATTACCCTAAAATGGTCTTTAGAGAAATCCAACTTATCATTGAAAAACGAATCCCTCGTACTGCTATGCTAATGGAAAAAAATGGGAACATGAAAAATATTGCCATTTCTAGCCATTATGTATCTTATATTCCTCATGCTCTTGCAGATTTCGACGCTGCAGTCCCCATCAGTCATTTGCATTTCTCTCAGAGCTGGTAGATGGAGACCTAGCTGCCCTGAATCACTCCATTCTGCATACTGCTGCTAGACAATCTGACACTGCAGTGATGTTGCCCCTCTAGCACGACAGAATTTATCCTATTAAAAAACATTTGGTATAAAGACATCATCCAATCCTTCTAATTATTTCATTCATTTATTGTTAGTGGGTAAAGTTTTGCTGTGACTAAGGAATAAAACTATTCTTGCAGCCAATTAAAAATAACAAACCAAAATGAAACTCTGTTTATTGCTTTGCAGTGTATCCCAGATCCCTGATGTCTCAGTGTCGTGTAAGCATAAGAAGAAGGCTATATCAAATAGGAAAGTTAGGTTTCATCGATCAGCTGGATATCCCAAAAAGGATGGTGAACTACTTACTCTACCAAAATAATCAACAATAAGAAGAGCCTGCCAGTGTTGATAAGGAAAACTCACGAATAAAAACATTTTAGGCAAACCTTGCCATGTGTATGTTTAAATGATTGATGGTTACTTACTACAATAGCAATTGGTAGAAACCGCAAGTCCTACAGTTTATGGTATTATACTCTTTTGTACCTACTTAGTTTTAGGTAGCCAACCCTATCACAAACGTTATATTCTCCACACCGAACTCCTAAATTAAACCCTATCGTGTGATACATGCAGATTATGTTGCCAAATTGAATGCAGATTTTAAAGCTATTTTCACACCTGTCAAAGGCAAACTAGGCAAAATTGCTGTGAGATAGCCGGTGCAAACCTGTGTACGGCTCATCTGTGGTTATTTACATCTGTGGTGAGTTACAGGACAGCGCTAGCGATTTAAACAAATCTCCCCCACATCCTGTGAGAAGAACCCAGAGCTAAGGTGGGTTTTACCCTTGTATTTCATCATGTAGGGTAACTGGCGTCTGGGGGTCCAATTATGATATTACAAGACAGTGATCCTTGAGTGGTTGATACTCTAGTCACAGTTACTGATATTTGGCTTTTGGCTGAAACTGTACCATATACAAAGTGTACTGGAGTTGTATCTTGACTGAACACACCTGCCCACTCTGTAATTCCACCATCACCACCAAAGGTTTGTCTTCATTCAGAATTTTTTTCCCGCTTCCCAATATAAGGCATAGGATATTAAATACCACCACTACGAAGTGCAATTTGTTACGCAGAAAACAAGCCCATACACAGCTCTTTACATGCAAAAAATAAGTCATAGATTTTTAAAGGTAGGAAGTGAAAAATAAAGACGTGAAAACAAAAAGGGCCTGGTCCTTAAGGCGACCGTTGGGGGACATTGTGGCCGTACATACGTCCCCCATAGACGGCAATGGCCATACGGAGCGATATGGTGACGCACATGTGGACATGCCCTTTCTTTCCTTGTGTTACGGCTCTATGAGCTGTGGATCGAGGGGAGGGGTTACCGCTTCTCCTCTCTACGGTGGCAAATGTACATTCTCATACTTTCGTGTGAATGCAGCCTTAAACAGATGTCTTAACTGATAGATTAATAGCAAAGTATCATTTTTTTAATGGAAATTGCTTTACCGAAACACTTTAAAAAAAAAATAATACGGCGCCGCAGCCATCTATAGCTATGGAGAGGGGCGGGGTGGGTGGCGCTCATCCCCTCCTCCTCTCCCCATCGCCGATGTATGCCCACCGTACTACGGTACAGCGGGAATACATTGTGTGAATGTAGCCTTAGGCTGCATTCACACAACCGTACGAAAACGGGTGTATATACGGGCAGAATAAGTTACCATTCATTCCTATGGCCATACAATCATACATTGAATGGCCGTATTTGTCACCGTACCGTAACGTATGTAAGCCGTATAAAAATATAGAGCATGTCCTATTTTCTCACGTTCTTGTGGCCGTATGCGCCATTGAAGTCTTTGGGAACATATAAAATATGGGTGTCATACGTTGTAGCCACAGTATACTGCCGTAAATATAAGTTTTGTATCTAGGAAGACCAGGAGCTATACGTAGTTATACGGATATATTACGCATACAGTGACATATGGTGAATAAGTGCGCATATGGCTGAAAATCGTCCCGTATATACAGGCACATACGCCAAAATACAGAACTGGAGAAACCACACGTTCGTGTGAATGCAGCCTCTTAGTGTCAGTTTCAGCTTTTCATTATTTTATAGTCATCCATTTTTTCAATCCAACTATCTGCTCATATAACGGAAGGTCTAATGGAAGTTGTAAAAACTGATACTAACGGATACTACGCCATTACATGTCCATTGAATTCTATAGAGGAATAAAGGATCAGTTATTCATCTGTTTTTGAACGGAAACTGCAAAACTGAAGCCACAATGCAGATGAGAACCAGCCGTAACTCATGCTTTTCTAAATTACCGTATATTCCGGCATATAAGACGACCTGGTGTATAAGACGACCCCCCTACATTCCTGTTTAAAATATAGAGTTTAAGATATATTCGCCGTATAAGACTACCCCTTTTCCAACGCATACAAAACACCGGTAAAAATTTTAAAAAAAACAGATTTGAATTTAACATGGTCCTTTTTTTAATGTAAATTCTTATGACATGCAGGTATATAGCAGGAAAACTGTCGCTCATAAACATAAGGCATACAACAACAACATTACCATCGTCCATTTTACTGTAAATGTTACCATACTGTACCTTAAATTTTTATTTTATTAAATATTCCATGCCATGTACTCAGAAGCGGGAACAAAATTCCAAATGCAATGAAAATGGTAAAAAAACGCATTTGCGCCATTTTCTTGTGGGCTTGGATATTACATCTTTCACTGAGCGCCCCAAATGACTGGTCTACTTTATTCTTTGGGTCGGTACGATTAAGGGGATACCAAATTTATAAAGGTTTTATAATGTTTTCATACATTTACAAAAATGAAAACCTCCTGTACAAAAATAATTTTTTTGATTTTGCCAACTTCTGGCGCTAATAACTTTTTTATACTTTGGTGTACGGAGCTGTGGGTGGTGTCATTTTTGGCGAAATTTGATAATATTTTCAATGATATCATTTTTAGGACTGTACGACCTTTTGATCACTTTTATGAATTTTTTTTATATTTTTCAAATGTGCAAAAAAGTGCCATTTCGACTTTCCGTTACAGGGTTAAACGCATTGAAAAAACGTTATCATATTTTGATAGATCGGGCATTGGCGGGGACGGTCTGATCCTAATGTGTTTATGATTTTTACTGTTTATTTATATTATGTCAGTTCTAGGGAAAGGGGGGTGATTTGAAATTTTAGGTTTTTATTATTATTTTTTTTTTTACTTTTTAAATTTTTATTTACTATTTTTCAGACTCCCTAGGTACTTTACCCTAGGTTGTCTGATCGATCCTACCATATACTGCCATACTACAGTATGGCAGTGATATGGGGATTTTCTCCTATTCATTCAAGTGCTATCAGCACTTGTAATGAAGGGGTTAAAACGAAATAGCCGGGTCTTCGGAAGACCCGGGCTACCATGGAGACGGATTGCCGCCCCGATGACGTCAACGGGGGGGCGGATCCTAGTTTAGATGGCGGGCCCTGCGCCGCTATCTCTTTGAGGCTGCCGGCAGAAAGACTTACGGCTATGGAGAGGGCTCAGCCCATAGCCCTCTCCATGCACCGGGACCGACCGCCACCGTGAATACACGGCGGGCGTCAGGATTACCGGCGTATAAGACGACCCCAGAGAGAGAGACAGAAGATTTTTCTGTCTTCAAAAGTCGTCTTATACAGCCGGAATATACGGTACATATAACAAGGAAAGGATGAGGCAATTAGAGGTTAGCATGGGGCCCCACAATGTCAGGTGTTGCACAAATGAGGGCGGAAGCGGATTGAAGGGGCACAATGTAAGTGGAGGTTGGACCCAACTAGAAGATAGAGTGTGGGACAACGGGTTCATCATTGTGTGTGTGGTGAGTCAGTGGAAGTAGGGGGTGCCCGATTAAATTGTGGATATTGTGGTATGATTAAATAGGGGAAAAAAATGAAGGTGGCTGTCAGTGCTGACAGCATAGCCATATTTTCAGTGGACACGCGGCCGCCGGAGAAAGTTAACGAGAGTAAGTTTCATCCTTGAGATCTACACGGCAGGGGTGCAGTAGACGGGGGAGGATGAGAGATTGTCCACACATTGTAATATAATAATGAGTTGGAGAATCCCTATACTGCCCATACTGCAGTAAATGGTAGGATCCAGTCACACAACCTAGATTAAAAGTACCCTTAGAGTTAATAATTATACATATGTGTTATTTAAACTAGAATATCACAAAATTATGTTGTTCTTTTCAGGTGACACACACCCGAGTTAATGCTCGGTTTTTTGGGAATTTTGACACACAAGATTCAAAAGGTGCCATCAACGCCTTAGGGTGGATGCCAACACGTGGCGCTTTTGTATGCGTTGCGACGACAACGCAGACACAAGTCGCGCCCACCGGGGCGGGCCTCGGCCCGATCGCATCGCGTTTCTATGGGAAAGCCTGCGATCGGGAACGAGACGCCGGTGTTCGACGTTAAAGGGCACATTGTTTTATATGGGCTCCACCATGGGTTTATATGGGCTCCACAAGCAGGTAGTAAACAGCTTGTGGCCCACAGAAATGGGGCATTATATACACATGAGGTGTCATAGGAAGGGTTATTCTGTGTGTGACTACAAGAGTGCGGGGAATAAAAAAAATGGCAGGGGTCGTTGGCAGATTAGGACAAACAAAAAAAAAAGTGGGGAAGAAACAAAAGTGTTAAGTGTAAGTGATTTCCTCCCTTCAGTATTGTTATAAAAATAATGACTGCAGGTACAATTCATTCTTCGTGGAAACTTACCGGACTGAAATAAAACTAAAAATTCTGTATGTATATATTTATATATATATATATATATATATATATATATATCTGTCAGTACAGTTTTATTTGCCTCTGTTCACACACCTCTCATTCTTGTAGTCTCACATCAGACTATTATAGAGTGTGTAGTGTACTACAATAACGCAGCTCAGTCGCACAAGGCGCGGGCATTGAATTCCCTTTCTAATTGGCCGTAGATGTTGTCAATCACAGGGAGGACCAATAAGCGCAGTGTTTGTGGCTCTATGGCTTGTAGGCCATTGGCTATACCCTTGATGTTTATGAGTGCATTGATTGGTTAAGGCGGCTGTCTATCAGCACTGGCTGGGGGTGGTAGTCAGGTAGAGGCCGCGCTGGTACAGGAGCATCAGTGTGCGGAGCAGAGGGATAGGATCCCGGCCGGTGCGATCAGGACACCGCGGTGGCACCGAGGCCTACACACAAATATAGCAGGTAAAAGCCACAACGCAGTGTATAACGCACAAGTGTGCACGGGCAACAGATGCGTTTATCTATGTGACTGTATATTGCGCTCTCATAACCGCTGGAGTGTGTATGGTAGTATCAGGCCACTGCTGTGTACAATGGGGGCAGCAGATCATGAATGAGACCCTCGGTGCCAGCCTACTGCTATACAGCAGATGGCATGGTGCACGGCGCAGCTTGTAGTGCACAGGGGCTGCCAGGCTTGTGTGCCCTGTGATGGGAGGGCTTGCAGATTGCGGTGTGTGTGGTGTAATCGGAGTAATTCAGTATGAGGTCAGCCATAGGGATCCTGGAGCTTGTGCTGAAATGTTATCAATGAAAACTTTTATCAGTTGTGTTACTTGTGGTGTGATGTGTGTAACAAATGTACAGATGTATATTACAATTGTTATGTGTCATGTCCCTGGCACTGTATATACACTGGAGAGATGGAGTGGCATGATAATATATATGTTTTAATTGACAAGATGCATCTTGTTGATTTAGTTTCCCCCCTGTGGTGTCTGTGATATAGAAGGAATAGCAGTGGACGGCGCCATCTTATGAAGTTAAGTATTTCCTCAACTCCGTATCTCCCTACCAGAGGACTTTCTATAGGGGTCATGACAATAATCGTGTACCAAGGAAAACCTGCCAGCATGACCCCTGGAGGACTGTAGCTGAGGAACCCACAGCACATAGCTCAGGCTGAGGCTGCGGGTAAATGTGCCCCCCCCCCCCCCCCATAAAGTTTATGTGTATGAGGCCCCTGCATAAAGATTTTTCTTATTTATAATTGTAGCAGCTGAGAATCTTTGTATAGGACTATTTGGGACACTGCGCCTCCTGTCCATAAGGACCCGTGGCTGGTTTAGTGTCCCTATAAATTCATCAGCAGATACTGTGATGTGTGAGGACACGGTGTGGCTGGTTCTGATGTAGAACTATTGCAGGGCTTTGCGCCATGTTCTTCCCTCTTGTCACACTTGTGTAAATGGCCTTTTATCGGGTAGGATTGTTATGGCTACAGGATCTCCCTGCCTCTAGTTACATCTGCAGGCCTAAACATTGTCCAACTTAAATGAAGAATTTCACATGTTGTCTTTGGTTGCACTGTTCTTATCTTTTATGTTTAGTCTTGTCAGAAGTTTTTGTTAGGCCTGTTGAATGAATGGCAGACCCCCTGCTGCTCCCGCCATTACTTATTTATCATGTCCCTGACATGTTCCTTTCACTTGCTATTTTGAGAAATGCAAATGACAGTCATACGTGGGAAAGCCGCCATGTCCCAGGACAACTAGACGCTAGTAACTCTTACAGAGGAATGTGAGATTATCACCATTTCCTCACTTAGACCTCACAGGCCAGTGATGGCTCAACCTATGACACGCATTTCAGAGGTCACACTGCGGAGGTAGCCCTGGCTTCGGAGGTTGACACGGTCTGCTTGATCCTCTGGCTTCACTACCTCAACATCAACATTTAGAAGTGGGGAAACTCCAGAGAACGTGGCACCAATAGTGGCCATCTTGTCTCCATTAGTAAAGGCAGACAGTCCATTTCAGTGACTACAGGGGGTGTAGGAGAGTCATCTCTATACACCCCGGCACAGGGCATTCTTTTTTTTTTTTTTTTTTAAGAATTTTGATTCTCCAAACTCAAAAGGTTGGCCATTCCGGTCATACACAAAGCTCTGATAAGACATCCAGATGTGGTTGAGTAAGGGCTCTTTCACGACCATGGTTTGCCTGTGAATCGCAGACCTGCAGTGGTCTTATTTCTCGGGCAGACCACAGGGACAGGGACAGGGACAGGACTCCAAGTGATATTATGATGCAAGGAGTCACTCCCACATCCCAAAACTGCAAAGCCAAACTGTAATCATGATAATAGCGGGTAAGAAAGGATTCCTCGCATCAAATATTACTGATGCTTGATGTCTTGTTCTTAGTCTGGTCATCTATTTAACCCCTTAACTACCTGGCCTTTTTTTTTTTTCATTTCTATTTTTCACTCCCCACATTAAGAAAAAAATCTAACATTCGTATTTTTACATGTAAAGAGCTGTGTCATGGCTTAACAACTGCACTTCCTAGTGATGGTATTTAATATTCCATGCCAATATTGGGAAGCTGGGTAAAAAATTCCAAATGCAGTGAAAATGGTGAAAAAATGCATTAGCGCTGTTTCGTTGTGGGCTTGGATTTTACAGTTTTCACTGTGCGCCCCAAATGACATTATTCTTTAGGTCGGTACGATTACGCGGAGAACAAATTTGTATAGGTTTTATAATGTTTTCATACATTTACAAAAATTAAAACCTCCTGTACGAATTTTTTTTTATTTTGCCATCTTCTGGCACCAATACGATTATTTTTTTTTTATTTTTTTTTTTTTTTTTTTTTTTAAATACATTTGGTGTACGGAGCTGTGGGTGGTGTCATTTTTTTTGCGACTTTTGATTACTTTTTCATTGCTAACATTTTGAGAACTGTGTGACCTTTTTGATCACTTTTTATTGTTTTTTTTAATTTATATATATTATTTATTTATTTTTTTTTTTCATTTTGATCAGGCATTTTGGGATGCGGCAATACCTAATGTGTTTATGATTTTTACTGTTTATTAATATTTATATTGGTTCCTGGGAAAGAGGGGTGATATGGATTTGTAGGGTTTTTTTTAATTTTAAACTTTTTAAATTTTTTAATTTGAAATATTTTACTTTTTTTCAGACTCCCTAGTGTACTTTAACCCTAGGTTGTCTGATCGATCCTATCATATACTGCCACACTACAGTATGGCAGTATAAGGGGATTTTCCTCCGCATTTATTACAATCTGCTGATAGCGGAAGGCCCGAGCCTCTCATGGCGACGGATCACCGCTCCCCGATGATGTCACAGGAGCGACGATCCTCGGCAAGATGGCACTGATCGTTGGTGTTACCGGTAAGTCTTTGCTGCAATATGCAGCAAAGACTTACCGGCTATGGAGAGGGCTCAGCCCGGGACCCGACATGCGCCATTGGTAAGAGGTTAAGCCCTAATTCTGTTTTTGGGGGTGCTGCTAACTAGATTAAATAGCAAATTATTTGGCATCTGAAAAATATAGTATGATTTGGTTTTATTAATTTTTTTATATTTATTTTATGTGTGTACATAAGCTTCCTTAATAACTGTATCTCTCATTGTCCTTCACAGGTTTGGGCATGTCAGAATAAATGCCCACTGTATGGTGACAGTGACTGTTTGCAATGTATCAGCTATCTGTTGGGAAAGATGATGGACATCTGTATTGTTGGGTGTCCTGGATTCACCCCAAACACTTCTTTTGATTTGCATTTCACACGGTAAGTTATTTAGTTTTATATAAAGTTATACTTTTTTGAGTTGTATCATGTTGGTTAGAACCCAACATGGCATGAACCCAACTTAGAATGTTCCCTGAATGTTGTGTTGGTTTCATTTCTATTAAGAAAAGTTTATTTTGAGTTGTGTATTTGTGCTGCGCAGCTATGTGTTTGTACAGCCTACTGATTGGGGGTTTGTTTTCTGCTTACCCCTGCAGGAATACCAGGAATGCTTTTCTGCTCGTACTAGCTGGCCTCCAGTGCCTCTGCTATTTCACTCCTCGATTCACAGCATTTAATACATAAGTTGTCATGGAATCTGGCCATAGTTGTCAAGAGGAAACCTCTTGTATAAAGTCCTCATCTTCAGTCTATGAAACCCTTCCTGGAGAATCTGCTAAAGTAGATATTCTCCCAATACAGACAAGATCATGTGTGGACCAACAAACTCCTGGGAAACAGAAGAAAAATCCTTTCAAATTTTTTGGAGGAAGAAAAAGTATTTGTACACTACCCAGCTTTTTTGGAGGAAAGCACAAAGGTTTAGGAAAAGGTAACTCAAGGAAATCTGTTAGTAAAAGCAAGACACATGATGGAATCAGTGATGTTAATGCTGAGAATGGAAAAGAAGGCTGTTCAGATAATACGATCAGTCGATTTCATGGAGGAGATCATTCCACTTCAGGAAGTACTCTTCCCAGCTCCCATAGTGCAGACTCTGGCATTACCTCACCTGTTAAGCTTGACTTTAATTTCCATGATGTATCTCCAATGGGAAGCACTGAATGCGTTGAGAAAAAGCTGAATAGTGATAAATCGTTCTCTTTTCCAAGACCAAAGAAAGGGCTGAAGGGATTATTTAGTAGTATTCGTCGTCACAAGAAGAACAAAACCCCTGACCCAGAGAAGTGTGAGCGATATGACCATATTACGCAAAGGGTCATATTGGAGAAGTTGAGTAGATACTCATTAGAAGATGATGGTCTTCACGACAACTGTGAGCAACCAAAGATCAGCAGCCAACACTCTGAAATATCAACAGAGTCCTCAGTGAATGTAACTGTTGAGTGTGAGAAAGAAGTCTTGCCAGTTTCTTCAGTAATCCTGTCTGACGTCACTCCAACCAAACCTGATGAATTGCTTGTAGAAAGCCTTGACGTTACCTCAGTAAACCAAAATCATGTCGGTGATACTCAATCGGATGGCTTTATTGATTGTTTTGATTCTAAAGATGTATATGCTGATGGTGAAAAACCAGAATCCGTTGACAGAGACGGTCTTCATTCTGCAGGTGACCAACTAAGTCTGATGTTTGAAGATGTTTCATCCCTTAAGAGTTTTGATTCCCTCACAGGTTGTGGAGATATCATTGCTGAACATGATATTGACAATATCAGTGATAATTCAATTTCTGTAGAAAGAAGTCGAGAGGCAACAAAGAGAAGGTCTTGCCTTGTCACTTATCAGGGTGGTGGTGAAGAGATGGCAACTCCAGATGACATGGAAGAAGAATACCTTCAGCAGCTGTTAGAGGAAGGCCAGGAAGGAGATGCTAGTTATGGGATGGACGATGAAAAGGATAATGACAACATGTCTAAAAGCTGTACTGAAATGGAACAGACTGCTTACGCTATGGCTGCCGAAGACGCCTTTGTTGACCGAAGTGTTCTTAGTAACACAGAACTGCTAACTCCACAAAGTGATCAGCAAGAGTCTTCTGCTCCAAATAGTGATGAAGGCTACTATGACTCCACTACTCCTGGCCCTGATGATGATGGTGGAGAGGGCTTTTCCCAAAAAGAACGTCTTCCCAGAGACAGCTACAGTGGAGATGCACTTTATGAGTTTTATGAACCAGAGGACAATCTTATGAGTCCTGCACCTGGTGGAGAGTCTCTGTATGATAATACAACAATGTGCTCTGAAATATTTGATCAGTTCTTTGATTTTAGTCTTCCTTTAGACAGTGGAATAATTCAGAAAGTTGAACACAAAAAGGGAGCAACAGAGACAGAAGAGGAACGCTTGGCTGTAATTCAGAAACAGTTATTATTCTGGGAAAGGCAACGGGAAGCCACAATGAAAGGAATGGATCATCTAAGTAAAGATCTTTTTTCCAAAGAAAACCAAAACCTTGAATGTGAAATTAGAAACACTAGCATTACTGGGAAGAACAAGAGCTGCCTTATTAGGGAACAATATTTATTACCAAATTTGATCAATGATGGCACTGACAAAGAAACCCAACTTGGTCAACCTGAGAAACTGGACTGGAAAGACTTTAAAGACAACACTTTAACAGACTCTATAAAACAGGGAGGTTACATACAAGAGCTCAAGGGAAATGGCTTCATAGAAGATTCTGGTTTTGAGTTGAATGTTGATAGCCTTGAGAGCCAAGACCAGAATGTCTCAAGAATGACAAATGTTACTAAGCTTTCTAACCTGAATGTTACCCCTATGGACCAAATTCAGAATGTATTTGATTCTGACTTTTCCTCCATTTCTGGATATAGCCAGGAAAATGAATGTGAGCAGGCCGTGAACTTTTCTCAGACGCTGGATGATTTCGCCAACAACGGCATGCTATTTTCCAGTATTTCTGAAAGACTTGGCAGTGGGGGTTCACGCTCCTCTTTCCATCACAATCTTAATGCACTTCCCACTATGGTGACCTTTGACATTGTAGATGTGGAAAATGAAGGAGAGTGCGAGCAACAGCTAGACCTAAGTCCAGATGAAGATGTGGTTTCTTCATTCGAGGGTTTTGATCACAGCTATGTACAGGAGTCACTTGCTGAGTGCGATGAGCAGCTATTGCAGATGGACTCTCATCATTCATTCCAAAGTTACAACTGGGGAGTGGCAAGTCTTCCTCGTCACTTGGACCAATATAAACTATGTCCTTCAAGTCCAGTGCCACTATCACTTAACAGAAGAAGCAAGTCTCTTGATGCTGAGATTTTAGAGCTAGAACTTAGTGCTTTGCATGTGCCAAAGAGTGGCCTGAAATTGTATGACACTCTTATTCCTTGGGAGGATGGAAAAAGTTCTTGGCAATGTGAAGTTTCTTGTGTGCCTACAAAAGCCTCAGCTTTTAGTAGGTGTAATGTCAGGGAGCAGATTGTACCAACAAATGGGCAATTTGAAACCTGCATACCCGTTCTGCCTTTAAAACGGGACCACGATGGAGAGCCTCAGGGTTCTAGTTCAAGTAGCCAGCTGCCTGTGGACACAAGACAGATGGCAAACACTACCGACCTCTCACAGTGTAACACTAGACTGTCCCAGGAGGGCTCCATCTCATTTCACTACTCCCGAGAGAACACTACAAAGAAACTTGCTCGTGTCCCACCACTGGAAGAGCAGAGGGGGGTAAATCTAGATTATACTTATGACTGTCCAAGCCCTCAAAAACAAACTAAGCTTAAACCAGTGGGCATTACCCAAGCAATGCCCCAGCAACACAAACAAGAAGACTTCACTTTATTACCAGACTATCTGGAGAGGTCAGGGCCTACCAAGAAGGGGAGCTTGGATCACAGGGGAACATCCGCAAATGACTGGAGTAACCATTACAGTGAATGTTCAAACAACTGAATTGTATTACTTTACCTTTGTTTTACCTAGAGATCCTGTTCTGTAGATGCTTTGGACTTATGGCTTTAATGGGCAAGTCAAAAGGAATGGAAGTGTCTTGTATATGTATTGAAATATCTTTTTTTCCCCCTATTTATTTTACTTGAGATTTAACTACACCCTTTGCCACGTGTTTGCAAGCCTTTTCTTTTGTGGTAATTTATTTTATCAGGCTGTTCTAGATTTAGACTTTACTAGTATCGAGGTGGGGCAAACCTCATGTACTTTGATTGTTTCACCAGTTTAGTCTACTAACTTCTAATGCATTTGAATGCCACACCACAGTGCTTTAAACCCATTGCCATTTGTCACTCAGAAAAACAAAATATGCCATAGATGACGCTCAAGAGTAAGGTCAGGTCACAAGCAGTGCTAACATTGTGGAAATGAATTTATTACACCGTTTAGTATTTCTTATGTTTTTAAAGAGAACCTATTGAGCCCATCTTGCCAAAACCCTCTTTCCTATTGTTCTGTAGTGCGTTGCTCTCTATGATGATAATGAGTGATTGAATTGAGTGAGCGGCTCCTGTGAAAAAATAAATGACCCACCCCCACCCCGCCAAGCATTGTAATCCTGTGAATAGAGTCAGCCGGGTGTTCCTGAGCTGTCCTGAGTCAGGCAGCAACACCCCCTCCCTTCTCTGGCAAACACACCCCCTAAACACCACACTTGCTAAGCTGCAGCACCGAAAGGGGTATGAATGATATGTGTAGGGGGCATGTTTGCTAGAGGACACAGGAGGAATGGGGTGCTGCAGCCTGATTCAATTCATAGGATTACACTGCAGACTGGGGTATTCATTTTATAATTCACAGGAGTCGCTGACTCTCTTCAGTATCATCATGCAGAGCAACTGACTGCAAAAAATGAGTTAGGACCTTTGGATTGGGGGGGGATAGATGGGCCTGACTGATTCCCTTTAATGGACATCTACCACCAGGATAAAGGACTGTATGCAAATGAGCTTGATGGGCTCCAGGCTCTGTAGGTGTTAATGGAGCCTGCATACGGTCTTTCATCCTGGTGATGTCTTTTAAGGTACCTGCAAGTGGCGAAAAATGGAGATTGTATAGTAAGTCAGTCGGGGTTTAGAAGTTTTGTATATATTTAAAAATATTAAAAAAAGTTAGTACATTTTATATTCATAAATTTTAAACGCTGAAAGGAAAACCTGGTGAAAAAAAAGTAAATTCACCTATGGTATATGCCAATGTGCTATTGGTAGTATTTTATCTTCAATCTATTTTCTTTTCTAACTGCTGGTGGCTGGTATGTCACCAATACACAGCAGAAGAAAAGATTGTGCTGCCCTTTCTTTCTATAGCTCACCCTCAGCAGCAGAATAAAGGACGTATTGAGCAGTGTCATATGGAATATTAGCGCCATATGTCTTTAAGAATATTATGTGTTCCCCTAGTGAAGAGAATGTGACACCATACAATTCTGTTTAATCTTGGGAGCAGCTGGTCAAGGGAGTATTTCCATAGCCAGAATTGCCCAACTTGCCCATAGAAGTGAGTTTTAATTTTTGCTAATGAATAACTCAATAATATTCGGATTCACATTCACAGTACAGTCCATGGCACAGATTTACTAAGCATTGTGTGCCAGAATTCTGGCATAGATTGCATACAAATAAACTGGTTGCACATGTATTTATGAAGTGTTTGTGTTGGTATTGTGTCATGGATGCACTATGCATGCCGCAACTCAAAACTGAGCACAGAAAGGGGCGATGCGGTTTGTATTCGCTCTGGCCGCCACTATTATGTCGGACAAAAAATGTGGCGCACAGCCCTTGAAAAATCTGGTACATTCAGTTCATGCACTTCGGGCTCTGGTCTTCATGAATGTTTACCTCACTAATAGTAGATTTGGCATTACTTCTGCAGAGCTCATGGGGAAACTCTAAGAAGCCCTTGCCCAGTGGAAGAAATAAATGGGCATGCATTTCTCCTAGTACAGGATCATGTTATCCACTCGAAGAAACAGCAGTCCATCTCATTCCGTCTGAGGGGAATCGGTCCTCAGGAAAGTGGCACATGTCATAGGCAAAAGTAATGCCATGTCTCTGGATTGTACCGGTCATGTAATATTTCTACGCAGCTTCTAAAACAGACTCCCATGGGTATGGAGCTGTAATCATGCCTATGATGAAACTTCCTTATAGTGCACAGTCAGCTCTTCTATATTCCAGTGTCGGAATTCTGGGTCTTTTCCAGCACTGTATGCAAATGACTGACAACTTCTAGGATCTATGTAAATTTCTGTACTCTTTGAAGTGAAAATCTTGAGACCTGTCAACCAAGGAGGCAGTTCTGTCTTACAATGACAGGTTGTTTTCATCATATGTGATATGGATAGGGGTCCCGTGTAATTAAGTGTCCTGGCTATGGCATTATAAGCTTATTTTCTTGTGGAGGAACAACGTATGAATGTTTTGGGCCTTTGTAACCAATTTTGAATAAATAATCATTCACTAGATACTAGATATATTAAATAATTAGCAGCAATGAATTTAATGCACTCATCTAGCCTGGCCAGACAAGGGATCATTAATTTAAAAATTAAACTTTAATAGATTTAGCCTAGAATTCATTTTATGTCATTTTCATACAATTGATCATTAAAGAGGACTTGTCACCCTAATAATTTATCTATGAGCTGCTTACTAAAGTAAGTAGCCCTACCCCAGGTATCGCAGTCTTAAATTGCTAGCTTTATTGGAACCTTACAAAAAAGCTAGCAAACGCTGCACTTTGTAGTGCTGCAAACACCGGACCAAGCTTGCAGTGGTCTGGGGTGTTCATGAGGGGGCAGTGACTGCCGGATGAAGCCTGGCAGTCACAGCTGGCATAGTGTGGGAGGGGCGGTCCAGGGGAGAAGCAGAGGAGCAACTCGGACTATCCAATCTCGAATACGCTGGACTGCTGTAAGCTTGGTCCGGCATTCGGAGGGCTATGTAGTGCAGTGTTTGCTAGCTTTATCACAAGGTTCCGATATAGCTAGCATTCTAACACTGCTATACCTAGGTTAGGAAGCTCCTAGATAGATTATAAGGGTGACTGGTTCTCTTAAAGTAATCTGTAGGGGGTGCAACACCCAATAGCTTCTCAATCAACATTTTTACACTATAGACCGAGCAGCGGGTGCTGCTCTCTCTGGTTACTCAGTAATTTTACTACTTACTTGGAGTCCCATCAGATAAAGTTTCTTTGTCTTTCGTCCAGTGTAGGTTCTTGATTCCACCTACAGCTACCACTGAATGAGCAGGTGAGGTGCATGGTCAGATGGAACAAACTTTTGCCAAATGGTACTAGAATCTTCCAGTACAACAGAAAAGTTGTTCCGTCTCTGGCCATGCACCTCACATCTCTGCCAGCACCACGCCTGACTTCTGCTTTAAATACTGTGAATTCACAGAGAATTGTGTTCATCGCATATCCGTGGACAGGTTTCTATCCAGTGGTATTAAACTTAAAAGCTATCCACGGGACAGAAGATAATTTCATCATCAGTGGGGGTACGATTGCTGGGTCCAATGCTCGATAGATGTTGGACAGTAGGTTGGGCATGTGTCCTGCTGCTCCATTATCATATGAGATACCCGAGTGCTGTGCTAAGCAATTTTCTGTTGCTCAGATAGACACTAACACTGCCTATACATCTTTTAGTGAGCCCTGTTCACGTCCAGCATTAGTTGTCCCCCATTAATCCCCTTTCCTGTGAATGGGGAATAACAATAAAGCTTGGGACAAGACCTTTACCGTTTGCCTATCGGTAAATGGATGGCTTAAGTGCACAGCATACCTTGTAAACTTAATACCATAGTGAATGATTGAAGGGTTTTTAAGCCACTAATACACTGGGTAAGTCATTCTAGGTCCAGGATGAGGGTTCACTCTACCTGACTATGGTCCGAGGGGCAGCGGGCTCTGTCCAGAGGAAAAAAAAATAATCTGCATTCACTTCTATGTATAACATATTTTTCGAGGCGGGAAAAAACCCCCACTGTTCTTCAACCGCTCCATATGGCATATAGTCTTGAGTAAAGGAGTTGTAAACCCTGTCTTGCTCCATTGTCTATTCCCATAATATCGGCAACCCAAAAAGGATATTCTTTGTACCACTCCTTCTGCTCTCTGTAGCACAAATTCTGCATCACAGCCTATGGCTCTCAGCTGGTACCACTGTCTTGGATCTGCCAGCTGTAGCAATGACCAGAATGACTCCGGATGCATTGGGCAGAGGGAAGATCCCCAGAGATGCCTCCACCATCTCCTCACATTGGGCTTCTTTCAAAGCAGTGGGACATATATGGGATAAGTGTGCCCAGTCTCTTATATACTAGCTTGTTTTTTCATAAACCAGGAACACTGGTTGTCATTTTCTAAATACAATATGTAAGGTTGTACAGAAGGAAGTGTAATTTATTACTGCTGTTATTTTTTAATGATGGTGAAAGCTTAAAAAAAAATAAACAAAGAAACTTGTGTTACATCCATTTGTCTCCTGACTTTAGTAGTTGCTGCAGACGCTGCCCCTCCTCCAGCTGTTCTCATAGCAGATAATAGACTCTTCTACATAAATGATGGTTGGTGGGTTTTTAATGTGTTTTCTTCTTTAGCGAATGCTGCTCTAATCCCCATGTAGATTAACTCCACCTGCTTTTTGCCAGCCTGTCCATATGTACGGGGGATTATTTTACAGCCATAGGTTTCATGTGTGTGGAGAAGTGTGCTGTTCCCCTTTTGGCTTAGTGACAATAGTAACAAAAGTTTATCTTCCAACAGAAGGTTATTTTGATGCAAATAATTTCCTGAGTTATATATAAGGTCTTAAATCCTACCCAGCTGTCTTGCAGTCTAATATGCATGATCTGATTTAAATGGATAAATGGGGCTGTAGATTTTATTCTGTTTCTTTCAACATACTGCTATTCCCCTTTTCTGCCTCTGCAAAAAAAACAAAATAAACCAAAAATATTGCTGTGCTCCATGTTATCCTAAGGGGTGTTTGCTTGGTCTTCACGTTATGCTTATAAAGAGTCTGGCCCTGTGCTGTATTGAATTCCCAAATAATTTTTTATGCATTTTTTTTTTTTGGGGGGGGGGGGGACCAAAACTTCACTTTTCATGTGCCCATCTTTATTTAAATGGTTCTCTTTGGAGACATTTGCTTTACATGGCTCATAGTTGTCCATCGCTGTCTAGCTTGAATACCTCTCTCTTACATGGATACCAGTCAATGATGTTCTGGATGACATCTCCCTGTGCACCTTAAAGAGGACCTGTCACCCATAAAAAGGCCCTAGGAGCTGCTTATTTAAGTACCCAGCTCCTAGTGCTACAATAGATGTAGCAGTGTAACACTGCTAGCGTTATGGCGCTGTACGGGAGCGGTACCGTTCCGTAGCCGGGAGAAAGAAGGGACATGTTCTAACCCCCCCTGGAATACAGCGCCGTGCCTCATTTTTCTCTATGGAGAGGGGCGGGGGTGAGCAGTGCTCCCCCTGGCGCCAACGTGTGCCTGCTGTGATACGGTACGTTAGTGTGAATTTAGCCTTGGGCAGTATAATTCCCCTAACACTAGATGCAGCACAGTGCGGTTTATTCTAGTCTTTCCATTACTTTGATGCAGGCTTACATCCTTTTCTTGGTCATCTTGGAGTACATTGGATCCTATACTATCCTAAGAAGAGAAGTGTAACAGATGGAATGAGAAGAGGAGAAGCTGCACTTAAAAACTGGTGAAATAGGAAGAAGACTTAATTAGCTGTGACATATGAAAAGCTGGCAAATTAGTATCTGAACTGTCACTGATGAGGCAGATTAGTACACCCCTGGGATCTGACTCCCAAGTTACTAAATTAGACATTAAAGACTATTGACTGCAGAAGCGGGATCCTATTTACCTATTGTGAAGCTCTTATTTAATTGGTAGTATATGTCCATGTTTTTACTATTACGGTAATCCCGCACTAGGATTATTAGAACTTTCCCTTCAAATGAATCAGATTTTCTGATTTCTTTGCTGTCAAGTCTTGAGTAATTTTCATAGGTTTTTTTGGAGCTACTTTTCTCTAATATGACGATTGGAAAGGCACATTGCTGTGGGAAGTATACAGATACACATGTTGTATATTGGAGTAATTCATTCCTTATTCTAAAGACACTATTACAAAGTGTGTGTTACAGGGGTTTTCAAGGAAAACCACCACCACTGATTAGCGATAAATGGCTATTTTTGCCCTTTACGGTAATTAGTTTTACACAGTATATAGAACCAGCTTTTAATTGAACCATGGGGGAGATTTATCAGAAGTGTCTGGTCTGCATGGACAGCTAGAACAGTTTTACCTCAATCAGAGCTCAGCTTTCATTTTTTCTTCAGCTGTGGGAAAATGGAAGCTGAGCGCTGGTTGCCAAGTAGGCAACTAAAACAGTTCTGGTCTCCGACATGGGGGGAGATTTATCGGACGTGTCTATTAGTGGAGTTGCTCAATGTATATATATGAAAAATATAGCAACCCCCTTTATTTTTATTTTTTTTTTGCTAAATCAAATATAACATTCTAGAAAGGAAATTGGCCTTTTGTTAAAAGCCAGTAATTATATACCATATATACTTGAGTATAAGCCTAGTTTTTCAGCACAAAAAACCCCAAACTCGGCTTATACTCGAGTAAATAATATATATGTTTTACTAGGTTTTTGTGGTAAAATTAGGGGCCTCGGCTTATACTTGGGTCGGCTTATACTCGAGTATATACAGTACTTTCCAGAGATGTTGGTTCAGACATACTAAATGAAAATTGAGAATTGTGAATTCAGACTATTGAAAATATTATGATAAACCCTTCTAGATGGAAATCCATTGCTAAGAAAGCACTATGGAAAACTAAGTAAAGCCAACGGCAGTAACTGGTGCCATTATTAACTACATGGAACTTGCATTTAGAAAAGTCGAGCACAAAACTGCACTGATCTGAATGAGAAGAAAATGGGATTAGGCACCATGACTATGAATATGAATTGTGGCCAACTCATGCTCCCTATTGATTTTAATCCTGCATGGTTTGGTGAGACCGCTATGTGTCGCAGCAAAATACAGAGCATGTCCTTTTACGGCCGGGCAGGGTGAATGACGCTTACCCACACGTCAGCTGGGCCACAAACAACAACACGTGGACTGTTGCTTGTGGCGTTATATTGCACTTATCTCGCCTTGTGCTTTATGCAAAATGCAATGGGGTTAGTGGATGTCAATTTTCAGGATGATAATCTACAATGTTACCGTGCAAGGCTCTATTTTGTTATTATATGGCCTTATATCATGATTTCTCCAGGACCTAGATATAATGATGCTAGCGGTCCCTGCCTCCCCACAGAACATCAGCTTTGTTCTCAAAATATGATTACAGTATAGGAAATAATAACGCCAGACACCATACAGTATATGACAATCATTTTTACAGACTGAATATGACCTTATCAATTTTGGCCTAAAGAGCATCAAACCTGTTGTTTAATAAAGACATATCAACCTAATAACCTGTCTAACAAAAAAATGAATATGTTGGTCCCTGACCAGGTTCGATGCCATGTATCCATCTGTTACTTGCTTTTGAGTGGGAACCAGCTTGATGTAGAATGAGGCGTCAGTGAGGGTATTGGAGATTCTGGAGCGCTGTGCTTGCCAAATTCCAACCCTCCAAAACAACTTAATTGGCGCATGTTCATCCTGCTGTTCCACCACAGTTCTCCAAGTAGCTGGGGTTCCATTCTCCTGATCCATGTGGGACCTATCAGTTTATTATCCGCCATATGGGGAATAATTTGCTAACTTTTTACAACCCCTAAATTCATATAACCCTGAAGAGTAATATAGTATAAATTTGTTTGTAGGGTTTTTTTGTCAACGAGTCTTAAAAATATTTTTTCCTGAACATCAACAGTTTTTTTTTTTTCCACCTCTACTTGGCGTATAAATTATTAAAGGTTTTTTTTTTTTTTTTTTTTTTAATTCTACTTTTTTTCAGTGATTTGTGGTAGGGATGGGACATCCAAAACGATATGGAAAAGTACATCTGTGTACATCAGGTCTAAAAGAAATAGGCCTTAGTTTACTGTAAAATTTCATAACAGACAAAATAGTTTTTAAAATTTGCAGATATTTAAAATAAATTAGATTTTGGGAGGTATTTGAGGCAGCAAATATTTGTACTACAGATTTGGCTAAACTATTATTTTTTTACCCTTGTTTGGGAACACCGAGACACTTGGTAGAATGCGGACGCAGCTTGTGGTCTGCAATTCTTATTGTCAACTATCCGGTGGGGGTAAGGATAGAAGAAAGTGACTGCTAACAAAGGATAGCGAGGGGCAGACGGGGTCTCTCTGATACACATATCCTCACTCTGTTTGCTTTCAGATGTATCTACGTGGCTAATTAAATAGAAGCCAGCACCTGCCACTGGCACTGAAATTAATAACCCATCACTAATAAGAGGCCAAAGCCCCTTGGGGTTAGAAACCACCACACCAGCCAATTGTTTCTGTGACTGGTCCAGTCTGATTAAATGAAATTCAATTTGGGAAAAGCAGGAGGAACATGGTGATAAAGGAAAAGGCCAAAGATCACCCTCTGCTGTCACAGATTAATGGTTGGGGGGCAGTAAATCACACAGAGATGGGGGCAGATCAAACCTTATACCCAGAAGTATGATGTTTCCCATACATTTCATTAATTAGTGTGATTTGGGTCAATAAGAACAGCAGCCTTCATCTCCCTCATGAGGCTATGAAATAGAATAAGTAACATTATACAGAGTGTATGGATTATACCCCCCACGTGGTGTCCAGGGACTGTATTCAATAAGCACATACTATTAGGCTGCTAGTCTAACACGATTTTATGTAATATTGGTAACAATTTTTAGGCCAGCAGCACTTGGTGTATGTGGGGGGAATTTATCACTGTAGTTGTATCGGTTATCTGACCTAAAAAATGTCTCAACTGCCCATTTTGTGCAACTTTTTTGTGACTTTACCAACCTACTCAACTTTTTAAAGAATTTAGGCACAAAAGAATTCCAGAAAGTACTTAGGAATTGGTCTGCATTTTCACGAATGATGGTTTCATGCGGAAAATCTGCAACAATTTATGCAGGTTTTCTGTGTGGTTTTTAAAGCAGATCATCTTCAACACCGCAGCTACCCTATTAGTGCCCACTCTCCAACATGTATGGCCTGGTGTTGAACAGAGCAGTTTATAGCATTCAGGTATAGCACAGCAAACTGGTGAGTCAAGGCTACTTCAAATAGGTGATCTGTGGGTGGCCAATGTGGCACCTCCAACAATTTAATATTTAAAGGGGTTTTACCAAGTTAGCAAGTCACCCCTTATCCACAGTAGCAGTAATAACATCCTGATCGGTAAAGAGTCACGTTACTGGGATTCCCAGCAATCTGGGGAGGTAGGGCACTGTCCTCACTAGTGGGTAGAGCATACGTTCATTCAATAATATAGCAGTGTTGAAAATTGCAGAGCACTTGACTCACTCTCTTAGAGAGTGCTGGTTACGCTTCTAGCAGAGTGATGTTCTCTGCAATTTCTGACATACCAGTACTATTGAATGCTACAGTGGGACCCTCCTTCTCTACCCATTAGTGAGATCAGGATCCCAGTCCTCAAATTGCTGGGGGTCCATTCTCAAGATCAGTCGGGTCGCAGCAGTCACATCATATATTTCTATAGTCATCTATGAGCCGCAAAAGTGGGGGAAAAATAGAACAGGCTCTATAAAATGTTCTCAGTGGTCCAAGGATGTGAAAAAAATAATACAGAAAGAAAAGGGTGAGTGTATGTGATAATCCCTGATAGCAGAGGAAGAGAGCAAATGTATGTGTGAATAGGTCTTAATGCTAAGAAAACCTAGCAAGGAAAAAGTTCCTTGTTAACAATTGAATACTCTAATAGCTCATGAAATAGAAGCTTTCAGATAATGTGTATTGTAAAATGCTGTAGTTGGGGCTTTATTGTTACGAACATATAGTCTTTACTAATGCCAAAATTCATCAAAAGCATATGGGCACTGATTGTCATGTTTTCTTGCAGCACTTTCTCTCTCATCCTTTTTTTAATCAGAGAATTTACTTTTGAATTTTAGTTTAGACCAAGGAACAAAACTAACCTATTTTTTATAATGTTTATCACCAGTAAGTGCATTAGCCATGTGGTATGCTGCATCATGTGCATTAAAGGGGTTTTCCCATGAAAGAATATTCTCACATTTCAATCCCCTAGATCATTTTTAACCCTTTACTTCACAATGTAATCAGTTGTATTGCTGTTTTAGCTCCTATCACTTCTTAGGCTGCTCAGTGCAAAATTCCAGGGTGCGGGCGGGGCCTCTCTAAGCAGACACGTTATGACCCGTCTAGTTCTATGGGGTTACAATGTGGTTAGATTATCAGGGTACAAGTTTATGTACACTTTCATTTACCTTCTGAACATAGTACTAGTATCTGACACATACAAAGAGAGAGATGAGACAGATCAGAGATGATGAGATCCATGCGATGTCTACTACACACAATGTCAGTTCTACTACATCTCTGCTATTCCACAACACACTACATTGGCTGTGCATTCTTCCTGTGCCTCCCCAGATGAACAACTTAGCTTTCTGCAGCTTGTAGTTCTCCCCATGCTGCTGCAGGAACTGTTTGATTGTGTCTCAGTGTGTATCAGTGAGTGAGCTCCGTCCTGGACTGCAGAGCGCCGAGCTACAGTGCAGAGACAGAGAAACTCGGCTCCACGGTCATCACACAGAAATCCAAGATGGCTTCCCCAACCCGAAGTCAGAAGTTACAGGGTCGTGTTTGTGGGCAATTGAAATTGTGTAGAGCCAGGTTGGAATTATATCTGTGAAATGCTCTATTTTTGTTAATAAAAGTGAATTAGAGAATGTGTTGTTTTGTTATCCTGAATACATTTACTTGTCTTCGTGGGAATACCCCTTTAAAAGGGACTAAAAAATTATTTAAAAGGTCAGAGCGCAGGAATGGGCAAGTGTTATTACTGCTGCACAAAGAGATACATGCATTTCCTTATAATGAAGAAGTAACTTCCCCAAGAGCATCAAGCTGTCAATTATCTTGATGGAAGTATAATAAAGCTTAGTTACAATATTCACTGTCATAAAGATACAGACCGGTAGCATTGTGCTAGTGTAGCAAAAAACTAATTCAGTAATGGCAATAAAGAATGAATTCCTTATTTTTAATAATGTAACAATATTTGGATTGTTTCTAAACTAATTTAAAAATGCTCTGTGTCTCTTGTTTTATTAGTAGGATCCTGCTGACACCACAGCATTTTCAGATGCGTAGAGCTAGGATATGGGGGAGGTTTCTTAGCTTTTTCATTGAATTCAGTCACTGACCCTGCAGAGCTTACCATCTAGTTTTACCTAGTCCAGAGAAACCAAGACCACTAATAATAACTTGTTATTATGCTGTATCTCTTATGGTGCAAAGCTAATCAACACAGAAAGTTCTCCTTCAGTTTGGTGTTCATGGCTGGTATTGCAACGGCCTGTGTAGCATTTTAGTATGAGGGGGTCCTACTGGACAGGTGGTGTAATACAATAGGGGCCACCGGGAAGGTGCCAAATACATAATGGAAGCATTTTACAATGTGGGTGCGCCACAGGAAAGGGAGCATTATAGATGTTGGCGTGTCAGAGGGAAAGGGCATTATCAAGGGCATTACCCACCCATTAAGGTGGGTGGTGTACTGTGCTGGAATACCAGGGAATGTATGGCGTTGGGGGCATGACCTAAGGCAATGGTGGCAAATCTATGGCACAGGTGCCAGAGGTGGCACTTGGAGCCCTCTCTGTGGGCACTCAGGCTTCCACACAGTATATAGTTCACCAGGAAAGACTCAATGGGGTCATTTACTAAGGGTCCAAATCGTGTTTTTTTCCGTCGCGTTACCTGAATATTTCCGATTTGGAAATCCGGTGTGGATGAGGCTGGACTATCATTGGCGCTCAGGGGACACTGGAGAGAATAAAAATACAATAATACAAATTTCTCCTCCTTTCTACTGCAAATACAATTGAATGCTGTGACAGATCAGGGAAGAATACATTTTTAAGGCTCAACATCATTGGCCTAGGGCAGTGTCTTTTCTGAAGTAATCTTGTTGTATTCCTCTTAAACTTGGGAGGTTGGTCATATCTTTACATTCACAGTTATGTATGTATAAACTGCCATTTAATCGACTAAGCTGTAGAAATCAGCTTGAGCTATGTTATATATAGTTCATATCTAACCGGGGTGATGAGATGCTATTGGCTGAGGGACTGATGCGTGGGGAAAATGCAGAATCTGGGTTCTTATATAAGGCCTTACATCAGAAGCTTCTAAAGATTGGGGGATTTATCAAGTCCTGTATTCAAGAATTCTGTACACCAAGATGATGTGACATTCGGATATATGACCTGGTTTCCTGTGAGAATGTCTTGGAAAGAACAATTTGATTGTGACCTGCATATGAGCTGAGGACTGAATGAATAAAAGCTGATAAAAGTGACTGTAAAATTCATGGGAAATAATCTCACAATAACAGTACTTTACTGTATATAGACATCTATTGTATCTTAAACTCCCTCAAGTGGACCTATGAGTAAGAAACCATACGGAACTGAAATACTTGACCAAAACTGTTCTCATACAGTACACACCAGAAACTTTAGGGTTGAAACAAAAAAAATTACAAACACCATATTAAAAGACACATCTGCATGTTTTTCTCACTATCTGACATGAAATCAGAATAAACCTTTCCAATTTAGATCAATTAGGATTAATTATATTTGCCAAATGCCCAAATAATGACAGAGATTTTTTAAGGAAAATTTTTGCAAAGTGTAAAGTTATTAGAGACACCTTTTAGAAAAAGAAACCATAAAATGGGTACTGGAAGAGGATAAAATCAACCCCCCAACAGGTCGCAAGTTAAAAATGAGAATTGCGGAACATTGTTGCAACATAAGAAAAGGGGTGAGTAGTCACAGTGTGTCTGCACATTTTAAGAAAGTACACAATTCAAACCTGAATGGGATGCGTTTATGGGCAATAGAGAAAATTAAAGCACATTGGCAAGGTGAAAATATTAATATTAAGTAGAAGGGAGGGATTCTGGATACACAAATTGGGAACACTTACACCAAGGGGTTTGAATAGAGATTTTGAACATAAATGTTTTTTAAAAGAGGGTTAACATTGTCCACTAACAAGATCTGAGATAATGGGGTTATCAATGTGCTGTATATTTCTGTATTCTCTACCCCTGTACATTAGGGAGAGATGAAGGTCCAATAGAATCAAACTATGGCAGTGCAGTGGAGTTGTATTCTCTACCCCTGTACATTAGGGAGAGATGAAAGACCTACAGAATTAGATGTACTATCGTATGGGTAAAATAAAATTTGGATATTTAAATCCTTTTAATACATCTTTGTAATGATAAAATATGATGCAAACAAAATCAGACACACTGTTGGATTGATACACAGGCATCAAGTCCCAAATTATAATATGGAAATTTGGGCGCTGTAGGTGTCAAGTAAGATGATAGGTGTGTCACCTGCGGGGCTGGGGATTGGATGGTGTGAATTCCCCGCCGTGGATTAGGATTGGCTAGTATGGAAAATGGTGCATTGTGGTCTATGAATGAAATGAATAGGGTGGATAAATAACGTATGGTTGAGGAATTGATTTTATAAAGATTAATGTACACAAAATGACAGTGAGATTAAATATGTATAGGAACGAAAGTTGTAAATAGATATTTATAAATGTTTCTCAATGTAAGTTAAACTATTAGAGTATATGTTGGGTTTAAAGAGTAATTGGGACTTGACACTAGCAACACTCCAGAAGAAGCCAAACAGGGCGAAACCCAGGGTCGGGCGAGAACGTACAGCTGGCGTCGCTCATTTGTGAGTATGTTTTTAATCTAAATAAATACTGAGTGCTAAACTGTACTACGCTATCTGCGGGTGAACTTCTTCCAGCAATCTGGTGCATACGGAGGAGGTCAGAGGAGAAGTTGGTCTGAATAGCGGTACATTCTTATCGGAGGATTCAGGAATTTGTGCTGGAGGAGTGTGAACTAATCTATTTTGTGAATGACCTATTGGAGGAAGGACACACGGAAGCAAGGGAATCAGGAACTCTGGTCAGAACTTATTTTCTATGCTTTACAATTTGGGGTTTACTGGATCAACCTTTGTAGCTCCACGAGAGAGGTGTGCAGCACATTGCTGTATTTTGTGCTAATTAGAGACACACTTGTAGTTTGAAGGCACTTCTGAAACACACTGGTTCATTATGGAACATCCTGGGAAAGTCTAAAGACTTCTGGCAATATATCAGAAAGAGAATTGCAGAATTGTACAAGTCTGGTTAATTCTTGGGTGCAATTCATTGTACAAACATTTATACACAGCATGGGAATATCCATCATACCACTCAGGAAGGAAATAGGTTCAAAAGAGAAACATGCTTTGGTGCAAAATGTGCATATCAACCAAAGACCTCAAGACCTCGTGAAGGTGCTGGCTGAAGCTGGTAAGAGTGTGTAATTATCCACAGTGAAACAAGTACTTTATCAACATGGGCTGAAAGGCCATTCCAAAAGAAACATTAATGTGGATTAATCTTTACAAATCCACACAGGAACAAAGACCTTAATTTTTGGAGACATGTCCTGTGGTCTGATGAACCTAAAATGGAACTGGTTTACCATAAAGGGAAAAAGGGAAAAGCTTGCAAATCTGAGAACGCCATCCAAACTGCAAGACACAGGGGTTGAGGGGGGTTTGTTTTGCTGCAGGAGGGACTGGTGCCCTTTACAAAATAGATGGTGTCATAAGGAAATAACATTATGAGGCAATTCTGAAGCAACATACACTCACCGGCCACTTTATTAGGTACACCATGCTAGTAACGGGTTGGACCCCCTTTTGCATTCAGAACTGCCTCAATTCTTCGTGGCATAGATTCAACAAGGTGCTGGAAGCATTCCTCAGAGATTTTCGTCCATATTGACATGATGGCATCACACAGTTGCCGCAGATTTGTCGGTTATACTACAGTATATTTGGTGCATAATCCTAGATACTTAATTTATAACCAAATGTTTGGCCATTTAAGGCAGTAATGGTGAACACAGCAACTTAGGCATAAATGTATTGCTACCTGCTTTTTCACAGCTTTCACAGCTTTTTATCAGCTTCCTGTGGGCACCAATACAGTAGAAAGAAGAAGGAACGTGTGCACTGCTGCTTTCATCCACCAGGATGAAAGACTGTAAGCAAATGAGCCTGAGGTGCTCCAGGCTCCATTAACACTCGTGGAGCCCCTCAGGCTTATTTGCATACAGCCCTTTATCCTGGTGGTAGATGCCCTTTAAGACTAAGCAAAACAGTGTCAGGCCTGAGTAGGTGGAACATGACGCAGAGTTTGAAAACGGCCTTCTTTTTTCTTTTGCTTCCTGTAACAAAACTGTAATCGCTAAGCAATGTTGGCTGAAATAAAAAAAATGTTTAGAACAAAAAGAGCAATTTCAATGTTTATATAGATTTTTTTTTTTCGGATCATACCTATATCCTACATAAATCTTTACTTCTGTGTGTAGAGGGGTATGAGGTAAGCTAACATGGGATACAGCCAGCAACATACACTCACCGGCCACTTTATTAGGTACACCATGCTAGTAACGGGTTGGACCCCCTTTTGCCTTCAGAACTGCCTCAATTCTTCGTGGCATAGATTCAACAAGGTGCTGGAAGCATTCCTCAGAGATTTTGGTCCATATTGACATGATGGCATCACACAGTTGCCGCAGATTTGTCGGCTGCACATCCATGATGCGAATCTCCCGTTCCACCACATCCCAAAGATGCTCTATTGGATTGAGATCTGGTGACTGTGGAGGCCATTTGAGTACAGTGAACTCATTGTCATGTTCAAGAAACCAGTCTGAGATGATTCCAGCTTTATGACATGGCGCATTATCCTGCTGAAAGTAGCCATCAGATGTTGGGTACATTGTGGTCATAAAGGGATGGACATGGTCAGCAACAATACTCAGGTAGGCTGTGGCGTTGCAACGATGCTCAATTGGTACCAAGGGGCCCAAAGAGTGCCAAGAAAATATTCCCCACACCATGACACCACCACCACCAGCCTGAACCGTTGATACAAGGCAGGATGGATCCATGCTTTCATGTTGTTGACGCCAAATTCTGACCCTACCATCCGAATGTCGCAGCAGAAATCGAGACTCATCAGACCAGGCAACGTTTTTCCAATCTTCTACTGTCCAATTTCGATGAGCTTGTGCAAATTGTAGCCTCAGTTTCCTGTTCTTAGCTGAAAGGAGTGGCACCCGGTCATGCCTAAATGCACTGAGTTGCCGCCATGTGATTGGCTGATTAGAAATTAAGTGTTAACGAGCAGTTGGACAGGTGTACCTAATAAAGTGGCCGGTGAGTGTATTAAGACAGCAGCCAGGTAATTAAAATTGGGTTCAAAAGCAATACAAACAATCTGAGAAACAATACTAATGATACATTAAGCTTCATTTCATATGTGAAGCTTTATAGAACTATGTTAAAGAAAAAACAGTTTCCCCATAGCAACCAATCACCTTGTAGCTTCCATTGCTTGTAGTCCTTATACTGTAGATAGATGTATTGTGGATGGTTGCTATGAGTAATAAAGCTTTTTTTCTGTAAGTTACTCTGCCCCAATGTGTCTTCAGATGACATTTAATGTGAGGCTCTAATTTACACATATTGATTAATGTAGTCTGAGAGATTCTGTCTACTCAGTAGGGTCATAAACTTTCATAGGTATTATCATAACAGGATAGCAATATGTTAAACTAATCAGATTAAATCTGGTGCTGTCAGGTCTATGTGTATTCTGCCATATTCAGGATTTGCAATTAGTAGTGACATTCATCCCGACTGTAGGAAATGCTCTGCCAGCTTCATGCCACTTGCTGTCCTGATGTGTATTAATAATGCATGGTCTGGGATTAGAGTGTATGTGGGTCAGTAGCCTTGTCCTGAACCCAGGGCCTTGGGGAATGTGTCATTTAGTTTCTCCCTAAAAGGAATAGGATTCAGTGAATCTTCTTTTTTTGTAATCTAGATAATAGGTATTATAGAACAGTGAACACTTTGAAATTCAATTATTATCCATCTAGTATGACATCACCAACTAATTTCAAGCTATATCCTATTGTATTTTATATAAGGGATATTAATAAAAATAATTTATGAGTAAATATGGGCCCTGCAGTACTTCTGTGCTCATAGGCTAGTGCTTGTGATGTCATGTAACGCACAGCCGTGACAGATATGCAGCCCTGAGATTTTACTGAAGTAAATTACAACAAAAATAGTTGCTTTGTATTTTTATTTATTCTAATATGATCCTATCTTTTCAGTGAATACCCCCAAACAAATGAAAAAAAAATCTTTGAAATTTCTGCTCCATGAATCCATGTACTTACAGTCCAACCAACACTGCTGAACTGATAAGCAGCAGAAATTACTACAACAAAATCTGCAGCATATTGTGGCACCTTTCTCAATATCCAACAAATTAGCCACACCCCAGGCATATTATTTGGCCAAATTACATATTCCTAAAATGCTGATTTTTTTTTTTCTGCATCAGTTTGTGACCCCAAGTATGTTTTTGTCTCTGTATGGAAAGATTATTGGTTTAGGAGGAATTCTGAAACTTCTAAATTCTATGGAAATATACAAATAATGTGCTGATTTTCCTCAAATACCCTATTTTTTGGACTATAAGGCGCACTGGATTATAAGCGCACCATCAATAAATGCCTGTTAAAACATCTAGGTTCTTATATAAGGTGCACTGGATTAAAAGGATGAATGACCAGCAGGTGGCAGATCTGTGCACAGTTCAAGGCAGCTGTTGTCTGTAAGTACGGTTCATATATAAGGCGCACTGAACTATAAGGCGCACCTTTGATTTCTGAGAAAATGTAAGGATTTTTTGTGCACCTTATAGTCTGAAAAAATACGGTAATAACTTTAACATAAGTCTTCTAATGACTTTGAGTTACAACTAAAGGGCAATAGTAATCTTCAATCAGCCTATGCCTACATGCTTCCCTACTACATCTCCTTCCTCGTAGAATGTAAGGTTTTTTTAGTTTAGCACTTACTTCTGTTGACTGGTATATTATTTGATTTGTTACATTGTAATATTCATGGACTCTGCTGCCTGTGTTGTAAAAATTGATGCAAAATATGTTGCCTCCATATAAATAAATATTTACCTATATACTCAGGTATAAGCCGACCTAAATATAGGCCCGAGGTATCTAATTTTATCACAAAAAACTGGGAGTATAAGCCTAGGGTGGGAAATGCCTTGGTCCCCCTGCCCCCCAGTACATAGCCAGCCAGCCCCCTGCCCACATTTGATATCCAGCTCATGCCCCCCATTATATAGCTAGCCCATGCTCCTGTTATATAGCCAGCCTGCCTATGCCCCCCGAATGCCCAGTACAGAAAAATAAACTTAATACTCATCTTCCCCCCCCCCCCCCCCCCCAAAAAAAAAAAACACCCCCCCCCCCCCCCCCCCCCCCCCCCCCCCCAGCAAGGCCCTTTTCTTGCTTTTAGTAGCAGGTCCGTGCGCACTGGCCGTGTACGTGGGACAGGTTCGTGCCTGCTTTCCACACATACACTATGATGTCGGCTGAAAGAGCTGCCGTTGAAAGCAATAAGATGACCTGTCGAGGAACATTGGAAAGGTCAGTATTGAGTTAATTTTTTTTTTTTTTTTTTTATAGACTCAAGTATTAGCCAAGTTTGTTTTTAAGCACATTTTTTTTTTGTGCTGAAAAACTAGGGTTATACTGAAGTATATTTGGTTATATGGTACTCATTGTACTGGATGGGTAACACAATGGGGCACATGCACCTTTCTTTTGGCGATCTTCTCCTGGTTGTTTTTCTTTCTCAGCTAGTCAGATGTGTCTCGCGAGTTTTGGCTATTTAATACATTTTAGTTAAGGTTTAGTGATTATGCCACTTTTTAAACAAAAGTTGCAAAAAAATTGCAAACTTCTTTCCTTTACCTGACAGCAGGTTTGGATTTGCGACTTTAATGTCTGGAATTAGGTGATAACTCAGAGAACACCGCAGAAAACTAGACAATCGCGAACTTTGAATGTACAGACATAGCTCAGTGGATTTATTGCTGGGATCTTCCTGGATTTGCTAAGCTTTTTCATGAGATAACATAAGGCTTCATGGAAACTATGGGTAGGATACAATTTGCTTAGCTTTAGGGCAAAAGTTAAGAAGGTTAGACTCCGCCTATTTCACTGCTGCAGAAAGATTTCTGCAAGTAACTGAAGAACAGAAAAATGCAAAACTTTTTTTTTCCGACTTTTGATCACTTTTTATTGCATTTTATATATTTGTATATGTGTGAAGAACACATTGCAGATGTATGGAAACATCTGCATTGTATTCTTCACACATATTGTTCTTCATATACCATTGTGAAGAACACCGTTCGGCACGGGTGTCTTCAGATAAGTTAGCAGATGTACGGAAACATCTGCAATGTTTTCTTCAGTGTTCTTTCAATGTGTTCTTTCAGCGAAAACATCTGCAAACATCTGCAATGTGTTCTTCAGTGTTCTTTCAATGTGTTCTTTCAGTGAAAAATGCTCGAGTTTCCCATTGACTTCAATGGTGTTTGTTATTCGATACGAGCACTCGAGCATCTGGAAAAGTTCGACTCGAGTAACGAGCACTCAAGCATTTTAGTGCTCGCTCATCTCTACCTATTACCACAGAACTGTGCCTTTGTCCATATAAAGATGAGCTTTTGTGAATAGCTCGGAATTTGTTCTGCTGTTTAGACCTACTTTTGTTGAAGTCGGAACATTCCTAAGCAGTAAAAAAATTTAAGGAACCAACATTCTATTGATCCAAATTGGCCCCACTAAGCGAAATGTTGTGGTATATGTGATATGCTAAAATATATCAAGCAGAAGTGTCTGTTTAAATGTCGTTATGAACTACCTAACATATTTTGTTAGTTGCTCACTCCTCTTTAGTAAGTTTGCCTGGGCGTATTCCAGGATTCTTTTCATGAGCATGTCTACTGTTAGCAAAAGCATCTGAGTGAAATATCTTATACAGGCGGTCCCCTACTTAAGGACACTCGACTTACAGACAACCCATAGTTACAGACGGACCTCTCTGCCCACTGTGACCTCTGGTGAAGCTCTCTGGATGCTTTACTATAGTCCCAGACTGCAATGATCAGCTGTAAGGTGTCTGTAATGAAGATTTACTGATAATTCTTGGTCCCATTACAGCAAAAATTTTGAAACTCCAATTGTCAGAAAAAAATTTGTACAGAACTTCAATTACAAAATATACAGTTTTGACTTGCATACAAATTCAACTTAAGAACAAACCTCCGAACCCTATCTTGTATGTAACCCGGGGACTGCCTGTATTCAGGCACTTTATCATATCAGAATCTGGTTGAAGCCATTTCAAGTTAAAGTTACAGGGTAATTGGCCTGAGAGACCGTCTCCTTTAATGTGTCAATAGAAGTTTTTGGCTTGTGATATTCTGACGACTCAGAGATTCTATTATGTGGTGCATGGGAAATCCATGGCGCGGCTTTTTCTTAGTGCAGCGTCATCTTTTATTTTCTGTTTCTAGTCAAAAGTAATAATGCAACGATTATCCGGCTAAAGTTTTGACGGAATTCTTGCTTCCTGAGATGCTATAGACACACCAGCAATACGAGATGTAACATGAGTTAAATAACATGTGTTTCTGCAGTTCTCCCACGTTTGCAGCCATTCAATGGGAAATCTCTGCTTTGCACACTTACTGGTTGCTGACTCGGCAGATATGATTATGATCTTCATAGCTTTGCTTGTCTATTATAGAACTTCATTAAAATGTTGGATGAATATAGCTGTTAAATGTTCCCAGAGGTCACTAGTTTGTCTTGTGTTTTACCTCTTAAATGTTCAGTTGGGAAATATTTGCTGAAATGTGATAGGGTTATTAAGACAGAATCCGTTGATGGCTCCGTAGATGAGCTGTATGATAAATCAATGTATTTACGAGATAATGGACCTCTGAGACTTAAAGGACAGAGTATTGTGATATTGTATTGTCCATGAGAAATATTCTTTGGATACATGAAAATATGTGTAAAAAAAGGCCATTTATCAGGCATAATACAAGGATAATGCACACGGTGATGTTACAATACAGAGGTAAAACACACACTAATGAAACTGTGTGTTACTAACTGTGTTAGGAATTACTAACAGTGATGTCACTATACAGGAATATGCACATGTAGCCGATCTCTGAATGGGGCCCCCTTCCCCTTTAAAAAATTTTTGTAGAGTCCATCTTTTGCTACCATGAGTGTGAAAGCAACACCAACATTCAATATTGTCCAAAACATCAGCCAGAAAGCATAGTTGCTGAGATGTGGTTTGTGGTCCCCACCTGCAGAACCACTCCTTTATTGATTGAGTCTTGCTAATTGCCAATAATTTCCACCTGTTGTCGATTCCATTTGCACAACAGCTTGTGAAATTGATAGTCAATCAGTGTTGCTTCCTAAGGGACAGTTTGATTTCACAGAAGTTCGATACTTGGAGTTACTTGGAGTTCCTTTTATTTTTTTGTGCAGTGTATTTCAGGATACTATCACTGACAGCCCATGCAATCACATAGGCTGATACACTTCCTGTATGGACTTTATACGCAATTACTATGGACAGCCCTGGAAGGGCTGCAGGGGGGCATCAATCAGGTGTGTAATCCTCCTGCAGCTTGCTTCTACCATGGGTGTTGCATCGGGATGTCAGCTGTAAGATACAGATGATATCCCTTTTTCCAATGCTGGTTCAGCTCCAGTGAGCTGAACGGGTAGCGCCACCATGATTTACTGTGCAGATAGCACATTGTAATGAATGAGGAGGAAAATTCCCATATACTGCCATACTGTAGTATGGCAGTATATGATCGGATGGATCAGACAACCTAGGGTTAACGTACCCTAGGGAGTCTGAAAAATAGTAAAAAGAAAGTTTAAAAAAAAATTATAATAAAAAAACCTAAAAATTCAAATCACCCCCCTTTCCCTAGAACTGACATAAATATAAATAAACAGTAAAAATCATAAACACATTAGGTATCGGCGCGTCCGAAAATGCCCGATCTATCAAAATTTATTAACATTTTTTTCAATGCGTTTAACCCCGTAACGGAAAATAGTGCCCAAAGTCAAAAATGGCACATTTTTGCCATTTTGAAAAATATAACAAAAATCTATAAAAAGTGATCAAAAGGTCGTACAGTCCTAAAAATGATATCATTGAAAATATTATCAAATTTTGCAAAAAATTACACCACCCACAGCTCCGTACACCAAAGTATAAAAAAGTTGGTAGCGCCAGAAGTTGGCAAAATCAAAAAAAATTTTGTACAGGAGGTTTAAATTTTTGTAAATGTATGAAAACATTATAAAACCTGTACAATTTTGGTATCCCCTTAATCGTTCCAACCCAAAGAATAAAGTAGACATGTCATTTGGGGTGCTCAGTGAAAGACGTAATATCCAAGCCCACAAGAAAATGGCGCAAATGCATTTTTTCACCATTTTCACTGCATTTGGAATTTTTTCCCGCTTGCGAGTACATGGCATGGAATATTAAATACCATCACTATGAAGTGCAATTTGTCACACAGAAAACAAGCCATCACACAGCTCTTTACGTGTAAAAATAAAAAAGTTATAGATTTTAGATTTTAGATAAATTATAGATTTATAGGTGGGCAGTGAAAAATGGACATGAAAAAACAGGAAGGGGCCCGGTCCTTAACCAGTTAAAATAGCACAGCACTTCCGGGACTTCCTTGGTTCTGTCTGGTGAAGTTCCCAAAGAGAGGGCTTTGAGTGCCACCGCTGGCACCCGTGCCATAGGTTTGCCACCACTGATATAAAGATTTTTCAGCTGAAGACATCAGGCAGTGAATTCAGCATTGATAATCACAGTAGGCAATCGTAATGAAGACCTCTACTTGATGGAGCAGCTTGATGGAGCACTAGATGCAACTAATGTCTTTGTCACTGACTGAGCTACTAGTGTGTGAGACAGCGTCAGAATAGGTAGTGTCAGTGAGTGATGTTCTCAATTTCTAGTAATGTTGTCAGCAATGTTGAGATCAGGTTGTAGTTGATTTTATAGAAGCAAAAAGGCTAGAATTTTATCTTCCTGCACCCAGGCAATCCACCAGCAATCTGCACTGAGATACCATAAGTGTGCAATCATGGAGGCTCCTTATGTATAGCTGTGTGAGAGGAACCAATTTTATTATTATTTGTACCTGTGCTGGAAGTTTCTTCCATACAGTTTGTAAAAGTAATGGAACAGCAAGAGCCTAAGACAGGCAACATCTACATACAGTAGTCTCATATATACAAAATGTGTCATCCGAGACACATTCACATTGCTTAAATGGAACCTGTTGAAGAAATAGCTCTAATAAACCAATCAGATTGTTGTAATGCA
This sequence comes from Engystomops pustulosus, assembly GCA_019512145.1. Taxonomy (NCBI): domain Eukaryota; kingdom Metazoa; phylum Chordata; class Amphibia; order Anura; family Leptodactylidae; genus Engystomops; species Engystomops pustulosus. The sequence continues at coordinate 42,593,303 of CM033650.1, forward strand.
GCTAAAGCAGATCATGTTCTTTGTTGTGGCATTATGAAGTATGGTTTATGATGCCAATAACAGCAAAGGGGGCATTCTGAGGTGATGAGAGCTTGACTTCAGCGTTAAACTCTCCACCTCTCTGACTTTATACATCCAGTTTGCTCATCACTTAAACGTTTATTTTTCTGTATGATGCCTTTACATTGGGTTATGAAACAAACATGATGGGGAAGGTGCTAATCTGCTTTAATATACCCTGTAAGGATAATAGGTCAATATCTCTGACAGGCTCCCTTTAGTACGCATCCCAAGTTTTATATAGAAATTAAAAGAAACACATGTGAGAGACAGATTCAGTGCCAGGATGGAATTTGGTTTTGGCTGGAATGCCCCTTTACAAAAGTATCCTAATTGAGAAACTTCTTCTTATACGGTAAGGGTTTTTCCACTTAGCATATGTCTTTGTGAGCTGAATAATTGGTGGACTGAACAGAAGGTCACACTGTATTTGTATGCAGCATCCTGGCTTAGCACATGGTCCAGATTATGCACTTGACCAGCTGCACCGTGTGCCCGTCTTCTGCCATCTTGGTAGTGAGATTACTTAAATGGTTGTTGCTGAGCTTGGCGGCAGTAATAGGTGAACGCTGGCTGAGCACAGCAGGCTCAGCTGCCGGGCACATGGGGGGTGATTTAATTAAATGCAAAGAAAACAGATTACTAGTAGCGTGCCAAAATAAAGAGCTCAGCGAGATTTCACCCTCCACTAAGCAGTGTTCGCAGCATTATGGAACCTGGCTGCAGTATCCTTAGCGTCATCATACAGAATCTTTAGTAAGAAATGAATCTTAATCTGTCCACATCCTTCATGTTTATGGTTACTGTAGAAATTAGCTCTCCATTATTATAGCATGGCAGGTTGCCTGCACGTACAGGGCGAGAGGAAGCCGCAGTGATTTGTTTGAGCAGATGACTCTGCATACTGGTTACATTTTACAGAAAAAGTCCTACTCCAGATGTCAAAGAACAATGTGTGGAATATTGATTTACAGCCCAATGCAGCCTTCACTTGTCATCCGCTTAACCAGCCCTCTGTTATGCGTGACAGCAAGTACAATTTCTAGGTATGTTTACTGATCCACTTAATCTCATGTAAAATTCACTATGGTAGCTTCATTGTCAGACAACTTACACCCACTCACTGCCCGCCGGCGGCTGTGTCAATGCATTTCATGTTTCTAATATAATTTCACATTGGAAGATCTTTGATTGGAGCTCTGCAAGATTTAAAGGCTCTGTTAAAGGGTTTTTCTATGTTTGTTTAGTACCAAATATACAGTATAATCACAGTGTCCCATTATAACGTCTGTCCTCGGGTCCTCGGTATGGGGGGGTCTGAAGTAACCACCATTTGGCCCACATCTTTGTAAATTGTATGGTCTACTTAAGACATAACTCACAATAAAATGGATATCAATTCAACCACTTTTTAATTTATTTTACTTCATCTTTGATGGAAATAGGGAATGATGGACAGTGTACAGTAACAAATGGAGCAATTCATAATTAAGCATCTGTTTGAGTCTATATTATAATTTCTGCTATATTATGTATTGATATATAATGACCTTACTCCATGTACTTGATAATTTTCCGTTCTAAATGTTTTCATAAGAAAAAAAATATGACCCTCCCGGAATCTTCCGAGCAAAGGTATCCTAGAAAATGGATTATATCAATTCTTAGAATTGCATAAAGTCTCAATAGAGACAGCTCTTTTACACAATTTGAGGCAATACCAAAAAGAGCCTGGAGTCTGGAATACAAGCAGATTGGCCCAATAATCCCCTTGTACACATAATACAAACTGCATTGTGTGCTCCATAGAGACCTCAGCTGGTACCTGCTGCATAGATGGAAATCTAAGATTTATGTCAAGAGAGCCACATGGAGCAGACAAGGAGAACGCCAGAAACAGATGCTTGGTAAATTATGTATATGATGTTTCTACATATATTATCTGTCACTGTTACTGAGCAACTGCAATGAAAAGATATATCTGCCCAGGATCCTACTATCTCATCGGTATACAGTCATGGCCATAAGTTTTGAGAATGACACACATATTATATTTTCACATGATCATTTGCCCTCTGGTTTTTATGTGTGTTTGTCAGATGTTTCTATCACATACAGAAATACAAGTGCAATCATATTATGAGTAACAAAAGCTTTTATTGACAGTTAGAATGAGTTACTGCAGCAAGTCAATATTTGCCGTGTTGACCCTTCATCTTCAGGACCTCTGCAATTCTCCCTGGCATGCTCTCAATCAACTTCTGGACCAAATCCTGACTGATAGCAGTCCATTCTTGCACAATCCATGCTTGCATTTTGTCACAATTTGTTGGTTTTTGTTAATCCATCCGTCTCTTGATGATTGACCACAAGTTCTCAATGGGATTAAGATCTGGGGAGTTTCCAGGCCATAGACCCAAAATCTCTGTTTTGTTCCCTGAGCCATTTAGTTATCACCTTTGCTTTATGGCAAGGTGCTCCATCATGCTGGAAAAGGCATTGTTGATCACCAAACTGCTCTTGGACTGTTGGGAGAAGTTGCTCTTGGAGAACATTCTGGTACCATTCTTTACTCATGGATGTGTTTTTAGGCAAGATTGTGAGAGAGCCGATTCCCTTGGCTGAGAGGCAACGACACACATGAATGGTTGCAGGATGCTTTACAGTTGGCATGAGACAAGACTGGTGGTATCGCTCACCTTATCTTCTTCGAACAAGCTGTGTTCCAGATGTTCCAAACATTCGGAAAGGGGATTCATCAGAGAAAATGACTTTACCCCAGTCCTCAGCAGTCCACTCCCTGTACCTTTTGCAGAATATCAGTCTGTCCCTGAGGTTTTTTCTGGAGAGAAGTGGCTTCTTTGCTGCCCTCCTTGACACTAGGCCTTGCTCCAAGAGTCTCCGCCTCACAGTGCGTGAAGATGCACTCACACCTGCCTGCTGCCATTCTTGAGCAAGCTCTGCACTGCTGGTAGCCCAATCCTGAAGCTGAAACACTTTTAAGAGATGGTCCTGGCATTTGCTTTTCCTTCTTGGGTGCCCTGGAGCCTTTTTGGCAACAATGAAACCTCTCTCCTTGAATTCCTTGATGATGCGATAGATTGTTGACTGAGGTGCAATCTTTCTAGCTGCGATAATCTTCCCTGTTAGGCCAGTTTTGTGCAATGCAATGATGACTACACGTGTTTCTTTAGAGATAACCATGGTTAACAGAAGAGAAACAATGATGCCAAGCAACAGCCTCCTTTTAAAGTGACCAGTGGTGTGATTCTTACTTAATCATGACAGATTGTTCTCCATCCCTGTCCTCATCAACACCCACACCTGTGTTAATGGAGTAATCGCTTTTAAGGCAGGCCTGCAATGAAGTTGAAATGTGTTTTGGGGGAAAAAGTTCATTTTCTAGGCAAATATTTACTTTGCAATTAATTGCTGTTAAGCTGATCACTCTTTATAACATTCTGGAGTATTGCAAATTGCCATTATAAAACCTGATGCAGTAGGATTTGTAAACATTAACATTTGAATCATTCTCAAAACTTATGGCCATGACTGTAAGTCTGACCCTTTATGACAAAGAGTCACTTATAGTACAGGGGATGAAACCTGTATTCCCTACCCCCTTTATAGTTACACTTTGGCTTCATGTATATGAATGGGCTACGGGCGAGCTTACAGCCTCCTCATCCCTCCCCTTTCCATTGAAAGACGAGAGGCTACAATGTAAAAATGGCAAAATATGGGACTGAGTGCCATAGACCTCTATGGGGCACGGAATTTGTCCGCAAATTGTCTGGTCCCCATGTGGTCATGTGCATGGGACCTTACTCTTACAGTTATTATTCTATTTTACAGAATAATGGCACGATTCTCATTCATGTGCAGTGTAAATGAACTGTTACAGCAGCTTCTCTTTATTCGGATTATTTATAAGGATCCCAACTCTCCTGGAACATAAAAGAGGACCTAGAAATAGTGGAGACCATACCTCTTAATCTCTAATAGTTGACAAATATGCTATACACTAGAATGGGGCTATTAAACAAGGATGACCTAACCTATCCAGCTGCCACCAATCAGTTGATTTAAGGGGATGTGGCAAATCCAAAAGTAATATAATCCTATACACTGTCCATTGACCAGGAATGATGCTGCCACTCTGTCCCATTTCCCAATCTGTCAGCAGTTTTGAGCAAACAAGGTGGCAGAGTTAGGTATTGTTCAGGAGAGCAGTGTAAATCATACTTAGTGTGTGTTGTTAGTAGCAGCAGGGCTATGAAAAATACATTTAATTTTAATGATTGTAGCTGGTTTTGGAAGACTCTGGTGCACTGGTGTGTGAGATCTCTGCTCTGTACTGCTGGCTATCACTAACCCAAGTTTTTTAAAGTTTAAAAAAATGTTATTATTAAACCATAGTACACTGGATCTGAAATGGAACCTTCTAACCAATAGAGCCATAAAAAATCCCTTTAACCAATACTTACTCACATTATATACATTATATACCTTCAAGGAGACTCTGTTGAAGAGGAAAGTATGCCTGCCATGCAGCTATCTGCCAGGGGTGTTAAATACTGCTTTAACCATATGGCAACAATATTCTCCCTTTTTTTACCACACTTTACCATATGACAGGCAGTGAAAGAAAATAATATTTTTGACCATTGGTAAGGGTGGACCTGAGTTAAAAAGAGAAGAATATTTAAAGGCGTCTTACCACCATTGTAACTATCCAAATTGCAGAAAAGTTCTCCTCATATTCATGCAATGGTGGACCTGTGGAAAAAGAGAAAATAACTGCCATATCACCCCTTTTCAGTGGCGTAATGAGCGCGGTCGCAGCAGGTCCTACCATGACATGGTCTGGAAATGGACATTGTCCTGCAGTCTGCCAGACGGCAGTCTGCAGGTCCATACAAGCCGGCACACAGAGCCGGCTCATTTGCATGAATGACGTGAGCCGGCTCACCTCACTAAGCCGATGGTTCACTAATCCCGCCCCTAAATGGCTCACCACTCCCCCTTTAACCCGATAAAATCGGGTTAAAAGTGGTGTGATGTGGGGTGACTGACTGGCCTGCGGCCATTTAATAGGGAGCCATTCAGGAGCCAGAAGAGCCAGCTCCTCTGAGTGAGAGTTGCCTAATAAGCCAACTCACTAAGAAGAGCCAGAATTCCCATCACTAGTAATCAGTCAGTGTCTCTGAACTCCAAGCAGGGTGCGTGCCGAAACTGAGATTGTGTACAGCAGGACTGATAGAGACAGGTAGGACTTATATATGTGAAATGCAGCATTTTTGATAATTAGAGAATGTGTTTTTTTGTTATGCTGAGTATTTATAAGAAACTTGTTATCGTGGGAATACCCCTTCAAGGGGGCTGCTGTGAACATATCATTAAGGGGGTCTCTGCTGGACATTACATATAAGGTGTATAATGAGAATGGTTCTATGAGTAATAATTCTGTGTAACATACACTCACCGGCCACTTTATTAGGTACACCATGCTAGTAACGGGTTGGACCCCCTTTTGCCTTCAGAACTGCCTCAATTCTTCGTGGCATAGATTCAACAAGGTGCTGGAAGCATTCCTCAGAGATTTGGTCCATATTGACATATGGCATCACACAGTTGCCGCAGATTTGTCGGCTGCACATCCATGATGCGAATCTCCCGTTCCACCACATCCCAAAAAATGCTCTATTGGATTGAGATCTGGTGACTGTGGAGGCCATTTGAGTACATTAACCTCATTGCCAGTTTCAGAAACCATCTGAGATGATTCCAGCTTTATGACATGGCCATTATCCTGCTGAAAGTAGCCATCATGTTGGGTACATTGTGGTCATAAAGGATGGACATGGTCAGCAACATACTCAGGTGGCTTGGCTGTTGCAACGATGCTCAATTGGTACCAGGGGGCCCAAGAGTGCCAAGAAATATTCCCCACACCATGACACCACCACCAGCCTGAACCGTTGATACAAGGCAGGATGGATCCATGCTTTCATGTTGTTGACGCCAATCTTCTGACCCTACATCCGAATGTCACAGCAGAAATCGAGACTCATCAACCAGGCAACGTTTTTCCAATCTTTCTACTGTCCCAATTTCGATAGCTTGTGCAAATTGTAGCCTCAGTTTCCTGTTCTTGCTGAAAGGAGTGGCACCCGTTTGTGGTCTTCTCTGCTTAGCCCTCTGCCTCAAAGTTCGACGTACTGGGCGTTCAGAGATGCTCTTCTCGTGTGTACTGGCTTGGTGTTGGACGGGTGGGTCGATTTTTGGGGTTCAACTGTTGCCTTCTATCAGCTCGAACCAGTCTGCCCCATTTTCCTCTACCTCTGGCATCAACAAGGCATTTCCGCCACAGAAGGCCGCTCACTGATGTTTTTCTTTTTCGGACCTTCTCTGTAACCCTAGAGCTGGTTGTGCGTGAAAATCCCAGTAGATCGCAGTTTTCAAAATACTCAGAACAGCCCTTCTGGCAACCAACAACCATGCCATGTTCAAAGGCACTCAAATCACCTTTCTTCCCCATACTGATGCTCTGTTTGAACTGCAGGAGATTGTCTTGACCATGTCTACATGCCTAAATGCACCATGTGCCGCCATGTGATTGGCTGATTAGAAATTAAGTGTTAACGAGCAGTTGGACAGGTGTATCTAATAAAGTGGCTGGTGAGTGTATATGTGTATTTTCTTAAGTTGTAATGTGTGGGACAGGGGTGGCAGTGAGAGTTTAGGCATATGGGGCCCCGATACAAAAATTCACACTAAGGCCCAATAAAGTCTTGTTTATGCCACTGCCCCTTTTCCCACTGGCCAAAATATTCTCCTCTTAACCCCGCTCCTTTAAGAGATCCAGATGACAGGCATATTTTCCTCTTTACCACACTTGTATAGCCACATGCAGAGGCATATGATTATGAAATTTTACCACATTATTTACCTCTAGTGCTTTGTAGAGGTTAAAAAGATATCAAAGATAAGTCTGGTGTTTCTTGTTAAAAAAAACAGTTTGATCCTCCAGGGTCGTTAGCAAGGGCTGGGACAAGGAGTAGGTAAGGGTTTATGCATATACTGTTAATTACTGTTAAGAGCCAGGACCGACACCACCCTCTCCTTCTAACCAGGGGGCAACTTCCCAACTCTCAACAGCAATTAACGCAGCTCTTTAAGATGGAAGAGGGGGTCACATTTTGATTGTTTAGGACACCAAATGCCTGGTCCAAGCCCTGGCTTTAGGGAACCCCTCTGGGCTCTGACAGCACATCCTCTCCCACTGCATCCTCATTACGGGGTCGTTATAGATGTTGTACTCATGGCCACAGGAGCTCAAGGACTGGGCCCACTCATAGATTACTGATTGTGCGTGTAACATGCTGGTGCTCCAAAAGCGCCAATGTATCCGCCCTGGTCATGTGACCTACCACTAGAGGCCAGTATCAGTTGCAACACCATTTCCTATCCATTAAACCAGTTCCTATGTTGCTCCACCATGTTGTGTTACACTTACCATTGCCATGTGCGCATTACTGTGGAAATGACAATTCTTTGGAAGATGTGCAGTGTTTGTATGTTGGCCAGCAGAGGCCAGTGCGCCGCTTCAGCTCAGTCACTTTTCTATAGACTTATTTTGTTTCAGAAGGTTCTTACAATTTGCAGATACATAATCAGTGGTAAATCTATTGGTGGAGACTTGTCTGATTTGCTGTTTGCAGAAGTTATAAGAGCATAGATTCTGGATGCAGGGAGTACTTTCTATTGTCTAAGAAGAACATGTTGTGTTTACTTGGTATAATACAGACATGAAATAGGGTTATCAATGTAGAATTCAATAATTCATTCATCATAGGGCCAATTCACCTATAAACAGATTATTCCACATATACTATCCCATTGATGAGAAAATCATGAAAGGACTGTCAGCTCCTGGGTCACATGAAAAATATAAAGGGTTGGCCACTTTACCTCATGTATTTTGTATGTGTGTGCAAATGTGGGGGGCAGGATATTAGGTAATTTACACCAGTTTCTTGATGCATTCCTGCCATGAAAATGGACACGATGGAGGCTGCATGGTGATCCTCCTCCTATAATATGAGATTAAATTTATTGTGATCATGTTTCCGTTATACAGGCTGTCCCCTACTTAAGAACATCCGACTTACAGATGACCCCTAGTTACAAACGACTCCGTAATGGTAATTTTCTGTACTATAGCCTTAGGCTACAATAAACAGCTAAAGTGTCCAACCCCTTTAACAAATGGAATCCCCTTTATATTCTCACCATCTTTTTATTTTATTAGAGAGGGCACCATAATCGTGCTTTATTATATCGTGAACAGCATTGCTTATGGGTGAGTACGGGTGGATGTGCATGATTCGGCATAATCTTGTGCCTAGTTCCCCTGCGAGTAGTTTGTGTGGGTATTGGGCGGTGGAGGTGTTTGTGTTCATACAGTGTTCCTGGCTGGACCAGCTGGGGTGTTCAGGAAGGATATGACTGTGAATGTTTTATTTGTGTGTAACATTCGGCACTCACATCAGAGGGTATAAGCGTGTTGCATTTGCATCTAGTCAGCACCAAGAGGGCTACTATGTGTTTATTGGATGTTGAGGAGCCTTGTCTCGTATCTACTGTAACAGTATATTTACACGGGGGCTTATCTGTGAGAAAGGTCAGGTCCAAGCAAAACCATTAGTATATTATAAAATCTAAACATATACAGTGCTATTAGTATATTGCTATGTATGTTTATTAGTATGCTGTCCACATACTAGTGGATTGCAGTGATCAGCATTGCTTCCTAAGCTGCAGGAACCTGGCAGCCTTTGTGCTTTTGATGGGTCTGCAAGGTAAGCGGAAGAACCTGAAACTCACCCCCGCAGGGAGCAAATTCCTTTAATAACACAATATTAAGGGTAGTTGATATGCATGCGTTCCCCAAAATAATATCTGATTTTAACTTCACTTCAGTTTCTTACTGCTTTGATGTAACCTTTTTGGTTGTTGAAAGAGTTAATTGGGTAAAAGGGGAATGTTTAATGTGTACGTGTGACATCTCTGATGATTACGTAGCTAATAGTGAGAAAACCTTTTATATTTGAGGTGTTTTGGATGCGCAGGGATTACAATCTGTGTCTACTCTCTATATGTTCCTAACAATCTCTGGTTAAATACACAGTGAGATAACAAAAGCTGATTTGGTATTAGACAGGCTACCGTAATTAGTGTCGGTCCGAATGTGGACTACCTTTATACAATGTCCGTACAATGCACTAAAAATATATACATTATATACCCGTATTTTTAGGACTATAAGGCAACTTCTACTATAGGACGCACCACAGATTTAGGCTTCCCAAAAGGAAAATATATTTTTACTCCAATTAAATATCCCTGTTGGTCCACTAAAGCACAGCACACACAGCTCTGCTTCATCCATACAGGTTTAAACACAGCTCTGCATCATCCATACATTTACCACACAGCTCTGCTTCATCATACGTTACAAACACAGCTCTGCTTCATCTAAGTTTCCAACACGATCTCTTCATCATACGTTACACACAAGCTCAGCTATACAACAGACCCCCCTCCCTACTTCGCCCTTCCCCTCTCCACTATTCCTCCCCTTCCCCCTATTCCCCTCCTTCCCCTTCTTCTCTACCTGTCCAGCGCAGCATGTCCCCATTCTCGGCAGTATGGGGTGATGTAAGCAGTGTGATCAGTCACTTGATTCTGAATCACCGCAGGTCCTGTAGGACACCCGGAAGAGAAGAGAGCAGTACAGAACCTCTCCTCTGGTGAGATCGGGTGAGTCCTCTATATCAGGGCATCACTCGATTCTCCATAAGCAGTCGAGGTCTGCAGTGCTGGATCCGCCTGACCTTCGGTCTATAAGAGCAGGGACTTTTTAGCAGATTGAATGTGTGAGTAGAAAAAAGGTAAAATTTTATAATTCATCCATAGCGGATAAAAACACATATTCATAGTTCATAGGATAAAGAACAAATAAATAATCAATAATAAATACATGTTCATCCTGATCTAATATGTATCTAATATGGAGGCAAACAGATGTATGGACATAAATCTTACGATTTGATATGTGAAAGGGGGTGTTAGTGGAGTTTATTTGGCATATCCCCTTCAGTGGCCCTGAAATAATCAAAATATGCTAGCTTATTTGCATACCAAGCCATAGGACATGAAGGGGGGATGCTTCCTGAATTGAAGTCGCTGGTGCCGGGAGGGGGCAGACCGGGCGTTACTGTCCCCGCACCGGCACACTAGCTGCTGCCGGCGACTTCGCATGTGGTTTATTTCTACGCCAGGCAGGGAATAAACGCTGCACGGCAGATTGAACAATGCAAGCCTTCTTTGATGTATCCGCTGTATTACCTAGATTGGTTTTGGCTAAAGACAGTCGTGATTGCAGTATCTAAATCAGCTGTTAGAAGATAAAGCAACAGATCAGAATAAGGAGAGATGGTTAATAAATAAGTAATGGTAATAAGTTAAAGCATGTAGTTAGTTGTGATCTAGTTGGGGCTTTTGGGATTACTTGTGTCCGAAGCAGCGTAATATATGTATACATTTTCAGTTTCATTGTATGGACCAATGAAGGGGTAGCCCCCCCCAGATATGCGTAGTCCTATCTTTTACAAATAAACATTCCACAAAAAGAAACTTGTGGTGGACCAACTAATTACGGTAGCGAATCTAATACCAACCTGCCCTTTGTGTTATCCACTCATTGATTTACCATCTAGTACCAGATTTCGGGAGACACAGCAACACATAAGGCACAAGGTGTCTCCAGTGAGCAGATACATGAAACTATACCTTTTTAACCTACTGACTACTTAGGGGCGGCCTGTGTTTTTTCTATTGATTTCAATCTCTGCTAAGGTCAGTTTTACAGGACAAAAACCAACTCTCCAAGAGACTGCCATGTTCTCAGCTCGTGGCCTGATCAAGTCACTGCAGATCAGCTTCCCTTTACACAATGAAAACTCGCTTGAGAAACTATTTCAGGGGAGCATGCTGTGTCATCACTGTTTTTAGCTCATATTGCTGTTTGTTTGTTCACCCACCTCTCCAGTTTACAACTATTCTTAGGGTAATCATTATATTGGAGCCCTAAAGTCTCAATCAAGCCTGTGTCAACATTTAGATCAAATCATGGACTAGGAGCGGTTCATGCTTGAAGCCATCAGGTGAGCAGCTATTATATAGGAGACATGTCACTGGACCCATTTTTGGTGGACCATCCACTTCTAACATGTTAGGCAAAGGTTTGGGGTGTATTACTGCTAATAAAATGAGTGGCCATGTCTCTCCTGTTCCAATAAAAGACCCTTTGGCATAACTTTACATGAACTGTACATTGCGGCAATATTATAAGTAGAAATGCACGGCACCCACAGCAAGCAAGGGATGTCTATGCACTTGGCCCACATGCATACACATGTTGCACGTAGACAAGCCCCACTCTGCCAGGAAGCTACGAAGGAAGAAGCGGTGATGGAGTGAGCAGTTAGAATTCCCCCATCATTATTTTCTAATTTGTTCTTTTATTTTTTAATTGTAGATTTTTTATTTTTGTTCTATTTTCCGTCCATGATTATGGGGGCTAACATACTTGTCTGAGCTCTTTAGTGATATTGCTTACACTATTCTTATGGCCATAGGCTGCAATGTTCTGTAACCAACTCATGGGGCACTTTACTCACCGTCCCGTCGCGATCCCCGCTGTGCGTTGTCTGACAAGGATTCGAGCTGGCCGCAATTCACTAGGTCTGTGCGTCAAATTTCCCGCTGAGGTCTTGCCGGAGTTCGCCATCTTCTCTCTGGTGCATATAAGTGCTTGATCTTGCACACCATTTAATTTTTAATTCCGGGTTTGTCCAATCATTCGGGTTGTCCGCGCACACCCCCGATTTGTGTCACATGCAAGCGGTGCCTATCGCACCACAATTTCATAGTGTGCGCCAAAAACCCAGGGCAATTTGCGCCAAAAGGAAATATACGGGGAAACCGCGAAAGATTAAAGTCTAAGAATGTTTAGATGTTTTTGTGCAGGGAGGTTGACTAGATAAGTCATTTATCATTTATTTTCATTACAGAAACTTTGTAAAATCACATTTAAAAAAATCTAAAAAAAACATAAAACTTTTCATTCAAAAGTAGAAAGGGGCAAAAGAAATATAAAAATGATTCCTCACCCACTTTAGGTCTTTACCTTAATGCCTACTCCGAACCACAGTCACCGAAGTGCAAGCTCGGATAGTGAGTAATGACTTCTCCAAAAATTTTTTCTGCTGTAAAATTTAATTGACTGCAAACCCCTTTAAAGAGCTAACAGCTTTAATGGTTTATTTTTGTTGTGTTGTCAAGAAAATATTAGTTGCTCATAATACAAGTTGTGTTTTCCATACAAGTATTTGTAGGTAATAGTGCTCAGTACAAGTATTTCAGGATTCTCTTTATTAAACTGAGTTGTCTTATCATAGATGACTCCTTTTTATACTCGCTTTTTATTTGTCAGTGAGAAATATCCAAGAAAGAACATGGGGAATACAATGTATAAACCTGTGGCATACAATAACTCCTAGTAAAAGCTTGCTGTATACCTTCTGTATTCTGCATGCACAAGAACAATATATACTTCTCTTTATTTCTGAAGGTGACCTCCCCAATGTTGTAGAAAGAAACTTGAGACTCCCGCTTCTCAGTTCCAAATTAATGAAAAACCCTCACCGCATGCTGGATTCTCTATCAATACAATCAGGTAACCAGTGAGACTGAAACAATAATAAAAAGGAGCTAAGGAAAATAGGGAAAATCAGCTTTGAACTTTCCAGGGCTCTGCACGGCAGTAGCTCAGGGGAAGCTTTATTTTTTCAAGGTAATCCTCACAAACTGTCAAAACTAGGGGTAATTTGTTCCTGAAAACATTGTTTCTCAGTAACAACATAATTATATATGGGTTTCAACAAAGGAAATGAAAATTGTTTCTGATTTTAAGTCCACGGAGGTGTGTACATTAGCAATGAACTAATAATAATACATATAATATATATATATTATGCCTTCTATTGTTCCCCTACTGGGCTATCTCTGTAAATTGGGGAAATGGCTAAAGCATTTGGTGTGCATTCGGGTCGCCACAAAGTTTGAATTCAGGTCATCATTGTTCCGATCATCCTAAATTTGTGAGCAGGGGTAAGGTCACCTGTTAAGTTTGTGCCAATTCATTTTATAGACCTTGCTTAATACGAAGGCATGCTGAAACGGGAAGTGACCTTTACTGATCTGGTGTGTCCAATCATAGTGCTGAAGCACTAACAATCATGACTCAACATTTACTGGCACTGTAAGGCATATACGTTTTTTTCATGGTCATAGGAAGGAATAACATGACAGAGAAATAATTTGTCAACACGGCGTTAAAGGTGCTTGGGTGGCTTCACTGAAGGATTGGGGTCAGATTGGTGTAGTTTTTGGGGTGGAAAAACGTTGGCGGGGTCTTGGGAGGGGGAACTGGGGCGATGTTCCGCCGTCCAGCGGGCGCGCTTGGGGGTGGGGCTGGATCACAGGGGGGGAGGCAGCGAGAGCCAACAGGAGTAAAGGGGTAAACTGTGATTGTGAGTGGCTCCGTCAAATAGGTAACGGGGGGGGGGGGGTTGGAGGGGTGGTGGGGGGGACACTGTGGGAGGGGACGGTGTTGTGGTACTGTGTTGGGGTGTTGGGTGGGGGGGGGGGGGGTGGGTGTGGTTGTGGGTGAGGGGTGTGGTTGCGGGGGACCGGGTGAGTAAATCTGCCCCAATATGTGACTGTACCTTATATGTTACTGCACTCTATATGTAACGGGACCTTATAAGGTACTGTCACATATAGAGTGCAGTAACATATAAGGTCCCGTCACATATAGAGTGCAGTAACATATAAGGTCCTGTCACATATAGAGCGTGGTAACATTTAAGGTCCCCTCACATATGGAGTGCAGTAACATACACTCACCGGCCACTTTAATAGGTAAACCATGCTAGTAACGGGTTGGACCCCCTTTTGCCTTCAGAACTGCCTCAATTCTTCGTGGCATAGATACAACAAGGTGCTGGAAGCATTCCTCAGAGATTTTGGTCCATATTGACATGATGGCATCACACAGTTGCCGCAGATTTGTCGGCTGCACATCCATGATGCGAATCTCCCGTTCCACCACATCCCAAAGATGCTCTATTGGATTGAGATCTGGTGACTGTGGAGGCCATTTGAGTACAGTGAACTCATTGTCATGTTCAAGAAACCAGTCTGAGATGATTCCAGCTTTATGACTGGCACTTATCCTCTAAAATAACCATAGAAGTGTGGACCTTGTTTCAAAAGGATGGACGGTCAGCACAATACTCAGGTCGCTTGTCGTTGCAACGATGCTCAATTGGTACCGGAGGCCAAGGCCAAAGTGCCAAGAAATATTCCCCACACATGACACCCCACCACCCCAGCCTGAACCGTTGATACAGACAGGCTGATATCCATTCTTTCATTTGTTGACCCCAAATTCTGACCACCATCCGAATGTCACGCGAAATCGAGACTCATCAGACCAGCAACGTTTTTCCAATCTTCTACTGTCCAATTGTCGATGAGCTTGTGCAAATTGTAGCCTCATTCTGTTCTTAGCTGAAAGGAGTGGCACCCCGGTGTGGTCTTCGCTGCTTAGCCCATCTCGCCTCAAAGTTCGACGTCTGTGCGTTCAGAGATGCTCTTCTGCCTACCTTGGTTGAACGGGTGGCGATTTGGGTCACTGTTGCCTTTCTATCAGCTCGAACCGTGCCCATTTTCCTCTGACCTCTGGCATCAACAGCATTCCCCGCCCCACAGAACTGCCGCTCACTGGATGTTTTTTCTTTTTCGGATCATTCTCTGTAAACCCTAGAGCTGGTTGTGCGTGAAAATCCCAGTAGATCAGCAGTTTCAAATACTCAGACCAGCCCTTCTGGCACCAACAACCATGCCATGTTCAAAGGCACTCAAATCACCTTTCTTCCCCATACTGATGCTCTGTTTGAACTGCAGGAGATTGTCTTGACCATGTCTACATGCCTAAATGCACCATGTGCCGCCATGTGATTGGCTGATTAGAAATTAAGTGTTAACGAGCAGTTGGACAGGTGTATCTAATAAAGTGGCTGGTGAGTGTATATGTGTATTCTTAAGTGTAATGTGTGGGACAGGGGTGGCAGTGAGAGTTTAGGCATATGGGGGCCCCGATACAAAGTTCACACTAAGGCCCAATAAAGTCTTGTTATGCCACTGCCCCTTTTCCCACATGGCCAAAATATTCTCCTCTTTAACCCCGGCTCCTTTAAGAGATCCAGATGACAGGCATATTTTCCTCTTGTACCACACTTGTATAGCCACATGGCAGGCATATGATTAATGAAAATTTACCACATTATTTACCCTCTAGTGCTTTGTAGAGGTTAAAAAGATATCAAAGATAAGTCTGGTGTTTCTTTGTTAAAAAAAAACAGTTTGATCCTCCAGGGCGTTAGCAAGGGCTGGGACAAGGAGTAGGTAAGGGTTATGCATATACTGTTAATTACTGTTAAGAGCCAGGACGACACCACCCTCTCCTTCTAACCAGGGGGCAACTTCCCAACTCTCAACAGCAATTAACGCACGTCTTTAAGATGGAAGAGGGGGTCACATTTTGATTGTTTAGGACACCAAAATGCCTGGTCCAAGCCCTGGCTTTAGGGAACCCCTCTGGGCTCTGACAGCACATCCTCTGCCCACTGCATCCTCATTACTGGGTCAGTTATAGATGTTGTACTCAATGGCCACAGGAGCTCAAGGACTGGGCCCACTCATAGAGTACTGATTGTGCGTGTAACATGCTGGTGCTCCAAAAGCGCCAATGTAGATCCAGCCCTGGTCATGTGACCTACCACTAGAGGGCCAGATGCAGTTGCACCATCTTCCCTATCATTAAACCAGTCCTAATGTTGCTCCACTGTTGTGTTACACTTACCATTGCGCCATTACTGGTGGAAATGACAATTCTTTTGGAGTAGTGCAGTTTGTATGTTGGCCAGCAGAGGGCAGTGCTGCTTCAGCTCAGTCACTTTCTATAGACTTATTTTGTATTCAGAAAAGTTCTTGTCAAATTTGCAGATACATAATCAGTGGTAAATCTATTGTGGAGAACTTGTCTGCTAGTTTGCTGTTTGCAGAAGTTTATAAGAGCATAATTCTGGATGCAGGGAGTACTTTCTATTGTCTTAGAAGAACATGTTGTGTTACTTGGTATAATACAGACATGAAATAGGGTATCAATGTAGAATTCAATAATTCATTCATCATAGGGCCAATTTCACCTATAAAACAGATTATGTCTACATAACATATCCCATTGAATGAGAAAATCATGAAAAGGACTGTCAGCTCCTGGGTCACATGAAAATATAAAGGGGTTGGCCACTTTACCTCATGTATTTTGTAATGTGTGTGCAAATGTGGGGGGCAGGATATTAGGTAATTTACCACCAGTTTCTTGATGCATACCTTGCCATGAAATGGCCACAGATGGAGGCTCGTGTGATACTCCCTCATATAATATGAGATGAAATTTATTGTGATCGTGTTTCCGTTATACAGGCGGTCCCCTACTTAAGAACATCCGACTTACAGATGACCCCTAGTTACAAACGGACCTCCGGTAATTGGTAATTTTCTGTACTATAGCCTTAGGCTACAATAAACAGCTAAGTGTCCAACCCCTTTAACAAATGGAATCCCCTGTTATATTCTTCACCATCTTTTTATTTTATAGATCTAGAGAGGGCACCATAATCGTGCTTTATATATATCGTGAACAGCATTGCTTATGGGGTGAGTACGTGTGGAATGTGCATGATTCGGCATAATCTTGTATGCCTAGGTCCCCTGCGAGTAAGTTTGTGTGGGTATATGGGCGTTGGATGTGTTTGTGTTCTATACAGTGTTCCTGGCTGGACCAGCTGGGGTGTCTCAGGAAGGATATGACTGTGAATGTTGTATTTGTGTGTAACATTCGGCACTCACATATCAGAGGGTATAAGCGTGTCTGCATTGTGCATCTAGTCAGCACCAAAGAGGGCTACTATGTTTTATTAGATGTTGAGGAGCCTTGTCTCGTATCTACTGTAAACAGTATATTTTACACGGGGGCTTATCCTGTGGAGAAAGGTCAGGTCCAAAGCAAAACCATTATGATTATGTAGGATAAAATCTAAACATATACAGTGCTATTATGTATATTGCTATGTATGTTTCATTAAGTAATGCTTCCACATACTAGTGGATTGCAGTGATCAGCATTGCTTCCTATAGCTGCAGGAACCTGGCAGCCTTTGTGCTATTTGATGGGTCTGCAAGGTAAGCGGAAGAAGCTGAAACTCACCCCCGCAGGGAGCAATTCCTTTAATTACACAATATTAAGGTAGTGATATGCATGCAGTTCCCCAAAATAATCTGATTTTAACTTCACTTCAGTTTCTTACTGCTTTGATTTAACCCTTTTTGGTTGTTTGAAAGAGAATTAATTGGTAAAAGGGGAATGTTTAATGTGTACGGTGACATCTCTGATAGATTACGTACTGCTAATAGTGAGAAAACCTATTTTATAGTTGAGGGTGTTTTGGATGCGCAGGGATTACAATCTGTGTCTACTCTATATGTTCCTAACAATCTCTGGTAAATCACACAAGTGAGATAACAAAAGGCTGAGTTGGTATTAGACACGCTACCCGTAATTAGTCGGTCCGACATAGTGGACTAATGCTTTATACAATGTCCGTACAATGACACTAAAAATATATACATATATATACCCGTATTTTTAGGACTATAAGGCACTTCTTACTATAGGACGCACCACAGATTTAGGCTTCCAAAAAAGGAAAAATATATTTTACTCCAATTAAAATATCCCTGTTGGTCACACTAAAGCACAGCACACACAGCTCTGCATCATCCATACAGTTATAAACACAGCTCTGCATCATCCATACAGTTACACACAGCTCTGCTTCATCCATACAGTTACAAACACAGCTCTGCTTCATCCATATAGTTTCAAACACAGATCTGCTTCATCCATACAGTTACACACATAGCTCAGCTATACACACAGACCCCCCTCCCCTCTTCCGCCCTTCCCCTCTTCCACTATTCTCCCCTTCCCCTATTCCCCTCTTCCCCTTCTTCTTACCCTGTCCCAGCGCAGCATGTCCCCATTCTCGGCAGTATGGGGTGATGTAAGAAGCATGTGATCAGTCACATGATTCTGACATCACTGCAGGTCCTGTAGGACACCCGGAAGAGAAGAGAGCAGTACAGAACCTCTCTCTTTGGGAGATCGGGTGCAGCTCTATATCAGGGCATCACTCGATCTCCATTACAGCAGTCAGGAGGGTCTGGAAGTGCTGGATCCGCCTGACCTTCGGTCTATAAGATGCTGGGACTTTTTAGCAAGATTGAATGTGTGAGTAGAAATAAGGTAAAATTTTAATTACATTCCATAGCAGGATAAAAACACATATTCATAGTTCATATGGACAAATGAACAAATAAATCAATAAATAAATACATGTTTCAGCCTGATCAATAATATGTATCTAAATATGGAGGCAACAGATGTTACGGACATAAATCTTACGATTTAATATGGTATAGAAGGGGGTGTTAAGTGGAGTTATTTGGCATATTTTTCAGGACCCCTGCGTCCCTTCAGTGGCCCTGAAATAATCACAAATGCTAGCTTATTGCTAGCACTTGCGATTATTTGCCACAATCCGCCACCTTCACGACAGTGGGACGTGAAGGGGAGGGATGCTTCTGGCGAAGTGAAGGTCGCTGGTGGCCGGGAGTGGGCAGACGCGGGCGTTACTGTCCCCGCACCGGCACACTAGCTGCTGCCGGCGACTTCGCATGTGGTTTATTTCTACGCCAGGCAGGGAATAAACGCTGCACGGCAGATTGAACGATGCAAGCCTTCTTGATGTATCCCGCTGTATTACCTAGATGGTTTGGCTAAGGAGCAGTCGTGATTGCAGTATCTAAATCAGCTGTTAGAAGATAAAGAGAACAGATCAGAATAAGGAGAGATGGTTAATAAAATAAGTAATGGTAATAAGGTAAAGCATGTAGTTTAGTGTGGGTAATCTAGTGGGGGCTTTTGGGAATTACTTGTGTCCGAGCAGCAGTATATATATGTATACATTTTTCAGTTTCATTGTATGGACCGGATGAAGGGGGTAGCCCACCCCAGATATGCGTAGTCCTCTATTTTACAAATAAACATTCCACAAAAAAGAAACTTGTGGTGGACCAACTAATTACGGGTAGCGAATCTAATACCAACCTGCCCTTTTGTTATCCTACTCATGTGATTTACCATCTAGTACCAGATTTCGGGAAGACACAGCAACACATCCAAATACCGGACCTTTGATATCTGTCTGACACATAAGGCACAAGGTGTCTCCAGGTGAGCAGATATCATGAAACTATACTCTTTTATACTACTAGACTACTTTAGGGGTGCGGCCCGTGTTTTTTCTATTAGATTTTCCAATCTCTGCTAAAGGTCAGTTTTACAGGAAAATAAAACACAAACCTCTCCAAAGAGACTGCCATGTTCTCAGCTCAGTGGCCTGATATAATTATATACAACGATATAATTAGGGTAGATCATTAATATTGTGAGCCCTAAAAGTTCCTTCAACCCAGAGGCCCATGTGATCAACATGTTAGATCAAATCAACTGGACCTAGGAGCTGGTTCATGTCTTGAAGCCATCAGGTGGAGCAGCTATTATACATATAGGAGACATGTCAGCTGGACCCACTTTTTTGGTGGGACCATCCAACTTTTCTAACATGTTAGGCAAAGGTTTGGGGTTGTATTACTGCTATAAAAATGAGTGGCCATGTCTCTCCTGTTCCCAATGAAAAGACCCTTTGGCATAACTTTACATGAACTGTACATTGCGGCAATATTATAAGTAGAAACGTGCACTGCACCCACAGCAGCAGAGGGATGTCTATGCACTTGGCCCACATGCATACACAGTGTTGCACGTAGACAGCCCCCAGTCTACCAGGAAGCTACGAAGAGAAGAAGCAGTGATGGAGTAGAAGCAGTTAGAAATCTCCCCCATCATTATTTTCTAATTTGTTCTTTTATTTTTTAATTGTAGATTTTTATATTTTTGCTATTTTCCGTCCATGATTATGGGGGCTAACATCTTGTCTGAGCTCTTTAGTGATATGCTGTACACTATTCTTATGGCCATAGGCTGCAATGTTCTGTAACCAACTCATTGGGGCACATTTACTTACCCGTCCCGTCGCGATCCCCGCTGTGCGTTGTCTGACAAGGATTCGGAGCTGCCGCAATTCACTAAGGTCGTGCGTCCAAATTCCTGCATGTGTCGCTTCCCCGCTGAGGTCTGCCGGAGTTCGCCATCTTCTTCCTGGTGCATATAAGTGCTTGATCTTGCGACACAATTTAATTTTTAAATTCCGCGGTTTGTCCAAATCAGTCGGGTTGTCCGGCGGCACACCCCCCGATTTGTGTCACATGCAAGGCGGTGCCTATGCACCACAATTTCATAGCGTGCGCCAAAAACCCAGGGCAATTTGGCGCAAAAAGGAAATATACGGGAAACCCGAAAGAATTAAGGTCTAGAGAATGTTTTATAGACATGTTTTGTGCAGGGAGGTTGACTAGATAAGTCATTTATCATTTACTTTCATTTATTTTCATTTACACTTTTGTAAAATCATCATTTAAAAAAATCTAAAAAAAAACATAAAAACTTTTCATTCAAAAGTAGAAAAGGCAAAAGAAATATAAATAAGATTCCTCACCCACTTTAGGTCTTTACCTGAATGACTACACTCCGAACCAGCAGTCACCCGAAGTGCAAGCTTCGGAATAGTGAGTAATGCTTTCTCCAAAAAAATTTTTCTGCTGTAAAATTTAATTTGACTGCAAAACCCCTTTAAAGAGCTAACAATGCTATTAATTTTAAAGGGTGTGTTGTCAAGAAAATTATAAGTTCATAATACAAATTGTTTTCCATGACAAGTAATTTGTAGGTATATTGTTCTCAGTACAAGTATTTCAGGATTCTCTTTATTAAACTGAGTTGTCTTAATCATAGATGACTCCATTTTTATTACTCAGCTTTTTATTTGTCAGTGGAGAAAATATCCAAGAAAGAAGTACATGGGGAATACAATGTAATAAACCTGTGGCATAACAATAACTCCTTAGTAAAAAGCTTCTGTAATACCTTCTGTATTCTGCATGCACAAGAACAATATATACTTCTCTTTATTTCTGAAGGTGACCTCCCCAAGTGTCGTAGATAGAAACCTTGAGACTCCCTCTTCTCAGTTCAGAATTAATGAAAAGACCCTCACCGCATGCTGGATTTCTATCAATACAATCAGGTAGCCAAGTGAGACTGAAACAAATAATAAAAAGGAGCTAAGGAAAAATAGGGAAAATCAGCTTTGAACTTTCCCAGGGCTCTGCACGGCAGGTAGCTCAGGGGAAGCTTTTATGTTTCAAGGATAATCCTCACAAACTGTCAAAACTAGGGGTAATTTGTTCCTGAAAAACATTGTTTCTCAGTAACATAATTATATATTGGGTTTCAACAAAGGAAATGAAATTGTTTCTGATTTTAAGTCCACAGGAGTGTGTGTACATGAATACAATGAATACATACCAAATATATATATATATGCAGCTTCTATTGTTTCCCCTACTGGGCTCATCTCTGTAAATTGGGGAATGGCTAAAGGCATTTGTGTGCATTCGGCCACAAAGGCTTTGATCAGGTCATCATTGTTCCAGATCATCCTAAATGTGTGAGCAGGGGTTAAGGTCACGGTTATGTGCAGGCTAGTGAAGTTTTGTGCCAAATTCATTTTATAGACCTTGCTTAATACGTGAAGGCATGCTGAAACGGGAAGTGACCTTTACTGATCTGGTGTGTCCAATCATATGCTGAAGCACTAAACAATCATACTCAACATTTACTTGGCACTGTGAAGCATATACGTTTTTCATGGTCATAGAAGGAATAACATACAGAGAAATACACTGCTCACTGATAGGGCAGATGTGTAAAAACTTTCTGAAAGGGGAACTGGCTTTGTTGCCTCCAGCCACTGATCACAATGCAGCTAGAGCACAACAGTAAAGAAACTGTGATTGTGATTGGCTCTCAAATAGTAACAGCCAAAATTGGAGATTACTCATGCATGACCGCTGTGTGTAAGGGGCTTCTGGTGAGGATCGAAACTGTAAGTAAAAAAAAGAGTTAAAGCAATTAATGAAGTTTTTTTTAGATAAAATAATAAATAAATAAAAAGTCCCCTAAACACCAACATTCCCTATACACCTGTAACAAATTATAAGAAAAACACATAAAGCTAAAAAAAAATGAAAGAAATCTGAAAACCAGAATTGATGAGTTTCTTTTCCTTCATACATTCATCAATAAACTAAAGACCCATTAAAATGACGTATTTGTAAAGGGAATTTAATCTTGCAGGAAATAAGCCATGCAAAAAAAAGAATAGCCTTCAAAAAGTGACAATGCAAAACTGCTCAGAATGGCGCAGCTTCAGTTCAATAGCCGTAGCTTTTGCCTATACAGCAGTTTACCAACACATATGGGTTATTGGGTAACAAACTTTTTGGAGCGTTTTAGTATTTTATCCACTGAGAATGTGTAATTTTTTTGAAAAATACATTCATTTAGCCAAAGAAATTAAATTTTCAAAATTGCACCTGAATTTTTTAACCCATGTAAAACAATTAAAAGGTTAACAAACTTTATAAAAGTTGTTTTACATAGATTGAAGGGTGTCGTTTCTAAAATGGTATAATTTATGGGGTTTTACTATTATTTAGGCCTCTCAAAGGTGACTTGATTGTCAATATAAAGCAGTCATTCTGCAAATGTTAGTTATCAAGTTATGTTGGTGTTATGACTATGTGTTGGAGAAGTAGAAAGCTTAGAATTTCGAAAATTGAGAATTTTTCAAAATTTTTGCAAAATATCTGTTATGTTTTGAGTTATTTATGAAAAAATCACCCAAATTTTTGAAGCACAATGTGTCACGAGAAAACTCAAAATCACCCTGGATATGTTAAAGTGTTCCAAATTTATAACCACTTATAGTGACACATTTGAAAAATCTGTTCTGTGTCAGGAAGGTGGAAAATGGCCTGGTTGTTAAGGGATTACAAGTTTTTGAGATACTTTTCTTTTAGGGCATATCAATATCATAAAGGGGAATTCCCTGCTTTGGACCATTTCATATTAGTTAAAATTAAGACTTGCTTGAATAGCATCTCATGATATGGTGAATCTGCCCCATGGACAACAATTTTTTAAATACTGTCGGTACAGAAAGTATTCAGACCCCTGAACGCATGAAGGACTCCAAGACTATGAGAAATAAGATTATCTGGTCTAAGGAGATGAAGATTGAACATTTTTGGCGTAAATTCTACGTGATATCTGTGGAGAAAACCAGGCCCTGCTCATTACCTGCCAAATACAATCCCAACAGCAAAACATGGTGTTGGCAGCATCATGCTATGGGGGTGTTTTTCAGCTGCAGGGACAGTGCAATAGGTTGCAATTGAAGGAAAGATGAATATGTCCATGTACAAAGATATCCTGGTTAAAAACCTCTTCCAGAGTGCTCTGGACCTCAGACTGGGCTGAAGGGTCACCTTAATAATAATAATAATAATTCTTTATTTATATAGCGCACACAGATTACGCAGCGCTGCACAAGCATGTCAAATTGGTCCCTGTCCCCATGGGACTCACAATCTAAACAACCTAAGGCCTGTTCCCCACTTGCGAGTGTGATGCGAGTTCATTGCATCACACTCGCAAGTGGGGAACGGGCCTAACGGTATGTTTTGGAGTGTGGGAGGAAACCGGAGTACCCGGAGGAAACCCACGCAAACCAGAGAGAACATACAAACTCTTTGCAGATGTTGACCTGAGTGGGATTCGAACCCAGGACCCCAGTGCTGCAAGGCAGAAGTGCTACTCACTCAGCCACCGTGCCGCCCTACCTTCTAACAAGACAGTGACCCTAAGCACACAGCTAAAATAACAAAACCATTTCTTCAGAACAACTCTTGGCACAGCCAGAGCCCTGACCTAAACCCAACTGAGCATCTCTGGAGAGACTTGAAAATGGCTATCGTCACCAATGTTCACCATCCAACCCGAGGGAACTGGAGAGGATCTGAAAGGAAGAGGCAGAGGATCCCCAAATCCAGGTGTGAAAAACTTTCGCAAGAAGATTAGCTCAAAAATGTGCTTCTACTCAATACTGAGCAAAGGGGCTGTGTACTTATGGCCAGGTGATATTTCAATTTTTCAATAAATTTGCAAAAATTATCTACATTAAAAAATTTTTTCTGTCAAGATGCGGCGCAGAGTGTACATTAATGAGCAAAATAAAACTATTTTGATCTTACCAACTGGCTGCAATGAAACAAAGAGTGAAAAGTTTAATGGGTCTAAATACATGCTGTACCCACTGTAGCTACCATATGTTGCTGCATGTTCCGTTTAGCAGTTTGCACAGAAGAAATGTAAGGGGTAATACAACTTCATTTAGATTCGTTATTTTCCAGGAGTATCAGCAGCTGGGATCACAAAATACTAAATCATGATCACTTAATCCAGTGGTTCTCAACCTTTCTAATGCTGTGACCCCACAATACAGTTCCTCATGCTGTGGTGACCCCAAACCATGCAACTCGCAGTAAAAACACAGTAAAATTGCGGCTCTGATGGCTTTAGGCGACCCCCGGTTTTGGTCGTTCGACCCCAGCTGGGGTCCCGACCCACAGGTTGAGAACCACTGACTTAATCACTGGAAAAAGCCATACTGGGCAGGTCAACGACCAATTTTCAACAGGATGGAGACACCTACATGTCATGTCATATTGGGTTACCGGGCAACCATCACAGTAATTATGTGTCTTAGACCCTTAATTAGTCTTCCTTCACAGGGTGTATGTATGGCCATATTTAGTGTTGATGCTTTTACAGTGCTTACGCCCCCTATTGGTTCTATCATGCTAATTTCACATATGAGGGAGAGCTGCTTGCGGGAGAATAATATGAGGGGGGGTTGCTGAGAGGGGTGCAATAAGAGGAAGAACTACTGTGGAAGTACAATAATGTGTGAAGCTTCTTGGGAGGGCACAATATGAGGGTGACCTGGGGGCCTCCATTATATGGGGGCCACAATGTGAGGGAGATCTGGCGGATGCACAATATGGGGGAGGGCACAATGTAAAGGGCAGATGGGGGGGCACTAAGGGGGATTATACCACATGGGGATGGAGTAAGCTGCTGAGCAAAAAAGCCTTTTTGTGCTGTAATAGTTGGGAGATATGCAATAAGTGGTATACAGTTATACAAGATTTCAGAAATCAGAGCAGGAATAGTTGTTCACAGAATATCCTTTGTTAATAAGTCTGTTACAAGAAGTAAAATGAAACAGTCTAGAAAACCATTTTAGGAACATAAGCCAATTGTCTGTATTATATTTTTACAAATGTAGAGACTGTAGAAATGGAGTTAATTGATTAAGTGCATTGTTTAGAATCAGCACCTGCAAAATTGGAACTTGAGGAACTTGAATGATTACATCATTAAAGGAACCCAGGGTGAAATTGAAGGGTGAATATTCTTAAAACCCTACCTCGGGAACCAAGAGAACTTGTCCTTCCCCTTGGTGTAGCCTTTGGGTCTTTAAAGGGGTTTTCCCACAGGATAGGGCCTAACTCGCTGATCAGTGGGGGGTCTCAGTAATGGGATCCCCACAGATCACTAAAACAAGGGGTTCAATGTACCCCAATCAGACCACTTGTCGCTCCTCGAGATGAGCAGAGCAGCTGGCCGTGTATGGCCAGGTTGCCCCTGTCATCTCTGTTGAGTTGACAGAGATTTCCGAGTACGCCTTTCTCTGAGACCTCCACTGATCAGCAAGTAAGGCCCTATCCTGTGGATAGGGCCTAACTTGTGTTGTGGCAAAAGCCCTGTAATGTAAAAACTAGCCAGACGCGTTTGATTATTGCGGACCAACATTGCCAATTTCAGAATAACTGGTTGTTCACTTAATGTATATGGGACTGTCCTCACTTTCTCTTGATTCATGGTCAAATTTCGGTGCAGAAGTAAAATTGAAAAAAAAAAATGGAGAGAAAGAGAAAAGGGAGAATAAGATAGATTTCTATTACAAGCCCCACAAGCAAGTGCAAGTCTTGCAATATTTTGTGTGACAACTTATCTCTTAGCTGTGTATGATCTGCTTTGCCGGATAGGTTGTTCTAATGTAGTCAGCGTGTATAGGGTGTTGACAGACTTTGGGACAAGCTTCTACATGTATGGGTGGTGTTGAGCATCAAGTGTCTACCGGATTCTTCACACTGTATTCTGTGTCACTAAACACCTGAATAACACATACTGATAGAACAGATCAGATTTACTAAACAGGAAACTATCAAACAAAGCAGTAAAATATGCAAGACAGATAAATACATTAGGAATAGAGCATTGCACTAGACTTGCATACATATCACATCTTCTCTTTCATACCAGCCTGAAAGCTGTTGTCCGACATCAACTTATTTGACAAAATGTATACAATGCTGATTTTACTGATATATCTGTCACCTGTGTGAGGGCTGTGGCTTTATTCTCCATCAGTGTCTGGTGGAGGGCTCTATATCCTGGCATGGATGGAATGTTTCTACTCACTGAACTGTCCCCTAGAGGCGAGTGAGAGCTGCAGAGATTTATGTCCTGACTGTTATTAGAAGGTCAGGCTGCATGGTTTTATAGGGCATGTGTGGCAGGCGAGCAAACTAAAGCATATTCCCCCAGCAAATAAAATATATGAGGCAATAAAACATAAAACTATCTTCCAACACATTAAACCCACTAACATTATCATAAGAGCCACCCAATGAATTCAATTACATAATAGTCTCCTCGGGATCAAGGTTAGAGCGTCTGCATGCACCTAATTGAATGTGGCTTCCAGTGACTGGCCAAGAAAATGCACCTTAAAGATATACTAATATGCACATGCGATTTTATAGGACACTCATAGACTTCATTGGGGCCTACTTTAAGTATACATGCGTTGATAGATTATGGCCCACATTTTTCAAAACTAGTGCAAAATGCACTAAATGGCAGATATTCTATGGCGCGATACCCGGGCTCTATATGAAGATTAGAGATGAGCGAACATGCTCGTCCGAGCTTGATGCTCGGTCGAGCACTCTGGTATGTGGGCTCTGGTATGTGGGCTCTGTTATGTGGGCTCTGGTATGTGGGCTCTTGTATGTGGGCTCTGGTATGTGCGCTCTGGTATGTGGGCTCTGTTATGTAGGCTCTGGTATGTGGGCGCTGGTATGATGGTCCCAGTATATTGCTCTCAGTATGTTGGTTCCAATATGTGGGCGCTGGTATGTTGGTTCCAGTATATAGGCTCTGGTATGTTGGTTCCAGTATGTGGGCGCTGGTATGTTGGTTCCAATATATAGGCTCTGGTATGTGGGCATTGGTATGTGGCTCTGGTATGTGGGCTCTGGTATGTTGGTTCCAGTATGTGGGCTCTGGTATGTGGGCTCTGGTATGTGGCCCTGGTATGTGGGCTCTGGTATGTTGGTTCCAGCATGTGGGCTCTGGTATGTGGCTCTGGTATGTGGGCTCTGGTATTTGGGCTCTTGTATGTGGGCTCTGGTATGTGGGCTCTGGTATGTGGGCTCTGGTAAGTGGCTCTGGTATGTGGGCTCTGGTATGTTGGTTCCAGTATGTGGGCTCTGGTATGTGGGCTCTGGTATGTGGCTGTGGTATGTGGGCTCTGGTATCTGGGCTCTTGTATGTGGGCTCTGGTATGTTGGTTCCAGTATGTGGGCTCTGGTATGTGGGCTCTGGTATGTTGGTTCAAGTATATGGGCTCTGGTATGTTGGTTCCAGTATGTGGGCTCTGGTATGTGGGCTCTGGTATGTTGGTTCCAGTATGCGGGCTCTGTTATGTGGGCTCTGGTATGAAACATAAAACAGTCCAGAGAAAATGGGGCACATTTACTAAGAGTTGTGCAAACTGCACAAAATGCGGTTTGTATGTATATAGTGCGTGAATAGAAATCATGAATCATAGTGCAGGCTACAGACTTTGCATGATAAAACTGGAGCACAGTCCGACTGAGCACTGGAACGCCCCCTAATTTGTGTTGGTTCCACTATATGGGCTCCATGTGTTAATTCCAATATGTGGGCTCTGGTATGATGGTTGCAATATGTGTGCTCCGGTATGATGGTCCCAGTATATTGCTCTGGTATGTGGGCTCTGGTTTGTGGGCTCTGGTATGTGGGCTCTGGTATGTGGGCTCTGGTATGTGGGCTCTGGTATGTGGGCTCTGGTATGTGGGCTCTGGTATGTGGCTCTGGTATGTTGGCTCTGGTATGTTGGTTCCAGTATGTGGGCTCTGGTATGTGGGCTCTGGTATGTGGGCTCTGGTATGTGGGCTCTGGTATGTTGGTTCCAGTATGTGGGCTCTGGTATGTGGGCTCTGGTATGTGGGCTCTGGTACGTGGGCTCTGTTGGTCTCATAGCCTTCAAGTTGTAAAGATATAAGACAGAACTAAAATTATGTCATCAATGCAGACCTTTCCCATGAAATAGCAAGCTAACTATTATTCTTCAGCACATTCCAGTAGGGAAGGTATTTTATATAACCAGGGCTGGAAGGGATTTTAGCCATGGATAAAAACTAAACATAAGGAAAAACAAAAGAATGTGGTCTTATAGAGTAGTTGGTTTATTAAAAAAAAAATGGACACTATAAAATTCAGTCAAACCCTTGGCCAGGCTCTTGAAATACAGTAGCTGTGCAGAATCATCTGGATTAGTTTGTACTGTAGCAGGTAGAAAAAAATTGGACTTAAATTCAACAGAATGAGGTTTTCCAATGGTGTATTACCCTCTTCATCAGTTCTAGATGATCGGAGGGGTATCATCGTGGTAGCTGTAGAAGTTCCATCACCAGTCACTAGGCCATTACCAATTAACTGGGAAACTGTCAACACATAGCACAATTTTGGTGGAATTGTCACAAAAACACAATTGTAACATTTTTTTGGAGTTTGTTTTAACCCATTCCCGTCATGTTAGGTAATAGTACATCACACAGGTGCATGGAGAGGGCCGTTGGCTTAAAAAAAATGTTGGCGCATGGACGCCGCCATCTTGGCGAAGATTGTCGTTCCCCATAACATCATCGGGGAGCGACGATCAGTCGCCATGACAGCCTCGGGTCTTCCGAAGACCCGAGGCTGTCTCGTTTTAACACATTGGGGGTCATTAACTAAGGGCCCGTTTCGCGTTTACCCGACGTGTTACCCAAATATTTCCGATTTGCGCCGATTTTCCCTGTATTGCCCCGGGTTTTTGGCGCACGCGATCGGATTTTTGCGCATCGGCGCTGGCATGCACGCGACGGAAATCGGGGGGCGTGGCCAAACGAAAACCCGACGGATTCGGAAAAACTGCTGCATTTTTTAAAAAAATGTGTCGCGAAAATTACACTCACCTTCACTAGGTATTGGCCGGTAAATTTCAGTGCGTTCCGGTGCTTTTCAGCACAGCAGCGCCGCCTGGTGGATGTCGGAGGAACTACCTTAGTGAATCCCGGCTGGACCCGAATCCAACGCAGAGAACGCGCCGCTGGATCGCGAACGGACCGGGTAAGTAAATCTGCCCCATTCATTACAATGAATGAGGAGGAAAATCCCCATATATTGCCATCCTGTAGAATGGCAGTATATGATAGGATCGATCAGACAACCTAGGGTTAAAGTACCCGAGGGAGTCTGAAAAATAGTAAAAGTAAAAATAAAAAAAAAGTAAAAAAAAAAATTATAATAAAAAAGACCTAAAAATTCTAATCCCCCCCTTTCCCTAGAACTGATATAAATATAAAAAAACTGTAAAAATCGTAAACATCACCGTGTCCAAAAATGCCCAATCTTTCAAAATATAATAACAGATTTTCACTGCGTTTTACCCTGTAGCGGGAAAATAGCGCCCAAAGTAAAAAAACGGCACTTGTTTGCCATTTTGAAAAATATAAAAAATCAATAAAAAGTGATCAAAAGGTCACACTGTCCTAAAAATTATAGCAATGAAAACGCCATCAAAAGTCGCAAAAAATGAAACCACCGACAGCTCCGTACACCAAAGTATGAAAAAGTTATTGGCGCCAGAAGATGCCAAAATGAAAAAAAAAATTTGTACAGGAGGTTTCAATTTTTGTAAATGTATGAAAACATTATAAAACCTACACAAATTTGCTATCCCCATAATTGCACCAACCCAAATAATAAAGTAGACCTGTCATTCGGGGCGCACAGTGAAATCTGTAAAATCCAAGTGCAAATGCTGTTTTTCACCATTTTCACTGCATTTGGAATTTTTTTCCTGCTTCCCAGTATACGGCATGGAATATTAAATACCGTCACTTTGAAGTGCAATTCGTTACACAAAAAATAAGCCATCACACAGCTCTTTATGTGCAAAAATTTAAAAGTGATAGATTTTTGAAGGTGGGGAGTGAAAAATAGAAGTGAAAAAACTACAAAGGGCCAAGTCGTTAAGGCCTGAATCGACTCTGTTATGGCTACCAATGGCTACTCTGTTATGGCTATCACCTGGTACTCACAGAAACACCATTTGCCCACCCTACTGGTACAAACGGCCAAGTTGGCAATACCATCTAGATGGCTTAACCCGACCCCCCGTGGTTGGCTGACTAGAGTTGATAGTTTATATTGTCTTGAGGAATTAGCACACTGGGCAATGAGGTTGCGTCACAAATTTTCTAGGATATGGGAGCCCTGGCTACAGAGCTAATCCAACTCCCTGACTCGGCCAATCACAACCTGCCTAGGGCACCAACAGGTCTAGACTAAGGTGAGACCCATATATGCATACAGAGAAATGAGATACAGTAAAAGGGGGATATTTATCATACGCTGGCGCTCGTGCGCCAGCGTATGATAGCCCCGCCGCTGCAAATTCGCAGCGCGATACATCAAGAGGCTTCTGCCTCTTGATGTATCGGGCTGCCAGCAGCGCAGCGTTTAACCTACGCCAGGCCCGCAGCAGCGAGTGCGCAGGTGCGGGGACAGTAACGCCCTGCGCCGGCCCACTCCCATCCGGCCGCGCCCCCCGCTCGGCCGGCCCCCCCCCCCCCTTCACGCCCCTTTAGGCCCCACTGTTGTGAAGGTGGCGGATTGGGGAAAATAATCGCAACAGCTAGCAATAAGCTAGCATTTTCGATTATTTCAGGGCCTCTGAACCACTGGTGGTGCGCAGAGGTCCTGATAAATATGCCCCAAAGTCTGACTAAAAAGAATACCTACTAAAGATTTTCAGATAGTCTTGTATTGCACATGTATGTCACCTGGCAACCAGTTGTTTTTTTCGTTGCTAGTTGTGTTTAGAGTTTGCCGGATTTTCAGACAAAATTCGTTTAGAACCGAATTGAATCATGATGATTCACGTTAAAAACAGGCATTTCCTGTCTGCAGAGAGCCTGTAGGGTATTGTAGAACGTTGTGCCATGCTCAAATATGCATAGGGAGCGTGGTTTGGTCTTCAAACAATGCTGTGTTTTAGTATGACACGCACATGACAGCCGCAGCTCTTAGAATCGCTTCACTCTTCATTTCCATGTGCACTTGGAGCCTGCCGGTCGCTGATTGGCTTACATGTCTGCACAAATGATCGGGGGTGTTCCTTTCTTCTTCCCAGAGTTCTCTGCCCCATGTAACACGTTGTGCTTGCGGCCATTTTGCTAATAAAGGGGGGGGGGATTGTTCCCACGAATCACCATAAACTTCGGATTCGTGCCGAACCAAAGTTTTCCTGAAATTCAAAACAAATTCTGATTTGTTAGAATTGATTTGCCCATCTCAAGTGGTGTTCATACAGCTGTATTGTTAGTATGTATGTTTATTACAACCCCCAACCCACCCTCCCCCCTACCGTTGCCTTTCCACCCTTACCACCTCCCTTGCCATATGAAGAGGATATAAATAGAGATGAGCGAGCACTAAAATGCTCGGGTGCTCGTTGAGACGAACTTTTCCCGATGCTCGAGTGCTCGTCTCGAATAACGAGCCCCATTGAAGTCAATGGGAGACTCGAGCATTTTTCAAGGGGACCAAGGCTCTGCACAGGGAAGCTTGGCCAAACACCTGGAAACCTCAGAAAATGATGGAAACACCACGGAAATGGACAGGAAACAGCAGGGGCAGCATGCATGGAACCTCTGAGGCTGCTTAATCGCACCATTATGCCAAAATTATGGGCAACAGCATGGCCATGGCAGAGTGAGCATCTAAAACATCTAATAATTGACCCTGACATTATAGGGGACGGCATGCAGAGGAAGCGGCAGCAGTGGCAGGCTAGAGAGTGGCATGGTGACATACTCCAAATGGACTCAGGCTTCAAACCAATTTAAAAAATTCGTTTTGGCGGGGATAACGTGTAGCACTGTATGTATCAGTATTTTGCCTGGTTACGGCGGCAGAGAGGAACCAAAGGAGGTGAGCAAGAAGCGCTGAAATGATTTCCTATGTGAACAAAAGGTTGACGGTATATTTAGTCGATAACACAGCATGGTGGCGACATAGTGACCAAGTTCCATAACGTATCTGGTGAAACACCCGAAAAATGAGCCTGACACAGCTCGTTTGCTAAGGGGACGACATGTGGAGGCAGCCATGGAGACGACTTCCATGATTAAAAGTGACAGTATGGGGCATCCATATTGCGCTGCTATAATTGAAACTTCAGGTCGCCAGCATGGCGGTGACAGATGAGCCGAGGTCTACTATGTATCTGGTGAAACACCCGAAAATTCTGCCTGACACAGCTCGTTTGATAAGGGGATGATGTGCTGTATTTCCTCTCGCGCTCCAGCGTCTGGGGTATAGACAGTTGAAAGTTGCGCATGGAGACATTGGTGGACGCTGTGGAGGATCGTGGAGGCGAAATGGACAGGAAACAGCAGGGGCAGCATGCATGGATGCCTCTGAGGCTGCCTAATCTTGGGATGGAGCTGGCGGTCCGAGCTTTCGCCTGTCCATGGCTTTGTCTCTCGGCTCCTCCCCACCCAAAATGGGCCTGGGGGCCAGAAGCGTTTACTTTGAAAAAATTATAATTTTCAAAGCAGGTGGGGTCGTTTGAATATTTCATCTAGGGTCTATCGCCCAACCCGTGCTCTTAGATCCGCCAGTGATCTTAGATTTACCTCTACCCTAGTGCGGACCTCCCACTCGCGTCTCCAAGACTTCTCGTCTCGAATAACGAGTACCCGAGCATTTTAGTGTTCGCTCATCTCTAATGAAGATCCACATTCAGTCTTTACTCTATACTCACCTTCGGCTTCTTCTCCTCAGCCTGCGGCTTCATCATCTCCTTCCAGCCTGGACGTGCACACTATAATGATGCTGTGTCACTGCATCACGGCGCGGGATGGAAGAAGAAGACGGAGAAAAGAAGCCAAAGGTGAGTATAGGGGTTTTTTTTCTCTAAAAGGGGCATCTGCTGTGGACATTTCATTAAAAGGGGCATCTGCTGTGGACATTACATTAAAAGGGGGCTATGCTGTTGACGTTTCAGTAAAGGGGGCATGTGCTGTGGCCATTTCATTAATGAGGTGTGGCTGCTGCTGGACATTTTATTAGAGTAGTGGCTGCATTTTCTACCCTAGGGGTTATACTCCAGTCAATAACTAGGAGCCTTTGCTTATATTCGAGCACTAATGAGGGGGAGTTCAGCTGCAGAGCGCACAGAGGCCAGGCCAGCCAGGGGTAGCATCCCCATCTCCTATACTGTCTGGGAGATCTGGTCTGGACGGTAGTCTGGATGGATGGTTCATGCAGTTAGGGAAAGTGATTGGCTTTCCTAAATAGATGGGTTATAAGAACAGGTTTGAAGTCCATCATTAAATTACTTTTATGAACAGTACAAGATTAAGGATAGAGATTATTTAGAAGATATAGATGATACAAAGGATATAGATGATATAAAGTATATAGAGGATATAGAGTAGTACTTAAGTCCTTACATCCGGGCACATGTTTTTTGGACGCTGGGGGGCCTGGGCCCGTGAGACTTTTGATCCACCACTGCCTGCACTACTCTGGAAGTGTGCAACATTTTTTTAGTGCACTTTGTAAATGCTGCAGAAGTGTGGTGCAGACAGAAGTGTGGCGCACATCAGTAATAAATGTGGCGCAAACTTCAACTAGGCACCAATACGCCCCTGTAGGTGCACATTTTTTCTGTCTTGTTGGACACAGTGCAGTGCAGACACAAAACTAGCGCAGGCACTGTAGAAATACATGTTGAAGCAGTATGCACGTTCTCTTCAGTGCAAAGTCAGACATAAAACTTGTACTGAAGGCAGATTTACTAATACTGAGCTTAGACAGTTTAAAACTGACCTACATTGATTGGTGTCTGAGGCTCAATGATAAATACAACCCCAAGTAGTTTGCTTAGTTTACGCAGCATAAAGTTTGCAGCTTTTCCCATGACCACTTAATGCACTGTAACGTGCACAATCACACACTCCAACTCATAAAAGGGTCTCAAACACAAGGCATATTAGACTGTTTATTTTGGCACAAAGTTCTCTAGAATACTCATTTTACTCCTTAACTCTCCCCCACTGTGTATTTGTTGTTGAATTAAAGTTGCAAACTCTAAAATAGTTTCTTCTAGAGGGGCCTTTATAAACGTGCACCAATGCCACCATAATCTGGATTTTCCAGTTACGTCATAGAGCAATGACTTATTTTAACCGTAAGTGGATCTTTTTTTTACACCACATAAGTTATTTAAACTTACTTGTTATTTCCTCCTCATCCTATATAAATACACAGCACTATTTTGGTGCTGTCGGGGAACGGAGCCATTAATTGCATAGACATAATGAACTCCTACATTCTGTAGACTCAACAGCTGACAACATTTGCTACCAAGAAACTACATTTAGAAGGCAAAAAAATCAGAAATGTCGCAATGAGCTGAAAGTCTATTTTGCCATTTTAATTTCCCCATTCATTTCTATTAGTCACAGCAGAATGAGTGAGGCCTGTCACAATATCGCAAAGGATTTTATGCATAATTCAGTATTATGTATGTTACTCAGAAACTGAGGCATTTAAATTTAATTTAAACAAAAAGAAAAGAGACCATAGCGAGTTATAGTGTAGTATGTTTAAGTGTTAAAGTAAAGTGTTAATTGTTCACCTTCTCTAGTTGTGAGAAGTCACAACCCCAGCATTCACATATTTTTTAGGTTGCTGTTTTGGTGATGTTCCTCAACCCTTTTTATGTGGGCTTGGGTCGTACAGTCCAGTACCAGACCTTGATACAAAATGATCAATGTAGAAGGCACAGGCCTTGCACAACTAGTCTGGCCATGACCACTAGGGCACTAGACTATCCACTCAACTTTTACTGAGATGCTGAAAATTTCCACTTCCCCCACCACACAGACCAATTGTGCCAGGACTGTGCAGTCTAAAGATGATATGTGTGATGGAAATAGACCTTGATACATAAATGATCAATGTAGAAGGCACAGTCCTTGCACAACTATTCTGGCCTACACCACTAGACTATCTTGTCAACTCCACCAGGACATTGTACGAAATGCCACTGAGTTCACCTCTTAGCTGCTGAAAATTTCCACTTCCCCACCCACAGACTAATTGTGTCAGGACTATACCTTTTATGTGGATATTTTTTGTACCGACGTCTGGTGCCATCTGACCCATCAACTTCAAAGTTTAAAAGATGACATATTTGACAGTACTGTAGTGAACCCATTTCTTATTTTAGCTTTCTTGTTTCCGGCCTATATTCTAGGGACCCAAAAAGAATGAGCTCTATTGACTGTACAAGACACAAAGGAATTATTTAATAGAAGTTATTTAATTGCATTTTATCTTCTGCTGTTTCTCCGAAGTACAGTACTTGGTTGGAGCCTTCCTCTCTCTAGTAGTCTGGTTTGAGCAAAATTAGTGTTAATTAACTATAGGTACATTAATGTATTGTTGTCATCTATTCCAAAAAGCAATCTAAACAAAGGCGCCCGGCATGAACTGCTGTAGAACTGTAGTAGATTTCTACACTTAAAAAAAATAAAATAAAAAAATAAGAAGAAATATAAACTTTTGTAAAAGTGAACCAACTTCTTAAAACCCTCTATCTACCCATGTATCCGGCACCTTACATCCCTGTAGAGGCTTGGCCAATTTTTCTCTTACAGGTATGTCTTCTATTACAATAGGAAGATTATGGCTCACTGTATAGCTGGAGTGAGTGAGAATATCATGTATAATGCAACATTTCAGACTGAAAAAGGAATTGCTAAACTGCAATGATCTATTGTTATTTTTGTTGTTGTATGGTTATAACTTGTAACTCTTGGAAGGCCAAAAGAGGAAAGATTTAGACAGAGGCTGATTAGAAGTAATGCAGAAACCACTGAGACATGCCTGAAGCAAAGTCAAGCAACTGTGTGAGAGACATTATCTTAGCATGTTACACGAGACTAGCACAGGTCTCTCCTCCGCCTCAAGGAGCGTCTCCAACTCCATTCTTTACCCTAAATGTCTTGCATAAGAGCGCAATGTGTGTGTTACACATTATAGCCAAACTTATCTCACCTCGGAGGAGTCTGCTTATTAGCGCGTCACTCAAAGGTTATCTTATGTCTATATTATTATTTATATATAGAGCACCATTATTTCCATTGTGCTGTACATTGGGTACATATTCATATACATTACATTAATATGAGAACAAATTCATGTACAAAATACAAAATCTACACAGATCAGGAACAGGTGAAAGGAGGACCATGTCTGTGAGGGCTCACAATCTATATGGGGGGGAGATGGAGGCACGAGGTGAGGGAGCAGAGCAGTTATTGTGCATTGTAGGCAACTAAACAGATGGATTTTCAGGTTACGTTTAGAAGGTAGGGGACAGTCTGACACATTTTGGTAGAGAGTTCTGCATGGCAACAGTCCTGAAGAAGGTTGTGAGAAGAGCAGATGGTAATAGAGTCCTGTAAGGAACAGAGATTACGTGTGGAACGGTATTGGCTGATTAGTTGAGAGATATATGGAGAGGGCAGGTTGTCGATGGCTTTGTGAGTCATGGTAGATATTTTATACTGAATTAATTGTGCAATGGCTAACCAGTGGAGAGACTGGAAGAGAG
This sequence comes from Engystomops pustulosus, assembly GCA_019512145.1. Taxonomy (NCBI): domain Eukaryota; kingdom Metazoa; phylum Chordata; class Amphibia; order Anura; family Leptodactylidae; genus Engystomops; species Engystomops pustulosus. Next base: position 42,630,823 of record CM033650.1, read on the forward strand.
GAGAGAAAGAGGAGAAAAATGGAGAGATGGAATAGACAGGCATCAGAGTTAAGGATGTATTGGAGGGGTGTTAGAGAGTTAGCTGGGAGACCGCAGAGAAGATTATTGCAGTTGTCTGAGCAGGAGATGATGAACTAGTGGACTAGCAATTTTTTAGACTCCGGGCTGAGGAGGGGTCAGATGTGAGAGATGATCTTGAGGTGGAAGCGACAGGTTGTAGTAAGGGCCTGGATGTGAGGCTTACAGGATAAGGCAAAGTCAAAGATTACTCCAAGATTACAGACTTTTAGGATCAGGGTGAGTGTGGAGCCATGAATTAAGGTCAGCTTGAAGGGGTGCCTTAGGTGGAAGAAGGATTTTGAGTATGTCTATAGTCATAATAGATTTCACTGAGCATAAATAGTAATCAAAAGTCCCATAATCACATAATGTCCTCCTTTGTTTTTTGTTTTTTTTGTTTTTTTTAAACATTTTTATTGGCAAAAGTAGTCATATACAAAACAAATATACCAATATACACAATACATCATTACCAATCTACAAAGAGAAGGAAAAGCACCAGTTGCTTTCTATTATGGTGTACTATATAATCTACCTTCTGTGTTCAATTCACCTAGAGAGAAGTAGATGAAGAGGATATACAAAAAACAAAAAGAAGATGAGAAGAGAAAAAGAAAAAAGAACAGAGAAAGGAAGGAAGAAAATAAATATAAGTTGACAGATATTCTATTACCACTAAGCAATTACATAATAATCTTTTCATAACCTGGCCAGGGGTTCCATAGGTCGTCTAGATTCTTTATATTTATAATATCTTGCTCCCACAGACATTGTTCTGTTCTCCATGTAGAATTAACTAGATATAACCTCATCTTTAGTTGGGGTAACTTCCGTCTTCCATTTTCTAATCAATGTCACTCTGGCAGCAGTCAATATTTTATTGATTACCCAGCTATAGTCACCTATTTTGTTTTTGTCAAATTTCTTGTCATAATATTTAGTATTGCCAACTCTGGAGATAATGTAAAAGGCTTTTTAATTACTAGTTCTATAATTTTGGCAACACCTTTGTTCTTAGAGATTTAGCATTTTACATAAATAAACTTCATACATATGGAAGGAATCACAGGGCGGGGGGAGGGGGGGGGCGGGTGAAGAAGAGTCATGAAACTTTCTTCTATCTTCAACAACATCTCAAAGGATTGGAACACCATTGTCTAATCTACCCTTCAGCTACTGCCAGCGACTGGTAGTCCTGTGCTGATGTACAGCACCTAATGTAGTGTCTCTTGAGTGACTTTGTGTGACTCTTCTCCGCCCCTGGCACTCCTTACAGGTCATTTTAATACAATAATCAAAGTAAAATGAAATGTATGCATAATAATGAAGCACATCAATGTCATACTGACACTGCCGTGCGTAGAATCATATGTTTCAGGTATCTTTCACTTAAAAGCTTCAAGACTTTTTAATTCTTGTTAAAAACAAAGCAAAACTTAAAAAACATGGAGTTGATGAAAAAATTTGTCAAAATGTCAAGGAATAAGTTGCCATGGATCAGGAATATTTCAGATAAAATATATCACCATGATTTGTGCCTTTGGAACAATGGAAGGTAAATTATGAAGCAGAATTTTCCTGCTGTCTCCAAATATGCACACGGTAAAGAGACTTCCTACTCGTGCAGGCCAAGGGTGAGTCAAGAGAACAGGAAAGGGGGACACAAGAGAGTGATGAGGAGGAGGGGAGCAAGACAATGATCTGCCAAAAATAACTTTCCTTGAACATCACATAACTTTGTCCTATTTACTAGCCAGGATCCTAGGACAAACCCTAATATAGATTCTTAGAATTTCATCATTTCAGAATCAATATTTATACAAACCATTTTTAAGAAATTATTTTTTACTTTATGACACTCAACCCTACCTGTTCAGATTCATCCACCAGATCAGATTAGTGAAGTCTGCCACCTACTGAAAAGCTGTTCACAGCAAGAGAAAACAGCACCATTCTCTGTGTAGTGGTAGTGATATGACAGCTAAGTTTCCTTTCACCTGAATGAGAGGTATGCTGCAGTAACCCTGATTAGCCACTACACATAGAATGGAGCTGTATTTCTGCCAATGTTTTTGTTTTGTTTCTTGCACCAAACTTTCATCAATAGGGGTGTCAATAGGTGAATCTACATAGATTTGATGTTGATGACCTCCCCTAACAAAAGGTCATTGATATGTATAACTAAAAAAAAAAAACCCTTAATAAAAAGGTCACAAATAGTCAAATTTCTTAGGGTGAATGAACTTGCTACGTTATCTTCTGTTGTATGTACCTGCAAACTGCAGCTCTCATCACTGTTCTTTTTCTCATCTTGCACAAATGGTTCTCCACTCAAAGAGAATATGTCACTGGGTTTTAACCCACTAAACTACTAGCCTCATTCTGTAGAGTATGAAATGTCCATTCTAGAATTCCCTCATATATGTGAAATCTCACCCGTTTACCTATAAAAAAAAAAACCTCCTCCAAAGTCAGGCAAATATGACTTACATGAGATGAGTCAAGTTTAGTGGTTATGTCACTTCAGAAGCCCCTATCTTAGGTTCTATGGGACCTAGTAAAACATCAAATGATGGTTATAAGCTACAGAACTGGATATTTATCTGCTGCTTGTATTTCCAACTATGTCTTTAGCATGTTTATAGCTACAATAGAACCAAAGATGGGGGTTCTGAAGTGACACTACTCCTGCAAACATTAAACTTGACTCATCTCCTGCGAAAAAGTGGTGAGAAGAAACATATTTGCCTATTTTTGAAGAGGTAAACGGGTGAGATGTCTAGAAAAGGAATTGTAGAAAGGACATTTCATACTCTATCTGAGCGTGCTAGTAGTTTTGTTGGGTGACAGGTTCTCTTTAAGACAAGCAGTTGATCATAGAGTATTTCTTTGCTGTGAGTTCTGGTGATCAGTTGCAATCTTTTTGGTGGTTCACTCTACAGGTGAAATAAAGTATTGCACATGATTAATTATTATTAATTAAGTGACTTCACTGATGTAACAAGTCCTCCATAGTATCTATTCATTTTTGCATTTTTTCAGTTTTAATTGAAGACATATTATACACATGTAATACACATTTAAAGTGCAATTTTAAGAAACTTTATGATGTGTCATTCTACATTGCTGTTATTGTCTCTTTACTTGGACATTTATGCCAGATAGCATAAATGACTTATTTAATTTTGACTACCACGTAGCCATGCTATCTATAGCCAGCCCTGCCTCTACATTGCACAGAGCTGGCTACAACAGGATGTTGTCACATTGTCTACAGAAGAATGGACATCGTAGTGCAGGGCTTGTTTGGATGGTAGGATTCCTGTAATTCCAACATCTTTCCTCTCTCTGGGAATTCTGTTTCTTTCAAGTATGTATCTTTTGTTGTCTGTTCTATTTTGTATCGGACATAGAGGGGCCTATATGGGAAATTATGGAGAATTTGAATGATACATGTAGACAGTGACAATTGTATACTAGTTTGTGAATATTCTCTTAAACCCTTCAGGATGAAGAAGATTTTGGCTTTAACATCATTTATACCAACTCCAACTCTGCATCTTTTAGTGCTATAAACCAACTTTGTTAATAAAGGAGAAACACTAAATGGGCATAATTGATGAAGATGCCCCAAAAGTTGGCACTCCTGAAATGAATACGATGGAGGGCATAAGATGGAGGAAAAACCAATACTACTGATAATTTAAAACACACATTTTATTGAAAAACAAATTACTAAAAATATTTCATGCAAATGAAATCAATCAAGATCACTGACCGCAAAAAGGACGTCTGGGATAGTGTGACATAATAATAATATAATAATAATCTTTATTTATATAGCGCCATCAAATTCCGTAGCGCTTTACAAATCATAAGGGACAAATACAACGGACAAATACAACTATATTACATTACAAAGAACAAACAGTCATATGGAACAATAGGAGTGAGGGCCCTGCTCACAAGAGCTTACAGACTATGAGGATGAGGGGGTGACACAAAAGATTGTATAATGGTCCAGCCATTCTTTATAAGGGAACAATATCGAATAAATAATTTCATAAATAAAAATTTTGCTGCTTGAACCAGCCATCAGCCGCCATCTTATTTACAGGGTCCTAGGTGAAAAAGACTGCAGAGAAACCTAGAACTTGGTATATATCTGCTGTTTGCCAAGTAACAGATAGGAGGAGAACATAGGATGGATTAGTAAAGGGAGAGTTGACATTTCATGCAGTTAGCGAGTGTGATAGGCTTGCCTAAAGAGATGGGTTTTAAGAGCACGTTTGAAGCTTTGGAGGGTGGGTATTAGTCTGAGAGTCCGGGGAAGAGTATTACAGAGAATTGGAGCAACTCGGGAGAAGTCCTGGAGACGTGCATGAGAGGTTCGAATTAAGGTAGAGGTTAATCTAATATCACTGGCAGATCGAAGAGCACGAGAAGGGCGATAGACTGAGATGAGAGAAGAGAGATGGGGAGCTGCAACATTATGCAGAGCTTTGTGGATGAGGGTTATTATTTTAAAGTGAATATGAAAGGAGACAGGCAGCCAGTGCAGTGATTGGCACAAACTGGAGGCACCCATGTAGCGTTTGGTCTGAAAGACGAGCCTGACTGCTGCATTAAGAATATATTGTAGAGGAGAGAGTTTAGTGAGTGGAAGACCGATTAGTAGGGAGTTAAAGTAGTCTAGTCGAGAGTGAATAAGTGCAACAATTAGCATTTTAGAAGTTTCAAATGTCAGAAATGGTCGGATTCTGGAGATGTTTCTGAGATGCATCCGGCAAGAGCGAGCAAGAGATTGAATATATGGTGAAAAGGAGAGGTCAGAGTTCAGCACAACCCCAAGACAGCGGGCCTGCTGCCTCGGTGCTATAGTGATCCCACAGACCGAGATGGAGAGGTCGGGGTTAGGTTGGTTAATAGATGGTGAAAAGACAAGAAGTTCAATCTTGGAAAGATTAAGTTTCAAGAAGAGAGAGGACATGATGTTAGAGACAGCAGAGAGACATTCGCTAGTGTTCTGGATTAAGACCAATTTGACATGCTTGTGCAGCGCTGCGTAATCTGTGTGCGCTATATAAATAAAGAATTATTATTATTATTATAAGGCAGGGGTGATGTTACGTGCTGAGGTATACAGCTGGGTGTCATCAGCATAAAGATGGAAACTGGAAACCAAATCTGCTGATGGGATGTCCACTGGGGGCAGTATAGAGAGAGAAGAGAAGAGGACCTAGGACTTAGCCCTGAGTAACCCCAACACTGAGAGAAAGATGAGAAGAGAAAGATTCAGAAAAGGAGGCACTGAAGATGCGGTCAGAGAGATAGGAAGAACACCAAGAGAGTGCAGTGTCCTTTAGGCCAATGGAGTAAAGCATCCTGAGGAGGAGCTGGTGGTCCACCGTATCGAACACTGCCGATAGATCCAGGAGAATGAGGAGAGAATAGCCACCTTTGGTTTTTGCCGTGAGGAGATCACTTGAGACTTTAGAAAGAGCAGTTTCAGTGGAATACATAGAGCGGAAACCAGATTGCAGGGGGTCAAGGAAGGAGTTAGCTGAGAGATAGCAGGTTAGTCGAGAACAGACCAGGCGTTCCAGAAGTTTGGAGATGAAAGGGAGGTTAGAAACTGGTCTGTAGTTAGTAGCATTGCATGGGTTCAGTGAAGGTTTATTTAGTAAAGGGGTAACAACAGCATGCTTGAAAGAAGAGGGGGCGACACCAGAAGAGAGAGAAAGGTTGAAAATTTTAGTGAGGTGAGAAGTGACTGCTGGGGGGAGAGACTGTACGAGATGTGTGGGGATGGGGTCACTGATGCAGGTAGTGGGGCGAGCAGAGGAAAGGAGCCTGGACACTTCTTCCTCTGTGACTGGTTCAAAGGAAGAGAGTGAACAAGATAAGGTACCGGAGGGAAGGGGATTAGTGGGGTGAGTGGATTGAGCAATTATAATTTCATAGATTCAACACATAATTGGGTGGCATACACAATGATTATAAGCAATGCTGTAAAAAACCTTCAAAAGTGCAATGTACAATGGAAATGTACAATGTACAATGAAAAAATATGGTGCCGTCCACTGCTTCAGACACTGGACTGTAATTCTTGTACCATCTCAGCATGAATATCTGCAGGGGTGTAGTTGTTCTGTTATTGGTCATCTTCTGATTTACACTACTAAGACATATCCATATATGTTTTAAATTATCATTAGTATGGAATTTTTCAGCTTTTTTGTAGTTTGGAATTTTTTCTCTAGCCCCTCTGATGCCAAGGTGGGACATGGAAAACTCTGAGAATCAGTTAACTGTAGCAGTATCCATGACTCCATGAAGAGTGAAGTGCTGGACCATGAACAAGTAGAAAGGTTTTCAGGATCAGCTTGGTATATAATAATACTTTATCTCATTCATAACCCCTTCAGGTCTAAGCCATTTTAAACCATTAGGACCAGGCCTGATTTTTAAAATTTGCCTTGTTAGGAGGTTATAACTTTGTGACGCGTTAACATATCCAGGGGATATTGAGATTGTTTTCTCGTCACACATTGTTCTCTAAAGTAATAGAAAAATTTTGATGATATCTTTTGTGTTTAGTTATGAAAAAAATTTAGATTTGGCAAAAATTTCTAAAAATTATTCATTTTCAAAGATCTAAATTTTCTGCTTTTCAGGCAGATAGTCATAGCACCCAAGTAACTTTATAACTAACATTTCCCGATGTCTGCTTTATATCGGCACAGGGTTTTATGCATTCTCTCTCTTTTCTAGGTTGTTAGGAGGTTCAGAATTTTGGGTGCAATTTTTCTCATGTTTATGAAAATTGTCAAAACCCTTATTTAGAGACACCTGCTCAGCTTTATGTGACTTTGAGAGGCCTAAACAGCAGCAAAACCCCATAAATCATGCGATTTTAAAAACTATACCCCTCAATGTGTGAAAGATCAACTTTAAGAAGTGTGTTAACTCTTTTGATGCTTCACAGGGGTTAAAACAAAATGGAGGTATAATTTACAAGCTGTAATTTTTTTTAGACAATATATTAATTTTGGACAAAAATTAAACTGTCACAAAGTATTAAATGATGAAAAACTCCCCAGTTTTTTTTTTTAACTGTGTTATTTTGTCCCAGGGTGGGACATGAACAAGTGATCATTTGATCACTTGTTCATTGTAATATACTGCAATACTAATGTATGGCAGTATATTACAGTCAGCCTATGCATTCTGTGCACAGTGCATGATCATAACAAGCTGCTACTATAGGCAGCCCTGGGGTCCTTATCGGAGCCGCGGGAGCAGAAGAAGACATCGCTGGAGCCAGGGGAAGTGAGAAGAGCGGAGCTCCGGAGGGAAGCTGAGGGGCAGGGGTGCGCCCATGATCCGAGACAGGGATCGCGGGAGCACCCGTGACAGTCAGATTTTAGGAGATAGATAACTAGACATATATATATATATATATACCGTATATACTCGTGTATAAGCCGAGATTTTCAGCACAAAAAATGTGCTGAAAAACCTCACCTCGGCTTATACATGAGTCAACTAAAAAAAAAATTATAATACTCAACCTCCGGTGTCCAGATCCTCGGCGGCAGCTCCCGATTCTCGGCAGCGGCTCCGCTCCTCGGAAGCCGCCACGAGGACCGGGAGCCGTGCCGAGCATCAAAGGTGAGTATCGTCGGAGGGTGAGTATTAAGTTTGTTTTTTTTATTCGCTTGGCATACTGGGGGCTGGCTGTATACTACTTGGGGCAGGCTGTATACTACATGGGGGCAGGCTGTATACTACATGGGGGCAGGCTGTATACTACTTGGGGCTGGCTGTATGCAACTTGGGGCTGGCTGTATGCTACTTGGGGCAGGCTGTATGCTACTTGGGGCAGGCTGTATGCTACATGGGGCAGGCTGGCTGTATGCTACAGGGGGCAGGCTGGCTGTATACTACAGGGGGCAGGCTGGCTGTATACTACAGGGGGCAGGCTGGCTGTATACTACAGGGGGCTGGCTGGCTGTATACTACACTCTCGGCTTATACTCGAGTCAATAGATTTTTCCAGTTTTTGGTGGTAAAATTAGGGGTCTCGGCTTATACTCGGTTCGGCTTATACTCGAGTATATACGGTATATATAAATAGGAGATAGATGAATTCAACCAAGGGGTATTAACCATTTCACGGCCCTGCATTTCTGGTTATTTTGTTGCGTTATTGACCAGAGCAATTTTTACAATTTTGACGTTTAAAAATAAAATCGAAAATACAGCAAAAAGCAGACATTTGCCCCATTTTCAAAATTGCATTAAAGCGTTTATAGACATAGGCGCCTTCATGCAATTTTGATTCAAGCTGAAACATTTTATAAAAAATATTTAAAATTTGACTTTGATGGCAAAAAAAGGGAAGGTAAATATTTTCTATTTTGAACATCTCCTAAATGTAGTAGATAGACATGTGTTCAAAATGTCCCATATTGATATGTTCACATAAATAAATCTACATACTATCACTAAAACTGCAATAACTAGATATCTGCTTTTCAGCTACAAATTTTAAGACTCTCACAACCTGCAAAATATAGCAATAAAACATAATAAAAAGTAAAGGCGCCTTAATACCTATAGAATTTTGAAAGCAGAGAACCAGGTGATGCATTTGGCAATTGACATTCAAAATTTCCTCTAAAATATGTACAAATCCAGAATACTTACATGAAGAAAATATACTTTGCTAAAACCACAAGATTTGAGGAGATCATACAGACCCCACATATGTATATTCACCAAAATATGCAGCAAAGGGAATGTTAAATCTACAGGGGACAACAAACTATTTGTGCAGAAAATTGCTCACACAGCGTCACACAGTTATATCATTGTATGCTCCCTTACACAATGGTCACCCACATAAATAACTATATATCCATAAACCCCTCTAATGAGATAATAAAAGTCACGTTGAGATTTGCGCCATTGTATTATCCACACAACAGAACCCTCCGCGCTTCATAAGAATTTGAGTGAGAAAGTCATAACATGGGTGTAAATAATGGAGGATGGTGGGAAATAAAAACTATTCCAGAACATGTGTGTTTTGGGGGTTACATGTAGCTTTATGGACACGTTCTGGTTTGCAGTGTTAATATGTATCAACATTAGGCAAAGAGGTTCATCATATCAGTTAATTTTCACAAAAAAACCAAACTATCACAAAATAAAAGGCAATAAGAGAAAAAAGATAGTTCTGCATAGAGAAGGGTTAAAAACATGAATATTAGTTGATATTATCCCTTCTCAAAATGCAGTAACATATAAAGTGAATATTTCCATTATCTGTGAGGTGCAGCAGCTCCTGTGTGCAGCAAATTCTCCCTGCAGCCTGATGGCTATGAATCTGGAGGAGGTTACAATTCAGGGAGCTGTATCTTTGGCTCTGTGACACATAGGACCTCACTTCTTTTTTCCTATGAAAGATGAGAGTCTCCTCTTTTATATGAATCTAAATTTGTGTTTCTAATGTCAGGAAAACTGAGATATTAACTGTTAAACTGTCGTTGGAAGTGATTTTTATATATACAAATTGCACCTGATATTCTCACTTTAAACCTGAATATCTTTGGATCCATGGCACCTAGAAACACAATTCAAGATTCATTTGAAAGAGCCCTTTGCCTACCCATAGTGCCGTCCCTGGTGGGGGGCACTGGCACTTGGGAACTGTGAGTGACACTGACTTGGCAACTGTGAGGGATGAGTCATGGCTAGAAGAAGCTAAAATGGTGGTCCTGGAGAAAAAGGAAACAAAGGATTCTCTTACCATAGATGTCAACCATGAGCTCACAATTCTGCGGCATCTCCCCTGGTCTGTGCCTCTCTGTTATCTACTTCTATGAGGGTGACCTACATAGAAGCAGTCTTTATAGTATATTACATTTATCCAGCATCAAATAAACCAGGTGCTATATAAGGCTGCCTGTCTCACTCTGCTTGGTGCTGTATCTGTGTAGTAATCTTGGTTCTGGTAACATATCTATGTAGTAATCTTGGTTCTAGTAACATACCTATGGAGTAATCTTGGTTTTGGTATCATATTTATGCACTAAGCTTGGTTCCGATGTTTTATCTATCTAGTAAGATTAGTTTTGTTACTGTCCTCATGCAAAATATTTATTTATATTAAGAGTAGGCTATCCTCACTTCCTATTGATCAACCTACCACCCGATTTACCTTTATAAGTAGATTTGTGGTGGTAGGTTCCCTTTAAATATTTACACAACCTAATACATACTAATGTTTTTTGGGCCCGTTTGCCAGCTGCTGAAAAAACGTCTAGCACACGGCCACAAAAAACATTTGTATGTATATGGTTGTGTAAATATTTGAAGGGGCGTTACATGAATCAGCATAATCCATATGCAAATAAGTCAGTAAAATATAAGCTAATATGTAATTGGTATTTATTTAAAATTTTGCTCCCCTTAGCAGAAAAATGCTGTGGACATACACTGTAATGAAGAATTAAGTCCGTTAATTTCCTCTGCACGGAGAAGACACAGGACAGAAGATGGCCGCTGGTCGCATGTTCACATCACATGTCCTGCACCTGCCTGGGCAGGTTATGTGATCTTCACTCAGTTTGGCTGTAGCCAGTTGGTTTCAGTGCATCCAGTATGGCCAGTGTTTTGGTGATGTGACATGATGGCAGTTACACATCATCACTACAGTAACAGCGCAGAACAATCTGTTACATCATTACTGGGGGCAGAAAATAAGATGGAGGAGGAGTTACTGAGAACTAAAGGATCATGGAACTTGTAGTTTTCAGTGGTGGCCATCTTGGTTATAACTTCACCTACCTTTACTTTTTGTGAATCATAAAATCAAACTATTTAAGCTCCATTTTGCGACTAATAACATTGAGTTTTGTTATATATATTTATTCATAGCATCATGGGTTTTTGTATCAGACGTTCATATAGAATATCCCTTTAAGCTAAATGCCCTTTTAGAGTTACTTCCCCAATTCTTGTTGCCTCCATTTAATCTCCTGTTTAATCCCCTTTTTTCGAATTAATTGGCCTCTTTTTTGCCCAATTCTTAATATGACTAAATATTTAGCATGGGGACAGTAACAACCCATTACTTTCCATCAGTTCATACACATGTTGGTGGATTCCACGGCTGGGGGCATGAGCCAAAAACACAAACCATAAAACATAGAGGAGGTCCCATCTGTGTCTGTTTTCGCAGCCTGGACAGTGTTTTTCCTTTGATGTTGCAGTACAAAAGACTGAAATGGGTGGGGGGTAGAGCGTGATGCTTATTGCGTATGATGAGAGGTGAGATAAGGAATTTTGCCTGAAGGCCCAGAAGACTCTAGGTATGTCACTGCTCTTATAAGGAGTTGCTATACATGGTAACAAATTCAACCAAAACAAATCCTAAGAAATTGGGTTTAATGGGTTTTTTAGCTCCATTTAATAACTCCTTTATTTATTTATGTTATATAATAGAAGAAAGAAAATTTGGATTAGGTGGTGCTAGGGCAGGTAATGCATCCTGTAATATACTAGACTGGCTGAACGTAGATATGATCCGATCTAAGTTCAATAAAATAACATCCCAGAGTTCTTAGAGAACTCAGTTCTGTTATTGCTGTGCCCCTGTCTAAAATCTTAAGAGATTCCCTAATGAATGCTGTGGCGCCAAGTGACTGGTGCAAGGCGAATGTGGTGCCAATATTTAAGAAACCTCTAGACCTTCCTCCAGCAATTAATGGCCTGAAAGCTTAACTGCAATTGTGGGGAAATATTGGAAGGGTTACTAATATTGGAAGGACTACATACAGGAGTATGTGGCATCAAATAGTTTAATAAGTGACAGCCAGCATGGGTTTCCTAAAGATAGAAGTTGTCAGACAAATCTGAACTGCTTCGATGAAGAGGTGAGCAGATGCCTGGATGGGGGAGCTGCTGTGGATATTGTGTTCTTGGATTTTGCAAAGGCATTTCACACTGTCCCTCATAGACACCTGATAGGTAAAATAAGGTCTATTGGCTTGGCAGGAATCATTTGCAATTGGATTGAAAACTGGTTGAAGGATTGTATCCAGAGAGTTGTGGTCAATGATTCCTATTCGGAAAGGTCACCAGTTATGAGTGGTATACCCCAGGGTTCTGTGCTTGGCCCACTACTATTTAATTTATTAATGATATAGAGGTAGGAATTAATAGCACTGTGTCTATTTTTGCAGATGACACCGAGCTGTGTAGTGTAATACAGTCTATGGAGGATGTTCATAGGCTGCTGGTTGACTTGGACAAACTGAATGTTTGGTCATCCACTAGGAAAATGAGGTTCAATGTAGATAAATATAAGGTTATGCGCCTGGGGGCTAATAATCCACATGCAAAAATCGCGGGTCTCATGGTGCTGGCCATTCCAGGATATGGGTAAAGCCGGCCTCTCCCAGCATTCTTCCAGCTCTATGCCATTGAAAACGTATGCACCCTTGTCTAGTGCCTAGTTAGTTGATTTCCCATTGTGACCCTAGTTCCGTGTTTGATTGTTCCGCCTGCCTAGATCTGTTGCTATGTCCCCAACTCTGATCCCGTGCTGCCCGTCCTGACCTCCTGCCTGTCCCCGACTATGATTTTGACTAACATCTGTGTACCTACCCTTGGCTGCCACCACGGACAAAGTCGCACATGTGGAACAACCTGGTTCAACCTGCTTAGGGATGGGCTCTGGTGAAAACCGGGTGCCACTTAGATTCCGGTCCCAGGTGTCGGCTTACGTCATCCTCCGCAGTGGTCCACTGGGTCCACTACCCCTGGAGCCTTACACTAAGATCTGGCCATTGAGCCCGCCAAGGTTCTGCTACCTAAACTGATTGATCTTACCACCGTTGTGGTTCTGCAGTCCCAGCAGATTGCCACGCAAGGTGAACAGCTCGGACAAGTCACCACCATGCTGCAGCAGTTGATTGCCACTCAGCATCAGGGTCAGATTACTGCGGCTTCTCCTGCTACTCCAGTTTGCCTGCCTGCCGCTGAACCTAGGCTGAGACTATCCATGCCTTCTAAGTATGATGGGGATCCCAAGTTGTGCAGGGGCACACCCAGTGCTCCATGCACATTGAGCTTATGCCGATCTGGAATTCATCACAGAATGGTCTAAGCTGGCATTCATCATCAGTCTCCTCCCCAGGAAAGGCTTCTCCTCTCTGGGACAGAAAAGACACAGTTACAGCTAACATCACCTCCTTCTTTCTGCACTGCTGAACCTGAATCAAGGGGACTCATCTGTTAGTGACTATGCAGTTGGTGACTATACCCTGGCCTCTGAGCTAGCCTGGAACGATGCAGCCCTGACTGCGACCTTTAAAAAGGCACTTTCAGGACAAGGTAAAGGTGCGCTGTCTGCACATGACTTGCCATCTACTCTGAGCTAGGAGATGAGTGAACTCCTCTCGCTGGCCACTCAGATTCATATCCGGTTTACAGAGAGCTCTGAGGAGCATTGTCTCGAACATGTGCAAGTCCGGGTTCAACGTTTGCCTCGCTTGGCTCCTGCCTTCCAAAGACTGCTTCAGTCACCTGCCGTTATAGCTGCAGAGGAACTGAAGCAGGTGGGCAGAGCTCGGCTGTCTTCTCAGGAATGTTCCAAGCGATGTCAAGAGAACCTCTGCCTTTACTGTGGAACACTTTCTTCAGGTCTGTTCACTCTGTCCTCAGTGTCTGGGAAATACTCGCACCTAGGGTTCTTGGGAGAATCATCCCTAGGTGAGAAGACAGCTTCTCCACATCAGTACCTTCCCGTTCTGCTCAGCTCAGGAACAGGTGCTCAGTTCCTGGATTCCGGCTTTGTGGATGCCTCTCTGGGCTCCTGGCATCACTTCCCTGTGGTTCGCCTTGAGAAGCCTCTGGTCAGCTCCTCGGTCAGCGGCCAAATCCTCTCCGATCTGGTCCGGTCCCGCACTGAACCTTTGTTACTGCAAGTCGGGGCATTACATAAGGAAAGACTGTCTTTCTATGTGCTACCTTGGTGCATGTCTTCCCTCCTGTTAGGTCTTCCTTGGTTGCAGCTCCACGCACCTGTGTTTACTTGGAAGACAGGGAAGATTATTCTTTGGGGACCAGACTGCCAGTCTCGCTGCATGGTGGTTCCTCATCCAATACCAGTCATGACCTCTTCTGTGGTCCCCAAGCTTCTGGAGGGTCTCCCAGCTTGCTATCAGGACTTTGAAGATGTCTTTTCGAAGAAGCAAGCCAAGACTTTGCCACCGCTTCATCCCTATGAGGGCCCTGTTGATCTGATATTGACTTGGGGACATTGCTCTCGTGTGGCTGGGCACCCTGGAGTGCAACGCTCTGTAGCCCTCATTTCCCATTTCTATTGGTGGCCTATCTGTGGAACAACCTGGTGTTACCATGCCGCAGCAAGTCCAACACGCTTTGCGAGAGGCTCTGGTGAAAACAGAGTGCCACTTACATTCCGGTCGAAGGTGTCGGCTCACGTCATCGTCCGCGGTGGTCCAGTGGGTCCACTGCCCCTGGAGTCTGACACAACATATGTCCTTGGTGGAGTAAATTTGGGAGAGTCCCTTGTTGAGAAGGACCTGGGTGTACTAGTAGATCATAGATTAAATAACATCATGCAATTTCAATCAGCTTCCTTTAAAGCCAGCAAGATCTTGTCATGTATCAGAAGTGGTATAGACCAGTGGTGGCGAACCTATGGCACGGGTGCCAAAGGCGGCACTCAGAACCCTTTCTGTGGGCACCCGGGCCATCGCCCTAGCACACCAAACAGGACATATTTTAAAGTGATACTTACTTCGCTACTTGGTACTGTAGGGAGAATGAGTAGACAGGGCCAAATTATCTTTGGAGGACCTTCTGCTGGCCCCACGATTCTCTGTGTACAGAGGGACACTGGAAAGAAGCTAAAATGATGCAAATTTTCCATCTTGTCTTCAGAAGGCCAGTATGATCGAAAGTTGTTGAAAAACAGGGAGCAATAAGTTACTGCTTTAATTTTTGGTTGGCACCTCACTATAAATAAGGGGGGTTTGGGGGTTGCAATTTGGGCACTCGGCCGCTAAAAGGTTCGCCATGACTGGTATAGACTCTCGGGTTAGGGATGTAATATTACCACTGTACAGGACATTGGTTCGGCCTTACCTGGAATATGCCGTCCAGTTCTGTGCACCAGTTCATAAAACGGAACAGTCACAAAAATAAGGGGTGTGGAGGGTCTCAGTTATGAGGAAAGTTTAAAAAACTACATTTATGTAGTCTAGAAAAGAGACGACTAAGAGGGGACATGACTGATAGCCCATACAAAGATATGGTGAAAATTTGTTCCAGATTAAATCATATCAAAAGAAAAGGGGGCACTGTCTCCATCTGGAGAAAACAAGGTTTAAACATTAGAGGCTACAGGGTTTTTTTTACTATGTGAACTGGCAATATATGGAATAGCCTGCCTCAGATGCTGGTCACAGTAGGAACAGTAGAGAGCTTCAAGAAGGGTCTAGATGCCTTTTTACATGTATATAACATTGACAGTTATGTTATGTTAGAATTGTTTCCACTAAATCCCTTCCTCATCCAATCCCTTCCCTTCTTTGGTTGAACTTGATGGACATGTGCCTTTTTTCAACCGAATAAACGAGGTAACTATGATTTGCAAATGTTTTACTAACCTTTTAGAGGCTAGTGGAAAAGTTTATTTTCAGTGTTTTCAGTAGTATGGTAGCTACATCCATGCTTTTTGTGTTATATTAAAGTATAACTGTAAAGTTATAATGATTCTACCAAATTATTATATGTGATTCTCCCTTTAAAAACAAACAGAATGATGCCTAGTTTGGGCTGCTTGTCCTTTTCTCCCCAAAGTTATGGCACTTTCTGTTCTGAAAGTGTTTGACAAAAATCTTTCTCTACAGTGAATAGGGCAGAGACTAATAATTGTCGGTCTATGCTCTCAAGCTTAGGCCAGTTAGCATGCCCACAGATGCCATGATGCCTTGTGTTCTCTCTCATATTAATTTAGCATTAAATGCATGTAGTTTCTCACGAGTAAATCCACTGAGCACTACACAGTGCACATACACAATGTATATGGTAACTAGCCTGGCAGCTTACATCAAACGGAGGAGCAGGGAACATTGTAATAATTGGTAGAAATAATTAGTAAACCAGTAACATGCAGTCTATAGCCTGTGCTGTGTGAGCACTAAGTGTTAATAGCATATCTGCACATAGCTTATAGTGCCGATGACAGGGTGGGGGAGGGGACCAGCACGAGGTGCAGGAAGAGACAGATACAGTTCTGTAGATTCACAGACTGGGATAGAGGGACTGATTGGGAACGGCAGAGATATTGTACCTCACTATTCTGTGCAGGAGACATCTGTATCTACAGTTCTGAACACATCCAGCTCTGCTTCATACACAGAGAGAGCTGTCACAGGACCTCCTCCACAGGGATAATAGGTAGAGTTGCTCTACATACCAAGAGCTATTGATTTGTGGTTCTACACCAACTTTACTACAGCTGGGAAAGATCTTTGTAACTTCAGAACAGAAAATGCTGAAAGAAAAGTGTGAGCAGCACATTATAGGCATTGTTCTCTTTGTTATAAAAGGAGGAATCACATTTGACAATTTATTTAAAATTCTTATGACATTGGAGTTACACTTTAAGCATACATAATAAAAAAAAGTGTCAGGATTCAGGGGTAGTGGACCCATTGTACCACCGCGAGCAATGATGTAAGCTGACACCTGGGAGTCCAAGTGGCATCTGGTTTTCACCAGAGCCCGCTGTAACAGGGTACCACCAGGTTGCTCCACAGGCATGACTTTGCTTGGGGTTGGCGGCCAAGTGGAGGTACAGAAATGTGAGGCAGAATTGTGGTTGGGGACAGACAGGAGGTCAAGACAGGCAGCACGGGCTCAAAGTTAATGGCAGAGCAGAAGGTCAGGGCTGGCAGCAGAGGAACTGGGATCACTACGGGAAGCGTAGCATAAATGCACAGGGAATCAAATACAGCTTTTCAGTAAGGCATGAGACACAAAGATCCAGCAGGGGACACAGGAAGGGGCTGGGAATTTAATTAGGATAGGGGACCGCCGCTGGAGCCAGGGAAGGTAAGCGCTGCTGACGTGGAGGGGCACAGAGGGGAACACGGGTGCACCTGCGCAGGAGCACCCGTGACAACAAGTATCTCCATACTTAAAGAAATTATATCATAGTGCCTAGGAAGCTAAGATTATAATCTGTGTTCCACATTATAAAGACAGAATTTGGAAAATACCCCCCCCCCCCCCTTAGAGACATACCATTTACCTTTTTGGATACATGAACTAAAAGTTGAGAATGTGGCTCATGATAAACACATGCAACATCCCCCACCGGGGCCTAGCCTTTTCTTGGGGCCTAGAGACAGCTGGGGCCCAGAATACCGGAGTGGCTGGCGGTTGCGGCCTAGTCACGCTAGTGTCACGGTGCTTGGTATGGGGAACCGGAGGGCTGTCCTACAGACTGGCAGGTCTCCAGCAAGTGGTGTTGGCAAGAAATGATATAGAGGGAGAGGCTGTGGGGCTGGTTCTCCCTGGGGCAACCCTTAGAGTCTGTAATGTGTGTCCCTGGTAGATAGATGGGGCGCCCTTGGTGGTGATACAGCTGTAGCAGGGACCAGACGTAGGCAATGTTGTGCATAAAAGTTACAGTTCTTTATTCGAACAGTAACAACACGCCAAACGATTTGGTACAAATGCAGTACTGGAGTGATTTTGGAGAGGAACCTCAGGAGTTGTCTCACCAGCCTGGATGCAGGGGCAGGCTGGGGTGTAGCTGTGTCCAACGCTGGAAGCTGCAGCTTTGTCCTGTTTGTCCTGTGTCACTCTGTCTGTAATAGCTGAGCTGAGGCCTAGGAGGCCTGTGATCAGAGCATGTGCTCTGAGCTCCTCCTGTGTTGAGAGCTGGGTCTGAAGAGATCTGCTCTCTCTGAACTTTCTAGAACTCTCTCTGAGCTCTGACTAACTAACTCCTCCCCTGACTAAGGGTTTAGTTACTCCCTTGTCAGGTGGTCTCCTCCTCCAATCACACTCCAGTTACAAACAGTGGAACATCATTGGATGATGATATAACATTGCTTTAACCCATGCCTATCCAAGCAGAATCTACCGCTGCTCAATTACCTCTATATGTATTGCATAGAAAAAGGGCTTATTCGCAATTCCTCTGCCATGCGCATTGGCAGGGAGGTTGCACACACCTTTGGGTTGAATGTGTGTCTATTCTCGCTTGGACAGTTGTAGTTTTTATATTGTGGCCAATACTGTACTGATGGTGTACAAGTAGGGTTCACTGTGCCCACCATATTGGCTATTTCTGCCCTCCAAGATGTTAGGGTTTCTGTGTCCAATGCTATATTGCATAGAGTGTGTCCTCATAGTAATTGCTCTGGCCGTTGTCTCGGTTGTTTTTTATGATAGAGGTGGGTCTAATTTTACATACTAAACAAGTATTATAGCAATTGATAACTGCTAATTGTTAAACATTTTTACAATCTGAGATTTCACTGGGGAAGGATGCACTTAAATTGCGTAATAATAAAAGGTCACATAATTATTATTAAAGGAAAAACTGTGAGTCAGGATATTATCCAAAGGAAAGTACTTGTTGTTGAGCTTTATAAGCTTCACTTATTTTCTGGCATGCTCAGTTGTGGAAGCTGGGTGGGTAGACTGTACATAGACTAGTTATTCCAGGATCCAAGTCCCAATGCCTGAGGAGCCCAAGCTATCACATAAGGTGCCATCTGTAGCAGAAATAAAAGCGACACACCTTGCTGTGTTGTAACCTACCTTTGCTTCCCTCCTGTCATCTCTGTGAGGAGTGAAATGCTGAGTAATCTCATCTACCCGAGGGGTGGGGGTATGTGTGGTGTTCTTCTGTAAAAAATAAAGCATGAATGTAACCTTGTTGTTGGCAAGGAACCTGCTACTACTCCAAAAGATAAAACGGAATAGTGTACATAGCTGGAATCTTTCCTCCTTTTAAAGTAAACTTTTTATATACCAGTATATATAAAAGATAGAGCTGCTTTGGCATCTGGATGGTATTCTGTCCATTGAGGACATTACAGTTCTTAGTGTGGATAGCTCCGCTTATCTCAAGAGTAAAATAAGGTTATTGTATCAAGTCACATACTTGGCATAAGAAAAACAAAATGAGTCTTTGAGAAGTGAGACTAGTTTTATTTTGAGCATGGGTTATTTATTATAACATTTTAGAAATGCATCAAAAGACAGATATTCAGTGTTTATACACTCCACACCTTGCCATCTGGCATCACCCTCAGGCAGTTATACACACTGAGTAGGACTGGCCCACCATTGTGCCGGTGAAAGCACCTGTGGGCCCAAATCCCCTGCTGCAGCTAACTCCACCTGCTGCCTGTGTCAGGACTTCAACTCTGTGTCCTGAGAGAACACAGATAGAGTTGAATAACATGCTGAAGCAGAGCTATTATCTCTCTGCATCATCACTGTTCCCGTTCTGCAGCTATGTGACCGGCCCATGTGATGATGTCATTACGTCTCTCCAGCTGCAGCAGGAGAGGGAGATGAGAAAAGGAGAGCTGCTGGGGAACGGGGACAGGTGAGTATGTGGTGTTAATTTTTTTAATTAGCTTTAAACAAGAAAAAGGGGATAAATGAGGCATCACAATTCGGGCTGGTATGAGAGGGGGTCACAGTATGAGGGAGAGATGAGAGGGACCACAATATGAAGGGTTGATGAGAGAGGAAGATGAGGGATAAAATTTTAGGGGGAGATGAGAGTGACCACAATATGAAGGTGAGATGAGAGGGGCCACAAAATGAAGGGTGATGAGAGGGGCCAAAATATGAGGGGTAGTTGAGAGGGGCCACAATAATAGGGGGAGATGATAGGCGCCACAACATAAGGAGGAAATGAGCTACCACAATATGAGAGGGCTATGAGAAGGGCCACACTATGAGTTGAGATGAGAGGGGACACAATATGAGGAGGAAATGAGAGGGGCCACAATAGGAGCTGGAAGAGGCGCTGATTGCTTTCAATAGTACCTAATTCTGGACCTTACATCCATGTTCACAAGATTGAATTGAATTTAAAATTCATTTCAGTCACATCTAGAATATCTTCTTTACTTCTCTGTGAATGCAATAGTCCATGAAAGGCCAAACAGTACCATAAACAATATATACAGTATATTATATATATAAACATTATAATTAGAGATGAGCGAGTATACTCGTCCGAGTATACTGCTCGGTCGAGTATTAGCATACTCGGACCGGCTCGTTACTCGGACGAGTATCTCGCCGGCTCGAGATCGAGCAGTAAATTAATAAAATAAATTGAATAAAAGTATTTTTATTGTAAAAAAAAAATATTACACATGTTTGCAGATGTTTTACTTGTAAGAACACATTGAAATAACATTATTCTTCACTTTCCAGGTGTTCGCGCGTGTCTCCCGCTAAGTTAGGAGATGTTCAGAACATCTGGAATGTGAAGAATAGTGTTCTTTCAATGTGTTCTGCACTTAAATGGTCCTGTATTCACTGTTTTTAATGTTTTAGTTCTATTCTTCACTTTGCAGCTGTGCGCGCGTATCTCCGAACCTATCGGGAGACACGCGCGCACACCTGCAATGTGAAGAATAGAATTAAAACATTAAAAACAGTGAACACAGGAGCATTTAAGTGCAGAACACATTGAAAGAACAATATTCTTCACATTCCAGATGTTCGTGCACATCTCCTAACTTAGCGGGAGACACGCGCGAACACCTGCAAAGTGAAGAATAGTGTTATTTCAATGTGTTCTTACAAGTAAAACATCTGCAAACATCTGAAAATTTTTTTTTTGCACTGTTCTTTTACTGTTCAGTTTTATAAAAAAAATGCTCGGGTCTCCCATTGACTTCAATGGGGCTCGTTATTCGAGACGAGCACTCGAGCATCTGGAAAAGTTCGTCTCGAATAACGAGCACCCGAGCATTTTAGTGCTCGCTCATCTCTAATTATAATATATAATAATATATTTATGTCACTTGATTGAACCATAAGATATTTATGTCCCTGGTTTTGATAGCTCACCTTTAACCCCTTCCCGACACGCGCCGTTGCATAGAGAGGACTCGCGGGCCAAACCATCCCCATAGCTTCATATTGCAGCAAAGGCTTAACGGTAACACCCGCGATCAGTGATAGCACAGTCTTCCAAAGACCCGAGGCTGTTCCATTTTAACCCATTTATTACAATGTGCTAATTGTACATTGCAATGAATGAGGAGGAAAATCCCCATATACTGCCATACTGTTGTATGGCAGTATATGATAGGATCGATGAGACAACCTAGGGTTAAAGTAGCCTAGGTAGTCTGAAAAACATTAAAAGTAAAAATAAAAAAATGTAAAAAAAAATTATAATAAAAAACCTAAAAATTCAAATCAGCCCCCTTTTCCTAGACCTGATATAAATATTAATAAACCATAAAAAATATTAACACATTAGGTATCGCCGCATCCAAAAACTCCTGATCTATCAAAATATAATAACGTTTTATCACTGCGTTTAACCCTGTAACGGAAAAGTTGCACGGTCGCACATTCCTAAAAATGATAGAAATGAAAACGCAATTAAAAAATTACATTACCCACAGCTCTGTACACCAAAGTATGAAAAAGTTATTGGCGCCAGAAGATGGTAAAATAAAAAAAAATATTTTTGTACAGAAGGTTTTAATTTTTGTAAATGTATGAAAACATTATAATCCTATACAAATTTGGTATGCCCGTAATCATACCCAAAGAATAAAGTAGACTTGTCAAATCCAAGCCCACAAGAAAATGGCGTAAGTGCGTTTTCACCATTTTCACTGTGTTTGAAATTTATTTCCCACTTCCTAGTACACGGCATGGAATATTCAATACCTTCACTATGAAGTACAATTTGCACAAAATAAACTGTCACAGAGCTCTTTATGTGGAAAAATAAAAAAGTTGTAGATTTTTGAAGGTGGTGAGTGAAAAATGGAAGTGAAAAAACTAAAAAGGGCCAGGTCGTTAAGGGGTTAAAGAGATGCGGTAAGGATTTTTGATATTTTATGCAATAGCCACTATAAACACTATAAAATTCCACCAAAATAATCTGTAGCATAATGAGAAATTTCGAGTGATCTGACCCATTACTTCTGGTGAATTAATATATCCTGCCACAGTACTGATACATTTTCACCATTGATAAAGAGGATAAATACAAGAAATGTTAGGTTTGGAGAGCAATCTCCTTAAAGGGCTATACAGTACATCCTGAAAAGAATACAAAAATCTCTCCCCAAATACATCTATTGAAAAGTCATCTTCCCGAAAACAATGACCGACAGTAGCCGTGGTGTCACCAGCCTGAAATGTGAAAAAAACAAAGAACATGAGCTTATTCTTCAGAGAGGAAGTTTTGACTGTGCAGTTGGAGATTCCTGATTAGGGCCTGATGACATACTCAGTGCTGAGGGCTCTGCTATTGGTGAGGTGAGAGCAGGCTATGCTCAGTGTCTGATCTCAGCCCTGCCCTGAGCCTGGAAACAAGATACATTTCATGTCAGGCAGCTCTCAACTCCACACCCCTGCCTTGAACTCCCACTCCTGTTCCTCATCCCTGAGCCAGGAGCAGCTCCTGGCTGAAAACACGTGGATCCTCCTCACACACTCGCTGGATTACACTGTCCGCTTGTTATTATTGCTTCAGCCCTATTGATTCTTTTATACATGACTTCTTTTCAAATTTGGGCATTTTTGTATTTCTTTAAATCTAAGTTGGTTCACACACAGGATTATTGTATGGATTGGAAGAAGAAAACTTTTGGAGGAAATTTTGGAATTGCCAGGATGCTACAGTGCAGCTAATGGTATTTGCAGTGCTGGTCAAGCAGTGCACCCTGTGCTCAGACAAGCTGGGACTGCCTGTCTGTGATTGACAGCAAATATGAAGCACTATCCCTGACAGATTTGGAGGAGCTGCTTCAGCTTGAAACGTGTGAGGTAATGTGAATTATATTTACATGTGTATGTGGGATGATCAACTCTTATTGCCTCTGCCAGCAGAGAATCCTTGAATAATTATGTGCTATATGGGTATAAAAAAATTCAAAACACCGTGCAAGTATCTGTAGAGTTTAGAGTTTACTTAGAAGTAATCAAAGAACAGATAATACATGTGTCATTGTCCATGTATTGATGTTGAAGCCGCTTCAGTTAAGGTCAGCATTCCTACATGTAATAAATACCCGCATTATTTTTAGGGTTGTGAATCAATACTGTTGCTCTTATGAACTGAAGTTTTTATTCCTTAAGTAGCCTGTGTAATGCTTTGCTTGAAATCTCACAAAACAGTCAATGAGATGTGTATTGTGTGAAGTGTTCGACATGACTCCTATCCTGTTACTTGTATGGCATCTAACCAGGACCATTTCCAATTAAAAAAAACATCAAAGTTGTTGGAAGGTGCTACAGTAAATGTCAAAATAAGTGCCAATACCGTACAAGTGCCATCACCAAAGGCACATAAACATGTGGTATTATGTTTATAATTAGGTCATGATTTTTTTTTAAATGAGACTATAATTACTATAAATATATTATAATGTTTAATAATTAAAGAAGGTAAGAAAAGCTTAACAAAGTACCGTAAGTATATCATACTTATAAAGCAAGTATTTGTACCGTAAATTATTAGCTATGGTGAGTTTTTCATCAAAGTCGCAAACTTCAATTTCAAAACCAACAATAAAGCAGAACATGTCACAAGTTATAAATGACATCATCTGTTTTATTCTGGTCAGCACATAGTGATGGGAACCTGGCCTGTTAACCTGAGTGCACTATTAGTTTGAGTAATGGGAAAATTGTCATTGTAAATGAAAAGTAGTTGCTAGGAACTTTAATCTGCTTAAAGCCAATGCAATCTCAGTGTGGGGTATCCTCCAAAATCCATGTGTTACTTCAGTGTCTACACCCCATACCGGCTCCACATCATACTTTACTTTTCACAACACTTAGAATGGAAAGTTCAAGAGTTATGGACGTAAAAACCTTCTTAGCTTATTGTATATGGAAACTCTGGAGAGGGGCGCTATTGTTTTTTTTATAAAGTATACTAAGATTGACTCTCTAAAACAACAAATAAAGAGGGTGCAGAAAAAGTTCTGAAGATTTATGGTCTCAAGTCAAGATAGATAGCTCTTTCAATGAACTTTTCCAGATGCCCATTCATCTATCTATCGAAAGGATGCAGAAGTTCAAGTAGTAAATAATTGGGGCATTGGTTGTCCAGTTCCTGAGATCAGCCTAGAGGTCACCTATAAAACAATGTGAAGAATGCTTGTGGAGTGGGCAAAAGTAGTGTTTTTTTTAAATGCTTTTTTTTTTTGCAGAAATGTAACCTTGAAAACAGGAACAGAGAGGGAAATCCAGTAACATTGTTGATCCTTTTTTTGGATGAGTAACGATCCTGAGTCGTTATGATAATAATTATCTGTGCTTTTGTCGAAATTAGTTTCTTATTTGTTCTGATCGAACATTTTTTTCGATTTTAAACGTGTGGATGGTCTATACATACCATACATGTGCATCTGGTCTGGGCTGAACTTATAACACTGCAACAATGAGTTCCTTCCAGTTTTGAATACAATGACTTAAATCATTAGGGGAGTAGTTGTGAACGTCAACAAAGACATTTGAAGAAGTCCTCTCCCAACTTGCTTCCGTTTTCCAGGGTACGTGAACATGGAGCACAATTGTGACTATTCTTAAGAGCTGATGATCCAGTGAGCATGCACAAACAGTTAATGGTGAAGGCTTTTAAAGGGGAAGCTTAACAATAGACCATAAATGTATTTCCCTCTGAAAGTTGAAGAAATGGGAGGTTCTTAAAAAGGAGTATGTCAACTGTGGGGGTCACATATAAGACATAAGCATATGTTCTTGTAGGTAAAATCTATTAAAGAAGCTGCGCTGTACTCCATTTTATGGTTTGTCGGGTGCTCTGGATAGGATCCCAATCCAGGATAGTATTAATTGTAAAATACAGTTACACTGTTGATATCAATTATGAGTTTTATTATTATTGACCTTTGTCAGACAATATAATAGGACAAGTGAAAGTCACATTCAGGTATAAACATATCATAGCTTCAGCATAATAAATCTATAGGTTGCATACTTTAGTGTGAAAGCAGCATATATGATGCTGGACGATATAGTTTAAGACTGTCTAGTCATACATTGCACCTTTTATTAATTGGCTTTTGTTACACCAGAAAACTGGGACAAATATCTGTCAGGTCAGCGTTATTTTTGGTGCATGGACTTTTTTTGTTGAACTAGTCATAGGAGAGCCTGAAAACTGTCTAAAACCCTTTATAAATATGCTGCAGACAGGTCTTTTAGTGCAAATTATGACAGAATTCTGTCGTACACATATTAATAAATCTCCCCCATTATCTCATATAGAAATACAATAGCATTACATACATGTAGCTAAAATGTCTTCTTCGTTATATATCTTCATGAGTATGTTATGTGATCTCTAATGGGTTAATACTTAGAAGTATCGATTCCATAGCTCAGATGGCCCACAGGTGAGTTGGTGGGTCCACAGATTTGCCAAAAGCTAAGTGGGACCCCAGAGTACCATCACTGTTATTATCTGTACCATACAGATACTGTACAGGTATGCAGCATACAGAATCACATCTATCATCATGAGTTACTATAATGAAATAGGTAGGTTGTGTGACAAGCTCCCCAGTTTATTGTTATATACTATAGAATCAATGGATGGATGACATGACAGCTAGATGCATTGTCTAGCCTTGTAACCAACATCATTTCCCATGGGGCCCTACCTTCTCAACAACACTGTGGGGCCCAAGTTAGTATGAACACATTGCTACTGCTTGGGGCCTGCTGTGGATTCCTGGATCACAGAGCTACAACAGCTTATATTGAAGGGAAGAGTCTGTCAGCAGTTTACTGACATTTAAAGACAATACATAACATTCAAAGACAATGGTAATTTGTGTCAGGGATGTTTTATGAATTGCAAATGAATTTCAAGTATTCTTTGCATAAACCTGTAGAAATGTAGAGGCCCCGAGAATAGATTTTATTGGTGGGCTCTAGAATCGCAGTGTGACACTGGAGGTCCTTCATTTTAGGTGTCAGTACGACACTAACTTTGGACATCCATTAATTGGTAACCTTTTCTGTCATGTTTCAATGTCATCTTAGAAAGTGTAAAAGATCAAGCTAGATTGTAATGACTTTAACCTTTAATAAACAGAAGCTTTAAGGAAACCTACCAAGAGGAATCTACCATCAGAAGTAGATCTGATGGTAAATTCTTCCTGCCTTACTCTGCCCTAATCTGTAATTTATTAAACCAGGAACCTAACCTAACTTGTTAAAAACTTTATTTTAGTAATATGTAAATTAACTGCAGAGGCTACTGGGGAGTGTACAAGCCTTAGCTTCCAGTGCCGGCCAGGCTAGTGCATGTCCCAGTAGCCTTTGCAGATAATTTAAATATTAATAAAATAACGTTGTTAACAAGTTAGGTTAGGTTCCAGGATTATTAAATTACAGATTAGGGCAGATGCAGGCAGGAGAAATCTACCATCAGCTCTACTTCTGATAACAGCATCCTCATGGTAGGTTTCCTTTAAGTGCTTATGTAATTTGGTTAGAAAACACAGCACTTGAGCATTGTTCATGTCTGCTCCTCGCCTTGATTTCAGGCCAGTCCTCATGCCAGTCTAATTCCACACCATAGGGTTTATCACAGATCAGATGATCTCAGTTCCCCTCTATAATAGTTGACATCAGAGCATTGAAATTCAAGCACTTGCTTCAGACTTAGAAAAACATATTTACACTTGGACAAGCGTACCAGCCGATTATGGAACAATGCAAGTTGGCGCAATACGGGAATGGTGTATAATGCATTCTTCCACGGACTTGTACATTGTTTTGTGTGTTATTTTACTCAGCAAAACAAACTGCCCTGTGGACTGTCCAGAAATGTTTTCCAGAACGGCAGACGTTAAGAGATGAGTTTCCCATGAAATAACCTATTATGTATAAACAAGGGCTCAAATAATAAAGTCACCTTAAAGTGAGTGGCTAATGCATAGAACTGTGTTAGAGTTTTAGCTTTCTCAGCTGGTATACACGGTCATGTGTAACTGCCCTTTAATAATAAGAATAATTCCTTTATTTATCAAGCACACACAGATTACGCAGCGCTGCACAGAACTTGCCAAATCGGTCCCTGTCCCTATGGGGCTCACAATCTAAACAATTTGACTAGTGTTGGCCTAACCTTCAGTGGCTTGATATGTACGGCATATAGGACCCTCCTGAAATTTGACTAGAAGATGTGTAGTGGCTATAAATATAATAAAAAAATTCTAGGAATACTTAGACTGTATGTATGTACTTTAGACTGTATTGACAATTTTAGAATTTGGATCATCACTTGTCCCCCCAAATTTCCTAATTGATTGGAAGAATAAGCTGTATTCCATCCCTATGAGGGGTACACAAATTGTAACAAAAAAGAGAGGGGAGAGAGACCCCTCTTGTATCTGAACAGATTTGCCTCGGAAACATAGAAGTACAGTATCTTCATCTTAAAGGAAACCTACCATTTCAAATGGTAGGTGTAAGCTGTAAGTACCGAGCACCAGCTCAGGGTGAACTGGTGGCGGTGCTTACTTTCGTTAGTGTTATTAACCGCTGTATCTCTGGGTGAACTGGTGGCGGTGCTTACTTTCGTTAGTGTTATTAACCGCTGTATCGCTGGGTGAACTGGTGCCGGTACTTACTTTCGTTAGTGTTATTAACCGCTGTATCGCGGTTTTAACACTTTTTAAACTTCATAGCAGAAGCTGCTTCGGCGCTGCGTGCGAACGATCTTGCGCGTGCCTACATAGGAAGTGAAGGAGACGTTTCGCGCGCACGGCCGCGCGCAGCGCCGAAGCAGCTTCTGCTACGAAGTTTAAAAAGTGTTAAAACCGCGATACAGAGTTTAATAACACTAACGAAAGTAAGCACCGGCACCAGCTTACCCTGAGCTGGTGCTCGGTACTTACAGCTTATACCTACCACTTGAAATGGTAGGTTTCCTTTAACAGGGAAAATTGCAGCCTGTTTCTTCACAAACTAGAATTTCTTAAGGAAGTATATTATAAAAATGTTCACAATACCCCCCCCCCTTCCTTACACAATAATAAAAAATCTTCTGAAATTACGGTTGATCTTTAAATTCATGTACAACATGACAGAATATGTTGGTGCTATTCAAGCATCAGGGTATAAGTAATGTTTCAAGCCCTCTCATCTGTATATACTTAGAGAAGTAACAGCCAAGAACTAATCATAATGAATTATTTCTGTGGGATAATGAATTATAGATGGATTATAAATTATTATTTTAAGCATGTTCGTTGTTTTCTGTCTCCTTCTGCAGGTCGAGGCCTGCGATTATATAGCTGGGAGCTTTTTTTGTGAAAACCATTTTACCAGTGACATTCCTCTGCTTATGCTTAACGTAGAAAACTGCATTTTCTTTTAGCGGATAGTTTTATTTTGCTTCTTTAGCGCTTTATGTGTTCATCTATTGAACATGTTTTACCAATTTTTTTAATTTGGTAACATTAATTTCAGTAACATCTATAATACTGGTGATATTGCCAGCCATAGCTGTACCAGTATAAAAGTTGTTTTGGATAGTCTTAAAAATGCATTATTCACATTAACCACATATGCCATCCCATAAAGTGCCCATAAAATCCAACCCACTACTGACAGCATATTTTGAGTCTGTAGTTTGTTGTATCACTCTCTTTAGGAGTATTATAGCATTATTTTTATTTTATGTCACATTTTATATTTTTCTTATGTTTACATTTGAATATTTTATGTGTTCCGATTTATTTCCCCAGTTGCCCTTAGTTCACTTGAACAGTCCCATACACCACTGGAGTGTAACCTTGGCCGGCAGCCAGCCAGGGGCACTGTCTCGCATGATAGAAAATCTGTGAACTCCCCAAATTCCACCTAAAAAGTGGAAACAAATCAGGTTACATGGTTTAATTTCTATTTTTTTTCACAATGGAACTACACAAAGGGTCTGTATTATGTGAGGGACTTCACAGTACAGCAACATACAAGTTTATATTAGTAATATTCACACAGAAATGTGTTTTTCTATATTCACATTTAAAAAAATAATATGCATACATACCAGAATTAGAGTCTTATACATTTCGGAGCCGTCCACCTGAATAAAACTCTTCTGCTTGGTGAATTTAATACATTGCTTTATGTGGTGTAATAACCTCAGTCTTTTATCATAACACCATTCTGAACAAGGAAAAACTTTATAAAGCTATATCTTAAAGCACTTCAGATAATTGTGATTGTGCTGTAATAATATATTATAATATATAGTGGCCACAATTTGGAGGCAGTGATTTTCATCCTAGTTTCTAGATGGAATCAGACTGTGGATATATGAAGGGAAAGTTTTGTCAGGACCTTAGAGATCCGCTGATCTATTGTATCTTACAAGAGACTTATAAGGTCTGGAAATTTTCTCTCCAAAGTGTGCTACTGTGTAATAAATGGTTTATGGGTGGTGAGTGATGCAGTTCATGTGCAGATCAGACCTGTTGGTTATGTTATATATAAATAATGTCCTATGTATTATATAATGTCTATACATTGTAGCTATGTGTCTCAGTTGAGGAAGACTGCGGTTTTTAACCCCTATAATTGGGGATATAAACTACAGTATACATTTTAGTTTTTCAGCTTAATGTACTCAACTGAATGTGGCTGTGTGTAATGGATCTGTTGCCTGTATTTGTCATCTGTGTCGTGTTTTCCTCCTTCGTCTCCCATATGGACATAAATACGGTCCGTGTGTCCAACCTTCTTACAGTCCGTATAAAATACGAAAGGCTGGAAAATGATGTCATCGGGTTGATCCAGTTACTTGATTTTGTGTGACCTAGCAACCGATCCACAAATACAGACAGGAATAGGACCTGATTAAAGAAAATGTTGCAGATGTTGAACACTGACTACATTGAATAACACTGATAAGTGAGACTGCTGTATAAAATACGGATGAGACACATTCGTGAAACAGCATAGCTTGCAGGTAGCTTAACACTGCAATCTATTGGTGTTTGCATAGATCATGTAGTCATTCCGAGGCGTTACTACAGTGGTAGCAGCCATTGCAGCTGCTATGTGGCCCGCAGTGTCAGGGGTCCCCGTCATCTGACCTGCCACACTAAAGAATGGAGCACTATTATATATCCTGTTTCCCTGAAAATAAAACAGTGTCTTACATTATTTTTTGCTCCGAAAGACGTGCTAGTTCTTATTTTCAGGGAATGTCTTATATTCAATGTACAAGAAATTATTGTTGAGCAAAAAAATCAACATTTATTAGTTTTCTGTAGTCATGGCATGGCAAACCTCAGCATAAAGAAACTCTGAATTCCATCAAGAATTTCTTGATTTTATCCCATGAATTCTTCACCCATGTCACAACCCCCTGCAGTATCTAAAAGATCTACCAAAACTACTGTATGGCATGGGGGGAAACAGGAGATATACGGTATATATATACACTCACCAGCCAATTTATTAAGTACACCTGTCCAACTGCTCGTTAACACTTAATTTCTAACGCTTTCCCTGACCAGCAGCAGCTCTCTCCCTAGCGGCATCCAGACAGAGAATGATCCGAGGAGCGCGGGCAGCGGCTAGTCTATCCCAGGGTCACCTGATCTGGCCAGCCAACCACTGCTATCGACGTGTAAGGGTACCACGTCATGCTGGGTGGAGTGCAGAGTCTCCTGGCTTGTGATTGGCTCTGTTTCTGGCCGCCAAAAAGCAAAACGGCGGGAGCTGCCATTTTCTCGAGCGGGCGAAGTATTCGTCCGAGCAACGAGCAGTTTCGAGTACCCTAATGCTCCAACCAGCATCAAGCTCGGACGAGTATGTTCGCTCATCTCTAGATAACACGCACCTGGTTTTGTTTAAATGCAAGACAAAGTGTGAGCGCAGCCTTACAGTATTTGGGGAGATTGTTAGGGGCGGGAGCAGGATAACACTGCCAGGGAACCAAGATGTAGGGACAATGAGGAACATAAGATGTGGTGATGCCTAATGGAGAAGATGGAGGACGCGTCACCTGCAGTCACTGGAGGGAAAAAGTAGGGATTTCTCTGGTGTTTCTGTAGCTGTATACACTGTCAGTAAAGTTGTTATGTGACGGGTTATGTACAGGCGGGGGCATTACTAAAAGAGCGCTACATATGTATTGGGGCCCGTGCCCCGGATCTTTTACAACCCTAGCAACGCCCCTGGCTGTCGGCAAAATTATCCAACGAGAAATCCAAATGGAATTGAACATAGACGACCAAGTCAGAGACAAATTCATTATACCCGTGGGTGCATTATTCTAGTCTGTCGAGAAATATATATATAATGAATGAGACATTTACTCACCCTGGTTTTAAAACATTTTACTAAAAGCCTCTCTATGCGTTTGTCTTCTGTTTTGAGCCTATAAAAATGAACATCATCATCCAGTTGTCCCCTGCAGGTTAGCACGGTACGGGCAAGTAGGCAGGCACAGAGGTCATGGGTAACTCAGGGCTTGTGTCAAAATCCTTTGAATGGTCTGCATAGATCAGAGCTCGTAACCACACCCTGGACTTGTCTGCTGGAGCCATGATGGACAGCTGCCTTGCAGTATCTGATCCCTGGAAAGTTGAGTGGTTTCTTTCTGGAGCTCTGTGTCAGACTGTGGGTTAAATGATGCAGGGTCTAACTTTTTCCTGTGACCTGTAGCTCTACTGTCTGTTTCAGTTTTACTGGACTTGAAACCCTAAACTTGTACCTGAGCCGTTACCCTGAACCCAAATCTTAACTTTAACCTGTATCTGAACCTGTATTTTGCCAGATTTGGAACCCTGTATTATGCCTGATCCGGAACACTTTATCCTGCCTGATCTGGAACACTTTATCCTGCCCTATCTGGAACCTTGTATCCTGCCTGATTCGGAACCCTTTATCCTGCCTGATATGGAACCCTTTATCCTGCCTGATCCGAAAGCATTGTATCCCACCAGATCCAACACCCTAAGCCTTGTATCATGCATGAACTAGAACCTTGTACCCCCAAACTTATTTGGAAATTGCCTGATCCAGAACTCTGGACTTAGTCCCTGAACCTAGACTCTATACCCCTACCCTGAGCTTGTACCCGTTTTCAAGCAGCTTGCATCTTGATCCTAGGCAAGAGTAGATTGAGAGAGACAATTATTCCTAAATCCTGCAAACATTAAGTTGCATTCAACCAAGGATCTTATTATTATGAAACATAATAGAGGGAATTCTCTACCCAGCCCTTAGGGTCCTTATCTTCTCCATCAGCAGTATCAGAAGATGATGGTAAACGAAGGATAACCATCCATAGCCCCCAAATTATTATTTTGTAGGGCCTTTCTCTTGATATACAATCCATGTTCCAAGCAAATGATGTCCATTTAACCTTCAACTCATTCAAGGTCGAGAGGTTGGGGTCTTATCACTAACATAGTAGAAGTTTCCTGGAAGACGCCTTGAGTGATAACCAATGCAGAGGGATCACCTAAAAGGTCTAGAAGACATCTCTGGGGCTAATAATGGCACCAAATTCCAAATTCCTTGTTAAAGGAAGTCCAGAATGGAAAGATGGAGACACTTCTGGAGAAACTGCATCTCTTCTGAGCACCGTGGAGATGTTTGTGGTTGACTTCTTCATGTCGCCCCCAACCATTCCAGATAGGTTGGGACAATCCAGGATTTTCAGATCTGTTCCACTGTCCTGGATGTATGTCCCCATGGGCTGTATGAATATTTTTAGCCTCTACAAGTCCTACATATGGTACTAGAATCAAGCTTCTTGGGGAATGGAGGTCTCGGGACATTTGGAGGACCTTCAAAAGACTTGAAATGACTCTTGTGTTCGTGTGTATTCAGAGCAGGTACAGATGTACAAGGTGAAGATCTTTCTCAGTATAAAATTTGGTGGGTGGTTTGGGTAGCAATGGGTCCCCTAGAAGGTTTGAGCCTCAGACTACTAATTCACTACTCTAAGTCCCGGATTTTGAGGGAACACCTACTCCACCATTAGTCTTGGCTGTGGGGCGTCATAACTTCTGAAGGCCACAGCAGAGAAAGAATTTGAAACAGGGAAATCTTTTATTATTATTATTATAACAAAAAATTAGGTATTTGTGAAGGATTATAAATGTGGGAGTATAAAAGGTCAATATAGTTGGACAGGAAGGGGAAGAAGTTTAAGTGGGGGCTTCTAAAGGGGAGGGGTAGAGGTTTGTATGAGGGGGGCCTAAACTGATATCAACTTCTTAAAGGTGTCAAGGGGGTTAGAGGGTTAATCCCACCAATCTCTGGAGGCTGCTCTCTGCTTGGGGCATCGTTTATTGAAAAGGGGGGTGTAAGCAGTGGCCCCAAATAAATTGGTAGGTGAACTTCACGACAATGCACCAAGATGCCGAAACGTGGCTGTTATGTGATTTTATTTCTCCTCCCAGTTTCGGTTTCTATTAAATGAATGAATGAATGATAAATACATATAATTGGAGGATAAAAAATTATGAAAAAATAATAATGAATAAAAAATATTTTTTTTAGCAATATAGAAACATTACAAATAGAGATGTTTTTTTTTTTTTACAGACTGGAAACTTCTAGGCCCTGGTCTTCTCATGACTCTTACCAGGAGATCTGATGGCAGATTAGTAGCATCTAGAAGACTGCAAAAGCCACCGACTTTCACTGACCCTACTGTCATCTAAAAAACTCATTACAACATTGAAGCATAACACAAAATAAATCGTCCTCGAAGGTCCATTGGACCATTGGGTCAGGTCATGTTGGGAGTTATAGTTCTCTATGCATAGTGTATGTCCAGTGGTGTCACAAATATGCCAACGCGGCAAGATTCTGGTATGACTTATGCATGAACTAAGCAGAAAATTGGTAAACTCAGACTACACAGACCGGATCGTTCAATTACACGGATCTATTGTTATCATTTAGAAAACTGAAAAAAATAATTTGCAGAAAGCCGATATAACCTCATTAATACTGAGTAATTCTCAGGACTCTGGATCCTGTATGATGTGTGATCGGTTGTGTAGATGCAGGGAAGTTATTGTCAGCAGAAGCTCCCGGGGAGAGGAGTTTCCGACGTCTGGTCAACCGTTCTGCTGCATCAATGATACAATATTAACTTCTTCTTCAAAATTCCCAGTTCTGGGTCCATTGTAATGTGGCATCTGGAGTGGGTTCTGTGACACTTGTATGATGGGTCCAGTGTTTCCAGGTGTCATTATATATATATATATAATATATAAGAAGGACATGACTTCTCCAGCTCATTGGCTGGTATGGACTATTCCTCGTTAGTATTGCAGTCTTTTTGCACTCTTAGTTTTCTTATTTTTCTGACTTGATCTTTGTCTCTGTCTTGTCTCTGTCCCGGGAGTTCCATTAATGACCTTAATAAGAGAAAAAAAAAGAGAGTGAAAATGGACTGGAAACTGAAAATGCAGAAACGGGGTAAATTTTTAAAGTCTTTTGACTCTCTTATGAAGGTTATCCCTGAAGCTGACTATACACACAAGAAGTTTGCCTCACATCTGAAAATATCACATGTTGTCCCATCTAAGACACATATATCCTATACCCAATGTCTAACCAACTGCTGCCACGAGTGACCACTGCTCCGTTCACTTTTATGGGCAACGAAAGGTCTTGAGCTCCCCATAGATGAGTGGAGCATCAATCACGTATGTGCAGTCAAATCCTCAATAATCTGACACTTCCAGGTGTGAAATGGAACTTTTAGTCAAAAACTTTTACTAAAGGAAATCTACCATCAAAATCCATCAGAAACTCATAGATCCAGGCACAGGGACTGTGTTACCTTCGTATATTTGTTATCCTCAGCCTCCTGCCTTCTAAAATCAATGTTTATAATTATGCTAATAAGTCAGAAGGGCTATGGGATGTGTTACCAGAGCCTCTCCGTGCTGCTGCTTCAAGGGGCACTTCCACGCTGCATGAGAGGGAGACAGTGTAATAGCCTGTGAAGCTAAAACATGGAGGGGCCCTGGCTCTTCTGACTCGTTAACATAATTATAAGGTTGGTTTGAGGAGGATAACAAAGATAAGAAGATATCACAGTCCCGGAGCCCAGATCTATGAGGCGGTAGATCTGGTTTATCAGGATGGATTGTGATGGGAGATTTCCTTTAAAAAAGTCCTCCAGTTTTTTATTCACTGGATCAGTCTTGATTCTGGCAACATATTAGATCCCTGATACAAAACACTGCATCCAGTATTGTCCCTGGACAGATGTGTAATCAGACCTTTGTGTATGTTGTTAGTAGCAGCAGGACTGTGATATATGGATTTATATTCCAGGATTGTAGCTTCTCCAAGTGCACTGGGGCGTGTCCTCACACTGCTGTGCTCTGTTGGGATGTCCCTGGAGAGATGTGTAATCATACCTGTGACATACTGGGAGTGTATCCTCACACTGCTGTGTTATTAGGTCTCTGCATTGATCTGCTCCACTGGGGCAGTGTAGAAGAACACAGCAGTGTGAGGACATGCCCCCAATGCCATGAAAATCCTGAAATAGGAAACCATTTTCACATGGCTCTATAGTCCCTGGAACCATGTTCCTGGGGTCATTTTAAAGATGAGAATATGCACGGTGGCTCAGTGGTTAGCATTACAGCCTTGCAGCGCTGGGGTCCCAGCGTCAACATCTACAAAGAGTTTGTATGTTCTCTCCGTGTTTGTGTGGGTTTCCTCCGGTTTCCTCCAACACTCCAAAACATACTGGTAGGATGATTAGATTGTGAGCCCCATGGGGACAGTGGACCAAAATCTCTGAGGAATGCTTCCAGCACCTTGTTGAATCTATTCCACGAAGAATTGAGGCAGTTCTGAAGGCAAAAGGGGGTCCAACCCTTTACTAGCATGGTGTACCTAATAAAGTGGCCGTGATATATGTGATGTATATATGCTATACCTGTGATGTGTTTATGTTGTATGTGTATATGATTTGTGTATATACTGTGTGTATATATGCTGTACATTAGTATATGGCACTGTATGTGCGTATATGCTCTATATGAGTGTGCATGAATGTATAAATGATTTACAATGTGATTGTAACTTGCATTTAACTTGCATGTGTATACAAATATGTATCGTTTTTTTTAGTGGGATGGGGGCCCCATTCAGGAGCCTGCTATGGCGCCCTGGCTCTCCAAGTTACACCCCTGTAGGCATTGATGTATTGGGATCTGGATATCAAAGCTGTATTTGCCTGGCAACTATTGGGATGTGTGGTAAAAGAGCAATGGAACGGCACCGTGAAGCAATCGGGTGCAAGTCTTCACATAGGGTCCGACATAACCCAACAGATATAACGGAAATCGATGATGAAGCAGCACTCCAAGAAAAGATAAGGGTATTTTTTTCCACCATAGATGCAACGTTTCGCCTTATCTATAAAAGCATTCTCAAGTATAGTGAAGTCAGCTGACTTAAATAGGCGGCGCAACAATCGCCAGCACATGTGACATCCAATACAGAGAACACAAAAACATTTCAAAACATCTCGTAAATAAAGTGCACAATAGATACAATGTATATACATAAATGACATTTATCAATCAAGTGATTTATGGAGAGATGATCTCCACGTGTCTCCATGGAAAACAATGTGACGTTTAGTGCAGTGAGCAGACCAATGTGTTCATCCAAAGTGCCAAGTGTGGTTTAAAAACAGACTTGCAGTGGGGTATTATCATTGTAGACATAGAAGTTGCCCCAGTATATTATGCATTCGGGATGATCTGAATGAGTCAATCAGTATCACTTGAGTAATCAGATCTAGAGGTACGAAAATGTGTACAAGGAGAGTCCACACCGCAGCCATCTTGCTTAAGGGAAAATCCAAATATCAAACTCAATGCAACCAAAACCTTTTTAGGTGTAGTGCTGAACTCTTAACTTTAACCCTCTCAGAGCTAAAACGACGGTCCAGGACTGATCCAGAAGTCCCAATGTTAAAATATTAAGAGATAGAAATAAAAATATATAGATTTCTTATCTGACCGGAGCTCCAGACGTTCACAATAATTGTTCTCGTTTGTCCTCCGTTCTGCTCACAGCACAAATCCACGCACTCCAATCGTGTAGAATGTCTTCATAAAATGATTTAATATAATTAAATACTACTCACAAACGTTTAGAAAAAAATGCTACACAATTGGAGTGCGTGTTTCTTATAGTGGTCCGCTGTGGTGAACGGTGGTAACAATAGGAGGAACGAAAACTGCATCCACGTGGGTCTGAACAGTGGGCAACTCTTATCTGGAGAATCTGTGGATTTGTGCTGTGAGCAGAATGGAGGACAAAAACGAGAACAATTATTGTGAACGTTTGGAGTGAAAACCTCTGTGAACGTCTGGAGCTCCAGTCAGATAAGCAACCAAAACCTATTGACAGGACTAAGATGCTCCAAAAGGGACAATTAAAGGGGATGTAAGGGAGGAGACAACAACTTTATGCCGAACGGCTTACAGAGATCTCGCCTGTTACATACATCCCATCCGGGATCACTATCTCCTCCTAAGGATCCACAGGTTCCATGGTCACATTGGTTTCCATGGAGACACGTGGATTCCCTGTTTTGAGATAATGGGGCACATTTACTTACCTGGTCCTGCACCTTCCCCTATCCGGAGTGTCCGACGAGAGTGCACTGTGCCGCGATTCACTTGTATCGTGCGCCCGATATCCATGTGTCACTTTCCTGCTCAGGGCTGTCGGAGTTCACCTTCTTCTTCCCGTTGTATGTAAGTACTAGGCCTGTGACACAATTTTGAAGTTCAGTCCGAATCCGTCGGATCATCCAACGGCACGCCCCCAAATTTGTGTCGCATGAAAGCCGGTGCAATTGCGCCAAAATCCGATCGCATGCGACACAATGGCCTGTTATAAATCCCTGTCCCGGTGGCGAGATCCGCGAAAAGTCAGAAAACCCGACAGAAATGCAGCCGTGGGACCCTTAGTAAATAAGCTCCAATCTCTCCATAGATCACTTGACAGATAAATGTCATTTATGTATATGTTTTGATATGTTTTTGTGTTCTCTGTATTCGATGTCACATGTGCTGCCGATTGTTGCGCCGCCTATTTATTCAGCTGATTACTGAACTTCACTATACTTGAGAATGCCTTTGTTGATAAGGCGAAATATCATTATATTTTGGAGTGCTGCTTCATCATCTATTTCCGTTGCGCGCAATATCTTGCATGTGTCGCCTCCCCGCTCAGGTCCCACAGAGTTCACCATCTTTTAAAGGGGTATTCCGGGAATATGAACGTCTGACACAAAAACCCTTGATGATATAAATAAATGAAATGATTTAGAAAATTTATGGCCTCTCTAAAGATCCTTTAGTTCTCAGTAACTCCTCCTCCCTCTTATGCTCTTCTCCCAGTGATGATATAACAGACTTTCTTACACTGTTACCATAGTAATGATGTGTAACTGCCATCCCTGCACATCACCACAACACTGGCCATACTGGATGCACTGCAACCAACTGACTACAGACAAACGTAGTGGTGATTACATGACCTGCCCAGGCAGATGCAGGCCAGGTGATGTGGACATGTGACCAGCGGCCATCTTCTGTCCTGTGTATGCTCTGCAACGGACCGCGCGGAGGAAATTAACGGACTGATTAAAGGGCCAGTAGCATTTTAATTCTCCATCTTAGTGTATGTCACCAGCATTTTCTGCTAAGGGGAGCAAAATTTTAAATAACAACTAATTACATATAAGCTTATATTTTGAGTACCCATTTGTATATGAATTATGCTGATTCCTGGAATACCCCTTTAAGTGGTGCATGGGCTTGTGACACAATTTGAAAGTTATATAAAGAATGTATTAAGGGGCAATGCTGTTAATGCTCTTAACAGAATATAGACAATCCAGATATCCTAGCTTTTTTCATAGGAGAAATGACATATTATACGTGGTGGTGCTCAAACTTGTATAAATAGTCGGTTCAGATTCCTTTAATAATCGTCAGAAAGTAGAAAAGAAAAGTTGGCACTCACCACTTCTTAAAAAGTAATCTTCTTTATTTGTATATCTTTAAAGGAAACCTACAAATTGATTTCATGCGTTATGAAGCAAACATACCTTGAGAATGCTGGAGCAAAACTGATGCAGGATCATGTCTTGTGTAAGCCCTGAGCTGAGTGGTTTTGCTGAAAAAACAATTATGCCATTTAGGACCTGGGAGCTAATTACAAATGGAGGTTAGTCAAGCATGACTAAGCATGACTAGTCAAGCACTAATCAACCTGAGCTGGATCACTCATAGACAGCAGCTGGGGGATGGTGCAGCAATTGATTATTCTGTCTGGCACATAGAAGAGCGATTGCATCATCTTCTCCTGCCGAGAAACTCACTGCTAGGAGAAGCGCGGAAGCAAGCGCTGAACAAGCCATAGAAGGGATAGAGCTTCATTATCATAATGTTCTGTTTTAACAGCAAAACCACTCAGCACAGGGATTAACCAAAATATGATCCTGTATTAGTGTAGCTACAGCATTCTCAAGGTATGTTTGCTTCATAATTAGAGATGAGCGAACATACTCGTCCGAGCTTGATGCTCGTTCGAGCATTAGCGTACTCGAAACTGCTCGTTGCTCGGACAAATACTTCGCCCGCTCGAGAAAATGGCAGCTCCCGCCGTTTTGCTTTCTGGCGGCCAGAAACAGAGCCAATCACAAGCCAGGAGACTCTGCACTCAAAAAAAATTAAAGTTATATAACTTTCATTTTCAAAATGTTTAACCCGAGGGCTAGGGGTAGAGGACGAGGACGAGGGCGGGGACGTGGGCGTCCATCTACTGCAGGGGTCAGAGGCCGTGGTCCTGGGTGGGGTGAGACACCACCTGCTGATGAGGGAGCAGGGGAACGCCGCAGAGCTACACTCCCTAGGTTCATCATGTCTGAAGTTACTGGGACTCGTGGTAGAGCACTGTTGAGGCCAGAACAGTGCGAACAGGTGATGTCGTGGATTGCCGACAATGCTTCGAGCAATTTGTCCACCAGTCAGTCTTCCACGCAGTCCACCCATGTCACCGAAATCGGCACTCCTCCAGCTCCTGCACCTCAGCCTCCTCCCCCCCAGTCTGCCCCCTCCCAGGAAAATTTGGCATTTGAACCGGCATACTCTGAGGAACTGTTTTCTGGACCCTTCCCACAGTCACAAACCACTTGTCCGGTTGCTGCTGAGCAATTTTCCGATGCCCAGGTTTTCCACCAGTCGCAGTCTGTGGGTGATGATGACCTTCTTGACGTAGTGGAAGAAGTGTGTAAAGAGGTGTCCGACGATGAGGAGACACGGTTGTCAGACAGTGGTGAAGTTGTTGTCAGGGCAGGAAGTCCGAGGGGGGAGCAGACTGAGGGATCGGAGGATGATGAGGTGACAGACCCAAGCTGGGTTGAGAGGCCGGGTGAACACAGTGCTTCTGAGACGGAGGAGAGTCCTAGCGGCAGTTCTGTGGGCGAATGCCTTGTGATACCAAGAGGTCAGAGGATATCTATGGGCATACTGTCAGCTGATAGAACGGCACCAGTGATTCAAATCGCCACCGCGTTACCACCAAGGTAGGCATAAAGAGCATCTCTGAACGACATACGTCGAACAGTTTGAGGCAGTTGGGCTGCCGCCAGAAGACCACACCGGGTCCACTCCTTTCACTAAGAACCGGAAATCTTAGGCTACCATTTTTTGCACAAGCTCATCGAAATTGGAACAGTAGAAGTTGGACAACAACGTGCCTGGCTCTGATGATCTTGATTTCTGCTGCGACAGTTCTGATGTGTATTGTTCAGAAATTTGGCGGTCAACAACATGAAAAGCATGGATTCATCCCTCCTTGTATCAACGGTTCGGTTTCCAGGCTGGTGGTGGTGGTGTCATGTTGTTTGGTAATAGTTTTCTGGCCACAATTCTTGGCACAAATTCTTTTTATGTTCGATGCCTGCTCTTCCTCCAGAACCCAAGGAACGTTTGATGGCGCATCCTGTGCGTCCACGTTCGTCAACTTGTTCCTTGGGTTGTGGGAGGCACAGAGCGGTATTCTGGACGCAACAACCTAGAAATTCATACAACATTTGATATTTGGGAAAAGATACATCGATGATGTAGTACTCATCTGGAGGGGATCCAGAACAAATTATGAAAAGTTCTATTAAACGAATGAAACGACTGCAACATCAAACTCCTCTTATGTACAGCAGAAACTCAATCCCTCTCTTAGACATCAAATTGAAGTAGAAGAAGATGGGTCTATCCAACGAGGATGTATCGAAAGAAGCGCGACAAATAGCCTTCTACAGGCCAAATATTGCTCATTTGCCACCGCACTAGCATGAATCCCTAAGGGAGAATTTCTTAGGTTGAGGAGAAATCGGCTCCACCCTTGAAAGATTCAGGAGGGATCTGGGGCCGGCTAAAAGAGAATACGCAGAGATCACTCAGGACCTCCCTAAAGAAAGCGTATAATATAGCACTAATCCGCACAGACAGAAGCGCCCTACTACTAGTAAAGGCCAAAACGGCAGACACGCAAATCATGTTCAGCACCACTTTAGCCGACAGATGGAAAGAAATAAACCAGATCATAATTTCTATTGCCCACTGGGGGATCCTTACTATTGGACCCCCTGACCTGGCCATTTGTAGGTGAAAGATGTCATGGCGGATCTAGGAAGGGTCCTCATTGGAGAACGCTTGCTTGCTGAGCCACACTATCTCTAGAACAAGAAATCAACCAACGCCATAAATATGCTGGTCTCTTCTTCTTAAACCCGTGGTGGCCTAGGCACGGCTGCCAGATCCTGATCAGGACGACAACCTTTGAAGATAAAGATGGTCATAAATACGTTTATCGAAGGAACAATCACCTTTTTTTCCCCTCATCATGGGTGGTTTATGCCCTGCAATGCCCATGTAATTATTATATATAGGGAAATCTGTTATCCGCGAAATGCGAGTGCGGATCGAGAACAATTTAACCTCTAATTAAAAGAACTATTGACAAAGCACGGTCAGAAGCCCTGAAATGTAACAAACCCTTTCAGCCTCACAACCAATGTGCAGACATTTTAAAAATATAACAAGAACCCAAGAGGCCTCAGGGTTGGGCCATCCACCCAAGTACCTTTGGGGATCAAGAGGTGAGACCGGACACCCTAATTCTTTCTTCAACAGAGAGGCGTTGGATCTACTAATGGGAGTTTTGACAACCTAAAGGCCTAAATGACAAATTTGGCTTTGGTTTTCCTGTGAACCCTATTTTTACCATACAATCCAAAATGCTGTTTAATCCAAATTCGCCCGTAAAGTAGATTCCATCTATTTAAACACCTAACTATCAGATAATATTGAGACCTTTCGCTGCCAGTATATCAGTGTTCTATGAACCTACAAAATTATCACTCTACGAATCACGCTGTGTACCGTGGTGAAATCCAAACCTCATAGGATTGCTCCAAAGACCATCAGTAACATAGAGAAAAAAGAGTGATAATTTCAGCTATCACTGTTGAGTCTCGTAATTGGTAATTAAAATACATGTGGAAATAATTAATTGATAAAATCAAGGATACAATCATGCAAATAACAAATAGGATAACCAGTTTACTGCCTGGTTGGAAAATAGAAAAGAAAAGAATATAAAGGGAATCACAAATACTTCAGCTTGGCAAATGTTTAGTAGAATGACCTTTCTACTAACAAAAAGTGTGGTTATGACTTGCCAGTCCCATTCGAAACTGTGACTACTAGTTGGAGTAGTAATTTTTTGCTTCCTCAACAAAAAACATAATTGAATAAGGAAATAAACTATTACTGTAAACACACATCTTAAGCACATAACTATGTTACAAATAACAATAAACTCTCACTACTTTGTGTTTGTAGCTAAATTAACTAACTAAACTAATTGGGTCAATGATCGCTGTCTAAGCTACGGACTTCACATAAAAGGCGCCCGACCGGGCCGCCCCTCCCCTAAAGAAGTCGGGGTATACCGTCCCTTCTGTTTGAAACAACGGTGCCCTTTTCTCTGTGAGCATACCGTTTTTAGCATCCACATGGGCATAGCATAGGGATATAATATCAGAGGACGTTTTAGAATCACAACCGGGGGTTCAGAGGAGGATTGTAGAGCCAGTGCGCCAATAGTTACCTTAGGCCGGCATTCTCATTCGCAAAGCAGTACGCGACTGTGATACTCACTAGAAATGTAGCCGCAACGTTGAGACGCGGCGTGTCGTGACTCTGTCGCAATCTTCTCTGCGAAACATAATCGGTGTTGGTGTAGTCATATTGCTGCGAACCGCATCGTTACTCGCTGATGTCCTCCGTGTCTGCAACTTCCCATAGCGGATTGCCGAGATACCGTCGAACACATGCAACCTGTCCCCTGTCTGTTCCTCCAGAACCGATGTGGTAAACTTCTTTAAGAGAAACGAGGGGGTAATTGTAGATAATAGGGGACCCTTACCCACCAAGACATCCCCGGATATCACCACATAATCGACTGGCCTGGATTAGTGTGACAACAAAATGTCACCCTGTGTAAAATTATTAATTAGCACAAAATCATACAGCAAGGTTTTTTTTTTAAACAAAAAGAATGAATTAAAATGTTATATTTTATTTTTCCAAACACTCACACAAACTTGTTCTCTCTGTCACTCCTCCCTCGTCCCCTTGCCCTTACTTGTTAATAATTTCCAGTAGGTGGTGCAACAAATAACCGTGAGTGTTTACTAAAAAGTGAACACTAGAAAAAAAAATACGAGCACAGCCTCATACGATCTAGAGGTGAGCCCCTCCTCGTTTACTTTTCCCGTTGAGCTTTGGGCCCCTTGGTACCAATTGAGCATCGTTTGCAAACCATGTCCATCCCGTTATCACCACAATTTACCAACATCTGATGGCTCTTTCAGCAGGATAATGCGCCATGTCATAAAGCTGTAATCATCTCAGACCGTGTTTTCTCATTCTTGACATTACAATGTTCCCTGTACTCGAAATGGGCTCCACAGTCCACCAGATTCAATCCAAAGAGCATCTTTGGGATTGGGTGAGCGGGAGATTCGCATCATGGATGGTGCGCCGACACATCTTAAATCTGCGGCAACTTTGTGATGCATCATGTCAATATGGCCAAAATCTCTGAGTGAAGCTTCCCGCACCTTGTTGAAGTCTATTCCACGAAGAATTTAGGCATTCTGAAGGCAAAAGGGGGTCCAAACTCCCTTTACTAGCATGTGTGTCACCGCGAATAAAGTGGGCCGTGATCTATGTGTGTATGATCTATATACCTGTGATTTGGTTTATGTTGTACTGTGTATATTAATTTGTGTATATCCTGTGTGTATCTCTGCTGTACCTTAGTATATGGCACGTGTATGTGGTATATGCTCTATATGAGTG
Organism: Engystomops pustulosus; assembly: GCA_019512145.1. Taxonomy (NCBI): domain Eukaryota; kingdom Metazoa; phylum Chordata; class Amphibia; order Anura; family Leptodactylidae; genus Engystomops; species Engystomops pustulosus. The sequence continues at coordinate 42,675,666 of CM033650.1, forward strand.
TGCCTGAATGTATAAATTCTTTACAATGTGATTGTACTTGCATTTAACTTGCATGTGTATAAAATATGTATCGTTTTTTTTAGTGGATGGGGGTCCCCATTCAGGAGCCTGCTATGGCGCCCTGGCTCTCAAGTTACAATACACCCCCTGTAGGCATTGTGTATTGTGATCTGGATATCAAAGCTGTATTTGCCTGGCAACTATTGGATTGTGGTAAAAGAGCAAATGGAACGCAACTCGTGAAGCCATCGGGTGCAAGTCTTTCACATAGGGTCCGACATAACCCACAGATATAACGGAAATCGATGATGAAGCAGCACTCCAAGAAAGATAAGGTTATTTTTTTCCACCATAGATGCACCGTTTTCCGCTTATCTATAAAAGCAATTCTCAAGTATATACGTCACTGACTTAATCGGCGTCGTCAACAATCGCCAGCACATGTGCATCCAATACCGAGAAAACACAAACACATTTCAAAACATCTCGTATAAAGTTGCCCAATAGATTACAATGTATAACTAAAGGACAGGTATCAATCAATGATGGAATGAGAGAATGAATCTCCACGTGTCCTCCATGGAACAATGTGACGTTTATGACAGTGAGCAGACCAATGTTTTCATCCAAATTGCCAGTGTGGTTTAAAAACAGACTTGCAGCAGTGGGGTATTATCATTGTAGACATATACGTTGCCCCAGTATATTATGCATTCGGGATGATCTGAATGAGTCAATCAGTATCAACGTGAGTAATCGATCTAGAGGTACAAATGTTTACATGATACGTCCACACACGCAGCCATCTTGCTTAGGGAAAATCCAATATCAAACTCAATGCCAACCAAACCTTTTTAGGTGTAGTGCTGAACTCTTAATTTAACCCTCTCAGAGCTAAAACCTGTCCAGGACTGATCCAGAGTCCCATGTTAAAATATTAAGAGATAGAAATAAAAAATATATAGATTTCTTCTCGACCGGAGCTCCAGACGTTCACAATAAATTGTTCTCTTTTGTCCTCCGTTTCTGCTCACAGCACAAATCCACGCACTCCAAATCGGTGTAGAATGCTTCATAAATGATTTAATATAATTAAATTACTACTCACAAACGTTTAGAAAAAATGCTCACAATTTGATGCGTGTTTCTTCTTATAGTGGTCCGCGTGGTGACGGTGGTACAATCGGAGTAACGAAAACTGCATCCCCACTGGGTCTGAAACGTGGGCAACTCTTTCTGGAGACTCTGTGGTTTGTGCTTGTGAGCATAATGGAGTACAAAAACGAGAACATTAATGTGAACTTTGGAGTGAAAACCTCTGTGAACGTCTGGATGCTCCATCAGATAACAACCAAACCTATTGACAGGACTAAGATGCGCCAAAGGGACAATTAGGGATTAAGGGAGGAGACAACAACTTATATATGCCGTAAAACGGCTTACAAGATCGAAGTCGCCTGTTACATACATCCACATCCGGGATCACATCTCCTCCTAAGGATCCACAGTTCCATGGTCACATGGGTTTCCATGGAGAACACGTGGATTCCCTGTTTTGAGATAATGGGTGCACATTACTTAACACTGGTCCTGCACCTTCCCCTATCCGGAGTGTTCCCGACGAGAGTGGCACTGTGCCGCGATTCACTTGTATCGTGCGCCCGATATCCATGTGTCACTTTCCTGCTCAGGCTTTCGGAGTTCACCTTCTTCTTCTTCCCGTTGTATGTAAGTACTAGGCTGTGACACATTTTGAAGTTCAGTCCGACTCCGTCGAATCTCCAACGGCACAGCCCCCAAATTTGTGTCGCATGAAAGCCGGTCAATTGCGCCAAAATGCCGATCGCAGTGCGACACAATGGCCTTTATAATCCCTGTCCCCGTGTCGAGATACCGCGAAAAGTCAGAAAACCCGACAGAAATCAGCCGTGGACCCTTATATAAGCTCCAATCTCTCCATAGATCACTTGACAGATAAATGTTCCAATTTATGTATAGGTTTTGATATGTTTTTTGTGTTCTCTGTATTCGATGGTCCCATGTGCTGCATTGTTTGCGCCGCCTATTAGTCAGAGCTGATTACTGAACTTCACACTATACTTGAGAATGCCTGTGTTGATAAGGCGACATTCTTATATTTTGGAGTTCTGCTTCATCATCTATTTCCGTTGCGCGCAATATCTTGCAATGTGTCGCCGTCCCCCCGCTCAGGTCCCCAGAGTTCCCCTCTTTTAAAGGGGTAACTTCCGGGAATATTAACTTGCTAGACACAAAAACCCTGATGAGATAAATAAATAAATGATTTAGAAAATTTTATGGCCTCGTCTAAATAGCCTTTATTTCTCAGTAACTCCTCCTCCCTCTATGCTCTTCTTCCCGCAGTGATGATATAACAGATTTCTTACACTGTTACCATAGTAAATGATGTGTAACGGCCATCCCTGCACATACCTCACAAACTGCCATACTGGTATGCACTGCACCAACTGACTACAGACAAACGTAGTGGTTATTCCATGACGCTGCCCCTGCAGAATGACAGTCCCCCAGTTGAGTGGACATGACCAGCGGCCATCTTCCTAGTTCTGTCCTGTGTATGCTCTGCAACGGACCGCTCTGAGGAAATTAACGGACTGATTAAAGGGCCAGTAGCATTTTAATTCTCCATCTAGTGTATGTCACCAGCATTTTCTGCTAAAGGGGAGCCAATTTTAAATAACAACTAATTACATATAAGCTTATATTTGAGTACCCATTTGTATAATGAATTATGCTGATTCCTGGAATACCCCTTTAAGTGTGCAAGTGGCTTGTGACACAAGTTGAAATTATATAAAGAATGTATTAAGGGGCATGCTGTTAATGCTCTTACCTAATATCGACAATCCAGATTATCCTAGGGCTTTTTTCATATGAGAACTGACATTTTACGTTTGTGGTGCTCAACTTGTAAAATAGTCGGTTCAGATTCTTTAATATCGTCAGAAAGTAGAAAGAAAAGTGGGCACTCCTCACCCTTCTTAACACGTAACTTCTTTTTTGTATATCTTTAAAGTAAACTCCAATTGATTTTCATGCGTTATGAATCAAACATACCTGGAATCTGGAGCACAAACTGATGCAGGATAATGTCTTGTTTAAGCCCTGAGCTGAGTGGTTTTTTGCTGAAAAAACAATTATGGCATTAGGGACCTGGGATCTAATTCCACTGGAGGTTAGTCAACATGACTAAGCATGACTAGTATTCATCACTAATCAACCGAGCTGGATCACTCCATAACAGCATCTTGGGATGGTGCAGCAATTGATGATCTCCTGTCTGCACATAGAAGAGCGATTGCATCATCTTCTCTGCCGAGAAACCTCATCTGCTAGGAAGAAGCGCGGAAGCAAGCGCTGAACAGCCATAGAAGGGATAGAGCGTCATTATCATAAATGTTCTGTTTAAACAGCAACCCACTCAGCAGGATTTAACCCAAATTATGAATCCTGTATTAGTGTACTACAGCAATTCTCAATGTTGTTGCTTCATAATTAGAGATGGAGCGAACATACTCGTCCGAGCTTGGAGGCTCGTTCGAGCATTACGTACTCGAGAACTGCTGTTGTCGGACAAATACTTCGGCCCGCTCTAGAAAATGGCAGCTTCCCGCCGTTTTGCTTTCTTGCGGCCATAAACCGAGCAATCACAGCCAGGAGACTCGGCACTCCACCCAGCATGACGTGGTAACCCTTGTACACGTCGATAGGCAGTGGTTGGCTGGCCAGATCAGGTGACCCTGGTATAGACTATCCCTCTGCACGCGCTGCTCGGATCATTCTGGTCCTGTGTCTTGGATGCCGCTAGGGAGAAGCTGCTGCTGGTCAGGGAAAGGATAGGCTGTTCTATTAGAATAGTGTTATTAAGCGGATTGATTCTACAAGAACCCACACCCTTCTTAGGGCACAATAACGTTATACTTTTTTTTTTTTTTTGTTTGCTTGTGGCTGGCTTGCTGGCACAGTAGTGCAATCTAGTACCTATTGTGATGAATTTGCAGGTGGACTTGCTAACCGTGTGTTTTAGCTCTTATGTGCACACATATCCCCTCAAACACCAAAACAAAGTGGGAAAATTTATTAGGGGTTTGATTTCAATTATGTCACATTCTGCCGTTTCTTTTATTTTACGTTTATTTTTTCATAACTCCGCGTCATCTCATCAGTGTGCTTTCATACTTGGGCTAGCAATAGCCAAAGAGAATCCAAACGGCTTACTTACGGACTACCATAGCGTTTAAATAGATTTTATTTCTGGTTGATCTGCTGGTGGCTGTCCTTGCTGGCATTGCATCTCCTAGCCAATTGTGAGGAATTGGAGTGAGACTTGCGACCGCTGGTTTAGGCGCTTAGTGACGCACATATTCATCGCAAAGACCAAGTGGATAATTTTATTAGGGTTGGATTTCAATTAGGCACAGTCCCTGCCTGGTTCTGCCAGTTCCTTTTTATTTACTTTTATTTTTTTCATCACTCAGCGTCATCGCTCATCATTGTGCTTTCATACTTGTTTAGAAAATAGCCAAGGAGAATCCAAACGGCTTACTTTAACGCCTACACTAGCGTTATATATTTTTATGTTCTGGTTGAAGCTGCTGGTGCCTTTCCTTGCTGCAGTGCATATACTAGCCAATTGTGAGGAATTTGGGAGTGAGACTTTGCGACCTGCTGTGTTTAGCTCTTAGTGACGCACATATCCATCTCAAAACCGAAGTGGGATATTTATAGGGTTTGGATTCAACTAGGCACAGTCTGGCCATTTCCTTTTTTTATTTGACGTTTATTTTTTCATGACTCAAACTCAGCGTCATCTCATCTGGCTATAGCCAGTGTGCCTTTTCATACTTGGCTAGAACATATCCATAGCAATAGGATAAGCATTTGTTTGGTTTTAAAAAAACTAAAAAAACACAAAAAAAACAAAAAAAGTTAAAAAAAACAAAAGTTAAAGTTATATAACTTTTCATTTAAAATGTTTAAAACAACACCGGGGCTAGGGGTAGAGGACGAGGACGAGGGCGGGTGACGTGGGCTTCCATCTACTGCAGAGGGGTCAGAGAGAGGGCCGTGGTCCTTGGTGGGGTAGACAACACCCTGCTGATGAGGGAGCAGGGGAACGCCCATAGTCTACACTCCCTAGGTTCATCCTGTCCTCAAGTACTGGGGACTCGTGTTAGAAGCACTGTTGATTGCCATTAACAGTGCGAACATGTGATGTCTTGGTATGCCGACAATCTTTCGGCAATTTGTCACCGTCCATCTTCCACGCAGTCCACCCATGTCAACCGAACTCGGCCATCCTCCGCTCCTGCACCTCAGCCTCCCTTCCCCCCCAGTCCCTGGTCTTCCCCCTCCCAGGAAAATTTGGCATTTGAAAACCGAATACTCTGAGGAACTGTTTTCTGGACCCGTTCCCACAGTCACAACCACTTGTCCGGTTGCTGCTGAGCAATTTCCGATGCCCCAGGTTTCCACCAGTCGCAGTCTGTGGGTGCATGATGACCTTCTGACGGTATGAAGAAGTGTGTTAGAAGGTGTCCCGACGATGAGGAGAACACGGTTGTCAGACATTGGTGCGTTGTTTCAGGGCAGGAAGTCCGATGGGGGGAGCAGACTGAGGATCGGGGATGATGAGGTGACAACCCAGCTGGGTTGAGAGCCGGTGAAACACAGTGCTTCTGCGACGGAGGAGAGTCTTAGCGCGAACAGTAGTATGGAGAAGGCGGCGGGCAGCAATGTGGTGGGGCCAGACGGAGAGGCAGGGCCAGAGCAGGTGCATCAGCGCCAAATGTGTCATGTAGTGAAGCTCCCGTGGCGAGGGCTCCCGCGGCGAGGGCTAGATTTTCAGAAGTCTGGAGGTTCTTTAAGGAAACACCGGATGACCGACGAACTGTGGTGTGCAACCTTTACCAAACCAGGATCAGCAGGGGTTCCACCACTACTAGCTTAACTACCACCAGTATGCGCAGGCATATGAATGCTAAACACCCCACTCAGTGGCACCAAGCCCGTTCACCTCCGGCCGTGCACACCACTGCTCCTTCCCCTGTGTCAGCTGATAGTCAGCCCCCTGCCCAGGACCCTGGCACAAAAACCCCATCCTCGCCTCCACGATCCTCCACAGCATCCACCAGCGTTCAGCTCTCCATACCCCAGGCGCTGGAGCGGAAAAGGAAATATAGTGCAACCTACCCGCACGCCCAAGCCCTTAATGTCCACATCTCCAGATTGCTTAGCCTGGAGATGCTGCCTTATAGGCTAGTAGAGACCGAGGCCTTTCGCAACCTCATGGCGGCGGCCGCCCCTCGGTATTCGGTCCCCAGCCGCCACTACTTTTCCCGATGTGCCGTCCCAGCCCTGCACCAGCACGTGTCAGACAACATCATCCGTGCCCTGACCAACGCTGTTTCTGACAAGGTCCACCCGACCACGGACACGTGGACGAGTGCTACCGGGCAGGGCCACTATATATCGCTGACGGCACATTAGGTTAACTTGGTGGAGGCTGGGACCGAGTCTGACCCTGCGGCTGGTTATATACTGCCGACGCCGAGGATTGCGGGGCCTACCTCGGTCCAGGTCTTTCAGGCCTACTATGCCTCCTCCTCCTCCAACCCCTCCTCCACCTCCTCCTCCGAACTACCATCTGTGAGCATGGCGCCATCAGTCGCTAGCTCTAGGCACAGCAGCAGTGCCGTCGCTAAGCGACAGCAGGCGGTGCTCAAACTGCTGAGCCTAGGCGATAAAAGGCACACCGCCCAAAAACTATTACAGGGCATCACGGCGCAGACTGATCTGTGGCTGGCACCGCTAGCGGCAGTTCTGTGGGCGAATGCCTTGTGATACCAAGAGGTCAGAGGATATCTATGGGCATACTGTCAGCTGATAGAACGGCACCAGTGATTCAAATCGCCACCGCGTTACCACCAAGGTAGGCATAAAGAGCATCTCTGAACGACATACGTCGAACAGTTTGAGGCAGTTGGGCTGCCGCCAGAAGACCACACCGGGTCCACTCCTTTCACTAAGAACCGGAAATCTTAGGCTACCATTTTTTGCACAAGCTCATCGAAATTGGAACAGTAGAAGTTGGACAACAACGTGCCTGGCTCTGATGATCTTGATTTCTGCTGCGACAGTTCTGATGTGTATTGTTCAGAAATTTGGCGGTCAACAACATGAAAAGCATGGATTCATCCCTCCTTGTATCAACGGTTCGGTTTCCAGGCTGGTGGTGGTGGTGTCATGTTGTTTGGTAATAGTTTTCTGGCCACAATTCTTGGCACAAATTCTTTTTATGTTCGATGCCTGCTCTTCCTCCAGAACCCAAGGAACGTTTGATGGCGCATCCTGTGCGTCCACGTTCGTCAACTTGTTCCTTGGGTTGTGGGAGGCACAGAGCGGTATTCTGGACGCAACAACCTAGAAATTCATACAACATTTGATATTTGGGAAAAGATACATCGATGATGTAGTACTCATCTGGAGGGGATCCAGAACAAATTATGAAAAGTTCTATTAAACGAATGAAACGACTGCAACATCAAACTCCTCTTATGTACAGCAGAAACTCAATCCCTCTCTTAGACATCAAATTGAAGTAGAAGAAGATGGGTCTATCCAACGAGGATGTATCGAAAGAAGCGCGACAAATAGCCTTCTACAGGCCAAATATTGCTCATTTGCCACCGCACTAGCATGAATCCCTAAGGGAGAATTTCTTAGGTTGAGGAGAAATCGGCTCCACCCTTGAAAGATTCAGGAGGGATCTGGGGCCGGCTAAAAGAGAATACGCAGAGATCACTCAGGACCTCCCTAAAGAAAGCGTATAATATAGCACTAATCCGCACAGACAGAAGCGCCCTACTACTAGTAAAGGCCAAAACGGCAGACACGCAAATCATGTTCAGCACCACTTTAGCCGACAGATGGAAAGAAATAAACCAGATCATAATTTCTATTGCCCACTGGGGGATCCTTACTATTGGACCCCCTGACCTGGCCATTTGTAGGTGAAAGATGTCATGGCGGATCTAGGAAGGGTCCTCATTGGAGAACGCTTGCTTGCTGAGCCACACTATCTCTAGAACAAGAAATCAACCAACGCCATAAATATGCTGGTCTCTTCTTCTTAAACCCGTGGTGGCCTAGGCACGGCTGCCAGATCCTGATCAGGACGACAACCTTTGAAGATAAAGATGGTCATAAATACGTTTATCGAAGGAACAATCACCTTTTTTTCCCCTCATCATGGGTGGTTTATGCCCTGCAATGCCCATGTAATTATTATATATAGGGAAATCTGTTATCCGCGAAATGCGAGTGCGGATCGAGAACAATTTAACCTCTAATTAAAAGAACTATTGACAAAGCACGGTCAGAAGCCCTGAAATGTAACAAACCCTTTCAGCCTCACAACCAATGTGCAGACATTTTAAAAATATAACAAGAACCCAAGAGGCCTCAGGGTTGGGCCATCCACCCAAGTACCTTTGGGGATCAAGAGGTGAGACCGGACACCCTAATTCTTTCTTCAACAGAGAGGCGTTGGATCTACTAATGGGAGTTTTGACAACCTAAAGGCCTAAATGACAAATTTGGCTTTGGTTTTCCTGTGAACCCTATTTTTACCATACAATCCAAAATGCTGTTTAATCCAAATTCGCCCGTAAAGTAGATTCCATCTATTTAAACACCTAACTATCAGATAATATTGAGACCTTTCGCTGCCAGTATATCAGTGTTCTATGAACCTACAAAATTATCACTCTACGAATCACGCTGTGTACCGTGGTGAAATCCAAACCTCATAGGATTGCTCCAAAGACCATCAGTAACATAGAGAAAAAAGAGTGATAATTTCAGCTATCACTGTTGAGTCTCGTAATTGGTAATTAAAATACATGTGGAAATAATTAATTGATAAAATCAAGGATACAATCATGCAAATAACAAATAGGATAACCAGTTTACTGCCTGGTTGGAAAATAGAAAAGAAAAGAATATAAAGGGAATCACAAATACTTCAGCTTGGCAAATGTTTAGTAGAATGACCTTTCTACTAACAAAAAGTGTGGTTATGACTTGCCAGTCCCATTCGAAACTGTGACTACTAGTTGGAGTAGTAATTTTTTGCTTCCTCAACAAAAAACATAATTGAATAAGGAAATAAACTATTACTGTAAACACACATCTTAAGCACATAACTATGTTACAAATAACAATAAACTCTCACTACTTTGTGTTTGTAGCTAAATTAACTAACTAAACTAATTGGGTCAATGATCGCTGTCTAAGCTACGGACTTCACATAAAAGGCGCCCGACCGGGCCGCCCCTCCCCTAAAGAAGTCGGGGTATACCGTCCCTTCTGTTTGAAACAACGGTGCCCTTTTCTCTGTGAGCATACCGTTTTTAGCATCCACATGGGCATAGCATAGGGATATAATATCAGAGGACGTTTTAGAATCACAACCGGGGGTTCAGAGGAGGATTGTAGAGCCAGTGCGCCAATAGTTACCTTAGGCCGGCATTCTCATTCGCAAAGCAGTACGCGACTGTGATACTCACTAGAAATGTAGCCGCAACGTTGAGACGCGGCGTGTCGTGACTCTGTCGCAATCTTCTCTGCGAAACATAATCGGTGTTGGTGTAGTCATATTGCTGCGAACCGCATCGTTACTCGCTGATGTCCTCCGTGTCTGCAACTTCCCATAGCGGATTGCCGAGATACCGTCGAACACATGCAACCTGTCCCCTGTCTGTTCCTCCAGAACCGATGTGGTAAACTTCTTTAAGAGAAACGAGGGGGTAATTGTAGATAATAGGGGACCCTTACCCACCAAGACATCCCCGGATATCACCACATAATCGACTGGCCTGGATTAGTGTGACAACAAAATGTCACCCTGTGTAAAATTATTAATTAGCACAAAATCATACAGCAAGGTTTTTTTTTTAAACAAAAAGAATGAATTAAAATGTTATATTTTATTTTTCCAAACACTCACACAAACTTGTTCTCTCTGTCACTCCTCCCTCGTCCCCTTGCCCTTACTTGTTAATAATTTCCAGTAGGTGGTGCAACAAATAACCGTGAGTGTTTACTAAAAAGTGAACACTAGAAAAAAAAATACGAGCACAGCCTCATACGATCTAGAGGTGAGCCCCTCCTCGTTTACTTTTCCCGTTGAGCTTTGGGCCCCTTGGTACCAATTGAGCATCGTTTGCAAACCATGTCCATCCCGTTATCACCACATGTACCAACATCTGATGGCTCTTTCAGTCGAGATAATGCCCATGTCAAAGTGAATCATCTCAGACGGTTTCTCTCTGAACATGACAATGTTCCTGTATCTCAAATGGGCCTCCACAGTCACCAGATTCAATCCAATAGCTCTTTGGATTGTGCGGAGATTCGCATCATGGACTGGTGCGCGACACAATCTTATCTGGGCAACTTGGGATGCATCATGTCAATTGGCCAAAATCTCGAGAGAATGCTTCCCGCACTTGTTTGAGTCTATTCCCAACGAGATTGAGGCAGTTCTGAAGGCAAAAGGGGTGCCAAACTCCTTTACTAGCATGTGTGTACCGCGATAATAGTGGGCCGTATTATGTGTGTATATCTATATACCTTGATGGTTTATGTTATGTTTACTGTTGTATATTATTTGTGTACTAATCACTGTGTGTATCTATGCTGTACCTTAGTTATGGCACGTGTATGTGGTATTGCTTCTATATGATGCTGTGCATGAATGTATAATTATTTACACATGTGATTGTAACTTGCATTTACACGTTGCATGTTATAAAATAGTACTCTTTTTTTTTGGATGGGTGGTGCCCCATCAGGAGCTGCTATGGCGCCCTGGCTCTCCAGTTACGATACACCCCGTGAGGGCATTGTGTATTGTGATCTGGTAGTCAAAGCTGTATTTGCCTGGCAACTATTGGATTGTGGTAAAGAGCAATGGACGCAACTCCGGGTGAAGCATCGTGTGCAAGTCTTTCACATAGGTCCTACCATAACCCACAGATATACACGGAATCGAGATGAACAGCACTCAAGACAAGATAAGGTATTTTTTTCCCCATAGATGCACGTTTTCGCTTATCTAATAAAAGCATTCTCAAGTATATGATCACTGACTTTAATCAGGCGCGCGACAACTCCCAGCACATGTGAATCCAATACGAGAAAACACAACACATTTCACAACATCTCGTATAAAGTGCACATAATACAAGTATAACTAAGGACAGTATGCAATCATCATGGAATGAGGATAGATATCTCCACGTTGTCCTCCATGGAAAATGTGACGTTTAGTGACAGTGAGTCAGACCAATGTGTTTCATCAAATGCCAAGTGTGGTTTAAAAACAGCTACTTGCAGCAGTGGGGTATTTATCATTGTAGAACATATACTTGCCCCACGTATATTATGCATTCGGGATGAATCTAATATCATCATTATCACTTGAGTAATCGATCTAGAGGTACAACATGTGTACAGACGTCCACAACACGCGCCATCTTGCTTCAGGAAAATCCAATTCCAAACTCAATGCCAACCAAACCTTTTTAGTGTAGTGCTGACTCTTACTTTAACCCTCTCAGAGCTAAAACGCGGTCCAGGACTGATCCCAGAAGTCCACAATGTTAAATATTAGAGATAGAAATAAAAATATTAGATTTCTTTCGACCGATCTCCAGAGTTCACAATAATGTTTCTCGTTTTGCCTCCTTTCTGCTCACAGCACAAATCCACGCACTCCAATCGTGTAGAATGCTTCATAAATGATTTAATATAATTAAATTACTACTCACAAAACGTTTAGAAAAAATGCTACACAATGAGTGCGTGTTTCTTCTTATAGTGGTCCGCTGTGGTGACGGTGGTAATCTGGAGTGAACGAAAACTGCATCCACTGGGTCTGAACTGGGCAACTCTTATCTGGATACTCTGTGGATTTGTGCTTGTGAGCATAATGATGACAAAAACGAGAACAATTATGTGAACTTTGGAGTGAAACCTCTGTGAACGTCTGGATGCTCCTCAATAACAACCAAACCTATTGACAGGACTAAGATGCTCCAAAGGGACAATTAGGGATTAAGGGAGGAACAACACTTTTTGCCGAACGCTTACAAGATCATCGCCTGTTACATACATCCCATCCGGGATCACATCTCCTCCTAAGGATCCACAGTTTCCATGGTCACATGGGTTTCCATGGAGAACACGTGGATTCCCTGTTTTGAGATAATGGGGCACATTACTTACCTGGTCCTGCACCTTCCCCTATCCGGAGTTGTCCGACGAGAGTGGCACTTGGCCGCATTCACTTGTATCGTGCGCCCGATATCCATGTGTCACTTTCCTGCTCAGGCTTTCGGAGTTCACCTTCTTCTTCTTCCCGTTGTATGTAAGTACTAGGCTGTGACACATTTTGAAGTTCAGTCCGAATCCGTCGATCTCCAACGGCAAGCCCCCAAATTTGTGTCGCATGAAAGCCGGTGCAATTGCGCCAAAATCCGATCGCAGTGCGACACAATGGCCTTTATAAATCCCTGTCCCGTGTCGAGATATCCGCGAAAGTCAGAAAACCCACAGAAATCAGCCGTGGACCCTTATAAATAAGCTCCAATCTCTCCATAGATCACTTGACAGATAAATGTCATTTATGTATAGTTTTGATATGTTTTTGTGTTCTCTGTATTCGATGTCCCATGTGCTGCCGTTGTTGCGCCGCCTATTTATCAGCTGATTACTGAACTTCACTATACTTGAGAATGCCTTTGTTGATAAGGCGAAATATCATTATATTTTGGAGTGCTGCTTCATCATCTATTTCCGTTGCGCGCAATATCTTGCATGTGTCGCCTCCCCCCGCTCAGGTCCCCAGAGTTCACCATCTTTTAAAGGGGTATTCCGGGAATATAACGTCTGACACAAAAACCCTGATGATATAAATAAATAGAATGATTTAGAAAATTTATGGCCTCTCTAAATGCCTTTATTTCTCAGTAACTCCTCCTCCCTCTTATGCTCTCTCCCAGTGATGATATAACAGATTTCTTACAACTGTTACCATAGTAATGATGTGTAACGGCCATCCCTGCACATACCCACAACACTGCCATACTGGATGCACTGCACCAACTGACTACAGACAAACGTCGTGGTGATTACATGACGCTGCCCAGGCAGATGCAGCCAGTGAGTGGACATGACCAGCGGCCATCTTCTGTCCTGTGTATGCTCTGCAACGACCGCCGAGGAAATTAACGGACTGATTAAAGGGCCAGTAGCATTTTAATTCTCCATCTTAGTGTATGTCACCAGCATTTTCTGCTAAGGGGAGCCAATTTTAAATAACACTAATTACATATAAGCTTATATTTGAGTACCCATTTGTATAATGAATTATGCTGATTCCTGGAATGACCCCTTTAAGTGTGCATGGGCTTGTGACACAATTTGAAATTATATAAAGAATGTATTAAGGGGCAATGCTGTTAATGCTCTTAACAAATATAGACAATCCAGATATCCTAGCTTTTTTCATAGAGAATGACATATTATACGTGGTGGTGCTCAACTTGTAAAATAGTCGGTTCAGATTCTTTATAATCGTCAGAAAGTAGAAAGAAAAGTGGCACTCCCACCCTTCTTAAAGTATCTTCTTTATTTGTATATCTTTAAAGTAAACCCAATTGATTTTCATGCGTTATGAAGCAAACATACCTGAGAATGCTGGAGCACAACTGATGCAGGATATGTCTTGTGTAGCCCTGAGCTGAGTGGTTTTTTGCTGAAAACACAATTATGCCATTTAGGGACCTGGGACTAATTCACTGGAGGTTAGTCAAGCATGACTAAGCATGACTAGTCAAGCACTAATCAACCTGAGCTGGATCACTCATAACAGCACTGGGATGGTGCAGCAATTGATGATTCCTGTCTGGCACATAGAAGAGCGATTGCATCATCTTCTCCTGCCGAGAAACCTCACTGCTAGGAAGAAGCGCGGAAGCAAGCGCTGAACAGCCATAGAAGGGATAGAGCTTCATTATCATAATGTTCTGTTTAAACAGCAAAACCACTCAGCACAGGGATTAACCCAAATATGAATCCTGTATTAGTGTAGCTACAGCAATTCTCAAGTATGTTGCTTCATAATTAGAGATGAGCTGAACATACTCGTCCGAGCTTGGAGCTCGTTCGAGCATTACGTACTCGAAACTGCTGTTGCTCGACAAATACTTCGCCCGCTCGAAAATGGCAGCTTCCCGCCGTTGTGCTTTCTGGCGGCCAAAACCAAGCCAATCACAGACCAGGAACTCCGCACTCCACCCAGCAGACGTGGTAACCCTTACACGTCGATAGCAGTGGTTGGCTGGCCAATCAGGTGACCCTGGATAGACTATACCGCTGCCCGCGCTGCTCGGATCATTCTTCCTGTGTCTTGGATGCCGCTAGGGAGAAGCTGCTGCTGGTCAGGAAAGGTTAGGCTGTTCTATTAGAATAGTGTTAGCGGATTGATTCTACAAGAACCCACAGCCCTTCTTAGGGCACAATACGTTATACTTTTTTTTTTTTTTTGTTTGCTTGTGGCTGGCTTGCTGGCACTAGTAGTGCACTAGTACCTATTGTGAGGAATTTGCAGGTGGACTTGCTAAACCGTGTGTTTTAGCTCTTATGTGACAACATATCCCCTCAAACACACCAAAGTGGGAAAATTTATTAGGGGTTTGATTTCAATTAGCACAGTCTGCCCGTTTCTTTTTATTTTACGTTTATTTTTTCATAACTCCGCGTCATCTCATCAGTGTGCTTTCATACTTGGCTAGCAAATAGCCAAAGAGAATCCAAACGGCTTACTTACGACGTACAATAGCGTTATATATCTTTATTTCTGGTTTGATCTGCTGGTGGCTGTCCTTGCTGGCATTGCATCTCCTAGCCAATTGTGAGGAATTGGAGTGAGACTTGCGACCCGCTGGTTTGCAGCTTAGTGACGCCATATTCATCGCAAAGACCGAAGTGGATAATTTTATTAGGGGTTTGGATTTCAATTAGGCACAGTCTGCCTGGCTCATTCCTTTTTATTTCTTTTATTTTTTTCATCACTCAGCGTCATCTCATCATTGTGCTTTCATACTTGTTTGAAAATAGCCAAAGGAGAATCCAAACGGCTTACTTAACGCCTACACATAGCGTTATATATATTTTATTTCTGGTTGAAGCTGCTGGTGGCTGTCCTTGCTGCAGTGCATATACTAGCCAATTGTGAGGAATTTGGGAGTGAGACTTTGCGACCGCTGTGTTTAGCCTTAGTGACGCACATATCCATCCAAAGACCGAAGTGGGATATTTATTAGGGTTTGGATTTCAACTTAGGCACAGTCTGCCATTTCCTTTTTATTTACGTTTATTTTTTCATACTCAAACCAGGCGTCATCCATCTGGCATAGCAGTGTGCTTTCATACTTGGCTAGAAAATAGCCATAGCAATAGGATAAGCATTTGTTTGGTTTTAAAAACTAAAAAAACACAAAAAAAACAAAAAAAGTTAAAAAAAACAAAATTAAAGTTATATAACTTTCATTTTCAAAATGTTTAAAACAACACCGGGGCTAGGGGTAGAGGACGAGGACGAGGGCGGGTGACGTGGGCTTCCATCTACTGCAGAGGGGTCAGAGGCCGTGTCCTGGGTGGGGTGAGACACACCCTGCTGATGAGGGAGCAGGGAACGCCGCAAGCTACACTCCCTAGGTTCATCCATGTCTCAAGTTACTGGGACTCGTGTTAGAGCACTGTTGAGGCCATAACAGTGCGAACATGTGATGTCTGGTATGCCGACAATGCTTCGAGCAATTTGTCCACCAGTCCAGTCTTCCACGCAGTCCACCCATGTCAACCGAAATCGCCATCCTGCTCCGCTCCTGCACCTCAGCCTCCCTCCCCCCCAGTCCCTGGTCCCCCCTCCCAGGAAAATTTGGCATTTGAAACCGGATACTCTGAGGAACTGTTTTCTGGACCCTTCCCACAGTCACAACCACTTGTCCGGTTGCTGCTGAGCAATTTTCCGATGCCCCAGGTTTCCACCAGTCGCAGTCTGTGGGTGATGATGACCTTCTTGACGTAGTGAAGAAGTTGTTAAGAGGTGTCCCGACGATGAGGAGACACGGTTGTCAGACAGTGGTGAAGTTGTTGTCAGGGCAGGAGTCCGAGGGGGGAGCAGACTGAGGGATCGGGGATGATGAGGTACAGACCCAAGCTGGGTTGAGAGACCGGTGAACACAGTGCTTCTGGACGGAGGAGAGTCTATAGCGAACAGGTTGGAAGAGGCAGTGGTGGGCCAGACGGAGAGGCAGGCCAGAGCACGGTGCATCAGCGCCAAATGTTCACGTAGTGAAGGCTCCCGTGGCGAGGGTATCCCGCGGCGAGGGCTAGATTTTCAGAAGTCTGGAGGTTCTTAAGGAACACCGGATGACCGACGGCCTGTGGTGTGCAACCTTTGCCAAACCAGGATCAGCAGGGTTCCACCACTACTAGCTTAACTACCACCAGTATGCGCAGGCATATGAATGCTAAACACCCGAATCAGTGGCACCAAGCCCGTTCACCTCCGGCCGTGCACACCACTGCTCCTTCCCCTGTTGTCACTGATAGTCAGCCCCCTGCCCGGACCCTGGCACAAAAACCCCATCGTCGCCTCCACGATCCCTCCACAGCATCCCACCAGCGTTCAGCTCTCCATCCCCCAGACGCTGGAGCGGAAAAGAAAATATGTGTCAACCCACCCGCACGCCCAAGCCCTTAATGTCCACATCTCCAGATTGGCTTAGCTGGAGATGCTGCCCTATAGCTAGTAGAGAACGAGGCCTTTCGCCGCAACCTCATGGCGGCGGCCGCCCCTCGGTATTCGGTCCCCAGCCGCCACTACTTTTTCCCGATGTGCCGTCCCAGCCCTGCACCAGCACGTGTCAGACAACTAATCCGTGCCCTGACCAACGCCGTTTCTGACAAGGTCCCACCTGACCACGGACACGTGGACGAGTGCTGCCGGGCGGGCCACTATATATCGCTGACGGCACATTGGGTTAACTTGTGGAGGCTGGGACTGAGTCTGACCCCGGGGCTGGTCATATACTGCGCCGACGCCGAGGATTGCGGGGCCTACCTACCGTCGGTCCAGGTCTCAAAGGCCTACTATGCCTCCTCCTCCTCCCACCCCTCCTCCCCACCTCCTCCTCCGAACTACCATCCGTGGGCATGGCGCCATCAGTTCGCTAGCTCTCGGCACAGCAGCATGCCGTCGCTAAGCGACCGCAGGCGGTGCTCAACTGCTGAGCCTAGGCGATAAAAGGCACACCGCCCAAAAACTATTACAGGGCATCACGCGCAGGACTGATCTGTGTCTGGCACCGCTGAACCTGAATCCAGGCATGGTTGGTGGTGTGACAACGGCCGTAACCTGGTGGCGGCTCTGCAACTCGGCAGACTGACACATGGGCCATGCCTGGCCCATTTGTAATCTGATAGTTCACAGCGTTTCCTACAAGACATACCCCAATCTGTCTGATTTGCTCACGAGGTGCGCCGCATCTGTGCGCATTTCAGGAAGTCCACGCAGATGCTGCCACTCTCAGGCGCGCAGCGCCGCCTTCCACGGCCCCGCTCACCGACTGTTGTGCACGTGCCCACGAGGTGGAATTCAACATTAACCATGTTATTCCAGAGTTTACCAGCACGCAGCGATTGTAGACTGCCAATGTCAACTTCACCAGAACTGGTAGTCAGGTCATTCAGCTTCCTCAAGTCTACAATGAGAGTGGACGTGAATGTCTGATATCTGTCAGGTGCTGAGTAACTTTGAGGAGTCACACAGATTGGTCAGTGGCGATGCCACCATCATCAGCCTCACCATCCCGCTGCTTGGCCTGTTGAAAAACTCCTCTGATCAGCATGAAGTCGGAAGCTTTGCGCTCGTCACAAGAGAGGGGGAAGAAGATTCCCTTGTTGATAGCCAAAGCACCCCTCAGGTCTGTTTTCAGCGCATATCGGAGGAGGTGGAGGAGGATGAGGAGGAATAGGAGGAGAATTTTGGCGAAGAAGAGGAGTTTGAGGAGTTGGAGGAGAAGGAAATGGCAGTCAGGCCAGTGAGGGGAGTGACTTCTTGCGCGTTGGGACTCTGGCGCATATGGCAGATTTCATGTTAGGCTGCCTATCCCGTGACCCTCGCGTTCAAAGAATTTATCCAGCACCGATTACTGGGTATTCACTCTCCTGGACCGCCGGTTCAAGCAAATATTTCCACTCTCATCCCTGGAGAGGAAAGGAGTGTGAGAATGCATGAATACCAGCATGGCCCTGGTGCACAAGCTGAAACAGTATTTTTCCCTTCTGACACGCTACGGCAGAGTGCGTAGTTCTGCGGGACAAGTAGCGAGGAGAGTAGGCGAGCAGGCAGCTTGTCCAGCACTGTCAAGGTACGCTTACAAGTGCTTTTTGCCAGCTTAATGTCACCCCAGCAAGACACTGTCACCTGTCCCCAGTCCGGCAGAGTAGGGCTGATCTTTACAAAGATGGTGAGGGAGTACGTAGCTGACCATACCATCGTCCTAAATGATCACACAGCTCCCTACCACTCTGGGTTTCAAAGCTGGACATGTGCACTAACTGGCGCTGTAAACGCCTTGTGAGGTTCTGCCTCCCTGCCGCTAGCGTCTTGTCCGAGCGGGTTTTTCAGTGCACTGGGGCATCATCACCGATAAGCGTACACTCCTGTGCGACTGACAGCGCTGACGGCTGACGCTTATTAGATGAATAAAGCCTGGATTTCTCATAATTTCCAATCTCCACCAGGTAAGGAAGCTAACCTGAATAATTTTAGCACTCCTCCTCCTCCTCATTTTCCTCCTTCTCCTCCTCTTTTTACCAACTAAAGCAGAGGAAACTGGCTATTTTTGACAGGGCCCACTGGCTAGCTATATCTTTATGCATTTAAATTTTTCTGAGGGCCACCTCCCGGTCCTCTGTTTTAAACAATTTTTGGGAGTGCCCATACAGCACTCAATCTATTCAATTTTTTCTGGAGGGCACCTACCCCTGCTCCTCTGGTTTGAAACTTTTTTGGACTGCCACATACAGGCCCTCATCTATTTCATTTTTCTGAGGGCCCCACCTACCTGCTCCTCTGGTTTGAAAACTTTTTTGGACTGCCACCATACAGCACTCAATCTATTTCATTTTTCTGGAGGGCCACCTACCTGCTCCTCTGGTTTGAAAACTTTTTGGACTGCCCACATACAGGCACTCAATCTATTCCATTTTTCTGGAGGGCCACCTACCTGCCCTCTGGTTTGAAACTTTTTTGGACTGCCACATACAGGCACTATCCAAATTAATGTCTCCATAGCAGCCTCCACACGTTGTCTCCATTGCTACCTCCCCAAAGTCGTCCATATAGCTGCCTCCATACATCGTCCCCTTATCAAACGAGTTGTGTCAGGCACAAATTTGGGTTGTTTTCATGGATGTTCCACATCAAAGTTGTTAACTTTGGTCGCCACCGCCGTGCTGTTTTATCCACAAAATATACTGGCAAACTTTTACCATTTGGGATATTATTTCGTGCTTTCTTGCGCATCTGTTTACATTCCCCTCATCCGCCATATCCCAAACTTATAATAACGCTTACTACCACTTAACTTGGTGCAGGCTGGGACCGAGTCTGACCCTGGGGCTGGTCATATACTCCTCGGCCCGAGGATTGTGGGGCCTACCCTCGTCCAGGTCTTCAAGGCCTACTATACCTCCTCCTCCCTCCCACCCCTCCTCCACCTCTCCTCCTCCGAATTACCATCCTTGGGCATGGCGCCGTCAGTCGGTAGCTCTAGGCACAGCAGCAGTGCCGTCGCTAAGCGACAGCACGGTGCTCAAAAACTGCTGAGCCTAGGCGATAAAAGGCACACCGCCAAGAGCTATTACAGGCATTCCACATCAAACTTGTTAACTTTGTCGCCACCCTGCTGTGTAATCCCAAAATATCTGAAAACTTTTATCATTTACCGATATTATTTCATTCAGCGCTTTTGCGCATCTTTTAATCCCCTCACCCGCCATATCCCAAACTTATAAGAACGCTACTACACTATCTTATACAAAAGGTTCTTAGAAGTGCTGTTTGGGGAGTAGCCTAGAGACCGGGGCTTGGATTGGCGAAACTCCTCGCCTCAGCGGAGCGCCCAGCTCCATGCCAAGATCCAACTAACATAGTTTTTAAACTGCAGCAGCACATTTAATCTACTACTAGTTCACTGCCTCCATACATGGCCCCTATCAAACGAGTCTGTGTCAGGCAGAATTTTGGTTTGTTTTCATGGCTTCCGTTAACTTTGTCGCCACCCTTGCTGTGTATCCCAAAATATACTGGCCACTTTTATCATTGTCCGATATTATTTGAGCGCTTCTTGCTCACCTCCTTGGTTCCTCTCTGCCACCCCCATTGGGTTTGAAGCCTGAGTCCATTTAGGGTATGTCGCCATGACACTCTCTAGCCTGCTGCCGGCCAGCGCTGATCTGCATGCCGTCGCCCTATATGTGTCAGGGTCAATTATTGGATGTTTTAGATGCTATCTAGCCTCATTCGGTCACTCTGTCATCGCCATACTGTTGCCCATAATTTTGGCATAATGGTGCGATTAAGCAGCCTCAGAGGCATCCATGCATGCTGCCCCTGCTTTTTTTCCTGTCCATTTCCGTGGTGTTTCCATCCTTTTCTGAGGCTTCCAGGTGTTTGGCCAAGTTTCCCTGTGCAGAGCCTTGGTCCCCTTGAAAAATGCTCGAGTCTCCTATTGACTTCAATGGGGCTCGTTATTCGAGACGAGCACTCGAGCATCGGGAAAAGTTTGTCTCGAATAACGAGTACCCGAGCATTTTAGTGCTCGCTCATCTCTATTCATAATACATCAAGTCAAATGGTAAGTTTCCTTTAAAATTGGCACACATTATAGGAGAGAGACTATATGCATTGTGATGCGTTCCAGCGACGAGTTGTTTATCGCTAGTTCTAGAGCTTCATCTTTCCTCTTCATCTTATTTATAGACATCTTTATAAAAATATTATTTTATTACTACACTGATGCTGAAATCTTGGACTGAAAGTTTGCATATCTAGTACCGTTATTCAAGGGAACCTGTCACCACATTTTTCAGCATTCCCGCTATTGACAGGTTCTCACAGCACTCTTTTGACTTATGACCAACCTTTTTTAAGCATAAGAAGATAAAAAGCAGTACTTTCTATTCACATTAAAAAATCACTTTTTATTCTTACCTGGCCGAGTCTGAGGGGCATATATTTGTCTCTTACCTGTAAGCTTCTCTACAGTTCTTGAATTATAATGAAAAAAATATTTTTTAAAGATACCACAAAACACCGCGCTGAATATCCAGGTCAATTTTCCAGCTCTGTTCCTTTCTTTTTTTAAAAAAAATCACAATATCTTTGGAGACATTTTAAACATCATAACAATTTTTTATTTGTTTGTTATTTCACAATATATCAGACTAAATTGATAGAATAAAATCTATTACTTCAAATGGTCATATCTCCAGAACTGTGCTACCTAGAAACACAATTTTGGTGTCCAATTAAAGAGGGGAATCTCCTTTAAAATAATATAACAGTACGGCAAATATCTGCAGTACTGTTTCAATTAGCAATACAATCCAGATATTAAATTAATATTAATAGGCAGTAAATGTGCAAAAGGTTAGAGGACACAGAATTTAACCCTTGGGGTCTTCAATAGTTTTGGGGAAAATATCAACCTGGGGCAAGCCACCAAAATATGAGCTGTCAAACTTAGTGATATTCAACTGATGTTATGTTGGTTACCCATCCTATGCATATGTCAGTGTAGAATCTATAAAGAATTTAGTAGGACTTTATTTGGTTGTGAAGTTAAATCCTTCCAGGTGGGACTGGGCCTAGTAAGGTGGCATCTTGCACTCTGTGCCTTCTACACCTACATACTTTAGCTTTTTTTGGAGAGTACATTGGGAATACAGCGCCTTCCCAGTATACACTACATATATCTCTCTATCAAATGTTTGTACAGCATGGTCACATTGCTTTCTCAAACAACAAAACCTGTACAAAACTGTACTCGAGCCATGTAGTTACAGCCCAGAGAAGTTTTCGATGAACGTATGTCTAAAGCTACATTCACACGAACATATGGGGGACATATACACGGTATATACAGTGTATATGCGTCCCCCATACACTTCTATGGTGTCACGGCGCCTTACGGGAGTGCTACGGTGCAGCACAAATGCTGCACCATACCGCTCCGTAGTCAGTAGAAAGATTGTAATCGGAGATAAAAAGATTAAAAAATACATGAAAGAATGAGTTAAAATGTTATTTTCTTATGATCTTGAGACAGAAAGCTCAGCCAATGTGGTGCAAACCTTGGATTAAACATATTTTAATACACTTATAGGCAGTTACAGTCCCTGTATGGGGTTTGTGTCTATAATACTATCTCCAGTCTGTATTTTTCTCTGAAAGGATCTCACAGGGATAATCTCTTCTTTCATATAGAAGTCTGGTTTTTGTCCAGCCTACAGTCCATGTCACATCAGCAGCTTGCCTTGTAGTTGTATCTCTGCCACCTGCAGCCTGAATGCTATTGAAGAGACTGTTTACTGCGGCTAATTGCAGATAGTAAAAAGTCAGCACCACCAGCTACACAAGACACCGTTTGCTCTCCAGTCTACTGCCTGGTTTATCAGCTTTACTGATACATTATCAGAAGCCTGAGAAATTGAATTTTGGGTCTTTCTGTGCAGACCAGATGTCTGGAAACCTGGGGAGTATACTGTATGCTAGACAAAATGTATTTTCTGACCTTTACTGTAAAGTGATGAAAGATCCAAATGATTTTAAGTTCTATTTTAAGGCTCGGAACAAATGTTTGACAATGGAATTTCACACTGTGTAAATTTCTTGGTGTCAGGAAAACCAGACGGGAAATAGCTATACAGTCATATTGGTTCAAAGGGTGCCTAGTGAAAAAAAAAAGTTTTTTTTTTTGGAATCTGTCCCATGTTTACATGGTATTTGTG
This sequence comes from Engystomops pustulosus, assembly GCA_019512145.1. Taxonomy (NCBI): domain Eukaryota; kingdom Metazoa; phylum Chordata; class Amphibia; order Anura; family Leptodactylidae; genus Engystomops; species Engystomops pustulosus. The sequence goes on from CM033650.1 coordinate 42,698,859, forward strand.
ATGGTGTACATGGGTCTTTTTTTAACAGAGCTGCAATGTCGGGCACCACCAATGGATAGAGGAAGGGCTATTTATGGAAGAAAGCAGCCATGTTTTCTTCTATATTGTTAATTCCATGTGTTACTGGAGATAATAATTATGTAATTAATTCTCCCGTTTGCCCGGGCTCTTATACTTTGTAATGGGCCCAAGGATCCAGCAGAAGGCAAAGTCGTTTGGAAGTGAGTTGAGCAATCACTTGACATTATGGTCTATTTCCCTATTTGCAATTTTTTAAAATTCATATCATACATAGTGATTTTATAGATGGGGGATAGAGCTCAATATTACCACCTCTGTTAGACCTATCAAACTCCAGCCTAACTCGAATTGCGAAAAGATTCCCATTGTGATCACTTTGTATCCAAAGCATAGTCTAATATACTTCACAGTACAGGAAGAAGAGAGATGCTGATGCATATTGCTTTAAACTGATGCCAAAATGATGCCCCTTTGGTAAAGTGAAAGAGCCTCATATTCCTAATACTTTTGGAAGTAAGCAAAAGCTTACCGGCAACATCTGTGATCGCTGCTGGCGAAGCTGGCGGTGGCTTCAAAAAGATGGCAGGGCATGGGCGCCGCCATCTTGCCGAGGATCGTCGTTCCCCATGACGTCATCTGGGAGCGACGACCCGTCGCCATAAAAGCCTGGGTGGGAGGATCATAGAGGCTACTGCGGCGTGGAGTAGCCGCGCCATGTAGCCTCAGCTCCAGCTACTCCACGCCCCAGTAGCCTTTGCATATTACCCTGATTAAAGATTAGAAAAGATAGAGGGGAGTAAAGGATTATCCCTAAAAAGAGCTATCCTCACATACGTTAGATTCACCTACCACCGGATCTACCTTAATAGTTAGATCTGTAATGGTAGGTTTCCTTTAAAAGAAATCAACCATTACCAATGTAGTCATTTACATTAACCATACTTACCTTCTCCCTGATACCAGGATGTATCTTCATATGATGTGACAAGCCAGGTAGCTGTAGAAAAAAGACTTTTACAAATATGCTAATTAGCCTGGGGGCACTCTATGTAAGTCACACAGGCGCTCCAGGCTAATAATTATGCACGCCTCTGGTGCGATACTTACCTCCCCTTCCCTCCTGAATCCTGGTTATGTCACAATGGAAGAGTGCATCATTATGAATCGAGAGGCGCTCTGGAGCTGAACTCTGGCGCTCTCAGCTCCTAATTATGTACACCACCTGTGTGATGTCACCGGTATCCAGCAGGGAAGAGGAGGTAAGTATGGCACTGGATTCATTAGCCTGGAGCACATGTGTGATGAGCATATTTTTCAAAGTCTTTTTTACAGGTTCCCTCGATGTCAAGATATATGAAGATACGTCCTGCCATTGGGGAGAAAATGCAGACAGGTAAGTATGGTTAGTGTAAATATACTAAATTGGTAATGGGTGATCTCCTTTAACAGCTGTGTGTGTCCTGTACCTACCCTCCTGGTTCAGTAAGGGGTCAAGACTTGGAGGCTGTGCACTGGTAAAATGATGGACTGCAAGCTTTTTTTTGGACTAGACTTGATAAAACCTGCCTTAAAGTTCATACACATATTAATAATCATTCATACCCATGGAAATAAAGGAAATGAACTTGGGTCAATGTTGACAGTGAGTCTATTATCAATGGATTAATAGACAAAATATATCATTACAATAAATGATATTCTAACATCTGATCCAGAGAACAGAGCAATATTTCAAGGTAAAGTGCCAGGACAGACATGAAAGCGACAGATAGTGTCCATTACTACAAAATATATCAGTGATGCTTGATTTAAGCTCTGTTGCTTTTAAGGGTGGAGGAGGGGGGATAAGAGATGGCATTTATTTTACCCTGTAAAAATACCCTTGTAGTGAGAGGAATTCCAGGGTCACAAGGGGAAATGTTATCAGATGGCCATGAAGAATCTCCTCTTATCTCCTTGCAGTCCTAGTTTAAAGCTCGGCTTGACAGTGACATATACAGAGTTGTTATGTCCAGCCATTGAGGATGACTTGCTGCATCTGGTACTGTGATAAGAAACCAGTGACACAGTAAATGTTGTACAATGTGACTTATTTTTTTGGCTCTACCTGTTTGTTTTTCCTTTTTATTTAGCTTGGAAACCCAGAAAATATTTAACATTGATTACTATCCATTTACTAACGTTTCATTCCTGTAGTGAGGACGCATAACCACTTTGCCTTCATAATAACTAAGATAACTACAACTTTAACATTGACCATTCATATTTGATCCAACCCCTGGGATGAAATGATCGGCAGTGCAATAGGCCACAATGCTCAAGTAAATCTCACAGCTCCTTTATATTATTTCCTGTATTATTTCCTATAGTATTTGATGAAAAGTTTAAGTAACCCGGACATATTGCCACATTGACAGCCAAACAGCATAGGGGCATCAATAAAGGGGCATCAATTTGTCAGATTGGCTGTCTGGCTGCCAATTTGGCCATATGTCCGGACGCAAACTTCTGTTCCACTCATCTCTGGCTATAAAGTAATGAATAAAGCTAGACTGCACTTTTTCATGTATTACGGCTCCAAGATCGCTAACAGACGTACAACGGACACTAACAGAAGCAATCAAAATACCACTGAAATCAATGGAAAATTTAATACAACTGTAAGAAATCCATTAATGCCATTATAGTAAGAGTCTAAGCTATAGGCATCATGGTATAGAGCTGTAAGAGCTGAGCACATTTAGTTGGCTTGTAATCATGAGTTTAATTTGAAGCTACTGAGCCCTAATCGAAAATCCATATGAGGACCCTAACTATAACGTATTGTTCATATTACTAGCATCCTTACAGGGAGAAAAGACACATTAGCACATTAGGAGTAAGAAGGATGTTGCTATCCGTGATTGAAATCTCTTCAAATATCAGTGTACAAGGAGAGCTGACTGATAGGACCTCCGTTGTGACCTCGTAGCTTAGAGAAGCAGATATTTTCCCGTCTCAGCGCAGCTGAGGCATGTTATAGGCAAGTTCCAGAATTTTCATAGGCTCAATATGCTTACAAGGCTATTCCCATCTTTTACATTCATGTAAATCTTGTTACTATCAGTGGGGAGACATATCAAGCTGTTTGTGCGAGAATTCTTGAGTAAAAAACAATCTGAAATAACTTGTTCTACATTAATTAATGGTTTTAGAACTTTTTTAGGTACTTTTCCAACCTGTATAGAAAAGGGATGTGGCCTTGGAAAAGGGGCATAGAAAAGTTTGTACAATGAAAAACAAGGTTGGTGCACCAAAAAGCGAATTATTGTGGCATCGCTACAGAGACTATTAGGAATTATGACTCAAGGGTCAGATTAGTAAAGGAGACTGGTCTAGTCCTACTCTGCAATGGTCTACTGTGTGACACTTTGATGTATCTCTCCCACTTTGTTACTTTACCACTTTTGTTTTGAGCCGTCTCCAAGGGTGTTGTTTAAATGGTTTTCTTGTTCGTCTTGGATGCATGGAGACCACCGGGTCACTACCTCTTGAAGTGTAAGTGTGTGAGGGATTAGTAGGCCTAAGAACAAGTCGTCTACAGTCAGGGAATGTTGAGAGTTGGAAACAAGCTATAAGGTGGAACAGGCCTCACAAATGGTTAATGTAGGAGTTTAGCAGGATGAGAAAAAAATTTGAAGCCATGGAAAGTTGAAGTCCGAAACATGGGAAACAATCAATTTGCAGAGCAGTAGCCCTTGCAGAAATTAGAATTCTAGAAATCTTCATTGCTTAGGCATCTCAAGATGTCCTATATAACCAAAAGAAGATGATTAGCCACCATTGAAGAAAACATCAGGGATGGACACCACCCCTTGAAATATTAAAGGGGTTTTCTGACTATTATAAAAATTTAGCAGCCAGGCTACTTTTTTGAAAAATAAAGCTTTACTCACCTGCTCCGGTGCTCCCGGTATCTGTGCCATGGTCTGTCAGAGCTGTGCTCCTGTTTGTTTACATGGGTACGTTCCCTCTCATTCAACAATTTCTGTGACAGGAGAACGGTGGGCATGACAGGCCAGCTGGAAGTTGTCGGTGGACCAGGACCTGGTAACAGGTAAGTAAAGCTTTATTTAAAAAAAAAATAGCCGGACAACCCCTTTAAATGAGTGCTGGTCCAACAGTGCAGGAAAGGAAAGTGAAGATGAGCCACACAGCAGACAGACACAGTGACTAACCTGGAAGCCTGTCTGCTGAGAAGACAGGACCACAGTCAAGTACCACCAGTGTAAAATATCCAAAAGATATGCCATAGATACCTTTAGGCATTTATGGCATATCTCAACAGTTAAGCTTCTGATGACCAAGCCTCTGATATGTTTACCACTGTCATTTATCCTGGAATAAGCATACTGCAGTGGAATAGTGTTTTCTGATATCCCCAATCCCTCCATAATAGTAGGTACTGATGTATTATATTCACACTGCATAGCTGACCTCTAGTCGGAGAGTAAACAAGGCCTATCAGATGCAAGGGAATGTCTTCTGCCAAAAATGTAATAAAGATTTGTAGCCAATTTGGTAACATTGCATTACATTTCCTTATTTTTCCATAATCCATGAATAAAGTGCTGATATGGAGCATCACATGGTTGTAAATGTTCCCATCTAATGGATTGGAAGGAATGCTGCTTGTGATGTGATGCGGATGTGACCGTCTTCTATAAGAAGACATTAGAGAACTTGTCTTGATTTGTCTGGATCGTGTAGAGTCTTGTAGAGCAGCTGGGGTGAGTGACAGTGTAAAGGCAGATGTAAGTGGTTATTAGTAAAGCACACGTCTTAGAAAGCGTTGTGCAGGACTGCTGTCACTGCCTCCATGCTGCGTGTGTTACAAAGCCCTTAATATGCCACTTCAAATAGTCGGTCAGGTGCCTGTTCTCTTTCAGAACATTGTTATTCAAAACTTCAGGGTGATGTGGGTGATGAGCCGCTAGAAATCAGGAAGAGCTGAACTTTCAAGAGCTGTTCTTTACGAGCACATCTTGGAACCTTGCATTATTTATTACATGAGACCTCATTATAATTTTTGCTGGATTGTACCAAAAATAGGAAGAATAGCAACTAAATAAAAAAATTGGCTAAAATTTAAAAAAAAAAAACCTAAGTGACAATCTTGCAAAAGTTCTCAAGTCATGATATCCTCCACAGTAATTTGTATATTGTACATTCTTCCCACAGGCACATAAAATATTTTGGTTTTTGATGCTTTTAGTATCTGTGGGCTTTAAGTCAAAACACGCTGACCTCTAGGGATGGAATTTGTTGTTTCGATTGGCTTCTATAGAATGTGAAAACTTCTGAAAAAAAAACACATGGTCAAAGAAAAGCAGTCTAAAAATGCTTGTAAAAACACTCTTAAAATCACTTTAACTGCATTGCCAAGTGCACAAAGCTTTTCTTCTGCTTTTTAAAAGGCCTAAGAGGTGACTCTTAATGGAAGAACATGCAAATCTATTTTAACTTTATAATAAAATCATACAAATCAGGGTCTTATATGCTTTTAAAAAGCTTTCTGGACCAATATTTTATTTAACTGCAAATTAAAATGTATTTATTGCACATAGACATCCTATCCCATATTTATAAGGATGCAATAGTACATCCTTGCTAACATACACTTTAACCACTTAATGACCAGTCCCTTTTTCATTTTTGCTTTTTTATTTTTCACTCCCCACATTCAAAAGTCCATAACTTTTTATTTTTCCACATGAAGAGCTCTGTGATGGCTTATTTTCTGCGTAAAAAATTGCACTTTATAGCGACAGTATTTAATATTCCATGCCATGTACTGGGGAGCAGGAAAATTCCAAATGTAGTGAAATGGGGGGAAAATTTGCTCCATTTTCATGTGGGCTTGGTTTTATGACTTTTACTTGCTCCCCAAATGACATGTTTACTTTATTCTTTCGGTCGGTATGATCACTGAGATACCAAATTATGTAGGTTTTATAGTGTTTTCATACATTTACAAAAATGAAAACCTCCTGTGCACAAAAATAATTCTTTATTTTGCAATCCTTTGGCACTAATAACTGTTTCATACTTCAGTGTATGGAGCAGTGGGTGGGGTCATTTTTTGCAACTTTTGATGATGTTTTTCATTTTAAGTACTGTATGGCCTTTTGATCCCTTTTTATTGAATTTTTTATTCAATAAAAAATTTGATTTTGGTCACTATTTTCCTTTATGAGGTTAAACGCCAGGAAAATACGTTATAATGTTTTGATAGATCATTTTGGGAAACAGCAATACCAAACATGTGCATGGGAGCATTTGTGGATCAGTTGCTAGGTAACACAATCATGGGACTCTCTAGGTGGCTGGGACAAGCCACTGAATTAAATATGCTAGCCTCACATTTTTTTTTGCGGATTTGCAAATCAGGATGACAAGCGGCCTGTCACCCATATGACTCAGACTTGGGAAAAATACTATAGACACACGACCCACAGGACTCAAAAAATCTCAAAATAAATGTTAAAGTATTGGAATTATTCAAATTGACAACAAAGGCATTTTTGAAATCAACATGGCATGGGCTATAAGAACCTGTCATAAGGTAAAAAATAACTTCCTGATTACAGGTTTATTTTAAAAGGAACCTGTCACCACATTTTTCACAAATACAACTAGTGGGAGGTTCTGTTAGAGCCCTAGTAACTAACTGACACCACTCGTTGCTAAAAATTATTCCCCTCAGATTCTCATGTATTCAACTTTATAATTTTAACTGGTATCTTCAAGGATGTCTATATTGAGGTGTGCGTGGCCTCCTTGGGACGAATCTAGAAGCTCTTCCCCATGCTTTTTCTCCATGACATCATTGCAGGTCTTTTAGCCTTCTAACATTAGCAAACTGTACACCAAGCATATATCTCATGAAATCACAGTAGCCAAGCAGGCATGGTGTGATTTTTTATGTGGTCAGATATGTGAATGCAGACTCCAGGTCCCATGTGTGTCCATGTCCCTTAAAATGGCTGCTTAAGCTTATGACAAAACGCTCACCATAACATAAAAATAATATTTTGTCTGTATATTCTGGTTCACGACAATTACGGTGATACCTGATTTAGATTTTAGTTTTTCTTACCTTTGCTCAATTTTGGAGAAATTTTGGACCAATATTGGAGAAAATTGCATATTTTTTAGTATCAACAACTTTTCAGATGCATAACTTCTGTATTTTTCTGTTGACAGATCTGGTTGAGGGCTTATTTCTTGTGAAAAGAGTTGTTTTTTTTCAGCCGTATAATTTTTTTGGGCGCTTTTTACAACATTTTTTGAGAGGGTATTTGATAAAAAAAATTATATATTAAAATTATATTACTTTGTTCACGTTTTGACTGTTCACCATGCGGTTTCAATATTACTTTAGATTTATTGTACAGATTAATACGGATACTATGATACCAAATTGGTCATTTTTTTGTGTTTAATATACATTATGTGTTTTTTATGTAACTGGGTTGATTAGGGGACTTTTATTTTATTAATTTTTATTACAAAATTATTTAAAAAAAAATTTTTTATACTTTTTGCACACTTGGGCATGAACAAGCGTTCGTCCAATAGCTTGTTCAAGCCCTTACAAACTGCAATACAAATGCAGGATGCAGAACCCGCGAACAGAGGTCCCCGCGGCTGCCGCATGATGGATCGGATCACCTGGAAAGCTTACCGGGGGTCATATCCAGGGGGAATACACTTACATAGCGTGCAATGGGTTAAACACCCGGATATGAGTTTTTTTTATACTGGATGTTAGTCCTGAGTCTGGGCTGTGATGACACAGTCCAGCACTGGCACTCACGGGACCCAATGCCCTGCAATGGCCACCATTAAACCCAATTAAACCCAATAAGGCAGTCATTAAGGGGTTAAAGGGTCATTCTCATCCTGGGTTTAGTTCACATCTGTTCTGGGTCTTTCTGTAACACTGTGTAAAAGGAACAAAGCACAAAAGGAAAATGGAAAGTTTTCACCTATTCACTTTTCTTTCCTCATTGACTTGAAACCAGACAAATGCAGGTGTGAACATAGCCTTTGCCATTATGTCAGATTTTGGTGTGACCTCAGGCACTTGAATTAATCATTAGATCTGGGGACCCCTCAGCTTATTCCTGCCTATTAACTAGTAAGCTGCACATAGGACAGGGATTGGGAAAGCAATTAGGGTACAGCGCCATGGTATATGCTAGAATAATTTAATAAATTATGAACATAGGGCAGAACGGTGGCTTAGTAGGGAGCACCTCTGCCCTGCAGCACTGGGGTCCTGGGTTCAAGTCCCACCCAGGACAACATCTGCAAAGAGTTTGTATGTTCTCTCCGTGTTTGTGTGGGTTTCCTCCGGTTTCCTCCAACACTCCAAAACATAGCGGTAGGTTGTTTAGATTGTAAGTCCCATGGGGACAGGGACCAGACACTCTGTGTAATCTGTGTGCACTATAAATAATGAATTATTATTATTAACATTTAAGGCAGTGTCTACAGTTATCTTTATACTCGGGGTACAGGACACATTGGAATGTGGAAGGAATCCCGCCATTTATCTTTTGGGTTGTCTGTGACTGTGCGGCACTCCTAGTTCATCACACTCAGACAGGAACAACAAAGGGATAAATCATACATAAGTGAAATCATCTGCTTGACCTCATGTCCCCTGTCGGATGAAGCGAGCAGAGTGAGGGTTATATAACATCCACATATCCCAGATGACTACTTGGCCACAATAAAGTCTATGTGGCCACCATTATCTCTCGGCTTATCTGAGTCACTTAATTGATCACTATACTAGAGTCTGGTTTTTGTTATGACTTTAAATAGTTCTGGACCCTGATCTGTCCCGTGAAGTGTTACACTAAGGAGGGAGGGTAGAGTGTGCAGATAAGGTAAGAGGATGTACAACTTCAGCTCTCCTGACATGTCCTGGTTATGTACATTTTGTTTTAATTTGCCCCAAATAAAAAGTATGGTTACACTTTAATTTTGCTCCCACCTATCAAAATTGAATTCCCTACCACCCACTGAAATGAATTGGAGGCAGTTTTTGTTTTTTGTTTAATCCCTTAGAGTCACTCAATGTAAACACAGGGGTTGTGAGGCGCTATCATGCTAGTGCCTCAGAACGCTGCTATTTCAGGGAGGATCACCGCTCTCCCTTTAAGTCATAGAGAGCATCAATCCCCCAGCAATAAGGAATTTAAATGCCACTGGCATCTTTGCCAGCAGCATTTTAACAGCCACCAATTGCGGGTGTCACTGGTGGGGGGTCCGGGCTCAGGTTTTCTTATAACTTTTCTTATAATAAATGCTACGGCTGAAATACCCCTTTAACCCCTTCATGACCGAAGGTCATTGATGCCTGGATATCCAGGTCTATTTTTGCAGTTCTGTTATGCCCTTCTTTAAATGACAATATCTTTGGGAAAGCTTCAATTATCACAACTATTTTTACTTAGTTTTTTTCATGTGACACTTTAACTTGATATTATTAATAACAAATTCCTTTGCTTTATAAAATTAGCTGATAAATGACTACAAAGTAATACAACTGAATAAATGTTTACCTGAACTTGTAATAAATATGTACAGCCTCATTCCATCATCCTCTCCTCAAGTTCAGCTACAAATGCAGAGGGTGCATGTACTTCTACACTTCTCCAAACTATAAGAGGCTGGAGGGGGGCACATTTCAAGTGCTTATATCTCCTGAACCCTAGCACCTAAAAACACAAATCTCGGAAATGGAAAGCTGTATATAAAGATCAAAAAAATGTGTAAAGAGTGTAAATCTCTGGTTCTCTGAAATATCCATACACAATCTGTGACAATCTACAGTATAAACATCCTTTCTACATTTGGTTTGTGCAAATAGGACGTATGTAGCCGTATAGCAGTTGTGAAGGGGTTAATGTTGCTCCAGTCTGATGAAATGAAACTATCCAGTTCGCTTTCATTACTCTCATTGTCTCCGCTTCTTATTAATAGGCTTTAAGCACATAAACAATATACTTTTCCATCTTCTGATGAATTTCTTAATTATGTGAAGTAACCTTAAAATAGAATGAAAATTAGAGCTCATCAGCGCGCTTCTGGTAATTATGGTCCGATTGATGCAAACGATAAAGCTAGTAAGGTGTATTTTATAGACTTTGTAAGTTTTTTTTTTTTACTTTTACTTTTTACTTCTGCAATGTTAGGCCTTAGAGCTAGAGATGAGCGAACATACTCGTTGCTCGGACGAGTATTTCGCCCGCTCGAGAAAATGGCAGCTCCCGCCGTTTTGCTTTTTGGCGGCCAGAAACAGAGCCAATCACAAGCCAGGAGACTCTGCACTCCACCCAGCATGTACGTGGTAACCCTTACACTTCGATAGCATTGGTTGGCTGGCCAGATCAGGTGATCCTTGGATAGACTAGCCGCTGCCCGCGCGCTGCGCGTATCATTCTCTGTCTGGATTCCGCTAGGGAGAGAGCTGCTGCTGGTCAGGGAAACCGTTAGGGTGTTCTATAGCTTACTAGTGCAGGAGGGATTCTACAACACCCTTCTTAGGCGACAATAACGTTATCCTTTTTTTTTTATTGCTTGTGGCTGGGCGGCTGGCACTAGTAGTGCATCTAGTACCATATTGTGAGGAATTAGCAGGGGACTTGCTACCGTTGTGTTTAGCTCTTAGTGACACACATATCCACCTCAAACACCAAAGTGGGAAAATTTAATTAGGGGTTTTGGATTTCAATTAGGCACGTCTGCCAGTTTCTTTTTATTTTACGTTATTTTTTTTCATAACTCAGTGTCATCTCATCTTTGCATAGTAGTGTGCTTTAATACTTGGCTAGAAAATAGCCATAGAGAATCCAAACGCGCTTACGTTACGCCTACAGTAGCGTTATATATATTGATTTCTGGTTGATCTGCTGGTGGCTGTAGTTGTTGCAGTGCATCTACTAGCAAATTGTGAGCATTTGGAGTGAGACTTGCGACCACTGTGTTTTTGCGCTTAGTGACGCACATATCCATCGCAAAGACCGAAGTGGGAAAATTTATTAGGGCCGGGGTTGGATTTCAATTAGGCACAGTCTCCATTTCTTTTTTATTTTCCGTTTATTTTTTTCATAACTCACGTCTTCATCTGCATAGTAGTGTGCTTTAATACTTGGCTGAAAATAGCCATAGGAGAAATCCAAACGGCTTACCTTACGCCACAGTACGTTATATATATTGATTTCTGGGTGATCTGCTGGTGGCTGTAGTGTTTGCAGTGCATCTACTAGCAAATTGTGAGCAATTTGGATGAGACTTGCGACCACTGTGTTTTGCGCTTAGTGACGCACATATCCATCGCAAGACCGAAGTGGGAAAATTTATTAGGGCCCGGGGTTGGATTTCAATTAGGCACAGTCTGCCATTTCCTTTTTTTTTTACGTTATTTTTTTCATAACTCAGCGTCAATCTCATCTGGCATATAGTGTGCTTTAATACTTGGCTAGAAAATAGCCATAGGAGAATCCAAACCTTACTTACGCCTACAGTAGCGTTATATATTTTATTTCGGTTGATCTGCTGGTGGCTGTAGTTTTTCCAGTGCATCTACTAGCAAATTGTGAGCAATTTGGAGTGAACTTGCCGACCACTGTGTTTTTGGCGCTTAGTGACGCACATATCCTCGCAAAGACCGAGTGGGAAAATTTATTAGGGCCCGGGGTTGGATTTCAATTAGGCACAGTCTGCCATTTCCTTTTTTATTTACATTATTTTTTTCATACCTCAGCGTCATCTCATCTGGCATAGTAGTGTGCTTTAATACTTGGCTAGAAAATAGCCATAGGAGAATCCAAACGGCTTACTTCACGCCTACAGTAGCGTTTATATATTTGATTTCTGGTTGATCTGCTGGTGCTGTAGTTGTTGCAGTGCATCTACTAGCAAATTGTGAGCAATTTGAGTGGAGACTTGTCGACCACTGTGTTTTGCGCTTAGTGACGCACATATCCATCGCAAAGACCGAATGGGGAAAAATTTATTAGGGCCCGGGGTTGGATTTCAATTAGGCACATTCTGCCATTTCCTTTTTTTATTTTACTTTTATTTTTTTCATAACTCAGCGTCATCTCATCTGGCATAGTAGTGTGCTTTAATACTTGGCTTAGAAATAGCATAGGAGAATCCAAACGGCTTCTTACGCCTACAGTAGCGTTATATATATTGATTCTGGTTGATCTGCTGGTGGCTGTAGTTGTTGCAGTGCTCTCCTAGCAGAAATTGTGAGCAATTTGAGTGAGACTTGCGACCACTGTGTTTTGCGTTAGTGACGCACATATCTATCGCAAAGACCGCAGTGGAAAATTTATTAGGGCCCGTTGGATTTCAATTAGGCACAGTCTGCCATTTCCTCTTTTTATTTTATACGTTTTATTTTTTCATAACTCGCGTCATCTCATCGCATAGCAGTGTGCTTTCATACTTGGCTAGAAATAGCCCATAGCATAGATAGCATCGGTTTGGTTTAAAAACTAAAAAACAACACACAAAAAAAAAAACACAAAAAAAAGTTAAAAAAAATTAAGTTATAACTCTCATTTTCAAAATGTTTAACCCGGGGCTAGGGGAGACGAGGGCGGGGACGTGGCGTCCAACTACTGCAGGGGTCAGAGGCCGTGGTCCTGGGCGGGGTGAGACACCACCTGCTGATGAGGGAGCAGGGGAACGCCGCAGAGCTACACTCCCTAGGTTCATGTCTGAAGTTACCGGCATACTCTGAGGAACTGTTTTCTGGACCCTTCCCACAGTCACAAACCACTGTCCGTTGCTGATGAGCATTTTCCGATGCCCAGGTTTTCAACCAGTCGCGTCTGTGGGTGATGATGACCTTGTTGACGTATGGAAAAGTGTGTAAAGAGGTGTCCGACGATGAGGAGACGGTTGTCAGACAGTGGGGAAGTTGTTGTCAGGGCAGGAAGTCCTAGGGGGGGGAGCAGACTGAGGTCGGAGGATGATAGGTGACAGACCCACAGCTGGGTTGAGAGGCCGGGTGAACACAGTGCTTCTGAGACGGAGGAGAGTCCTCGACCCAGAACAGTCTGGAAGAGGCATGGTGGGGCCAGACGGAGAGGCAGGGCCATAGCTGGTGCATCAGACGCCAAATGTGTCAACTGTGAAGCTCACGTGGCGAGGGCTCCTGCGCGAGGGCTAGATTTTCGAAGTCTGGAGGTTCTTTAAGGACACACCGATGACCGACGGACTGTGGTGTGCCACATTTGCCAAACCAGGATCGCAGGGTTCCACCATTACTACTTAACTACCACCAGTATGCGCGGCATATGAATGCTAAACACCCACTCAGTGGCAACAAGCGCGTTCACCTCCGGCCGTGCACACCACTGCTCCTTCCCCTGTGTCAGCTGATATCACCCCCTGCCCTTGACCCTCCACAAACCCCATCGTCGCCTCCACGATCCTCCACAGCATCCACCAAGCGTTCATCTCTCCATACCCCACGACGCTGGAGCGGAACGCAAATATATGCAACCCACCCACCCCAAGCCCTTTTCACATCTCCAGATTGCTAAGCCTGGAGATGTCTGCCCTATAGGCTAGTAGAGGCCGAGGCCTTTCGCAGCCTCATGGCGGCGGCCGCCCCTCGGTATTTCGGTCCCCCCCGCCGCCACTACTTTTCCCGATGTGCGTCCCAGCCCTGCACCCACGTGTCAGACAACATAATCCGTGCCCTGACACGCCGTTTCGACAAGTCACCTGCCACGGAACACGTGGACGAGTGCTGCCGGCGCAGGGCCACTATATATCGCTGACGGCACTTGGGTTAACTTGTGGAGGGCTGGGACCGGAGTCTGACCCTGCTGGCTGTCATATACTGCCGACGCCGAGATTGCGGGCCTACCTCGGTCCAGGTGTTTCTCAGGCCTACTATGCCTCCTCCTCCTCCTCCCCCCCTCCTCCCCTCGCATAGTAGTGTGCTTTAATACTTGGCTAGAAAATAGCCATAGGAGAATCCAAACGGCTTACTTACGCCTACAGTAGCGTTATATATATTTGATTTCTGGTTGATCTGCTGGTGGCTGTAGTTGCTGCAGTGCATCTACTAGCAAATTGTGAGCAATTTGGAGTGAGACTTGCGACCACTGTGTTTTGCGCTTAGTGACGCACATATCTATCGCAAAGACCGAAGTGGGAAAATTTATTAGGGCCCGGGGTTGGATTTCAATTAGGCACAGTCTGCCATTTCCTTTTTTATTTTACGTTAATTTTTTTCATAACTCAGCGTAATCTCATCTGGCATAGTAGTGTGCTTTAATACTTGGCTAGAAAATAGCCATGGAGAATCCAAACTTCTTTACTTGACGCCTACAGTAGCGTTATATATATATTTGATTCGGTTGTTCTGCTGGTGGCTGTAGTTGTTCAGTGCATCTACTAGCAAATTGTGAGCATTTGGAGTGAGACTTGCGACCACTGTGTTTTTGCGCTTAGTACGCACATATCCATCGCAAAGACCGAAGTGGGAAAATGTTATTAGGGCCCGGGGTTGGATTTCAATTAGGCACAGTCTGCCATTTCCTTTTTTATTTTACTTTATTTTTTCATACCTCAGCGTCACTCATCTGGATAGTAAGTGTGCTTTAATACTTGGCTAGAAAATAGCCATAGGAGAATCAAACGGCTTACTTCACGCCTACAGTAGCGTTATATATATTTTGATTTCTGGTTGATCTGCTTGTGTGCTGTAGTTGTTGGCAGTGCATCTACTAGCAAATTGTGAGCAATTTGAGTGTAGACTTGGCGACCACTGTGTTTTGCGCTTAGTGACGCACATATCCATCGCAAGACCGAATTGGGAAAATTTATTAGGGCCCGGGGTGTGATTTCAATTAGGCACATGTCTGCCATTTCCTTTTTTTATTTTACTTTTATTTTTTTCATAACTCAGCGTCATCTCATCTGGCATAGTAGTGTGCTTTATACTTGGCTAGAAATGCCATAGGAGAATCCACACGGCTTCTTACGCCTACAGTAGCGTTATATATATTGATTTCTGGTTGATCTGCTGGTGGCTGTAGTTGTTGCAGTGCTCTACTAGCAAATTGTGAGCATTTGAGTGAGACTTGCGACCACTGTGTTTTGCGCTTAGTGACGACATATCATCGCAAAGACCGAGTGTGAAAATTTATTAGGGCCCGTTGGATTTCAATTAGGCACAGTCTGCCATTTCCTTTTTTATTTTACGTTTATTTTTTTAATAACTCAGTGTCATCTCATCTGGCACAGCAGTGTGCTTTCATACTTGGCAAGAAAATAGCCATAGCAATAGGATAGCATCGTTTGGTTTTAAAAACTAAAAAACACACACAAAAAAAAAAACACAAAAAAAGTTAAAAAAAAAATTAAAGTTATAACTCTCATTTTCAAAACAGGCCAGTGAGGGGAGTGAATTCTTGCGCGTTGGTACTCTGGCGCATATGGCAGATTTCATGCTAGGCTGCCTATCCCGTGACCCTCGCGTTCAAAGAATTTATTTCAGCACCGTTTACTGGGTATTCACTCTCCTGGACCCACGGTACAAGTAAAATCTTTCCACTGTCATCCCTGGAGAGGAAAGGAGTGTGAGAATGCATGAATACCAGCAGGCCCTGGTGCACAAGCTGAAACAGTGTTCTGAGGTTTCCAGGTGTTTGGCCAAGCTTCCCTGTGCAGAGCCTTGGTCCCCTTGAAAAATGCTCGAGTCTCCCATTGACTTCAATGGGGCTCGTTATTCGAGACGAGCACTCGTGCATTGGGAAAAGTTCGTCTTGAATAACGAGCACCCGAGCATTTTAGTGCTGCTCATCTCTAATTATGAACCTTTTACATTTTTCTGCTTTTGTTTCATTCAAAAAATTAGTTAGTACTAAATTAAGCGACATGCCGCCATACAGTTTTGGTCTTATACAAAAGGTTCTTAGAAGTGCTGTTTGGGGAGTAGCCTAGAGACAGGGGCTTGGATTGGCGAAAGCTCGCCTGGCAGCGGAACGCCAGCTCCATGCGCATCATGCGCTTCTTGCGCATCTGTTTACATTGTCTCGAATAACGAGTACCCGAGCATTTTAGTGCTCGCTCATCTCTACTTAGAGCACATTAGATTACCTCTCCATTTTATATAGAGCTGTAATAGGGAATCTGCAGGTGTGCTTGGTGTCCTAATGTATGTATGACAATCATTGTATATGAATCTTACAAGTAGTATATAAGACACTTGATTGAGCAATGCTCAGCAGATTTATGGTATTATAATATATAGAAATGAAAACACAGAGCTTAAAGGAAATCTACAATCAAAATCAAGCTTGATAAATCAGGGGAACTTACTCTTAGATCAAGGCCCTGTGGAAAGCTTCTCATATTTGTTATCCATGGCTTCATAGGCCGTAACAATGAGCAGAACAAGTCTCCCCTCCCCCAGTACTTCCTGCGGTTATATTACTTAGGCAGAGGGAAGAGGGAGAAAACAGGGGGTTGGGTAAGACATACTCTGCTAATAGTAACAGCCAGTGAATCTGCAGCACTGAGGGACCCTGGTAATGCCCCCAGAGCCCATATGGCTCATTAGCATAGCTATAAAGTATTTG
This sequence comes from Engystomops pustulosus, assembly GCA_019512145.1. NCBI lineage: Eukaryota > Metazoa > Chordata > Amphibia > Anura > Leptodactylidae > Engystomops > Engystomops pustulosus. The sequence goes on from CM033650.1 coordinate 42,715,550, forward strand.
AGAAGGAAGGAGGCCATGGATAACAAATATAAGATTACTACAGTCACAGGGCCTGGATCTGGGGCTGCAGTGTGCCAAACCAGTCTCAGGTTTTAGACTCACCCATGCCTCTCTCCGTGCCCCTGTGTCCCCCTGCAGCTCCAACTCATCTGTCCATGCCCCTGTTTCTGGTACGGCAGTCAGACACGTGCGTAACCGGCTCCCAAGGCTTCAGAAAATTTAAAGGGCCAGAACACCGTTGATTGACTGGCAATCCCAGAATCCTTCTTAACTCAGCCTTTCTCTTCACACCCCACCAGATCTTTGTGCCTCGTGTCTTAGTGAAAAGCTTCTCCCTATGCTCTGTGATTTATCTGGTAAATTCCTGTTGTGACTCTGGTTCGGTCCCTGACTATGGGGCACATGTATCATAGTTTTGTATGGCACTAAAACAGCAAAATATTGCACTGAACATCAACTCATGCAAATTTGTTGTTGGAGGTGGTGAAATGAGCTCTTTAATTGTTTTTAGGGGCAAGGGGTCTTCAGAATATATAGATGGCGTACCATAGAGTAGTCACAGTATAGTAGAGTGTCTAATTAATGGTCTATTTGGAGTAAAGAACTCAACTGGAAGTTAATAGTGGGATATAGGAGTTTCTGGTATAGTGGAGTGAGGCAAAAGGTGGTCATATTCTATAAGTAATAGAGATAAACATGGCAATATTCTTTGGTTTTGGATTTGCTTGTCATCTATGGGATGGAAATGGATGAATATCACTGAGAGATATAGATAATTGTTGAGTGTATAAATGGGCCTTTGATGGGAGTATGTACAGACCTAGTGCCCAGGGCACATACCTCATGACATGGCAGCCTTTGATTGTGTTACCACGGCCATAATGACTGCTTAATCCCAGGCTTATCACATGGGTTCTGCAGTACCTGTCTCTTTACAATATTATACAGATAAGAGGTCCAATTACTGCCATGTACAAAACTGAACAATAATATAACAGTATTGCTACAGCGAGCAACCATATTCATAAATCCTTACCATTTTGTCTGGATTATATTTGGCAATTTACCAAGCGTCCACACCCCAGCCTGTCCCACTCCCCATCTTGCCCACTTTTCAGAAAAGTGGTGTGCTGGTTAGAGTAAATCTTCAAAAATGACTGGCAGTGCAAACCGAAGTACAATGCATGAAGAATCTGCCCCATGTATTTAATGCAGAAGAGTCCTATATTCTCTTATTACATTACTGCAATTAATTCCCTTATTTCATGATACTCAAGTAGTTAACTATTGGCTCTTTTTAGGGTTAATTATGTTTTTATGGTTACTATGGTACAGGAACCAGAAATGGCTGATATCTGTATTCTCAGTATGATGTGTTCAGGCTACAGTATATACTACAAACCATATATTGTAGTAGTAACTTTGATGTAAAAAGTTTTTTCCATAGGTGAAAATTTAAACAAACAAGCCAATGTTGGGACTTGATGTCAGAAGGGTTAAGAATAATAGGCTGGAGAAGAGGAGAGTTTTGAAAAATAAAGGTTAAAAGGTTGGCCAGACTGCAGGCTCTGCACTGTAACACAAAAGGAAAACTCGAGGGTATTCTTTTATCCTAGGAGAACAATGGGCCCAAATAGGTGTCTATTAATAGTCCCATGAACAGAGCGGTTATAGTGTTTTTCTATTCTGAGCATTCCTCCAGATGTTTTATTACAGAAAGTTCTATAGGTAATAGCTCGTTTTATACCTTACGCCTTCTAGGAAGGTGAGATCATGTTTAATCCCCAGAGCCCCTCACTGTCACAAACAACTTGGTCACTGCCAATGACATTATTCAGTGGCACCTTTACATTCAGATTTTTATTCTTAAAGACTACGTGTACAGAAAACAACCTAACTTTTTGTGGAATTTTTAATGAATTTTTTTTAAAAGATAAGTGAAAATTAGTTTATTCTTTAATCTTTACTCTGACCACTAATAATCGTTTCATACTTGTAATTGCACAAGATAATTATGTGTCCTCTGTATTCGATTATTTTATTGTAGTGTTTTCCCAAAAAACAGACAGATCCCAAAATTTACATGGAGTAGGATAGCCTGATGTCATCTCTTGTTCAATTTTAAGACAAACCTTTAAAGTTTAGGATAGTATCCCCAAAAATACTGGCATTTTAGAGGAGGTCACATAACATTTTTTAAGGGAAGGGAAGTTGCTGTAACAGTTTTTACAGCAGCTTCCGGAAGGGTTTAAAACTTTTGAGCATTCCCTATTTTTAACTCTTGGCAGCTTACCTATACAAATAACTCCAAAGTCAGAAGCTAATAACCTGAGAAGAAACACGCTGGGAGGCTGGAGACAGAGCATCATTTCAGATTTCTGATGCAACCATCTTAGGCTCTGTAGCATTTTTGCATGCAGATAAAGGGGTTGTCCGTTAATGCTGTGTACATCATTGTCCAATTTGTCTTGTTATGTCTTTAATTATTAAAACTAGTCTCTTCTTTATAGTTTTAACCTCTGCTTCCATTCCCTACTGCAGTGGTGGCAAATCTATGGCACAGGTGCCAGAGGTGGTACTCAGACCAGGACAGAGTTCACCAAATAGGACCAAATCCACAAAATCTTCCTGCAGCCCCAGGCAAGAGATGCTGCTCTCAGCGCTATTTTAAAGCAGCTTGGAACTGAAAGAAAATTGAGAAGGTGTTGACAGAACTGCAATATCTTTGGAGGTCCTCCTGCTGGACACACCATTCTTCCTCTACTGAGAGACACTGGAGAGAAGCTACAATCTCGGAGTCTGAATTTGTTTTTCTTTTTTCAATTGTATTGGTTTCCTCAGGGGGCTCATACGATTGAAAGATTGGAAGAACAGGTAGCAATAAGTTGCTTCTTAAAATGCCTGTTGGCACTTCACAGTGAATAAGTGGATTTTTGTTGTACTTTGGCCACTTTGTCTCCAAAAGGTTCACCATCACTGCCCTACTGCATTCTTGTGATGCATCTTCTAAAATAGCTGCTCTGTTATCTTTCAAAGACTACATCTCCCATCATCCTCTAGCTGCTGTACATGTTTTACACAGTCACGCCACTTTCGGCACTACAATTGACTCAGTGCCCATGGCACGTCATGTGTACAACACATAGAAAGCACTAAGGAGTTTGCTGGTGGAAGAAAAAGATGTTGAGCATGTTCAACTGGTGATATGTCTGTGCCTACAGGTGGTAACCTATGGAAACAAGGGATAAACATGTGGGTGGTAAGCAGGGCTAGTTTTAGACAAAGTGAGGCCCCAAAATAAAACTATTTTCTGAACAGTCACATACAGTAAGAGGCTTTTTTACCCTGCACTATAATAACACTTTGTAGTTTACAAACAGTAGTATGGTAAGGTAATGTATAATATGGGACTGTAGGAGAATTTTATAGGACATAGAAAGATGATATGTAGATTGATGATAGAAGATAAATATGAAAGCTGATATAGATTTATAGATAGATGATACATTTCTAGATGATTAAATATAAAGTAGATTATATAGATAGCTTGATAGACAATAAAATATATATATACGCATATGAGAGATAGAAACGGTAGAAGCTAGTTAGAAGATTGATTGATAGATGGATAGATAGATAATAGATAGGAGGTAGATAGAAGATATATAGATAAATATATAGACAGGAAGCTACGTATATAAATGGATAAAAAGACACAAATTATAGATAGATGATTAGCATCTTTACCCGGTCATTCAAACAAGGGGTATTAATGGAGCAATACATCCTCTGCCCACAAAAGTCCAAATGCAGGGGGGCCCTTTAGGACAGAGGATCCTGGACAAATGCCCAGTTTGCAACTCCTAACACTGTCCCTATTGCTGAGTCTAAAGAGCAATGTTTATTGTGTTAGATCAGAAAAGAATTGAATATCACGTATAATTGGGGTTCTGTGGAATGTAGGCAGGAAAACTAAATTAGTGAAACATTTGGTGACTGGACAACCCCTTAAAACACATAGTTATTGCATCTTTATCTGCAGCTGGCATTTCCAACTACGTATTTGTCTAAGTATGGTTAGAGGAGTCTATAACGTAATTGTTGTCTGTGTGGTACCCCACGTACAATCAGAGCAGAAAAGATACATTAAAAAGGGATGTAAATCCTTATTTGTAAGTCAGTTCTTTAGTGACAAACTAATTATATTGATAAACGGTTTAGATGTATTATGTACAACATTTTCTTTGCAAATGAAATGAATAACACGTGCTGGCCCTGATGCCAAAAGTGGAGGAGCCAGTCCATTAGTGCCGGTTTCCTGCCTGCCATGGGAAACAAGATTCTTGAGTTTGTAAGGCCGGAAGTTGCCTGTTTTTTCCACCTTAGTAGAGTAAAACACAGGCGGACTAAATGACATCATTATTATATGTTATGACTCTTTTGTTGCCATAAGTATATGAAATCCAAGCACGTTGTGAACTGACCTGATGCACGGAGGGTTAAGCGGACCCTCTTTTAGTCTGTTGCTTGTTTTTTTCTTTATTCTCCCACTTCCTGACATTTTCTTCCTGCCTTGGAAGGAAAAACGGATATGCAGAAGCTTTACCAGGACATCCTCTGCTTGTAATGAGGCTTCTTGAAAGAAAGAGGGATACTTCTTTGTACACTTACAGTTTTTATTTAGCGTGTATCAACTTTTATTTTCTTTAAGAATGACCTGTCACATTTTTGGATGTTTGAGTATTGCTACTCCCTACTAGCCATCTTTCCTAATAACCCTGTGTTGTATGGTACCTTTATTATTCGTCTTAAATGTTGCAGTGGTCTTAACTCTTATTTTTCTATGAATTTGAATGTTTGCACGAAAAGTTGCAACATTTCAATAGCCCAAAGTTTGCCACAACCTTTTGTTCAGTGTAGTGGCGAAAATCCACATGTGGAAATATGAAAAAGTTGCACATTTTGGTATCGGAAGCTCAACACTCTGTGACTTTTAAAAGAAAGAAAGTCCCAAGAAAACAATGAACTCAAATGCCAAATATATCACCTTATTAGATTAATTTAACAAGCTCAAACCCAAAGAAAAAAAATTAGACAGGCCCAAAGTCCCAGACTAAAGATGAATGACCCCAAATGTGAGCTTTGTTTGTTCATGGAGGGTGACATTCAAATTCTGTGCAGAACTATGTCCTTCATAGGACAGAAACTCTGTTCTTGGCTATGGCTCCATTGAATTCTAAGAAAGGTTGGAGAGGGCTATCCCAGAGGTCCCATTAACCCCTCAAGGGCCAAGCCATTTTTGTTTTTTTGCATTTGCATTTATTTAAAATTCCACAACTTTTTTACTTTTCCATTTACAGAGAAATGTAAGGGATTGTTTTCCGTGTAACCAATTGTACTTCCTAGTGACATGATTTCATATTCCATGTCGGTTAATGGGAAGCTGGAAAAATTCCAAATGCTATAAAATTGTAGAAAAAAACACATTCGCGCCATTTTCTTGTGTACACAGGTTTTTTTTTTACAGCTTTCACTGTAAGATCAAAATGACAAATCTACTTTTTCCTTGGGTCAGTATGATCACAGGGATTTATAAAAGTTTTATTATGTTTTACAAGATTTAAAAAAAATGAAAACCTTTCCCCTACATAAAAAATGTTTTCATTTTGCTAATAACATTTTAACACTGCAGTGTATGGACCTTTATAAGATTTATAAGATAAGATTTTTTTGCAGGAAGTGATGAAGTTTACATTGCTACTATTTTGGGGACTGTACAACCGTTTGATCATTTGGACTTCAGGCGCTATTTTCCTTTACGGAGTTCACTGCTGGGAATAACAGTTTTATATGTTTATATATACATGGATAAAAGCAGCACTCTTGGGATGAGAAAGGCTCATACCGAACCTAGATGTTGCCACTTGTCACTATAGAATAAAGAGACCACCTTTTTACCTTATATCTACCTGCTTTGGAGTGCTTTTTTTCTTGTATATATCTTGGAGCTGTTTTTCTGGCCCTGATAGCTTGCACCCGCCATTTTTTTTTGCAATTGTACTGCTCAGAATTTTCCTTGAGTGTTTTTATATGTTGATAGATTCAAACTTTTGGGATGCAGCGATTCCTAACATTTTTATGATTTTGTTTGTTTATTTTTTTTATATATGTTCTAAGAAAACTTTTTTTTCCTTTTTATTCATTAATGCTTTTTAGACCCTTAAACCCCCAAGGGTACTTTAACTTGCTAGGGATCTAAAGAGTGCCTTCTGCACACTGTTATAGATCCTTCCTAATGACAGGTCCTGCAGTTACATATAGACTCCGGGCTGCCATGCAAACAGATCATTGCTCCCCAATGTCACAGCGCTGATGGCTTTTCCTGCGGCAGGTTAATGGTTAACACCGCTAGTTTTAACCATTAACTGCTGTTGTTGTGTCAGTGGTGGGTGTTTGCTGTGAAATGCAGCCAACAACCACCACACATGAAGAGTGCTCAGCCCGTGAGTCCTCTTCATACATCCTTAACACATTACGGCATACATGTACTGTACATTATAATGCATTAAGGGATTAAAGTGAATAGAGCCCTAGTTAAAATGGGCATCTAGCCTCTACTCATATGAAACACTTGAGTCGTTTTTGGGCCCCTGTACTTCTGATTGCTGGGCTTTCTCTATGTACCACATGAGATTTACCCTCTGTGCAGTATTCTTTTTATGCATCTGTGGCTACCTGGGGAAACAGGAGCAAGTCAAGGCACAGTCAAGTCCTAGTGCCCTTCTTATACAATCTAACACTCCTAATGAAACATAAAGAAATTTACAATTTCTTTTTAAACAGTGTAAATGTTTTGATGACTCTGATACACTCTGATGGGGGCTTGTGGATTGGCATCCAGGAGGACCTGTATCCCACTAATGTTTGAACCTTCTGATCTCCTGAGCCCAGCTGCGTGGGATGCCTTATATCCACATCTGTGGTTAAGGATTACTATTAGAGATGAGCAAGCACTAAAATGCTCGGGTACTCGTTATTCGAGACGAATAACGAGTATCACCTGTTCGCACTGTTCTGGCCTCAACAGTGCTCTACCACGAGTCCCAGTAACTTCAGACATGAACCTAGGGAGTGTAGCTCTGCGGCGTTCCCCTGCTCCCTCATCAGCAGGTGGTGTCTCACCCCGCCCAGGACCACGGCCTCTGACCCCTGCAGTAGTTGGACGCCCACGTCCCCGCCCTCGTCCTCTACCCCTAGCCCTAGGGTTAAACATTTTGAAAATGAAAGTTATAACTTTAATTTTTTTTTTACTTTTTTTTGTGTTTTTTTTTTTTTTTTGTGTTTTTTAGTTTTTAAAACCAAACGATGCTATCCTATTGCTATGGCTATTTTCTAGCCAAGTATGAAAGCACACTGCTATGCCAGATGAGATGACGCTGAGTTATGAAAAAAATAAACGTAAAATAAAAAAGGAAATGGCAGACTGTGCCTAATTGAAATCCAACCCCGGGCCCTAATAAATTTTCCCACTTCGGTCTTTGCGATGGATATGTGCGTCACTAAGCGCAAAACACAGTGGTCGCAAGTCTCACTGCAAATCCTCACAATATTGGTAGTAGATGCACTACAGCAAGGCCAACCACCAGCAGATCAACCAGAAATAAAATATATAACGCTATTGTAGGCCTAAGTAAGCCTTTGGTCTCCTATGGCTATTTTCTAGCCAAGTATGAAAGCACACTGCTATGCCAGATGAGATGACGCTGAGTTATGAAAAAATAAACGTAAAATAAAAAGAAGAAACTGGCAGACTGTGCCTATTGAAATCAAACCCCTAATAAATGTCCCACTTTGTGTTTGAGGTGGATATGTGTGTCACTAAGAGCTAAACACAATGGTAGCAAGTTCCCCTGCAAATTCCTCACAATATGGTACTAGTGCAAATAAAAAAAAAATGTTATAACGTTATTGTAGCCCTAAGAAGGGCTGTTGGGTTCTTGTTGAATCACTCCTGCCTAACACTATTCTAATAGAACACCTAACGCTTTCCCTGACCAGCAGCAGCTCTCTCCCTAGCGGCATCCGACCACAGAATGATCCGAGCAGCGCAGGCAGGGGCTAGTCTATTCCAGGGTCACCTGATCTGGCCAGCCAACCACTGCTATCGACGGGTAAGGGTACCACGTCATGCTGGGTGGAGTGCAGAGTCTCTTGGCTTGTGATTGGCTCTGTTTTGGCCGCCAAAAGCAAAACGGCGAGGGAGATGCCATTTTCTCGAGCGGGCGAAGTATTCGTCCAGCAAACGAGCAGTTTCGAGTCGCTAAGCTCGAACGAGCATCAAGCTCGGACGAGTATGTTCGCTCATCTCTAATTACTATGTGATTATGTAACATATGAAATCTTTATTTATATAGTACCATCATATTTGCAGCATTTGCAGTCTTAGGGTACATATACAAACAAATAAGAATAAAAGAGTAATAAGATATGAAACAAAGGGAGTGAGGGCCCTGCTCGCAAGAGCTTAGAATTTATGATGAGAGGGAAGACACAGAAGAAATAAGACCTTGTAGAATGGTTCACCCATAATAATTAGATAAAATAATTATTTAATAAATATTAATAATAGTGAACTAGTATCAGCCACCATGGTATATACAGAGTTGAAGATGAATTGGAATGCAGATTAGCCTGTAGCTTGGTATGGTTATGGTGCATGATTACGTAGAAGGAGGGTTGGTTAATGAAAAGAGAGTTGCAGTTACATTCAGTTAGGGAAAGTGATAGGCCTGCTGAAGAGATGGGTTTTAAGAGCATGTGTGAAGCTTTGGTACTTGTGGCATAGTCTGTAGTCAGGGGTATTCAGGGTACGGCTTTCCTGAGAAATGTTGCAGCTTAGAGAAGTCCTAGAGATGTGAGTGAGAAAGTATAAAATGTGCTGCATCCTTGTTAAACTGAGTGCACCAAAAAAAGGTGCAGTCATATGGCAGCAGTATGCTAGCCATACGTACGGCGGGTCGCAACGGCTGCCATAAAAAATGCATTGTGAATGGCATAATAAGGTGAACACACACGTGTGCCCACTGTTACTATGCCTTTGCCATGAAGAAGATAGTGCGTATGTTCTACTTCGCCAGTAAGCATGGCCGTACAGAACTGCTTCAGGAGGGCGGTGGTTCTTGTTTACCTCTTTCACCAAGGTCTTTCCCTCAATTGCTAGTTAGGCTTGATGACCAGCTCAAGAAAGAGATATGGTTGACCAAAACTTCTTCCATTTAAGAATTAAGGAGGCTATTGTGCACTTAGGAACCTTAAGTGTTGAAGAAATATTTTGTAACCTTAGCCAGATCTGTTCCTTGCCACATTATATCTCTGAGCTCCTTGGGCAGTTTCGTAGACCTCGTGATTAACTTGTGCACATGCATTGTGAGATGTGAGGTCTTATATCTACAGTTGTGTGCCTTTCCTAATCAAGTCCAATCAGTTTAATTAAACACAGTTCTACTTTGAAGGAGGAGTAGAACCATCTCAAGGAGGATCAGAAGGAAATGGACGCCTGTGACTTAAATATGAATGTCACAGCAAAGGGCCTGAATACTTAGACCATGTGAAATTTCAGTTCTCTTGTGTATAAATCAGCAAAAAATATTTACATTGCTTTTTTATCCAAGTTGGATTGCAGAGTGTACAATAATGATCAAAAAAGAATCTTTTGATCTTACCCAAGGCTGCAATGAAACAAAGAGTGAAAATTTATGTCGCCACACGGCCAGTGTGAGAGGCTTTCGAGTTTGTGCCACATTTATTACTGACGTGCGCCACAATTCTGTCTGTGCCCCAATTCTGCACCATGAACAAAGTGAACCAAAAAAAAGGTGCACATTCGAGACAGAGCAGGGGGGGTCCAGCTTCATGAAGAACATGCACCACTTTTGATTAATCTGGCGCACCCTGAACACTCTGCAGGCAAACTACACAAAGTACAGACTGCACTAGTTTTGAGAATGTGGCCCACCTGTCCTTCTATGTGGAACTGTACAGGTTTACGGCTTTCAATTAGATTGATCATCATTTGATTCAGGTGACATAAAATTTTAGTGATTATGATATTATGAATATAAGGCCTTTGTTGGGGGAAACAAGACTTCACAAGAGCGGGTGTTGTTTTATGTTAACCATTCTCATGCAGAAGTCAGATCCTGTTAGATGAGCATGTCAATGACTAAAGCCCAATGCAGAGCCATGAAAAGGTCAATGTGCAAACACGGCTGCTGTCACACATCATCACAGCTTCACACTGCTGACCCACTGTTATATGGACCACTGACACATTCCCAGCTTATTAACCCTTCCACTCATAGAAATGTTAACTGGTGTGGCTTATTTTCTTTGCTCGATGAAACACAGGCATGCTCAGCTGAAATAAGCATGCACATATATATGATTTCATTAGGAGTAACTGTGGCTGTATGAACATTCAGTATTGAAGGGGTTAGGGTAGCTACTGACAGTGAATAGTGTGGTGGTGGACATGTGAGATTGGCGTCCCAATTGAGATTATATATGCATATATGTGATATTTTATATCAAATAAACCGTGACTATAAAGAACGCACTACGCTATCCGTTGCAACTTTCTTCCAGTATTCTACTACAATCATTGTGGGATCGAGGAAGACAGAGCAGAGTGGTGATTGTCTGAATAGTGGCTTATTCGAATCAGAGGATCTTTCAAATTGTGGGACATATCTACACGATCTGGATCATTGAAGGAGAAAAAAAACTTGCTGACTTCCTATGCAAAGGAAAAAGAATTGATCAAGGAGCTCCGGTAGGTAACTTTTTAATATTGACAGTGAAAAGTGATCTTAAGGGGAATCTGTCAGCAGTTTTAACCATAGAAACTGCAAAGAAAATGTTAGGTATTGACCCTGGAAATCATATCTTTGTGTATACTATTAGAAACAGCAAGACTGTAAATATGACTTGTAATCCAGGATTGTAGCTGGATTTGAAGCACTCTGGTACAGTGGTATGTGAAATATCTTCACTGTACAGCTGCACTGCCTCCCCCCATGAGTAACAGTAACTGTAGTATTCAAACAGAAGCTTCTACAGAATAACTCGGCAGGATGGATGGACCGTTTTTGAGATCTACATAGGAGTGCAACGCCAGCTTAGGCCTGGAATATTAAGAAGTTTTCACTGTCCTGCTGCAAAACACACAAAGCTATGGTTACACATCTCTTCAGGGTCAATACTGAATACTGTCTACGTTTGACTAATTTGTATGTAATACAGTTACACAGATTAAGGTTACATTTAGAGATGGTCGAAGCGATTCTAACTAAGTGGAATTCGTCTGAATTCAGGGCAAATTCAATTCGTTGCAAATCCAAAATTCACGGTAATTCTTGGGAACAAAGTTTTTTCTTTTCTCCTTTATTACCAAAATGGCGCGAGGCACAACAGGTACATGGGGCAGAGAACTCGGGAAGGAGAAGGAACACCTTGATCACATGTGCAGATTGTTAGCAATCCGCGACCGGGCAGGCTTATGTGTGTCACACCAGCCCTATAAAAACAGGCAGCTGTTTTCAATACTGGCAGCCGTTTTAACTGTACTGTACGTAGTGAATCTTGCGTCAAATGTCCATTTTGGGGGATTTGTATACCCCAAATAGCACTTCTTTTTTGTTGCTGAAGTGAATAGGAGAAATATGTTGTAAAATCCACATAGTTTCTGTTGTGAATTTCTGCTTCAAATCCCAGGGTGTCCATTTTGGGGGATTGTATACCCCCAAATAGCAGTTCTTTTTTGTGCTGTAGTGAATAGGAGAAATCTGTGTAAAATCCAATTGTTTCTGTAGTGATTCTGCTCGTATCCCAGGGGATCTGTTTTGGGGGAAAACTGTATACCCCAAATAGCACTTTGTTTTGTTGCTGGAGTGAATAAAAAGAATTCTGTGTAAATCCACATAGTTTTGGAGTGATTTCTGTTCATATCCCAGGGTTGTCCATTTTAAGGAATCTGTTTACCCCAAATAACACTTCTTTTTTTTGCTGAAGTGAATAGGAGAATTCTGTGTAAAATCCACAACTTTCTGTAGTGATTTCTGCTCATATCACAAGTTGTCGTTTTGGGGGATTTGTATAGCCCAAATAGCAGATTTTTGTTTGAGAGTGAATAGGAAGAAATCTGTGTAAAATACACATAATTCTGTAGTGATTTCTGCTCCAATCCCAGGGGGGGTAACGTTTATACTGCAAATTTCAATATTTTTGTTGCTAAAGTTGATAGCAAGAAATACTTGTCAAGTCCCACACAGTTTCTGGGTGTCCATTTGGGGGATCTGTATACACCAAATTGCAGCTCTTTTTTGTTGCTGAAGGCTTACCTGTTGCTGCACCTCCACACTCTGTCATGGTGCCACTCTGTGGGTGGCCTACTAGATTGCTGCCACCTAAAGAATTTGTCATCCTGCCACTCTGACCTCATGCCTCTGCCATCTCCAAACTTTGTCATTGTGCCCCTATGTGGCGCTACTAGGTGGCTGCCACCTCCACACGTTGTCACTGTGGGCTCCTGCTGCTGCTGAGCCATCTCCACACTCTTTTATTTTGGCACTCGTGGCCTACCATGGAGCTGCCACCTAAGGAATTTGTCATCGTGCCAATCTCTGACCTAATGTGCTGCTGCCACTCCACACATTGTCATTGTGTCACTCTGTGGCTACCATGGTGCGCACCTCCACATTCTGTCATTGTGCCTCTGTGCCTACCAGATTGCTGCCACCTCCAATTCTGTCATTGTGCCACTCGTGGCCTACCATGTTTCCGCCACCTCCATAATTGTTATTGTGCCACTCTGTGGTCTATCATACCGACCACTGACCGCTTTCTCCCTGGAAACACACTGTGATTTCCATAATGCTGTTTTCACCTTCTATCACTCTATAACGTTGCCACTATGTTTGATTTTCCCTGTCATTTCATCTGCCAGAAGGAATGAAAGCCTCAGGATTGATAGCCAAAAAGCAAGAGTGGATACAGAACACAGAGGACATGCAAATATCCATTTACTGGTCATCTCTGTTTTGGATCCACTCCATTGTTTAACCCCTTAACGACTTGGCCTTTTTAGTTTTTTCACTCATTTTCACTCACCAACTTCAAAAACTATAACTTTATTTTTCCACATAAAGAGCGTGTTATGGCTTATTTTCTGTGTAACAAATGCACTTCATAGTGACGGTATTTAAATTCTAGGGTGTACTGGGAGGAAGCGGGAAAAAAAAATTCCAAATGAGGTGAAAATGGTGAAAAAACCACATTTGTGACGTTTTCTTGTGGGCTTGGATTTTACAGCTTTCACTCTGCGTCCCAAGACATGTTCTATTATTCTTGGGTCGGTCGATCATGTGGATACCAAATTTGTATAGGTTTTATAATGTTTTATACATTTAAAAAAATAAAACCTCCTGTACAAATTTTTTTTTTTTTTTCCATCTCTGGGGCCAATAACTTTTTTACTTTGGTGTACGGAGCTGTGGATAGTGTCTTTTTTGCGAATTTGATGGCATTCTCATTACTATACTATAATTTTTGGGACTGTGCGACCTTTTGATCACTTTTTATTAATTTTTTATATTTTCAAAAATGGCAAAAAAATGCCATTTTCGACTTGGACGCTATTTTCCGTTACAGGGTTAAACGTAGTGAAAAAAATTATCATATTTTGATATATCGGGCATTTCGGACGCGGCGATACCTAATGGTTTATGATTTTTAATGTTTATATTTTTTAATCAGTTCTAGGGAAAGGGGAGGGGTGATTTGTATTTTTGTTTTTTTATTATAATTTTTTTTTTTTTAACTTTTTTTTATTTTTACTTTACTATTTTCAGACTCCCTAGGGTACTCTTAACCCTAGGTAGTCTGATCGATCCTATCATATACTGCCATACTACAGTATGGCAGTATATGTGGATTTTACTCCCCACGCAACAATGTGCAATTAGCACATTGTAATGCATGGGTTAAAACGAAAGTAGCCTCGGGTATTCGGAACACCCGAGGTTACCATAGCGACGGATCGCCGCTCCCGTGACGTCATCGGGGAAGAGCAGCGATCCATGACAAGATGGCGGCGCCCATGCGGCACCAATCGCGGGTGTTTTACCGGTAAGCCTTTGCTGCAATATGCAGCAAAAGACTCTACCGGCTATGGAGAGGGGTCGGCCGCGAGCCCTCCGGCGCACGTCGGGAAGGGGTTAAGGCTTTAGCAATACTGATGGATTATTGACCGATTGATGAAAAGCGGACACTGACGGATGAAATGAAGGGCAAAATGATCATTGACATCAATACTGCCGACACCCTCTCCACTCTTTGGGGGGTTTCTACATGTATCCGCATTTAACAGAACAGGTTCTGTCGTAATCTATGGAATCATCGATGTCAGTGTAAAAGAGTGCAATCTTTGATGTATAGTGGGATCTTGGCTCTCAGCTCAGTCCTTTCAAGCTGGCACAGATGTAACCTTGTCAGGCTTGTGTTCACCGCTTCGCTTATTGGTTGAAGATGGCATCTGTAAGTGCCCATGTAAATTTGGCGAATCGAGTCGAACCGAATTCGAACAAATTCGCCCATCTCTAGTTACAATATTATAAGTTTATTACAAATAATAGATTGCAGAAGTAAATTTCTGTAGTAGATCTACTTTCTCTTACTTTCAATACATCCATTCAGCACAATTAACCTGGAGCATTAAAATATTTCAGTCCATAAACTCTTTTTTACCGTCATACACTTGCACTGGGCTTTATCTGTATGGTTGTATACCTGTGCATTCTGCCGTCTTGTTTTGCATTCTCTACAGCCTAGAGATGTATTATGGAGAGTTCCCATCCACTCCATCAGATACCGCCCATTTGTAACCATGCCGGGAGGATGAATGCTGCACAATATAGTAATTGGCTATGGGTGTCTAGAGCCTCCTTGTGTTTCCTTTCAATGATCAGTCTTAGTAATCTTAGAACTGTTGGTAAACGTCATGACAGGATGGTCTTTGCCAGAACATTCAATGACGTTGCTTTCTGTTCAGTTAGAAATGACAGTGAATTTAACCGACACGTGTTCTTTTACTGCAGCTTATAGGAAGCTGGTGGCTATACAACTAGTAACACTACAAGTACTACTCCTTTAGTCAGAGATAGAACTATAACTGTGAAGGCTAGTTATCATGTGATATCCCGGTGTAAGAGGATTAAGCAGAGCTACCATTATCGAATCCAGTTCAGCTATGTAGATCCTGATGATAAAGTAGAAATGTAGCCCATGGTTATTTATGACTTCATGGGGAGATATGTATATACCAAAAAAAAAAACTTTTCACGTTTTGGAAGTTAAAGGGTGGTCTACCACGTTCCCCAAACATTATAATCTTGCTGGCGGCAAGTTGTAGAGAAATACAGTAAAACTTTTGGTTATATGTTTCCTGAGAAATTCTCATTTTAATCCATTTGTTAATGACAGAGTTGGTCCTCACACCCTGAGCATTGCTATTCCTCCCTGGAACACTACCCTCTCCATCAGCTAATCAAAGGATGTGTCTTGTAAAATGCTGGGTGACAATGGAAGAAGATGACAGATTTAGGCAGGAATAGCAGTGTTAGGGGTGTCAGGACACAATCTGGGTGACCACCAATGCCTCATTAGAATATGGACAATTTGGGAATACTTTGTAAATAGCATATAATAGAGATAAATAATTACGTTTGTGGAAATCCCGGTATATATTTCTCTACAACATGCTGCTGGCGGATTAAAACTGGTAATTAAGACCATTGTTTACTTAATTATATTACTTAATTATATATGTTTCATGCCAGCATAAAATTTTAACATATTATTTGTTCTTTTACAGCTTTCTTCTATGCTTTGCACAGGGAGGAGAAGGGATGTGGTGAAAATGAGGGAGACCAAGCAATGGAAGTTATCAATGGTGATCTAAACAACAACTCTGATGTATTACTCAATGGCTTTGTGAATAAAAGCTTTCAGGCTCTTCCCAAAGAGAACAATTCAGACAATATGGCAATTTGTGAACTTGTCCCTGTGAAGTAAGTGGTGTTTCCACGCAACTTCAGGCAGAAGATTCACTCACAGATATGAAAAAGAAAGCAAAGGGCCCCGTATTGGAATCTTGTAGTAGGCGGAGGGCAAAATCCGGACGGTAAGAGACCTCAGTCAATGATTCTTACAACTGAAATCAATGAGCCCAACCTAAGTATCTTTCATGGACAAAGTGAGATCCTTAAAGATTGAGATCTGCAACATTTTCTAAAAGTTCTGTTCTTCGAATTCCAAAGCTAAAGTTCAGAATCAACCGCCAGAAAACATATAGAACTTTCTATTCCAGTGCTTTATTTAGGACACGTAAATATGCAGATGGTCAAAGACCATATAGACATTCCTATGCAGGTTATATTTGATGATTTAGACACAATCCTTTGAAGATGTTGAGCTAAATTCAGCATTTTCTGAATGTATATCTACTGAAAGCAAGTGGCTTAGAGAAATAGGTGTTGGATAAATGGAAATTCTGAACACATAGACAATGAAAATGTGAGTAGACCACGTAGACGTCCTCTGGTAATACCAAGAGCTAACTATAGCGAAGGAGAAATACAAAGGAGAGGACTTAAATTAAAATCCACCAGAGCCCCGTAGAGGTAGGAGCTCTTACATGTGGAGTTATCTAAAAGGGATTCACTAGAACAAAAGATAACTCAACAAGGACTTGATAAAAATCAGGGAACTACTTTCCAAATGTAGAGTGGTACAATGAATAACCTGCCCTTTCCAGAAGCAGAACAAAAATTTGAGGACAGTGTTGATATGTCCAAGACATCTGACACCGCCAGTGGTGGAAAATCCAGAAACTTTGGTGGAGTTTTTACATTTTTTAGCAATGTGTAGCAGTAGCAGCAAGAAAATGGAGGGCTTGAGCAGACCATCGCATCAGATGATCAAGTTTCTCAGTCTACTCCACGGACTACCAGGCTACAAAACTCATCGATCAAGGAACCTCTAATTAAAGAAAATGAAAATGCTTTGACTTTTCCTTCAGAGCTTCTTCAGTCTCCGGATTCAGGTGTGTGGGAGACTCAACCCAGGATAATCTATCAGTTCAGGACAAAACACCCAGTACTGAAACAAAAGAGGAGGATTTGTGAGACAACAAATGTTCTTATACAAACTGGTGGACAACCTGACCATATTGTCAAAACTTGTTACCAGATGAGGAGACAGAGGAATCTGTTAAGAGGAATTGTCAACGTCCCAGGATGACGAATATAAGTGTATAGTAGTTCTAATAAAGCTTTGATCTTCCTCGACCGGTCTCAGAAGAAAACTCTGAATGAGCATAACTTACATACAGGTTTTGAGAGAAATGTGTGAAAACTCATTGTGCTCAGTCAAGTGTACAAGACGAGGAGTTTTTTGAGTGCAGTGAATCTCATATTAGATTGTCTTCAACAGATTCTCCTGTGAAGAGGTAGGCAATTATATTAATTCATAACTATTCAGTATCTCTAACAAATGTGGAAATGTATAGCACAGTAGCGGTTAACTATCTAGCCTTATTTTTTAAATCTGCCCTGTGTCATTATAGAAGTTATATCTTGTAACACTTTAACATATCCAGGGGATTTTGAGATTGTTTTCTACCACACACATTGTACTTCAAATTAATATAAAAATTATAATGTTATCCTTTGTTTAGTTCTGAAAAAAACTGAAATTTGGCCAACATTCTAAGTTCTAAATGTTTTGCTTTATAGGCAGGTAGTCATAGCACCCAAGTAACTATAACTAACATTTCCCAAATGTCTGCTTTATTGGCATGGCTTGACTAATGCAAGACACATGCATAGTAAATGGCCATGTACTGCCATACAGTGGTATTGAAGTATATGGTAGGAACAAACAGACCCACTCGGGTTTAAGTACCATTAGAGGGCTGCAACCAGTAAGAAAATGTTTTTAAAGTTCAAATCAACCCCTTTTAAGAACTGATATATAAATAAAACCCCAAAAAATCATAACCATTTTTAGTATCTCCAGTCCGAAAGGTCCTGATGCAGGTTATATAAATGATTTAGCACACCCTTTGAAATGTTGAGCTAAATATCAGCATTTCTGATGTAGAGTATATCTCTGAAAGCAAGTGGCTTAGGCAATATGGTGTTGGATAAAATGGAAATTCTGAACACATAGACAATGAAAATGGAGTAGCCATCGTAGACGTCCTCTGGTACGTGTCGTAATCTATCAAAATATAAAAATGGTTATACCAGCAGTAACCCGTAACAGAAAATACGGCGCCAAATCACCAATTCTGACACATACATGTAATGCTAAGTGATCAATAGGTCATACGTTCCTTAATGGTAGCAATGGAAAAGTCATCTCATCTTGCAAAAAAAAGACACTTTTCATAGTCTGTACACTGTAGCATGAAAAATTTTAGATATTTGAGGGACATCTGCTTGGTTCTGCCACCAATGTGGTCTGTTGGATCCACTCCATTGTTGTGATCTCTTGGGTTCCAGCTGAATTGCCCTCCTATTCTACTAGGCTACCTTGTGGAAAGGAAAGTATTATAATATGTATTTTTTAAAGAAAACCTTTTGTGTATTATATGAAGATTCCGAAACAAACAGCTTCGAGTCCAGCACACAGCGATGGATAAAAAATAAATTCTTTTATTATCCAAGGGATAAAACATGTTTAGGAACATACAGCTGGCATCACGACCGACGCGTTTCGACCTTAACAAAGACACTGTCGTGTCGAAACGCGTCGGTCTGTGACGCCAGCTGTATGTTCCTAAACATGTTTTACCCCTGGATAATAAAAAGAAGTTATTTTTTTCTACCCATCGCTGTGTGCTGGACTCGAAGCTGTTTGTTTCGTGAATCTTCATGTAATGGTTGGGCTCCGGACCAGTCCGCGGCACTCCAGTGAGAGAGGTATGTCCAAAAGTTTGTGGGTGAGAGCCAGGATCGGAGGCACCTGCTGCCTACCGGACTTTTCTGGGTTTTTTTTTTATTATATTTATCTAAAATTGTATGTAACAAAACTGAAGTAAAGGCAGATATTGTCCCATGTAGATTTGATCACTGGTGGACTCAAGGACATAAGTGTACATGTTTATTATTAGTACTAAAATACTGAAAAGATTTCTAAAACAGAAAAACATTTTAGATGGAATCATTTTACATATTTCAGATATTATTGGTCTTTTCTTTACCATTATCAGAACCTTTCATAATGTTTGGTTTGTTTTATACGAATACTCTTACTAGAAATCTGCCAAATTATTCCAAAATAGTCCTACACCCATCACTTTAATGTAGCGAGCTGCTATACCAGACAGAACCCATGGACCATGGAAAATTCGTGCATATACAATTGTCAGTTGCCATCACAGAATAATCTAACAAGTTTTGAAATAAAGCAAAAATTACTTTCATCCAATCTCTGTTAATCTATGATTTGTAAGATACGGATAGCAGTAGTTTTACTTGATGAAGTCTATAATAAACATCAGACCCAATGCAAATGCAAATCATTCAGATTTCATTAGTAGATAAGTGAATTATTTGGGGTTCGTAGAATTTTTCGAAATGATTAACAGCGAATGACAGGACTGTAATCTATTACGTTTAAACATGTAAAATATTAAATAAATATAACGAAACTACCTGAATTGAAGAACAGGAGACTCCGTTAGGATTAGATGAAGAATGTAAATGTGTGTTGCAACTGTAACATTAAAAATGTCAATATGATAACACTTTCTAATAAAGTCACATTCCTTGAAGAGGACATGGTATTGGGCACATTATTGCAAAAAAAAAAAAAAAAAAACATGTTTGGGGGCCCCTAGGGGTGGGCTTGTTGTGAACGTCTTTGATTGTTTTTTGGGCTATATAAATAAGAATATTTTTTTTGGACCCACTGGTGGTTTCCTGAAGGAGATAAAGGCGTTTGAATCTCCCCGGTCAGCTGAAGGCAGGATATAGAAGGAGCTCAGGAAGAATTTGTTACAGTTGGACGGTGCAGATGCAGTACATTGCACCCTCTGGATCTGTGTGTGGGGAAAGGGTGAAGGAATGATACAAAAAATTTATAACATTTTGGAAAGTTTTTTCACAGTTGTAGTCATTTGTTGGGGCGAATAATAAAACTATCCTAGCAGTTAAATTTTAAACATTAAAAACAATTGGATTTGAAACCAATACGTGGTAGCCCAATCTTCAGCGCCATACTGAACGCTGCATAGCACGGAACAAGGGTGCCAGATAACAGATCTATTTATAACAGATGCGAGCCAGCACAAGATACTCATAGTGGTATACTCCCTCGTAGGTGGATGATTAGTATCTTGGCTCAGGCTTGCAATTTATATTGATTGCATTAACCCATGTATTAGGGAGGTTTACCCAGAACAAAGATCAATTCCGTCCTAGTGTGCAATTTACGTTATAAACGCACTACTTTTGTTGCAAAGGCCAGGGGGTAAGTGTCTTACAATTGCTAGGCCTGTAGACTCACTTCACTATGTTCCGGTGTCATGGAGTTGCCCAATGAGGTGTCGCAAGTGAGGGGAATTAATTGACATGTGTAACGTAGATGAGAGAGGCAATAAACAGAATAACAATTCGCACTGTTCTGGCCTCAACAGTGCTCTACCACGAGTCCCAGTAACTTGAGACATGATGAACCTAGGGAGTGTAGGGAGGGTTCTTGTAGAATCACTCCTGCCTAACACTATTCTAATAGAACACCCTAACGCTTTCCCTGACCAGCAGCAGCTCTCTCCCTAGCGGCATCCAGACACAGAATGATCCGAGCAGCGCAGGCAGGGGCTAGTCTATTCCAGGGTCACCTGATCTGGCCAGCCAACCACTGCTATCGACGTGTAAGGGTACCACGTCATGCTGGGTGGAGTGCAGAGTCTCTTGGCTTGTGATTGGCTCTGTTTCTGGCCGCCAAAAAGCAAAACGGCGGGAGATGCCATTTTCTCGAGCGGGCGAAGTATTCGTCCGAGCAACGAGCAGTTTCGAGTACGCTAATGCTCGAACGAGCATCAAGCTCGGACGAGTATGTTCGCTCATCTCTAATTACTATGTGATTATGTAACATTATGAAATCTTTATTTATATAGTACCATCATATTTTGCAGCATTTGCAGATCTTAGGGTACATATACAAACAAAATAAGACATAACAGAGTAATAAGATATGAAACAAAGGGAGTGAGGGCCCTGCTCGCAAGAGCTTAGAATTTATGATGAGGAAGGGGAGACACAGAAGAAATAAGACCTTGTAGAATGGTCCACCCATAATAATTAGATAAAATAATTATTTTAATAAATAATTAATAATAGTGAACTAGTCATCAGCCACCATGGTATATACAGAGTTGAAGATGAATTGGAATGCAGATTAGCCTGTAGCTTGGTATGGTTATGGCTTGCATGATTACGTAGATAGGAGGGTTGGTTAATGAAAAGAGAGTTGCAGTTACATTCAGTTAGGGAAAGTGATAGGCCTGCTTGAAGAGATGGGTTTTAAGAGCATGTGTGAAGCTTTGGTACTTGTGCATTAGTCTGTTAGTCAGGGGTATTCAGGGTACGGCTTTCCTGAGAAATGTTGCAGCTTGAGAGAAGTCCTAGAGATGTGAGTGTAGAAAGTATAAATGTGCTGCATCCTTGTTAAACTGAGTGCACCAAAAAAAGGTGCAGTATATGGCAGCAGTATGCTAGCCATACGTACGGCGGGTCGCATACGGCTGCCATAAAAAATGCATTGTGAATGGCATAATAAGGTGAACACACACGTGTGCCCACTGTACTATGCCTTTGCCATGAAGAAGATAGCGTATGTTCTATCTTCGCCAGTAAGCATGGCCGTACAGAACTGCTTCAGGAGGGGTGGTTCTTGTTTACCTCTTTCACCAAGGCTCTTCTCCCTCAATTGCTTAGTTAGGCTTGATGACCAGCTCAAGAAAGAGATATGGTTGACCAAAACTTCTTCCATTTAAGAATTAAGGAGGCTATTGTGCACTTAGGAACCTTAAGTGTTGAAGAAAATATTTTGTAACCTTAGCCAGATCTGTTCCTTGCCACAATTATATCTCTGAGCTCCTTGGGCAGTTTCGTAGACCTCGTGATTAACTTGTGCACATGCATTGTGAGATGTGAGGTCTTATATCTACAGTTGTGTGCCTTTCCTAATCAAGTCCAATCAGTTTAATTAAACACAGTTCTACTTTGAAGGAGTAGAACCATCTCAAGGAGGATCAGAAGGAAATGGACAGCCTGTGACTTAAATATGAATGTCACAGCAAAGGGCCTGAATACTTATGACCATGTGAAATTTCAGTCTTTCTTGTGTTATAAATCAGCAAAAAATATTTACATTGCTTTTTTATTCCAAGTTGGATTGCAGAGTGTACAATAATGATCAAAAAAAGAACTCTTTTGATCTTACCCAAGGCTGCAATGAAACAAAGAGTGAAAAATTTATGTCGCCCACACGGCCGTGTGAATGAGGCTTTCGAGTTTGTGCCACATTTATTACTGACGTGCGCCACAATTCTGTCTGTGCCACAATTCTGCACCATGAACAAAGTGAACCAAAAAAAAGGTGCACACTTCGAGACCAGAGCAGGGGGCTCCAGCTTCATGAAGAACATGCACCACTTTTGATTAATCTGGCGCACCCTGAACACTCTGCAGGCAAACTACACAAAGTACAGACTGCACTAGTTTTGATGAATGTGGCCCACCTGTCCTTCTATGGTGAACTGTACAGGTTTACGGCTTCAATTAGATTGATCATCATTTTGATTCCAGGTGACATAAAATTTTAGTGTATTATGATATTATAAATATAAGGTCCTTTTGTTGGGGGAAACAAGACTTCACAAGAGCGGTGTTTGTTATGTTAACCATTCTCATGCAGAAGTCAGATCCTGTTAGATGAGCATGTCAATGACTAAAGCCCAATGCAGAGCCATGAAAAGGTCACTGTGCAAACACTGGCTGCTGTCACACATCATCACAGCTTCACACTGCTGACCCACTGTTATATGGACCTGACACATTCCCCAGCTTATTAACCCTTCCACTCATAGAAATGTTAACTGGTAGTGGCTTATTTTCTTTGCTCGATGAAAACACAGGCATGCTCAGCTGAAATAAGCATGCACATATATATGATATTCATTAGGAGTAACTGCTGGCTGTATGAACATTCAGATATTGAAGGGGTAGGGTCAGCTACTGACAGTGAATAGTGGGGTGGACATGTGAGATTGGCGTCCCAATTGAGATTATTATATGCATATATTGTGAGTATATTTTATATCAAATAAACCGTGACTATAAAGAACGCACTACGCTATCCCGTTGCAACTTTCTTCCAGTATTCTACTACAATCATTGGTGGGATCGGAGGAAGACAGAGCAGAGTGGTGATTGTCTGAATAGTGGCTTATTCGAATCAGAGGATCTTTCAAATTGTGGGAACATATCTACACGATCTGGATCATTGAAGGAGAAAAAAACTTGCTGACTTCCTATGCAAAGGAAAAAGAATTGATCAAGGAGCTCCGGTCAGAGTAACTTTTTAATATTGACAGTGAAAGATGATCTTAAGGGGAATCTGTCAGCAGTTTTAACCATAGAAAGCTGCAGAAAATGTTAGGTATTGACCCTGGAAATCATATCTTTGTGTATACTATTAGAAACAGCAAGACTGTAAATATGCATTGTAATCCAGGATTGTAGCTGGATTTGAAGCACTCTGGTACAGTGGTATGTGAAATATCTTCACTGTACAGCTGCACTGCCTCCCCCCCCATGAGTAACAGTAACTGTAGTATTCAAACAGAAGCTTCTACAGAATAACTCGGCAGGATGGATGGACCGTTTTTTGAGATCTCACATAGGAGTGCACCGCCCAGCTTTAGGCCTGGAATATTAAGAAGTTTTCACTGTCCTGCTGCAAAACACACAAAGCTATGGTTACACATCTCTTCAGGGTCAATACTGAATACTGTCTACAGTTTGACTAACTTTGTATTGTAATACAGTTACACAGATTAAGGTTACATTTAGAGATGGTCGAAGCGATTCTAACTAAGTGGAATTCGTCTGAATTTCAGGGCAAATTCAATTCGTTGCAAATCCAAAATTCACGGTAATTCTTGGGAACAAAGTTTTTTCTTTTTCTCCTTTATTACCAAAATGGGCGCGAGCACAACATGTTACATGGGGCAGAGAACTCTGGGAAGGAGAAAGGAACACCCTTGATCACATGTGCAGACTTGTTAGCCAATCAGCGACCGGCAGGCTTATGTGATGTCACACAGCCCTATAAAAACAGGCAGCTGTTTTCAATACTGGCAGCCGTTTACTGTACTGTACTGTAGTGAATCTTGCGTCAAAGGTGTCCATTTTGGGGGATTTGTATACCCCAAATAGCACTTCTTTTTTGTTGCTGAAGTGAATAGGAGAAATATGTGTAAAATCCACATAGTTTCTGTTGTGATTTCTGCTTCAATCCCAGGGTGTCCATTTTGGGGGATCTGTATACCCCAAATAGCAGTTCTTTTTTGTTGCTGTAGTGAATAGGAAGAAATCTGTGTAAAATCCACATGCTTTCTGTAGTGATTTCTGCTCGTATCCCAGGGTATCTGTTTTGGGGGAACTGTATACCCCAAATAGCACTTCTGTTTTGTTGCTGGAGTGAATAAAAAGAATTCTGTGTAAAATCCACATAGTTTCTGGAGTGATTTCTGTTCATATCCCAGGGTGTCCATTTTAAGGAATCTGTATACCCCAAATAACACTTCTTTTTTTTTGCTGAAGTGAATAGGAAGAATTCTGTGTAAAATCCACATACTTTCTGTAGTGATTTCTGCTCATATCACAGGTTGTCTGTTTTGGGGGATTTGTATAGCCCAAATAGCAGATTTTTGTTGCTGAAGTGAATAGGAAGAAATCTGTGTAAAATACACATAATTTCTGTAGTGATTTCTGCTCCAATCCCAGGGTGGGTAACGTGTATACTGCAAATTTCAATATTTTTTGTTGCTAAAGTTGATAGCAAGAAATACTTGTCAAGTCCACACAGTTTCTGGGTGTCCATTTTGGGGGATCTGTATACACCAAATTGCAGCTCTTTTTTGTTGCTGAAGGCTTACCATGTTGCTGCCACCTCCACACTCTGTCATGGTGCCACTCTGTGGGTGGCCTACTAGATTGCTGCCACCTAAAGAATTTGTCATCCTGCCACTCTGACCTCATGCTTCTGCCATCTCCAAACTTTGTCATTGTGCCCCTATGTGGCCTACTAGGTGGCTGCCACCTCCACACGTTGTCACTGTGGGCTCCTGCTGCTGCTGACGCCATCTCCACACTCTTTTATTTTGGCACTCTGTGGCCTACCATGTAGCTGCCACCTAAGGAATTTGTCATCGTGCCACTCTCTGACCTAATGCTGCTGCTGCCACCTCCACACATTGTCATTGTGTCACTCTGTGGCCTACCATGTTGCTGCCACCTCCACATTCTGTCATTGTGCCACTCTGTGGCCTACCAGATTGCTGCCACCTCCACATTCTGTCATTGTGCCACTCTGTGGCCTACCATGTTTCCGCCACCTCCATAATTTGTTATTGTGCCACTCTGTGGTCTACTCATACCGACCAACTGACCGCTTTCTCCCTGGAACACACTGTGATTTCCATAATGCTGTTTTCACCTTCTATCACTCTATAACGTTGCCACTATGTTTGATTTTCCCTGTCATTTCATCTGCCAGAAGGAATGAAAAGCCTCAGGATTGATAGCCAAAAGCAAGAGTGGATACAGAACACAGAGGACATGCAAATATCCCATTTACTGGTCATCTCTGTTTTGGATCCACTCCTATTTGTTTAACCCCTTAACGACTTGGCCTTTTTTAGTTTTTTCACTTCCATTTTTCACTCACCAACTTCAAAAATCTATAACTTTTTTATTTTTCCACATAAAGAGCTGTGTTATGGCTTATTTTCTGTGTAACAAATTGCACTTCATAGTGACGGTATTTAATATTCTATGGTGTGTACTGGGAAGCGGGAAAAAAATTCCAAATGCAGTGAAAATGGTGAAAAACCACATTTGTGACGTTTTCTTGTGGGCTTGGATTTTACAGCTTTCACTCTGCGTCCCAAATGACATGTCTACTTTATTCTTTGGGTCGGTACGATCATGTGGATACCAAATTTGTATAGGTTTTATAATGTTTTCATACATTTAAAAAAATTAAAACCTCCTGTACAAAATTTTTTTTTTTTTTTTTCCATCTTCTGGGGCCAATAACTTTTTTATACTTTGGTGTACGGAGCTGTGGATAGTGTCATTTTTTGCGAATTTTGATGGCATTCTCATTACTATACTATAATTTTTGGGACTGTGCGACCTTTTGATCACTTTTTATTAATTTTTTTATATTTTTCAAAATGGCAAAAAAATGCCATTTTCGACTTTGGACGCTATTTTCCGTTACAGGGTTAAACGTAGTGAAAAAACATTATCATATTTTGATATATCGGGCATTTTCGGACGCGGCGATACCTAATGTGTTTATGATTTTTACTGTTTATTTATTTTTATATCAGTTCTAGGGAAAGGGGGGTGATTTGTATTTTTAGTTTTTTTATTATAATTTTTTTTTTTTTAACTTTTTTTTATTTTTACTTTTACTATTTTTCAGACTCCCTAGGGTACTCTAACCCTAGGTAGTCTGATCGATCCTATCATATACTGCCATACTACAGTATGGCAGTATATGTGGATTTTACTCCCCACGCATTACAATGTGCAATTAGCACATTGTAATGCATGGGTTAAAACGAAGTAGCCTCGGGTATTCGGAACACCCGAGGTTACCATAGCGACGGATCGCCGCTCCCCGTGACGTCATCGGGGAGCAGCGATCCATGACAAGATGGCGGCGCCCATGCGGCACCAATCGCGGGTGTTACCGGTAAGCCTTTGCTGCAATATGCAGCAAAGACTTACCGGCTATGGAGAGGGCTCGGCCCGCGAGCCCTCTCGGCGCACGTCGGGAAGGGGTTAAGGCTTTAGCAATACTGATGGATTATTGACCGATTGAAAGCGGACACTGACGGATGAAATGAAGGGCAAAATGATCATTGACATCAATACTGCCGACACCCTCTCCACTCTTTTGGGGGGTTTCTACATGTATCCGCATTTAACAGAACAGGTTCTGTCGTAATCTATGGAATCATCTGATGTCAGTGTAAAAAGAGTGCACTCTTTGATGTTATAGTGGGATCTTGGCTCTCAGCTCAGTCCTTTCAAGCTGGCACAGATGTAACCTTGTCAGGCTGTGTTCCCGCTTCGCTTATTTGGTGAAGATGGCCTCTGTAAGTGCCCATGTAAATTTGGCGAATCGAGTCGAACCGAATTCGAACAAATTCGCCCATCTCTAGTTACAATATTATAAGTTATATTACAAATATATAAGATGCAGAAGTAATATTTCTAGTAGATCCTACTTTTCTCTTACTTTCAATACATCCATTCAGCACAATTAACCCTGGAGCATTAAAATATTTCAGTCCATAAACTCTTTTTTACCGTCATACACTTGCACTGGGCTTTATCTGTATGGTTGTCATACCTGTGCATTCCTGCCGGTCTTGTTTTGCATTCTTCTACAAGCCTAGAGATGTATTATGGAGAGTTCCCCCATCACACTCCATCAGATACCGCCCATTCTTGTAACCATGCAGGGAGGATGAATGCTGCACAATATAGTAATTGGCTATGGGTGTCTAGAGCCTCCTTAGTGATGTTTCCTTTCAATGATCAGTCTTAGTAATCTTAGAACTGTTGGTAACGTCATGACAGGATGGTCTTTGCCAGAACATGTCAATGACGTTGCTTTTCTGTTCAGTTAGAAATGACAGTGAATTAAACCGACACGTGTTCTTTTACTGCAGCTTATAGGAAGCTGGTGGCTATACAACTAGTAACACTACAAGTACTACTCCTTTAGTTCAGAGATAGAACTATAACTGCTGAATGGCTAGTTATCATGTGATATCCAGGTGTAAGAGGATTAAGCAGAGCTACCAATTATCGAATCCAGTTCAGCTATGTAGATCACTGCTGCATAAAGTAGAAATGTAGCCCATGGTTATTTTATGACTTCATGGAGGATATGTTATATACCAAAAAAAAAACTTTTCACGTTTTGGAATGTTAAAGGGTGGTCTACCACGTTCCCCAAACATTATAATCTGCTGGCGGCAAGTTGTAGAGAAATACAGTAAAACTTTTGGTTATATGTTTCCTGAGAAATTCTCATTTTAATCCATTTGTTAATGACAGAGTTGGTCCTTCACACCCTGAGCATTGCTATTCCTCCCTGGAACACTACCCTCTCCATCAGCTAATCAAAGGATGTGTCTTGTAAAATGCTTGGGGTGACAATGGAAGAAGATGACATTGATTTAGGCAGGAATAGCAGTGTTAGGGGTGCTCAGGACACAATCTGGGTGCACCAAATGCCTCATTAGAATATGGACTAATCTGGGAATATCTTGTAAATAGCATAATAGAGATAAATAATTACGTTTGTGGAAATCCCGGTATATATTTCTCTACAACATGCTGCTGGCGGATTAAAACTGGTAATTAAGACCATTGTTTTACTTAATTATATTACTTAATTATATATGTTTTCATGCCAGCATAAAATTTTAACATATTTATTTGTTCTTTTACAGCTTTCTTCTACTGCTTTGCACAGGGAGGAGAAGGGATGTGGTGAAAAGCTGGAGACCAAGCAATGGAAGTTATCAATGGTGATCTAAACAACCACTCTGATGTATTACTCAATGGCTTTGTGAATAAAAGCTTTCAGGCTCTTCCCAAAGAGAACAATTCAGACAATATGGCAATTTGTGAACTTGATCCCTGTGAAGTAAGTGGTGTTTCCACGCAACTTCAGGCAGAAGATTCACCTCACAGATATGAAAAGAAAGCAAAAGGGCCCCGTATTTGGAATCTTGTCAGTAGGCGGAGGGCAAACTCCGGACGTGCTAAGAGACCTCAGTCAATGATTCTTACAACTGAAATCAATGAGCCCAAGCCTAAGCTATCTTTCATGGACAAAGTGAGATCCTTTAAAAGATTGAGATCTGCAACATTTTCTAAAAGTTCTGTTCTTCGGAATTCCAAAGCTAAAGTTCAGAATCAACCGCCAGAAAACATAGAACTTTCTATTCCAAGTGCTTTATTTAGGACACGTAAATATGCAGATGGTCAAAGACCATATAGACATTCCTATGCAGGTTATATTGATGATTTAGACACATCCTTTGAAGATGTTGAGCTAAATATCAGCATTTCTGAATGTATATCTACTGAAAGCAAGTGGCTTAGAGAAATAGGTGTTGGAATAAATGGAAATTCTGAACACATAGACAATGAAAATGTGAGTAGCCATCGTAGACGTCCTCTGGTAAGTACCAAGAGCTCAACTATAGCTGAAGGAGAAATACAAAGGAGAGGACTTAAAATTCCACCAGAGCACCGTAGAGGTAGGAGCTCTTACATGTGGAGTTATCTAAAAGGGATTTCACTAGTAACAAAAGATAACTCAAAAGGACTTGATAAAAATCAGGGAACTACTTTCCAAAATGTAGAGTGTACAACTGATAACCTGCCCTTTCCAGAAGCAGAACAAAAATTTGAGGACAGTGTTGATATGTCCAAGACATCTGACACCGCCAGTGGTGGAAAATCCAGAAACTTTGGTGGAGTTTTTACATTTTTTAGCAATGTAGCAGTAGCAGCAAGAAAATGGAGAGGCTTGAGCAGACCATCTGCATCAGATGATCAAGTTTCTCAGTCTACTCCACGGACTACCAGGCTACAAAACTCATCGATCAAGGAACCTCTAATTATAGAAAATGAAAATGCTTTGACTTTTCCTTCAGAGCTTCTTCAGTCTCCGGATTCAGGTGTGTGGGAGACTCAACCCCAGGATAATCTATCAGTTCAGGACAAACCACCCAGTACTGAAACAAAAGAGGAGATTTGTGAGACAACAAATGTTCTTATACAACTGGTGGACAACACTGACCATATTGTCAAAACTTGTTACCCAGATGAGGAGACAGAGGAATCTGTTCAAGAGGAATTGTCACAGTCCCAGGATGACGAATATAAGTGTATTAGTAGTTCTAATAAAGCTTCTGATACTTCCTCTGACCGGTCTCAAGAAGAAACTCTGAATGAGCATAACTTACATACAGGTTTTGAGAGAAATGGTGAAAACTCATTTGTGACTCAGTCAAGTGTACAAGACGAGGATGTTTTTGAGTGCAGTGAATCTCATATTAGCTTGTCTTCAACAGATTCCTCCTGTGAAGAGGTAGGCATTATATTAATTCATAACTATTCAGTATCTCTAACAAATTGTGGAAAATGTATAGCACAGTAGCGGTTAACTATCTAGCCTTATTTTTTAAATCTGCCCTGTGTCATTATAAGAAGTTATATCTTTGTAACACTTTAACATATCCAGGGTATTTTGAGATTGTTTTCTCACCACACATTGTACTTCAAATTAATATAAAAATTATAATGTTATCTTTTGTTTAGTTCTGAAAAAAACTGAAATTTGGCCAACATTTCTAAGTTCTAAATGTTTTGCTTTATAGGCAGGTAGTCATAGCACCCAAGTAACTTTATAACTAACATTTCCCAAATGTCTGCTTTATATTGGCATGGCTTGACTAATGGCAAGACACATGCATAGTAAATGGCCATGTACTGCAATACAGTGGTATTGAAGTATATGGTAGGAACAAACAGACCCACTCGGGTTTAAGTACCATTAGAGGGCTGCAACCAGTAAGAAAATGTTTTAAAGTTCAAATCAACCCCTTTTCAAAGAACTGATATATAAATAAACCCCAAAAAATCATAACCATTTTTAGTATCTCCATGTCCGAAAGGTCCTGATGCAGGTTATATAAATGATTTAGACACACCCTTTGAAGATGTTGAGCTAAATATCAGCATTTCTGAATGTAGAGTATATCTGCTGAAAGCAAGTGGCTTAGAGAAATAGGTGTTGGAATAAATGGAAATTCTGAACACATAGACAATGAAAATGTGAGTAGCCATCGTAGACGTCCTCTGGTACGTGTCGTAATCTATCAAAATATAAAAATGGTTATACCCAGCAGTAAACCCGTAACAGAAAATACGGGCCAAATCACCACTTTTCTGACACATACATGTAATGCTAAGTGATCAATAGGTCATACAGTTCCTTAAATGGTAGCAATGGAAAAGTCATCTCATCTTGCAAAAAAAAGACACTTTTCATAGCTCTGTACACTGTAGCATGAAAAATTTTTAGAATATTTGAGGGACATCTGCTAGGTCATCTGCCACCAATGTGGTCCTTGTTGGATCCACTCCATTGTTGTGATCCTCTTGGGTTCCAGCTGAATTGCCCTCCTATATCTACTAGGCTACCTTGTGGAAAGGAAAGTATTATAATATGTATTTTTATAAAGAAAACCTTTTGTTATTATATGAAGATTCACGAAACAAACAGCTTCGAGTCCGCACACAAGCGATGGATAAAATAACTTCTTTTTATTATCCAAGGGATAAAACATGTTTAGGAACATACAGCTGGCATCACAGCACCGACGCGTTTTCGACACGACAGTGTCTTTGTTAAGGTCGAAACGCGTCGGTCTGTGATGCCAGCTGTATGTTCCTAAACATGTTTTTACCCCTTGGATAATAAAAAGAAGTTATTTTTTTTATCCATCGCTGTGTGCTGGGACTCGAAGCTGTTTGTTTCGTGAATCTTCATGTATATGGTTGGGCTCCGGACCAGTCCGCGCACTCCAGTGAGAGAGGTATTGTCCAAAAGTTTGTGGTGAGAGCCAGGATCGGAGGCACCTGCTGCCTACCGGACTTTTCTGGGTTTTTTTTTTTATTATATTTATCTAAAATTGTATGTAACAAAACTGAAGTAAAGGCAGATTTGTCCCATGTAGATTTGATCACTGGTGGACTCAAGGACATAAGATGTACATGTTTATTATTAGTACTAAAATACTGAAAAGATTTCTAAAACAGAAAAACATTTTAGATGGAATCATTTTACATATTTCAGATATTATTGGTCTTTTCTCTTACCATTATCAGAACCTTTCATAATGTTTTGGTTTGTTTTATACGAATACTCTTACTAGAAATCTGCCAAATTATTCCAAAAATAGTCCTACACCCATCCACTTTAATGTAGCTGAGCTGCTATACCAGACAGAACCCATGGACCATGGAAAATCGTGCATATACAATTTGTCAGTTGCCATCACAGAATAATCTAACAAGTTTTGAAATAAAGCAAAAATTACTTTTCATCCAATCTCTGTAATCTATGATATTGTAAGATACGGATAGCAGTAGTTTTACTTGATGAAGTCTATAAATAAACATCAAGACCCAAATGCAAAATGCAAATCATTCAGATTTCATTAGCTAGATAATGTGAATATATTTGGGTTTCGTAGAATTTTTCGAAATGATTAACAGCGAATGACAGGACTGTAATCTATTACAGTTTAAACATGGTAAAATATTAAAATAAAATATAACGAAACTACCTGAATTGAAGAACAGGAGACTCCGTTAGGATTAGATGAAGAATGTAAATTGTGTTTGCATTACTGTAACATTAAAAATGTTCAATATGATAACATTTCTAATAAAGTCACATTCCTTGAAGAAGGACTGGTATTGGGCACACTTATTGCAAAAAAAAAAAAAAAAAAAACATGTTTGGGGCCCCTAGGGTTGGGCTTGTGGTGAACGTCTTTGATATGTTTTTTGTGCTATATAAATAAAGAATTATTATTATTTTTGGTCACCCACTGGTGGTTTCTCCTGAAGGAGATAAAGGCGTTTGAAATCTCCCCGGTCAGCTGAAGGCAGGATATAGAAGGAGCTACAGGAAAGAATTTGCTTACAGTTTGCAGGATTGCAGAAGTACATGCACCCTCTGCATCTGTAGTTGGGGAAAGGGTGATGGAATGATACTAAACATATTTATAACATATTTTGGTAAAAGTTTTTTCACAGTTGTAGTCATTTTGGGGCT
Source organism: Engystomops pustulosus (assembly GCA_019512145.1). Taxonomy (NCBI): domain Eukaryota; kingdom Metazoa; phylum Chordata; class Amphibia; order Anura; family Leptodactylidae; genus Engystomops; species Engystomops pustulosus. The sequence continues at coordinate 42,748,850 of CM033650.1, forward strand.
AATTAATAAAACTATCCTAGCAAGTTAAATTTTTAAAACATTTTTAAAATACAATTGGATTTGAAACCAATACGGTAGTCCAATCTTCCAGCGCCATACTGAACGCTCGCATAGCACGGAACAAGGGTGCCAGATAACAGATCTATTTATAACAGATGCGAGCCAGCACAAGATACCATCATGTGTATGTATACTCCCTCGTAGGCATAGGACTGATTAGTATCTTGGCTCAGGCTTGCAATATTATATTGATTGCATTGTAACCCATGGTATATAGGTCTGGAGGTTTACCCAACAAAGATAAAAGTCACTGTTCCTAGTTGTGCAACAATTATACGGGAATAAAGCCACTTACTTGTTGAAACAGGCAGGGGGTAAGTGTTCTTACTAATTGCTAGGCCTTGTAGACTCACTTTTTGCACTATGTTCCGGTGTCATGGAGTTGCCCAATGAGGTGTCGCAAGTGAGGGGAACTTAATTGCACATGTGTAACGTGTGTAGATGAGGACACATAAACAGATATAAAAAGGGTACCACAAGTGCTTGTAGAGCTTGGTTTCTGCTGAGAATAGGAGAATAAAAGCCAATTCCTGAAGGGTATATGTTTGTACCGGGTGTAGGTTTTAGATGATAAGTCTCAAGGCATTTTCCAAATTTAATGTGGGTCTCCAACAGCGGTGTGAGGAAAGTTTCCAGCGTTGGATGAATTATCAGCTTAGATAGATTGGCTGATTCAATTGTTAAATTGTATGCTTTTTCCAAGGTCACTACCTCTTTCTCCAGTAGCATACGATCTGTTTGGAGTGTAGTCCTGCTTTTTATTCCTATGGATGGCCAACTCAAAAGTATGGAAAGGTGGTTCAGTGGAAAAGCTTGCATGGACTTGCTGTCATCATTAAAGTCTCTCATATTCAGATAGTGATTAAAATATAGACCTCACTTTACTTGGTGGATATGTCCTTAGGGACACTAAGAATTGATGGTAAAATAGCTCTGATTAAAGGACATCTACCACTAGGATGAAGGATTGTAAATCCAGCACACTGACCTACTAATGTGTGCCCCCCCCCCCCCCAGCAGGATCTGTTTTTCTTTTAGCTTCTTATGCTCTGTTTTTTCACAAAAAAGGCTTTTACAATTATGCAAATGAGCTTGAGGGACCCCCATTCTCCATAGGTGTTAATAGAGCCTGGAGCCTCTCAGGCTCATTTGCATACTATTTAAACCCTTACAAAAGCGCGACGGGCTGAGCCCTCTCCATTGCTGGTGCTAGTGGCGCATGGTTGCCACCATTTTTGGTGTCCGATTTTAACCTATTCATTACAATATGCAATTCGCACATTGTACTGAATGAGATGGAAAATCCTCATATACTGCCATAATGTAATATGGCACAAAATGGTAGGATCAATCATACAACCTAGGGTTAAAGTACCCTAGGGCAGGGATGGCAAACCTTTTAGAGACCAAGTGCCCAAACGACAAACAAAATCCACTTATTTACCGGGAAGTGCCAACATGGCATTTTAAGCAGCAACTTTTTGCTCCTTGCTATGTCACAGCTTTAAATCATATCAGCCCCCTGAGGCCACCAATACAGTTGAAAGAAGGAAGGCAAATTCTGACTATCATTGTAGCTTCTCCTTAGGGTTTCTGTACAGGAAGAATGGAGGGACCAGCAGGCTGACTTCCAAAGATAATGCTCTTCTGTAAACACCTTCTCACTTTTTCCGCAGTCGAATATGAAGTGTTTCTTTAAAAAAATGCTGAAAACAGTATTAAGGTACCAGGGACTGCAGGAAGATTTGGTGGATTTGGTCCTGTTTGGTGAACTCTGTCTTGGGCCGATTTCCTGAGTGCCCACTGAAAAGGCTCAGAGTGCCACCTGTGCCATAGTTTCACCACCATTGCCCTAGGGGGGTCTGAAAAATAGTAAAAAAAAAAAATAAAATAATAATAATAAAAAAAAAGTTAAGAAAAAATTATATTAAAAAACGTAAAAATTAAAATCTCCCTCCCTTTCCCTAGAAGTCATATAACAGTAAAAATCCTAAACTAGTATAAACAAAATATCGCATATCAAAAAAATATTTTCGCTATATTTAACCCCATAACGGAATATAGTGCCCAATTTTTTTGCCCTTTTGAAAAGTATAACAAAATTCTCTAAAAAGTGGTCAAAAGGACATAGAAAATAGAATAATTGAAAACGTCATTAAAAGTTACAAAAAATGTCACCAACCAGAGCTCCATACACTGAAGTATGAAAAAGTTATTGGCGCTAGAATATGGCAAAATATTTTTTTTTTTTTATATTTTATATAAAATATATATTTTATATATATTTGTTTTAATTTTTGTAAATGTATGAAAACATTATAAAAACGAATAAAGTAGACATGTCATTTGGGGTGCACAGTGAAAGCCATAAAATCCAAGCCCACAAGAAAATGCTACCCAGTACACGGCATGGAATATTAAATACCATCACTATGCAGTGCAATTTGTTACACAGAAATCAAGCCCATACACAGCTCTTTACATGGATAAATAAAAAAAGTTATAGATTTTTGAAGGTGGGGAGTGAAAAATGGAAATGCAAAAACAAAAAAGGGTCCGGTCTTGGTGTGCAATCCTTGTACTGGTGGTAGATGTCCTTTAGGCTGCATTAGTCACATTATTAGTACAAGCAATAAAGATCCTGAAAAAAATGTAAAAGTCACATTATTAGTATGAATAATAAAGAATCCAGAAAAAAAAATTACAGACAAGACACAAGAAAAAATTCCCCAATCATTGTGACACTGAAATTTTGTTAGTGGTGTAATTAACGTATTAGTCTTCATGATGTTAGAAAAGATTATTTTTGCGAAACAAACAATACACATACAATGCACTGATTTTATGTGGCTTAATGTGCAATCTCAGCATCTACCCAAATCAAAAAGAGGGAGGTGGTTACTTATGGGGGAGGGGAGGGTTGTTGCAGTGTCCGGCAATGTGACTGCTTTGGAAATGGCCGGACATCAGACTGATGGCTAGACAAACCGCAAGTAGAGGAAACCAAAAATCTACAAGATCATAGATCATACTGTACTCCACCCGAAAAATAGTTGTCCCCTCTCTCAACATTTTTGAGATGTGCGTGAAAGGGAGAAAGAATCAAAGCCAGATTTATTGTTCTTATTTCGTTGTTTTAAGCTATACAGGTTTGCATGAGCATTCTGCAATGTATATGACGCCTTCTACTGAGCATGTAAGATATTTTTTTTATATTCAAAGTTATTTGTAGTGGATCTGAGTTTCCTTGCTTTCCTTTGGAAGGAGGTAATCTTGTAGAAAGCTTTCAATGAAAGCCATGAGGAGGAAGGTGACGGTCTAGATGTTTTTACTGTACGGGTTACTTTATTACCCAAATTCTGTTCATGTGAGAAGATGATTGGTGGTTTGTTAGGTAATGTGGATCCCAAAATCTTATTATGTCTGAAACACCACTTTTTCTCCACTTGTTCTTTTTGCAACATATGAAAAATTTAATAAAAGGTGATCAAAAGGCCATACAGTCCTCATAATAGCAGCACTGAAAATGTCATCTTATCTCACAAAAAATGAAAATGTTATTAGCACCAGAAGATGGCAAAACAAAGATTTTTTTGTACAGAAGGTTTTAATTAATAAAAAATATATTAAAATCTAATCTGTTTTTTTTTTACTTTTACCGTATTTGCGTTTGAAGATGGGTGGTCTTATACAGCGAATATATCCCAAACTCTATATTTTAACTGGTAAAGTTAGAAAAACTGGAAAAGATTATGAGCCGGAAAATACGGTACTTGTACTGTCAGATGTGAGAACATTGTAGGCAATCTGATCCCAAAATATCCAGTACAGCCCTTACCCTGAGATAGGGGAGCAGCAAATTACAAGGTGATTTTTTTTCATTACCCACAGCTAGAATCTCCATTCACACGATTGCTGTACTGGAAAAGAACAGAGTAATGTGTTCATGGCACAAATAGAGGATTTGCTAATAATGGAGAAGCAATGCTCTTAGGAATCGCAGTGCAGCAACGTCTTGCATCACATAGTTACTTCTTCTTCACTGCACACCACAGCTTTCCATTACATTGCCGCAAAAAGGCTGGCATTATACTGTTACTTCCAGTGAAGGGATATAGCCCTTAGGTCTACAGAATGAATTACACCCACTATTTTAAGCCATTTAAAATCATTACAAGTACTGTAAAAAGTGATGGCAAGTGTCTCACCGCCATCTGCTGGACATCAATGATTATAGCACTTTATATGGGTAACGGTTTTACAAGCTGTATCCATACTTTCTGATATCTTCTCTGATGATACCGGACATCTTTTTTCATTGATTTAATGTTTTTTATATACTATAAATACTGGAAAATATGACATGTGAAAATTACAAATTTCCATGTTGGTCAATGCATCTATAGCTAAAATCACTAGTGCAGTTTTTTTGAGTTAGGAATGGATTCCAGAAGAATTGACTGAAACTTTGCAACACTGCTGCAAAAACTCAATGTCAAGTTCGCTGGGGAGAATGCTGGGACTTCTGGTGGTGCTAGCAGCGTTCTCTGACCTCCGTCGCGTATCCGCGCAAACTCCACCTCTCGTCCACTACCAGGGGTCTCTGGCGTGCGCCCCGGGCAGCTCCTAGACCTTGCGCTGTCTAGGAGTTGTGTTCTGAACTGCTGGGACTTGTGGTACCTCTGCATGGTGCCTGTGATTGGGCTTGGTTGTTCTGCACCATGAGGGGTTAATTCCCAGAAGTTGTCCAGCTCCTATCAGGTTCTGGAGGTGGGGTTCTGGCTGCATAAATTGCAGCCTCACTAGTCACCTGTGCCAGTGTTTCAAAATTGCTCTTTGCATCAGGTTTGACTTGCTCTGTGTCTGAAATGTCCTGAGTTCAGCTAGTTTTTGACATTGACTCTTTGCTTACTGATTTTGCTCTTGACGTACCCTCTCGTTGTGACTCCGGCTTGTTTACCACTCTAATGTGTTTTATGTTTGTCAGTCTGTTAGTGTTTTCTCTTCCCACACTTATCCAATGTATTTCGAGTCTTCATGTAGTCGCCCCACGGTTTAGCGTGGGGGGCTGTAGGAAGGGACATAGGTTGGGGCAAGCTCAGGGCACACTATCCCCTGTCTTCTGTGTTACCCAACCCTAACACTCAAGTAAGATATCTGCCTTCTCCCTATACTGCTAGATGGACATAGATGGACATAAAGGCAATAAAGGGTTTTGTAGCAAGTTTGCATGTTTCCCCCTGTCCTGTGGATAACATTCTCAGACAAGTGTCTAACTTCTGGGAGCTCTCATTGATCACGAGAATGGGTCTGCCAACCAGAAGTATGGTTCTGGTCTAGAAGTACAGTTTGGGAAATTACAGAGCACAGTGCTCCATATCTCCAAAACTCCCATTTATTGTCTATGTGAGTGCTGGAGATAGTCAAGCGCGGTGGTCAGCAATTTCCTACACACCCATACTGAATGGGATGGCAGGTCGAGCACGTGTCCGGAGAACGGCGGTCCCATTCTCACATATTGATGGGGTCTCTTCTTGTGACCTTAAGGGTCCCTGGAGTTGAGCCCTCACCGATCAGATTATTATAGAATGCAACCTGATATAAACTCTTTAAGACAGGAATCACACAGTTTGGTTGTTATAGGCACCTGCCATAAATTTCCTTTCTATACACATAGTCTGCGCCGTATGATACAAGGTATAAGATGGTAGACTAATAAAATAGAAAGAATTAGTATTTCATGATGTGTACATAAAGATCCTGCCTGCCGGAATAAAAAGCTGGATTGGCCTGTTAGTGGGAATGAATGCCTGGATCAACCAGCAGTATATAAGTATGTGTGTATGTATATATATATATATATATATATTCTACGGGAAAGTCCCACAGCCCCTAAGCACTTACTTCCATCATCCCCTGCTCTTGTTAGGATAGGTAGATGGAGGTGCTGACCTTCAGATGAATGGACTATTTATAGGACAACGGCACACAGTATACCAAGTATAGAAGTGTTTCTTACACTAGAGCAGACCCAGGAGGCTGCTGTTTGCAGATGTTCAATATCGGGAGGAAGTTGTGTGCATCTTAATCATCTTAATCATCAACCAGCAATATGTTGCATAAATAAGTAAAACACTGCTTAAAGGGATAAGTACTGGGGGATAAGAGGGGGCTATTATTGTTGACCACAATAGAGAAGGTCTGCGAATATTATCTGATTCTTTATAGGACCTGCATTTTACAAATGCGGAATACTTAATTTTTCAAAGTGGTGGCGCTGTAACACAACTGAACAGTAATGTCAGATTACAGCTGGTAGGGGATTTATATGCACTCTTTAGGACCCCTCTAGCAAACAGAGGTTCTCTGCAGTTGGGATTCTATGGCAAAGCTAGGTGTGAATGTGTCCATCAGGCTTATAGTAAACTCTTTGTAAAATTGCTGGAAATTGCAATTATAGGACATCAACAGTTACATGGTGCAATATGTTCTGTATTAATAAGTGGACCCCTGTATCTTACTCTGATTTCTTCACCCAGCCATCTGAACTACTGCATATATATTGGAAATCATAACCTGCTTTTACTAATCCATCACCTTTCCATGATGCAATATTTTCTAATTTTTTCATGTCTAGGAACAATGGCACAATGGAATTCTGGATATCTCCAGAGAGGAGGAATTGACTATGAATGAATTTGAAAGTTCAACATTGACTGATCAGGTGGAGATCAATAATGACTTGGCAGCATCTTATGAGGTAGGGGAGGAGGAGGAGGAATCCATAGCAGCTAAACATGACACTGATGCCGAAGAAGTCATAGACAACTATACCAGCATCGCAAGCGATTCAGATACTGACCAGAAGAGTGAGGAGTCCAACAAAGTCATGACTTCTGAACATTTGACTGAAGATGAAAGTGTTCTCCCGGTGAGCGCTCCTTTTGGTATTTCTGTCTTTCTCCACAATGCTTTATATTGTATTTAAGATTAAATAAAGTAACTATAAATACATTTCTATTTTTATATGATGGGTTGCAATAAATAATATTGAAGAATACCCAGAATGAATGTGGAATGTGGAATTAAATGTGGAATTAAATAACTGGCAGGATCCAAAAACAGGGTTTATAGCTCAAATGTAAAACCGCCATAAGTTAGTAAATGAGAAAATGTTGTGAAATTGTCTTGGTTTCATAAAGGTACAAGCATTTTTCTAGTTTGTTTTTTTATATATTTTGCCAGTCCGTCAAAATCTAAAAGTTACTGTTGCTGTATAGTTTGCCGGTCAATCAAAATCTGCAAGGCGCTGTTGCTGTATAATTTTCCAGTTCATTACAATCTGAAACTTGCTGTTGCATTATATTTTGCAGATACACCAAAATCTGAAAGGCTTGTAACAGTATAGTTTACTGATCCATCAAAATCTAAAAGTTGCTGTTGCATTATAGTTTACAGTTGCATCAAAATGTGAAAGCTGCTGTATTGTTTGATGGTCCATCGAAATCTGAAAGGCACGGTTTCTTTATAGTCTGCCAGTCCATTAAAATCTGAACATTGCTGTCGCATTATAGTTTGCAGTTGCATGAAAATCTGAAAGGCGCTGTCACTGTATAATATGCCGGTCCATCAAAATCTGAAAGGCCTGTTGCTGTATAGTTTGCCGAACCATCAAAATCTGAAAGTCACTGTCTCATTATACTTTGCATTTCCATCAAAATCTGAAAGGCAGTGTTGCTGTATAGTTTGAAGTTGCATCAAAATTTGAAAAGTACTGTCGCTGTATAGTTTGTAGGTGAATCAAAATCTGAATGGCGCTGTTGCTTTATAATTGCCGGTCCAACAAAATCTGAAAGGTGCTGTTGCTGTATAGTTTGCAGTTGAATCAAAATCTGAAAGGCGCTGACGCAATACAGTTTGCAGTTCCTGGATAATCCAGCAAGATCTTAAAGGACCAGTGTTAGAACTTTTTGCACTTCCATCGTCATATTGTAAAGTATTTTATTGAACCTGTCTTAGTACTACATGCATCAAGCAGTGATACCTTACAGTACCAGTCTTAGTATTATTTAAAGCAGTCTTTTAACTGCATCCATGTATTTCTTGATTGCAGTGTCTGTGCTCACATCCTTTTTATTCCTAAAGGGCAGTGCCAGTATTACGGTAATTGAATCTTTATCCTCATATGGTCACCACAGAGCTAGGGAGAGGATGCTACTGCAGATAAGGTCAGTCAGGGATAAGTAATAATTGCCTTTTTCAGGGCAGTCTGAAGAACTGCATGTGTATACTTATATACTGCTATGATACAGGGCCAGTGACTAATTTCATAATTTTTTATTACTGAAATATACTTCAATTACATTCCAATCAAAATGTACAAAGCCTCAATTTTTTACTTTCTTCACTGCATTTTCACTGTAAAGTCAGTTAAAAACTGCAACCTGGGTTTGTACATCTTTCTTGTCTGATTGTCCTTCAACCCACCAGCAACCCACCCTGTGAGGCATGTGTGGACTTATTGCCTGAAGAGCTTTTTCAAGCAGGCAAAAGATGGGGATGGTAGCACTGACGATGGCTTTTTTTTAGCACTGACCATATTGGTGGCGTATTGAAAGTAGTGCAGCACAAATGTCCCTCATGGAGGCCCAGTGGTTGTGAAGTGCTTTTGGTCACTACTTTGACTCAATCGGGCTTTCTAGACCTCAACTATTGCCTGCTGCTGCTCACACACCCATTAATAATAATAATTATTATTTATATAGCGCCTACAGATTACGCAGTGCTGCACAAAGCAGAACCTTAAGATAGCAATATTAATATACAGCCCCCTAGGCTCCATTAATATACAGCCCCCAGGCTCCATTAATATTCAGCCCCCCAGGCTCCATTAAAATACAGCCCCCAGGATCCATTAATATACAGCCCCCCAGGCTCCATAAATATACAGCCCCCCAGGCTCCATTAAGTAATATACATCCCCCTGGCTCCATTAATTAATATACACCCCCCCCCCAGCCGGGCTCCATTAATTAATATACACCCCCTGAGCCAGAATACAGTAATTAATATACCCTCCAGGCTTCATTAAGTAATATACACCACCCCCCAGGCTCCATTAGTTAATATACACCCCCCACCCCCTGTCTCCATTAATTAATATACCCCCCAGACAGGTTCCATTAATAAATATAGTCCCCAGCCACGTTCCATTAATTAATATAGTCCCCAGCCAGGTTCCATTAATTAATTAAATACACATTATTAGTGGCCAGAAAAAAAAATAAAAACCATTAACTTACCTCAAGTGTTGCACACATCTTCTGCATCTTCCGAGTGAGAGCAGCGCCTACTGTGCAGCAGCAGGGACACTGGCGGTGTGAAGTCATCACGTCGGCCAGCGTCCTGCACAGTAAAAGACACTCTGCGGCAGAAATACATCGGCCAGGCCGATGCAGTTATGTTATGTGAAGGTCCTCTTGCGGTGCCGCCCCCTGTCAGCTGCGCCATCACTGTGAGTGCGGCGCTTCTCTCAATTACATCAGCGACAAGTATGCCGTTGAGTTTTCTTATGTTGCCAGCGTGTGCCGTGGGGACAGGTGCTGGCGCCGGCGATGGGGCATGGGAACATAACCTGTATTGGGAACAGAACTTTTTGTAAATGTCACATCAGGGAGATCCTTTAGGCCGGCATGGCAAGCATTAGCAGGCCACGTAGTTGCTATGGGTTGCCTGAGGCAACTTTGCACCTTTCTGATGGATACCTAGGGATTTGGGACCAATGCCTCTTCCTCCGAATCATTGCCTTTGAGCTCTGGGAAATCGTCATCATCCCTCATCACCTCTATATTGCAGAATGCCAGCGTCTTGGTTTCATCATCATCATGGTAGATGTTCTGGAATGGTCCGCTGTCCACAACCTCATCTTCCAACACAAGTTGTTGGATATCTGGGACCTCCATGTCTGCAACCGGGGCAGGTGGATGATCCATGTAATCCTAGCTAGGAGATTTATCATAGTGACTGCTCCATGGCCTGTGGCGGAGTCGTCCTTGCTGTTTTGAATGAGGGGTGAGGTGGAGGACTTTGCACAAAAGAGATGCAGTGTGTTGAAGACAGTCCGATGAAACGTGAGGCTCTATTTTCAATGTAACTGACCAATGCCTTAATTTCGTCTGGGAATACATGCAGTACACGACACTGCCTTGTAAAGAACAGTTATTTAAAATTTCTAGCTGCTGTCATCCTAGCTTCCTCCTCTCCCAAGAACAATGCTGTTCGGGTCCACTCATCACTACCCATACTGTATTATAGATCAATGACATTAACAGTATTTTATTTATGTTTTAGTAATGATTTTAAAAAAATTTTATGTTATAATTTTAAGTACTTTCCCATAGCCCATTATGGGCAGGGCAACTGTCCTCTTCTTCCCATAATTTTTCATTTTGGGGTGTTAAAATTCGGGTCCCTTTTGACTTCAATCGGGTTCATGTTTGGATCAAAATTCTTGCCGACACGGGGGTCCTGAACCCAATTTTTCCCAGTATTCAGACTTATCACTGGAGATGGGTAAAGGCTTGCTGAGGTTTTAGATCACATAGAATCTACATATTATTATAGTAGAGATAGAATTGGGAAGGTCTGCCATAAGTGAAGTTTACAAGTCACAGAATAAGAGAGACGTTGTTTTTCATGTACACACACTGGACTACTGAAAGTTTGTTGAAGTTAAGGACGCTAAGGCACCTCCATGATCTATGACATTCGTCTTTACATCCTTTACCTGTGTCTGAGTTCACACAGTGGGGCTCATTTACTAAGGGTCCGAACGCCACACTTTCGTCGGGTTTCCCGAATATTTCCGATTTGCGTCGAATTGCCACGGGATTTTGGTGTACGCGATCACATTGTGTTGGATCGGCGCCGGCTTTCACGCGACAGAAATCAAGGGAATCTGTCAGACAACCCGACGGATTTGGAAAAACCTCGGAATTTTAAAAAAGAATTTGTGTCGCACGATCAGCACTTACATGCACCGGGACGAAGAAGGTGAACTCCGGCGGACCTCGGCGCAGCAGTGACACCTGCTGGACATCGGGCGCATGGAGCTTAGTGAATCCCAGCAGACCCAAATCAGCGTCGGACAACGTGCCGCGGGACTGCAACTGGACCGGTTAAGTAAATGTGCCCCAGTGTCTAAACATAAGGGGGGGGACATACTGTGACAAAAGACCTATAACTTTTCTACAATACTCTCACTGTTCTAGTGCCCCTCTGATCTTAGTTTGCTTAGCTGAATAGTGATAGTGATGTGCTCATCTACACATGTAATTGCAGCATCCAATTAATAGCATTTGGCAGGGTCAGACCTGTATGCATGTTATTGCCAAGGGAAACATAAAGCAGGGTTCAGTGGCACTGAATTAACCAGGTAAATAATTGGGCTTTTTTTTTTTCCCGGAGAAATTTTTTTAATTGTATTTTTACATATTAGCTGATACATATTTGCAGTTAAAGTAAAGAGTAAGATAAACATTGTGGACAAAGCAAAATGCACCATACAAATTGGATCTGTTATTTATGGCACAATAGCTTTTGTGCTTTATTTTACACAGCACTATAATAGGTCTTTCTTAATTGTGCCAAAAGAAACATCTTTTCACAAAATGTTGTACACATTAGTCTCCTCCAGAAGAAATACTTCTCATAGGTGTGGCATCTGAACGTAACAAGATGAACATGTAGAGAACAATGATGCATAGTACTTTGTCTAGAATCTGGACCTTCCCACTCAAAATTAAGAAATAGATTGAATGTATTTTTTATAATTAATAAGATTAGTTTTTTTGCATGTAGATAACACTGTAAAAATTATTTCCAGCCACTGAGACTGCCCCCTACTCCACTTACTGTGCCCCCATCTTTCAAGTTCCCGTTGGATAGATGTATGTCGCTACCTCTGTCTCAGAGCACCCCGTCTGGACTTGATCAGGTTGGATGGATGAAAAGGAAGTTAATGAGCACAGGTAAGTCCAGCATGTGAAGGTTGTGCATGGAGGTGGGGTTGGGGATTGGCACGCAAATATAGATTTGGCTAGAAATGCAACATATCACTATCCACAAGGTAATGGCGCTGCATGACCATCACTATATTCCTATGAAAGTGTAAGGGACAGTCTGATAACTTGTGCATGTAACAGCCATCACATCACTAGTGATCTACAACTTATTACCTATCCTTTTCTATTAGTAGGAAACCCATTTTAAAGATCACAGGAGTAGGTTTTTATTTAATGTGTACATGTTTTCCATAGGAGAGGAAGACCTGGGTTCAAAGACTCTAGAAGTTCGAAGAGACAGCAGAAAAGGGAGAAGATGGAAACCTATAAATCCTCAGTCCCATCAACTTCCGGTACATCAGGTATGAGGCCTTATGTATCACCTTATACATGTATTATCGTGGTCTGTTACACCTAACACATACGAATAAATATACTGGCTACTTATTATGGTGTAATAAGTGAGCCTAACCTGTATGACACCGTTGGGTAGTTTTTGTAAGCAAAAAAGAAAGGGAAGCTGTTACACTGAACATGGTGTCTGATCCACAGGCAACATGTTATAGAACAGGGAGAGCTGAGCAGAATAACAATAACATGCTACCTCTAGATAGGACACTGTAAAAGCTACTCATCTCCTCTTGCTCTGTAACAGGCTGCCTGCAGATAGGACACTGTGATATCTGCTCAGCTTCTCCTGCTCTACATCACCCAGCCTGCAGATAGGACTGTGTATGTGCAATATAATAGATTCTCTTTAAACTAGATAGTGCCAGTCCCCCCTCCCCCTTACATATGGACTTTTGACATACATTGTCCAAATACAGGCGGTCCCCTACTTAAGGACACCCGACTTACAGACAACCCATAGTTACAGACGGACCCCTCTGCCCACTGTGCCCTCTGGTGAAGCTCTCTGGATGCTTTACTATACTTCCAGACTGCATTGATCAGCTGTAATGTGTCTATAATGAAGCTTTATTGATAATCCTTGGTCCAATTACAGCAAAAATTTTGAAACTCTAATTGTTACTGGGACAAAAGAAAAATATTTGTCTAGAACTTCAATGATAAAATATACAGTTTTGACTTACATACAAATTCAACTTAAGAACAAACCTACAGACCCTATCTTGTATGTAACCCGGGGACTGCCTGTATACATGATATACAATGTGATCATATAATATTGTGTACTAATAGTGTAATATTACAGCAAAATAGCTTCCCCAATAATGCCCAAACCATCTCACCACCTCACAGAGACACAGATGATGTGGTATGCTTTGAATCATGAGCTGTAGCTTGCCTTCATTATACGTTTTTCTTTCCATCATTTTGGTAGATATTGACCTCAATTGCATCTGTCTGAAGAATTGTCTTTCAGGACAGTGCCAGCCTTTTATAGTTGCTTTTTATCATGAAGTATTCCTGCACAAGTGCTTTCGAGGTAGGGGGAAGGGGAGACAGTGTAACAGTCTGTAGAGCCAGATCACAGAAGGGGGGGGGGGGTAGCCCCTCAGACTCATTAACATTTACAGGTTGATTTTAGAAGGAAGGAGGCCATGATATCTCTATATATTTATCCCGTCTAAAGATCCTCTAGACTACTCCAGTAGCACATATTTTTGATCTCATCAGGTGGGAAGGTTAGTAGAGTAGCCCCATAACCCACCTTTCTTGCATTTAATGTGGATACCCTCAAATAAAACCTGATGGCAGGACTTTAAATTGATGTCAATTTTATAACTATAACTTGTTGTTCAGTTAATAGGTAAAAAAATAAATAATTTTTTTATCAGTGTCCAAGTATTTATGGACCTAACTGTAGATATTATGGACCTAATACTTTTAGTACAGAAGGATAAATGTAAGTTTGTTTCTATACACTTGGCAAAGCAGTCACTGTATCGCAAAAGTATTGCACTGTGAAAAAAATCTTAGAAGTCATACATATCAAGCAGGTTTGAGGAATATGAGCCTGGGTCTCTTGGGAGAGAAACGATTTTTCTTGGGTCCTCCAGGGTAATATAGTAGAATATCAAGTGTCTGGAATTTCATGGCATAGGGATTGAAAAATGATATGTACCAAGATGGAGTTGTTGGAATGGAATGAAACTTTCTATCTGTGAATGTAATGATGATATATGTAAGTGATCACAATATTACAGCAAGGTTAATTGGAGCAAACCGTAGGACTGAAAGAGGCGTCTAGTATCCTTTGGGCAAACTATTGATTGGATACAAGATGAGATATTGTTGGACACAGAGACATATAGTTTATGAAAAGTTTCTTGGAGGAAAATTTGCATACAGACGGAACTGTAGATTTAGTGCACCTATGGTTTGTTTAAGTTGGTGCCTAATAGGGTCCCATAAATGCTTGAATGGTGATAGATCTAGCCACCAGGTAGGTCAAGGCAGCATTGGAATCTGATAGAGAAATTCCAGGGAAATGTGTGTTGGTGAGCATTATTCAGCCGAAAGATGCCAATTGGTCACCCTGCCAAAACAAGTGGTCATGGGATGTCTTATATGCATCGCTATACAACAATGGCTTCCCAAAATATCACACCAAGAATTGGCCAGTGTGTCATTCCACCAAAATGGCAGGATTGCAGCACTCATTATAAAGTCTCCATAATCAAACCTGACAAACACTGGAATCATTGCTAACACTCATCTTCCTTGTAGCCCAATTTTCTCATTCAGAAACACCACTGAAAACAAATGCCTCAACAAGGAAAGTTGGTACTTTGCTTGTTGTGTGACATTACAAGGAATCTTAAAGTGTTAAAATGACTGCCCGGGTTCCCACTAGCGATGGCGTAGAAGTGCTGAACCTTTGTAAAGCTTGGGTGAGGAGAAGCTATTTTTAAGTGTGATTAGCATGACACATCCTAAGGGGGCAAACCGTTGTGATAACTACATCAAACCGTATGTCAGCTGCATACAAATAGATCAGGTGCACTGTAGTGTGGGAGTCAGACAACAAATTAACTCTAGTGCATGGGCTGGCAATACAGCATCACAGCATGGCGAGTCGGGCGTTAGAAACGAAAATCAAATTATTTCAGCATTTTCTTTTCACAGCACTATAAGTGAAAGTGGGAAATAAAATCCTTTGAAGATAACTATGCTTTGAAGATAGTAGAGGGTTAGCCATGTCTTCTAAACACTGCTGCAATGACTCAGAGCTCAAGTCCTAGTTCTGACTTTCAGTTAATTGGGCAACACAGAAAGAAGATCAATTAAAAAATTCATTTTACTGGAATATTTTGTAGTGTAAATCTGGGGCATTTATTCTTGCATGTGGATTTTGATAAATATCCCGTTTATACTTGATCTAGTCCTGGGTGATCTAAATCTGTTGCACCCGCTATCTCTTGAGAGTTCAGTTCAGCAATTGTAAAATCTTTTTGATGAAGACCTTAGCAGAGGGAATCAATGCAATCGTTAGAAGCCGCCCCCCCCCCCCCCCCCGATGCTACAAGGAGCGTAGGTCTTGGATTGGTAAGTAGTTAAGTAGTGTTACTCATCACCATTAATTAGCATTGTGTGCGGTCTCCTGGCTGCCACGGTCTGGGGTCTAATAACGTACATGCACTTACCATACAGTTTGTGTTCTGCTTGCTACGTCTGTGTTTCCGAGATGTGTACGGACCCCAGTGGAATTATTACACTGACATGTACGGTGTAGGCGTTAATGACCTGATTACAGCAAGGAGAGAATTCTGTGTCATTGAAGATTTATGACTCTCATTGGTTCTAATCATGTCCCTCTTTCTTAGAAAGAAACCAAACCATGTGAACGCAGCAGGAGATCCTTGTCAGGAATCACCATAGTCCTGAGCTACATAAAGGTTGCTGTGATCCATCCATTATAGAGAAGGGTGGGAAGAAATATGTCTTGGCATGGATGAGAATCTTACATAGCACCGTGTAGTGTATTTTCTGCCCAAAACTGGGTAATTCTGCTAATTAGAGCCTCCATCATCTATTGCATGTTTATTTTCGGGAACCATTGATTAGATAAGATAGATATTAGATCTGATTAAAATGATAAGGGGTATGGAGGGTCTCAGTTATGAGGAAAGATTAAATCAACTAGATTTATTAAGTCTACAAAAGAGACGACTACGAGGGGACATGATTTATTTATATAAATATATGAATGGTCCATACAAAAAATATGGTGGTAAGTTGTGCCAGATTAAATCAAATCAAAAGACGAGGGGGCACTGTCTCCTTCTGGAGAAAAGATTTAATCACCAGTGGAGGCGACAGGGCTTTTTTACTATGTGAACTGTCAATCTGTGGAATAGCCTGCCTCAGGCGCTGGTCACAGCAGGGACAGCGGAGAGCTTCAAGAAGGGTCTAGATGCCTTTTTACACATAGAAAACATTGATGGTTATGTTATATAGGATTGTTTCCCCTAAATCCCTTCCACATCCAATCCCTTCCCTTCCTTGGTTGAACTTGATGGACAAGTGTCTTTTTTCAACCGTATAAATGATTGACTGGTGGCATGGTGGATATAAAGCAGGGGTCTCAAACTCGTCGCCGCGCGGCCAACTGTGGCCCGCGGGACAAATTTTGCGGCCCCCACCTGGAAAGCACCGCCCCCGTGTGTATTCACGGCGGCGGTCGGTCATGCTGCATGGAGAGGGCTCACGGGCTGAGCCTCTCCATAGCCGGTAAGTCTTTGCTGCTATTGCAGCAAGGCTTACCGGTAACACCCACCTGATCAGTGCTAGCACCCGACGCGGGTGTTTGCACAGCGAATGCTGCCGGCAAAGCTTCCAGCAGCCTCAAAAGATAGCGGCGCATGGTGTGCCGCCATCTACCTGGGTCTCCGCTCCCGTGACTCCATCGGGGGGGCGATCCGTCTCCATGGTAGCCTCGGGTCTCCGAAGACCCAGGCTATTTCGTTTTAACCCCTTCATTACAATGTGCTGATAGCACATTGTAAATGAATAGGAGGAAAATCCCCATATTTGCCATAACGTAGTATGGCATAATGATAGATCGATCAGACACCTAGGTTAAAGTACCCTAGGGAGTCTGAAAAATAGTAATAAAATAAAAATACAAAAAGTTTAAAAAAAAATTAAATAAAAAAAACCTAAAATTTCAAATCACCCACCTTCCACCCCCCTTTCCCTAGAACTTACATAAATAAATAAACGTAAAATCATAACACATCAGGTATCGACGTGGCCGAAATGCCGCATCTACAAATATGATAATGGTTTTTCATGCTTTTAAACCCCGTAACGGAAAATAGCGCCCAATGTCGAAAATGCCACTTTTTTGCCATTTGAAAAAATAACAAATCTATAAAAAGTGATCAAAAGGTCGTCACGTCTAAAAAGGATATCATTGAAATATTATCAAATTTCCCAAAAACTGACACCCCACAGCTCCGTACACTAAAGTATGAAAAAGTTATTAGCACCAAAGTTGGCAAATCACAAAAAATTTTCGTACAGAGTTTTCTTTTTGTAAAAACATTATAATAGAGATGAGCGAACATGCTCGTCCGAGCTTGATCTCGGTCCGAGCATAGGGTACTCGAGACGGCTCGTTGCTCGGAGCCGAGTATTTCCCCTGCTCGAGATCGAGCATTAATTAAAAAACACAGTGAAGACAATGAAGAATAGATAAAAACAGTGAACACAGATCATTTAAGATAAAACACAGTGCAGAACCAGTGCAGAATAGATTACAGATGTCGCACATCTGCTTACTTGTCGGAAGATAACGCGCGGAACGGTGCGAACAAAATAGCATGTGAAGAACAATAATATGTGTGTAGAACCATTGCAGATGTATTTAAACATCTGCAATGTGTTCTTCACACACATATATATTGTTCTTCACATGCTATTTTGTTCGCGCCGTTCCGCGCGTATCTCCCGACAAGTAAGCAGATGTGCCGAACATCTGTAATCTATTCTGCACTGTGTTCTGCACTGTGTTTTTATCTTAAATGATCCTGTGTTCACTGTGTTCACTGTTTTTATTCTATTCTTCACTGTTCTTTACATCTGCTAACTTGTCGGGAGATAATATACGCGTGGAACAGTGAAGAATAGATCGCAGATGTTTGCAAATTATCAGAAGACATTATTTTTCAATTAAATAACACATTTTATTCCTGAACCATGGTCCCTTTGAAAAATGCTCGGGTCTCCCATTGACTTCAATGGGGCTCGTTACTCGAAACGAGCACTCGAGCATCTGGAAATGTTCGGCTCGAGTAACGAGCACCCGAGCATTTTAGTGCTCGCTCATCTCTAATTATAAACCTATAACAAATTTGGTATCCCCTTAATCGTACCGACCCAAAGAATAAAGTAGACAAGTCATTTGGAGCGCTCAGTGAAAGATGCAATATCCAAGCCCACAAGAAAATGGCGCAAATGCGTTTTCATTGCATTTGGAATTTTTTTCCCGCTTCCAAGTACATGACATGGAATATTAAATACCATCACTATGAAGTGCAATTTGTTACGCAGAAAACAAGCCGTCACACAGCTCTTTACGTGTAAAAATAAAAAAGTTATAGATTTTTGAAGGTGGGGAGTGAAAAATGGACATGAAAAAACAGGAAAGGGCCCGTAACCAGTTAATCCCCTTCCCTCCGGTACTTGAAGAAGATGAAGTCGCCGCTCTGAACGCACTTGGTGCAGGTCAGAGCGGCGACTTCATCTTCTTCGATGGGAGGGACACGGGGAGACAAGTACCGGGGGGGAGGGGGGGGGTGGAGTGTCCCTGACTGGGCTCAGTGCGGTAGGAGCTTGGGACCCCTCGGTGCACAGGACCGTTCATAGAGAAAACACGTCTCCCAGCTTGGGGCTTTCCTTGCACTGGGAGACGCCGTGACATTTGAATCTGAATAATGATATTTTGTAAGTGCATTTTGTGTGGAAAACTTGATGCGGCCCAGCCTTACCCAGAATCTACCTCCAGCGGCCCCCAGGTAAATTGAGTTTGAGACCCCTGATATAAAGGAACATCACCTGTAGCCAAGTAATCAGAGTTTGACAAAGAGGAACATAGTAATGGTACTAGCAGAGCCTGTGGATTAAACTGCACGGATAGCCATATTTGTAAAAAAAATCACTGTCACCATATTTTACCCCATTAAACAACCAACCCTCTTAATGTAGGGTGTGAAATATTTTTTTCTACAGTTCCCTCTTTTATGTGAAATCTCACTTATTTAGCTTTAAAAAAAATCTCCCCCAAAGCCATATGCAAATGAATAGATATCTCCGATAATGCTAGCAGACATTGCCGCGCTGTACACTAGAAACGCTGGAGACATCAGCACTGCCTCTTCCCCAGACCGCCCCACTCACTCCATAGGCCAGCGGTGACTGCCACGCGTCATGCAGCAGTTACCGCCCCTAATCCCGCCCCTCATGAATACGCCTGACCGCTTTGAGAGCGGTCCGGCGTTTCTAGAGAAGAGCGCGGCAATGTTTGAGATAAGTCACAGCAGGAAGATCTTAGGGTAAATATGGAAATAGTGATCCACAGAATAACTATGAACATGTTAACACCTCATGTACACTTGCTGAACTTCAATATTTTTGACAGCTGTATTCTTTAAATCCCATTTAAAAGGAACCTGTCACCATATTTTTACAAATACAGCTACCGTATTTCCCCGATAGTAAGACACCCCCGATAGTAAGACGTAGTGGGTGTTTTAGGGGGTCGGTTAATGTAAGACGTACCCCGAAAGTAAGACATAGTTAGAGCGGTTTTCCGACGGATGCGGACGGAGCCGGGAGCTGCAGCTTCTTCATGTCACTGCTGTAGCTCCCATCCCAATAGAAGATTATGTGACCTGTGCTCAGCTACTCCGTACAGGCTCCGGTCACATGACCTGAGGCAGACGAGACAGTGCTGCACATTGTGCACTCTGCAGCAGCTTCCTGCTCTGTGCTGCCTCTGTGTTACTGGAGCAGCTCCTCCCCTTCCTGTGTAGCTGATAAACTCTGCTACATCAGTCGGAACAGGAGGGGAAGGGGCAGGGGAGCACATGTCTGCTTGGACCAGCCTCTTCTCAGCCCTGCAGTCAGTGCCCATCAGGAACACTGAAAAGTATGTATGTTTATGTGTAATGTGTATATAGGTGTGATGCCTGTTCTATATGTGAACATTGTGTATGCCCCTACTCTGTATAACCCACCCACACTGTATATTTCCCCTACTCTGTATAACCCACCCACACTGTATAATGCTCCTACTCTGTATAACCCACCCACACTGTATAATGCCCCCTTGCACTGTATAACCACTCCCTGCACTGTATAACGCCCCTACTCACACTGTATAATGCCCCTACTCTATATAACCCACCCACACTGTATAATGCCCCTATTTTGTATAACCACCCCCCACACGGTATAATTCTTGGCACTTGCTTTTATAAAACTGTTTTGTGGTGAATACCATACTGTTCAGGTTGTTAATAAATGTTAATTTTATGGTTCAAACAAAAATCAACATTTTTTTTCCAATATAAGACATACCCCGAAAGTAAGACATAGTGGGACTAAAGAATGTAAGACACTGTCTTACTTTCGGGAAACACGGTAGTGACAGGTTCCCATAGATCCTTATTAACTAACTGACACTGTTATTTTACCTAAAAATTGTTTCCCTTACAATCAACTTTATCTTATATTACCTGGCATCAGGGGGGGAGGTGTATCCCGCTTGGCCAGACCCCTACATCTACTCTTCACTATTTCCCATGCATCTTCTCAGAATGTCATGTGACCAGAATTATGTTATCTAAAGGTCCTATTACAAAGTTGCAAAGTCAACCCCATGTATATATCTGAGCACACAAAATGACAGCAACCCCCATGAAAGCAGGGGGAGGCATATAAGTACATGGAGGCTGCTGTGATTTCATGTGATTAGATACATACAAATGTAACACGACTATACATGACATCACTCTGGTCACATGACAGTGTCTATTGATGTAACAGAGCTCTCACTCAATGTTCCACATAGCAGCATTTCCTAGCAGTGAGACCTATCAATCATGGACAGGGAGGCAGGGCAATGCAAGCAAAATTTACTGTGCAGGGCTCAGTTAGTGTCATTGGACTCCCATCAGGTGAGTTACATAGTGATTTTTTTTAACATTGCAGCCATGGAAAGGAACTAAGAGCAATGCCCTTAGGGTTAAGGCTAATGATTTTTAACCATATATTTTAATTGAATAGTTTATTTTGGGTGTGTTAATTTAAATGGCAGGTTCTCTTTAAGGGTCTTAATGATATTTTTGGAAATCTTATGGAAATATTATATATGTGGATTCAAGGCTTCTTTGGCCCTTTAAGTAATTATTTGACCATATAAACCATTCGAATGGGCCAACTTTCGAAAGTATTATATAAGTACTTATATATACCGTATATACTCGAGTATGAGCCGACCTGAGTATAAGCCGAGGTACCCAATTTAAACACAAAAACTGGGAAAACATATTGACTCGAGTATAAGCCGAGGGTGGGAAATGCATTGGTCACAGTCTCCCAGTATATAGCCAGCCAGCCCCCTGTAGTATATAGCCTGTCAGCCCCCTGTAGTATTTAGCCTGGCAGCCCCTGTAGTATACAGCCTTCCAGCCCCCTGTTATATATAGCCTGCCAGCCCCCTGTAATATATAGCCTGCCAGTCCCTGTAGTATATAGCCAGCCAGCCCCAGTAGTATACCGGCTGCCAGTCCCTGTAGTAAAAAAAAATAAAAATAAAACTGTACTCACCTTTCCGATGTCCCCCGTAGGTCCTTTTCTTCTTCCAATGCTGCCTCGGTTCCTACAGTTCTCTTTGGCTTCTTCCGTTCCTCTTCAGAAATCTGACCATGGTCACACAGGTGCACGTATCATTATACAGTATCAGAGAGAGTAATCAGAGCTGTGGGTTGTAACGAGCCGTGCACCTGTGTGACGGTGGTTAAATTTCTATCCACTGAAAGTAAATATAGAAGCTTTCTATAGAATGATAGCAAGCAGAGATTTAGAAAACTGTGATGAATCGATACACAAAGTATAATGGAGAATTGTATACATTTTTATAATACAAACAATAACATTAGTTTGCTGAAATGGGAAAACCCCTTGAATCTGTCGGATTTCTCTGTTAAGGGAAACATACATTAAAATGTTTTACTTTTGCAACATCTTTACCTTAGGATGTAAGGAAGGTAATCGTATTGTCATAGTATTTTAGTCTCTCTTTAACTCAAAGACAGACATAATTATACCGTGATTATTCTCAAGTGTTTATCTACTAAATGGAAGAATTTTCAAAATGATCCCATAGAAGCTTTCTTGCTTTTTTTGAAAGGTGAACAGGTTTAAATTATATGATAGAAATTTCATATCTTAAAAAGAAAATTGATTTGTTTGAGAGATTTAGTCTCTTTCTTTTCCCACCGAGTAAATTCAAGGACGCACTATATTATTGGAATATTGTATAATCTTTTTTTTATTTTTTTTTAAATAGGATTCAAGGCGCTTAGCTGTATTCTTCAATAGATTTAGAATTGATTGAACTGAGAATGTTTTGTTTTGCATATCTTATCAGTTTTCTTGTTTGTGTTTCACTATCTTTTAAAATAAAGTATTTCATATTGTAGAGAAAGAAAGGCAGAAAACACAATACAGCCCTATCCGAATTCATGGAGTGTATTGATATAATTCCATCTCATTGTACAGGGGTCACCTTACTGCAGGAGGGACATGGCTCAATTGCCTTCCATTGTTATAACCTTTTTTTCATTTTTTTGTCACATTTATATCTTCTTTTTTTGCCAAACATCCCAAAAAGAAATATACATCCCAAAAACACTAAAATACAGATTGCTGTGGATTTCTCCAGTTTATAACATCTGCACATTAAAAATGATGTTCTGTTGTTGTAAGTTTAGTAATATTCTCTGTACAGTTTTGTACATATGGGTTTCAAACTGATTCTTTTGGAAAATAATGGCCACCTGGCAGTCTAAACCTGCACATAGGCAGGTTAGAGATGAGGCCAACCTGAGCTGACATTCACTCTTCACATTGGCACATAGTTTCACAGTGAGAGAGGTATGTCTCCTAAATGTTGGACTTGCATCCATCAGATTATGGATGGATACAAAAAACGTACATATTAATTACGATTACAATTGTAGTAGAGATACAAATTAGAAGACAAATATCAAATAGCCCACTTTCATGGTTTTATGGTAGCCCACGTTACATTGGTTCCTTCCACTGGTGAATCTAGGACCTCCAGAGGCCTTTGCAGTTAAGCAGCACAACTTGTTTGGAGAAATATAAAAGGAGGAAATGACACAGAGGGCCACAAAAACACACAAAAAAGCTATTGAATGAAAAATTGTCAGTAGTTTAAAATTGTCAGTAATTTTTTTTGTAACAGAAAAAAAGTTATTTTGGTGAGCAACAGTATGTTCTACTTTTCAAGTTGGGGGAACTAGAACCAAATGTTATCAGTTTATTTTTAGAAATATAGGGAAGAATAAAAATGAGGTTTTATCAGATTTAACTGCTAGCTAAAATATACTATACCATATGACTGTGTTCACCTAACAGTGTTCCTATAGAAACTACATAAAAACCTACAGTGCTTTCCAGCAAACAATATAAGATGATGTTGAAAACCACTACCTGATCTCCAGGGTGCTTGCACCTGTATACTTAATAAAAATTTGCATGAAATTCCCTTCCCAGTTATGCAATACTCATGTTAAATATACTTTTATCATTAAAGCCAAGTGAATATTCCTGAAATATTGAATTCATTTTTCTATTAAAAACACCACTAGGTATAGTGGTGCTTAGGAATCCCTACATCCTCTAGGTGTCTGGTTAGATTATCTCTACGGCAAATATTGTCTACAGGATCCTGTGATGTGTAGAGACCTTTGCAGTGAACTCACATGGCGGCTTGAAAAATTTAGAAATTAAACAGTCTTCTGTTCCCTAAAATATTCCCTAGTTTATCATACAAAACATATCAGCCCCCTCACACTTCTACTGCTCTTTAAAATGCTGCTTGCAAATAATACACTATGGGGCTCATTTACTAAGGGCCCCGCGGACCGCACTTTTGTCGCACATCCCGACGATTTTCCATTTGGCGCCGATGGGACAGGGATTTAAAAGGGGTTTTTGGTGCACGCAATTGGATTTTGGCGTAATCGTGCCAGCTTTCATGCGACACAAAACGGGGGGCGGTCCGCCGGGCGATCCGACAGATTTGGACAAACCGCTGGATTTAACTTAAAAATTGTGTCGCAATCCAAGCACTTACATGCACCAGGGAGAAGGGGAACTCCGGGGAACCTGAACGGGGAAGCGACACATGCAGGATATCGGGCGTACAATCTTCATGAATCGTGACAGAGTTCATCCTCGTCAGACAGTCCGGATCGGGGATCGCGCAGGAACCGGGTAAGTAAATGTACCCCTAAGTTTGATCTGTTCAGCTCCTCCTGCTTTATAACATGTTGCCTGCAGATAGGACACTTGGTACAATCTGTCTAGCTCCTCCTGCTCTATAACATGCTTCATGCAGATAGTACAATCTGCTCAGCTCCTCCTACACTGTAACATGATGCCTGCAGATAGGACACTATGTACATTCTGATCAACTCCTCCTGCTCTATCACATGCTGCCTGCAGATAGGACACTATGTACAATTAGTTCAGCTATTCCTACACTATAATAAGATGCCTGCAGATAGAAACTAAGTGCATTCTGCTCAGCTCCTACTGCTCTATAACATGTTGCTTGCAATTATGTACAATTTGCTCAGTTCTCCCTGCTCTAGAACATGATTCCTGCAGATAGGACACTACAACACAATCTGCTCAGGCCCTCCTTCTCTATTACATGATGTCTGCAGTAGGGCATTTTTTTGCTTTAATAATGTGATTGCACATGAACCTTTTCCATAGGACAGGCTAATATTTTCTGATATATAGAGGATATTCACAAGTGAAACAAAATGTTCTTTTTAATATTTGCGTCTCTATATCTTGAGCTGATGGAATGTCATAGGGGTAAAAAAAAGGTCCTATCTATATTTCACAGAGAGATAAAAATAGCATCACACAGCTAAATTACTTAATCTATAGGCTTGTTGCTGCCTGCATTTCATTATAGAGCAGGCACAAGTTCAGATCAAGTCATTTGCACCAGCACATAGAGGACTTCAGCTGATAAAATGAATAAGAATTTTCAAGAGGCATATCTGAGCCCCCAGAGATGTGCAGATGTCTGTGGATCATATCTTCTATGGTCTGTACTTTAAGACAGTAATCCCCAACCTTTCTGTATGTGGGGACTGGCTGCACCCAAAATTTTTTTACCGGGGACCAAGCCGAGTAACCCTCTTACCATGGTCCCTGGAAAATAAAATTGTGTGCCCCGCAAACAGTCCCTATCTAAATCCAACCCATATGATGCCCCTTTTCCTGCAGCCCTTGGTCTAAAATGCCCCCTTTCCGCCAGCTGGCCTTTTTTCTGTAGCTTCCTTCTAATGTCTTGATAAGATGATGGCTACAGAAAGAGGAACATTATTATATCCCTTTTTCTATAGCAAGCCCCACATACCTATAATGTCCCCTTTTCTTTGGGATTTTTACTGTGAGTAAAAAATATACATATCACATACTGTATATGAAAGTATAAGTTGACTTAAGTGTAAACCAAGGTACCGAACTTTACCACAAAAAAACTGGAAAAAATGTACCTTGAGTATAGGCCTAGGGTGGGAAACTCTGCTGCTACTCTTCAAAAAAAATGTCCCAGCAGCGGCCTCCGCTCACTAATAACATGTTCCAGCAGTGGCCTTTCTTCACTGATAACATGTCCAGTAGCGGCCTCCTCTCACTGACAATGTGTCCCAGCAGGGTCCTCGACTCACTAATAACATGTCCACCAACAGCCTTCCCTCACTAATAACATGTTCAGCAGGGGCCTCGACTCACTAATAACATGTTCCAGCAGCGGCCTGCCTTCACTAATAACATGTCCAGCAGCGGCCTCCTCTCACTAATAACATTTCCCAGGAGTGACCTCCCCTCACTAATAACATGTCCAGCAGTGGCCTTCCCTCACTAATAACCTGTCCAGCAGGGGCCTCGACTCACTAATAACATGTCCAGCAATGGCCTTCCCTCACTAATAACATGTCCGCAGCAGTCTCCCCTTGAGATCAGGGGAAAACACCAAGATGTCATCAAGGTAGACCATGACACACGTATACAGCAGATCTCTGAAGATGTAATTCACAAATACATAGTCCAAAGGGCATTATAAACTACTTGAAGTGCCGGTCACGAGTATTAAATGCTGTCTTCCACTCACCCCCGCTTGCGGATCCGGATGAGATGTAGACACCCTGAAGATCCAGCTTGGAGAACACCATCAAAAAGTTCAGTAATCAATGGCAGGGGGTAGCTATTTTTAACTGTGACCTTGTTCAGCCTGCAATAGTCTATGCAGGGACACAAGGAGACATCCTTCTTGGTTACAAAAAAGAACCTTGCCCAGCCGGAGAGGAGGACTTGCGTATGAAACCTCTTTGCAGGTTCTTTTTGATGTACTCGGACATGGCAGCCATTTGACGAACAGATAGAGGATAGACACAGCCTCTAGGAGGAGAGGCACCTGGAAGGAGTTCCACAGGGCAATCATAGGGATGATGCGGTTGCAAAAAACATCGGTAAAGTCCCAGTAGCATGCTGTCAGAGCCTCCAGAGACTTGGAAGACACAGAAGAAGTCAGGACAGGTAGAGGTGTCACCATGCAGCTTGAGTGGCATTCTGGTCCCCAACGCAGGACCTCCCCAGTCTTCCAGTTGAGGACTGAGAAGAGAGAAGAGATGAGGTGGAGCATGGTAAAACATAGAAGAACAGTCTTTCCTTGTGAAGAGCTCCAACTTGAAAACTGGCTCAGTGCGGTACTGGACCGGATCGGAGAAAAGCTGACCACTGTCTAGAGGATTCTCAAGAGCAACCACCAGATTATGATGCCGGGAGACTAGAGCGGCATCTACAAAGTTCCCCGCAGAACCTGAGTCCAAGAAGGCTGAGCCCAGGAGCGTGGGTACTGATACTGAGGAGCATAGGAACTGTCAGCCGTGGAGAAGCTGTATTCACCCTAGGGACACTTCTCCCAGGAGCCCTAGGTGCTGGCGTTTCCCGGAAGAGTCTGAGCCTAGGTTGAGCCACCGGTAGACAAGCCGGTGTGAATGGAGTAGTCACAAAAACTGTCACAGGAGTAGTCACTGGAGCCTGGTGTTGGCGCTGAGAGGCAAGCAGCTGTTGTGGCAGTTGTGACTTGACTAAGCATTTCACTTGAGAATCAATCTGCTGGGACTGCTGGATGACAACGGTGGTAAGATCAGCCATTCTTAAAAGCGGCACCTTGGCGGGGTCCATGGCCGGATCTTACTGTCAGGGCTCGGGTTCAGTGGAGCCTCTGAACCACCGCGGGAGGTGGTACTAGCCGACACCTGGGACCAGAGCCCACCGCAATGCTAGGTTGGTCTTGCTGCGCGGGGTGCCACCAGGTCGTTCCACAAGTGCGATTAGCCCGCGGTGGCAGCCAAGGTCAAGGTACCTATATAGAAGACAGACCCGGAGTCAAGCACATGCAGGTAGTCAGGGCTGGTGGCAGAGATGCAAGGTCACAGGTCAGATCCAGGGTCACAACAGAAGATAAACGCAGGAAAGGAACACAGGAGCAAGGGAATCACAAACAAAGCTTTCTCTTAGGCTTTCTCTAAGGCAGATCCGGTGGGGAATTATGGGAACCTCCGGCCTTTATGGAAAACCCGGAAGTGCCAGCGCCAATCAGCGGTGCCCTGGCCCTTTAAATCTTTATGAGCCGGCGTGCACGCGGCCCAGGGAGCGGGGATGCATTCACGGCCTAGCCAGGAAAGGTGCGGGAGTGTGGAGAGGTGAGCGTGGGACATGGATCGCGGGGGCACCCGTGAAACATTCTTTTAGTTGCAAACTGCTTACACAGGTATTTAAGAAGTGTCCACGCCACAAATGTTGCACGTGACCCTTTTGTGGCACCATGCGACAGAAATTAGGAGACGTTCCGGTGCGGAGTCGGTCTGTGCGCCAGATTTAACATGCAAGCCCAACAGAAGTGGGTCACATGTCCCATGTTAAAGATGTTGCACTAAAAAAAGGTGCGCTCTCTGTTCAGGGAGTGCAAGATTCCTGAAGAATGTGCACCAGAAATCCTGAATCTGGCGCACCCTGCATTATACACAAGCAAACCACACTTAGTGCAGTATGAGCCATTCTTAGTAAATGTTCTCCTATATGTTCTCTGTCTGTAATCCCTTGTGTATCTGCAGTCAACCTGTTTTGCATAGATATTGTTCAGTGTAGCCATGTGTAGCAATGACAATTGCGTCATTTGTTAACAATCGAAAGTAAAAGTTAAGTTTTACGGCATATACCATTTTGCCCTCTGCATTATCACTATAATCAGCTCTGTTGGTGTTCAGAGGATGCTGAAAGAGTTGATGTCCCAGCACATACCTACCGCCCAGAAGGACAGTGGGACATAGCTCAATAACTGGGACTGTCCTGCTGGATTTGGGAAGGTTGGGAGACACAACCTCAGATTGGCAACATACATCTTTTCCCATCCCCCTCACAACCAAGTCTGTTATAGCTGGAAACACAGAAACTGACTCATCAGGAGGAGGAGGAGCAGAACAAAACCCGGTTAGCTGCACAGTACCGGGATCATGTGTCCTCTGTAGGTAGCACTACAACTTTTAGAAACTACAGACTGCTATTGCTGTTCCCTCCATCCTATATGATGAACCACTGTCCTCCGAAAGCTCAGGCCCAAGGGCTATTTTTCAGGTCACCATTCTAGTGCTTGCATGGACACCTATGATCTGACTATTATGAAGAAACAAAGTTACTTCCATGTTTGTTGCAACGGAATTGTTAGACCTTGTGATGAGCCGACTTGTTGACTCCAATATTTTGCCTGGAAATCCACCTCTTGACTTTGGGATGGGTGGACTTCATTTCATAGTCTTCCAGCTGTTGTTGATGCAGTTTGACCATTTTCTTTGCCTTGATACCGGTATCGATGAGCTGGATGAAGCTATTTCATTTTTTTTATCTTGATGTTTACTTCATTAAATACCAGACATGCATGACAGATGCTCTATGGCAGTGATGGCGAACCTTTTACAGACCGAGTGCCCAAACTAATACCAAAACCCACTTATATTTCAGAAAGTGTCAACATGGTATTTTAAGCAGTAACTTATTTCTACCTGTTCTTCCACATCTTTCAATTGTATCAGCCCCTGTGTACAGGAAGAATTATGGGTCCAGCAGGAGGATCTCCAAAAATAATGCAGCCCTGTCCACACCTTCTCACTTTTCCACGCAGTTCCAAACAGCCTGGGGTGATGGCCTGAGTGCCCACCGAAATGGCTCTGAGTGCCACCTCTGGCACCTGTGCCATAGGTTCGCCACCACTGCTCTATGGCATTACAGCGTCTCTTTTACCTACTGTCCTTTTTCTGCGAGAGGCAATATAATACTGCATTTTGTGTGTATCAGTGTGTAAGTAAAATTGTACATTCAGAGCATAAGGCGCCGACACTGGCTGTCAGCAGACATAAGCATCAGATGGTATCACTGGTGTAAAAGGGCATATGGTCTCTTCTTCTCTCACCCACAGAAAGATCCATTTGTGTCTATCTTCATCCTTCAGAATAACGTTGCAGGGCTGCAGACTGCTGAGGTTGCTCATTCTTGCACTAGCTGGAGTAGCTTTTGTCCATTATTCCATAAGTGCACAGGTTGTGCTGACATTCTGCTTTCACTCACAATCACTGCGATAATGTTACTAGGATGTTCTGTGCAGTAGGGGACATTGAATTCTGCTCATACTGTATAATGCAGGCTGCAGAAATAGATTTTTCATCTATGTAGCTGTTTTTGGGCTATTGTTACTATAGGAGACATCAGCGCTGAATTAGGGTTGGTGGGGGCTCCTGGACGCAAAATCTGGTGGCGGCCCCCACAGAATGTAGCCCAGGCAGGGTACTCATTTAACATCCATGTCATAGGTGGGACTCATGCAGACATAAGGGGGACCGTGATCTGGTTGCACAATTTATGGCCGGATCACGGTCCCCATAGATGTCTACAATGCTGCAGTAATGAGTATACAGCCTGCAGAAATGAATATACAGTCCCCAGCAATAAATATACAGCCCCCAGTAATTAATATTTAGCCCCCAGCAACTAATATACAGCTCCCCAGAAACGGCTAAACAGCCCCCCAGTAATATATTCACCCCGTTAATATATACAGCACTCCAATAATTAATATATACAGACCTCTACTAATATATACAGATCCCCAGTAATGAATATATACAGCCCCCCAGGAATTAATAGATAAAGCTCCCTTGTAATATATATACATATATATATATATATATATATATATATATATATAGCCCCCCAGTAATAAATATGCATCCCCCAGTAATAAACACATGTACAATATACCAGCAACTAATATACTGTATCCTAGTTACTAGGGACCTATATATTGAACACTGGGGATTGTATACTGTATACACCCCTCTAGTAACTAATATATAGCCCACCGTGTAAAATATACAGCCCCTTGTAAAGAATAACAAGCCCCCTAGTTTGAAGTACAATGGGGCAGATTTATCAAGCTGTCTGAAAGTCAGGATATTTCTAGTTGCCCATGGCAACCAATCACAGCTCCCCTTTAGAATATTCATGAGCACTGGTAAAATGAAAGCTGAGTTGTGACTGGTTGCTACGGGCAACTAGAAATATTCTGCCTTTTAGACAGCTTGATAAATCTGCCCCAATGTGTCCCAAGAAAACAATCTCTCATGTTAAAGTGTTTTAAAGCTGTAACCTGAAAGGGTTAAGGTATCACTTTTACAGATTTACATTAACTTTTTATATCTTTACTATAACATTGTAAAGCCTTGAAGCAGAAGTTTTTATTTACTCCATAGGACTCCCCCATTTGTGATATCTTAGTCTGTGACAAATGAAAGCTCTGCTTTATTTAACAAAGTTAGCCTTGATAAAACTGCTGCTGCATTTCCAAGAGCAGGTCCATTTACACAGGGCACGTGGGTTCATACCATTTATGTCTCTTTGTTATGTCACCCAGGGCCAGACCATAAGGAGAGCTGGTAGCCGGGGCCAGATTATAGGGCAGCGAGGGGTGCACACCGTGTGGCCCTCACCACTTTGGCCTTAAATGGGTCCCCACCAAGAGGGCCATTTGGGCGATCACATGGCTTCCCGAATCACCCAGCATTTGTTCCGGTAGAATTTCGGATAACGGCACGGTTAAAGGAACCTTGCGATAGCCAGTACACTTGTGCGCACAAGATGCTGGCATCCTGGCGCCAGTGGTGTGGTGACATCAACTCCTGTGCCGCCACTACAATGACATCCCGAAAGAGGAGGAGGTCACCGTGCATTGGGGGAACGGGAGAAGGTGAGTACAGATTGATTTTGTTTACTGGGGGGGTTATTATTCATTATAGGGGTTGTGCATTTTACACTGCATGCTATATATTTGTGACTAGGGGGCTGCTTATTGTACACTGGGGGTTGTATACATTTGTATATATTACTGGCGGTCTGTATATATTAATTACTGGGGGGCTGTATATTTATCAGTTGCTGGGGGGCTGTATTTTAATCACTTTGGGAATGTATATTTATTAATTACCTGGGGTAGTGTATATTAATTACTGGGGGCTGTATACTCATTACTGTGGCTTTTTAGACATCTATGGGGAGCACAAATTGTGCGACCAGATGACAGTCCCCCTTACCCCTTTGTGCATGAGTCTTACCTATTACATGAATGTTAAATGAGTTCCCTGCCTGGGTTACATTCTGTGGGGGACTCCACCAGATTTTGCGCCCAGGAGCCCCCACCAACCGTAATCTGGCTGTGCCGGTGATACATGATGTAATGTACGGTGATTGTGGTACTTTCTACATGTGGTTGTGACTTGCTCCTCTGTGTAATCAGTTCATAGTAATATTTGAGGCATATTCAGCGCACACGGCACAGCTTTAAATTTACAATTACTTCTGTGTTTTCCTGGGGAATCCTTCCAGGCCTTTCTGCCAGATGGGATGTACAGACACGTCCCTGCTAAGTCAGGGATAAGAAGCCTGGTCAATTTTTAAACAGTTACATAAAACCATGAGAAGATTGGAAGGAAAGATGACAAGAGCTTGTAAGAAGCAGCACAGAAACACAGCGGGATAATTCCTGCAAGCTTGCCCTACAGCTGAAATAATATCACAGGGATCCCTGCTCCCTCCCATCTCCTCCTGACTAAGGCAGCTTCAGATGCTGCTGTGTCGTCATCTGTGTGGGTGCAAATCTCTCCTCGGCTGCTTTCCTCTTACACGCTGCTTTGCTTTAGGAGAGTAGCATTACAAATCTCGATTACAGAGGAACGTTCAATCTATCTTGTAGCTTTATTCTGGAAGATGAAATGGAAACAAAAGAAATGAGTAATGGTGATGGAATCATCCAGACGACTGAAACACAGGCTACTATCTCATTTCTATTAGTATATTGGCTACCTATAAGCCACATTAAGTCAGCGTTACATGTGCTCTCCCTATTTCTGTTGTAGAAATCATTGTTCCAATTAGGATTATTCCAATAATCCTAATTCCAATTCTTATGTCATGTCAATCAAACAACTTCTGGACCTCCAATAAGTCTCCCATGCGGCAGCGGAGACCCCACTGATCTCCTACCAAGCATAAATGGTTTGTGCTGCTACATAACATGCAGACTCGCCATTATGCTAATCGTTTCTCCATTTACTACAGTGCTACATATAAGGTAAACATATTACATATACTGATATATTGTAACAAACATGAGAAGAAAGTATATATGCTGCCTAGTCTCTCCTTCGTAAATGCAAAACCAGACAAATTTTATGGGAAGAATCACTCATTTCGTCAGAAATAGGAGTGGTACTTTCATATTAGGAAGATACATCTTATGGGCACCCTAAGCCTCTCTGGCCTGGGTGCACAATTGATAAGGTTGATCTGATAAGGTTTACACTTGATAGTCCTTTGACTTTTTTCTACCTTATTTACTATAAATAGTGCTGATGATAATAGTAAAGTTTGTAATATGTGTTATTAAGTACAAAAACATGTAAAACTATGTCCTATTATTTTGCTTACCTGTAGTAAGTAGTGTTTCTAAAAACCTTCACAAGTCAGTAAACAGTAGATACTGTAGATGAGGAGAAGAGGCTATAAATATATAAACTCTTTACATAGCTAAAATATATTTCCCTTAAAATTCAGCTCTGTAAGGAAATTAGTAGTTTTCAGATGATGACAGGGTTGTCAAAATGATCATTTGTGGTAAAAATGTTAGTAGACAAAAGTAGACCTTCAATATGACAGGTACGGGATTTATTAGTTCCATTCATTTCCTTGAGTCAGAGGTTATACTTTCTTCTCATCTGGTAGCATCACTGTGTTAAATGTTTTGATGTACCTTTTGGTCTATATCCACCTTTTTTTTTGTTACCGATTTTTTTGGAAGTAGGTGAGGGGTTTATAATAAAGAGGATTAAG
The DNA here is from genome assembly GCA_019512145.1 of Engystomops pustulosus. Classification (NCBI taxonomy): domain Eukaryota; kingdom Metazoa; phylum Chordata; class Amphibia; order Anura; family Leptodactylidae; genus Engystomops; species Engystomops pustulosus. The sequence continues at coordinate 42,782,719 of CM033650.1, forward strand.
CTTTCGGGGATAGGGGAGTCCCAATGTAATTATTGCTTTTCCAATGTAATTACAGATTGGAATAGCTGATGGTCTTTGATGTGGAGGATGAATGAAACTTTTTAACACTTGTTTATGTTAAGCTGTTAGTTTAGATCAGTAGATATTAACCACTTAACAGACTTGACTGTGGAGACAATGCAAAACTACAAAAACAATTTTGTGTCAGCATAGAGGCATCACTTTAGTTAATGTAGGGGGTGGGGGGTCTATACTGGATGAAGAATGTCAGTGATTGCTTTGTGATCCTACGGAACTGAGGGATTCAGAAATAATCTGATCCCTGCTGTTTGCAATCAATGCTGGCTGTTCCTCCACAGCAATATCTTGAAAAACTGTAGATATGATCATTTACCTTAAATTATCAGCCCCTTACCTCAGAAAACCTGACTTGTACATCCCATGTACATTTGTACATTTACATATTGACTCCCGACCACAGTAATTACACAAAATATCCATTTGATAGAAAAGAATTGATCTTTATTATACATATAAGGTTAAAATTCTGTTCTTTGGATACAAGTTCCTTCAAGGTTTAACTAGTCCACCAATGTGATGTGTACATCAAGGGATGTACCAATCAGACCTTCCGCAGTTAGGGTCTGATAATTGTAGAGGTTTTCTGCTCTGGCTTTTTGCTTAATAGGGGCTCCCATATCAATTGCATATATTCTCCCTAAACCTCGCCATTTCTGAAGCATTTATTAAATAATGTTGGCTTTCTATATGTTGAATGGGTTTTCCAGGCTTCTAAACAGTTAAAGACTATTCTATATAGTCATTGATCGGTGGCAATGTCACTACTGACCATCTGAAGAACACAGCTGTAGATGATCCATCTGTAGTGGACCATCCATCTTCACTGCACTTTCATAGAAGTGAGTGAGAGCTGTGGCTGCAGTATGAATAGACAGCTGATACACCAACTAACCTAGCTGGAAGAACGATTGTAGACTTTTAGTGTAGTGGCACCATTTCACTGAACTGATCAGCTGGTATCCACCCTCACCAATCAACTACCTCTCACCTATCTAATGGATAGGAAACCCCTTTTAAAAAGTTTAGGACTACCCACCTGATCCAGTCATAATCCTTATTAACATATTGGGGCACATGTACTTACCCGGTCACTTGAGTTCACTGAAATTGCATTGTCCGTCTATAATGCTGCGTGCGGCGATTCACTAAGACCGTGCGCCTGAAATCATGAATATGTCGCTTCTCTGCTCAGGTCCAACAGAGTTCAACATCTTTTTTGTGGTGCATCTTAAACATACGGCATGCGACACAGTTTAAAATTTAAATATGGCGCTCTGTCCGAAACAGTCAGCCTGTCCAATGGCACGCCCCCCTGATTTGTGTCGCATGTAAGCCAGCGCAGCTGCGCCACAAAAGGGTTGTGCATGCCACAATCTCAGCACAGTCACTTCTTAAATACCTGTGCAAGCCATTTTAACCCCGAAAAAGGTGCACGGTCTGACAAAAGTGCGCAGCAGCCCCTTAGTAAATGAGCCCCATTGGGTTGAAAAAGAAATGGCATTGATTAAAGGATCATTTTGTAATGTTTTGGTGCTGCAGTAAAGGATGTAGCTCTTTCTGTATCTATATTGTCTGCATAATTATCTCTCCTCACTTTATATGTATATTTAAATAAATATTAACCTGCATCTCAGTGTTCGTTCCCCTAGATTGTATTATATAAGCTATAAGCCAGCTACAATAACTGGTACCTGAGGTTTATGCCGGAGAACAGTAGCACAGTTTTATAGTCTTGATAAATCAGCATTCCCTAAGGTTGCTCTGCTCAGCCAAAAAAACATTCTGTTTGTTAGAAAATCATAAGCATAAGCACACAATATTAAGCCGATAATATAACTTTACCATTTGTTTAAACAAGACCTTTTGGTATTATAAAGAGAACCTGGTACATTTTTTACCTTTGCACTTATGTCATTTTCACAAAAATGGAATCCATGGGCTAGATCTGGGGATTTCTAGAAATATACTTTCTAGAATTCCCTCTGTTAGGTGAAATCTCACCCATTTATCAATAACAAATCTCCTCCAAAGTTATTTAAAAAGGACCATAGAAGATTCAGATTTTACCTCAAGTTTAGAGGATGCAGGAGGAGTGTCACTTCAGATGTCCTAATCTTTGGTTCTATAGCACCTAGAACACTGGTTTTGGTGTCATATTAAATATATAGGCAGATTAATGCATAGTTGGAAATGTGAACTGCAGATAAAGATCCAGTTCTGGGCTATTTCTTAAACTGCCTGTATCTCTGGTTCTACAGGCCACTGAACCACAAACCTGATGTGATCTGAAAGATGAGATTCTTATCTTAAGTCCACAGCACAACCTTTTACAACAATTCTAACAATACCAATATTATGCTGACAGTTTCCTTCTAGTCTTAGATCCATCCTGGAATATCCATCAACCTTATTTCATAAAATCATCTTCAGCTTCTCCTGAAGTAGAAGGGTACTTCCTGGTTGTAACTTTAGCTAAGACAACTGAGGCCAGAGCAGCTTCCCTCACTTTCCATAATGCTGAGCTCTCCTTCCTGGGGCACAGTCCAAAAAATAGTCATTTTTTTCTCATTAATGGATAAAATCCTATTTATAGACTTAAAGGAAACCTACCACTTGGGATAGGGCTTATAAGCTGGACATGCCGTGCACCAGCTCAGGGTGAGCTGGTGCCGGCGCTTATCTCCGTAATGTTTTTAAACAGTTTTAAAGTGTTTTAACAGTTTATTAATGTTTATATCCTTACTAGCTTTCCCGCACCGGGGTCCGCGATCGGCGCACCATGCACGCTACCACTTCCTATTCAGATGCACGCACGGAGCGCGGACCCTGGTGCGGGAAAGCCAGTAAGGATATAAACATTAATAAACTGTTAAAACACTTAAAAACTGTTTAAAAACATAACGGAGATAACGGCATGTCCAGCTTATAAGCCCTATCCCAAGTGGTAGGTTTCCTTTAACATTGTCATGAATTGGCCAAGCAGTACTTCTATGCAGTTACCCAAATAGCACTATATAGTACAACAGCCACACTTCAATGAAAGCCCAATAATGGAGCAGAACAATGGAAACATCTCCACCAAATGTCAAGAAAGCCAAATAGTTTTGAATTAGTAACATATACTGCTAATATCAGATGCTTTGGAAGTTAGGCAATCTGGGGTTTCCTCTTAGTAGGGGAAGCTATTGTGCTAGCACAGGTCAACAGATGCTATAGAGTCATTGTAGTAATTTTCTTTATATAAAGTAGCTGCAGACCATATCTAAAATTATGCAGATAACAATCTGTACATTGTTTCTCCATCTTAATTTTTTTAAAAATGTTTTTAGAAATGGGAAGCAGACTGACAAATTACTTGTTGAATAAGAAGAATAGCATTTTTTGGTTTTGCTTTCCGTGGGCTGTTAAACATCAGAGTTTCTATACAGATTCTGACACGAAGTACTGTAATAAAATGGCAAAGGGGAATCCATTTTTCTTACACTATTGACTTCCTGTTCTGCAAAACAGTTGCCTGCTGTGTCTTTCAGTCGTCTATTGTGAGCGTATTGTAAGCCTCGATAAGAGACTGTTGTGCGGAATCAAGAAGACAAATTGGAACTTTTTAGTACTTTATAACAGCATCTAGGATGTCAGTATATGTTGCTCTTTAGAAGGATGGAGATGACGGTACACACTAGATATGTGGTTATTCAGGAATTCCAAGGGATTCACCAAAGATGACAAACATGAACACTGCGCGATTTGTCATGGATGTTGCAACACATTATACAATAGGTAGCACCTTATAGCAGGACTACATGAGTAAAGGTGTTCAGAGAAGGGTGTTAGTGGATCAGGTAGGTATTGGATTTTGAATATTTGCATTGCACTATACGTATAACTAGCACTTGCGATTATTTTCCCTAGGGTGGCGTGAAGAGAGGGGGGGGGGGGGCACTGTCAGCGGGGCAGTGCAACCGGCAAATTTTCATATGTAAACACTCGCCAGCTGTGTTTATTGCTATAATGTTTGTTTTCCAAAGCTTAGCAAGTAGTAGTTTTGCAATGGCTAGAAATTTGACTAGAAAAATCAGTATTCAGTAGTAGTAGTAGTAGTAGTAGTATGAGCAGTGCCATTCTGGCAGATTTAGTTATTGTTGACTGTGTTATCTCTGATATGAGTTTAAAAATATTTTATCAATAAGAGTGATATAATAAATAATGTGCCTTTGTTTCCACATCCTTTCCAACATTTACAGAATGTATTTAAATAAATATGGCATTTTACAGGTTAGTAATAGCGATGAACAGCCTTTAGGGGATAAATGTGCAAAGGCAAATAAGAGTATCCATTCCCGATGAGAAAATTGTTTCTGCCCAAGCATGAATTCCAAGAGGGAATTCTAGAAGGTCGCTCGTAGGTTAAAATCTGATGACAGGTTTCCTTTAACGGAAGATACTATACAGTGAAAGTATTGTAAGATGCAGATTTACTGTACTTTTGCATGGCATTTCATATTTCTACATCTTCTGTATATTTGAATATATATATGTATGGTTTTGTATATTATGAATTATCCTGTTACACCAAGAATAAAGTAAATTCTCTAGATTACAAAGCTCATTTTCATATTCTGTTTTAGAGCTCCATACTTTCATGTATTGGGTGTAAGGAGCATGTCACAGTCTGTAGGACTGGCATGCCCATTGATTTTAATGGAAATTGTGTAATTTCCCCTTTCCCCTGTAGTGGTGATGCGGGAAAACTGATCACTTGCTGCAAGGTTCCCCTACAAATTATATGTGATTACTAAGGGTCTTATCAACAACAACAATATATTTTGTCCAGATTGGAGAACCTCTTTAATATTCAGATTTTATTTATGTTTTTCAATATCGGTTTAATAATTTAATATAAAAATGTTTCTTATAGTCTTCCTAATGGTTGGTGTAAGCTCCTAATTTTACTGTAGAGAGAAAAAGTCAGGGCAAACAGTGGTCAGTAGAACAGCGTTCTATGCCAGGGGGCACACTGCAGGGTGACAGATGTTCCCTTGATAGCTGCTCATTGCTGCTCAGACAATAATGACGGGGCATACTAGCTCACTCCATTAAAATCCCTTTTGCAGTCGCAGAGTAATTGCAGGTTACGTCTGCAGCTGATTTCCATTAATCGTAAAACAAGGTTTTTTTTCATTTCTTCTTAATTCATGTATCTACTTCCTACCCAAGGCAAAGATAAAACATGTACATTGACTCTCAGCCAAAATCTATGATCAACGTGTGCTATAATATTCTGTCTCACAACTGGTTTGCGTAAGAGACTGAACGCTCTTTGCTTGGATTAAAAGCACAGATTGTCATGTAAATTGAGGTTTGTCAGTTGGCAGATAAGGAACTCACAGGACTACATTTACCTCTGTTCCAAACTCTACTTCACGGCTTGAATTTTAAGTAGAAAACCCACACAGCTAAAATCTTTATTCTACAAGCAAATATTTAACACTCGTGCATGTCTTAAAGTGGAACAAACACATCTGGCAAGAAATCAGAACTGAGCTGTGTGATGTAGGTTTCTGTAGGCAGCAAAATCACTTGCTAATGGCATTATAAAAGTCTTTATATTTGGTGAGCTTATATGGGAAATCCCTAATATACAGAATATAAATAATAAGGGGGTAACATGGTAGCTATAAGAAGGCAAACTGTCTTTTTAGCCTCCCTGTACCCTCCCTGTTTAATGGAAACTTGTGTCATTTGCACATTGAATATTGACGCAATGTAGCATATTATTGACACAATATAGCATATTATGGAGCATGGTGGGTTAGTACAGCTAACATGGCTATCCACCGTCCTGTTTTTGCTTAAATGTCCCATAAAAACTGGCGGTGGTTTGTACAAATCTGCATAAAAATAGATGTTCTGATTTGGTTTGGGATGGGCTTAAAGGGGTATTCCCACTAAGACACGTGTCTTAAATATACTTAATACTTAAATATACACAAAATAACACATTCTCTATTCACTATTACCAACAAAAATGCAGCATTTCCCAAATATAAGTCCAACCTGTCTCTATCAGTCCTGCTGTACACATTTTCAGCTGCCCCTGGTTTCCGACCCTGTATCTTATGACTTTAGGGTCGACAGACACACTGGGGCACATTTACTTACAGGGTCACCAGAGTTCACAGAAAATGCATTGTCTGACTATAATGCACTGTCCCTAAGATTGTGCGCCCAATGTCCTGCATGTGTCACTTCTCCACTCAGGTCCGACAGAGTTCACCATCTCTTTAGTGGTGCATGTAAGTGTTAGGGCTTGTGACACAATCTGAAAGTTAAATCCTGCCCGCACTCCGAATCAGTTTGACCGTCCAACGGCTTGCCTTCTAGCTGGTCTTACCGGCGGCATGGAGCCCAGCCTGGCTGCGCCACAAAAGGTGTCCGGTGTGCCAGAATCCCAGCGCGCACACTTCTTAAATAGCTGTGCATGCGTTTTAGCCCTGAAAACGGTGCACAGTCCAACAAAAGTGCGCGCGACCCTAAGTAAATAAGCCCCCTTGTCTAACCCTGTGGAGCTGAGATATTTTTTGCTCTCTGCAACTGCCCCTCCCCCCCATGCATTCAAGGATGAGCTCACACTTAAACACAGACACTGAGTTCCTGCCGGCAGCAGCAGCAAGAGGAGAACTACTAGCTACAGGCAGATAAGTCCTTTATCTGGGGGAGGGAGGCACATCAGATCTGATAGTGTGAGAGAAGAGATATAGCAGACTGTGTCATTGTGTGTTATATGCATCTCATGGATCTCATCATTTCTTCTCTGATCTGTCTCATGTCTCTTTCTGTGTGTCAGATACAATGTAAAAAGTGATCTTTCCCGTGTAAACATCACTAGGGGATTGAAATGTGAGAATTTTCTTTCATGGGCAAACCTCTTTAATGCATTGAAAAACATGGCTGCTTTCTATAACAAACTGTGTATTACAGCTCTATCCCATTTACTTCATGGGAACAGAGCTGCAGTACCAGACGTAACCACTGAAACAAGGGTGGTGCTGTTTCTGGTTGTATGTTTTCTAACTCTAGTGGGTGTACAAATAGTGGAGAATTTGCAGTTGCCTCGTTCTGTGCTATCATTTTTTACTCAATCATCATAATGCTCTCCACTTCATCATTCCATAAGTATGGCCAAAATAATTGAGCAATAAATATGTTGAAGTTTACTAAAATGGTCCCAAATGATAGTTTCACCCAATCATGGGACCCCTTTTGTGAGGAATTAACTTGTAACACTAATTCAATTTCCAGATCTGGTAAAATACCTTTAGGAAGCTTGGAAAAGCTTTATAAATCTCTATAGTGAGCTCCCCCTAGTGGCCAAGGAAGTTAAACATGGTTTTTATCGTTGATGCTCTGTTAAGTGGTCTTTTTAGAGGCCTTATAAAAAAAAACATTTCAACCTATTAAGTCTGAATTAAAATGACTTTCTAGGCTTCTCCGTAAGGATCTTTTAACTTACCTCCCAGTGAGTCTGTAACAGATATGTGATACATACAGATATTTATACATAGCTGCCAACCGGGAAAGCCAGAGCTGATAGTTGGAGGGAGGGAACTGCAGTGTGAACCAATGTTGTGGCAGGAGGTGTGTCTAAGACATGTGCCTCCCAATCCCCCTAGGTCAGTGGTGGCGAACCTATGGCACGGGTGCCAGAGGTGGCACTCAGAGCCCTTTCTGTGGGCACTCAGGCCATTGACTCAGAGACGGTGCTCACCAAACAGGACCAAAGTCACCAAATCTTCCTGCAGACCCAGGCAATTTAAGAGATTCTGCAATCAGCGCTGTTTTAAAACAACACTTCATTGGCTGCTTGGAACTGCGGTAAAAGTGAGATAGTGTTGATAGAACTGCAGTGTCTTTGTAGGTCATCCTACTGGACCCTACATTCTTACTGTACAGAGACCCTGGTGAGAAGCTACAATGATAGTCTGAATGTGCCCTCCTTCTTTCAACTGTATTAGTTGCCTCAAGGGGTCGACTTGATTGATAGATGGTGAAGAAGTTACTGTTAAAAATGCAATGTTGGCACTTTGCGGTAAATAAGTGGATTCTGGTTATAGTTTGGGCACTCGGTCTCTAAAAGGTTCGCTATCACTGCCCTAGGTGTCGTAGCAGAACTGTAGCTTTAGATCACAGCTATGTCACAATGTAAGGGCGAATTCACACAACCTTATGTGCCGCATGAAGCGATACGGCTCTGTACAAGGGAAAATTATAGGACATGTTCGTATGCCGTGCATCTCTATGGATAGGAAGGGAACAGCCCTCCTCCTTTCCATCGCTCATGACGTGTTTCCACCGGCAGACATACATTCGTCAGAATTCAGCCTAACAAAGCTAAACCAATGAAGAATCTGAACTGAGGGAAAGGCATAAAAGATAAGTAAGTAAAAGACTTGGACATGGCTATTAAATATATACTGGACACGGTTATTCTCAGAACTCCTGTGGAAGTCATGAGAAATGGCGGATTTCATATAGGGAGGCGGCAGTACCAGGGGCCCCGTCCGCCCATACCTGGGCCTTATATGAAGATCACTAGGTTAAAAAAACACGCTATATTCATCTCGGGCTTCTTCTCCTCTGTGGCTCCATCTTCTCTTCTGGCGCATACACTATGACGCGGCGATTTTGACGTCAAGCGGCCACAAAATCGCCGCGTCATAGTGTATGCGCACAGGCTGGAAAAGAAGCCGAAGTCGGAGATGAATGGATTAATATAACATTTTTTTTCCAAAGGGGGCTTAATGTGGACATTTATGTAGAGATAGGGGTCCTGCTGTGAACATTTCATTAATGGGGGGCCTTATGTTGTGGCCATTTCATTAAAGGAGTCCATTCAGAAATAGCTTCTAGCCCTTTAAGACCTTATTAATTTCAAGTTTTGTTGAAAACCCTGATGTCTTTGTCTTTTTGGCTGCATATTCTGTGAACAATATTGTTTCAGTCTAATTACTGCTGACATCTTGCATGTAGGAGCGTGGACTGCAGGAAAGCATGAGAAGATGTATCCTGGGCTCAGTCAGGCAGACCTGTGAGATTGCGGTTGTTCTCAGTCGGCATCATCTCTACTGCAGCCCACGCATGGTACCTGCCCCAGGCGCTGTTTTAATGACAAAAGTGCTGAACGGGCATGGAGGAGAAATTATCTCCTCTACAAAAGAGGGATAATCCAGAGTGACTGGCGGGGAGGTGTGAGCCTGATCCAGAGATGTAATCTGACAATTCATATCCATGCTACAACTAGTAAGAACTCATTACAAGTGCTGATTTTCTAGACCCAAATAGTTTAACCCCTTAGCTGCTTCTACCAAAATAGTCACAAACATATCATTAATGCTTATGGTAGCAACATTTTTGAAGTATAAAGATACCATGCCATATATTCCCTGTAATTGCAATTTTGCAGGTATCCTGCTTAGAAGAGAGTGCCAAACCTACAGCTTCAACCGCTAGAGGTCACCAAAGATCATAACCACTGAATATATTCCCTATAAATTCTTTCCTGAACTGAAACAAATGTGGTAGTAGATGCCACGCAAAAAATATTTTTATCAAACAAAGAAGCAATGCGATTTTCTCGAATTCTGGCACTTAGGCAGACATGAAACTTAAAGCTGCTGGACCCCATTATTAAATGTGTACAATGTCCCCCAACTATAATGGATTATTTTTAGTCTTTATCCTAATGGGTCACCTAAAAAACCTGGAGCTGCGGGCAATCGGACCAAATGCACCCCCTCAGGTTATGCTCTTGGCTCTGTCCACCCATAACATTTTACTTGCAATTAGAATGGAATCAACTTCTTGGAGACTTAAGTAGGGCAATGCTTGGGGGTGCTACTTTTAGTCAAAATTTCACTATAACTATGCTGCATTGTTCATTGTTGTAACCACACAATAATAAACACAAAGCAATGAAAAGTGCAGATGTAAGATACTAGGTCTGCTCACTATTTCTAAACAATTGCAAAGGGCAGAAAAACGGGGTAAAAATAGCACTTATATGGTAAATATTTTAGTAAAATGTAATCCATAAAGACTAGTAAGAGAGAAGCTCACCAGATGTGGTTGTGCTTATCCTTAGGCATAAACTCTAACAGTTTTTTGGTGTTTTTAGGGTTTTGCCTTAATGTCTTCAAGCCTAAGATGTGGTGCAAACCACAACACATTTTAGTGTCCAAAATGGTCCCTTTTTTAGATGGATTTCGACGGTTCCTCAGCTTGGTCTGCTCATCACTGTGGCATCTCTCCATTTTTTAGACACCAAAACGTATTGCGGTTTTCACACTGATAAGAATAAGAATGAAGCATATTTTTTTGAGAATTTGAGAATTTACACAAATTGAAGCAACCCTCCACTTCACAATAAAATGCATCATTCATAGATAAAATACCTAAGATGGCCATCAGATGCTTTAGTAGTCTGAGACACTCCCCTTGTACATGGATGGACTAGCAAGGTGCTTTGATTACTCAATCACATTGGGATTAATCAACAGTGTCTCGTTAATACAGTGTCGACTTAGACTAGACAGTCTTCTGCTGCACCAGATGTATCACAGTGTCTGAAGTGGAATGATAGTATTAGTGTAGTATAAGACTGTCTAGTCATACTTTGCACCGCCTACTAGTTGTGAAGTCATACCCCCTTTTCTGAGACTCTGACCCCATTTCACATATGTCATGGAGATATAAGACAGTGGTTCTCCCAGACCAGTTGTTCAAAACAAATCGGGATCATGGAACTCAGGATGAATAGCAATAGCAATACTGTAAGTGTCTAGATGATGCTGTCTGCTCTGCCATTAGAAGGGAAGTTGCCTTGCTTGGGGCTCCTAAAATGTCAAACCATTGGCAAATATATATATATACATATTTAAATTACCGTATATACTCATGCATAAGCCGAGTTTTTCAGCACAAAAAAAAAACTAAACTTAATACCCTCCAGTGCCCGGATTCTTGGCGCGGCTCCCGGCTGCTCCTGTTCTCTCTTCTTTCTTCTCTATTTCTTATCTTTCTTCTCTAGCCAGCAGAGTCGCGTCCATGCGATCTGCCGGCCGGCGCACGCTATGATGCTGCAGCATCATAGTGTGTGCCACTATTACAGCACAGAGTAGAAAGAAGAGGAGCCGTGCCGAGGGTGAGTATTACGTTTTTTTTGTTTTTTTTTGTGCTTGGCATACAGGGGGCTGTCTGGCTGTATACTACATGGGGCTGGCTGTATACTACAGGGGGCTGGCTGTATTCTACAGGGGGCTGGCATGCTGTAAACTACAGGGGGCTGGCTGACTGTATACTACAGGGGGCTGGAATGCTGTATAATACAGGGGGCTGGCTGTATACTACATGAGGCTGGTTGGCAGTATACTACATGGGGGCTGGCTGTATACTACACCATCGGTTTATACTCGAGTCAATAGGTTTTCCCAGTTTTTGGTGGTAAAATTAGGGGTCTTTGCTTATACTCGGGCGGCTTATACTGGAGTATATACGGTATGCCTTTTTCCATCTCAGTGTATAGAGGTTGCTTTGAGTTCATATTGTGAAAGTGAATATAATGACCAAATGGTCTGTGGTTTGTGGTAAAATCTGCATTTGGGAGAAAATAACATATTGGGGCTCATTTACTAAGGGACCGAGGAGCGCACTATCATCGTATATTCCGCCGAATTCCGATTTGCACCGCATTTAGCAGGGGTTTTTGGATCTGATATTGGCGCAACGGCACCGGCTTTCATGCAACACAAATCGGGGGGCGGGGTGTCAGACGATCCGACTTATTCGGAATAAGCGCGGTATTTAACATTTAAATTGTGTCGCAAGCTATGCACTTACACTGAGAGGAAGAAGGTGAACTTCGGCAGACCTGAGCGGGGAAGCACCACAAGCAGGAAATCGGGCGCACAATCTTAGTGAATCGTGGCAGCTGTGCATTCTCATTGGACAACACACCTCGGGGAAAGCACAGGGACGGCTAAGTAAATGTGCCCCATTAAATCTCATTGGAAAATCATTGGAATTTCAAATATCGAAAAGAAAGTCACCTGGGAGCATAACTGTGTTGCAGCCATGTGACATGAGTGTTTTGGGGGCTTCTTTTTTTTTTTAGTTGCCTCAAGGTACTAAAGTTTCAGTGAAATGTGGACCGAACACTTTATAACTCATTGCTACATTATAAATAGACTACTAGGTATTATGTTTCACGGTGTTAGGTTTGGATACATTTTGTGCTTTTTGTTTGAAGTGATAAATGTTCTGTTCTGCAAAACTGTAACTTATGAATGAAGAGCATTATTGTGTATGTTAATATATATGGGAATATGTTGGAAAAATGTGAAAAAAATTTAGATATAACTACAGAAACTTTACATTTAAAGTAACCTTTAAAATGTCCCTGCCACCTAAACAGCACTGACCTGTTGCAGCGTGGACTCCAGAAACTCGCTGAATGTTTCTTTTGGTGTATAATACCAAGATCTTACAAACAGTGGCAGATGAGTGAGTTTTGAGGTGGAGTCTTCAAGCCAGATTTAGATTTGCCAACTTTTGTGTCCAACTCAATACTTGAACTTTTTGTCATCTTACTCTAACAATTCCTGGGTAATTTTTGCAATATAGGGTATCTTGCTGAAAGTGGTCATGAGCTTTAGGAAATTCTTGTCATCATGCAATGTACATGGTCTACAATAACGTGTGAAACATATCAATATGCTTATACAGGCGGTCCTCGACATATGCATAATCCTTGTTCCCATGATGGCAACATCATTTGTCTACAGCACCACACATCCTAAAGAGGATTCCCATAGTGTATTCGGGAGTCATATCTTCCACAGCTAAGCAATACACATGCTCCTAACCATCTATTTCATGAAAAACAAAGGTGTTTTAACAGACCTTTGTTCATTGCTTTATGAAGTTCTAATTCTCATGTGCCTATTGTAGGCCCCTTTCTTTAGTCACACAACTGACTAATCAAAACATAGGGATATTAAAATGTTGCAGAAATGGAAACCATAATCTCAATGTGTGCATCGTTTCTGCACATCCATTAGCTTATAATGATCCTATAATCCTGTTTTAGGATACTTTCACACAGCTGTAGGCTATCCCGATGGTAGAATAGGTGCCAGGCTGTAAACACGGGAAAATTTTTTTCCCCATGCACGATACCATACAGTACAGTGTGGTCACCATATGGCCTGGCCAACGTAGGCATCTATGGTTGCGTATATATCTGGCCGCAAATACATCCCTACAATGCCCGTGTGAAAGGGGTCTAACTGTGGCTTTATTTGGACATTACAGAGAAATGCAAACCAATTTGTACACTCTATATTTAATATATAGAGAGCTCCTCATAGTTACTATGGGTGACTTTAGGACAACAATAGACATTCACTTTAATGATGATGTATATGGAGGCTTTTTAAGATGTAAATACACTTTCATCAGCTGTCAGACTATGCAGGGCGAGAAAAAAAGCTGCAACTAGATAACCCTGAAAACGGCTTACTTCTCTTGGGAAATGGAGATTTAGGCATATTAAATGCAGCATGCCCAATCTTTCTTCGGGGTAGCTCCTTATATATCAGATAGACATAAGGAAACATTTATCGAGAATGGGGGTAGTGTGTGCCACTACTAGCTTCCAGCTGGGTGCCCAGATGAATTCTACACTCTTGTTTGGCATATAATATGTGACAGGATTCAGGCTCAGGCTAAAGTAGGGTGAGGATGGTGTAAGAAAAAAAAGTCACAATTCCAGGCTGTGCTCCTGGAGTTGTGACTTTTTTTTCATTCTGTGCCAAAAAACTGGTGTACAGGGCATGATAAATGCCATGGAGATGTTTTAGGCTTCATTAATAAAGGACAGTTTGGGTGATATCCCCTCCAGCTGCACAGTACAGATCTAAACATGTAGTTAAATAGGATGGGCTTCAGATTTTAATTGTCTACAAAAAAAGTGTCCATAATTATAGCAAGTGAATGCACAACTTTGCAGTGTACTGTCATATGCTATTTGACTCAAAATTTCCTAATTGTTGTGGCGGATGTCTCCCAACCTCCCAAATCATACCCCAGGACAGAAGCTAATTTGTGGTGAAAAGTTACCTTTGTTCCATTTATGCCTGCCATGGCTCATTAGATGTAACAATCAATTGCTAGGAATGACAGATTCACCTGGGAAACTACTGTAGAAGTTGAAGTATCTAGGCTGGGTCCATGAAGCTTAATCTTTCTCAGAAGGTCTAATATATTACAGCAGGGTATAGCTTGTCAGTCTTTCTTGCGGCACAGGGTATATAAAATTGAATATTGTATAACCAGTAAATATCAATTCCATAAACCTAAACTTGCAGCTTTTCAATAACATACATAAATATGTTTACCAGCTCAAAACTGGAAGCAGAGCCTCATCTGGGTAAAAAAGAGTTACAGGTTCTATTTTAATCCACCATAATAAAGTGTTACATGTCTGTGTGCATGAGCAGTGAAGTGAGAGCGTGCAGCAGTGCTAGTAACTTTGTGTTAGGACCCGGGCTGTGGGCTTTAGCAACAGATAGCATTTCTTAGCAACCAGCTTCTAATTAAAGCGAGTGTGGGAGTAGGGAAAGCGGCTGAGAAAAAGTTGAAAGAATAGTGGTCTGTTACAACAAGAAGTTGCGGCAGTTTCTTCCAAATACAGAGCGATGATAGTAACCAAGTATTTAGTTCCAGGGTACATCCAATAAATTTCACTTAGAAACCATATGCATCTATCTTCTACGGCGTGAATTTAAGACATTGGTCCATCTATGATAGAATGGTACTTAAGTGCTCTTCTGATGTTAATCTGGAGAAGTGGTTGTATGTCAGGAGTGTACTATTCACCCTGTAGGCTATAAGCATAGTTAAAGAAGTATTCCCATGATGACAAGATTCTTAAATATACTCAGGATAACAAAATAAACACATTCTCTAATTCAATGTTCGCAAAAATACAGCATTTCACAGATATAATTCCAACCTGTCTCTATCAGTCCTGGCATATACAATTTTGTTTGTCCCTGGATTCAACTGTAAATCTTCTGACTATGGTCAGATTCGTCTCATTAATAGCTTCTCTTGTCTGCACACTGCAGTGCTCTCTGCCTCCTGCATCTTTCCCCCCTGCATTACCAGACCAGCTCAACACAGGCACTTCCTGCCAGCAAGCAGCATGCAAAGACTTACTCTACTAGCTACAGACAAAATAAGGTCTTTATCCGGGAGGGATCTTTGATCTGTCTCATCTCTCTTTTTCTATGTGAAAGATAATTGTAAAATATTCAGAAGCTAAATAAAAGTGTAGATAAACCCTGTGCCCTGATAATCTAAGCACATTGTCAGCACACAGCCATCTCATAGCACAGAATAGTCATGAAGTGTCTGCGTAGAGAGTCCCTGCACACACTCTGTAATCTTACACTAACCATCACTGAGTTATAAGAGCTAAAAAAAGCAATAAAAGTGAGTAAAATTGTAAAGTAAAGGGTTGAAATTTGAGAACTTTGTTTCATGGGCAAACCCTGGATTAAGAGTGCTGAGGGCCTCTAGGCGCGGGTGCGGGGCCTCCCCACAATTTTTTTCAGTAAAGTAAATGTTTCTAGAGATATATACAGCTCCCCCCAGTGATGAATTTATACAGCTCTCCAGTATAGAGCACCACCCTGAGTAATACATATATACACAGTGCCACCCCCAGTAACCACCCCCAGTATACAACACCAACCCAGTAACACATTTATATATACTCTGCCACCTCAGTAACACATATTTACACAGCGCCACCTCAAGTATCACATATATTACACAGTGCTACCCCAAATAACATATATATATAATATATAAATAACACAGCACCCCT
Organism: Engystomops pustulosus; assembly: GCA_019512145.1. Classification (NCBI taxonomy): domain Eukaryota; kingdom Metazoa; phylum Chordata; class Amphibia; order Anura; family Leptodactylidae; genus Engystomops; species Engystomops pustulosus. The sequence continues at coordinate 42,798,746 of CM033650.1, forward strand.
AGTAACATATAGATAAACACATAGCAGCCCCCGGTAACATAAATGTACACAGCATGACCCCCAGTAACACATATACACATATACAGCCCGCCCACGTAACACATAGATAAATACAGCGCTACCCCTGTAACACATAGATATATACACAGCCCTACCTTAATAATACAAAGATATTTACAAAGCCTCCCCCATGGAATGCATAGATATATACACAGCCCCTCCAATAGTACATAGATACATATACAGCACAATCCCCCAGGAGGAATACATAGATATATACTCCCCTTTCCCTCAGGAATACGCTGCATCAATATACTGTATATACTCTGTAACCAAACCTCCCTTTCACCCCGAAATACATTGGTTAATATACAGATCCCTGTAAAATAATAAAATTATACTCACCTTCCCCCCGCTGCGTACTGACCTTGTCTTCAATCATGATGTCACTGCACTGCCAGCCACAGGACACCGATGTCCTATGCGCTCCATGTCTATGGCAGAGCAGCATACTGTCTACTGGCTACTGCCCGATTTCTCTGAACCTGGGCAGGGAGCTGATTGTCCATGCAGCCCAGGTCAAACCCCTTTACCCGCTTTCGAATTTGGAATTGCGTATAAAAAGATGTGTTCTAAGTTGGAAATACTGGATGGTTCCCCGGCACAAACTTTTGGCCCAAGTTTTCCCATTTAAGGAAATGGGAAAAATTATGAATGTGTACTTATCCTTTGTAAATATCAGCTCCTGTTGAATTTGATATGTGATTGGATGGCATATCAACACTGTGTCCTACCAGGGAGCACCAGATTTCCGTGTTTCCCATTTGGATAAATTTAGTTACTGTGGTAACCACCACTTTTAGAAGACCCCCTCCTTGAAGACCACTTTTAAATAAAATTTTGGTGATCAGCTAAAAGAAGTTTTCTTGTATTCTTAAGTCCAAACATTCTGTATAATTCTGTATAATACAGCTGTAGGCACTCTATGCACTTATGTATATTGCTAATAATACAACTAAACCCAGAAGTGGTCAGAGTCTTTGAGTGCTACCTTGTGTGACACGGCCTGTCTCCTGTTTATTGCTGGCATCTTACCTGTGTTGCTGCTAAGGCCGGTTTCAATAGGCCCCTGGGCAACAAAGTCTCAGTGGACCCCTTTGCAGTGAACTCATGTGGCGGCATTAAAAATTCAGAAAGTAACTAAAATATTCCTCAGTTTATCGTTACCATTGTTATTTTATAAACTGCCTCCTCATAGTTTAGTTATATACAACCCTTTCATGGTTCTATTATATGCAATCCCCCTCTCCAGGCGCAGCCAGGCTGGGGCTGGTGACTGAAATTCGGCTGTGTGGGCCCCCCAGCAGCTCTGGGCCCTGGAACATGCCGGGTAAGCCTCGCACTGGCGCCGGCAATGGTTGAAACACATTTCAAATAAAGTCTGACACTTCGACTCGTCAATGTCGCAAATCGTCAACGCCTCTCCACTCATGACCGAGCATAGAAGGACTGCTGAAACCACTAGTGCCATTGCTCTGTCAGCTAATTTAGGTGTTCTCAAAGTAGACTGCTAATTTCCATAATAAACGGTGGAACTTTTTCTTTAAAAGTTGGTTTTTAAAGAAGTTTTAATTGTATAGATACCTCAATGTTCCTCTACATGAATTCAGCATGGGTCCATAGATAATACAGGTGCTGGTTCAGAGAGCCATTAAACATCTATGTGTGTGATCCCTTATTTGCATAATAAGTGGAATTACAGTATAATTCTAAATTGTTTGACACCTTTTCGGCCTTCTGCTATCTGATTTCTGCTGATACTGCTTTCATTAAGTGATCCAATGACATTTAACATTACCATGTCTCAAGGTGAGTACATCCCATTAAATAAGAGGACCTTTCAATAATACCTCTTACCCCTCGTGGATACTATTTAAACCAATCTTTATTCAAGGCCTTTATGACTTCTCATTTCGTATAGTCCACACTTTTAATCAGATGTAGAAAAGCTTTTGCAGCAATGAAAAAAATAAATAAATTCCTTCATTAGTTTCTGAAGTCAAAGCAATTTATTAATTGAAGATTTAAAAATATATGTATTATAAAATTCCATGTATGGCCCTACTGAAGAAGGAAATAGTTACTGCCCAATGTAAATAAATGTCACAATTTTGTTATCCTAGTAGGCTCACAAACTGTGGCCTCTCCATACACAGCAAGTATCTGCAGCACAGTAGGCACCTGCCGTTAACCTGTAACTCCAATTGTGAAACTTAAGAGTACATTCACAAGATCTATGTTCAGTACAGCCGCGTGCTGAAGAGGAAGAGGGTTGAGCGCAGAGAAGAAGTGGGCAACACGGCGAAATGTAGGTTGTGTCCTATATTTCTCCTTGCATGGTCATGGTGGAGTGAGACAACGTGTGCTTAACGCCCATGTGACCCGATGCCATGGACGTCAATGGCGACTGATATGCGGCCGCATAAGGTGTGGCTGCATATAATTCCCCATTACTTTCGTGTGAGCCCTTTGAGCGAAAAAAAAATCTCCCCCCTTTCCCTTGAATACCTATATAAATAAACAAATAAAATCATAAATATGTTCGGTATCCCTGGATCTCAAAATTTTTTATCTATTAAAACATAAAAATAATTACCGGTATGTGGTATGGTAAAGGAAAAAAACCACAGATAAAAGTTTGCGTTTAAACCAAATAAAAGGTCACATATTTCTCAAAATGGTATGAAAAACATAATGGGGGTCATTTAATAAGGGCCCCGCGTTTTTACAGCGGGTTACCCGAATTTTACCGTTTTGCGCCGATTTTCCCTGTATTGCCCTGGGATTTTGGCACACGCGATCGGATTGTGTCGCATCAGCGCCGGTATGCACGCGACAGAAATGGGGGGCGTGGCCGTACGAAAACCAGACGGATTCGGAAAAAAACGCTGCATTTTTTTTAAAAAAAATGTCGCTGGGCTCGCGCTTACCTTTACTCAGCCCGGCTTGGTGTACTTCGGTGCATTCAGCACAGCAGCGACACCTGGTGGATGTCGGAGGAACTTCCTTAGTGAATCGCCGGAAGACCCGAATCCACCGCAGAGAACGCGCTGCTGGATCGCGAATGGACCGCGTAAGTAAATCTGCCCCAATATATCCAGATGCTACAAAACGGTAACAATGTATTATGTCCTGGATTATACTTACCAAAGAAGTAAAGAAGATATGTCTTCTGGACTGCACATTGAAAGAGTGAAAAATGGTGCAAAAGTGGGGGTTTTCCAGATTCCCAGCACACCACACAGAACATTAAACAATGCCACTCTGAAATGCAATATGTTCTGCATATAACAAGCCCGCAAATGGAAAAATAAAAGAGATATGGGAAATGAAAATTGGAAATGCAAAGATTGAAAAGTGGTTAAGATAGAATCTGAATTCCATTTTTCTGATATGGCCTAGGAGTTAAAAGCCTGATTTCACTCTGTGAAGGATCCCTTCACAATACACACTTATGGTACTTCACATAAACTCTCTGACTTATAATGGGGTCTGTTAGTCTTTGACCTGACGGAACCTAAGGAACCTTCAACACAAAATATGGATTTGTGTGAGTTTTAATGTTCTTAACCTATTAGTGGTAAGAAAAGTAATATTGTATTGCATAGTGGTTTTGAAATGCTAGTACAGGAAAGGCTAATGTACCTCTAGATAGATAAGTATAACTGAACAAAAGTCACATGCAGAAGGATATAAAAAGACCAGCAAATACACTTACAGACAGAGGTAGCTGTCTGCAAGCTTTATTCAACAGATTTTGTTGCATTGTCACTAAAACGTCTCCTCAAATTACTCATACTTTTCTCTGAAACTTATTATCATGCCACTGTGTGGTGGCATTTGGGAGCACTTTAAGTGACCGACTGCTTCACCCCAAGTGTGAGAGGGAGCGTTATCGTAAGTCATTCCTCCCCGCTGTGATCAGGCTGTTCAACAAACAATGCCCAAACAGAAGTAACCTGCGCCCCCCACCTAACCAGTCCCTGCAGGTCCCATCCACAGACTGAATACCAAACTGCGAATCATTGCTTGTCTTCTTGTCTTTTTATCCCTTTTTTCTTTTTGTTCATTTATCCCTGATATCATTGTTTGTACTGTACTCTCTGTATTCTCTCTGCTGCTGTAACCCTTCGAATTGCCCCACTGTGGGACTAATAAAGGATTATCTTATCTTATCATCCCTAAGTAATTTCAGGGGTCGTGGTCAGTAGAACGCCCTTCTGTCTCTAGCATCTAGGTTTGACTTGTAGCCATAGCTACTTCTCTCTGCAGAGCTTTTGTCAATCATTTCATGAACAGAAGTTCACCGCAGGAAAACGAAGACCTCGACAATCCCATCAACTCTGCAACATCAGGCACAAGTGTCCCCTATGTGGTGTGCCCCAACTATAATTCCCCTTCATAATTCTGTCAGGCCTGATATTTCACATCCCTACAATAGACAGATTTTTAGAACAGATCAAGTACTAGATTTTTTCAACAGCAATTTAATATATATAACTGAGAAAAAAGGGTTGTTACCAGTGATTGGGCGTTTCAGAAAAAGTTCATATTGACTTTATAAAAAGAGGGGTGTAGCAGTTATTTAGCCTAACCCCTGTAAAACTGAAGATACAAAGCTGATGCAGGGTAAAAATGTCTATTCATGGTTAGGGGAGATGGTCAATGCTTAATCTTTCCACTGATCTTTCTCCTATGTACAAGCTGTATAAGTGATCCGTCATCCTAGAAGGCAGATTGATCATAATGTACACTATCATATGACAGTTTTTCAGGTTTGGTCAAGCAATTTTCCACCATCAATATCTGAGGGTAAATTATTTGTTGTGCGGAAGGCTAACAGAGGGCTGAGATTTAGTTATATATATGACACATCTTGCTTTGTATAAAGCTCCTGTTTGTTGAGTATTAAATCCTCCCACAAAGGTGTCTCTGAAGGTTTTGGGAATCAATTGACCCCCTGTTGCCACTCACGCTCCTTGCATTGCAACAGTGTGTGTTTGCCTTACAGCCAATGGGAAGCCAGCGTGGGTACCACTCTGGCAACGGGTGATCTATCACCATGGAAACTGTAGAGCTGAGACATTTCATAGAGCTGTGTTGCAGTTAATCTTTATCCCATCAGTGCGGGGAGGAGGGAGCACTTGTCATTATATTTCAAGGGGCTTTTCATTCTTCAGAACCGATTGGGTTAAACAAGGAGAAAAGGAAACAGCAAGGCTGCTGCCTGATTGGTGAGAGCTGTAGTATCCCATCAACTCTCCTTTAATTAAACCTTTGTTGCTGCCCCGTGGCTACACTCTGGCTGAGGAGGGGTGAGGGTTCCACATATAGTGAGCAGGTTTTCCTGGGATTTCTCCCTTCCATGGAGGTTTCCTTAATGTACACGTCACTTCATCAGCTTCTCCGTCTCCTCCATGTCCCCTCAATGTAAAGGCAGCTCTACAGGACATTTCAATGTAGGAGGGGGCAGGCAGCATCTGGCAGGTACAGAGAGATGCCTGTATGTGGGTAGTCATACTCAGCAGCAGTTCTTTCAAGGGGAAAATATAACACAGTTGCCCTTGGTGTTTTGTCCCTAGAGATGCCGGTGCCAAACAAAAAACTCTACAACGAAGCTATTCAATGGGTCTACATCAGCAGAGTCTCTATTATCTTTTTATATGCTACCTCATCCGCGTTATTCATCTTTTGAGACTATAGTACAGCGATATATATTCTCCTATGACTGATGCATCTACTAAAATTGGTAAATAAATGGAGGCTTTTTATTGAATTGAATGGTATATGACATAGGGGTGCCCCTGGCGCAACAACAGATGCTTAAAAATTGTCAGAGAATACAAAGCCTTATCCGTGCTTGTGTGGGTTTCCTCCGGGTCGTCCAATTTCCTCCCACACTACAAAACATACTGGTAGGTTGATTAGATTGTGAGCCCCATGGGGACAGGACTGATTTGCCAAGCTTTGTGTAGCACTGCGTAATATACATACAGCCGATATACATCCCCCATACACTTCTATGGGCTCACGGCGCCCTATGGGAGCGGTACGGTGCTGCACATGTGCGGCACCGTACCCCTCCGTAGCCCGGGAAAAGATAGGACATGTCCTATCTTTTCCTGTATTACGGCGCTGCGGCCATATATCGCTATGGAGAGGGGCGGGGGTGAGCTGCGCTCACCTCCTCCTCCTCTCCCCGCGCTGCCGTCTGCCCGCAGTGCTACGGTGCGGCGGGCACACTGCAGTGTGCATGTAGCCTAAAAAGAGTTATTATTTATAACACTTGCCCTTATGATTTTATACTTTGCCAAAGTTTGCACGTATTGTGATAAGACCACGCGTTTTAATCTAGAAAGCCAGTGCTGTACGTCACCAATGCCAATCTTTAACTGCCCATCTTTAATTATCCTATTAGAGGAATAAGGAATATGTATTAAATGAAAAAAGCAGAGTTTAAGTGGCCATTATTTCAGATTGACCCTTCCTTCATCTTACTCACTGAATGTGTCCAAATCCTGCAGAATTGATATGTAAATAACCGTATTCCCATAACACAGATGTCACTGATGTGGAACTACTGAGTGCACACAAAATCCAAATTTGGCTTTCCCTGCAGTGAAAAGAGTTTGTGTTGGTATCATCGATTTTATGAAAACATACCAGACTTAGTAGCTGTTCGGCTGCAGTGGTCAGTAATGGTTACACTTGGTCCTGGGAACTGCGGTGCAGAGATTTACATATTCAGATTGCTTTAGCGATTCAAGTAGCCATGGATAACATTGTATTGTCTAGTTTTAATAATCACTACTCACATAATATATACAAATTCTGTCTTGGAGATATCTAGTCTCTAGTATAAAGGACAAACATTTTATCAAACCTTGGTTAAATCAAATCAGCAAATATCAGAAAAGCACTGCTGAATCACTGCTGATTTTGTCTTGTTAGAGCAAGATGTATTTATTAAGTAATCAGGATACATAGTAGTCTATGAAAGCTATAAAAGGAAAGATACAGGCACTGTGAGTTTCTTTCTGAGCCCAAGTGCTTTATTCACATCAATACTTTGCTATAATGTCCTATATGGTCCTATCAATGCTTCTGATTTAGAGAGGATGTTGTAGTAAATTGGTATATCATTTTCTATATCATCACTACTGCTTAGTACTTAAGAGAATAAGAGAAAGCTAGGTGAGCAGATTCACCTCTACTTTCTGTTCATAGTGTCTAGATGACGTCATAATAGCCAGTTTCCAGCACTTAGAGAGTAAAATATGAATTTTTTAAAAAATCTCTACCTCTTTAAGAGGAATACACATTGTCAGTTTCATCTGGAAATCCATGTGTGATGAGACTTGGGGACCCACCTGATCAGGGTTTCCTTTGTTATTGAGATGGTTGTATGGTCTACTTGTAGGGGAAACCGGCTTGCACAGGTATTTAAGAAGTGTCTGCGCCACTATTGTGTGTCGCACGCGACCCTTTTGTGGCGCAGCTACGCTAACCTCCATGCGACACAAATTATGGAGCATTCCGGAGCGTTCCGGAGCTTGGTCCAACTGAATCGGACCGTGCGCCTGATTTAACATGCAAAGTCTGTCGCACTACCTATGTTAAAGGTGCACCACAAAAAAGTTGGCGAACTCTGTCGGTCCAGTGCGAGGAAGCGCCAGATTCATGATTTCTGGCGCACGTTCTTAATGAACCCAGCATTATACACGGAAAGGGCACTTATAGTGAAGTTTCCGTCTTTCTAATTAAATGTGCCCCAATGTGTGTTCTTAGTGTTACTTATATGGGTCATTTCTCATGTTATTTCTTATATATTTGTATAGATTGCATTTTTATATAATTTGTATACCATTATGAGCTTTGAGCATTCATTACCTGCCATAACTTTTGGGTAATACATTGGTGTGCTCTTGCTTCTATACTCATTGGCAGTGAGGAAGTTAAGGGACAGGCATGTTGCCAAGTGAATGGGCTACAATTATCAGCTTGATTTACCCTGTGAGCAGGGGATTTGTTGAGAGTGGAGAGCTGGGTACATTTGGATTCACAGAGGACAAAAGATAATTTCTTTGGACCTATTATGGGGGAGTTGTCATTAGATCACATCTGGCAGGGACTGACACCTGAGCTGGGTCATTATCCCATCACTAAAAGAGCAGGCGTCAGGTATGGACTCTGGCCAACCTTATGAATACAGTGGCAGTGAAGGGAAAATCACCATCCTACGCTCCATACACTCCAAGAAACTGTGTTATCCTAGACAAAGAAGTATGTGGAGAAAAAGATGGACCTCAGCATGTTCAAGTAGGAAAATGTGAATGGCTCTTTTACTAGTAATGTGTCTACATAAATGTTAGCCATCTGTGTCATCAGGGATTTTCTCATCTGTATGTCTGTATTTTTGGATGAGTTCTGTAACTGGGTCCTCTTATTTCACATGTTGTAATGAACAGAATACATCATAGGGGAGCTTAAAGTGAACCTCTAACCAACTCCAAACTTTTTACATCCTTGCGTAAATTTTTTTCAGCAATTTCCACCATTCATAAACAATAAGTTTGGATAGTTTCAGCACCTAATATGATAATTAGGTTATTTTCTGTCATTTTGGTGGTCCAGTGTGGTATCAAACATTCTGGCAACCCTTCCCTGCCAAAAGAGAGGTTCATTTGCTGAAACGATCGAACTGATTTCATGGAATAAATGAAAGGGTTCAAAGAGCTGGTGGCAGTAAAAGCTCCTCTGCAAAATCCTATTGAATGTTTTGACTGTGTAAACTTAGACTACTGTAGTTTCAGAATGTTTCATATTTATCACAGTTTAATGTTGGATAACGAGCCTGATGCCTCTTTATGCCAGTGTAAGTTCATGTTAATGCAGAAATTAACTGCATGGCAAGGCAAACATTTTCAGGCATACACATAATGCACCAGAATTCTGGCACATTTACCATACTCAACCTGCCCCACAGAAGATGGAATGTATTATGTTTGTATTGCAATCAAAAAGTGAAAACTAGGTCATGTCTGTAAAGATGCAACTTGACCCATGGTGTGATAGTGCAGCATGGAGTTGGATAGGGGGTATGGAAAGGATTCTGGATCACATAGAAAGGAGGATATATATATATTACTGTATATTTTATATGATGCAAACCTTTGAGGTTTAATCACCTAAAAGGAAATCTACCATTGGTTTTTATGCAAACATACCTTGAGAATGCTGTAGCTACACTGATGCAGAAACAGGTCATGTTTAATCCCTGAACCGAGTGGTTTTGCTGAAAAAACAATGATAAAATTATGATAAGGAGGCTCTGTCACTCATATGGCTGCTCAGACGCTTCTCTTGTTAGATTAAGTATGTACTGCTCCAGAGAATTTTGTACTCACTGTGTTGTCCATGACAGGCAGAAGTAATCCATCGCTGCACCATCCTCCAGCTGCTGTGTATGAGTAATCCAGCTCAGGTTTATTAGTTTTGTCTGCACAGTCCAGGAAGCTCTGTGAAAGATCGCAGCCAGTATGCACCTAGCTTTCCCAAGTTCTTGTATTACAAATAGTTTTTTGAGAAAAATCACTTGAATCAGGAATTAAATAAGAAATGTTTCTGCATCAGTGTCGCTACAGCATTCTCAAGGTATGCTTGGTTAACAATGCATGAAAACAAATAGTAAATTTCCTTTAAAGGAGCAAAAAAGGGTAAAAAGTCTGCATACATTTTAAAAAATCTGATAGAGAAATAATAGCTTATAATGTGATTTCAATGTGACCAGATTGTGTTGCTTACCTTGCCATGGAAAAAACTAGTCAAAATCATTGAATTTTCTCCAGAATCGGTATCTATGCAGTGCGCAGTATACCCATGAGATCTATTTAAATACCATCCACTATGCTGAGACTATAAATCACTATGGGTTAACTGCAGATGATTTTATTCCAGATGTCCTTGGTCTGGCAATTTCCTAAAATATGTTCAGGTATTTCACACCCAGGTGTGACCCATAAAGGGAGAGATCATATAAAAGACAGATGGTACTATTTTTTTTTTTCAGTATATGGAAATCTAGACTTTTGCCATCATCTCTATGCGTATTCTTAATTTTCTCAGCAGCAAGAAAGTTAACAGAGCCAACTTTTTTCTTGCAGTCTGGTAAAGTGCTAATTCATCAATCAGCATTAGCAAATCTTGAAAAACAAAAGGGGCTACTGATCCTGAAGTGGATGATACTAGAACACGTGCCATCTAAAAACCACTAATTACTAGAAAATACTTAAAATACTGATGATTAAGAAGCACTCTTGACATACCCTTTAAATGTCATTTTTTATATATGCCTCTCCTATAGATAGCATGCTGATAAATCTCCTTATCACATATAAATGTTTAAAACAAATGTTGTAAATCTCAGGGTACAAGTTTTTGCCTCCTCCACCCATCAATTTTGCCTCCTCCATCCACTCAAAGCAAAACTAGTAGAGTGACAATGTCTTGTGATAATAGCAAGGTGACTACTAAAAATAATGAGTGTCTAAAAAAATGTAGCATATCCAATGTCAATGAATCACAAACATGGATAGAGCAAAAAACTGACGCCTTTCGACCTATTGGACTTGCAACGCGTGCTGCCCGGATCTCCCGGCCGCCAGAACCCTGCAAACCGGAACTGAACTCAGCATGTCAGTTAAGTTCCGGTTTGCAGCTTTCGGGCCGGGAGATTCGGGCAGCATGCGTTCCGAGTGTGATGCGAGTTCATCGCCTCACACTCGCAAGTGTGGAACGGGCCTTAGGCTGCTTCAATAACTCCAGTACTGGAAATATCATAACACGGTGACCGGTGGTTTGCCCAAATGGTGGGAGGTGGCAGTAACTCTAAAGACCTACTGGTCATGAGGGATTTATGAGGATCCAAATAAATATTATCTATGTTCCCTGTTTAAATACATGAAAATATAATCAATCCAAGAACATTCACAGGGACATGTAAGATACACATTTTATCTCCATTGTTCATTCTGTGTGATGTTACTATATGTTTAACCATACTATAACTAAAACGTCTAATAACCCGAGAAGAATTAGAAGATAAATGAGCATTAACTAACAAAACTAACTACCCAATATGTAAACATCTAGCGTATAGAAATGCATATATATTTAGAATATAGGAAAAAGAAACATTGTAAAAGTATTACTTCTCGACTGTATGTATGTTTGGGAAAAAATTTTGAATAAAAATTTACATTAAAAAAAAAAAAAAGATACACATTTTATATATACACAAAGGGGGTCATTTATTAAGGGCCCGATTCGCGTTTTCCCGACTTGTTACCCGAATATTTCCGTTTTGCGCCGCTTGTACTTAAATTGCCCCGGGATTTTGGCGCACGCGATCGGATTGTGGCGCATCGGCGCTGGCATGCGCGCGACGGAAATCGGGGGGCGTGGCCGAACGAAAACCCGACGTATTCGGAAAAACCGCCGCATTTAAAAACCGAAAAAGTGTCGCATAAGGACCGCTTACCTTCACCTGGTCCAGCTCGGTGCATTCCGGCGCGATGAGTTTACTTTCAGCGCAGCAGCGCCACCTGGTGGACGGCGGAAGAACTACCTTATTAAATCCCGGCCGGACCCGAATCCAGAGCGGAGAAGCCGCCGCTGGAACGCGAATGGACCGGGTAAGTAAATTTGCCCCAAAGTGTTTCATAGATTCTGCAGTTTTATTTAAGACACATTTTATACTAGATTACAGACCTGCACAGTGAACAAATGAACATACTTTACTATATACTAGAAGTGCACAAACTTGATATAAAAACTGGTTATATGTCATATAATCTAAAAGTCCATAGTAAAATATAGAAATGCAAGTGTACCAAGTCATGGATGTACCAGATTCTAGTAGAGGGGCATTCCCATCTTACACATTTATGGCACAGGACATGCTGTGAATGTGTGATATACTTTCTTGTGACTGCTGGGAACAGAGAGGTATCTCTCTTACCGCTTGCTCCATTCCTGTTGCCAAGGGACTCCTGTTCTTGGAATATGTATAGTTTGTGGAGGTGGGACCTGCGTCTAATGTACATTCATGGCATATTCCATAGCTATAAATATGTAAGATGGGAAACCTCATCAGTTTGAGATTCTGTGGGGTTCAGCCACTAAAGAGATCCAACTCCTCTCTGAGGCAAGATACGATTGATACAATGCAAGAATGGGAAAGTGAATGTAGGTCATTGAAAGATGAAGGAATAGAGGAAAAGATAGAGGAGACCCAAATAATGTAAAGCCTGGTAAAGCAAATGCCAACTTCCATGTTTTGTCATGTATTTGAATACCAAAATACACTGATAGCGTAAAGCCTAAACTTGCCCTAAGACCCCCTCTGGGAATACTCCACTATTGTGACATGTCATGACATGGTTAGTGTAATAACTAGTTTTGCGCATTATGATCTATGCAGGGATAAGCTGCTGTTATAGCTTAGTGACAATGACACATTTCCAATTCTTTATCTGTATAAAAGCTTTGAAACAGCACAACCTGAAATCCACATTAAATATTTATTCACTTGAGTCATACAGTATACAGAAAGGCTTATTAACTAATTCCTGAATATGCAGATACAGGGGTGCATGGTGCGCATTTCCATCGTGTGCAAAGTTAAGATACAATATGGAACCTTATGCTAAATAATGTGTTCCCATTCTCTGTAAAATTCTCCCTTTATGAATATTAATGAATGCAGGAGTTACAGTAGAGAATATGTCATGTTTGCATTTGTATGATGTTAAAATTACTTTTCAATATACAGACAGGGGTAAATGGTGTGTTTTAACCATTTAGGGATTATTTCCATGTTAGGAAAATTGAATAAGCTAATGCACAGACCTAGCAACTTCTAAAGTTGAAATCAGAATATATAACAAGACACATCTGCATGTTTTCTCACTATCTAACATAAAATCAGAATAAACCTTTCCTGTTTTAGGCCAGTTAGGATTACAAAAAATAGAGAGCAATATTTTTTTGAGCATTTTTATGACTTTCTGTTAAGTTGAAAGTTTACATACACTAAGTTTGCATACACTATTCATTTAAACAATTTGGTAGTGCCCATATGATGATACCATGTTTTTGGTAGCCTCTGATAGATGGGAATGTCCAGCCATTTGGAACAGGTTCTCTGTCCCAGATATGAGCATGCTTTGGTCCAAAATGTTCATATCAATCCCAGAACAAAAGCAAAAGACCTTGTGAAGATGCTGGCTGAAGCTGGTAAAAGTGTGAGACATTACTGTATCCACACAGGCTGAAAGACTACTTTGCCAGGGAAAAGAGATTACTACAAAAGAAATATAAAAATCCAGATTAGTGTTTGTAAATGGATACGGGAACAAAGACCTTCATTTTTGGAGACCTGTCCTGTGGTCTCAGAATCTAAAACGGAATTGTAAAGACCGCCATTATGATTTCAGGATAAAGGGATAAGCTTGCAAGCCTGAGAACACCATCCCAACTGTGAAACACGAGGGTGGCAGCATCATGTTGTGGGGTTGTTTTGCTGCAGGAGGGACTGGTGCAAAATAGACCCATCATCATGAGGAAAGAACATTATATGGCAACATCTCAAAGCATCAGCCAGCAAGTTAAAGCTTGGGCTCAAATGGGTCTTTCAATGACCAAAAGCATACTGCTGAACTTACCAGTTCTGTGGTGGTACCAGTAAAGTGGTTTGAGGTTAACAAAGTCACTGTTTTTGGAGGGGCCGTCACCAAGCCCTGATTTCAATCTTACTGAAAATGTATGTGCTAGAATGAAAAGGCAGGTGCAAGCAAGGATTAACAGTGGTCAAGAGCGGAAAAAATCTTGGAGGCTGACGATTAATTCCTTTTTTATAAAAAATAAAGTAAATACATAAAAATAAAATTTTTACAGACTTTATCAGAGAAGAAGGCTCCCACAGAAACTTTTCATACACTCCACAGCTGCCGCAGACCTTTTACATACACATCTCAGCTGCCACAGAACCTCTTCATACAAACCTCAGCTTCTAGGTACACACTTTATTTGCCACAGAACTTCTTCATACACACCTCAGCTGCCGCAGTACTTCTACATTCACACATCAGCTGCCACAGAACCTCTTCAAACACTTCAACTGCCTCAGAACTTTAATACACCTCAGCTGATGCTGAAGCTCTTTATACACACCTTAGCTGATACGCAACCTCTACATACACGCTTCAGCTACCACAGAACCTCTTCATATACACCTTAGCTTCCCCAGAACCTCTACATACGCACCTCAGCTGTCCCAAAATCTCTTTATACATACCTCAGTTGCCACAGAACATCTTCATAAATATTTTATTTTTACTATATTTTTAGGCCTCTTAGGGCACTTGAACCCTAGGGGGTCTGATCACTTATACAATATACTGCAATATCCTTTACAGATCCCACTATCATCTCAGTTAAAGCACTGGCCCTAATATTGAACAACAATTATGTATTTACAAGCCTTGTTTGCTGGGGGCATGTCCTTAGGTCTCAGAATTTTGATATTCCCCCCACACACAGACACACACACACCAAGTACATAAATATATGTACGATTAAACAACTCTCCATGACATCTAATACTGGCTGCTATTTTGCATAGGTCAAATCTGCTTATAGAACTCCTTTAAAGGACATCTACCACCATGAGGCTCTCAGGGACGTAAGCTTGAGCACCTCAGTCCCATTTACATATTCTTACAAAGTTATTTACTCTGTACTTGGGAAGCTTCATAACTGATAAAGAACACTGCCCGCATCCCCTACAGGTAACGAGCAAGCTTATTAGGACAGTACCGCCAGTACTATATGTTGTTAGTATGCCACAATATATTTGTTTATTTTGCTGCATTATACAATTATATTCTGCTGTCCAATATACTTTAAATTTCAATTCCTTGCCGCATTGTGGATCTCTGCTTACAGTGAATGGGAACATTCTTATTTGTTTACTGATGCAATAACCTTTTTAAGACCTAGTTCTGAGTGGAAATCAAAGTGAAAGAATAACATGTTCCCATTTTACTTCTTCTGTAGGTGTTTAGCTATGGCTTTTTTTTAAAGGGCACTTAAAAATTGTGCCTATTTATACAGTATATGTTTGCACCTGTTTAAGTGTATAAATGTGCTTGTCAGTGTATGTGCTTCTATATATTAAATGTTTGCACCTATACATGTGTACAGTATGTATGTGTATGTAAGTGTATGTATGTGCTGGTGAATGGATTTACCAGTATATAGTATATGTTTGCTCCTGTATATGTATGTGCTGGTAAGTGTATGTGTTTATATACAGTATATATATATATATATATATATATATATATATGCACCTGTATATGCCTGTGTAGGTGCTTGCATACATTATATGTATGCAACTGTATATGTGTATGTATGTTCTGGTGAATGTATGTACTTGTAGACAGTATATATATGCACTTGTATATGTATGGGCTGGTGAGTATGTGTGCTTGTAGACAGTATTTAAATGCACTTGTACATGTGTCTGTATGTGCTGGTGAGTGTGTGTTGTAGACAGCATATAAATATATATATATATATATATATATATATATATATATATATATATATATATATATGCACTTGTATATGTCTATGCATGTTCTGGTGAGTGTATGTGTTTATATATAGTATATGTATGCACCTGTATATGTGGATGTATGTGCTGGTGAGTGTATGAGCTTGTAGACAGTATGCAAACCTACAGCAAGACAAAATGTAAAAATAAGTTAAAAGTACATAAAAATTGAATTCTTCCAAATCTTTTTTTTTTACTAGGTAGAAATCTTGTCATCAGATAAAGCCTGCTTCATTCATTTGTTTTATTGGTTGACTTTCTACATTTAGGATTTTAATGTCAAATGTCAAAATGAGAAATTTTGAGAGTATAAAATGTATAAAAAAGAATTCTAAGAGATATTCAAAGAAAAATATACTTTTTCATGCAAACCTAAGTGGTTAAGAAATTAGAAAGAATTTCCTCAATCTAGAGATGAGAGTAAATGGGAACGATTGAGAATAAAAAGGGTGAGAAGGAGGGGAGTGAGAGCGAGACGGCGAGAGGGGGAGGGGATGTGTGTGTGTGTATGAGAGTGAGAGATACACAAAGCAAAAGGGTCTCCTTCAACCACCCAAGAAAACCCCCAAAGCTAGAAGCCAATGTGCTGATAACGCAGAGCGAGACAGATGTGAGTCTGCAGCTGTCATTGAGGGGTGTAAAACCCAGGAGTAAGGGGGCCACAAGCATCGCTCAGGATGGATCGGCAGAACCTAGCATGGACCAGCGGAAGAGAGGGGATGGTGAGTCCAGGTAGCTGCTGCTATCTCTACCCTTCTCTCTGAGAGGCAGCGCAGATCTACGGGGCTAAGCTCCAGCCATTTTATACACATCATTACTGGCTCTACAGAACATGGAGATGCATCTCTGTGCAGAGGGAGGTTGCTAGACTCTTCATCCCATATTGAGGTATCAAGAGCATGTACCAATGTAAGGATACTTTGTTATGCTTAGGCACCTATACTTGCTTTGTTGCTTGTCTGTTTTGTGCTTGTGTTGCAGTAATCCCCCCAATATTGGTGCTGCAGGCCTCTCCTGGCTTAGAATGGGTTATCCTACTATTTCGAGGGGACCTATTCCCATTGTACAAACGGCTCAGCCAAAGGATGATGCCTCACACAGCCGTGAAACTGACAGCTGCAGCTAAAAATAGACCCGGCTCCACTGGGCTGCTGGCAACGCTTGGCTCCTGGTGCTGTATATGTGTGTGGAGCTGCACATACCACGTAGAGTTAATAAATGCTGCAATGGGGGAGGAAGCAAGAGCTGGATGCTTTTTGAGGTGTTTGTAGAATAACATTCGCATCTTTTAATTTGCTTTCCGGATAAAATAATTGATACGGATCTTGCATGTATGATTGTGTTTCTCTGCGGCCATAGGCACTCAGCTATTCATATCACATATTACAAATGAATGGTGGGTTAGGCTTTACACAATGTACTAGGAATCCGGATAGCTGTGGTTAAGAATCAAGGCCTGTATCCTGGGAATGATGTTATAGCGATGATCTATATAAAGGATTACCTATACAGAATTTATTTGGCACATCATATAGGAATCTCTTTAACTGCACAGACATTGGGGGAAGAAAAGAGAGAAATAAAGGGTTAGAAGATTATTTGCTAAAGTTCTCCTATACCAATTGTAGAGGCGAGGGCATGTGTGACTACGGATGTCCTGCACTTGCCCATCTACTCAGCAATCCTGCCCACCTCACTTCTTACACTGACCTCCAGATGAAGCATCTGTTGCTAGGAGGAAAATGCTTCTCGCTCTAGTACACCACTATCCCAGTGTTACCATAGCTTTCCTAGTAAAAAGGTCATGGCCCTATGTGATGGTGAAGGATGCAATTACTTCATGACAGCGAGCATTGTGTTTTCCGTTGTATGTACATATTGTGTCTTCCGAGCCCATGTTTTGTAATTAACCAATCACAAAAGGTGATGACACATTTGATTAATACGGAGAATTCTTGGCTGGTGAATGGGCCGGTGTGAATTAGTTCTCTAGTGTCAGTACAGACTACTCTATCTCTACTATAAGCTGTGATATGGTTTGGTGGTGCTCATTGAACTGGCAATGATAAACTGTCTAAATGGAGCAGTTACCTTATGGGAATATATTGCAGGATTTTGGCAAGGTGTTACGGTACATAGTTTAGGAGCTCTATCAAGGAGAAGTGGCTACTTTTAGACATAATATGCTATATTGGTTGGATAATATATAATCCAGAGTGAACGAGATTGTACTGATCCCCCACAAAGTGTGAATAATCCAAAGGGATTTGCCAGAGTACTCCTTGATATTTGGGATTTGGCTGAGACTTGGAATCGAAATTTGTTTGAACGCTTTGCACAAAAATGAAATTGATAGTGGCTGTTTGGGAAAGCATGCAGCTGAATATTGCTTGCACTGGTGAATATATAATGTGTTTATTGATAAAGATTTGCATGAATCTGTATATCTATTGTTTCCTATATATATATATATATATATATATATATATATATATATATATATATAATTACTATTATTCATCTCCAAGTGTGGTCCTTGGCTTGATCACTGCACAAGCGCCTAGAAAACACTCACTTATTATATATTATACATTATATACGTCAGCAAAGAAATAACTTTGAACAGTACAGTCAAGCTGGTAAGTTCTAGTACTGACCTGCTGTCTCCAACCAGTAATCACTTTATTTGAAGACCAAGTAACTTAAACCTAAGTCACTAATAAAGGAATTGGACTTCTAGATTTTTGCAGTGTGATATAGCCTGTTGTTCCCAATGAGCATACGGCATCCTTGTATTAATTTCCTTTAAATTTTGTGATCTGCTGAATCAGGTGGAGTACAGTGCTTATCACTTCTGCTCATCCAGTAGCTATATACACACACAGTTCCCATTACTTCCTTGCAGGTGGTCCTTCTACTTGTAGAATTTTTCAGTTCTTAGATTGATATATTAAACATTTCACATATAACTGGACTGAGTGCTAACTAATACCAGTGATGGTGTCCATTTTAGTTCCCCAAATATGCCCCTTCCTTAAACAGTTTTTATTAATTTCTAAAATAGACCAGCAGGGGGAATTTATCATTGGGTTTTTTTCTATGTCTGGTGTTTTTTTGGCAAAGTTGTGGTACAAATGGTGTTTTGCAAATTTTCATTGCGCCAAATGAACATAGGACAGTGCAAAGTCACTTTAAAATGCACCAATCTCATTGTTTGCATAGTCTAATTTTCACAAAACTAAACTGAATTCATTAATTGCGTTTTTGGGAGAATTTTCATTTAGGCGCATGTTTTGGTGAAAGGGGAACATGTGCGCCAAAAAAAAAGAACATTTTACAACAAACACCCCCCAAAAAAACAAATACAATAACATTCGTAGACTCACTTGATGAATTAGGATAAAACAAAAATGGAAATGAACATAGACAACCAAGGGGTCATTGGGGGTCATTTATCTTTAGTCAGGACATTTGTGCATGTCTTTTCTTGTTTTTTCGGACTTTCCGACTTATATAATTTATCTTAGAGTCTCATATATCAGTTAGCTGTGTCTATAGGGTTTATTAAAAAGACACGCAAAAGTTGCACAGAAGCCTCAAACTCTTCTTTAACTTCTTTTAAAGGTTTTCCTACGCCTGTTCAGGATTGGAGTTTGTTTGAGACTCTTCAAACTCGATTCGTGACATAATTGCATTCACGTTCACATCTGGATTTTAAAGATATATCAGGCGCAACACTAAAAATTTCTTGAAAAGTCTTAAATGTAGGTGCAAATATATTAAATGTGCCCAAAAAAGTAAAAGAAATAAAGGAGAAAATTCCAAGATAAATATTTCATGTTTATGCTAATTATCTTCAGAGGCTAATCAGGGCATGGAGTAGCCTCTGCAGAGCTGCCCCGCTGTGAATACAGCGGCACGGCCCGCACGGGGGCAGTTGCTCCCTACGTAGTGCTTGCCAGAGGGGAGCTCTGCGCATGCGCAAAAGCTCCTTGTCCTCTGCCGGCTTTACTAATCGCCAGGAGCCACTGCGTCTGTGAGTGTCATGCCGCCATGATCACAGGTGGCATGAACATGCAGGGGGCAGCTCTGCAAAGGCTACTTGGGGCATGGTGTTGTTTTAGCTCTGGAGCTCACAGAGGTTACTCCATCTTCCAAGTAACTTCTGAAGGTAATTAGCATAAACATGAAAAAAGCTTAAAAACACATAGGGTACATTTTAGAAATTAATAAAAACTTTAAAAAGGAATATTTGGGAATCTACCTTCAGGATCTACTAAGTGAGTTGATCCTGATGTTTGATTTCCTTAAAGCAAATGTTTATTTGGATCTTGATGGTTAGATTGTAAAACATGAAATAATAAAGTAGTTGATCATATCATTTCCCTTTCATGGACATGAGATTTTGCTTAAAGCTTTTTCACTCTATGCTTATGATTAGTTAGTAATTTTTTGGGATACATGGTATAGAAAACCATCAAAGCCAACAAAGGGGGCCATAAACTTTCAATAACTGTGGTCTGAACACTCATTTGTTACGAAAGCTATACTACCTGACTGCACATTATACATGTGTGAGTGTGTAGAAACTTTGGAAGTGGCATATTATCCTTGAGAACAAAAAAAAAATCATCTGATAGTTGGCAAATGCCCATAAACATACGGTAGTTGTTCAGTCCTGTTAAAACCAGCAGGTTTAGATATATTTACTATGGATAACTTAATTGGGGAAGGATATTGTTAAAAATTTAAAGTTAAAAATGTTACTATACTAGATATAGTAGATCCTAAAAGTGCCCTATAATAGTGAAACCAGAGTGACAACATTCATGTCCATATGCATAGCATGGTCATAACATGGTCAATAGTTACCATATACTGTATGGTATGTATATTGCTATTAAAACATCCTACATGTCACTGTCTAGCCAAGAAACTAAACGACCTCAATCACTTTGGTTAGAACTAAAGGGAAGTGAATCTTTAAAACTTCTCTGTTACATCTTTTTCCAAAATTTTAATCTCTCTGCTTCGCTAGAAATCTCAAACCTTGCAAATCAATTCTAGCATCTACAGCTATGATATTTCCCAGGTCTGCATGTAAAACAGTGATAGCTGTCCATAAAGTTATAAAACCATCAGTTTATAGATCTGAACAGGTCCAGACAGGTTGTAATGATCCTTTCCTCTTTTATGCAAGATTATAACATCACATGGCCAGTGAGCCTAATATATTCCGGGTGGCGGGTGCAGAAAAGAGGACAATTTTGCATTTTGTAACCTTGTACTGGTGCCTCACTGCTTTAATGAGCATCCAACATGAAGTATTATAAATCATTGATCCCTATGGAGTTGTTTAGCGATAGATTTGTGCACACTTAGGCACAAGAGGACTATCCTCACAGAACGCAATGCCTTTATCTATGTGGGTCACCTATGAGTGACGTAAATGTGCACAGAGTTAGACTGGAATCTCTGCATTTCCTATCTTATCGGTACTTTCTTACATTACAAAATATATCTATTAGATAAATGCCAGGCAAAGCTTGTCATTTTGGTTGACCATTCTATGTCTATGGGGCCCTCCCAACTTTTCCCTCAAAAAAGAAGTCAGGTAAGAGAAGGAATGTGCAGCTGGTTTTCCACATATATATATATATATATATATATATATATATATATATATATATATATATATACATACACTTGGAAAACCTTCCACTAACATAGTATAGTTACACCCTTCCATATATAGTGGAAGGGTGTAACTTCCATCCTTACTACATGTACTACATGCATTGATATGTGCAAGTGAATATAAAGAGGTGACGAAATGACAATTTATTGTGCTGTGACTATACAACATTGTACCAACTAAAGAAAGAACAATGGGGCTTTGATAGTGACACAAAGGCACATTTAATGGCTTTCTCTTTATTAGACAAGCCAGAGGACTCCATTAAAGTTGTATTGTTTAATAAATAATTGTGTAACATAAGTGTCCAGTTTTACACACATTATAAATATAGTATTTCTATAGGTTAACATTCTGGTAACTAAAATGTAAAGCCAATAAGGGTTACTTTTATAGAAAAATCCTTAATAGATGTAATCATGTGAAGATACGGTACCTAATAAATCTAGCCTTAGATTTTGCAGCATTTGACAGTCAACAGTCTGTTCAGTTGGAGCTTGGAGGATTAGTGCAGATGTTTTAGATTTTTCCTTTACTTAATGAGTTACTTTATATTCCATATGTTTTCTTAAAATTATGTTAAAGCATATAGTATGTTATAGCAATCTTACCATAAGGCAGTTGTTACATATACTACATACCGTGTTTCCCCGAAAATAAAACTTCTGTCTTAAGAGGCACTTGGTCTTATTTTCAGGGGATGTCTTATTTTTCCATGAACAAAACAATCAACAACTTCTCCAACATCCAAACTCTTTATTTCATTCTGAATTTCTTGTGACTCCTTTTCTATTGGAATCATTGGCCCCAATCTCTCATGTTTAGTACGTTTCTCAAATGAGCCCTTCTTGTCAGCACTTCTTCAGGAAGCTGCTTGTAGCATTTGCAGCGCAACAACTATATGATCTACTAATACTAATGTATGGTGTGGGGGAGCTGCTAGGTCTTATTTTCAGGGAAGGCCTTATATTTCTAATCTGCAAAGAGATTTTGCTAGGTCTTATTTTTGGGGTGTCTTATTTTAGGGGAAACGGAGTAGATTCAAAGTTAGATCCATAATAGGTGCTTAAAAGGTAACTACCTTTTCAACTATACATATATATATATATATATATATATACACACACATATATACGTGTAAGTTCATACATGTATTACATGTATTAATCAGCAGATGTATGGATCAATAGTACAAGTGAGAATCAAAATCTTAATAAAAATTCAGAGAATTGTACATGTTTTTGCACTTGGGCTCTTATAATCCTTCCTCTGTTCCTCCTAATCTGAATAGAGTGTCATGTAACATAGAATCTGTATGAAGAAAGAAGGGTAAGAATAGAGTCAGAGCAGCTAGGTTTCCAAACAATTTAGACTTCAAAGATGAGGTGCTGGAAAATCAAGACTGCTTTGTAATGCCTGTAAAAAGTCACACACACAGTACTACTGATTTTTGTTGCAAGGTGTGGTACCCTTTAAAGGGATTGTCTATGAATAACTTTTTACTAATTTATGTCTAAGGTGGGTGTAAAAAATCAGAAAGCTCTTATAGCCACCCCCCTCTGTGCTCCCATTCAGTGTAGCACCGCCAGTATCTTTTTACAAGCAGAGACCAGCAGACATGGCCTGCACAGCAGTTAAACAACGGCATTGAGAGAGATGAGTACAGCGGTTTATTAGTTTTACAGCCTCCCCAGTCATATATAATTTTTTTTTTATAGCTTCTTGTGTGAAAAGGTGCAGTAAAAGGCAGTATTCAATTAAATAAAATTGAGTAATGGATAAAGGTGTGTAATGTAACTTCTATTTTTGTTTTCCTTGGCAACACGTTTGAAATCCAAAACTGGAGTCTGTTTTATATCAAAAAATGGTGGTCTATGTGAGCCTGAGGTTTATATATGACAGCAAACCTTTTACCAGAATATCTTCTGACTTAAAAAATCTTAAACCTGTGATTAAAGCTCGTTTTAAAGTAAAATGTTATAAAAGGTACTTTAATCTGTCACTGGATCCGTCTGACCCGTAGTGGCAATCATAAGATCTATTCTGGTCCATGACTTCATATTAAAAGTTAGAACTAAGTGTTTCCTATAACCAAAACACATAACTACTGATTACTTGTTTATATCCTTTGAATTATACATGAATGATCAATAAAAAATAATTTTTATGAATGCTGATTACCATGCTATTAGATTTTCTGTGTCTCAACACTTTCTTGCATCATACCAGTGCCTTCATCAACATTCAGAATCATTTCAGTAGTTTATAATAGTTTGATTTACATTATCTGACTCCCTGCCAGCAGCATGTGGAGAGTCCCGGGGGATGAGGAAGCTGCAGCCTGTGTGTGCCTTTGCCTCCTCATACATTTTCCCCTTCTCCACACCATTCCCCTCCCTCCCCAGCTTGCTCAATGCACATGATAGGAAGTGGGGAGGCGGGAGAGAGCTGCGTGAGTTTGGAGGAGAGGAGACTGACACAGGCACACACAGACTGCAGGTGCTCTTCTTCCCAGGGACTCACCACTTGATGCTAACAGTGAGAAAGGTAATGTGAATTAAACTTATATAAGCACCTGTCACCAACTAAAAATTCCTGTTGACAGGTTCACTTTAAAACAGTTTAGGTTGTTGAAGGATATTCCAAAAGGACTTTTGCATAGTGATATTTGTGGAATGTTGGAGATGTACAATATAATATGGATGTACAGTACAATATCTGCATGATAATGGTACACATCACACACATATTACCCTTGTTTCTTTCTTTCGCCGTGATCAATATTGCAACATCTTTATTAATGGTAACAAGGAGGGCAGTATTAATCACTGAGCTACTTCCATCTAATTTCTTTTTATATAAATGGATAGAAGTAATAACAATAGAGTAATGCAATGCATATTGATTTTCACAATAATCTACCAAATAAGCCTAATTTATTCATTTTTGGATCATAGGCATTGTGCTACAAATAAAAACCAGGTTAAAATGCTTTGGCTGATTATGGACACTGCTGAGAGATGAAAGAAGACTGTAAAAAGTGATGTTTTTTGCCTTAAGACTGAACTTTATTTGGAAAATTGGGTCTCCCTGATAACAAGGATACAGCTACTAGCTATCATTCAGTTTCAAGACTGGTCAATAGAGGTCCATGTTACCATCTAAAATGTAGACTTTACTAAAAGTCAAGGTCCACGAGTGGGAAAGTTGCTAAGTACAGTACTTGAATTATTTATTTTGTTGCCCTCCCATAAAATTTTTGTCTCAAGGGCGAAAAAAGATGTAATTTACATTAGAGCTACTTCCTCCTGAAGTAATAGAAGTAATTACTTCCTCCTGAAGTAATAGAATTTAACCATGAATATACATATGAGCTACATACCCTCCAGTAAATGGGCAGCTTTATTTTTAGACTTGTACAATTTCTCAGGGAAGGGGTGTAAAACTTATTCTTGTCTTGATTTTGACACTCTACCTATACAATGATTGTAGTTGCTTGCTTAAAGGAAACCTACCACTTCGGATCTACCTATTAAGGTAGATGCGGTGGTAGGTGCATCTAACGTATGTGAGGATAGCCATTTTAGGGCTAATCCTTTTCTCCCTTCTATCTTTTCTAATCTTTAATAGGGGTAATATGCTAATTTTATAAAGAGGCTACTGGGGCAGGGAGTAACCGGAGCTGAGGCTAGATTACTCGGCTACTCCATGCTCCAATAACCTCTTTGATCCTCCTACCCAAATATTTTCAGCGCGCAGCTACGAGGAGCTGCGCACCCTCATCCGTGAAGCCTGTGGTCTCCGCATAAACGCAGGACAGCGGCTGAGCGATGTCGGCTCCGAAGCCAGTGCTACTGCACATGCATCATGCCTGGCCCAACTGAGGAACGTATACAACAGAATAGCTAGTTTTTTTCACCCGATGCTTCTTTGTAACCCAGCGTTCATCTGTGATGTGATCAGAATTGCAGCTCACTGATCTACAGAGCGCAGGAATTTATTATTCCAGTTAAACTAGTTTTCTGACTTAGATAGAGAAAGTCACTTTCTCTAAGCAAGTCTACGAAACAAATAGCACTTAATACTAAACAGTATTTTTCATAAACTGATGGGATCTTTGGTGTTGGATACAAACTATGATTCTTGGACCTGAGGTTTAGATCGAAATAGAAACAACTGTATTGGGACCTCCTTACTCTTACACAACAAATGTTACCTACCCAACTCTTTTGTTCACCTAGAGCATCTGGTGAAACTTTTGATGACAATTTTTTTCCCTCTCTTCTCATTCCAAGTGTGCATATTTATTGGAGATGGGGTGAAATCGCCTAAACAATGGTGTTGCCAGCAGTTTTGTTATTAACCATGATTTACTTACCTGAACTTACTCCTAAATTACATAGGCCACACATGCCCCTTTATTTGTATTTTCCAGCTGCTCCTTCAAAGCCAAGTTAACTTTATGAATATGCAAATTAGGCTAAAGTGCTATGGGGAGCATTGGCAGAGCCCCTCAGGGCTTAAGCTCCAAAACAATAAATGTACCTCTGCTACACTTCCACCACCCCGCACTTTCTCCAATATGTGGAGCCCTGACGTGCCATAAATATGCACTTTTCAGGTGCCCTGCTAAAGGACTTTTGTCTAAATTTCATATTTCTAAAGTGAAGTTTTGCCACGTAGGAGCAGTGGGATAATAAAAACAAAAGTATGGGTGGCATGAGTGGGCATAGCACTAAAGAACATAGCAGTTAGTTCTGGTAGGTAAGTGGTGACAGATTCCCCTTGTGTGTAGTAGGTTGAATGTGTTGTGTGAACGAGTAAGTAGATTTGGGTAGTTACTAAATATTACTTGTTTTCGTGTCTCAGCCTGCAACTTAGCTTGTATTCATTTACGTGATGTACAGACTGATTCGTCTTCACTTAGATCTAGATCTGATACCTACATCTGTTCAGTTGATGAAGGTCCTTATATTGATTTTTTCAACATTTTGGAAGATGGTTTGCTCATGGGTCCTGATGTCACTTTCCTTTTATCTTAAAATGGAGTGAATTTAAATTCTGACTAATGCTGCATATGATTCATCTTATGCTCATCTTTACAAGGCAGTTACTATTGTTACTAGGAGACATGCCTTACTTACACTAGTTTCTGTAACTTCTTATGTAACAAAATAAACTTTAGTCTCTTCCAAGTTTTTACTTTCTTTGTTATATAAAATGACTATTTAAAAAATGGTCATTTTGAGGAATTTTATAATTATCTGCAATTCACAAAGGTGTTGGAGAAAGATGTAATTTCCCTCTTATATCAACAGTTTTTTGGTCTCTTTTGTCTGACAGAGTTGTTTTATCTGACAACTTTATGCAGCTATGTGCTATTATGGCAGAACTGTAAAGAAACCTGTATATAATGCTCTTTATAACTCTTTATAATGATTTATAATGATATTTGGTCATTTTGTGATTAACACTGCCCTAAAGGGACAAGATAATAATATTGCTAAACGTTTGTTGGAGAAAAAAACCATGATAATGAAAAATGACCACCGTACTGTGAGGGGCATTTATCATTTTTTCATATGGCACTCCCATAGATTTTAATGGGGAGAGGCTGTGCATGCATGGCAAACATGGCATTTAACCTGAACATGGGAAGTGTAGGTCACTAGACCCCTGTCCTAGAGGTGGTTCCCAGAGACCCTGATGATCCTCTATCATTGAGAATGTAGGAGGAGGTTGTCCTACTAGGTACATTCATTCTTTTTGACAGAACATCTAGCACTAAATTGTAAAATGTTTTAAATATTATAGTTTTTTTATAAAAATAATGACGGCAGTACTGCACTCTGGCATAATCCATGCCATAAAGCTACAGCATTCTGTTTCATCTCCACAGTTAAATAACATGCCGTTGCATTACCTGACCTGCTTTTTACTCTTGGGCTTGTATAAATCTTGCTTATGTGGCATTTTAGTAGAACATACCCCCTCTCATT
Organism: Engystomops pustulosus; assembly: GCA_019512145.1. Taxonomy (NCBI): domain Eukaryota; kingdom Metazoa; phylum Chordata; class Amphibia; order Anura; family Leptodactylidae; genus Engystomops; species Engystomops pustulosus. The sequence goes on from CM033650.1 coordinate 42,826,179, forward strand.
ACTTGGCCTACAAAGGCAACCTGATTAGAAATGTAGTCTGCTGTTGCAATACATATTTTTGTCGCAACCTCTTTTTCTAAGTGTTTCACAATGCAGTGTTTCCCATAGCAGACTGCTGAATGTAATTAGGGTGTTTCAGTAGCTGTTTTTTAATAAGAAATTGAGTTTTTTTTATTAGACCGCATACAGTTTTCTCTTATGTACATAACCTAATTGGATGTATGGTGGGTGCCTATGAAATTTAGTTCAAAAATAGCATAACCACTGTAAAATTGTCTATTGCAAACATGGGAGTAAATATGAGCTATTAAAACCATTCCTAGAGAATTCCAAGTGATTGTAATAATTGTTGAACTCTAAACTATAGATTTTGGTCTAAAAAGTCCTAAAAGCAAGTCACCTTGGGATTATAGTTTTGCAAGTCAACTGCAAGTCCATATTAAATGTCCAAATAGAATTTGGAAGCATAAATTAAAGAAGTTGAAGAAAATGTTTGACAAAAAAATGTAAAAATGTGCATTCTGCAACCGCTTCAGCAACATTGGTCCACATTTATCAACCAGTGCAGTTTTTGTTAACTAGTGCAGTCTGTACTATGCACAGTTTGCTTGTGGAGTGTACAGAGTGCGCCGGATTAGTCGAAACTGGTGCCCGACCTTTATTAATCTGGCACCCCCTGCACTGCTCTGGAAGTGCGCACCATTTTTTTGCTGCACTTTGTTCATGCTGCAGTATTGTGGGGCACGTCAGTAAATGTGGTGCACATAATAAATGTGGTGCAAACTCCGACTAAGTACTAACACACCCCTTTTTCGGACACAGTGTAGCAGCGACACACAACTGGTGCAGACATGTTATAAATACAAGTTCAAGCAGTTTGCACGTTCTTTTCAGTGCAAAGTCCAACAGAAAACTGGCACAAACACTTTAATAAATGTTGGCCATTGAGTTCCTTATTACATATCAAGTTACTGGATTTATCTATTGTTATAGAATGTGCAATTATGAGGAAAGATGTTATATAGTTCCTTCACGTACAAATAGGTACAGTTCATATATACTTGTGTTTAACATGTGTTTGTGAACCATACTTCAAACCTGATCCTCTGGCCCAGACATTTGTTCGATTACTATACTGACTAATGGTTTATTTTTGCCAAAGTCTAGATCCCCCTTATGGGGGTTTAAGGTTGAATACACTTAGACAAGTCTGAAGAAGTAGCCCAAATTCAGATCTGTCCATTTGTACAGTGGGTCCATGACTACTGTCTTCAAATACAATGCTGCTTTAGACTTGTTGCTAGTAGAATCTGCAAACAATATCCTGATCAACCCCAGGGTATAATATATGGGTGCTGATAGTCCTAGAATTGGCAATACAAAGAAAATGTAATGGAAGTGTTAATGGGCCCAAGGGAATCTGAAGGATGGAGCTTCAGGAATGGCTTTGGCCATTCTCAAATGAATAGAAGTATATGTCAGGCCATTTATAGGAAGCTACCAAACATATTGAGAGGGCTGGAGAGGGGCAGAGCCTCCAATGAAGACTGATAGGCAGCAGTTTTGATAAAACTGAATCATCATTCTAAAATGAATGTCATGTAGAAGAGAGAATTTAGATAACAGATGCCTTATTGGTGAATAGTTTTTGACGACAGCAATGCAGTGAAGAGACTAAGACCGTTGATTTTATTCTGTTATAGTGATTCATGTTGATAAACACCCCCTTCAGCTCTCTACTTTCCACCCCCTTGCCCCCCTCACACGTTCTTCTTAGTCGTGCCCAGGCACTCCTCACTTGCTGATATAAATGGATGCTCTGTATGTACTGCAGCAGCTTCATCCATCTTATCATAGCCAGTGTTGCCTTGAAAAAAGGGATTAATCGCCATCCTTGGTCCAAGCTATGTGATTGACAGCTAAATCCCTATGCCTCCTGCTTAGCATGCGTCCAGCCCGCCTTGCATGACACTGCCACTGCCTCTCTCGCAGAGCCGCAGCAGCACCAGAAGCAGCTTCCACATCTGTGGAGGGCTCATCTCATGCACAGCCCTATCTGCACGCAATCCAATTAAAACACAGGAGAGACACTGAGACACACGCAGCTCCACTCTCTTCCTTCTTCCTTCTGCAAAAGGTTTCTGCATTTTCGAGTCCCAGCTGACGTCCCCCTCTCTTCACTCCATAAGTGCTTTTAGCAAAGGCGTAAAAAAAAAAAAAAGAAAGAGAAAATTAAGAATAAAGAGGGGGAAACAAATTACGCTGAAGGAGTCAAGAGAAGCTTTATGTCCCCCTTCTACTCTATCATGTTGGATGTATGGACAGTTTTGCAGAGCAAAGGTTGACACCTCAAAACCTTCCGGCCCCCCGCCTCGACCATTATAATGTATTGCACTGCACTATGACCTTGGATGTCCAAACTGTGGTGGTTTTTGCAGTGATCGTGGTCTTGTTGCTGGTGAACGTGATTCTTATGTTTTTCCTGGGCACTCGTTAAACGGATTTCTCCCTCGGAGCTGTCGCAAGGAGCCTGTGAGAGAAAGAGCACAATACAGTACCGAGCTTGCAATGCCATCGAGCCTCATCATGGACTCGCTGTGATATGTATGACGCTGCTATATTATCTCTGCCTAAATCTCTTTTTTTGTGTGTGTGTGTCATATTAAACCCCTGCGCTGCCGGCTGTAGGTGGGAAGGGGGTGGGGGTCTTGTAACGCATTGGCCAGCAATGCATGTAACCCCCTTCTTGGAGGGTTAAGACTTTCTAGCGCGGTGTAATCCATCAGTGTTCTGTCTTACATGTGTATAAATAGGAATGAAGTCTGTAGAACCACAATGGAAATTATTGGCATCTTCATCCTTCCCTTTTCTATTTAATCTCTACTTAGATAAGCACATTTCCTTTAGCAGTGGGTGACAAATCTCTGCTCAGATTGGCACAATTTTCTTTCAAGTCTTTCTCCTCCACCAATGCATTTAGCAATGCACAATTATCATGAGATGAGGGGGGTTGATTAATCCTGATAAGTAAATGAGAAAATCCCAATGCTGTACACTATCAAAAACAAAAGTTCTATACAATGGGGAGGGGGCACAGAGTGGCATAGCAAAGCTGACAATGCCCCAATATCTCAAATGAGTTTTTAAGTTGGTATCCAATGTAAGATTTAAGGTTTTAGGACTGCAGATAAACCTATTGTATTGTACTTGAATTTACTAATCCCAATGCACAAACAGTTAAATGACTAATTCAGCTCTATAAATAGTAATAATAATAATCTTTATTTACATAGCGCCATCAAATTCTGTAGCGCTTTACAAATCAAATAGTATATGTAGTAATATGACCTGCATGTAGAGCCAGTAGAGCCCAGGTTCCCCTGATAAGGGGGCAATGTGCTTTATCAGCAAAAAGAGATTGGATCTAGAATTGGGTTTTTATTTAGAAAAGCAATGCAGACCTTTATCTTTGCTCAGTACACAGCTCGGCCGCACTAGGTCTGTGACTCGAATCCAAAATGCAAGGTTTATCAGCCCCCAGCTACTCTTACACTGTTATATGTGGCCTGAGCATTGGCTTTACAGCGGGGGTTTCTATTGACATGGTAACAATGCTGTGACTACCATTACTGGCTGTCTCTTACTCCATCTGTCTCCATGTTGCCAGTGACAGTGCAGCAAAAGTTTGTGTGCCATAAATAGCAGTCTTCATTTGTTCGAAATGATTATCTGCAGTTTGGAAAAGTAGAAATCATGATATATGAATATTTATGGAAGGGGAGAGATAATGAAAGCTTCACAATTCATCTGAATACAGAAATTGTGTGAATTATTTAAGGTGTCTATACTGTATGTGCAGAAAGGATATCAGCTACTATTATATGATATATTGTAATTAGTACTGTATGCTGGTAGATGGTCATATGATACACATCTCTAATGTGTGCACTCAAACAGATAGATGTGCATAAGATATTGAATAGATACATGTTATAAAAAAAGTAGATACCAGGGACATAACTATAGCGGTAGCATCCTTTACAGCTGCTATGGGGCCCGCAGTGTTAGGGGGCCCCGGGGACAGATCTGTGTAAGTGTGTAAATGTATTTATCATTGCATAAATGTGTGCGTATAAGTGCGTATAAGTGTACAAATGTGTGAGTATACAAATATGTATATTTTCTGATGGAGCAGGGGGCCCATTTAAAGTCTGCTATGGGGCCCTGCCTCTCCTATTTACACCCCTGCTAGATACATGGATAGATAGGTAAAATCCAAGAATGAAGCAGCAGTCCAGATCCAAGCAGATAAAAGTGAAGTAGAGTTTATTCCAAAACTGCCAACATTTTGGTGTGTTACCACCTTTATTTTTCTATGGATAGATATACAGTATAGATAGGGCACATACAATAGATACATATATACTCAACATAGGTAGATAGGCGGAGCACATACAATAGATGCAAGACGGATAGATAAAGTAGCATTCTATTATAAAAGTGGATCACAGATCGTCCAAGGTCCCCCATGGCAGTGTCCCATTGAAGAACAATATTTTAAATATGAATCTATAGTCTGATTTGGATTAAATATATAAAAAAAGAAGAAGATCCTTAATTTACACATGCAGCATTTCAGCCCAGCTCATTGTACACATTCCCATTGGAAATCCCACTGTTGCATCATTGGATTTGAGGTCACAAGCCCCATTTCAGAGGAGTTTTAGGAGCTGTAGTGTTGGTCACCCATATTTACATTTTCAGCCCCATAGATATAAAATGAAATGGTAGTGCACTGGTTGGATCAGGCTCCACATCTCAGAGATCATAGAGACATGTGTTACATTTATTCTCTATCTTCTGTATAGGTAGGTAGCACCGGTACTCTAACTAATCACAAAAATGGTGGTCCCTGGTTCCACATATTAGTGGCATAGATGTCCTACAGGTATTCTGCCGCTTCATTAATCATTTGGGACTGCAGTCAAGGTACCAAGTACATCTCGAGCAGTAGCATATAGCTGAATGGAGGACTTGTTAGCCTGTGCATTCACTGCTGTATTTAGTTGTTGTAGAAGATGTTTCAGGAACCAGTAGCCAGTTCTCACTATTCTTTGACATATCCAGTAGATAGATAAAGACAATATGATTTTTATTATTATTGTTATTATTATTATTATTATTATTAATATGGAGAACTCAGTTGTTTGTATCTCCATTTACACAATGCACACAGTAAATGATTGTGTTATCCTCTGTAATGGGGCATCCATTGAGTGTGCTGCTGTGCTGATTTGTCTAAGGGGTCTGTATATCATGTCTGATGTGCATAGATGCCTCTGGATGTTATTGTAATATGTTGACAAGCATGCGTCACCTTACCCAGACCTACTTTGTTATAAACACCTGAGTGAAGTTTTTTTTCAAACCAGATCTGAGTTTGTGAAATTTGGAAGAGGTATGTTTCTGGCTTGAAGCATATGTGTTGTATATAGCACTGCAGCAAATCCTTATAAGTTGCTAAGTTGCATAAATGTCTTAAGACTAAAAATAAATCTTCATGCAGAAAACAAGGTATGTTTTTTTATCCACCCCCTCATGTTGGTTCGATCGTAATATTTTTGCTGGCTTGTGCCCCCTCTGTTGCACCAGTTCATGGCGGTGTAGGGATGTGTCTGTGACTTACAGCCTACTTCATTGAAGAAGACACTAGATGGAGTTGGGAAATAAAGCAACTGAGGCATCCAGGGTATTATGACTATTTGATCTTAAATTATAGTCAAATTCAGTTTTCTAGATGGAGCAGAAAGTATATCAGAAAGTGGATTGATGGAATATAAGAACCATTGAAGGTAGGTTGCCCCCATAACTGCTCCTCCTGGGGAACTGAGCATTTCTGCAATCTGATGTAATGGGTCAGGTTGCTTAGTGAACCATACTAGATTTCAGACTCTCTCCTGCCCCCAGGCATCGAAATTCACTCTATACTCTTTACTTAGTTTCTATCGATTTCCCTGAAAATGAAGTACCAAATTAAATATGATAAGCTTTGTCCCAGTGTCAGCGCTAAGCAGAAACACTTCCACATGTGGCGATCGGTGTGATGTCCTGACCGACAAATTGGAAAACTGAGCCTGTCCGCAAATAACAAGATCTCTCCTTCTCCCCCCATTAAAGGCGGCAGCGCCTGCAGATACAGCCAGGCCTTGGGTTTTGTTAGCTGACTGTAGTCATGGTAATAAGTTGCCAGCTACCTGATCTGAAAAGTGTTCAGCAGAATTATAATCAACTGCATCCCAACTCTTGTTACCTGGTGTTCTCTGTGAGTCAGATTGCGGCAAGTGCTATTCAATATTTTAACTGCTTTGAAACCAGAAAGACCCATGATGCTTTGCAAACCAAAGATTTGAGCTGCAAAGAGGCTGCTGGTTAATGCATCCAATGTATTCAACTTAATTACTCTTTTAGCATACGTATATATTATCTAGTATCCCATAGACTTTATACAGTATATCATGGCAACCAAAATGCAGATTTCAGATTGAGCTCCAATAAGATTGAAGCACCATGCCTATTCCTGTAACATCACGTCAGCTATTGAAATGAATTTGGCTGGTATAAATCCATAATTTACTTTTTTCCAAAGTGACAATAGAGAAATTGGGGCGTAACACAGGGACGTAACTACAGTGGTAGCAGCTATAGCAGCTGCTACGGGGCCCACAGTGTCAGGGGCCCCATCATCTGACCTGACAAACTAAAAAGTGGAGCATGTGCACCATTATATACATATTATGCTGCATATTGTACATATATGTGATGTATATATGCTGTATGTGTATGTATATGATGTATGGTGTGTAAATCACACAAGTGAGTATAGAAATAAGTATATTTTGAAGTGGAAATGGGGGCCCCATTCAGAAGCCTGCTATGGGGCACTGCCTCTCCTAGTTACGCCACTGCTCATACAGCTATCACCCGGTGGGTAATGTACCTTAGTGTGAACTATCTACTCTATCTACCATGTACTAACCCAGACTTGATATCAAGTGCTTGTGAAAACAGCAGTCCATATGTGTCCTTAATGACTATGATTCCTATCATTTATTCAATCTTGCTTCTAATATTTTTATGTGCCTTTATTTACTTACACCAATATACTCCACTGTAAAAAGAAGCATCCTTACTTACTCTAGAAAAACTATTTCAGTAGAAAACCTTTAGTAAAGTCTTTGAGAGTTGAAGCCAGAAAACTTTAGGAACCAGTTAAATGGAATCTACCAGATCCAATCTCAGCTCTGAAACCGAGTTGTTTAGGTCTTTATCTATATGTAAATGAGCTTCTAGATGCTTGGCTGCATCAACTGGTCCTTCAGCTTTCTTCATTGCGCCCCTTCTTTCTATGAGGTTTGTAGATCATTTTGTAAAGGGGTGCACAGGAAAAGCATGCCTGTAAAGTCCTTTACACAATGCTATTTAACTTGTAGAATATTGCCATGGTGGTAGACTCCCTTTAAGTACTACGACTACTCTGCATGGAAATGTGCCCAAAATTGGCCATAGAAAACAGAATATGGTGTAACACATAGAACACATAAATGTGGCGTAAACTCCGACTGAAACATGCCACTTTGGGTGCACAGTTTTCGAAAGTGTCATACTGTGACACAAAAGTGGCGCAAATGCTTCATAAATACATATGCAAGCCGTTCTTTTTAGTGCAAAGATAGACAAAGAACTGGCGTAGACACACTGGAGCACATTTACTTACAGAGTCACTGGAGTTCACAGAAAATACATTGTCCGTGTATAATGCACGGTTCACTAAGATTATGCGCGCAAAGTCATGACTGTGTCACTTCCCCTCTCAGGTACGACAGAGTTCACCATAATTTTAGTGGTGCATCTTAGGGCAAGGGCTTGTAACACAATTTAAAAGTTAAATACTGCGCTTGATGGGAATCCCCCTAATTTGTGTCGCATGGAAGCCAAAGCAGCTGCACCACAAAAGGGTCACGTCGTGACACAATCCCAGAGCACACTCTTCTTAAATACCTGTGTAAGCCGTTTTAGCCTCATAAAAGGTGCACGTGCGACCCTTAGTAAATGAGCCCCAATTATATATTTTGGCCTATGAGTGATATGTGAAGGCAGTTCTGACTAGGATATGATTTATTTTTTAACAAGTCGGTTGCATGATCTGTTAAAATAATGGCAGCCGACTGATGTTTGGATGACACACGGACGATGTTCATGTGCCCTAAGGGAAAATGTACATACTCCACATCTATGATTGACTATGCACAGTAGAAAGCTTTCAACACTGTGTTATATAGCTCCTGTTCAAAGTCAAGATATCCTCATACACATTAGATGGGAGACCTATCCTGTCAAATTTTATCTATTTGAAACCCAATAGCCAAGACAACAGCAACTTGCACATTACCATATGTTTATAATAGATTGTAGTTTTTATATATAAGGACTAACTGCAATGTGAACTATATTTGTGTTGGGTGCATACAATGGGGGAGATTTACTTACCCGGTCCGTTCGCGATCCAGCGGCGCGTTCTCTGCGGTGGATTCGGGTCCGAACGGAATTCATCAAGGTAGTTCCTCCGCTGTCCACCAGGTGGTGCTGCTGCACTGAAAAGCATCTGAACGCGTTGGAGTTCACCGTGCCGGACCAAGTGAAGGTAAGTGTGTCCCAAGCGACACATTTCTTTTTTTAAATGCGGCGGTTTTTCCGAATCCGTCGGGTTTTCGCTCGGCCACGCCCCCGATTTCCGTCGGGTACATGCCGGCGCTGATGCGCCACAATCCGATCGCGTGCGCCAAAATCCCGGGGCAATACAGGGGAAATTGGCGCAAATCGGAAATATTCGGGTAACACGTCGGGAAAACGCGAATCGGGCCCTTAGTAAATGACCTCCAATATCTAAAAGAGGTGCGGCCACACATCGGTAGGGTTCTGCATGGGCCCAGATACCCACTCCAATATAATGTGAAGAGTAAAGCCCGCTCACGGGTACATACAGTACCCTGTGCATTTAATAATTTGTATACCCAGTGACAGAACCATTGACATGACTGATGTTGTGTTGTGCAGTCACATTTTGTAGAATTTTCCTAATGGACCAGGCATTTTTGTACCTGGTCAAGGCGTTTTGGCAAATTCGATTGAGTTGCTTGACTACCTTTTCACACTATAATACAGTTTAGTATATAAAATCTAGAAACCTAAGTAAGTTTTCTTGCCATGTAAGTACATTGCTTTCATTTTGCAATAAGCCAACGTTCAACGTTGTACAGAGCAAATCTACATTTCCAATGGCAACTGTTATGCCATTGTTTTGGTTCTACCTTATAATTGAGATGCTTCATAAATGTATTTCGGGATTCAGCATGCTTACTTCTGACAGAACTTGCAATTTGGACATACACTTGCAATTTTAAAACCTCTACATACAGTAAAATAGTAGACAGTGCTATATTTTCATTGATTTTAATGGAGAGAACATGGGAATTAACAATACTCTCTAATGCTTCCCAATGCACTTCCCGACTCACCAAGCTATGGTATAGTTTCATCATGGTGCATTCAATGTATAAAAAGATGTGTGATCTAGCACCCATTCCGTTGCTAATAGGGTTTTTCATAACTGTATATTGACTTTCTAATAATAATCTCTGTACATCTAGGGGCAGGTTCCGATGTTGATTCTGAGCATTTTTTCCAAGGAGATGTGTACGGCTTTTCTCCCCTTGCTGAAACCTGTTGCCATGGCAATTTGCATCTCCCTATAGACACTGCAACACAAGGTAGCTGAAGACGTATTCACAGCATCTGCACATGGGAGCATAGCGTGCAATTGTAGTGCTATCTTCCAGACACAATTTGACTCCTCTTGTTGGTGCTTCGGTAGTTTTTACTGATTGGAGGTTTTGTACTCTCTTTAGGAGAATTTGGAATATATGGGTTTTTTGGGTCAAGTTGTAGCCTACTGCTTAGAAAAGGTTGCATGTGGGACAATCCCTTTAAATAAATACAGCATCGTTGTGACGGTCATCATCATATGACCGTCGTCGCCATATTCCATTACATCATTCATCGTAACATTTACTACATTTAGTCAGATAAATGAGGAATGTGCAGAACAAGGCTCACATTGTGTCATAATGCAGGCGGCATGACAATGTATGACTCTCCAAAAATATATAGCCTCTATGCTGTTTGAAGACATTGTGCTGTGAGATAAGTTAGACAATTGGTCATTGTTGACCAGACTTAAAAATTAACACATTTTTGCATTTCATGTAATAGTGGTACATCTTTAACAATACAAGTCTGTTGTATCCTACAAGCAGCGATGTGACTGGCTGGTCAGTATACAACAAGAGCAGTACACAGCGGCTCCACATTATAGCCGTCGTGTAGTACATTGGCTATCTACGATGTCTTCTGGGACCTTTGTAGAATAATATATAAGATCTTATGAACTTAGACTTTTCTTGTGGGCTGAGAATAGAAATATTTTAAAAAATTGACTCAAATACTTTGGTGTTATGCCAGTTTATGATGACTTCATTAGGCATAGATAGGCAGACCACAGAATATGTACAGGTCCAGTTTTAAGTGAAGCTCCTTTGATCCTAGACAAAGTCTTCTTTGCTGTCTTTGGCAAATAACTATTGAAATCAGCTTTCCATTCTTGTTACATACAGAAATCCTTTCTTCTAAATGTTTCCACATTGCCACGTGTTTATTTAGGAATAAAAGCCTACAATTACATAGTTTTGCACCTGCATGTGCACCTGCAATATTGACACTTAGAATAATGAACATTCATTCAGTGACTAACTTTTCTAAAATATTTGCATATTAGCAAGGTAGAATTTTTGCCTTCAGAAAGGTAAATAATTATAGGGGACTAAAATACGTCATCACTTCAAACCAATATTTCTTTCATATCAGAAAATCTGCTTCCATTGTATACTGTATGTGCTCTTTGGAGATTGGGTAGAGCTAAATGTATATATACATGTTACGTGTCTACCTTTTGTGTCATGCATGAATGAATCATGTTGTTGTAATTCATCCACTTAGTGTTCAGGTATAACATAGTTTTGATTAAATTATTCAGTCATTAAAGAAGAGTTTTCCGTAAGGGATTTTCTGACATGTAAAGGCAGAGAATGTTGGAAAATTCCTTTATAGACTGGTCAAATATGGAATAACTTGTGTTTAAAATATTTTAAATAACATGTATGAATGATGTCACAGCTGCACAAAACTTGAATACATTAGTATTGTGGTACTAAGTAATGTTTGAATGTGATTTCTAGTACCTACCCCTTCTATCTAATTTTATGTTTACCACCCCTCCTACTTACTAAACACCAAATTGTTTTAGCTTGACACTTCCTACATATCAGCTTGAGCAGCATCATATGTTGAATTTCTATTTTGGTCTGACACGCTAATTAGGAAAGACAGATCCCAAAGCGAAGCTGAACTGTCTGAAGTTAACCCTTCTGCTATAAATTATCTTATTAAATATTTCTGTAAAGTCTACAGAATACACATTCATATATAGTAGCATCACATATATAAACCATATCAATAATCAACATAAAAGTGATATAACAAAAAATAAATCCTAGAAATGTATCTGATTATTACCAGTTCCAAGAATGGGATTTTACTCATATACACAAGACTGATAGCCTGTATAATGATGTGACACTCCCATTGCTGGCTCCTCTATGTGCTTCCAAAAGCTAATTTGACAGAATTTGTTACAGAGGCCTGATGACAGTGTATAAGTATACAAGACATCTTATGCCACTTTCACACGGTCAGTATAAATTCAGTATTTTGCATCAGTATTTGAAAGCCCAAGTCAGAGTTGGAACCTATCCAGAAATAGTATAATAAATATATAAATAAATATAGTAAAGATTTTCATGTCTTCCTTAATTTGGATCCATTTCTGTTTTTTTCTGCTAAATTAAGACCAAATACTGGCCATGTGAATATTGCCTTACAGTCTTGGCTGCTAAATGAAATGAAATTTGATATAAATGTGATTACAGGTAGTCCCTGCAGGGTTCTGTAGTTCTGTAGGTTTGTTTTAAGAAGAATTTGTATGTCAGTCGGAACTGTATATTTTATAATTGTAACCCCAGTCAAATTTTGTTTGGTCTCTGTGACAAGTGGATTTTAAAAATGTTGGGTTGACATAAGAATCAGGATTAACAATAAAGCTTCATTACAGACACCTTTAATAACTGGTACAGCTAATCATTGTAGCCTATGGCTAAATTACAGTAAATTACCAACATCCAGAGGTCCGTTTGTAACTAGTGGTCGTGTGTAAGTCTGGTGTTCTTAAGTAGGGGACCGCCTGTAATTGTAATTTGATTCAATTCTTCTTAAAGAATTGTAGAATAGAGAAAAGTTCACCGCTGACTAAAACTATGGTCAACAGACAACAGCATAATGGCAGATTCACAGACAAAAAATTTTCACTCCTTTCATTTCGTTATTTTCCCTTTGGCATGAGACCTTTCTTTTTGAGTAGATCTTCATAAGTTAAAGAAAATCTTACACCAAAATCGATCATGATAAACCAGGGACACTTACTCATAGATCCAGGACTGTGACTCTGCTAATCTTTTTATATTTGTTATCCATGGTCATCTTCCTTCTTGCTCATGAGCATAATTTTAAAAGTTGATTTTAGAAGGAAGGAGGCCATGGCTAAGACATATCAGAAGATTACTACAGTCACAGTGCCTGGATCTATGAGTAAGTTTTTATCATGCTTGATTTTCCATAAATAATTAAAAACAAAAATGACTAAAACGTATATCTTAACCTCTTTAAAATTATGCATATGAGTCTGAGGGGCTATCCCAGCCCCTTTGTGATCTGGCTTTATCAGATTGTTACACAGTCTCATCCGCGCCCTTTTCCCTCTGCACTTGTGAAGTGAGCAGGAAGTGCAGGAAATATTACATTGGGAAGGGTGGGGGTAAATTAAGCATTTTTCGTTGTACAGCAATTTTAACATCAATTTTTCAAAGTATGGCTGTATATTCCAGCAGAAAGGGTGAGGGTTACAAAGCCATACCATTGCCACTGATTTTAAGATGCAGTCACATGAAAAATACTTTAAACATTCGCAGTATTATTAGTTGTGTCCTCAATAATTCCAGATATATGAACATTATTTATTGTTGGATATGTTTGTGTGATATTATAAGATGTTGGTGTATTAATCTAATCAGGTAATTGGATTGGTGCATACATCCCATGTGATTAAGGTGCTCCTCTGTTGGTGAATTACAAGTAGGATATCTGGTGTCAGCTGAGTATCGCCAGAACTACAGAATAACTAATAACTTCAGCTGAGCTTTCAGTTCTCTATATAAATGCTGTCTCTCATTGCGTTGGCTAAAGAACAAATTGTCTGTTTGATAATGCAAATTCATGTACATCTGACCTACTTATGGTATTTCCATTGATATTGTATTATAATGTCTCCTGTAGTAAGAATTGCCCAAGAGGCAAGAAGTCTCATGGATATATTCCTATGCTCTTTCCAAGTTGCTATTATGCCACAATCTCCTTATTCCTCTAGTGTGTGTGTAGATTATCAAGAAAGCAGCTAAACTCATTTTGGCTTGAACTCCATGGACACTTGGTGGCTTGCTAGTCCACTGTTTGATAGAGTTGTATGTGGTGTGCAACCTCTCTTGATGATTTCATTGGCTCACATACTGCTCCAGCAGTCTCTTCAAAACCCCAATTGTAATTACAATGATATCTTACACTTATTGAAAAACCGATCTTGAAGCCAATAGATCACACTTTATTCTTAGCTGTATTTCGGAAGATTCTTCAAACGGTGATATAGATGAGTCAGGATGCACCTCATTTTGGCTTTCAGGAACATTCACAAGAAATTGTAGCTGGGATGAATCTGCTGATAGGACTGTTGTGTACTAATATTCAGCCTTGTTTGGCATCTGCATTAGTGCCGTATTCTAGCCAGACATCTTAGATACTCTTGAATTTCTTCACCTTTCTACTAAGCCACAATCTTATCCCTTTTTAAAACATGGCTCAGAAAATGTAGCTTTGTCTCTCACCCGGAGTCTGTGGCCAAAACCCACATGAGATGGTATTTCACCCCTTCACGTTTAAGCATGACATTTCCTACAGCTTCATCATTATGTTGGAGAAACTGTGAAGGAAGGGGAACTTTATTACACACCTTATGGAAATGTCCGGTGATCCGACCCCTTTGTGACAGTTCTATGTGTATTTTTGGAGCTCCACTGCCCAACATATTCGTTAAAGTGGTTTTGGCCCTTTAATAAATGTTCTTTGGTCTATTTTTATGGGATTTTTTTTTTTCAAAAAGTCCAAAAAAAAGTCTCGAGGTGCATATAGACCTGTGAGACTTTTTAGCAGTAAAAAGTCTCAAAAAAAACTTAATTTGACTACTATGAGACTTTTTTATGACAAAAAGCACAGGAAAACCAATATTAAATAACTCCTCCATATCTCTATACAAGAAAACAGATACCTTACATTTAAAACAGATTGGGATATATGGATACAAAGTCCTAACTACCAAGTGTAATACTAGATACTCTCAAATCTCTCTCAGGTCATTGTTAGAACTGTATCATACCCTAGGGCAGTGATGGAGAACCTTTTAGAGATCGAGTGCCCAAAATGAGACCCAAAACACACTAGCTTTTCCCAAAGTACCAACACGGCAATTTAGGCAGTAACAAACTTATTGCTACCAGAATCTTTGAGCTCCAATCCGACCCTGTCCACACCTTCTCACTCTTCGGACAGGACCAGGCAGCACAGGATGGGTCACTTTAATATATCAGGGCACTACACTTGGACTGCCTGAGACTGCAGGAAAGTGCCATGTCTGGTAAACTCTGTGCCTGGGAGACAGCCCGAGTGCCCACAGAGAGGCCTCCGAGTGCCATCTCTGGCACCAGTGCCATAGGTTCGCCACCACTGCCCTAGGGGGTATAGTGGTGTCAAAAGTTATCCAGACATAACATATTTAGAACAATATATTATAAATGTAGACTTTGATATACATTTATAGGTGCCAGATCCAAGGTTTTAGCTCAGTGTAGCAATGGCTTATCACAATATTTCTCTGCCTGCTTAAATCTGTACAGCTGTTTCTAAACAGCAGAGGAAAATAGTGTTTGTGCTCATTCAAGAGTGTAGACCCTGTAGTTACAGCTGTCAGGAATGGCCACAAAATCTACTGGCACATTATCATTTGTTTCTAAGTTTGGTCCCCAGCTTTTCTGCTAGCCCTACTAGATCATTGGATATGTTGCTGCCGGCAAATATAGCAAAAACACAAATACAAATAAATACTATTTACAACCTGCACTTAGTCACATTATTGTAGGAAAGATCTAAAGTTGTGTTTAAGGGGTTGTCTATTGAAGACGATTTCTGTTAAATATATTATAAAAGTAAATATAGCGCCATCGTATTCCACATCGCAGTACAAATCTTGTGGCACATATACAAACAAAACAAGACATTACATCACATTGAAACAATATGAATGAGGCTCCCGCTCCTGACATTATATGGTCCCCATCGAATTTGAAGTTCAAGCCAAAACACTTAAATTCTCCTTTAATGCATATGAGTGAGGGTTTGGGAACCGTTTTTCATTGCTTGAGAAAAATACTGAAGCAATAGATAGATGCTGGATGAACGAGTGGGGCACCTGCCCTACAAGTTATCTCAAAATCTTATGGACAGAATGGGAATGCATGTGCATATACCATTAGGTTATGTCGTAGAAATCCAGATAATCTGGAAAAGCCATTTATATGTATGCTGGTTGTAAGAAGCAGGATTTGTACGTAGTAGATGGATGTTTTCCTCCTGCCATTGTCTATATGGCCAATTATTCCCTTATGTCTATCACATATTAAGCTGTCAGATGTTATCTCGTGTAGAGTACAAGGTAATTACTGAAACCAGAAGAGTAATCTGATAAGGTTACAGACCTTGTCTTGGGATGCTTTGCTCATTGACCATGTATATTACACAGTCCTTTACATGCAAAATGACTGACGACTATGAAGATATTGGGGTAATTGCTTTGAAGCTCTAGGCCTCTACACGTGTTTTATATTTGTACATTTTATTGGACTTTTATTGGCTTTTTTTGTATTACAGATCACTGATGGTTGCTAATAGTTTTACATCTACTCTAGAATTTTAATATCGGAGGGCATTGATCTGAATTCCAGTAACATCTGCTGGCTCCTAAGCCCAGTTATTCTTAAGAAATCAATAATTTATCATGCTTTATTATTTCACGGGAGCAAATCAGTAAAATAAAAGGACAGCGGTGTCAGGAAGGTAAAGGCAGATATAATTAATTATACAAAATAGCTGGAGAATGTGGTTTGCTAAGAACAAAGGTGATTTTGCCCCTGACAATTTATTACAACCAGGAGTGAAGGGGTTTGTTAGGAGAGCCAAGGGCTCTCAAGCTGTTGATAGATCACATTACCTCTCTGGTAATAAAACATTACAGGGAAGGATGGGGAATATGACAAATGGGAAGTCAGCTTGTGGTGAGCCTCACGGCTACGCAGGGAACATGAATTACGTCTTTAAAATTCAAGAGATGTAAAATGAACACTAGTAAATGTACCAGAGGAAACATGCAAGTAGTAGCTGCCCCAGAATGGATCTGCTGTCTGTGTCACATCCACACATGATTGTTATGGCTGGATGGGGCTCGGGCAGTCATTGGTTGCAGATTAAACCTTGGAGAGGCCGATAACAGGCACAATGTTATCAATGTTTCAATGTGAAATGTTACAAAGGTTTAACAAGTTGAATAGTACTTTGTGCAAGATTTCTTGCTGAGACATGGTTTAACTAAACTATGGAATAATTAACTGATATATAGAATGATGTACATGTGATCACTAACTTATGTATAGGATGATGTACATGTGATTGCTAACTGATATATAGGGTGAGGAACATGTGATCATTAACTGATATATAGAATGATGTACATGTATATGATCACTAACTGATATATAGGATCATGTACATGTGATCGCTAACTGATATATAGAATGATGTACATGTATATGATCACTAACTGATATATAGGATCATGTACATGTGATCGCTAACTGATATATAGAATGATGTATATGTATATGATCACTAACTGATATAAAGCATCATGTACATGTGATCACTAACTGATATATAGAATGATGTACATGTGATCACTAACTGATATATAGAATGATGACATGTGATCTTTAACTGATATATAGGATGATATACATGTGATCGCAAACTGATATATAGGATGATGTACATGTGATCACTAACTGATATATAGGATCATGTACATGTGATCACTAACTGATATATAGGATGATTTACATGTGATTAGTAACTGATATATAGGATGATGTACATTTATCGCTAACTGATATATAGGATCATGTGCATGTGATCAATAACTGATATATAGGATGATGTACATGTGATCTCAAACTGATATCTAGGATAATGTACATGTGATTGCTAACTGATATATAGGTTGCTAAAAGTACACTACATTTTTTATCTTTCTCTCATGTAATAAAAGTCCTATGTATAGTGGTTATGCCTAATGACATATCCTCCTTAAATAGTTTATGTAGGACTAGTTTCACATATTGTATATTAGTTTTATGTTGGAATCGGACACAGCTGATGCACCAATGTACCGTGCATAGAGAGACAATAAGCAGCATGCTATCTTTATCTGAAGTGACATAGTGCAGGGTACCCAGTTTTATAGAACTCTTTAACCAATAATAACATCTCCCATTTAGCCTGCAGCTTAATATATCATGCAATTCATAAATCCGTGATACAATCAATACCATATTTAGTAATCGACCACACATCATATATACAGACATTACTGTCCTAGATGACCCAATACAGCGCAGCCCCATGTGCTCTGTAAATAATATGTCATTTAATATAGGATTTGATTACCAGCTCCACTGGAGCATGGACAGATGAGATTGCATACATTCTCTGGATAGTATTGGGAAATAATAATTCCAGTAATATTTCAGTGCTAATAGTCATTGTCATCATTATTAATATATTGCACTCATCATAAAAAATGTAGGTCCATTACTTACTATTACTCAGGTCTTTGTCTCTACAGTTTGCCAAATTACTAATGTTTTGGATATGCTGTGTTCACACCACATTCCATAAAAACCTTCAATATTCTGGTTTTCCCGTCGGGATCTATGGATGACGTACACTACAGTATTGTACTCCATACAGTGATTTTATGCTTAGCCAACAGAGTTTCTTAGCAAAAGGAAGGAAGCCTTATGTCTTCATTATTACATAGTAGGTAAAATTACCCCTCACAGAGCCAATTATTTTAGATTTCATTAACCTAAACCTTATATAAGGGATGACAGGCTCCAATAGCCTATACCAGTTCTATTTCTGTTTTTGGGACTTCACTGCTTATCAGATTCATTAAAGTGGCTTTGACCCTTTAATAAATGTTCTTATGTTCTACTTTCTGTCTGGGATTTTTGTTTTCAAAAAGTGTCCAAAACGTCCCAGCACATACACCAGCAGGGAGGGATTGGATTAACTGAGACTTTTTATGGGACTTTTTGTAAAAGTCCCAACCATGAATCTGGCTTTGCACGGTGTTGCATGGCATTGCACTCGCAGTAGTTCTATGTTTACACCAGATCAATGATAGAAATTGTCCTGTGAGACTTTTTAGCAGTAAAAATTCCCCAAAAACCTCACTGTGAGGTTTTTAATAGATTTTTTTTACATAAAAAAAGCCTAGGAAAACCAATGATAAATAACCCCCTTTAAGTGAGTGTTGTAGCTCCAAAGCTCCTACAGTCTAGCAGGAGCACATCAGGAACACAGAGAAGTCCATGCTGAATAGTGCTAAATGAACACAGAGAATTGAGGAATTGGCAGTTCTGACACCTTCTTTAAGAAAAAGTGTGGGTGAATATAGCCATGTGATGTGTTACACTCCACCATCTTATTCCATGCCAGATAAATCACGATTAATGATTAATCTGGAGTAGTTTAGAACTGTGATGTCTGCTTTACGCCAGCTATAAGCTAGTATAGTTGAGGACTGAATTTTCTTGTACACCTTCTGAATTTTCTGGTGCACAATCTGAAATTTCTGGGCAATGCCCCCTCTTTTAGACAAGTTGGAAAACTGCCTAAAAATGGTCTGAAACCCTCATTAAATGTGGTACACAGTATTTCAGGTTCAAATAACTCCGAATGAATCTCCCCCATGACCTCTGCAGATGAAGCAGAGCTGCTGGATCTTAGTGGACCGATATTAGTCCATGAGCAACATGCACAGACAAAAACTCTGCAAAATGTTTACAGAAATATTTCAAAAGTTCCTGGCTGTCATAAGGGGGTTAATTTGCTAAATCAGGGACTTCCCAATGTGAATGAAGTATGGCCGGATTATATAAGGCAGAGTGACACAATTGTGGAGTTATATGTCAATTAGTGACAGATATCTGCAGCTAAATCTTAGCAAGAGACAGAAAAAGTCTAGTGTCTTCCTGTAGCGGGAGATTAATATTAACGATATGTACAGCACGTGATTTCTTAGTGCGCTTTATCACTGATAAATCTTTTAATATTGTGCTGTTATAAGACTGATCTTTATTTTAAGATCTTTACTGAGGAGAAATAAGATGATCCCCTTTGCATGATGTCATTGTAAAGACAAACAGACCAATGTGGACAAGGGGTTAAAATGGAGATATACACTCACCGGCCACTTTATTAGGTACACCTTTCCAACTGCTCGTTAACACTTAATTTATAATCAGCCAATCATATGGCGGCAACTCAATGCATTTAGGCATGTAGACATGGTCAAGACAATCTCCTGCAGTTCAAACCGAGCATCAGTATGGGGAAGAAAGGTGATTTGAGTGCCTTTGAATGTGGCATGGTTGTTGGTGCCAGAAGGGCTGGTCTGAGTATTTCAGAAACTGCTGATCTACTCCGTTTTTCACGCACAACCATCTCTAGGGTTTACAGAGAATGGTCCAAAAAAGAAAAAACATCCAGTGAGCGGCAATTCTGTGGGCGGAAATGCCTTGTTGATGCCAGAGGTCAGAGGAGAATGGGCAGACTGGTTCGAGCTTATAGAAAGGCAACAGTGACTCAAATCGCCACCCGTTACAACCAAGGTAGGCAGAAGAGCATCTCTGAACGCACAGTACGTCGAACTTTGAGGCAGATGGGCTACAGCAGCAGAAGACCACACCAGGTGCCACTCCTTTCAGCTAAGAGCAGGAAACTGATGCTACAATTTGCACAAGCTCATCGAAATTGGACAGTAGAAGATTGGAAAAACGTTGCCTGGTCTGATGAGTCTCGATTTCTGCTGTGACATTCGGATGGTAGGGTCAGAATTTGGCATCAACAACATGAAAGCATGGATCCATCCTCCCTTGTATCAACGGTTCAGGCTGGTGGTGGTGGTGTCATGGTGTGATGAATATTTTCTTGGCACTCTTTGGGCCCCTTGGTACCAATTGAGCATCGTTGCAAAGCTACAGCCTACCTGAGTATTGTTGCTGACCATCTCCATCCCTTTATGACCACAATGTACCCAACATCTGATGGCTACTTTCAGCAGAATAATGCGCCATGTCATAAAGCTGGAATCATCTCAGACTGGTTTCTTGAACATGACAATGAGTTCACTGTACTCAAATGTCCTCCACAGTCACCAGATCTCAATCCAATAGAGCATCTTGGGATGTGGTGGAACGGGAGATTCGCATCATGGATGTGCAGCCGACAAATCTGGGGCAACTGTGTGATGCCATCATGTCAATATGGACCAAAATCTCTGAGGAATGCTTCCAGTGCCTTGTTGAATCTATGCCACGAAGATTTGAGGCAGTTCTGAAGGCAAAAGGGGGTCCAACCCGTTACTAGCATGGTGTACCTAATAAAGTGGCCGGTGAGTGTATATTTCATGCATCAATAGGTTCATAGCACCTTCAAAATGTACCAATGTAAATAGTGTAAATGTTGGGTTTAAAAAAGATACAAACGATAACTAAGTAAGTAGATATCTGTAGAAATATTTGTTGGGGTCAGTAAATGCCTTTTAATCCTGTTTCCTTTCACTGAGAGACTTACACACTCAGCAAAGTATCCTTCCCTGGCCTCCTCCGAGCGTAAACTCAGTAATCTAACAGTCTGTATAAGGACATGTCAAAAAGTAATAATAATAATCTATATTTATATAGGAACATCAAATTCTGCAGTGCTTCACAAATCATAGGGCACATAAACAAATATAATATTACAGTGCAAACGACCATATGGAACAATAGAAGTGAGGGCCCTGCTCACAAGAGCTTACAGTCTATGGGGGTGAAGGGGGTGACACTAGAGGTAAAGAGGTTGTATAAGGGTCCAGCCAACAATATAAAATAATTTAATAAATAAAAATCCTGCTGCTTGAGCCAGCCATCAGCCGCCATCTTATATACAAGGTCCAAGGTCAATGGGACTGCAGAGAAGATTGGAGGGGAGGTGAACATGGAATGGATCAGTAAAGAGAGAATTGACATTTTATGCAGTTAGCGAGTGTGATAGGCTGCCTAAAGACATGGGTTTTAAGAGCACATTTGAAACTTTAGAGGTTGGGTATTAGTCTGATAGTTGGAGGGAGGTGATTCCAGAGAATTGGTGCAACTCTGTAGAAGACCTGTCATTTTAAATAATTCAAATAAAGAAATTCTGCATACTTTGTAAAGTGCTCCTTAGTAAAGTGGCTGTTAAAGGAAATCTACCATTTGTTTTTATGCATTGTGAACCAAACATACCGTGAGAATGCTGTAGCTACACGGATCAGGGATTAAACAAGATATGTTTCTGCATCAGAGTGGTTTGCTCAAAAACAATGATAAAATTCAGGGCTTTGGGGAAGCTGGGTGCTGCTGGCTACAGTACATAAACACATTACTTCCACATACACAGGGGCTGCCGGAACTGTCCAGACAGGACTAATAGACCTGAACTGGATGACTCATACACGGAAGCTGGGGGATGGTGCAGTGATTGATTACTTATTCCTGTCAGGGAAAACACAGTGAATACAACGTTCTCTGAAGCAGTGCATAATAAGGGTAAGAGGAGGAGCACCGGAACAGCCACAGGAGAGAGAGAGCCTCATTATCATAATTTTTTATTTGTTTTTTAAGCTAAACCACTCAGGGATTAAACAAGATATGCTGCTGCATCAGTGTAGCTACAGCATTCTCAAAGTATATTTGGTTCATAATGCAGAAACAAATGCAAATGCAGCAACAAATCTCTGGCTGTTGTCGATGTTCCCTCTTCTCTGAGAGGAGGGGTGGAACAGGGTGACGTATATATGTCTTAGCCCTCCTTTGAAAGGGTACGTCAGGAATCCTCTAACAAATCCTTACAGCAGACTACAAAAATGCAATGTGAATGCAGCTAGTCAGTCAGTCAGCTGATCCTGCAGGTGCTGATCTGATATTGATGACTCAATAATGTGTATAATCACCACATTTTTGGCCGATGTCCGTGTTATGCGGAGCGGCAATACCTGACACAGCTCACAAAGAAGATTGGCACTGTTTTTTTCTAATATTTATTACTACCTTCTAAAATGTACTATTTCATTGACATTCCGGATATTCTTCTTTGCCAAATTTCAAATGCTGAGGCATGTGCCGGAGCAGTGAGCACTGACTCACTGACAAGGATATATTGCTCTTACTACAATTTGACAGCAAATCTGCTTGATACACAGACAACAATGAACTGTTAGATAATGAAAAACAGCTGCAACAAAGACTCCTGGGGAATATCTGCTGGGCAGGGACAGCTCCGCGGCAATCCTGGCACAGCACGACACCCGGGAGTTCTTGTAAGGGGAGCCCTAGGCCTCTTACACAGCGTGTACCTGCAGTAATGAAGCAAACAGAAAGGTTACATTGCTGGAGGAATTCAACTCATATCAAAGAAAAGTAGAGTGAGGCTCCCCTGACTTCTGCGTCACCTGTGCTCAGCACAATGGATGTCCAGCCCAGGCTTTGATGTACTGTATGTATAGTGCAAGACAGCAGAGAGAAAGACCCCTTCATAAATCTGGCTGATTCCTTACATGCAAGGAATACACCATGTCTGCAAAACTCTTGAAACTGCAGAAAATATACATTAATAATCTGGCCCTTAACTAATGCCCTATTGTGCCACATATTACAGAAGGTCAGATTAAGGTAGTAGACAAAAAATGGAATTTAAAGGGAACCTTTCACCACATTTTACCCTATTAAACTTCTAGCCCCTTCAGGAGGGGTTTGAAATATTATTTCTATAAATCCCCCTTGTATATGAAATCTTACTGGTTTACCTAAAAACATTCTCCTCTTCTGATCACCTCCTCTGGCAAAAATGATCGGAGTGGAGTCATATTTGCTTGAGATTAGTCATGTTTAGAGGCTTTACAGGGAGCATCGTTGCAGATGACCCTATTTTCTTTTCCATAGTATCTAGAAAAATGATTTTGGTGTAAAATTGAAATTAAAAATCTAATCTTTAAGGCTGCATCAACCTTGTGATTTTGTGATTTACAAAACTGTAGATACAGGCAGTTAAAGACATAGGGGCAGATTTATCATAAGTGTTGTAAGTGCAGAATTAGACAGTCTGATGCTGGATAATAAATCTAGTTTAGCATTATTTTGCCGCACTGACTTTTTGATGTGCGCCCCTATAGCAAAGGCCACCTCCATTTGTAGTACTAGTTGTAAAAGAGTCTTAAAAACTGTCCAAAACCCTGGATAAATGTCAGTTTTTGTGCGCAAATTACTACAGAAGTTGTAAACAGATTGGCTGTATGTGACTGGCTGAAGAGAATTCCTGAGGGAGGGGAGAATGACGGAGTTGAGGGAGATGTTTGTTGTGTGTGACTTGCTTAAGAGTATTCCTCAGAGGCGGGGGGATGTGGGACTTTAAAAAGAGAGACTTTGGCTGTGTGTGACTCGCTGAAGAGAAATCAACCCCCTCAGTTATACTGCATGTACGCCTGTGGTGGATACTTATGAATATGCCAGACTCAGCACCAAGAAAGGCTCAGATTGGACTCACATAGGGTAATTTGCATACTTGGTAAGATTACTTTAGAACATAATGTGAGCATTTGCAGGCATGAGAGGAAAAAATTTAGGGATAGTTGCACTGCTTTCTAATAGCCGTTTATTTAGTTCCCTTTATTTATTTACCGTATATACTCGAGTATAAGCCGACCCAAATATAAGCCGAGGCCCATAATTTTACCACAAAATACTGGAAAAACCTATTGACTCGAGTATAAGCCGAGGGTGGGAAATGCATTGGTCACAGCCTCCCCAGTATATAGCCATCCAGCCCCTGCCCCAGTGTATATAGCCAGCCAGCCCCTGCCCCAGTGTATATAGCCTGCCAGACCCTGCCCCAGTGTATATAGCCTGCCAGACCCTGCCCCAGTGTATATAGCCTGCCAGACCCTGCCCCAGTGTATATAGTCTGCCAGACCCTGCCCCCGTGTATATAGCCTGCCAGACCCTGCCCCAGTGTATATAGCCTTCCGTTGCTGCTGGACAGATCGCACAGAAGATATACAGGGCTCGCCGGAAAGGTGAGTTTAGATATATTTATTTTTTTGACTCGAGTATAAGCCGAGTTTGGGTTTTTCAGCACATTTTTTGTGCTGAAAAACTAGGCTTATACTCGAGTATATAAGGTAGTTATTTACTGACAGGTTCCCTTTAATTGTCCCATAATCATGTAATTGTCCTACCTCCTCCACAGGTGAAAGGGCACGTTGTATAAACAGAGATGGTTACAACAAGTTATCAATGTATTCATTGGCAATGCTTTTTTTTAAAGTCAATAAATTTTTTTTAGAAATCAAGTAGATGTAGAAATTGTTGCAATTGAAAGTGTTTCCTATTTGTGGATGTAGATCACATTTTTATTGTGGGCTCAGCTCCACAGATGAAAGGTATGTCATTCCTATTAATGATTTCTCTTTTTGCTGCAAAATCACCGCACTTGTTCTTTCTCACAAAGGATATTCCATTATGACATGTAGTCAATTAGCTTTTGTTCATAAGAATACATCTCTGCATATTATCTACTCATATGTGTTATATCCTGTATAGGCATAGATATTTGATGTCTTATACAATGTGTAGATTATTTGGCTGTTACCCGTGGGCCCTTTCTCCTCTCTCAGGATTGCCTGTCATATCCTTAAAGTATTCTTAGAGAGAGCAGTTCTCAATTGTCTCTGTACGTAGACAATTTGTACAACTGTATATTGAAGTATACCCTATGTATTAACAAGGAATCGGAAGACTTTTTCTGGTTTCATGTATTTTTAAAGTTGTTTATTGAGAACTATTGTCCACAATTGTCAATGTAACATTGACAGATTTGAGATCACCAAAGTTAAGTGTGCCGTTATTTCAAAGAACCTGTGTAAAACATGCTTCCAATGCACCTCCATCTACTTTAGATCTTTAGAACAGGGACATACTTCATACTAACAGGTACACCCGTTTTTCTTTTTATCCCGTATTCCTATGAAAAAGCTATTAAGCTGTACCATGTTCCTTACACTTATGGGCAAGTTCTAACCATAGAGGGTATACTCTGCATAGTATCATTATATTCTTAAAAACTAAGTTGTAATGCACTTAAAGGGAACCTGTCAGCAGAAATTGACCTAATAAACCACTACCACTATGTTGCCAAGCAGCTGAACACCTTCCAGATCATGTTTCTTTCATCACCCAGTGCGGTGGCAACCAGAAAATCCAACTTTGAAGCTAGATGTAAATTGGTTGTATAAAGTCATGGAGGCAGAGATGTTAGCACTGAAATCAATCTCTCTCTCCCTCAGAAAGCCCTCTTCACTGTAATTGATGGTCCAATCCAATAGCTGGATTTGCTGAATTCCAACGAATGATTTCAATCACAGAGGAGGAGGCTTTCAGAGCTCCCCATCTTGACTTCAGTGTTAAACTTTCCTTGACTTTATACAACCAATTTAATATTACTTTAAAGTTGATTTTCAAGATGATGCCATCACAGTGGACCATGAAAGAAACAAAAAAACTAGAAAGTGTAGTAGTTTATTAGGCCAGTTGCTGATGGCAGGTTCCTTTTAAGGTTGTCTGAGATGCAAAATATGTGTGTATCAGTGGTGTGTGTTGGTAAAAAATGATAGGGCTGATAAACGTGCACTGAAGGCAGCAGAGGAAGAAGCCCTAGGAATCACATGATGATGACATGGATCACTGGAAGGGCACAATTTTGCTAAACTCGATGGGGGACATTAATCAGAAGTGTCTGGGAGCAGAACTGTTGTAGTTGCCGATGGCTCAACTTTCAGACACTTCTTTTAAATCTTCCCTAATATATTATACATTTTTGATGCTTCAACTAAGTCAACTCTTTTGGTAAAAAGAGTAAATATAATGTAACATATATTTACATCAAATATTCATCAGGGTTTCTGCACCACAACAGTGACGTAGAATCCGTGAAATAATTCCCAAAGCTAGCTCATTGCTATCACTTACAATGATTTCCCCCTTTCCTGGAGTGGAGGGCCATGAAGGGGGGTGTGGGCAACCCCGGACAGATTACTGGAAAAACACTTTTGCTAAAACATTTTTGAAGTTAACTCTTCAAGAAGGCATTAACATTGGGGTTCGCTTACTTTTTTCCCCATTCACTGTGGATTTCCAGACAGTTTGCTCAAAGAAGGGACAGAAAAGGTGCATTTCTTTCTTTCTTATTAGTTTAATTTTTGTTTTTCTATAATTGTTACTCTAGTGGAAATCTAAGTAACTCTGCAGGTTGTATCAGCTGTCTTTTGTGACTGCAGTTTACATAGATGGAGATTGTCTGGATACAGTCCATATGTTACAGAGTGCTATTAACTCTTTATAGAATTAGACTGTGTGTCCCTAAACCAGTTGGCAATTTCTTCCTCTCTTTTAATTACGTGAAGTTATGTCTGCTTCATGTTGAATACATGGTAACTTGTAATGCTAATTAATTCATGTGGGTAATTAATTATTAAAGACTGATTCTTAATTTGTGACAGAATGATGAAATGGAACCCATTAGAGGTACATTCTTTTCTTGAAAGTTTATAAAGGGGAAATTAGTAGACACCAAACAATGAACTTCCGATTCGGTTACACATTTAACAATTTTTCTAATAAAATGAAAACATGTGAGGAAGAGATATAACCTCACTATGGGTTATATTTGCTATACATGTCAGCTATTATGTTAAAAAAACAACAACATGTTGCAATACTCAGTCTATAGCAATAAAAAAACAAGTGTTGTATTGTTATATAATATGTTACATTCTGCAGACTGCAAACTTTTTTTAACTAAATAGTTTACTTGTTGTTGCCCATTTGTCAAAACATTAATATATTTTATTCAAAAAATGTTTTAATGTACTGAAAGGAAATTAACAATGCATCGCTGGCTCCAACAATACAGACCTCGACAACACTTGAGTTGGCTGCGTCAGATTTATCACTGTGATGATGAATACTGGTACAGTGTATGACTGTGGCAGAGCCAGCGTCAGCCCTGGGCATACCTGGGCAAGTGCCGGGGCCCAAAGCTGTATCTAATGAATCCATAGAGGGTGAGGGCACTTTATATAAAATAACTCAGAGGTGGGCTTTATATAAAATAACCATGAGGGGGCTGTTTCTTATTATAAACTTGGGAATATTTTAGGGAACAGTAGGTCTGAGATCCAATGTGATTTAGTTTCAAGAAAATAATGCTACTTTTGTCAGACAAGACCTTGGACATAAGATTATCTTGTGATCCTGGATCTGGGAGTTTCTGAAAGGAATATGACAAAAAGAAACACATAGAAACATGGGAGAAAATGAGCTCTGGTACTGAGTAATAAAAAACGGTAGTGTAAGTATATCTGAAATAAGGAAAACAATCGGTTTAAAGGGTATTAAAAAGGCCCCTTCATGGAGCTTCCCTTTGTTCCCTTAGGGACTTCGAAAGTGAGAAACCATAGGAGCTAACTCAGTAATATTTAGACGATCATGGTGGTATAATTTAGTATAACAGTGTTGTGCCATATGGAAACAACATGGTCGTATAATGTGGACTCTTTAAGGGTGTGTTGCATTATATTATTCCACCCCTATATGGTGGTATTATGTGGGCTAAAAATATATAATAATGGAAAGCTGTGTGACCCACATTTTCCATGTGTTTGACTTGTTTTGTTGATGGATTTAGTATTCTTTTTCCAGCTCAGGCTGTGACATCTCGGCCGTTGGGAGCTAAGTGCCCCCCATCGTGGACATGATGCTTGGGAAATATATCTTAAATTACTTTTACATTGCATTTCATGTATAAATTCCGGAAACCTCTGTGCTCCTTATGATCCATGCACCAGTTGTTTTGTGCTGACCACAGAAGCCGACACTTATAAAAGTGTGATCAAAGTTCTGCAAAATGTTTAAAAGTAGTTCTCCAGTTTCACATAGGAAATAATGCAGCACTCCTATACATATTTCATGAGTGTCATGCATTAAAGTGATTTGGTATAACCTAGTTTCAGCAAGGAAATGCTCTTATAAAACATATGAAATCATTTGGCTTGTTTTTATATTGTTTCTGTACTTACAGTGTACACTACCTGATTAGCTGTTTCACCGTGCATTGTGTGATGTCGGTCATTTTGGAACCACAATAAGTGATATATTCCAGAACAGCAGGTTATTTCAGCAGGTTATTTCATACATTTTGATGTGGGGTACATCGAATAGAAGACAGCAAGTTGGATTGATGCGTTTCGACTAGTGATGAGCGAGTATACTCGTCCGAGCTTGATGCTCGGTCGAGTATTAGCATACTCGGACCGGCTCGTTGCTCGGACGAGTATTTGCCCTGCTCGATAACGAGCATTTAATTAAAAAAAAAAAATTAAAGAAAGTAAAAAATACATAAAATAAAACATTTAATTTAATCATTTAATTGAGAACACAGTGAAAGAACACTGTGCAGAATAGATTGCAGATGTTCGCGAACATCTGCGATCTTTCCGAGACACGCTGCAGAACGATGTTCTCTGCAATAGTATTTGAAGAAATATGTGTAGAGCAACTTGCAGATGTTGTCAACATCTGCAAGTTGTTCTTCACACATATTGTTCTTCAAATACTATTGCGGAGAACACCGTTCTGCACGGGTGTCTCCGGAGCAGATCGGAGACACGCTTGCACGGTGCAATAGTATTTGAAGAACAATATGTGTGAAGAACAACTTGCAGATGTTTGACAACATCTGCAAGTTGTTCTCTACACATATTGTTCTTCAAATACTATTGCAGAGAACATCGTTCTGCACGCGTGTCTCCGGAACAGATCGCAGATGTTTGCGAACATCTGCAATCTGTTCTGCAGTGTTCTTTCACTCTGTTCTTTTAGTGAAAACATCTGCACTGAACAGTGCTCGTTCAGTTTTTAATTTTACTAAAAAATGCTCGGGTCTCCCATTGATTTCAATGGGGCTCGTTACTCGAAACGAGCACTCGAGCATCAGGAAATGTTCGGCTCGAGTAACGAGTACCCGAGCATTTTAATGCTCGCTCATCTCTAGTTTCGACGCTACTGCATCTTAATCATAATCTCCTTAATCCCCATAATCGAAACGCGTCAATCCAACTTCCATTCGATGTACCCCACTCTGCGTGAATAAAGTCAAGCAGTACCGTTGTCGGAGTTTGGAGTGCCATTCTTCTCTCATGTCTTCAAGGTTAGGAAGTTATCCCCTCCCTACAGGTTAAGGGATAACAAGTTGATCAGTGAGGGTCTGACTGCTGGGACCCCAAAGGGTTACAAAAACAGCAAATGCTCGGTCTACTGCTGCACCCATTAGTGATAATGGGACCCCGATTCTACAAATCACTGGGGGTCCTGTTCTTGTGATCGGTGTGAGTCCCAGCAGCAGGATTATCAAAATTCTTTCCTAACTTGCTACCAAACAAACGTGGCGTTTGGTGTTCTTTTTTCTTACAATTTATATTATCTCTATTTGCTGTAATTCAGTAATACTATGCTCCCTTTTTGGTACTGTAAAAGGAAGGACAATATATTGGGTTAACAAAAAATAGTCTCTGCCACTACATATATATATCTTCATCACATGTACTTGTGGAGTAACATTATTGCTGGGCACTATGGCCTGTATTCAGTATTTTCTTTCCTCTTGCACTGTGTACCTAGCTACTGTGAGGAGAAGTGATCACTACATTTACATATTTTTTCTGGTGTACAAATGTATCACAATTGTCTCAGCTGCCAATTTGCCACTAAATCTGAATACTAAATATTTAGGAAATAGCTGCACAAAAATATGTGTCTTATTTGTGATTTTCTTACCCAAAAAAGTCTCAAATCCACTGCAGACATTAATGCCTCCTATGCCACATTTATAATACTTTCATCAAATAATTGATATGGTTTGTGTAAAGAAAAGTTATACAATTTTCAAATATACTTTCTGTATGAATTCCTCATGGTTTTCTAGATCTCTGCTTGCTGTCCTTCTATAGAAAGCTTCTTTGTTTACTTCTATCTCTGGTCACATGATGAACACACAGGTGCATAAGCCGTTAGTATCACATGGCTCTGATTATTCTGTGTGCTAATAGCAGCTCATGCGTCTGCATGTCCGTCACATGACCACAGTCAGATTTCTATCCACTGGAAGTAAACAAAGAAGTTTTTGATAGAGGACAGCAAGCAGAGATCCAGAAAATGGTGAGGAATTGATACAGAAGGTATATTTCAAAATTGTATAACTGTCTATAGCAGCACAACAAGGAAAGATATTAAAACAATGAGGAATTGATACAAAAAGTATATTGGAAAATTGTATAACTTTTCATTATATAAACCATATCAATTATTTTCTAAAAATGGACAACCCCTTTAAATATACAAACATTCATGTACAGTCCCATATTACAGATTGCCTTACCATACTATTGTTCGTAAACTACAAAGTGTTATTATTGTGCAGGGCTAAAGTGACTAATCTTAGTGAATGTGACTGTTTATAAAATACTCTATATACTCGAGTATAAGCCGAGTTTTTCAGCACAAAACTCCAGGTCCAGTTTGCGTAACTCGAGCCGGCACCCACGCACATTAAGACAGAAGAGGAGGTGCCGGGGTGTCGGAATGGTGAGTACTCCGTTTTTTTAAAATATTTTTTGTGTGCTGGCCATACTTGGGGCTGGCAGGCTACATACTTAAGGGGGGTGGTTGGCATGCTATATACTAAAGGGGGCTGGCTGGCAGGCTATATATACGTAAAGGGGCTGGCTAAAAACTTAAGGGGGCTGGCTGGCTATATACTACAGGGGGCTGGCTGTATACTACAGGAGGCTGGCTATATACTACAGCGGGCTGACTAGCTATACACTACAGGAGGCCAACTGCATACTACAGGGAACTGGCTGGCTATATAGTACAGTAGGCTGGCTGGCTACATAGGCTATATACTACTGGGGGCTGACTACATACATGGGGTGGTTTTCCCAGTTTTTGTTGGTAAAATTAGATACCTCAGCTTGTACTCGAGTATATTGTTTTGTTTTGGGGCTCCACTTTTAGTTTTTCACAGAGCCCCAATATGTCTAAAACTGACCCTGTGAGTATGTATAGATGTCTGTGATAAACAGCTCATGAAGAGAAGAGGAGATTCTGCTCCCTAATTTTCTGTTACACAAAGGCAGCATGGAGGACACTATGCAGCATTAATAAACAGTATTGATGTGACAAAAGCCCTTCACTATTAGACAGGAAACCTATGGCTTGTAGTCATTTGTGAATCATTCAAGATTCACTACCCTAACCCTAGAGAAAGATCTGGAATAGTCTCTTTTATAAGCCAACACAACATAAAAAATGCTGTGTAAAATGTTTCAGTGTGTAGCTCCTGCAATATAGCATAATATGATATTGCACATTACGTGATAGAGAATGAATGAGAGGTGTGTGCTTGTAGAGAGATGAATCCTGGAGCCGAGACTTTGCCAATCATTGTCTTTCTTACCGTATCAGCTGCAGATTGAATTCGTGCACGCTCTAGTAAATGGTCTTGCGTGAGAATACAGAACAGTTATTGGCTCCGCTGCCTCTAGGCTGCCAGCACAAAATCAATCCATATGGCCATGTTTTCAGAGTGGTGATCATTTTGTTAAAACGTGTTGTGAAAAGACAGTTAATTACAAGAGGTAAAATAGGACTCCCGCTGCATGTTAGCAGTTTTTAGCTTTAACAGCTTTTATACTGGGCAGTTCCGCTGCAGGTTTTGCTAGGAATCATTCCTACTTTTGCTCACTAAGCCTAAAATTCTCAAGACTTATTTGTCCTTGTTCAATATTGGTTACATTGATCCCAGATAGTCCTTCAAGTGCCGCTATTCAGTGTCCTAGATACTTGATTGGGTTTTTCACATTTGGCGACTTTTACTTTATTGCTTAGTAGTTGCCCTCTTGTAGTGTTTGACCATTACATTTTTCATATTATTTTATACTCTTTTAATTTATTTTGATGGAGCATATATAGCAGATCCACATTTTGAATAGGACATCCTGTGATCTCACCCTGTGACAATTATGTCTGTGTAATGTGAAGGTTTATGAATTTTTTGTAAACTTCTCAAATTTCCATGTGTAAATGATGATACATATTATTATTTTTTACATTGATAATTTTATAGTTACAGTTATATTTATATTTGTAATTGAATCTTAGATGATGATAAAGCAATAACTGTTTTGTGTCGTTAAAGGGGTATTTGCACCTGGGCATTCCTATTTAATTTAATTCATCTGCCTTATATATACATTTCTTCAATTGCATGTTATTAAAAAATGTGTGAAGATAATTTCCTATAAATGTAGTCATGCTGTCCCACAGAAACCAGATAGTCATCCTTGGATATGACTACCACCACGCACTTCCAGCAGTGGCCACTATTGAGGCCTGACTGCTCACCTAGATTCAGCTTTCATTACCACAGGATGTCTGTGGGATATGCAATAACTTCCGGCCATTTCACATGCAAAATAATGTGTTGCTTTGTGCAATCACTTCAGCAGTGGTGGTCATATCCAGGGACAGCTGTCCTCCATTGCTAAGGTATCATATGGCTACATTTATGGAAAATTATCCTTACATCTTTAAAATCACATTCAATCAAGGAAATACATGGCACATTAAAGGGGTTGTCCACTTTCAGCAAATAATTGATATTGTTTGTGTAAGGAAAGGTTATACAATTTTCCAATATATTTTCTGTATCAATTATTCACCGTTTCCAAGATCTCTGCTTGCTTTGCTTAATAGAAAGCTTCCCTATTTACTTCCAGTGGATGTAATCTGTCCATGTGATGTGATGGAGATGCACAAGTTGTTATTGTCACACATCTGCTATTAATCTCAGTGCTAATAACGGCTCCTGCACCTGCGTGTCCATCACATTAGCATGGACATATTCTATCCACTGGAAGTAAACAGAGAAGCTTTCTAAAGCAGTAGAAATCGAGAAAACCATAAAAAATTGATACAGAAAGTATATTGGAAAATTATATAACTTTTCATTACACAAATAATATAAATTATTTACTGAAAGTGTCCAACCCCCTTAAATTTGAAATGAAATGAGAATACCCCCTTTAATCATCAAGTCTACTGTTTCTCCTTAGTGTCTTGTTACGATTTAGACCATTTGCATTTTGAGAGCCACAAGCAATATGAGTGGGTGCCCTGCTCTCAGATAGGGCTATGAAATGACAGGTCCACGTTAATAAAAGCTCTTACATATTTTTTCCTTGACATCTTATAGTCGTTCTACATAGCTACACAGGGACAGTGAATGATAAGTATTTCATGTTTGAGTCAATTAATGCAGAAGAAAAGCCAACAATTATGGTCCTACTTTCCAAAAGTTGAGGATATTGTTTGCTGTATATGAACACTGCACAACATTCTCTTGTACCTGGGTTCATAGTGAATCCTCTTTGTGCTACATGTCTTTTATACTGTAGAAACTTCTGGTCAGTAGAAAGAATCCAGCGCCAAACAACACATGAATCTCAGGGTCACACAGTTGATGTGTGAATGAAATTTGAGCAATTTGATGGGCCTGTCACAAGCTTTACCTGGTCCTCTTGTCAAAGGCACAGCAGCTGTGACAGGCTTTCCCTCACTCTGCCGTTTTTAAGCAGCGTTCTTGCCACTTTATATTTATCCCTCGATGCACCAGAGAAATTCTGCGCTTCCCATCAGTGATTCCCAGTGACACCAGTGTATGAGGGCCTTGCAAGTTGACAGTGTAAAAAGAAGGCACGTTGTCAGCTCACGGGTGCAGAGATGGACAAACTTTGAGCTAGACCAACTTTCAAGACTATTGGCCAAAAGTGTGGCTGTAGCCTCATATTCTATAGTGTATAAAATCCATCAGAGCAGCTAACCTCTACAAACATGAAAGCAAACTAAAACATAAAGCAGTGTACAGAGAAAAAATACACTGGACATTCCTGCCTTAAAGGGAACCTGTCACCAGGGACCTCATTTTCACTAAAGACAGGTTACAAAAGTCCATTACAGATGCACTGCAAATATACCTTTCTGCTTTCTTTAAGCATATGCATTACAATATAATTGTGCGTTATAACTTACCTTGCACTTTGACAGAATCCTCTGTGTAGTCCCAGGGGTTAGGCTTTGGTTTGGATGCATTTCAAAAAACAACATGTGACTTGTCTGTGCTGCAGACTCCTCAGCTCTCAGCCCCACCTTTCTGCTTCTGTACAACTCCTCCCTCTTCCACTGATGTCATCTTACCAGGATGTGAGCTCTGTGAAGGAGCAGGAGGGAGGATCTGTACATGAGTACAAAGGTGGGGGCTGCCAGCTGAGCAGTGAGCAGCAAAGACAAGTCATATGTTTTTTTTTTTAAATGCATCCAAACCAAAGCCCAACCTCTGGAACTACACAGAAGATTTTGTAAGGATGTGAGCTAAGTTATAACACACAATTATATTGTAATGCAAAGTCTTAGAGAAAGCAGAAAGACATATTTGAAATGCAGGTGTAATGGGCTTCTGTAACCTGTCGTTAGTGTAAATGAGGTCCCTGGTGACAGGTTCCCTTTAATCTAATTTTCTGATCACTCCAGCAGTTATAAGATAAGTGCAGACATTCCTTCCCCCCTGATCTGTAGGGGAAAGCTTCACTATTGAGCACAAGCAAAAAGTGTATCCACATTCATCCAAACTAAAAGCCTACATCCTTACATCAGGAATAGAACATTGTTAGTACATTCCATAATTTCCGCAAATTCCGAGGAAAAAAATATTCTTCACATACTGCAGTGAACTTATTGTAACAATGTATTATTTATTTTTAGACATGGAGTCATTTCATTTTTTTCCTACCCGAACACGAAAATGGTTTCCAACTCCGACTCCACAGCACTGCTGCAATCATTTGTCTAACGTGTTTCAGTTTTTTCTGGTCCTTGTAGGATGTACAAGGTTTCTGCAGTTTCTGATGTTTCCAACAGTCTTTGCAGAATTTTTAAATCTTTGTTGTAGGAAAAGGGTTAAAGCATTCAACTTTCTTGGCCTGAATTTCTAAATATAGTTCATGGTAGGCAGAGAGCGTAGGATGCATCACAATCAGTGACTCACACGGCAGCAGTTGCCTGAAAGTCTCCTACAGAGCATACAATAATTCAGAGGCAAAACACTGGCAAAGCTTAAATGATGTATTAGTGCTGGGTGCGTGTACCAGCGAGCTGCACGTAAAATTCTCCAACGTCTGAACTCTCTGCGTAACCCATAAATGCAGTAAGCTAGTGGTCTTTGTAGTACAGTTGTCTTGCATGTGTCAGTGAGTGACATATATAGCAGTACGCTTTCTTGAAGACTGATTAAGCAGATGCTGTTACCTGAGAATCACTACATCTGCTTCATAATGTCTACATTTTTACATTTAGAGCACATATTGCAGCACTTAATGCCCTTTATCTGATGAAACAAAGATAAAAGCTGGCCTGACAAGTGCACTGCATTTGTTACTCTGTGGATTATGATGTCTGTCAGACAGGCAGAGTAATGTAAGTTATGTTAATTAAATGGGAAAAAGTTTCCAGAATGAAAGTCAAAGACAGATTTTTTTTTAACAAATTCAGGAATATTACATTGCTGAAAAAGCTCTAATGGCTGGCTATAGACTGTCACAGACATTGCTGAATGGGAGCAACTCACCATAAGTGGTCTGACGTCTGTTTACTATACACGGACATCCCATGTGTTATTGGAACGTTTGGGCTCATCTATACTGTCATAATGCTGCCATAATATGCTTCCATGCATTAGGTGATTTCATTCTCTCCTTGGCACCATTCTTGTCATCCACAATGAGTAGAATTATGATGACTTTAATGGGAAGATTTGTACTTCTTCCATTTTGGATCAATCCCAGGTTTGTCTTACAGTTACTGATGCAAAATACTGTCAGTGTGACCATAGCTTCAGATTGTATCTTACACAATCCTGATATGATCTGAATGATGAGATTCTTATCTTTAATATGACACCAATAGCATATCTCTAGGTACTATAGAACCTAAGATAGGAGTAACTAAAATGTTGCTCCCCATTTAGCCTCTTCTCGAGTAAATATGACTTAATTTATTCTTCATTTTTACAGAAATTTGGAGGAAAACAAGCCCAATGCTATAACAACCTAACTGAGGGGACTAGTAGTTTAATGGTGTAAAATCAGGTTGGTGTGGGTTTGTTACTTTGTGTCTTGATAGATCCCAATGCAACATTATCTTAGTTAGGAAGAATGAATTCCAGCACTAAAATCAGATTGGTTTTGGGTTTGTTGCTGTGCGTTTTTATAGATACCAATAGAACTTTATCTACGTTAGGAAGTATGAGTCCCAGAACTAGTGCAGGGGCAATCCCTACCATTTGCAACTTGTTGTATTGTGAAATGGGTGTTACATTACATGGAGAGTCCTTTCTAAGGCAGAGTAGTTATGTTGTATTATTACATGACAAGGACAATAACATGAATGTAAATTAGGTGGGATGGGATGGAATAAGGTGCTAGCAATGTGCACGTGGTGAGTGCCGGAGCTGATTTGGCTAGCGCTGCAGGTTGTCTTCATAATGGGCCTGCCGCACAAGTGCTGTTATCTCCAGCATGCAGGCTCCTTCATGGGAAGGTGTTCATCACATATTCCTTGTTCCTTTCACTGTCCTATTCTCTGCATGTCCTGGGCCATCAGTTAATGCCTCTTATATTATGAGACATGACAAAGGCTGGACAGAGCAGGCCAGAATTACTTACAATGTTATTTAGTGTTACACACACACTTGACAATATAATTATACTCTTTGCCACTGAAATGTTTCTTGGGCTGTTGAAGTTATAAGGGAAAGAATTGTTTATTTCTTGTAAGAAGACAATTCTATGGGTCTTTATGGTTACATGCTTTGTACACTTAATGATGGTTTGGATCGGTCTGGTTATTTTACCTACATGAGACAGTATAAAGTTATCATCTATTTGTCTGACTGTGACATTATAAAGTGCAAGTATATTGGGACTGACATCCATCAAAAGGGTGAATGAGTTATCAGACCCATTTATTTAAAGACAACCTGTCAGGTCGATCCTGGGCCCTACGGGTGTGACCACACGTTCAATTTTTAAGATGCACTCCAAACCAAGAATGGAGGAAAAGGAGGAAGAGGAGTAGTACCTTTCAATTATTTGTCTCACCCATTATGATCCACACCTGCTTTTGGCTTCAAAAATTGCATCTGAAAAACTGAATGTGTGGATGCACCCTAAACCAACCACAGGTCCCAAATTGAACTTTTTTGGAAGTCTGTAGAAGGAGAAAAACAAGAAAATTAACTTTTATACTGTGAATCTGTATACATGTGAATCTGTAGTATCCCGGCTTCATAGCAAACGCGGCGTACCTACAACGCTTGAGGTGGGAGCACAGATGAAATATGGCTGGCTTCACTAGCCGAAATGTGCAGGCACTGAGGGACGAGGTGAGTATAGCTTTTTTTCTGAAGGCTTAAAGATCATACTGGGCAATTTGGGACACTAAACCACTGGTCCGTAGGGACCTCTGGGTGGTTTAGTGTCCCAAATCACTGTAAAATTCCCTATAATGTAAGTGAAACTTCACCTGTCCAACGTGGTGCTAAATATTTTAATTCCACATAGGCTTAATAAATGCCTGGCGTGGTTCCCCAAATCTACTGTCAATTTTTGTAGGAAAGATAATAACACCAAATGCTTCCTGGAATCCATTGGAATCCAAACAGACTTAGGAAGGGGAACTTTCAGTTTGCCTTTATGGGAAACATATACTCATGGTCACCCAGATGGATCCATCTGAAGACCAAAACTGTGGGTCGACAGCTATCTTACAAAGTACCATCCACAGGGTTCTTGTATTATAATTACAGGCGGTCCCCTACTTGAGAACACCTGACTTACATTCCACCCCTAGTTTCAAACGGACCTCTGGATTTTGGTAATTTGCTAGGTACTTTAGTCCTAGGCTACAATGAACATCTATAACAGTTATCAAATGTGTGCAATTAAGATTTATTGTTAATCCTGGTTCTTATGACAATCCAACATTTTTAAAATCAGATTGTCTTAGAGACCAAAAAATTTTTGGCTGGGGTTATAATAATAAAGTATACAGTTCCGACTTACATACAAACTCAACTAAAGAACAAACCTACAGAACCTATCTTGTATGTAACCCGGGTACTGCCTGATAATTTCACATAGTAATTCCCATTGTTATGATTAAATACCCTTATTTCAGAATATTCTATTTTACACATAATTTCCAGGGTGCAGAAAGAAAGATTAACCCCTTAACACTCTGCGCCGTAGCTCTACGGCGCAGAGGTATAAGGGATGTATGAAGAGGGCTCACGGGCTGAGTCCTCTTCATACAAAGGTGGGGGTTTTTGCATAATGCATAAAACCCCCACCGCTAATAACCGCGGTCGGTGCTAGCACCGATCGCGGCTATTAACCCCCCCGTTGCCGCCGGCAAAGTCGCCGGCGGCATTTAAAAGACGACGGGCCATCTTTTTTTCGATCGCTACGCCCCCGAACGTCATCGGGGGGCGGCGATCGGTTGCCATGGTAGCCTCGTGTCTTCTTTTGACACGAGGCTATCTGGCAGCTGCAGATTCGTTACAATGAGCCAGTGGCTCATTGTAATGAATGTGCTGCAAAAATGCCATATATTGCAATACAGAAGTATTGCAGTATATGGTAGCAGCGATCTGACCATCTAGGGTTAATGTACCCTAGATGGTCTAAAAGATAGTGAAAAAAAAAAGAAAAAAAAAAGTTTAAAAAATAAAAAAAATTAATAAAATATTAAAAGTTCAAATCACCCCCCTTTCCCTAGAACTGATATAAAACATAATAAACAGTAAAAATCACAAACATATTAGGTATCGCCGCGTCCCAAAATGCCCAATCTATCAAAATATAAAAACGGTTACGGCCGGCGGTGACCTCCGAGGCGGGAAATGGCGCCCAAATGTCCGAAATGCGACTTTTACACCTTTTTACATAACATAAAAAATGAAATAAAAAATGATCAAAATGTCGCACAGACCTCAAAATAGCAATGAAAACTTCGCTTCATTTCGCAAAAAATGACCCCTCACACATTTCCGTGCGCCAAAGTATGAAAAAGTTATTAGAGTCAGAAGATGGCAAAAAAATTTTTTTCTTTTTTGTACACATTCGTTTAATTTTTGAAAATGTATTAAAACACAATAAAACCTATATAAATTTGGTATCACCGCGATCGCACCGAACCAAAGAATAAAGTAGGCGTGTTATTTGGAGCGAAGAGTGAAAGTCAAAAAAACTGAGCCCACAAGAACGTGACACACGTGCGGTTTTTTTTCAATTTTTCCACATTTGGAATTTTTTTTCAGCTTCGCAGTACACGGCATGTTAAAATAAATAACATTACGGGAAAGTAAAATTTGTTACGCACAAAATAAGCCCTCAAACAGGTCTGTACACGGAAAAATGAAAAAGTTATGGATTTTTGAAGTTGGAGAGCGAGAAATGAGCCGAAAAACCCTCCGTCCTTAAGGGGTTAAAGACATCAATGTCTATAGAGCCTCTCTTTGCAGATATGCACTTAAACGTATTAATGCATTTATAATGTTTCTACTGCATAGTATTCTTTAGATAAATTGTGCTATACAGTGATATATACTAATTGCCTTGAATACCATTCATTGCTCAGATTGCATCACGCGGTGCCCACATGAATGAAGTTATTAGATATCTTTGAAAGGCAATGGTCAAAATAATGGCACAAAATAGTTGGTGGGGCAAATTATGGTTGTAACTATTTACCTGTACATCAGAAAAATGTGCCAAACATTGTTAAAATAATTAGTGCGTATGATGTACATTTTGTCCCCACATGGTGAATTTTTCTAAAAAACAAATATTATAATAGAACCACCCATAAAGCCAACCACCTTGCATCATTGTATACATAGAAATTCTACTGTACTTTTATATTTTCTTACATTATATGTGTATTCATTTTTTTTCGGTGGCCATTAGGAATAATCATGATCTATATGTACCTTTTTCAGTATGAAGATGTCTGTATTCATGTGGTGTGGATTTATCTCTGTAATATAACCACATAAATTAGACATATTTTTAGCGTTGGAGCTCTCAAAGGAACAGTCAAGCTTGCGTATTTAATCTGGAGTCAAGTAGAAAAGCTTTCGGGATTTGAACCGGATTCAAGCTGCATGCTCCACTGGCCCATCCTTGTAGTACAGATTAAGGGAGACTGTGGAGGGCTGTGACATTATCAAGTGCTGCCTTCTGTCCCAGGGATAGTTAGCTCTGCTCGACTGCTCGGCCTTGACTGCGTGTCTTCTCCTTTCCTGCTGTGTTGGAGAATGAAGAGCTGAGGATCATACATCAGACTCTTGTATTGTGGAAGAAATGTAAACAGATAAACACAAGAAAATTGACCATCTTCATGATTCGTAGCCATCATTATTGCCATATTTAGCGAGGGAAGAACATATAAGTGATTCACGGCTTGTACAGCATATCTAGGTCTTCATATTGCATAAAACATACACTTTCTTGTACATTTGACTCTTATATTATGCCTACAGCTAGAGGAGGTTGAAGTTCTAGTTGTACTTGAGCCATTTAACATTGGAATGCCAAAAGCTTTTGTGCAACATATTTTAGAGGAAACCATACATATCAAAATGATTTTACAGTCAACAACTTGTTCTTCCCCAACATATACAGTACATATAGGCTCAGATGATGGCGTAAATGAGAGTGCTACACCATCTGATGATGGCTTATTTCTTCTAAAAACATGATGATATAAAACAAGCCTTCTCCTTCCTCCCTTTGAAGTTGGTGGAGAATAGGAA
The DNA here is from genome assembly GCA_019512145.1 of Engystomops pustulosus. Taxonomy (NCBI): domain Eukaryota; kingdom Metazoa; phylum Chordata; class Amphibia; order Anura; family Leptodactylidae; genus Engystomops; species Engystomops pustulosus. The sequence goes on from CM033650.1 coordinate 42,867,963, forward strand.
AAGACTTTATACATTAGATGGTCGGCAATTCCCACCAAGTTTGCCAGAAGCATATCTTAAACATGTTTGGCGTTGTGGCCTAGAAGCTTTGAGGTACAGGCGGTCCCCTACTTAAGGACACCCGACTTACAGACAACCCATAGTTACAGACGGACCCCTCTGCCCACTGTGACCTCTGGTGAAGCTCTCTGGATGCTTTACTATAGTCCCAGACTGCAATGATCAGCTGTAAGATGCCTGTAATGAAGCTTTATTGATAATTCTTGGTCCAATTACACCAAAAATTTTGAAACTCCAATTGTCACTGGGGCAAAAGAAAAAAAATTGTCTAGAACTTCTATTATAAAATATACAGTTTCAACTTACATACAAATTCAACTTAAGAACAAACCTCCAGACCCTATCTTGTATGTAACCCGGGGACTGCCTGTACTTTATTCCTCATGGCCGTTGTGTAATGCGGGGTGCTAGATATCGGTGGCAATTAGTTTGTAAACGCTACACTTGTAATAATAGTAAAATTTTTCAGATGCACACAGCTCTGTAGGTCAACCTGCATCTCATTCATATTGCACATTTCTTTGCTTCATCTCCCTAAGCTAAGCTATGTTGTGTTGCCGGCTGATTTGCATGTCACCCTGTGAATGTGCTGATTGAGATTCTAGTGGTGTGCAGAAGGTTAGGCTGTACGGTACTGCGGCAATCATTCACCTTACGTCTTGTGTTCTCTGTTTTTTTTGTGTTTTGAAATGAATATACTTTTACATTTGTTACAATACAACAGCACATACGGCTAAACATTAGTAACGCTAATGATCCTTTCTTATCTCTGCAGCTGATCAGCGGTGGATCTATTGTAAGTGCTGAGGCAGCATGGGATCACGTCACCATGGCCAACCGGGAGTTGGCATTTAAAGCTGGAGACGTCATCAAGGTCTTGGATGCTTCCAATAAGGATTGGTGGTGGGGTCAGATAGATGACGAGGAAGGATGGTTTCCAGCCAGCTTTGTGAGGGTGAGTAACTCCAGAAACTATCAATTATTTCCACAACATGTCTATAATACTGGTCTGAGAAACTTGTGAACCACAGTAATGATAACATTCCTATTAACACATTTATCAGCCTGCATATCAGCATCACCTCCTCCAGCATTAATCATCTTAACTATAATGACATCATTTAATAGCCTCAAACCCAACAGCTGTTTCTAGTTCTGAATCAGTGAGCACTAAATTATGTGGTGCGGTAAAAAAACAACAAATATAGTGAACTAAAAAGTTGTATCTAACCTGTACTGAAACTGGCATTCTTATCATGATTACTGAGGATTCACGACTTCCACTAAGATCACAGCATCGATTAGACATTGTTTCATAAAGTTAGCCCTTTTTAGAGGCTAGAATATATAAGGCAGCAAGGGAGCAGTCACTCCTTTTAGCTGAAGGGTTAGAAGTCGGAAATAGGAAAGTTTAAGGATCAAAGCAACCTTTACAGACATGGGCACTGCCAACGGTGTGTCACCGATAACCCTCTATATAAAAACAGAGATAAGTGATTAATCTGGAGCACCAGAGAAATGTCTAGTTATATTCTGCACTGGTCTAAAGACCGGCACATAAATACATCTCCACCATTGGTGTTAGGAATAACACAATCGATGACGAGTTTTCCCTCACAATCTCTAATTCTCATTTGTCTCCAAGTAAGTAAATGGAGAGACAGCTGCCTTGATATCTCCCCTAAACTTAATACGGAAAGTAGAGGAAAATCGAAACCCATATTTCACTTACTCAGAAACACTGGCAAGATAATATACAATGTTTAGGGAAGTAGTGTCATGTATGGATATGAATACATCAAGACTTCCTAACTTTGTCTATGTGATCGCCCTCTCCTCTCACCACTGCTCATTCTTTCTCCCTTCTCCATAGGCTTCTGTGGTAAGTTGTAATATGACCCCTCTTTAACCTTGTTCATGCAACACACATTCAGTATAGATTTGAGAGTCAATGTCAGTTTAGAAAGGAGGAGGAAGATGGAAAGAGCAAGTTACTTGGAGAAAGATTTTTTTTTTTACTCTTGTAAGATTGCTTTGTGCCCTCTTAAAAGATCTACTGGTAATACCTTGGTCTCATATACCATAAGAAACCTCATGAGGTCCTGTGGAGTCAAAGCCCCTCCATGGGTCAGAGGTAGTCTGTGGCATCAGCGGTTCAAGAAAATATTACATAGTTAATACGGTTGAAAAAAGACATTTGTCAGCAAGTTCAGGCAATATTGAATATTAGTGGTTGTTATTAATATTATGGGTTATAGCTGATAAATGTGATATATATGTTGTATGTATATATATACTGAAGCGTGACTGTAAGATGTGCTAATAATATACCTGACTAACCCACAGTGACACTGATTAATATTCTTACCAGCATATACATCTTTCTCTGTGTGATGATTTATTGCACTGCTGTCTCTAAAATACATGAGTGATAAAGAGTGAGCCCGAGCCCAGGGATTTCAGAAACACAACACTACAGATGGCTCTGGAAGTTCTGCAGAAGTAAAAGCATCTCTCTGCTCACATATCTATGTCTCCACTATCGGTGGCAGCCGTGACCTGGTTAAGTTTATGTTTTGCCAAATCCGCAAAGAAAAGGATTCTATTTTTGGAAAATATCTAGGGATTCAACCAAGGATTTCCATATTTATTTTTGTTTCCCTGTCAAGATATCATATCGGCAGCGTACGCTTCATTAGTGAATGGTTACATCTCTGTCCAATTAAAAGAGCAGATTAGTAGACGCAATAGACATAAATCAGGCAGAGCCATCTAACAAATTTAGATTAAGTAATCTGGAGGAATGCAGTATATGAAATATAAATATAATATAATATGCACTGTGTACACGTCAGGGCAGTTTTATCAGGGCTTGTACACCGGAAATCTGGTCTACAAGCCCTGAAATAGACACAATTCCTGGTGCACTTTTGCACCTATTTCCCCTCCTACACCACCTCCTTGTTAAGTGGGCGTGAAGGGGCAGCACGCCCTGGTGGCTGAGTGGCCCAGCCCAGGGTGCTCCTGCCCCACACATGCGCACTAGCTGAGGTGCAGACTATGTTACAGTTCTATGACCGGCAGGACATAGAGTAGAACTGCCCCACCAGCGCAGCACATCCACCTGCTGAATTTATCAGGAGGGTCCTTGAAGATTACTTGTCTTTTCTACACTTTATGCATAAATCTATAGTAAAACTTTTTAGAACTTGTTTCTACAGTTATGTACAGAAAAATAATTGGGGATAACGACTATGTGCATTCACTCCAATAGCAACCAAAAATGCTTATAAAAGCCTTTAACAATGTTATCATTGTATTCACAAACACTTATGCCATAGGTCGGGGGGGCGAATCTATGGCACGGGTGCCAGTGGCGGCACTCAGAGCCCTTTCTGTGAACACTTGGGCCATCGCCCCAGCACACCAGACAGGACACAAAGAATCTTCCTGCAGGTCTAAGCCACTTAAAAGATGCTGCTTTCAGTCATATTTTGTCATACTTACTTCTCTACTTAGAACTGTAGGAAGAGGGAGAATGAGTAAATAGGGCCGAATTATCTTTGGAGGACCTCTTGCTGGCCCCACGATTCTCTGTGTACAAAGGGATAGGGGTAATGGTGCAAATTGTCCATCTTTTTACTATGTTGCTGTCCTCAGGAGGCCAATCTGATTGAAAGTTGTTGAAGAACAGGGAGCAATAAGTTACTGCTTTAATCTTTGGTTAGTACCTCTCGATAAATAAGGGGAGTTTGGGCAGTTTGGGAACTAGGTCGCTAAAAGGTTTGCCACCACTGCCATAGGTGGTGGTAAAAGCATAGCAAACTTCATTTCTCTATCCTAACATTGAATGTTAAATAATTATTCCCATCTTAGTCTTTGTAGCTGACATGAGAATAAAGGTTATCAGGAGTTATAGGAACAGATGGGTGCGGCTCATCCATGCTTGTATGTTTCCATATCTCCCCTTGTAATAAATAAGAGTTACAGAAACTGTAGCAGAGAGACCTTTGCTGTTGTCATAACTTCAGGAGTTACAGAAACAGCATAGCCCACTGTAACACAGTGGGGCACATTAACTTACCCGTTCCAGTCGCGATCCCCGAGGTGTGTTGACCGACGAGGATGAAGTCCGGCGCGATTCACTAAGATTGTGCGCCTGAGATCCTGTATGTGTCGCTTCCCCGCTGAGGTCCGCTGGAGTTCACCTTCTTCTTCCCGGTGTATGTGAGTGCATGGCTTGCGACACAATTATCATAGTATCATAGTATATAAGGCTGGAAAAAGACGCAAGTCCATCAAGTCCAACCTTTAAGAATTAAATAAATGTTTTATCCTCATAACCCGTGATATTTTTGCTCTCCAGAAAGGCATCCAGGCCTCTCTTGAACATGTACATAGAGTCCGCCATAACAACCTCCTGCGGCAGAGAGTTCCACAGTCTCACTGCTCTTACAGTAAAGAACCTTTGTCTATGTTGATGGTAAAATCGCCTCTCCTCTAGGCGTAGATGATGCCCCCTTGTCCTGGTCACAGGCCTAGGTATAAAAAGATCCTTGGAGAGATCCTTGTACTGTCCGTTCAGGTATTTGTACATTGTAATGAGGTCTCCCCTCAGTTGTCTTTTTTCTAAACTGAATAATCCCAAATTTTGTAATCTTTCAGTGTATTCTAATCCCTCCATTCCCCTAATAATCCTGGTTTCTCTCCTCTGCACCCGTTCCAGCTCTACTATATCCTTTTTATACACTGGTGCCCAAAACTGTACACAATCTGACCAGGGATTTGTATAAGGGCAAATCTATGTCTTTATCACGAGAATCTATTCCTCTCTTGATACATCCCAAAATTTTATTTGCTTTAGCAGCAGCCGCCTGGCTCTGGTCACTAAAATTAAGTTTACCATCCACCAATACCCCCAAGTCCTTTTCAGCTCCAGTTTTACTAAGTAATTGACTGTTTAGAACATAATTATACTTTTTGTTTCCATGGCCCAAGTGCATAACTTTACATTTATCTACATTAAACCTCATCAACCATTTCTCTGCCCACTCCTCAAGCTTCCACAAATCCCTCTGTAATGCTAAACTATCAACCTCAGTATTTATTACTTTACACAGCTTAGTATCATCTGCAAATATTGAAACTTGACTGTGTAAACCCACTACAAGGTCATTAATAAAAATATTAAAAAGAAGTGGCCCCAATACTGACCCCTGTGGCACTCCACTGGTAACATCAACCCAATCTGAGAATGTGCCATTAATGACCACCCTCTGTTTTCTATCACTAAGCCAATTACTTACCCAAATACACAGATTTTCTCCTATTCCCAACAGTCTCATTTTATATACCAACCTTTTATGTGGCACGGTGTCAAATGCCTTTGAAAAGTCCAGATATACAATATCCACAGCGTCCCCCAGATCCAGTCTTGAACTTACCTCCTCGTAGAAACCAATCAGATTAGTTTGACAGGACCGATCTCTCATAAACCCATGCTGACGCTGGGTTAGAAGGTTGTACACAGTGAGATACTCCAGGATAGCATCTCTAACAAACCCCTCAAATATTTTCCCCACCACAGCAGTTAGACTCACGGGTCTGTAGTTTCCAGGATCGCTATTTGATCCTTTTTTGTATATTGGTACCACATTTGCTATGCGCCAGTCCTGTGGAACATAACCAGTCCTCAGTGAATCTTCAAATATTAAAAATAACGGTCTGTCTATCACCGTACATAATTCATGCAGAACCTGGGGGTGTATGCCATCTGGCCCCGGTGATTTATTAATCTTAGTGGTTGCGAGGCGGTGCCGTACCTCTTCCTGGGTTAAACTGTTGACATTCCAAAAATAATTTACATTATTCCTCATTGTGTCTTCCACCAGGGGATTTTCCTGGGTAAAGACAGTTGAGAAGGCGACATTCAGTAGATTGGCCCTTTCCTCATCTCCTTCCACCATGACCCCCATGTTATTTCTAAGGGGACCCACACTCTCTGTTTTTAGTTTCTTATAATTTATATACTTGAAAAATAATTTGGGGTTATTTTTGCTCTCCCTGGCAATATTTCTCTCAGTCTCTATTTTTGCGGCCTTTATCTGCTTTTTACATGATTTATTTTTCTCTCTATAATCCTGTAATGCCTCATCGCTACCTTCATGTTTAAGCACCTTAAACGCCTTATCTTTCTCGCTTATTGCTTTCCTTACAAGACTAGTTAGCCACATAGGCTTTTTCTTGTTCCTTTTATACTTTTTCCCATAAGGTATGTGTTTCTCACAGGACTTTTTCAGTATATACGAGAAAAGGTCCCATTTTTGGGGGGGGGCTTTTGTCTTTGAGAACATTATCCCAGTCTATGCCTTTAAGGTCTTCCCTTAGTTGCTGAAAATTTGCCCTCCTGAAGTTTAGAGTGCTGGTTGACCCTTCACTAACGCTCTTAGTAAAGTGTAATACAAAATCAATGATATTATTATCACTATTCCCCAGGTTCCCCCCAACCTGTAGTTTTGATACCCTAATGGCCATCCTATGGCCACAGCCCCCGATTTGTGTCGCATGAAAGTCGGCGCGATTGAGCCAAAATCCGATCGCGTGCCCTAAAAACCCCTGTTAAATGTGCCGCAAATCGGAAATAGTCGGGAAAACAGATGAAAATTCCTTGTGCGGACCCTTAGTAAATGTGCCCCAGTGTTTCTGTAACTGCTATTCACTGCTAGGGGAGATATGGAAACAGTGTTATGAGTTATGCTCCGCTGTCTCTGTAACACTGTTGGCTGAGCCTGGTTTGGAAAAGATGAAAATTTCCATTTAACTAATGTGCCAGACAACTCTTACATGGATTGTAATCCATGAACACTCTACAACACCAATAAATATCAATATTAACTCCTCCCCCTATACCAAAAAGGAAGATAGATACTAAATCAGTCTGTGAAATAGGGATCATATGTCAGCCACCTCTTCTGGCCTGAGTGGAGACCAAGTTTCGCTGGCTCCCAGTAGGACTATGCTACTTTTGTTAAAGAGGATCTTTCACTACCTCACTTATATGTAGATTAGCATAGCATTCTGTAGGGGCTGCTACACAGATTCACGGGCACTTAGAAATTTCCTTCTAGTCCCCACAGTTCCCAGTATCTGACCATTGTAATCAGTGTTTGGTCAGAGAGGAGGAGCTGGGGGTGATGCTGGGGGCGTGTGTTATGCTAAACTTCTCTCATACTGTCAGTAATGAGCTGTCATTTCTCTATGTGCGTCTAAAGGCCATGTTCACACATATTCTAATATTCTGTTGACATTGCGTTTAAACAACGTTTACAAAAATACAATGTTACACGCATTGGTAAACACTAGAGATGAGCGAGCACTAAATGCTCGGGTGCTCGTTATTCGAGACAAACTTTTCCCGATGCTCGAGTGCTCGTCTCGAATAACGAGCCCCATTGAAGTCAATGGGAGACTCAAGCATTTATCAAGGGGACAAAGGCTCTGCACAGGGAAGCTTGGCCAAACACCTGGGAACCTCAGAAAAGGATGGAAACACCACGGAAATGGACAGGAAACAGCAGGGGCAGCATGCATGGGTGCCTCTGAGGCTGCTTAATCATACCATTATGCCAAAATTATGGGCAACAGCATGGTCATGACAGAGTGACCGAATGAGGCTAGATAGCATCTAAAACATGCAATAATTGACCCTGACACTATAGGGGACGGCATGCAGAGGCAGCGGCAGCAGTGGCAGGCTAGAGAGTGTCATGGCGACATACCCTAAATGGACTCAGGCTTCAAACCAATGGGTGGCAGAGAGGAACCAAAGGAGATGAGCAAGAAGCGCTGAAATGATTTCCTATGTCAACAAAAGGTTGACGGTATATTTAGTCGATAACACAGCATGGTGGCGACATGGTGACCAAGTTCCATAACGTATCTGGTGAAACACCCGAAAAATAAGCCTGACACAGCTCTTTTGATAAGGGGACGACATGTGGAGGCAGCCATGGAGACGACTTCCATGATTAAGAGTGACAGTATGGGGCATCCATATTGCGCTGATATGATTGCAACTTTAGGTCTCCAGCATGGCGGCGACAGATGGGCCGAGTTCCACTATGTATCTGGTGAAACACCTGAAAATTCTGCCTGACACAGCTCGTTTGATAAGGGGGCGATGTATGGAGGCAGTGAAGTAGTAGTAGATTAAAGGTGCTGCAGTTAAAACTATGTTAGTTGGATCTTGGGATGGAGCTGGCGCTCCGCTGCCAGGCGAGCTTTCGCCTATCCAAGCCCCTGTCTCTCGGCTACTCCCCAAACAGCACTTCTAAGAACCTTTTGTATAAGATCAAGTGTAGTAATGTTCTTATAAGTTTGGGTTATGGCGGGTGAGGGGAATGTAAACAGATGCGCAAGAAGCGCTGAAATAATATCGGTAAATGATAAAAGTTTGCCAGTATATTTTGTGGATATCACAGCAGGGTGGCGACAAAGTTAACAAGTTTGAAGTGGAAGCCATGAAAACAACCCAAAATTCTGCCTGACACAGCTCGTTTGCTAAGGGGATGATGTATAGAGGCAGCTATATGGACGACTTTTGGAGGCAGCTATGGCGATGACGTGTGGAGGTAGCAATGGAGACAACGTGTGGAGGCAGCTAAAAAGACGACGTGTGGAGGCTACTATGGAGACAATTTAATTTGGATAGTGCCTGTATGTGGCAGTCCAAAAAAGTTTTCAAACCAGAGGAGCAGGTAGGTGGTCCTCCAGAAAAATTCAATAAATTGAGTGCCTGTATGTGGCAGTCCCAAAAATTGTTTAAAACAGAGGACTAGGGTAGGTGGCCCTCCAAAAATATTAAATACATAGAGTACTATAGCTAGAGCCAGTTGGCCCTGGCAAAAAATAGCCAGTTTCCTCTGCTTTAGTGTACAAAGAGGAGAAGAAGGAGGAAAATGAGGAGGAGGCGTGCATTAATTATTCAGGTTGAGCTTCCTTCACCTGGTGGAGAATGGAAATCCGGAGAAATCCAGGCTTTATTCATCTTGATAAGTGTCAGCCTGTCAGCGCTGTCAGTCGACAGGCGTGTACGCTTATCGGTAATGATGCCACCAGCTGCACTGAAAACCCGCTCGGACAAAACACTAGCGGCACGGCAGGCAAGAACCTCCAAGGCGTACAGCGCCAGTTCGTGCCACATGTCCAGCTTTGAAACCCAGTAGTTGTAGGGAGCTGTGTGATCATTTAGGACGATGGTATGGTCAGCTACGTACTCCCTCACCATCTTTCTGTAAAGATCAGCCCTACTCTGCCGAGACTGGGGACAGGTGACAGTCTCTTGCTGGGGTGACATAAAGCTGGCAAAAGCCTTGTAAAGCGTACCCTTGCCAGTGCTGGACAAGCTGCCTGCTCGCCTACTCTCCCTCGCTACTTGTCCCGCAGAACTACGCACTCTGCCGCTAGCGCTGTCAGAAGGGAAATACTGTTTCAGCTTGTGCACCAGGGCCTGCTGGTATTCATGCATTCTCACACTCCTTTCCTCTACAGGGATCAGAGTGGAAAGATTTTGCCTTGGTCCGTGTGGTCCAGAGAGTGAATACCCAGTAATCGTTGCTGAATAAATTCTTTGAACTCGAGGGTCACGGGGTAGGCGCTTAGCATGAATCTGCCATAGCGCCCGAGTACCAAAGTGCACAGAATTCACTCCCCTCACTGGCCTGATCTCCATTTTTCCTCTCCAACTCCTCCAATCTCTCTTCTTCTTGCCATACAACGGTAAAACAGGAAGGCTGAATACAATGGTCCCCTCTTGTGTCTGCCAAATTCTCCCCTTTCCTCCTCATCCACCTATTCCGATATGGCTGAGAAAAGAACGAGGGTGCTTTGGCTATCACACAAGGGAGTCTTCTTCCCTATCTCTTTGTACGAGCGCAAAGCTCCGACTTCATGCTGACCAGGAGTTTTTCAACAGGCAAAGCAGCGGTATGGTGAGGCTGATGATGGCGGCATCGCCAATGACCATCTGTGTTGACTCCTCAAGTTAATCAGCAACCTGACAGATAATCAGACATCCAGTCCACTCCTCATGTAGACTTGAGGAAGCTGACTGACCTGACTACCAGTTCTGTGTGGAAGTTGACATCTGGCAGTCTACAAGCTATGAGCTGCTGGTAACTTGGATAACATGGTTAATGTTGAATTCCCCTCGTGGGCACGTCGCACAACAGTCGAGTGGGGGCAGTTGGACGTGCGTGCGCCTGCGCTGCCCTGAGAGTGGCAGCATCTTGCTGGACTTCCTGAAATGCGACAGATGCGGCGCACCTTCGTGAGCAAATCAGACAGATTGGGTATGTCTTGAGGAAAACGCGAACTATGAGATTTAACACATGGGCCAGGCATGGCATGTGTCAGTCTGCCGAGTTGCAGAGCCGCCACCAGGTTACGGCCGTTGTCACACACAACCATGCCTGGCGTGATGCCCTGTAATAGCTCTTGGGCGGTGTGCCTTTTATCGCCTAGGCTCAGCAGTTTGAGCACCGCCTGCTGTCGCTTAGCGATGGCACTGCTGCTGTGCCTAGAGCTACCGACTGATGGCGCCATGCCCACGGATGGTAATTCGGAGGAGGAGGTGGAGGAGGGGTGGAAGGAGGAGGAGGCATAGTAGGCCTGACAGACCTGGACCGAGGTAGGCCCCGCAATCCTCGGCGTCGGCAGTATATGACCAGCCCCAGGGTCAGACTCGGTCCCAGCCTCCACCAAGTTAACCCAATGTGCCGTCAGCGATATATAGTGGCCCTGCCTGGCAGCACTCGTCCACGTGTCCATGGTCAGGTGGACCTTGTCAGAAACGGCGTTGTTCAGGGCACGGATGATGTTGTCTGACACGTGCTTGTGCAGGGCTGGGACGGCACATTGGGAAAAGTAGTGGCGGCTGGGGACTGACACCGAGGGGCGGCCGCCGCCATGAGGTTCCGAAAGGCCTCGGTCTCTACCAGCCTATAGGGCAGCATCTCCAGGCTAAGCAGTTTGGAGATGTAGACGTTGAGGGCTTGGGCGTGTGGGTGGGTTGCACTATACTTCCTTTTGGGCTCCAGCGTCTGGGGTATGGAGAGCTGAATGCTGGTGGATGCTGTGGAGGATCGTGGAGGCGAAGATGGGGTTTTCGCATGGGAGGTGTTTGGGCCGGGGTCCTTGGCAGGGGGCTGACTAGCAGATGACACAGGGGAAGGAGCAGTGGTGTGCCCGGCCGGAGGTGAACGGGCTTGGTGCCATTGAGTGGGGTGTTTAGCATTCATATGCCTGTGCATACTGGTGGTAGTTAAGCTAGTAGTGGTGGAACCCCTGCTGATCCTGGTTTGGCACAGGTTGCACACCACAGTCCGTCGGTCATCCGGTGTTTCTTTAAAGAACCTCCAGACTTCTGAAAATCTAGCCCTCGCCACGGGAGCTTGACTACGTGAAACATTTGGCGCTGATGCACCAGCTCTGGCCCTATCTCTCCGTCTGGCCCCACCACTGCCTCTTCCAACTTGTTCTGGTATAGGACTCGCCTCCGTCTCAGAAGCACTGTGTTCACCCGGCCTATCAACCCAGCTTGGGTCTGTCACCTAATCATTCTCCAATCCCTCAGTCTTCTTCCTTCCTCGGACTTCCTGCCCTGACAACTTCACCACTGTCTGACAACCGTGTCTCCTCATCGTCCGACAATTCTTTACACACTTCTTAATAATAATAATGTCATCATCACCCACAGACTGCGACCGGTGGAAAACCTGGGCATCGGAAAATAGCACAGCAGCAACCGGACAAGTGGTTTGTGACTGTGGTAGGGTCCAGAAAACAGTTCCTCAGAGTATGCCGGTTCAAATGCCAAATTTTGCTGGGAGGGGGCAGACTGGGGGGAAGGAGGCTGAGGTGGAGGAGCTGGAGGAGTGCTGATTTCGGTGACATGGGTGGACTGCGTGGAAGACTGACTGGTGGACAAATGGCTAGAAGCATTGTCCGCAATCCACGACATCACCTCTTTGCACTGTTCTGGCCTCAACAGTGCTCTACCACGAGTCCCAGTAACTTGAGACATGAACCTGGGGAGTGTAGCTCTGCGGCGTTCCCCTGCTCCCTCATCAGCAGGTGGTGTCTCACCCCGCCCAGGCCCGCCCAGGACCTCTGACCCCTGCAGTAGTTGGACGCCCACGTCCACGCCCTTGTCCTCTACCCCTAGCCCTCGGGTTAAACATTTTCCAAATTAAAGTGTAAAGTGTAAATTTTTTTTGTTTTTTTGTGTTTTTTTTTTTTTTTAAACAAAACAATGCTGTCCTATTGCTATGGCTAGTTTCTAACCTACACTGACAGCACAAAACTGGATTTTGTGCTGTGCCTGATGACTTTGAGTTATAAAAGTAAATAAACGTAAAAAAAAAAAAATCAGCAGACTGTGCCTAATTCAAATCAAACGCCTAATAAATTGTCCCACTTAGGTGTTTGAGATGGATATGTGTGTCACTAAGAGCTAAACACAACGGTCGCAAGTCTCCCTGCAAATTCCTCACAATATGGTACTAGCTGCACTACTAGTGCCAGCAAGCCCAGCCACAAGCAAATAAAAAAAAAATATATATAATGTTATTGTAGCCCTAAGAAGGGCTGTTGGGTTCTTGTAGACTCACTCCTGCCTAACACTATTCTAATAGAACACCCCAACGCTTTCCATGACCAGCAGCAGCAGCTCTCTCCCTAACGATCCAGACAGAGAATGATCCGAGCAGCGCGGGCAGGGGCTAGTCTATTCCAGGGTCACCTGATCAGGCCAGCCAACCACTGCTATCGACGTGTAAGGGTACGTCATGCTGGGTGGAGTGCAGAGTCTCCTGGCTTGTGATTGGCTCTGTTTCTGGCTGCCAAAAATCACAACGGCGGGAGATGCCATTTTCTCGAGCTGGCGAAATACTCATCTCTAGTAAACACACATGCAATGTAAACACAAACGCTTTGTAAACGTAAGTGCAAACGAGATATCCACGCATACACCACATAAGCGTAAATGCGATGCAAACAAGACATAAATGTAAATGTAATGTAAATGTCAGTGTAAACGCAAACGTGATGACACAAATGTGTAAATGCGCAGTAAAAGCAAAAACACAAGTCAAGCTCGGCATAGACGCAAATGCTATGTAAGCAATAATGTGACGCAAAGGCAAATACCACAGAAGCTTAAACATGACGCAAATTCAACATAAACAGAAAATCTGCTTATGCGTAACCGCAACTTAAACGCTGCATACATGTAAACGCACCACAAATGGTGCGTACGCATAAACGGAAGTGTGACGCAAATACAGCAAAGCGTAACTGTGATGCAAATGCAGTGTAAGCGTAAACCTCATGCAAACGGCGCTTTAAAATAACCATAATGCAAACACTGTGCCAGCGTAACCAAATGCAGCGTAAACATGACATAATTGCCGCAGAAACGTGATGCAAACGCCTCGTTAGCTTAAAGTGACGCAAACACAGCATAAGCAAAAATGTGTAACCATCACGCAAACACAGCGTAAGCATAAACGTGATGCAATAGCCTCGTATACGTGAGGAAAAAACCTTGCACGCATAAACGGGATGCAAACTCTGCATAAGCATAAACATGTCTGCGTAAGCGCAAATGAGCTGCGCAAGCACAAACGCTGCGTAAGCGCAAATGTGACGCAAACAACACATAAGCGTAAACATGATACAAATGCCTTGTAAGCATTATTGTGATGCAAAAATAGCATAAGCGCAAATGTGACGCAAACACCGCGTAACCATAAATGTGACGCAAACACTGCATAAGGGTAAACGTGACACAAACACCACGTATGCGTGAATGTGACTCAAAAGCCTCAGAATCATAAACGAGACGCAAATGCCGCATAAACGTGACGCAAACACTGCGTAAGCATAAACATGACGCAAAAGCCTTGTAAGCGTAAACGTGATGCAAACGCCGCGTAAGCTTTAAAGTGACACAATCGCTGCATAAGCGTAAATGTGATACAAACGCTGCATAAGCATAAACGTAACACAAACGCCGCATAAACGTGACGCAAATACTGCATAAGTATAAACATGATGCAAGTGCCACGTAAACATGACGCAAACACCTTGTAAGTGTAAACGTTACGCACATGGCTTCTAAGAGTAAACAAGACGCAACCGCTGAGTAAGCTTAAACGTGATGATGATGCCACGTAAGCGTAACCGTGACACAAGCGTTGTGTAAAAGTAAACGTAATTCAAATGCCATGTAAGCGTAAATGTAACGCAAACACCAAGAGTAAATGTGATGCAAACGTGGAATAAGCGTAGACGTGCCACAAGCGCAGCATAAACGTAACCATGATGCAAACGCTGCATAAGCGTAACCTTGAAACACACTCCGTGTAACCGTGTCTCCAGGCCTGCATAAGTTTAACTGTGCCGCAAATGCTGCATAAGCGTAACTGTGATGCAAACGCGGCGTAAGCGTAACTGTGCTGCAAACACAGGGTAAGCGTAACCGTGACACAAGCGGCATGTAAAATTTGATGGAAACGGTGCATAAGTGTAACCGTGGCGCAAACGCCACCTAAGTGTATCTGAAATGCAAACACCGTGTAACTGTGACGCAAAGTAAGCGTAACTGCGGTGCAAACGGCGTGTAAGCATTACCTTGGCACAAACGCTGCATAAGTGTAACCATGGCACAAACGCTGCGTTATGCAACTGCAAACAAAACTGGTGAAACATTGTAATTATGTGAACACAATGTCAACAGAATATTAGCAGAATGTGTGTGAACACAGCCATTAGATGAACATATAAAAACTCACAGCTAAATATTCATAATAGCTTCTCTGACATTGCCTTCCACTAATTGGACAGTATGAGAGAAGATTAGCATAACACACCCCTCCAGCTCCAGCCCCAGCTCCAGCCCCAGCTCCTCCTCTCTGACCAAACACAGATTGTAATGGTCAGATACTGGGACTGATATCTCTGCAACCGTGGGGGATAGAAGGAAAATTCAAAGTGCCCCTAAATCTGTGTAGCAGCCCCTACAGGATGGTATGATAATCTTCACATGTGTGAGATCATGAAAGGCGCTCTTTAAAAACTCTCCTTTAAATTTACAATGTCAAAAACAATATACTAAATTTGCCATCTTCTAATGGCCAAGAATGTCCGGGCCCTGGGGTTTATATGGAGATTTGTCCAGAGTTTGTCTAGATGAAACAAATAATAACTTCTTGAAACAAATAATAACAAGAAGGCGAAACATTGCCTGGACACAGACCTAGACATGACAATGCCTCTGCCCTTGAACGTCTGACTTGATGGCTATTTCCATCTAATCCAATTTGTTTCTCAGTGGCCATCTTCAGGCTCATATAAATTGTAATTCTAAGATTTAACATTCCTCTGGTAACTCGTCTGGAAGCTCATACAATTATATTACCTTTCTGGCTGATAAATGTCTTGCGAGCAAGTCTTACTTTATGGCACCAGTAATGGTTAAATGTTCTTAGTAAAACACACTCATAAATGAGAAGTTCTAGGTGTCCTTTCCATAATCTTACTCCCACGTCTCATATCTTGATTTATTATATTCTAAAAATAACCAGTGTTTCCTTGCTCCCCAAACTGTAGTTCAATTCCCATGCAGGGAGATTTCGGTCTTGTGCTTGCTGTGAAAGGACAGCTGGCTTGTCACTGTTATAAGGACATTGTCATTAGCATATAGAAAAAAGGCTCATTATTTATGAAAAGATGCCAGAACAGCCAATAAGAAAGGTTACGGCACAGGGAGAACTAGCTGCTGTTACTTGCACTGTAAAAGCTAGAATGATGTCATGCAAGCCAAAGACTAGAGGGGCTCTCCAAACAAACATATTGTCTTTCAGAAACAGCGACACCATTGTACATAGCATATTTTTCGGACGATAAGGCGCACAAAAAATCCTTTAATTTTCTCAGAAATCAAAGGTGCACCTTGTAGTCCAGTGCACCTTATATATGAACCATACTTAGAGACAACAGCTGCCTTGAACTATGCACAGGTCTGCCACCTGCTGGTCATTCATCCTTATAATCAGGTGCACCTTATACTCCGGTGCACCTTATATATGAATCTAGACAATTTAGCAGGCATTTATTGATGGTGCGCTTTATATTGCGGTGCACCTTATATTCCGAAAAATACGGTAGTCTTTGTATCGCATTGCAGATCATTCATTTGAAAGGAACATAGTTGCATGATCAGGCCATTGGCATGAGGGCTGCTCTGTCTAGATAAAAGACATTTTTACACCTTTAATAAAAGTTAGCAGTATGCTCATTTAGGCTGCAGATATTCCTCCCATGTCTCCTAATACACATACATGCTCAGCTGGACAGCAGGATCCGGTTTTAAAATTCTACATACTGGCCCACATTTATCAAAGCTAGTGTAAACTGCACCATGTCCACTTTGGGTGCAGTGTGCAACAGATTCATGAAATGTTTCACATGTTCTTCACGAATCTGTCGCCCCTTGCACTTCCTAGACAGAATACACCATATTCTTCTGGTCTTTAGAATTGTGGTGCAGACACAATTGTGGCGCCAAAGCAACTGTGCACTGGAACGCCTCTTGTGGTGCACAGTTTTTCTGTCTTGTAAGAGCAGCCGCGACACAAAACTGGTGCAAACACTTCTTAAATACATGTACAAGCATCATCACTTGGGAAATAGTTAGTGCCTACACACATCACACATTAATTCATTAAGAAGTCAACACTCAACAAAGAGTTCCTACCTTACTAAACAAGACTCAATTATTTGTTCTTTTTTGGTGAAAGATCCTTAGTAGAGATGAGCGAGCACTAAAATGCTCGGGTACTCGTTACTCGAGCCGAACATTTCCCGATGCTCGAGTGCTCGTTTCGAATACGAGCCCCATTGAAATCAATGGGAGACCCGAGCATTTTTTAGTAAAATTAAAAACTGAACGAGCACTGTTCAGTGCAGATGAACACAGTGAAAGAACACTGCAGAACAGATTGCAGATGTTCGCGAACATCTGCGATCTGTTCCGGAGACACGTGTGCAGAACGATGTTCTCTGCAATAGTATTTGAAGAACAATATGTGTGAAGAACAACTTGCAGATGTTTGGAAACATCATATTTCACACATATTGTTCTTCAAATACTATTGCACCGTGCAAGCGTGTCTCCGGAACATCTGCGATCTGCTCCGGAGACACGCTTGCAGAACGGTGTTCTCCGCAATAGTATTTGAAGAACAATATGTGTGAAGAACAACTTGCAGATGTTTGACAACATCTGCAAGTTGTTCTCTACACATATTGTTCTTCGAATACTATTGCGGAGAACACCGTTCTGCACGCGTGTATCCGGAGCAGATCGCAGATGTTCGCGAACATCTGCAATCTATTCTGCACAGTGTTCTTTCACTGTGTTCTTCAATTAAATGATTAAATTAAATGTTTTAATTGTATTTTTTTACTGTTCTTTACTTTTTTTTTTTTAAATTAAATGCTCGTTATCGAGCAGGGCAAATACTCGTCCGAGCAACGAGCCGGTCCGAGTATGCTAATACTCGACCGAGCATTAAGCTCGGACGAGTATACTCGCTCATCACTAATCCTTAGTAAATTAGGTCATTTTTTGTCATTTTTTTCGACAAAAATCCTTAACAAATATTATATATATTTGACAAGTAAACCAACTTGGATTAAATTTAGCAACTACAATTTAGAGAAAAGCCGCCATGCTTCATCTTGATCAAGCTGACTTTATTAACCGGTTCGCGACCGCCCGCCGTGTATTCACGGCGGCGGTCGCGTTCCGATGCATGGAGAGGGCTCGTGGGCCGAGCCCTCTCCATAGCCGGTAAGTCTCTGCTGCATATTGCAGCAAAGGCTTACCGGTAACACCCGCATCGGTGCCGGCACCGATCGCGGGTGTTTTCTTGTTGATCGCCGCCGGCTATCAGCACATTGTAATGTATGAGGAGTAAAATCCCCATATACTGCCATACTGTATGGCAGTATATGGTAGGATCGATCAGACAACCTAGGGTTAAAGTACCCTAGGGAGTCTGAAAAATAGTAAAAATAAAAAAAAAGTTGAAAAAAAAAATTATAATAAAAAAACCTAAAAATTCAAATCACCCCCCTTTCCCTAGAACTGATATAAATATAAATAAACAGTAAAAATCATAAACACATTAGGTAATGTATGAGGAGTAAAATCCCCATATACTGCCATACTGTATGGCAGTATATGGTAGGATCGATCAGACAACCTAGGGTTAAAGTACCCTAGGGAGTCTGAAAAATAGTAAAAATAAAAATAAAAAAAAAAGTTGAAAAAAAAAATTATAATAAAAAAACCTAAAAATTCAAATCACCCCCCTTTCCCTAGAACTGATATAAATATAAATAAACAGTAAAAATCATAAACACATTAGGTATCGCCGCATCCAAAAATGCCTGATCTATCAAAATATAATAACGGTTTTTCACTGCGTTTAACCCCGTAACGGAAAGTCGCGTCCAAAGTAAAAACTGGCACTTTTTTGCCATTTAAAAAAAAATTAAAAATTCTATAAAAAGTGATCAAAAGGTCGTACAGTCCTAAAAATAATATCATTGAAAACATAATCAAAAGTTGCAAAAAATGACATCACCCTCAACTCCATACACCAAAGTATGAAAAAGTTATAAGCACAAGAAGACGGCAAAATAAAAAAAAAATTTTGTTCATGAGGTTTTAATTTTTGTAAATGTATGAAAACATTATAAAACCTATACAAATTTGGTATCCCTGTAATCGTACTGACCCAAAGAATAAATTAGATGCATCATTTGTGGCGTGAAGTGAAAGCCGTAATATCCAAGCCCACAAGAATACGACACAAATGCGTTTTTTCACCATTTTCACTGCATTTGGAATTTTGTTCCCGCTTCCCAGTACATGGCATGGAATATTCAATGCGATCACTATGAAGTGCCATTTGTTACGCAAAAAACGAGCCGTCACATAGCTTTTTACGTGTAAAAATAAAAAAGTTATAGATTTTTGAAGGTGGGGAGTGAAAAATGGAAATGAAAAAATGAAATGTCCTTAACCGGTTAAAACATGAAATATATAGTAGATACCAGCAGTGAAATAGTTACAAGAAGTGTAAAGGCTGTTTTGTTCCAGCAATAGTGTCCAGAGAGCAGTGATGAGGGGCTGCAAGGCTTTGAAGTTGTCTCTGGTGCAGCCTGAGAGAGACATAGAAACGTGTGCAGGATCACAGATAGAGGAACCTCTATTCTCTGCAGGAGACTTCTGCACAGGTACAAGGATCTCCTGCTGGCTACAGAGAATCTGGAATTAGCTCTTTAAACTGACCAACCGGAGTTGGATTTTTCTTGAGGGACAATAATTAATTTACCCTACCCCTTTCAGTGTAAAACCTGCCTCCAATCAGGTAACAGTCCATTTTGACCAGTAAGAATGGCTTGATAAGTTCCATTCACTATTACAGTATATCCTAATCTCTATGGGTATCGTCTGCTTATACTTATCTTAGTTTTCTACGGATTCATAGAGATAATCAGTATAGAGTGGGGAGATTAGAAGTCACAGACTGCTGTTATGATGGGCTACACTGAGGAAGATAGCAAAGGAACTTCTGGATACATATTTAATTAAAGTAATAGGTAAAGCTGAGTAGAATGATTGATTGATTGATGAAAAAAACATTATTAGGGGTATGATTTGTTTCCAGGAACATTGCTTTAAGAACATTTAATCTAATACAATTACATATTGTCATGTGATTTAAAGGGAACCTGTCACTAATAAACCTAATAGTGGCCTAATAAACCACTACTATTATATGGTAAAACAGCATAACAATTTTTGAAGTGAGATGTCAATCGGATGTATAAAGTCAAAGAGGCGGAGTCAAGGTGGGGAACACTGAACACCCCCTCTTGTGTCATGGACATCGTGCTTAAGACTTCAGGAGATCTGGTTAGTGATGTTTTTGAATGCAGGGTCATCAAATACAGTGAAGGGGGCTTTCTTCAGTGTTAAAATCTCCACCTCCTTGACTTTGTACAACCAATTTACTAGTTAATTTTCTGGATGATGCCACCACAATGGGTCATGAAAGAAACCAACATACTGGTATTGGTTTATTCAGTAAATTGCAGTTGACTGGTTCCCTTTAAAGAACAAATGTAAAATTCAGTTTTTTTTATGTTCAAATAAAGCTGATGTTCTAATCCATTGTTTCTTAAACGATCACATAAAACGTGGAAACCTGCATCCCTACTGGAATACCAGAGACAGTTCATCTATTATATAGCCAATAGTGCTGTAACTTGCAACCCAATGTTGACACTACGAGGCCCTTCTCTCTGTAATATGAAGCTTTATATATCCTTCCAGATATGTACATGTTGTGCAGTAACTTGTAAGTTACAATAAAATACAAAAAACATCTTTGCTGTCTTGAAGGATGGATTTCTAACCCTCAGCTTGAAGTTGCTTGACCTCTGGCCCTGTGGTTTGGCATTGCACTAGTGGGCTATTGTACACTATAAGTGGGTTTGGCAGGAATGTGCATTGAAAATTGGTCTGGCCTTGTTTTTAGAGAAAAGGATCTATTGTTCCCTCCTTATACTAAGACTACTGAATATTCACGATTCCCTATTAAGAGTGTTCCAGCCAACCAGGCTTTTGAATTGATAGCAGAAGATGCAGCAGAGCTTGTAAAGTGAGGAAGAATGAAAGAAATGGCTCATTATGTAGTGGGAAGAATATGGTTCATAGAATTACTTAAGTTGTGAATCTAGTAGGTTTTAAAGGGGCATCTATGATCTTTTACAAAACAATGTCTAGAGTTGCACTCCATATCATACATATTCCATAACCCTAATACATAGACCAATATTTTAAACTTTTTTGCAGTCTGTCTCCAATAACCTATTTCAGCTTTAGGATAAAGATTTTCCCCTCCTAACATATGTCCATAAGGCCCCATTTACACCTCACTTATCTAGCAGATAATCCAGCAGGGCTTGTATGCCAGTTTTCTGAGTGGAGAGGTGTGAAAGGAGGTTCTACCAGGGACCATGTCCCTCTTTGTCTGCACATTCACTATCATTATGCTACCGCTAAGGCCTGAATAGTTGCTGGCAACAGTGCGCCGGTCGCAGGATACATAAGAAGTCTGAAGGCTCCTGATACTGTATAGGCGCCCCCGTATGATGGATGTTCCTCTTTGTATATATTTCTGATTTTCATTAACAATCACAAATAAAGATGTGTCAAACAATGTCAAAATGGATTCAATTGAGTGAGGGGGACTTCTACGTCCTGGACTGCCTAAAAGTAGGGCTAGTTTTTCCAATACTTCTACAGTCTGTAACAAATCGTTCAAAAGAGCTTAATTTTTTGCCCTACTGAAGATCACAACGATGGGGGAACCCAGACTTCTTACAGTAAGATATTACTGTAATATGAGACAGATAGGACCAAGGAAAATAAGTCAAATATTTTCATGAAATTTCTGCAGGGTATAAAAAGAGCTCTTAGTCTGATAGACATGTACATTGATGTGGAGGTAGACATGATTGTGAAATTTTTATGGTCAGTTATTCCATTAAAAATGGCTATGGTAAGGTCTCATTCATAAACTTTGAGCTGTGACACTGTACATCCACAAACAGAGACAGGCCTCATGTGTGTCATGTGTCACCAATGTGTCTCTGGATTAGGAACTGAGTTTTGTGACTTAGGTTCATGGCAACCAAGACCATTTGTATGAGCCCATAGAAATACATGCTAGCCATGGAAACAACAAATAACAGGCATCCTAAAACCATATGCATGAGACCTCAGACTGTAATCCAGTCCTTTTTACGTGACAGCTTGACATCCATTCTTCTTTCTATTCTTATGATGCACTTATTTTTCTTTGAAGCTCTGGGTCAACCAAGAAGATGGCGTGGAAGAAGGTACCAGCGAAGTACAGAATGGGCATCTCGACCCAACTTCCGACTGCCTATGTATTGGCAGGACATTGCAAAACCGGGATCAGATGAGAGCCAATGTCATCAATGAAATCATGAGCACAGAGCGCCACTACATCAAGCACTTAAAAGACATATGTGAGGTAAGGTTGGTACACTTTTTAGACTTGCTAAAGTTTCTTCCATATACTATATTTATCAGTTTTATTTTTTTATCAATTTGACAATATTTAATCCATCAGTTTTATTGTGCTTGATTTCCAATGCTCTCAGGTCTCACCATGGGGTTGGCTTTTAATTCCAATGGTGACTAAAGTGCTTCACATAGTCTCTGCATTTACAAAGGACTGCAACCACTGTGTATCAGATGGAATGTAAAAGTGTCATGTAGTCACGAAAGGCCGTAATCACATGCATCACTCGTTATTTTGCTGTTTTATTACTTATGAGCCTACTATTTTGAAGATAATGTAAGTCTGGTCATTGGTGGCCTCTTTCTGTCTTTTCTTTCAATACAGATATTTTTTTTTTTTTTTTGTTAACCTTTGAGATCACGTCACTCAAAGCTTAAAATATAATGAGCTCAGCCCTTCTTGGAATAAGCACACTAAATCCCAACAGACTTAAACTGTGAAGCTTTCCTGTTAGGTTGCTTAAAACTGGCCCGGTTTCTGCTGATAGGGCAAATCCAATCAAATTAAAGAGGGATCTTTGATGCTGTTTGCTTTACAAGTACCCCTGGGACCATGTGCTCAATTTGGAGGCACATTGCTCATTTAATAAAGGTTGTTACGTTGGCAATAAATATGGATTTAATATGTTCCATCAATGCTGCCTACCAGGCGCTCTGCTGCACTTTTCCAATCATGGGACTATAACATATACTCATGTCAGAATAACACAGTGAGGTAGTGAAGCTGTGAGTGAGAGGAGAATTTTAGCAAGAGTGGCACGTTTATTGCATGAGGGCACTACCTGAGAAGAGCTCAGAGTTATTCGGTTTAGCCCCACTTCAGATACTAAAAAGAGAGTAACCACAACAGTTTCGTGTCTGAGTAGATCCACACCCCACGGCTGGGAACTGTGGCTAGTTCATTTTGGATGCCACAATAAGAATTAGAGCAGGAGAGGACAAGCTTAAAAATACCATCACCACCAGTATCTCCCTCTAGGTCCCAGCCAGCCATTTACCAGCTTGTAACCAAGTATTGTGCCTCCATTTTATGGAAGAACTTCTAGCAACTTGCAATGACCTCTCCAATAAATTATTTCATGTTAAGAAATAATGACCATATGGAGAGTGTTATGAGGAAGACAACGTGCCGAGTGTCCTGTGTGTTGTATTATGGGGCACATTTACTATGAATATAGGAGACTGCACTTAAAGTGCTCTGCTTGTGTATAATGCTCATTAAGATTGTGCACCAAAAATCATGAAATTGGCGCTTCCCTGCACTGGCCTGACAGAGAGAACCAACTTTTTTGTGGTGCACCTTTAACATAGGGGGGTGCGACAGACTTTGCATGTTTAATCTGCCACACGGTCCAACTGAGCAACGGAGCGCCCCCTTATTTGTGTCGCATGATGCCTAGTGCACGTGCAACACATTTGTGGTGCAGACGCTTTATATACCTATAATAAACTAATAAAATATTGTAAACTGTCGCAAAACCCTTAGTAGATGTGCCCTAGTGTGCTATATAGTCCTTTTTAACTATACATTCATGGTGGGAGTATGAATATTACGGCCTCATGGCACTGACAAATAGTGATTGTTCATACCCATGCTCAGTAAACTTAGCACTTAACATCATGGAAGTTTGCAGTGCTCCCCAGTGGACAGGAATCTGACCATGGTCAGGGGTGCGGCTCGTTATGTTATATCAGAGCTTTGGGTTATAACTAGAGATGAGCGAGCACTAAAATGCTCGGGTACTCGTTATTTGAGACGAACTTTTCCCGATGCTCGAGTGCTCGTTTCGAGTAACGAGCCCCATTGAAGTCAATGGGAGACTCGAGCATTTTTCAAGGACGTTTCTGATGTAAAGATTCTATTCATTTCTGACAGTACAACTGGTCTATTTTCTTCCTATTAATTATTCCTGTATTTTTGTATTTCTGTTATAGGGCTTTCTTGTAACTAAAGCTATAACTGACACTCTCTCTAATAGATTTTGGTTATATAATAAGTAGGGGACCACCTGGATTGGTTTTGGATTGCAATGGGATTACAACATTTAAAAAAAAAAGATCAGATTTGGTAGACGAAGAGATGAGACAAAGCTGAATCCCCATCGATTACAAGAAAGTATGCCCAATTTTAAAGGAACAGGGGTCCTGTTCTCACTAATTGAATGAAGATGCCGGTCAAGTATGTATCCTGCGCGCCCCATTTAATACTATTGGAATGTCAGAAATTGCAGAATGCAGCACTAGGCTATGCCTGGCATTCCCATAGTGTCAGAACTGCAGCTTCACTTAATGAGTGAACTCCAAGGGTCTGTTCTAGTGATCAGAAGTCAGACCCTCACTAATCAGATTATTATCTCAAATCCTGTGAATTTGGGGGTTGTCCACTTTCAGCAAATTATTGATGTTGTTTGTGTAATGAAAAGATATACAGTTATCCAATATACTTTCTGCTTCAATTCCTTATAATTTTCCAGATCTCTTCTTATTGTCTTTCAACAGGAAGCTTCATTGTTTACTTCCCATTGATAAAAAACGGTCCCTGGTCATATGATATCACACAGATGCACGGCTTGTAACACACAGCTGGGATTACTCTCTGTGATATAACAAGCTGTGCACTTGTGTAACATCACATGACCAGAGACCAGATTTTATAGAGTGACAACAAACAAAGATCTAGAAAAGATATTGGGAAATTGTAAAAGTTAGACTAAAATTTAAACTAAAGTTTTAAAAATTGTCAGTACAAACAGACCCTAAGCAAACTGAAATTGTCCTAAGAAAACAACATATGTGCATAATTGTCATCAGTTTTCTTAGTATATTGCCCACTCACTTAGCTGAACTGATGAAGACTGATGGAAACGAATGCACTTGAACTTCAGTTGCTTCCTCTAGAAATTAAAGGTCCTGAACTGATTGTCAACATTTTCTTCGTTGCATATACAAGGCATGAATATTTAGCTCACTTTACTGCAGATATAATTTACCGCCATAGAATAATCACTTCTCTCCTCGCTGTTACCTTTGGAAAGCTGCTGATAATAAAGCTGCTCAGCATCTAAATTGTGTCTGGAGCAACACTGTGTTTCTTATGGGCAGAGAGCGCTGATGTGGAGCATTTTGGTTAGACTGTTTAACAAACTACCTGGGTTGATTTGCATGCTAAACAGCTTAATTTGTATGCAAATTGCTAAAGTAATAGAACCTTCCTATGGTATGGGGAAAGGGAAAGGTTGAGAGAGTACATTACATTCATTTATAGTATGTGTTTGTGAGAGTCATCATTCACCTTCATACAAAAGCTTAGGTTTTTTAGGCCATAGGAGATAGAGTTAAAATCCAAAGCTATTTGCTTGCAATATTTTGCAGCCTAGCTGTCACTAAATAGTTAAAGTGGTTTGTATTCCCAAAACTATGAATCACCTCTACAATTGGTGATCAGTAAAGGTGCGATCATATAGGGAATTTAACTCATTTATCAAAACCCTAAGGTTCAAAAAAAAGTTTTAACAGTATTCCTGTGAAAATGTGAAAATGTATAAAGGTATTCCTGTATCAGCATATTTTTCCTGTTTCCTATACACTATATAGAATGTAAGAAAATAAGCCCTCATATGGCTCTGTTAATGGAAAAACAAAAGTGGCTATTGGAAGGAGCGGTGTAAAAAACTGAAATGTAAATAAAAAACTAAAAGATATTTTTTAAAGGAAATATGTATTAAACAGTAGGTAATGTGATAAAACAAAAAATAACCAATTCTCACATATGAAGTCTGCTTCAGCGCTGATGTTCCAATGGTCCCAACTTTTTGCTACAGTATTCCATGAAACCTGAGAAGTCTGTGATTGGCTACAACAACCGCATTTATGTATAGCACACTATTGCTGCAGCCAGTACACAAAGACCACCTTCAGGGCACAGTTAGACCAAAATATTACAGGCCTTACCTGGAATATGCCATCCAGTTCATAAAAAGGATGCCCTTAAGCTGGAGAGTGTGTGAAGAGGCAATGAAGAGCAACATAAAATGATAAGGGATATGGAGGGTCTCCATATCCCTTATGAGGAAAGATTAAAACAACTAGGAGGAATTATGATGAATTTATATAAATATATGAATGGTCCATACAAAAAATATGGTGGAAAGTTGTTCCAGGTTAAATAAAATTAAAAGAAACAAGGTAGCACTGGGGCAACAGGGTTTTTTTACTATGAGAACTGTAAATCTGTGGAATAGCCTGCCTCAGGCGCTGGTCACAGCAGGGACAGCAGAGAGCTTCAAGAAGGGTCTAGATGCCTTTTTACACCTAAATAACATTGATGGTTATGTTACATAGAATGAATTTTTTCCCCTAAATGCCTTCCTCATCCAATCCCTTCCCTTCCTTGGTTGAACTTGATGGACATGTGTCTTTTTTCAACCGTATAAACTATGTTACTATGTAACACTGTTCCTATACATAATAAATAAGTACAATGAAAGTGCTTTAAGCTACAATACAGTTTTTGTGATATGGAAATTCCTATGCAGAAACTCCTCTGATTTAATTACTTTTTGGTTGCAGATTTTATGTAATATTTTATTTTGTTCTCTTATCAAAAAAAGTTACATACCCATTATGAAAGTGACATACTTTGATCAATATCCAAAATACAGTATATGTAAAATCATGTCGTGTGTAATAAAAGATAAATGTATGGAAAAATTAAGCACTCACAACCTTCCTGTGTACTGTATGTTTGATCCGACCAATCTGCAGGTTCTAGTGTCCATGATATTCTTTTAAGCAAAATAGCAATGGGGACCACATTCCTGTCTACAAATAACTGTACTGTGTCCATAATACACTCATTTAGTTTTTATACAACATAGGATATGATTACAGAGCAGGAACAATCCCTCGATATGATCTCATCTAATTGACATATATAAAATAGATGCCTGCCCACCAGGGTACAGTATATCATTCATAATAGCCAGGCAGTACATAGGGGATGAAGTTATCAGCTGTAAAACAAGAAGTCATTTTTCTTATATCAAGCCACAGTACATATTATTAGACACAAAGATGGACCTATCTAATGAATACAGAGCCATAATTACCATCACTACTCCTCTCTGCCTCTAGCTTCCACACTTGCTTTGCAAGAGGAGCTCACACACACACATACTGACTTCCTGTCGGCAAACAATAGCACAGCTCTCGGAGAGTAATGCTAAAAGCTACAGGCTAGTGATGGGAATTATGGCTCTTTTTAGTGAGCTGGCTCATTAGGCTTCGCTCACTAAGAAGAGCCTGCTCTTCTGGCTTCTGAACAGCTCCCTATTAAATATATGATAGGGTGCCGCAGGTCTGTTAATTACACCACTCCACTTTTAACCCGATTGTATCGGGTTAAAGGAGGGGTTGTGAGCCGGTTAGGGGCGGGTTTAAGTGAGCCATTGGCTCACTGAGGGGAGTCGGCTCATGTTATTCACGAACAAGAATCGGCTTTTAGAGCCGACTCGTTCGTGAACGACCCAATCTCTAACACATCCTGACTTCCTGCCGGCATACAACAGCATAAGCTGGCTCATTAGGCTCTGCTCACTAAGAAGAGCTTCTGTACTGACTCCTGAACGACTCCCTATTAAATGTATAATAGGGAGCTGCAGTCCAGCCAGTTACCCCACTCTTAACCCAATTGTATTGGGTTAAAGGGGGCGTGGTGAGGCGGTAAGGGGCGTGCTTACGGGAGCCGGCTTACATCGTATGTGTAAAAGAGCCGTTTCGTTCGCGAACAACACAGGTGAATAAGATCTTTATCCAGGTTAGAGGGAGGGATGTATATAGCAGATCTCACCGTACACAGTATGTAATGACAATGTGATAGGAGAGCGAAGAATGTCATGTGTAATATGCTTCTCGTGGATCTCATCATCTCATCTCTGATCTGTCTCATTTATCTTTCCAAGTGTCAGATTCTAGTAGAATGTTCAGAGGCTAAATAAATAAAAGTGTATATAGACCTGAGCCCTGATAATCTAACCACATTTTCAGCTCACAGAACTAGAGGGATCATGAAGTGTCTGATTAGAATTTAACACTGATCATCACTGAGTGACAGGAGCTAAAACAGCAATAAAAGTAAGGTAAGGGGGGCAAAAATTATCTTTATTATGTTAACATCACTAGTAGATTGAAATTTGAGAATTTTCTTTCATAGGCAAACCCCTTTAACTTGAATGAAATGAATGAACAAAAAGAAAACTAGATCAAATCAATCCTTTTTCCTTAAAAAACAATATTATTTGTTTTAGGTACACACAATTTTTTATGGATGAACTCCCTAGAGAGGTTGTTCTAAACATTTATAATAACAGACCATAGATCTTCTGTGAAGCTCATATACTTCTGTCTCTTTATGAAATCCTAAACTGGATGATCAGGACTGAATGGGCAATGCCATCACTTCCAGAATTTTTTAGATAGCGTTAGAGGTGTTGTCGGGAGTAATATATTTATATATATTTGTATATATAAGAAACCTTTTATATTCACCACTCTCCGCGCTCCCGTTCGCCATCACTGCTGTCTTCTTTCTGTATACAGAGGCCAGCCATGTGATCCTGACCACAGAGATGTGACTGCTACTGCCTGAAGCTCCTGCTGTAGCAGGTGTGCAGCCGTGGTCGGGATGGCAACACTTGCTGTACAATACAAACAGAAACTGGCAACGATGGGCACTGCCATGCGTGAGCAGGAGCATGGAGAGAGTTGAGTATAAGATGTTTATTATTTTTACAGATTCCCCGTCATACATTATTTTTTTAGAGTGTTTGGATTTTTTATCCACAGAATAGATAACATCATGGCAGGTGCCACATTTCCACCAATTGACAATTAATGGCCAGAGACGGATTTGCCATTTCTAAGGCCACAAGTTACATATTGGCACCCTGTGGAGGACCTTTTGAAGAATGCTGGAATGCATTACATGTAAAATAAATCATCTGATTCAGCCTCTTTTTGTGATATAAGATTTTTGTATCTGATTTTGTATAGACTTTGGTGTCTTTAAACCCCTCAGATACTAATGACTAGGTACATCTACCGTACCCCCCACTACAGAGACACCATTACCTGAAGGTCTGTGTGAGGGAGGTCTTACAAGTGATACCAAATGACAGCGATGTACTAAGATGATGGGACTTAATCATGAGTGATGAAGTGTAAAATATTTTCCAGGTTACAAATTATTACATTAAAGTTTTAATCAAAAACGTCTTTCAATTAGACTGATCTCCCAGACAGCCAAATTGCATTTCATTTCTTTCTTCTTTGTATTTGTAGACACCCCATAATATGGCATTTCATTCTCCTCATGTGTCCACATCATACGTGGGTAAAAGCTTTGTGATGTATTAGAGGCGGTTGTATATTACTGGGTCTATGAAGACAAGGGAGGTAACACTATTGAAGGCAGATCTTTCAGCTGTCACAAAGTGAAGAGACAAAGGCAACGGATGAGGGTGACAGAGTTCTGCATTGAACAGCTAAAATAAGAGTCTCTGTGTAGTGCGTATGAGATTGTGCGTAGACGAGGGAATGTTTTGTAGGCTCTGACGTACATATTGTGAGTGTGTAGATCTTTCCCCCCGGCCTGTAACTCTTTCCAAGCTGATTGTCTTTGCTAAAGCTCCAGCTCCTGAGAAGACATGTTTACATGTGCTTGGTATACAATAAATCAGAGCACAAAGGACAAGCATGGTAGTAATGT
The DNA here is from genome assembly GCA_019512145.1 of Engystomops pustulosus. Classification (NCBI taxonomy): domain Eukaryota; kingdom Metazoa; phylum Chordata; class Amphibia; order Anura; family Leptodactylidae; genus Engystomops; species Engystomops pustulosus. The sequence goes on from CM033650.1 coordinate 42,898,037, forward strand.
CCTCAAGTTGTGCCTAAACTGAGTTAAATGCTGTGGTTGACAGGAGTCACAGTAACTGTCTGTCAAATGCATCAGTGCTTTTGGCATAGAGAGTACCAACTTGTCATGGGTCAGTGTTAAAATAAGGCTTGGTGTGCAGCGATGCAACCAGCAGAACCTTCCCGACTGGTGCTGACCGATGACAATGTCACTAACAATTCATGTCAGGAAGGCATACAAAATGAAGTACTCAGAATCTCGCTTATGAATGGAACTGACCAACCCTTGGAAAAGATTAATCCTCCTTGTCAATGTAGTACCTCCGGTTTTACTTGAGCACATGGGCTTGTAGAAATTATATCAATAAAATACCTTGTATGTCTTTCAACAAATGGTGTTTTTCACCTATCACTGACAAGGTATTGTTCATTATTCTTGTGCTTTTTTTTTGTTTCATAGTTGCAAATTTTAGTAAAAAAGTAGAGAAATGTGTATATATATAATCTTCTCAGACATGCTACTGTAGCCATTAGTAACATGCTTCAAAAATACCGATTTCCAAGTTTTGCCCTGTAGAGCCACCGAACTAAGAGTGAAACATTAATATTCTTTGAAGAATTATAGCTGCACCTGCCATTGTACTAATATTACCTGATATATTGGGTAAATTTATGTAAACATTTTTGTAAGTGGTCTCGCAGACACATATAATTTGCCCAGAAGACCATGTCCATCATATAGCAATGTAGGTATTGCAGTTTAGCTCCTAGTTACTTGAATTAGAGCTGAGCTGCAGATCTCTGGCACAGCTTCTACAAGATGGACAGAATCTTCTGCTTCCAGATCTATGCACAATGTAGGTTCTAGCATCTGAAGGCCCTCAGAACTGCTGACCAGTGTGGTCTCCAGGTGTCAGTCCCCCATGGATAACATAGTGGGGCTCATTTACTAAGGGTCCGTCGGACGCATTGTCGTCGGGTTTCCTGGCGATTTCCGTTTTGCGGCAAATTGCCCCGGGATTTTGGTGCACGTGATCGGATTTTGGCACATCGGCGCCAGCTCGCACGTGACAGAAATCGGGGGCTAAGCCGTCAGACAACCCGACGGATTCGGACAAACAGCGGAATTTAAAAAAGGATTTGTGTCGCAATATCAAGGATTATGCACCAGGAAGAAGCAAGCGCCGGACCCAAATCCTTGGCGGACAACGCACCGCAGTATCGCGACAGCACCGGGTAAGTAAATCTGCCCCACTGGTGACATATAGAGCCAGAAAAACATTCTGACCCTGGTGACAAGATAAAATGTTCACCCAAGATGTACCTGCCTCTAGATTCTGTTGGTAACTGCAGCTGGACATGCAGTACTGCCCATGTGCAACCTGTGAATATGACGACAGTAAAGGCCAGGGGCGTTGCTAGGTCAAAAGATCTGGGGCCCGTGCCCCGGATCTTTTGGCCGGTGCCCCGGATCTCCTCTCTCTCTCTTCACGATCCAAGTCCTCTGGACATAGATCGTGATGAGACAGGCACAGTGTTCACAGCTTTCCCTGCAGGACCTGTGATGATGTCACGATCACATGACCTGCAGGGCACGACAGTGCACGGATCTGCAGGAGTGAGTGAGGTGAGAGGGAGAACATAGGAAGATGTATATGGGCACATATATAGCAGGGAGATCTATATAGGGCACATTATAGGGAGATCTATATGGGGCACATTACAGGGAGATCTATATGGGGCACATAGCGGGGATTGTGTGGGGCACATTACCGGGAATCTGTGGTGTGGCACATTAACAGGGTATCTGGTGTGGGGCACATAGCAGGGGATCTGTGTGGGCAACATTACAGGGGGATCTGTGTGGGGCCACATTACCATGGGGTCATATGGGCACATGCAGGGGGATCTGTGTTGGGCACATAGCAAGGGGGATATATATGGGCTCATTACGGAGATCTATATGAGGCACTTACAGGGGGATCTGTATGAGGCACATTTACGGGGGATCTGTATGGGGCACATACAGGGAATCTGTTAGGCACATTACAGGGGGATCTGTTGGGCACATTACCAGGGATCTGTGGGGGCACATTACCATTGGGATCTGTGTGGGCACATTACAGGGGATCTAATATGGGGCACTAGCAGGGGATCCTGTGTGGGGCACATAGCAGGGGATATATATATGGGAGCACATTACAGGCATCTATATGAGGCACATTACAGGGGGATCTATGAGGCACTTACAGGGGATCTGTATGGGGCAACTTACAGGGGGATCTGTGTGGGGACATTACAGGGGGATTGATGAAAGCACATAATACAGGGAGATACTATATGAGGCACATTACAGGGGGATCTGAGGGGTGGGGCACATTACGGGATGGGGGCCATAAGGGATCTGTGTGGGACATTCCAGGGGATCGTGGACATTACAGGGGGATCTGTGTGGGGAACATACAGGGGATCTATATGTGGGGCACATACAGGGGATCTGTGTGGGATCAGACTCTATATGCATGGGGGATCGCTGGACTAAATTCTATATGTGGCACAGACAGGGAGAATCCATATGAGGCACATTACAGGGGGATCTTGTATAGGCACATTACAGGGGGATCTGTTATGGGGCACATCCGGGGATCTTTGGGGCATTCAGGGGATATCTGTGTGGGGGCACATTACAAGGGGATTTCGTATGATGCACTTACAGGGGACTCTGTGTGGGACATACAGGGGATCTGTGTGGGCACTTACAGGGATCTGTACTGGGCACATATACCAGTGGGGATCTGTATGTGGGAACATTACAGGGGGACGTTTTGGGGCCACATTACAGGGGGATCTGTATGGGGGACATTTACAGGGGATCTGTGTGGGACTTACAGGAAAGATCTGTGTGGGCAACATTACAGGGGGATCGTGAGTGCGGAACATATAGGGGATCTGTATGGGGCACATTACGGATGCTGTGTGGGGACATTACAGGGGGTCTGTGTGGGGCACATTACAGGGGGATCTGTGTGTTGGGGATTGTTGGGGCACATTCAGGGGATGTGTGGGCACATTAAGGGGATTGTGGGCACATTACAGGGGGATGTTGGCACATTACCAGGGGTCTGGGTGGGGCACATCCGGGGATTTTATGGGGCACATTACAGGGGGATCTGTGTGGGGCACCTACCGGGGGATCTGTGTGGGGGGACCATTACAGGGGATGTTGTATGGGGCATTACAGGGGGATCTGTGTGGTGGCACATTACCAGGGGGAGCTGTGTGTGGGGACACGGATCTGTATGCAACATAAGGGTAGTGGCTGTGTGGGGCACAATTACGGGGATCGGTTGATGCAATTACAGGTGGGATCTGTGTGGGGCACATTACAGGGGAATCTGTATTGAGGCAATGGTGGACGGGTGGGCACATTACAAGGGGATCTGTGTGGGGCACATTATCAGGGGATCTTTGCACTGACAGGTGTAGGGCACATAGCAGTGGGATCTGTGTGGGCACATAGCAGGGGGATATATATATGGGCACATTACAGGGGGTCTGTGTGGGGACATACAGGGGTCGAGTGGGGCACATACTAGGGATCTGTATGGGTGACCACTTACAGGGGGATCTGTGTGGACATCTATCTGGAGGGGGCATTCAGGGTGGATAGTGTGGGCACTTTAGATCATGGGACATCGGGGATCTGTGGCTAGGAAGGCACACTACGATCAAGGCACTCAGGGGTCGCAGTCTAGGGTGTATGGGGCACATTACAGGGGATCGTGTGGGGCACATTAAGCAGGGGGATTGGGTGCACATTACAGGGATTGATCCATAAGGGATGGGACTTAAGGGGGTCTGTGGCACATTACATGGGGATCTGTAGGGCACATTACAGGGGATCTGTATGGGGCGACATTACAGGGGGACTGTTTGAACTAGGGGCATATTGGGACAAAAGGGGGGATCTGTTGGGGCACATTACAGGGTATCTGTTGGAGGCACATTGACAAGGGAGGATCTGTGGGGCACAATTAAGGGGGATCTGTTGGGGCACATTACAGGGGATCTTATGGGGCACTAGGGGGATCTGTGGGAATTCAGGGGGCTTTGGGACATTAAGTTAGGGCATGGGGATATGTTTATGGGGCCACATTACGGGGGATCTGTGGGGCCATTACAAAGGCGGGATCTGTGAGTTATGGGACATGTAACGGAAGCACGGTGGGCTGTGTGGGAGCAGGGGAGTTTACTGGGGCACCTATAGGGGGATCTGTGGTTAGGGGCACATTACACGTGGGATCTGGGTGGGGACATTAAGGGGCTCGTATGGCACTAAGGGGGATCTGTGTGGCGCACATTACAGGGGGAGATTGGTCATAGGTCTGTGGGGGTCAATTACAGGTGGATTGTTGGGGCACATACAGGGATGATGGGCCACGTACGGGATATTATGGGGCCATTACCAGGGGGATTGGGTGGGGGCACATTACAGCGAGGGGATGTTTAGGGGACATTACACGGGGGATCTGTGTGGGCCATTACAGGGGATCTTGTGGGGCACAATACAGGAGGATCTGTGGGGTGGTCTATGGGCCATTACAGGTAGCGATCTGTTTGTGGGGCCATTTACAGGGGGAATTTGTGGATGGTCGGAACTTACCGGGGCTCGTGCCTTAAGTAGTGTGGGCCCATTACGGGGGATATGTGTGGGCACATTACAGGGGGATGCTGTGGTGGTCGCATTACAGGGGGCCGTTGTGACATATGGGGGACATTACAGGGGTGATCTTGATATGGGCACTTACAGGGGGTCTTCATGTGGCACATTACAGGGGGATCTATATGGGCACATTACAGGTAGATCTGTGTGGGGCACATTACAGGGGGATCTGTGTGGGGCACATTACAGGGGGATCTGTGTGGGGCACATTACAGGTAGATCTGTGTGGGGCACATTACAGGGGGATCTGTGTGGGGCACATTACAGGGGGATCTGTGGGGGGCACATTACAGGGGGACTGTGTGTGGGGCACATTATTGGGGGACATTACAGGGGGGGATGTGTGGGGCACATTACTGGGGGACATTACAGGGGGGGATGTGTGGGGCACATTACTGAGGGAGACGTTACTGGGGGCTGTGCGAGGACATTACTGGGGGGCTGTGGGGACATTCCTTGGGGTGTGTTCACACGTGGCAGTAGGAAGGGCCTAGGTTTGATCTCACATGAGTTTCCAGTGAAATGCATGTGATGGATAAGAGCGCCTGGTGTCTTGTATTTGTTTAAATGCAATTGTGTGAGCGCAACCTTAGCGTGATGTTACACGTGGCGTTTTAAACACGTTTTTGGCCCGTTTTTAAGTAATGGACTGAAAACGCATGACTAAAACCGGACTAACAGCGGGTTCAAAACGTCACGTGTGCCACCACCCTAATAGTGAAGTGGACATGTCACCTGCAGTCACTGGATGTAACACGGAGGGATTTCTCTGGTGTTTCTGTAGCTGTATACACCCTCAGTAACGTTGTTATTGGCACAGCCACATGTGAGGGGGTTATTTACAGGAGGGGGCATTACTGAAAGTGCAATACACATGCATTGGGGCCCGTGCCCCGGATCTTTTTCCACCCTAGCAACGCCCCTGGTGAAGGCGCTTTTTAATGTGACTATCGTGACTGGTTTTTAAGATACCTAGTCCTTGCTGCACAAGAGCACTTGGAATGGCTACTGGTGTGTGACCTGTATAGTGACCAGCATATCCAGTTGAAATTGATGTGCAATTGACCACTAAGCTCTTACAAGATTGTTGTAACAAAAAAACCCTTTTGTGAGATCTATTTAAGCTTTGGGCATGCTGTCTTAGACCGTATAAGTGCATCATGTCTGAGGCAAAGAGCCCATATTCCTGCTGAGGACTGACCTTCATAATAAATATATTGTATTTAAGGTACCGTTACTAAGCCAATAGGACAGTGTTTGTCTGAACTCCATTGACAGAATACTGACTGCTGTAGACAGCATCTTATGTTGTGTTAATGAGTTTGCAGCTTAGAAAAAGTAACATGTCCCACAGATTGTTAGAAGATTAGAGCTGATTTTTAGCTTACCACATTATAAGGATGTTGTTCTTTATCTAGTTGAGATTGTCTTAGAAAACAAAATTCGATTATATGGGCAGCCCGGTGGCTCAATGTTTAGCATTACAGCCTTGCGGCACTGGGTTCAAGTCCCACCCAGGTCAACTTCTGCAAGAGTTTGTATGTTCTTTCTGTGTTTGCATGGGTTTCCTCCGGGTCCTCACACAGTCCAAAAAAACATACTGGCAGGTTGATTAGATAGTGAGCCCCATGGGACAGGGACTGGTGTGGCTACCTCTGTGCAGCGCTGGGTAATCTTTGTGTGCTATATGAATAAAGGAATTATTAATTATAATAATATCCAAGTGCCGCATGAAAAGTTGGTAATAAAATGAGACTGCTGGGAGTGGGGAAAATCTGTGTATTTGGGTAAGTACGGCAATTGGCTTAGTGATAGACAGTAAGTGTCGTCATTAATAGCACATTCTCAGATTGGGTTGACATTACCAGTGGAGTGCTACAGTATTGGGGCTACTTTTTAATATTTTTTATAAATGACCTCATAGAGGGTTTACACAGTCAAGTTTCAATATTTGCAGATGATACTAAGCTGTGTAAAGTAATTAATACTGAGGCCGATAGTTTAGCATTACAGAGGGATTTGTGGAAGCTTGAGGAATGGGCTGAGAAATGGGGTTGATGAGGTTTAATGTAGATAAATGTAAAGTTATGCACTTGGGCCATGGAAACAAAAAGTACAATTATGTTCTAACCAGTTAATTACTTGGTAAAACTGGAGCTGAAAAAGACTTGGGGGTATTGGTGGATGGTAAACTTAATTCAAGTGACCAGAGCCAGGCGGCTGCTGCTAAAGCAAATAAAATTATGGGATATATCAAGAGAGGAATAGATTCTCGTGATAAAGACATAGTTTTGCCCTTATACAAATCACTGGTCAGACCACACATGGAATATTCACCACCCTCCCTCCCTTTTATCGTGTTTCTTGCAATGTGAGTATGTATTTTTGAATAAACCTTCCTTTTGAAGATAAAGAAAAGCAGTGAGTGCCATTAATTCTATTTCTTCTTGGATATTATACCATGCTTGTTAGTTAAGAATAGAGCACAGCCGAACTAATCTATAACCCTATGTTACACCTATGGACTGTTGTCATATATCCCCTAAAGTTTTTCGGTGAGAAGTTTTATGGACAGTGCCACTCATATATCTACTTTTGGTGTTATTGTTAGGGGAAGTTGTGGCCAGGAAATGTTGCACCCTATATGATGCAGGACAACTAGAAGGCATTCCCTTCCTGCGCCAAAGGGCAATCAAGTAACAAGACAAACAAACACAAACAGTTCGTGGATAGTCAATAAGTTGGGTCACAACAGAGATAGCCAAGAAGAACAGAATCGCATAAGCCAAAGATTAGTCTGAGGGAGCCAAGATTGGAATAGCAGTAAACGAAGTCTCTCTAACTAGGTGCAGAGCGAGTCAAGATAAACTTTGTACAGCAGTGAACTTACTTTAAGCAGGATATTTATGTGCAGCCAGATGATTGGATCAGAGCTCTGTCAGTCACAACAGGTTAACTATTGGTGGACCAGAGCAGAGTTGCAAAGGAGATGGATGTAGTGAAACGAATCCCAATTCAGACTGCACACATAAACATTGTTCACACTAGGAATGTCAAGTAAAACATAAAGACAAAATCAGGGCATCCTCAGATGCATCTTACAGACAGAGGATGATGCCTGCACCAATACTACAATTAAGTTGGAAATCACAGTCCATTTTTCAACAACATAAAGCCAACAGATTATAATACTTGGGGATGTGGTAGACCCCAAGTAAAGGGGTTATAATGAGACAATGGGGCTTATTTACTAAGGCTCCGTGGACCGCACTAACGTCGCACAAACATCACGGCGCATTTAAAAGCAGATTGTGGCGCGCGCAATCGAATTTTGGCGCGCCAACTTTCATGCAACAAAAATCGAGGGGCGGGCCGATGGACAATCTGACGGATTCCGACAACACGCAGGATTTAACATTCAAAATTCTGTCGCAAGCCATGCACTTACATGCACCGGGAAGAATGTGGTGAACTCCGGCGGACCTGAGCGGGGAAGCGACACATGCAGGAAATTGGAGGCACGATCTTAGTGAATCGCGGCAGTTCCCAATCCAATCATCGGACAACGCACCTTGGGGTAAGTAAAGCGACGGGACAGGTAAGTATATGTGCCCCAATGACTTTGTAATTTATCCAGATAGTTTACTGGTAAATTGGTGACAAATGGACCTTATTTTCATATGTCACGAACATTGTTTTGAATATTTACAGCTAAACATAGTAAAGGCTTGATATCAATGTGGATGGATTTACTTATGGTATATTTCATTATACTGTGCATAAATAATTTCATATATGAAAGAGACGGACCTTCCACACTGAGATAAGTTCATGCAGCCATTTTTATTTTCAGAATATTGGCGTCATCTCTAAAATACAAATGTAACGGGAAATAACATGCCAGCCTAGGCCCGTGAGAATTGAGGAGAGCCAACGAGCAATGACAAAGGGTTGTACAAGCTGTTATTGTAGCCAATTACTTCTTAGTGCACACTGGAAATAATCAAAGTGTACTAAATCAGTAGGACTTCCTCGCCTTGTGCTATTGTCACATCACAGCGCTGGTTGTAACATTTTTAGTAAGTCTGTTCCATCATATAAAAAGAAAATAAAAGCTCTTGTTATGACGATAATGTATTATGAGAAAAAAAAAATAATAAGATAGTAGCGGAGGAGCTGTGACTTTTCAGGAAAAGTTTTATAAAAACCATTATATTTTAGGTAGGGGAAAAACAAGAACATTTATTAGGCATCTGCTGTACAGAAGATCTGTAGAAGCAAGATTAAAAGCCCTGTATATTTATAAGCCGTTTTTTCAGTTTTTGCTATAAATTGCCTAATATGTCATATCTTCGTTATTTTTACAGTGTAATTTATACAATTAAAATTTTACACTGTGCCCATATGCAAAAAAATAACCCCACTGAAAAATAAAAACTCTAAATATTTTCACTGGGGAAAGACTGATAAATGGTGATCTATGCAGAACATGTTCTTGGTCTCCAAATCAGCTTCAAATACAGTTTCTGCTGTGTCTACAGATAAGTGAATCTATTACTGTATTTTTCTGACTATAAGGAGCACATAAAATCCTTTGATTTTCTCAGAAAGCAAAGTTGCACCTTATAGTTCAGTGCACCTTATATATGAACCATACTTACAGACAACAGCTGCCTTTAACAGCCAGGTCTGCCACCTGCTGGTCATTCATCCTTATAATAAGGTGCACCTTATAATCCGGTGCGCCTTATATAGGAACCTGGACGTTTAAAAAGGAATTTATGGATGGTGCGCCTTATAGTCCGAAAAATACGGTAGTTGATTCATAGATCAAATTTTTTTCTGATTCTCATTGGATAAATATCTTAAAATGCCAGCTGGTCGATGACGTCATCCAAAACTTAACTGAAGAGGGTTACATGCATATTTACAGGACAATTGGAAAAAAAAATTCTGAACCAGATTTGGACCTGAACCAGGGGCGTAACTACAGCGGTAGCAGCCATAGCAGCCGCTATGGGGCCCACAGTGTCAGGGGGCCCCGTCATCCGACCTGACACTAAAGAATGAAGAATGTGTACCATTATATACATATTACGCTGCACATTCTGGTATATATATTGTTTATGTGTGTGTATCTGTGATGTGTATATGCTGTATGTGTATATGGTGTATGGTGTGTATAAATACAGTACATTATGTGTGTATGTAAGCTGTATGTTTGTATATGGCACGGTAGGTGTGTATATGTGAGGTGTATATGCTCTATATGTGTGTAACTGTGTATAAATGTGTATGTATGAGTGATTAACTGTATTTTTATGTATATTGGAATGTAATATACAGGCAGTCCCCGGGTTACATACAAGATAGGGACTGTAGGTTTGTTCTTAAGTTGAATTTGTATGTAAGTCGAAACTGTATATTTTATCATTGTAGTTCCCGACAATTTTTTTTTTTGCCCCAGTGACAATTGGAGTTTCAAATTTTTTTGCTGTAATAGGACCAAGAATTATCAATAAAGCTTCATTGCAGACAATTTTAAGCTGATTATTGCAGTCTGGGACTATTTTAAAGCATCCAGAGAGCTTCATCAGAGGTCACAGTGGGCAGAGGGGTCTGTCTGTAACTATGGGTTGTCTGTAAGTCGGGTGTCCTTAAGTAGGGGACCGCCTGTATGTATATTTTTAAGCCGGCAGGGGCTCCCCTTCAGAAGTCTGCTATGGGGCCCTGCCTCTCCTAGTTACGCCACTGACCTGAACCACTGTACCATGCACTGGGAAAAAGTGCTCCATGTTTAGAGCTGGGAGCTGTGCTTTGCTTCTCTTCAGCGCAATGCTGTATGATCGCCTGGCTACGGCTTGGCGAGCATACGTTTAGTGGGAAAGTAGCCTAAGACTTCCACATACAAAGCAATATTCTTCAAGGTGGTTTTATCACATTGGTGGGGCCAATGCAAAAGTTATAGGGTAGATCCCCATTACTCCAAAGAGAAAACCACACATACAGGCTAAAAGTCATAGTACACATATATATATATGTACATTCCGTTCACCTCTAAAGGGGTAAAAATATTCTTTAATGTTTATTACTTTTGTGTAAAAATTACAAAAGTACTTAAGGAATGATACCTTTATTAGATCACCAGAAAGGTTACAAATGAAGCCTGCCTGACTAAGAGGTCCTTTGTGTCTTGAAAGCTTGAAGCAAATATCATTTTTCTGTTCAGCTAAAAAAGCTATCATTCCTTAAATACTTTTGTAATTTTTACACAAAAGTATTTACATCACTGAATAATTCTTATTTTCTTTTAATTCTTTTCTTGGCTAACATGGTACTGTGGTAGCCATGATTGGGCAAGTAGCCATTCCATTCATTCCTACACCCCATAGATCAGCAAGTTCCACCCGCTTTCCAAATAGCCTTGTCGTCTTGTTGTGCCATATTGACTGATCTGCTTGTTTCTAATCTGGAGGAGGACATCACTGCAGTAACACCACTTAAATAGGCGCTTTCTCAAGGTAGGCTTGAGAAAGCGCCTGTTTGGCGCGAAATGGCCTGTCGCAGTCTGATGTTTGTCCGTGTTGCCACTCTGCTAAATAAAAGACTGAACACGCTCTGGTGAGTGCCGCTTCACTATCTTCTATATTGATGAATGGATGCTGCATGTGTGTACCTGGAGCAGAGCACCTACAACGCATGATCCGTTGCCTAAGTGGGAAGAGCATTGTTGGACAGGAGGAACCTACTGCAGTAGTGCTGGTATTCCCTTGATTGCTTTTACTACTTAAATAGGGGTCATAACATGCACCTTTAATTTAGTGCTCATTCACACGCCCATCTGTGGGGAGGTATATGCGGCCAGGGGCATACAGCCGTATGAATGTACCCTTAGGCTGTAAAATAAGATTCCACTTTTTTGAGCAAGGTAAAGGGTGCACTTTAGTAGTTCAGTGCATATGTGACACGTTCGCCCCTAGGTAGTCAAAAAGATTCCATAACCAGTCAAAAATGATAGCGATAATCTAATCGGTGGCCATGGAAACTGCCCACTTTTAGACTTTACCCACATAGACATGCTCCTTGTGAACACGACTAGGACAGTAGCATCATTTCTATATTTTTTGCATTTAGCATATCATTACCATTGCAACATTGTTTTCCTAATTTTGAGTGGGTGAACCCATTGCAAGCCCTCGGATACAGCTCTCGACATGGCAATGCAAAAGGAAATGTTGTCTCACTATATTATCATTGAATTGTTTCCCTGGGGCATGATGTAAATAATGGCTCATTTTATTTAATGATGTGAGTAATTGTATTCCTTCTCTTATGTTTGAGGCGTTGAATACTGTTCTCTCATGCCTCGCCCTCAGATTTAATATGATGTTCCTGAAGGGAAATCTGCCAGAAGCAAAAGAAAAAAAAATAGCAAATCATATACATGAATCTTTCCATTTTTTATTTGCATTTTCGAGCTCTTGCTCCTATAATTTATTTACAATTTATGTTGACCCATTTAGAAGATCACCTATAAAGAAAATAATATACAAAATGTAATATTTCTCTACCAAGACTACGTACGAATGCCATGGTAGTTACGTGACCATATGGAAGAAGGCAACTTAGATTTTTTATCACAACTTTATCTCATTACTAGCATTACATTGCGCAAGATGGTAACTGCTCTTAGCTACAACAAAATAGAATGGGATAGCAAAAAATATTTTTTATGTATCTATAGACTCTCTCAGACTGTCTCTCTTAGTGACTGTCTGCCTGTCGGTGGCAGTCTCTTTCAGTGACTGTATGCCTGTCGGTGGCAGTCTCTTTCAGTGACATATATACATACACACATATATACATACAGCTTTATATATTAGATACTGGATTTCTGACACCTTAAAATTATGCTAAAAGGGGTGTCCTGTTAGGGGCAAGTCATCTAATAAAACTGTATGTATTGTTTCTCTATCCCCTACCTCCCTTGCAGCATAGGTTTCGCCCCTTGATGCAAGTCACTGCCTTGCCCCCCATACCACAAGTAGACACTAGAGGAGGCTGAGGCTGACACCAGAAGGAAACAGTAGAGGAGGCAAAGGCGGATTACCGCTACAACCACTAATTTGATGAGCATTCTTCTCTCATTTTGCCCTGTTGTCAGAAGAAACATTGCCAAGTGCTACATGAGTGGAGGCGGATTGAGGGCGAGTATGGGCAGTTGTATTATGTTACGAGCCCACCGCAGACCTAATTTCTACATAATTTTACAGTATTGGCCATACATTAGGCATTTTACACACCCTTTTTCTAAATAGCACCCATAGATGATCATTTTGGACAAAAAAAACCATAAAAAGGATGCCCTGGAACTGCAGATGGTACAACAAAGAGCCACAAAAAGTAAGAGGGGTAAGGAAGGTCTCAGTTATGAGGAAAGATTAGACAAATAGATTTATTTATTCTGGAAAAGTGACAACCAAGAGGAGACATGATTCATTTATATAAATATATGAATGGTCCATACAAAAAATATGGTGAAAAGTTGTCCCAGGTTAAATAAAATCAAAAGACAAGGGAGGACTGTAGAAACCAAGGTTTAATCACCAGAGGTGACAGGGCTTCTTTTCTGTGAGAACTGTCAATCTGTGGAATAGCCTGCCTCAGACACTAATCACAGTAGGGACATAAGAGAGCTTCAAGAAGGGTCTAGATGCCTTTTTACACCTAAATAACACTGGCTGTTATTTTATACAGAATTGTTTCCCTTACATCTCTTCCTCATCCAATAACTTCCCTTCCTTGGTTGAACTTGATGAACATGAGTCTTTTTTTAACCATATAAACTATGTAACCCTATAAATTAAAAAGACATATTGATGATCCATCTGGATTGTGTTCTGCAACTTAATCTAAGTCTTCATCAATTGGATGATTGTAGGACTGGAGTTGTTTGTGCTTACCCACCCTCAGTCCCTTGGAAATAGTATTCTCCAATTGGGTTGTCATATAATATAACTTTGGGGTCTATTATCCCCTTAAGGACACAGGGTTTTTCCGCTCATTTCTCGCTCTCCAACTTCAAAAATCCATAACTTTTTCATTTTTACGTGTACAGACCTGTGTGAGGACTTATTTTGTACGTAACAAATGTTACTTTCCCATAATGTTATTTATTTTAACATGCCGTGTACTGCGAAGCTGAAAAAAATTTCCAAATGTGGAAAAATTGAAAAAAAAAACGCACGTGCACGTGCCCCAGGGCCCCCACCAGTTTTCGACAGTCAGCGACTCAGCTCAGCTTAGTCGCTGACTGTCTCTGTGTGCAATGCGCAGTGTCCCATGGCCACCCGCAACACACATAGGGGTCTAGGATGACAACTGTGTCAGTGAGACACAACTGCCTTCACTAGGGGAGATCGCCCAGATTGCCATTATATACCTCCAAAAACATTGTTGGAAGGGCTCCCACCAGTTTGCTCCCAGGGGCCCCCACCACCCTTAATCCGGCCCTGCTTCAGACTTCATAATGCCAGAGGCAGCAAAGCAACCCCAACACATCAGGGAACTGACATGTTTGACTGTAGGGAGCGTATTCTTTTCTTTGAAGGCCTCTTTTTTTTTCCTGTAAACTCTATATTGATGCCTTTGCCCAAAAAGCTCTACTTTTGTCTCATCTGACTAGAGAATATTCTCCCAAAATGTTTTAGGCTTTCTCAAGTAAGTTTTGGCAAACTCCAGCCTGTTTTTTATATTATAATTCTGTGTAAGAAGTGGAGTCTTCCTGGGTATTCTGCCATACAGTCCCTTTCCATTCATACGCCGACAGATAGTACGGGTTGACTTTTTTATTGTAATACAGCCTGCAGTGAATATCTAAATATTGATCCTCATTAAGTATTGATCCTCTAGATAGGTCACCCGAACTTTGACGATCAGCTGAATATATGGATCTAGCATCTATCTCTATTCTCTTTGTAGGGACCAGCACCAGTTACTGCAACTGAACTCTTATACAAGTGTAAAGGAGATCATTGGGGGAATTTATTAATTTGTGGTGCTTGGTCTGTTTTTTGATGCAACAAAAAAAAAGTTGTGAGTGTGGGAAAACTGAGATTTTTGTGGCACAGACACTGTGTAAAGAACAGCCACAAAAGATAAAACCCCCAAACAAGCACTTAACCATTAATAAATGTTCTCCATTATCCCTTTGCTGGAGTAAGCTGATTCACAGGAATCTGAATGGCGGGTTCCCACTGATCTGATATTGTTGAGCTAATTAAGTTCCTATATTTTTTTTTTTTCCTTGGAAATATATAGTTTTTTCTATAAGTTTTTTTCCTTGGAAATCAAGAAAGAGGGAAGAAAAAGATGAAAAACATTAGAAAAAAATTAAGTGCATTTATCATGCATGAGGATAAAATGATAATACACCCTCCCCCTTTGCTAAGCTCCACCCATCATCCATTTACCAGCCAAAGATCGATGCTAACGTTGTGGTCCAATGTTGTTAATGTATGCAGATTAAAAAAGGAAATAATGCTTTCTTCCAGATCTAAACATACTTGGGTCATTCTCTCAGTATGGTCATAGTGTACAACCCTCATTCTGTAAAAAGGTTTGGCATCAATTTATTCAAATCTTCAGTTCAGAATTTTGGAGGTTGAATGCGAGTTGTGTGGCATATGGCTGCCTCAAAAGAATACTTTTCATTTCTTGTTGTAGGATATTTTTACACAGTTATTTTTTAACCCCTTAAGGACGCAGGGTTTTTCCGCTCATTTCTCGCTCTCCAACTTCAAAAATCCATAACTTTTTTAATTTTTCCGTGTACAGACCTGTGTGAGGGCTTATTTTGTGCGTAACAAATTTTACTTTCCCGTAATGTTATTTATTTTAACATGCTGTGTACTGCAAAGCTGAAAAAAAATTCCAAATGTGGAAAAATTGAAAAAAAACCGCACCTGCGTCACGTTCTCGTGGGCTCAGTTTTTTCGACTTTGACTGTCCACTCAAAATAACACCTCAGCTTTATTCTTTGGTTCGGTGCGATCACAGTGATACCAAATTTATATAGGTTTTATTGTGTTTTAATACATTTTCAAAAATTAAAACATTTTTTTGCCATCTTCTGACGCTAATAACTTTTTCAAACTTTGGGGTACGGAGATGTGTGAGGTGTCATTTTTTGCGAAACGAGGCAACATTTTCATTGCTACCATTTTGAGGTCTGTGCGACATTTCGATCATTTTTTATTTCATTTTTTATGTGATGTAAAAAGGTGTAAAAGTCGCATTTCGGACATTTGGGCGGCATTTCCCGCCTCGGAGGTCACCGCCGGCCATAACCGTTTTTATATTTTGATAGATCAGGCATTTTGGGACGCGGCGATACCTAATGTGTCTGTGATTTTTACTGTTTATTATGTTTTATATCAGTTCTAGGGAAAGGGGGGTGATTTGAATTTTTAATATTTTATTAATTTTTTTTATTTTTTTAAACTTTTTTTTTTTCTTTTTTTTTCCACTATTTCTTAGACCATCTAGGGTACATTAACCCTAGATGGTCAGATTGCTCCTACCATATACTGCAATACTTCATTTTTACTGCAATACTTCATTTTTGCAGGTCATTCATTACAATGAGCCACTGGCTCATTGTAACGAATCTCCAGAAGCCATGTAGCCTCGTGTCAAAAGAAGACCCGAGGCTACCATGGCAACCGATCGCCGCCCCCTGATGACGTTCGGGGGCGCTGCGATTGCAAAAAAGATGGCGGCGCCCGCGCACCGCCGTCTTTTAAATGCCGCCGGCGACTTTGCCGGCGGCAATGACAGGGTTGATAGCCGCGATCGGTGCAAGCACCGACCGCGGTTATTAGCGGTGGGGGTTTTCTGCAAAATGCAAAAACCCCCACCTTTGTATGAAGAGGACTCAGCCTGTGAGCCCTCTTCATACACTCCTTATACCTCTGCGCCGTAGAGCTACGGGGGGTTAAGGGGTTAAACTCTATTTTCCACACACAGGGGCATATTTATCAAACGCTGGCGCTCGTGCTTCTGCCTCTTGATGTATCGGGGCAGCCGGCTGCGCAGCGTTTATCCTACGGCAGGCAGGGCCTGGCGACTTTTTAGCGAGTGCGCAGACGCAGGGATAGTAACGCCCCACGCCGGCCCACTCCCGGCCGGCTGCGCCCTCCGCTCGGCCGGCCGCACCCCAATGGTGTGAAGGTGGCGCATCGTGGCAAATAATCGCAAAAGCTAGCAATAAGCTCGCATTTGCGATTATTTCAGGGCCTCTGCACCACTGGCGTTGCGCAGAGGTCCTGATAAATATGCCCCACAGTGTCCATTTACTATTATTACCCTTATTATCCTGGCTATTCATCACACTTGTAGACTGCACGCACACACACCCATTTACACCCTTCTTACACCAATAGGGATCATCAACGTAGTGGCATTTACCTCCCTTCCTTCGTACTTCCTGCAGACCAGCTCACATACCGATAAGATACACACACTGGGGGTTATTTAGCATTAGGCCGACTCCTTGGGACAGTTCTATGTCTATATTCATTGGCTTGGTGGCTTGGCCCTTTAATATATGTTCTTATGCTCTAATTAACGGGGGTCATTTACTAAGTGCCCGAATCTCTCTTTTTCGTCTGGTTTCCCAAAAATTACCGGTTTGCGCCGAATTGCCCCGGTTTTTCGCACACGATCAGATTGTGGCGCATCGGCGCCGACATGCATGCAGCGGAAATCAGGGGTGTGGCCGTCGGAAAACCTGACGGATTCGGAAAAACCACAGTATTTAAAAGAATAAATGTGTCGCTTGACACGCGCTTACCTGCACCCAGGATAGGATGGTTAACTCTGGCGAACTCCAGCGGACTTCAGAGCAGCAGCAACACCTGGTGGACATCGGGCGCACGACCTTAGTGGATTGCCGGAAGACCCGAATCCTTGACGGAGAATGCACTGCTGGTTCGCGACAGGAACTGGTAAGTAAATGTGCCCCAATGTCTGAGATTTCCTTTCAAAACATTGAGATAAGAGTTGCAAGATGCATAAAATTTCCCAGCACATACACCGGCAGGGGACTGGAGTGACTATGGGATTTATTTTTAAAAAGTCACAAGTTATTAATCTGGCTTTGCACAGTAATTCAATGTTTATGCCAAAACAGTGGCAGAAATAGCCCTGTGCAACTTTTTTAGCAGTGAAAAGTCACAAAAAACTCAAAGCAACTTTTTTGAAACTTAGTTATGCCCAAAAAGCTTACAAAAGCAATGATAAATAACCCCCACTGATGCCGTATTACAACATGAGGTGTCTTCCCATGTATTTGTATGTGACTGGCTGTTAGTTTTTTGAACTGGTGTGTCCTACTACCCAGCACCATCCCTTGTAATCCTATGTACTGTAAGACTTAGGCCTTTCATGTATTATTCATTCATATAGCATTGTATTAGCTTTTTTTTTTATTAAGAGGTTTACTGATTTATTATTTGGCTATATTTCCTGCATTCTTTGCATGTTATCTTTGTACCTTACAAAGTATTTGGCTGTGCTGTCCAGGTATCCTTTGTGTTGTGTTATTCACCACTATGCAATAAAAATTATTTGTTTTTTACATTATGGTAGTTTCCACTAGTCATATTTTGGTTAGTTGCTGATTTGAGTGGCACATCCATTGCATCTTGTATGACAGAGGTATATTTCAATTACAGTATCTGAAGGATTGTTTTCTCCGAGTTTGTAGCTTTTGTTAATTGAGCCTGAAGTCACTAAGGTTATTTTGGATAATTTGTAAAGCCTTTTTATGTAAAACAGGGCCATATAAAGCTAAAAAAGAGCAGATCCTGCAAGAGGGCGCACATACCAGCATGTAAATGTGCTTGGATTACAACTAATTTTTTTTTGTGGCATCCCATCTCCAAGAATCGAGATCTGTCTTTCTCAACTAATAACCTTTGCGTTGCAATAGATTAAAGCCACAGCATTAATTGGCATCCTACATA
The DNA here is from genome assembly GCA_019512145.1 of Engystomops pustulosus. Lineage (NCBI taxonomy): Eukaryota > Metazoa > Chordata > Amphibia > Anura > Leptodactylidae > Engystomops > Engystomops pustulosus. The sequence goes on from CM033650.1 coordinate 42,916,765, forward strand.
TTAAGCTCAAACTGATCTCCTTGTAATGCTAAATATATTATGCAGTGTGTGCTGTTTTATAAATTTGTTGCAATTTGCATGAAGTTTGACCTTTTATAAAGTGTCCTTACTGTGTTTTTTTTAACAGCATTGATAAGTGTTCACTGTTTGGCTAGGTATGCAGAAATACTAATTACAGGCGGTCCCCTACTTAAGGACACCCGACTTACAGACAACCCATAGTTACAGACAGACCACTCTGACCTCTGGTGAAGATTTTTGAATGCTTTACTATAGTCCCAGATTGCAATAATCAGCTGTAATGTGTCTGTAATGAAGATTTATTGATCATCCATGTTCCATTACAGCAAAATATGTTTAAACTCCAATTGTCACTGGGGCCAAAATTTCTTTTGTCTGGATCTACAATTACAAAATATACAGTTTCGACTTACATACAAATTCAACTTAAGAACAAACCTCCGGACCCTATCTTGTACGTAACCCGGGGACTGCCTGTACTATATTTAGGAAGTTAAAATAAACTAAAAAAAAATATAAAAAAGGACATTGGAAGGTATTGCATGGTTATGTGTCCTGTATGAATACACATGACCTGGACCAGTTTTTGTACAGAATTCATAGAGCTTGTAGTGTATAAATATTATAACATAATATATAAATATTATAATATAATAAAGTAGATGGTATGGTACTCATGTTATTTAATTTACCATCACAACCTTTTATTCAAGTTTTTCAGTTAAAGTTTGGATGTAGACATGTCCATAGCGACAGACTACAAATAAACTTGTGTAGTCAGATACTATAGTCAAACTCACTCCTAGTAGATTTGTAATCAACTTTAGAAAGGTTTATTTTCATTTCATTTTAGAAGCATCAAGCAATGTAAAAAGATAGTTGCATAGATCAACAAACAATTGATGGATTCAACATGTAATTTAGAAAAAAATCTCACCCTGTTTTATGTTTCTGAAAAGCTACCTCTATGTATAATTTTGTCATGCATTGCTTTTTAACCCTGTTGTGTGATTGCTTTTCTCTCATAGGGTTATTTAAAGCAGTGCAGGAAACGGCGAGACATGTTCAGTGACGAGCAATTGAAGGTCATCTTCGGGAACATTGAGGACATCTACCGGTTCCAGATGGGCTTTGTCAGAGACCTCGAGAAGCAGTACAATAATGAGGAGCCACATCTCAGTGAAATAGGACCATGCTTTCTAGAACACGTAGGTTTCAATGGGCTGTAAAACATTAAGTCTTGTTAGGCCACAATTTATTGTCAAGCTGCACAGTTAAAGGGGCTTCTTTTTGCAAATTTGGTCATAAAAATGTATTGAGGTTCTTGTGTGTTTAAAGAATGTGGCATCATAAAGAGGCTTAACACCTAGTTATTGTTTCAGGGTAATCTCACTATTCTAATTTATAGTCACTATTACATTTTCTTGAATTTCAATGCACTTTTTCTAATACACTTTCATGAAAATGCCACCTATCCATAAAACCAGAACAATTCAATCAGCACTCATTTGTTGTTATAAAACATGGTAGAGTCTTTATTGGTCCAGGATAAAAGCATTACAAATATACAGCCATGAAAATGAAAGATGATGCTGACGCGTTTCAGACCTTTTGGTCTTTAGTCATTGATAACATAGATGTCTCAAACGCGTCAGATGGCGTTTTTCATGGCTGTATATTTGTAGTGCTTTTATCCTGGACCAATAAAGACTATGCCACTGTTTATACAAACAAGTGAGTGCTGATTGTTCTGGTTGTATACTAATTCAAAGGTGTGGAATGCGTCCTTCAGAATAAAGCACCTGGGGTAGAGCGGATTTGTGTTTATTTTTTTCACCTAATAATAATTCTTTTATTTATATAGCGGCAACATATTCCGCAGCACTACACAGAGCTTGCCAGATCAGTCACCTATCCATAAAGCAACATAACAAATAGCAACCATGCTTGTAAATCAGATGCCATTCAATAATATATAAATATATACATACCATGCACTAAAGGAGTCTTTAATTCACTTCACGCTTCATGAAAAAATCATAAATTCTTTGCTATCGAGGATTGCTCCTTAAGTGCTTCTTGTCTCCATAGGGATACCATGAACCATCCATCACAACTAGTCAATCTATTACTCGGTGAGACAAAATGCATTTATTTTTTGGAGGAAAGCTTTGAGGATAACCTCCCATTCTTTTAGACTGACCTGGATACATTGCAAGTGAAGGGTATTGAGCTTTCTTTGGTGTAACAAGGTCTTTAGAGTATGTATCAGAGCAAGAACGCCAAAAAGTATAAGAGGGGGTTCCAATGTTTGATAGGTGAAGTGGCAAAATAGTTAACCCCTTGAGCTTTATCCCTATCTTCTGATTATTTATGTTATTCTCCATTGTGTTAAGTTGAATACCACCTGAGATTTGCACCAACTGCTTAAAGGGGTTGGCCACTTATTAATAAATCTCTTTGTCTCCTATGATAGCTTCAGTCTTTACCTGTTTTCACCATGCTGTCCTCTGCATATATACACAACTTCCTCTCTCACTGCTCCAGTCCATCCTAATGGGGTCTCCAACTGTGTCTTTCTCCTCCTATTCATCAGTGTTCACACATGTAAACAAAGAATCACAGAGGGTCTGCAAACAGCACAAATGTAAGTAGCAGGACTGCTGTATCACTTGATGAACATTCAGGTTATTATTAAGGCAGCAAAGGCAAATGGGCAACTTATATATATATATTTTTTTTTTTAAATGGCCAATCCCTTTAATCATATAAACTGCTGCTCCATTTTCCACCAATACACTTAGTTATGCCTTATTAAACTTAATAGTGAATAGTGAATCATTGATGGTTTATATTTCTTAGCTCCTGAAGTTGCTACTACCTATGGGCACCTAACGGCAACCATGGTAAACAGCAAGCATATACAACCATATCTGTAACATGCCATAACTCTCCGGTTTGATATGGAAAATATATTTCACAAGCCATCGGATAATAGCATTGTGGGTGACATGTGGCCTTCAAGTAGCTTGTGGTTTAGGCCATTTCTTCTTACAGGGAGTATTTGACTTATTTTGACTTTTTACTAATTAAAAACAGATAGTAAAACCTATTTATCTTTTCCAATCTGTTTTTACATTTCTTGTATTTAGAGATATGCTTTGCAGCAGCCACATGGATCATAATTTCATTAGCCTGGAGATTTTTAAATTGAAGTCTGTGGAATAGATTCTTCGAGAGTTCTGTGACCTGTACTGAGATTTTTGTGTAAGGGGGGGGGGGGCGAAGATAAACTGTGAAGTCAACTATTATAATTGGTGGATCCTATAAGGCAGGGAAGATTATAGCCTTTTTACTGCCTTAAGTAAAAATGTAAATGCTGCCCCCCTCATTTTAATATATTATGCAGCAGTTGATGCTATACATCAATTTAAGTGTTATATTGCACCTACTCATTAAAGTGTTTGTGTTCTGTTTTTATTTATTTTTTTCGGAGGTGTTAAGTTTTTTTTTAGAAAGAGGGGAGAATATTCCTGTTATCTGGCCTGATCTGTGAGGCATCATGCATATGAACATGTGCAGAAGCCGTGGGCCTAGTTTACAGTCCCGTACCCTTCTATTGGCACATTTCCAGTGCGGTGAAGTACAGTGCATGCACCGTGCATGTCCAAACTGACTGCATGGTCAGTATTTTTGGTGCTTTCACGCAAGTGTCAAAGTGACTAAGGTCCCTTTCACACAAGTGCTGCGCACCCCTTCCCTCTCTATAGCAAGGTATGGTGCTAAGCCAAACATACAGGAAAAGATACAGCATGCTCTATCTTCTTCCCATGGACATTACGGTGACACACATGTGTGAACACCATACCGCAGTCGGGCACCATAGGTGTGGGGACCAAATTGTGCTGCAAGATATCAGTCTCCCCAACGTTTGTGTGAAAGGGGCCTAATACATCCTAAACTCAGTATACAGTTATCTCAACTAAGATGACAATTATCTCTCCCAACACCATGTAAATAGTACCACTGTATAGAAAATATGCATTCACTCACACACGCTATATATAAAGATTTCTTGCATATACAGTTTAAACCAGAAATTTTAAAAAGACATATGCATGTTTTCCTCACTGTCTGACATGGGATCAGAATAAACCTTTCCTGTTTGTGATAAATTTGGATTACCAAGATTATGGATATTTACCAAATGCCATAATAAAAAGAGAGACATTTTTAATACTTTTTGTGAAGTCAAAAGTTTACATACACTAAAATTGCTATGACTTTAAACAATCTGGTAGAGCCCATTTGATGACATGTCCTTGGAAGCTTCTGGTATGTCTATTGGCAACTTCTGAGTTAGAGATACGCATGTGGATGTATCTGAAACACATTGCTTTTTTTGTGTAACATCATGGGAAAATCTGAAATTAACCAAGATATCAGAAGGAGAATTGTGGACAAAGCTATTTCATCCTTAGGTGCAATTTTCAGAAACCTGAAAGTGCCTTGTTCTTTTGTACAGACAATTATACTCAAGAACAAACAAGTTGCAATGTCTTGGCATCATATCACTCAGGAAGGAGACGAGCTCTGTGCCCCAGAAATTGATGTGCTTTGGCTGAAAGGTCACTCTGCCAGGAAGAAGCCATTACACCAAAAGAAGCATAAAAAAACTAGAATAATGTTTGCAATTGCACTCAGGAACAAAGACCTTACTTTTGGAGACCTGTCCTGTGGTCTGACGATACTAAAATTGAACTGTTTGGAAATAATGACCATTGTTACGTTTGAATGAATAAGGGAGGAACTCGAAAGCCTGAGAACACAATCCCAACTGTGAAACACTAGGGTGGTAGCATGATTTTGTGCAGTTGTTTTGTTACTGGAGTGACTGATGCACTTCACAAAATAGATACATTATGTGGCACTTCTGAAGAAACATCTCAAGACATCACCAGGGACGTTCATTCTTGGGTGCAAATGGGTCTTCCAAATGGACAATAACCTGAAGCATAATGCCAAACTGATTACAAAGTGGTTTAATGATAACAAAATCAATGGTTTGCAGAGGGCATCTCAAAAATTTATGAGCAAAGCCAGGAGGCAAGTTGGCCTACAAACAGTTATAGTAGATCTGGAGGAAAGGGCCCAAATTCCTACCAACTATTGTGAGAAGCTTGTGGAAGGATATCCAAAATGTTTGACCCAAGTCAAACCAAGGCCAGTGGTACCAAATTCTAATGAAATGTATGTAAACTTTTGTCTTTGCGGAAAGTATTAAAAATGCCTTAAAATATTCCTCTCTCTGTCATTATTTTGGCATGAGGCAAATATAAATAATTTTGGTAATCCTAATTGACCTAAAATGTGGATGGTTTATTCTGATTTCATGTCAAATACACATCCATATGTGTCTTTTTATATGTGTCTGTGTATATTGTGTATTTATAGTATATTTAACTAAACTGGTATGATCTGTACATGTTCCACTTGGATACACATTCTAAGCGCATATACATATTCCATATACAGGCATTCCTCAAGTTACGTACAAGATAGATTCTTTAGGTTTGTTCTTAAAGAAAACCTACCATATTTGCATATTAGGTGATAAAAAATATATAAAGTTGCAGGCCACTCAAGGATTAGCCCTAAAAAGGGCTTCCATGTCATTCACTAGTTGAACCTGCCAACGAATCTACCTTAATAGGTAGATCCAAGATGGTAGGTTTCCTTTAAGCTGAATTTTGTATGCAAGTCGGAACTTGTAATTGTAGCTTTCAAAATTTTTTGCTGTAATTGGAACAAGGATTATCTATTAAACATCTTTACAGATGCATTACAGCTGATTATTGCAGCCCGGGACTAAAGTAATAGCATCCAGAGAGCTCCACCAGAGTTAATAGTGGGCAGAGAGAGAGAGGTCCGTCTGTAACTAGGGGTCGTCTGTAAGTCGTGAGTCCTTAAGTTGTGGACACCCGAGATTAATGGGGGAGATTTATCTGGACTTCTATAGAAGTATTTTTGGCATACAATTCCTGAATTAATTGCAATGGCTCGAGAAACACCAATATTTGTGATTATTTTCCCCCCAGCATGGGATGAAGTGGGCCAGTACGGGACATTGATGCCCATGCCTGCATACTCTCTAAAACCTGTGGACATTCACTGTGGACATTTACAATGCCATGCACATCCACCCACCTGATATATCTGCTGCAACAGGAAGGGGGCATGGCTTCTATGATTAGTGGTTTATAAAATGATATTGCATTTGGCATGTGACAAGGGAAATTGCAAAAATGGCTCATTGTTTAAAGCCAAAAATAGGCGAGTCACTAAGGTGTTAAAATAAAAATCACTAAAAAATCACTAAAATAAAGCAATAACATTAAAACTTGATTCATAAGTCACATTTCCTTTACCTCAGAGGTGTGTTCACCAATGGAATATTAGTTGACGATGGTTTAGCAAAATAATTGACCTCTTGTTAACATATTATAACGTATACTTGGTTCTGGAGACAAAGGAAAGGTAAATTGAGAAATAATTGTAAATGTTGTATAGACGAGGCTTGACAGCTAAGGATAAAGGTTAGAAATCCCTGTCCTAGAAGGCCCTGTGTCATAGAAGGCTGCATAATAACTTCTTGTATGGATGTGTCTGGACTACTAGTAACATCTCAGGGATTTTATAGCATGTCAGCCTGCACCAGATGTCACAACAATGAAATATGAAACTGATAGGCAGTCTAGTAGAGTGTTGACCCTGGTAGTAAATGGGTTAAAGATCCACACAGGTTTTGCTGCTGTTGGGGATGGCTTTGAGTCTGCTTTTTTGACACTGCCTAAATGACAGCAGCTGAGCAGTAAAATGCGCCGGCCCAGCGTGTAGAATGAACATTACACTTCAGTTGACTAAATGCCCGAGGGTTTCAGCCTAGTTTAACGTGCTGTTACATAAGCCACACAGGTCTGGCCTTCATCATCTGTGAATATGTCAGGGAACGTCAAGAAAATTATTATTCCCCTTTTTTAGATTTTTATCTGCAATGAATAGACCACTATTATGTAAGAGCCTTTTGGGCACAGTCCTGTTTTCACAAGTGCAGTCTGCATTCATGGGCATGACAATTCATTTTTAAATACATGTGCTTCGTATGCCTCACCTCTTATGGTCAAAGGATGGTTTGTGTGATGACCAGTGTTTGTGCACACTAAAAATAGACATTGCCAGGCGGGCGATCAATTTAGAATCAATATATATGTACCGTATTTAATTTGGTGACCAAGTAACTGATTTTCCAACAATTGTAAATTAATTAAATGTGTGATAGAATGGGGAGTTTCAAATTAAAAAATGGGACTAACCTGTCACTTATCGCCTCTTACTATAATTCAGGAACTCCCTGGGTCCTCGCTGCCCCCTACTTCCTGTTGTTTCTTGAAAGACAGGAAATTCCTTGAAATGCTCAGCCAATCACGCATCCACTTTAGCCAGGGTTTGGTGGAGCAGGAATCTCCATGCTTTGGTGTTAGACACAAGGCAATGGAGAGTGGGATGCACCATGACAGTGTCTGATCCTGCTATCCAATTTCTTCCTTCTACAATTGCTTTGAGGAAAGGTCAAGAATGGCTGATGGCATCAAGTCTTTTGCACTAAACTTATTTGTAGGGGGTAACAACTCAAATTCCCACAGACCTAAACAGAGGTTAATATCCCGGTCATAGTGAATTCCCCCCCTGGTAAATGTATGATATACATGACAACTGTGTATGGGAAGCCAGTTCCTTCTCTATCTCTGACATCTTTAACACATTGCCGCAGATGGCCTTGTGTTTCCTTTTTTTAATCCCCACCTTTACATATCCATAACTTGTCAGCACACACTGTAACAATTCTTCACAAATGACAAGCCCTGGAGTCTCATACTGTCATGGTGATGGATCGTCACTACCTGATGTTAAGGGGGTTGACTATCCCGTCAAGATTTTGAGGCTGTCGAGGTTAACACCAATGATCACAGGCAGCCAGTGTGCCCTCTTCAAGCATCCTTAAAGGACATCTACCACAAGGATTACTCTGACATACTGTTTTTTGCCCCCTCTGGCAGGGTCCACTCTTCTTTTAGCTTTTTATGCCTTAAGGCTTTTAAAATGATGCAAATGAGCCTGAGGGGCTCTTAGCTCCATAGGTGTTAAAGCAACCTGGAGCCCCTCAGACTTAATTGCATAATATTTAAAGCCTTTTTTTCTTAAAAACAAGGTCATCGGAAGCTTAAAGTATAGCAGATCCTGCCAGAGGGGACACACACCAGTATGTCAGTGGGCATGGTTTACAATCCTTAATCCTGGTGGTAGATGTACTTTAAAGGCACTGTGACGTACTATTATGTCACATGTTGTTCAGGGGGTAATGGTGAGCAATGGTGAGTGTAAGATGTCCATTTTTCCCTCATGCTCCAAAAATAATCCTATTGCACCAGAATTGTGACACAGATCTTGGGTGTACACTGACATCTAATAAGAAGTTGCAAAGTATTGTGAGACACCGGATTTATCATCCAGCATCAGACACTGATAAACCTGTTGTAGCATGATCTCTGCATGTCTTACTTTACAACATTTTTGATAAATCTGCTCCATTAACTCTATCCCGCATCTTTGTGTCACCATATTCTGACACCAATAACCATATATTTTTTTTATTGCTGCATTCACTATATGGGATAAATACTTTTTAGATTTTTATAGTTCAGGCATTTTCATGTCCAATAAATTACCAGCTACAGTGGAATATTTTACTTGCAGGTTACATAACATATCCATGGCCTACAAAAAAAGAAGTGCAGTTTCTTAAGCTCAGACTTCAATCAACTTGATTTTATGTAAATTTTCTCATTAGTATGCTCTAGAATGATAACACCTCCCCTTCCATTTAGAGGAAACTTCTGTAGAATACTTTCCGATTGCCTGAACCGAAACCATGTCTAACTGCATTTACCATCTGTGATGGTTCGTCTGAAACCACTTCTTTGGCTTAAGTTATAAAATGTCCAAATCTTACTGTTTTCCAAGTCAGTTTCCACTTATGATCAAACATTAAAAACGTTATCAGGGTGTTGGAGGCGGGTGAATGCAATATGCGAAAACATGCTCAAATGAGACAAAGGTAGCTGCAATAGTTCTTAATGAGGAATCATTATGCCTCATTTTTCTTTCTGATTAGACAGGTTGCATATGCTGCCGCAAGATACAGGCATTCAGGGACTGGACAGGTCAAAGCATTTGCATTTAATCAATGTGCCTCATTATGAGGTATTAGCTGATGGAGAAGAGATGGATCATTCTCTGTAATATCATTGGAAAACGAGGCTATTAGCTAGTGAATGTGGTGCGTCGCCTATTCTGGTTTATTTGTCTCAATGATTTATTTTATATGTTATTCTGAAGGACGGATGTATCGATATATGAGCCTGAGAGTACATACATGGCCTCCATGGTAACTATAATTAGTGATGTGTAAATATTGTTGTACCAGTCATTATCTTTATTAGTCTCTACTTTCCATTTGTCCCTTAGAATCTCACTGTATGATATTTCTTACAGTGAAATTAAAATAATAATGGCATAAAAATACTAATTCCATTCATTTGAATAATTATTGTAATGTTAGGATAGTGGATGTTGTGTAGGGTTGATTTAACTAGAATCCAGCTAAAACATATGTCAGTATTCTTGTTTTTATTGGTTTCGGGGTTAATAATGCAATTCTTAGGGGGTCATTTATCTTTATTTTTCTTCCTGTTTTTTCTGTTTTTTGAGACATTTTTTGGCGCATTGCAATTTTTGCGCCTTTTTGGGGACATTTTGAAATGTCCGCTCTACATTTGTTTTTCGTCAGTAGGACACATTTATCTTCTATTCCAGATGTGCTAAATGTGGCAAATGACAATTATCATTTCAAATTGTCTAAAAGTTGCGTAATTTTTTAGAGCAAAACACTTCAGACCAAACCATACTTAAGGAAAACTTAGAAAATGGAGTTGAGACATTTGTGTAACATTTTTGCGACATTTGTAACAAAGGTCTCAAAAAGAGATCTGAAAAAAACTCATTTAACACAAGGAAAAAGTGAGATTACCAAAGAAGCAAACGTAAAAATGACAAAACAGAGATAAGATAAATGACCCCCTTAGTCTTATTCTTGGTTTCTAGTCTTCTCACATCCATACTTAGGAGGTCTGAATCAAAATGTACGTCTTAAACTAATTTTTAGATTAAAAAATTTTTTCGTAATAAAAAAATAATAGAAAATAGAAGCCATTCAGTCATTACTGTATGCATACCGCTTGCTATCCCGAGTCCGTCTGCCAAGGAGGTCACATGACAAACGAGAAACTTTAGCAGGGTAAGTAAAATATATAGGTGACCATTTGGGGGTATCACACTTTCCCTGTTCATGTGGCCAACCCCTTTAATGCTGCTAGAAGCTCAGGTACAGAAAATAGTATAAAGTCTAAAATCAGGAGATAATGCAAAATGAAAAGTGATTATACATTCCCTTTAAATCTCTTCAAACGTTCATCCAATTAACTCTTTGACCAGTTATAATATGGCTCCCCCCCCAAAAAAAAAAAAAAAAAAACTTCATTGTTTCTCAAACCACACTGTAGAATTAATTGGATGAATAGATGTGTAGAAATGATGGTACTACTAGTACAGACACTTTAATATAGAGAAGATGACAATGGACATGGGCCCTTAATTTTCGTATGTCACAAAGTTCTTCTTTGTTGTTGTTTTTGATTATTTCAGTCATTTCGGAAGTTTATCTCAATATGTCTGCTTTTATCCACATACTCTCTCTCTCTCTATTTTTTCTACAGCAAGATGGGTTCTGGATTTACTCAGAGTACTGCAATAATCACTTGGATGCCTGCATGGAGCTCTCCAAGCTGATGAAGGATGGCCGGTACCAGCATTTCTTTGAAGCATGCCGACTACTGCAACAAATGATCGATATTGCCATTGATGGCTTCCTTCTGACACCTGTACAGAAGATCTGCAAGTACCCTCTTCAGTTGGCTGAGCTTCTAAAATACACAGCACAGGACCACAGGTATTATCAGAATAGTGCACCTTAGCAGAATGCTTTAGACCAGACATGCCACATGCAACCCTCAAGCTCATTTTATGTGGCTCACAAAGTCCACAGCAGAAAAACTGATTCAATCATCGACCCCCGGTGAGGTTACCCGAGGGCAGCAATCGGCTATTATGAAAACCGGGAGCCTATACTGTACTCCCAGGCCTGTCATTCAACTTGATCTCTAAGCTACTGCTGAAGATCACTAGCAAAACTAACATACACTGCAATACTGCTGTACTGCAGTATATAGTAGAAGCAGAGCCGGCTCCAGGTTTCAGTGGGCCCCTGGGCGACAGTGCTTCACTGGGCCCCTTAGCAGTGAACTCATGTGGTGGCATTAAAAACGCAGAACCTTAAGATACCAATATTAATATACACCCCCCAGTCAGGCTCCATTAATTAATATACACACCTCCCCAGCCAGAATACAGTAATAAATATACCCTCCAGGCTCCATTATTAATATACACCCCCCCTCCAGGCTCCATTATTAATATACACCCCCCCCTTCAGGCTCCATCATTAATATACTAATATACCCCCCCCCCAGGCTCCATTAATTAATATACACCCCACCCACCCCAGGCTTCATTAGTTATTATACACCCCCCCACCCAGGCGTCCATTAAATAATTCCCCCCCCCCCAGGCCTCATAAATTAATATAAACCTCCCCAGGCTCATTAATTAATATACACCCCCCCCCCCAGGTCCATTCATTAAATACACCCCCCCCACAGGCTCATTAATGTATATATACACCCCCCACCACCCTATAGTAATTATATTACCCGCAGACGGCTCCATTAGTATTACTCCCCCCCCCAGGCTCCATTAATTAATATACCCCGTAGACAGGCTCCATGAATTCATAAAAAACACATTAAAAGTGACCAGATAAAAATAATAAACGCTAACTTACCTGAAGCGTTGCACACATCTTCTACATCTTCCAAGTGACAGCAGTGTCTACCGTGCAGCAGCAGGGACGCTGGCGGCGTGACGTCATCACGTCGGCAGCGTCCTGCACATTATTAGACGCTCCGCGGCAGAAATACATCGGCCGCGCCAATGCACTTATATTGTGTGAGGATCCACTTGCGGTGCCGCCCCCTGTGAGTACGGCACTTCTCTCAATTACATCGGCGAAGTATGCGGATGTAATTGAGCTTACTTGTGCTGCCAGTTTGTGCCGTAGGCCCCTCTGGGACCCCTGGGGCCCCGGCACTTGCCCGGGTAAGCCGAGTGCTGGCGCCGGCCATGAGTAAAAGTGATCAGACACCCAAGGCTTAAAGTACCCTTTGGGGTATAAAAAATAGAAAAAAATAAATAAATAAAAACCTAAAATCACCTCACCTTATCCCCCAAAATCATAAACATGTTAGGTATTCGTGCATCCAAAAATTATGATCAAAATATAGAAACGGTTATTCCCAGCATTGAACCCCGTAACAGAAAATATCAACCAAATGTCTGAATTGCCACTTTTTTGATATTTTGCAACTTCTAAGTAAATGTAATTTTTTAAAATAAAAAGTGATCAAAAGATTGTACAGTCCCCACAATGGTAGCAATGAAAAGATCATCTTGTCCTGCAAAAATTAGACCATACACAGATCTGTATGCTGTAGTATGAAAAAGTTTTTAGCATCAGAAAATGGCGAATATAAGAATTTTTTTTACATACAAAAGGTTTTAATTTTTAAAAATCTATTAAAACATATCAAAACTAGAGATGAGCGAACATACTCGTCCGAGCTTGATTCTCGGTCGAGCATTGGCGTACTCGAAACTGCTCGTTGCTCGGACGAATACTTCGCCCGCTCGAGAAAATGGCAGCTCCCGCCGTTTTGCTTTTTGGCGGCCAGAAACAGAGCCAATCACAAGCCAGGAGACTCTGCACTCCACCCAGCATGACGTGGTACCCTTACACTGGCCATTCAGAACTGCCTCAATTCTTCGTGGCAATAGATTCATCAACAAGGTGCTGGAAGCATTCCTCAGATTTTGGTCCATATTGACATGATGGCATCAACAGTTGCCGCAGATTTGTTGGCTGCACATCCATTATGCGAATCTCCCGTTCCTACCACATCCCAAAGATGCTCTATTGGATTGAGATCTGGTGACTGTGGAGGCCATTTGAGTACAGTGAACTCATTGTCATGTTCAAAAAACCAGTCTGAGATGATTCCAGCTTTATGACATTGCGCATTATCCTGCTGAAAGTAGCCATCAGATGTTTGTGTACATTGTGGTCATAAAGGGATGGACATGGGTCAGCAACATACTCAGTGAGGCTGTGGCGTTGCAACGATGCTCAATTGGTACCAAGGGGCCCAAGAGTGCCAAGAAAATATTCCCCACACCATGACACCACCACCACCACCATCCTGAAACCGTTGATACAAGGCGGATGGATCCATGCTTTCATGTTTGTTGACGCCAAATTCTGACCCTACCATCCGAATGTCGCAGCAGAAATCGAGATCATCAACCAGGCAACGTTTTCAATCTTCTACTGTCCAATTTCGATGAAGATTGTGCAATTGTAGCCTCAGTTTTCTGTTCTTAGGTGAAAGGAGTGGCACCTGGTGTGTCTTCTGCGTGCTGTAGCCCATCTGCCTCAAAGTTCGACCTACTGTGCGTTAAGAGATGCTCTTCTGCCTACCTTGGTTGTAACGGCTCGAACCATCTGCCCATTTTCCTCTGACCTCTGGCATCAACAAGGCATTTCCGCCCACAAACTGCTTCTCACTGGATGTTTTTTCTTTTTCGGACCATTCTCTGTAAACCCTAGAGATGGTTGTGCATGAAAATCCCAGTAGATCAGCAGTTTCTGAAATACTCAGACCAGCCCTTCTGGCACCAACAACCATGCCACGTTCAAAGGCACTCAATCACCTTTCTTCCCCATACTGATGCTCGGTTTGAACTGCAGGAGATTGTCTTGACCATGTGATTGGCTGATTAGAAATTAGTGTTTAACGAGCAGTTGGACAGGTGTACCTAATAAAGTGGCCGGTGAGTGTATATAAATATATCTATATATGTCAGTGGTTATTGGTCGTGCACCTTGCTCCGTTTGCTGAGCGTATAACAGACACCAGTATATTCTGCAACGGAGATGAAGAAAAATAGGCCTCGGTGACGCTGCAATTCCAAATGGGGGAACAGAAATCCAGGTGGATTGTATTAGTTAAATATTAACATTTATTATTAAAACATATGCAGATACATTTTGGGGTTGGACTTAACACTTCTGGAGGTTACATACAGGCAGTCCCCGGGTTACGTACAAGATAGGGTCTGGAGGTTTGTTCTTAAGTTGAATTTGTATGTAAGTCGAAACTGTATATTTTATAATTGTAGACCCGACAAAAAAAAATTTGGACCCAGTGACTTTGGAGTTTTAAACTTTTTTGCTGTAATGGGGACCGAGGGATTATCAATAACTTTATTATAGACACTTTACACAGCTATTATTGCAGCCTGGGACTATATGTAAAGCATTCAGAAAGCTCCACCAAGGTCGAGGGGGTCTGTCTGTAACTATGGGTTGTCTGTAAGTCGAGTGTCCTTAAGTAGGGACCGCCTGTATTTGCATGAAATATGGGGTGTCTAGTTTTTACATACCGTATTTTCCGGACTATAAGGCGCACTTAAAAGCCTTGGATTTCCTTGGAAATCCAAAGTGCGCCTTATAGTCCGGTGTGCCCTATATGAGGGCAGCGGACCCTACTTACAATGGTCCCCGCTACCGAGACAGCAGATCTCCAGCGAACTGCAGACCACGTTGGCACGAACAACTTCTGCCGCGTGGTCTGCAGTTCCCGCTGGAGATCTGCTGTCCCGGTAGCGGGACCTATGGTCCGCTGCCCTCACTCCCCACCTCCCCCCCTCTCACCTTCCTCCCCACCTTCTACCTTCCCCGACTGTCGACCTGCGTCTCATCTTCTCGGTGTCGCGTCCTTCGGGTCTCCGCTCCGCCCCCGGGAGAAGTAATGCACAAGGTTATGTAGAGAGTGTTGTGACTTCAATTCCTTTGAACATACTTTATAGTCTTGTTGTCTGGTATTTGGCAAGTGGTTGATTCTCTACAGATAAGGGGAAATATGTAGTCAAAAAATTGTTGTCCTGCTAGTTTTGCATCATAAGAAGTGGTCCTCTCCGGATCACCCTCACTGCTCTCTGGAAACAAGTACTACAAGACATTCTGGCCAGGGTTGTGGAAATAGAGGAAATCCAGTTCCAAATCAAAAACAGCTTATCTTAAGCTATGGTCTAATGTTGGATTGTTTTTCTCATCAGAGAAAAAAGGATGCTGTGTGCCAAGCATTAGCTAGGATTAGTTGGCATGAGCACGGGGGAGGGAGAGAGCTCTATGTGTTTTTTTTTTAATGGGGGGGGGGGTGCTACACCAAGTGAAGTTATCAATTGAGGGTGTGTGGAGCGGGGTAAAGGTATTATGTGTTAATAATATTGTATATTGGACCTCATAAAAACATATTTTATACAGTACTCTCCTAAAACATTATAACCACAGGATGCCTAATTAATGCTCAATATAATGAACCAGTGCCCCCTTCATAGCCACTTTTCACTCAATGAAAGAAAATATCACATGTGAAAGTATACCATGTGAAAACTTCCCCCTAGAGCAGATCCGTGAAATTATCACATGATATTACTATCCCCAGATTTTAAATGACTGATAAAGGTGACATTCAGAGATGAACCTAGCCTCCCCGTGGTTCAATAATTGTAATGTAACCAATTTCTTTGGACACAGTTTTTACTGCTTTTACTGTATGCTCCCAATGACACCTTCAATTTATTCCTTTAATTGGTATGATCACGGGGATACCAAATTGATGTAGGTTTAATTATGTTTTGATTTTAAAAATTAAAATTTTGTACTTCTTAATTTTGCCCTATACAGACACCAATAGCTTTTTCATAATTCGGTGTATAGACTTTTTTTTTTTTGTGGGACATGATGACCATTTCATTGATACTTTTTTTGGGACTGTACGACCTTTTGTCACTTTTTATAAAAAGTTTTATGTGTTACAAAATGGAAAAAAGTGGTGTTTTTTCGGACATTTGGACGATATTTTCCCTTATGGGTTTCTATTTGATAGATTGGGACCCACGAGAAGGATACCTAACATTTTTATGATTTTTATTGTTTTTTTTTTTTATATCAGTTATAGGGAAAGGATGAATCAATTTTTTTTTTTAACTTTACTTTTGATTGAGGAGGATAATCAAGTCAGGAGGCAGAGAGGGTCATTTTAGCTAGGGGGATGTGTAAATGTATTGGGTACTTATAGGTTACTTATGTGTGGCATGGTGAAAGTCCATGTATATGTCTCTAAGGGTGCATTCACAAATGGCGTTTATCTGGTTTGAAAGAGAGTTTTCCTGCAAGAAGTGTAAGCGCTGTGAGAATGTTAACAATATTGTTTTACTCTAACAATAAAATAAACACTTTCAAACCGATAAATGCATGGTAACATGCAAAAATGGTGCTTAAGACTTATGCATTTCTGGGATGCTTTAAAATGCTCCAAATTTCACTTATGAACTTAAAAACTGTCTGAGGATCACTATACCCAACTTAGCAGATCGCACATAGTACATTGCTATCAGGCGAGCGCACATACTCATCACTATCAGCAGAGCACATATAGTACATCTCTATCAGGCAGAACGCACATAGTACATCACTGCACTGTCTCTGTCGCTGACTGTCTCTGTGTGCATAGCGCAGCGGCCCGTGGCCACCCGTGTCAGTGAACAAAGCTGCCTCCGCAGGTGGAGATCGCTGAGATCGCCATTTTATACAGGGAACTGTCGGCTAAAGTTTACAGGGGCTGGTGGCTGTATACTTCAGGGGTCTGGCAGGCTATATACTACAGGGTCTGGCACTATTACTACAGGGGTCTGGCAGGCTAATACTACAGGGTCTGGCAGGCTACATGCTACAGGGACTAGCAGGTCTAACATACTACAGGGGGCTGGAGGCTACATACTACAGGGCTGCAGGCTATACCTCCAAAACATGTTAGAAGGGCCCCCACCAGTTGCACACCAGTGCCCCCCCCCCCCTTAATCCGCCCTGGGCTTTACCATACTTATATGTAACAAAGCGATACACTTACAATGCCACCCATGCTTTGAGTGCTTAATCACTCTTACTCTGTCCCAAACGCCTGGCGGCCCTTAGCTAGGAACTGATTTCACGGCCAACCTCACCTACTCTGAGAGAGAGCCGCTGTCGCAAGGCACAATTATGTGCCTATGTATGCACCTAATCTACAACGATTGCCCCAAACATAAGCTCTATCATTCTTGTCTTGTTTAAAAAGAAGCCATTACGAAATACCATAACACTATCCCTTTCAATCAATTGACCAATACATAAATTTTCTCTTGTCTCAACCACCTACCCCCATAGTGTAACTGTAGTAAGTCACTAGGGTTGCAATTTGTGCCTACGCACTATCCAAACTAGTACCTTTCCCGGGTTGACAACTCACCTGGGCTATTTCTTTTCTTTTTTTGTGTGTGTTTTATACCCTGTTACCCAATCCCCTCATCTTTTCCTAACACTTTCCCATTCTCCTCCTGTTCCCTCCCCCCTCACAAATAAAAAAACCAAGACAGGCCTTACCACTCGAAATAGCCAGAGTAAAGAGCAGACTGCCCCAACCTAGCGACGATGTCCACTCCACAGGCATTACTGTTTAAGATAGCATCCTTTAACGCCAAAGGACTAAATGTACCAGAAAAACGCTCACAGGTTCTTTATCTTTTCACAAACGTCCTGTGTGTGCAGAGAGACCCATTTCAGACAGATCACATGCCGACAATCAACAGTAAACACTACCACCACTCAGCTCAACTGCACAAACCCTGAAAGTAAATCCAGGGGAGTTCATCAGTATTTATACACAAGTCTGCGCAAGCACAATTTTAGAAACTACTCTTGACACCGAAGCCAGATATCTTTTCTAAGATGTAATATTCAAGGCTCTGAATATACCTTTGCCATATGTACACCCTGAACTTCGATCAGACAAACTTTCGTGCTCAAAATTCTAGCGACCTGAGGAATTGCAAGGTCCCCTATCCTCTGCGGGATCTTAACCTAGCCATCAACCCCTCATTGACCCCTCGGCGGGCAATCCTCCGTATCATACGAAAGCTCAACCGCTTACGCAAACTCCTTCACTCTATGCAATTATGCCCATATATCGGCCTACATCCCCCAGAGGACAGACGATTCCAGACGATTCCATTGGCTCTACCCAAGCTATTTTTTCAAAAACTGTCAGGTATCCTTAACAAATTCCTCTGTCCGACTCCCCCCCAGGATAGCTAGACCACCTGATTCTGCTGAAACCTACAGGGGGGTTTGGAACTTCCTGACTGCCAAAAGCTATTTCCTTGCTTCCACCCACGCAAGGATACTGGACTGGTTTCATGGTAAAAAACAAGCTGTGGGTACAACTCGAGGACAATCTCTCACCCGTGCCGTTAACTACCCTGCCTTGGTCTCATCCTTATACTCACTTGCCCATCGTCAAGCACACTACATTTAGTTGCATACAGTACTAAAGACACTAAAAACTTGTGTTTCCACACGCCTCTTGACCCTGATGGTCCTATGACACCTATCACGGACAAACCATAATTTTCCCCACGGAACTCATCCTGACTTCTTAAATGTCCTTAGAGTTAAAGGGGTATTCCAGAATCAGCATAATTCATAGACAAATGGTACTCAAAATATAACTAATTGTATTAGTTGTTATTAAAAATTTTGTCCCCTTAGCAGAAAATGCTGGTGACCCACTATGATGGAGATTAAATGCTACCGGCCCTTTATCAGTGCGTAGATTCCTCCTCCGCGCGGTCCGTTGCAGAGCATATACAGGACAGAAGATGGCCGCGGTCACATGTCCACATCACATGTCCTGCACATGTCATGTGATCATCACTTTTTTGGCTGTAGTCGTTGGTTGCAGTGCATCCAATGGCTAGTGTTGTGGTGATGGCAGATGACATTATTACTATGGTAACAGAGCAAGAAAGTCTGTTATATAATCACTGGGAGCAGAGCATAAGATGGAGGAGGAGTTCTGAGAATAAAGGATCATGGAACTTGTAGTTTACAGGGCGGCCATCTTAATGATACTCCACCTACTTTAGAGAGGCCATAATTTTGTAAATCAAAATCAAACTATTGAAGCTCCATTTTGTGACATGACATTGAACTTCTTGTTGTATTCATTTATTTATATCATCATGGGTTTTTGTGCAGACGTTTCATATTCCCGGAATACCCCCTTTAACTCGCACCTCCCTCCGCCCCCTCAATACATCTCACCCCTAACACAGACGTTTCCCGCACATCTCGGGAATACACCACTGCACATTTTTACAATACACCACGGGACACCTCAATCTCCCACCGAGAACTCAAACCGTTTGAAAGCCTGTGCCACCTCCTTCTCAACCACTCCCCACGCGATTTCAACGATCTATGGCCTTTACAGATGAATGGGCAAAAATAACCCCTCCATATGTGAAGGCCTGGGAAAAAGAACTAGGGGACTCGCCCATACCACAAGGACTGACTGAATGCCTTTGAACTCTGTCATAAAGTATCCACCTCAGCAAAGCGCAGAAACCACTTTAAAATAATGTCTAGATAGTACTGGACCCCCAGCTAAACTTCACGCCATCTACTCCACAAGCCCAGCGGAATGTTGAGATGCCGACAGAGTGTAGGCAACATGCTCCACATATGTGGGATGCCCAGCATATCAGCCATTCGGGACCCGTGTGGTCAACCTGAAAATAAAGTGACAGGACATAACTAAGCAATGAACCAGCTCAACTATCATGCCCGAAAACCCAGCAAGAAGTAAAAAGGTCCCTGGTGGCTTCCTCCTAATCGCAGCCCGCTCACTAATTCCTAGATTATGAAGTCCCCAGGTACCCTCCATGTCGATTGGTTCACAGAAATTCTACACCACAGAAGATGGAGGAACTCTCCGCTGATCTCCATTGCACAAGGAACACCACCCACAGATTTGGGACCCCTGGATGATTTATCAGATCCCCCGAATACACCACAATGACAGACTAGACTCGCTCTCCCTCCCCCCCTTTCTCCCCCCCCCGCCTTTTTCCTCCCCTTTCCCCCTGTTTCTCAGTTTGTTTCTTCTCCGTTTCAAACAAAAATAGTTCTGGGATATAGACATTATACTAACGAAGCTTACTATCACTCACTATAGAAACTGATTTCCCGCTTTGTATTTCACTATTGTGTATTGTTACTATAGGCTCAAACAGCCTTTTTCTGATTTACGACTTGTAATTTATACTCTAACATTTTGTATGCAAACATTCGATTTCAATAAAGGAATTTTTGAACATGTACTAAAAACCTGTATACATTTGGTATTGCCAGAATAGAGATGGCGAATTGATAAAATCCGATCGTCCCAATCCCCAAATTTTCGAAAAAATGTGATTCGACCCGATCGAATCATGCGAATCACGAGTAAAAACAGGTTTATCCTGGCTGCAGAGAGCCTGTAGGTGTTGTTTAGAACATTGTGGCCATGCTTAAATATGCATAGGGAGCATGTTGGTCTTCAAACAATGTTGTGTTTAGTATGACACGCACATGACAGCCGCCGCTCTTAGAATCGCTTCAACTCTTCACTTCCATGTGCACTTACATAGGCCAACTCACTTCACAATGACGAAGCGGAACGCAGCCTGACAAGGTAACCCTGTGCCAGCTCGAAAGGACTGAGCTGAGGCCAAGATCCCACTTTAACATCAAAGAGTGCACCTCTTTTTACACTGACATCAGATGATTCCATAGATTACACAGAAACCTGTTCTGTTAAACACGGATACGTGTAGAACCCCCCAAACAGAGTGGGAGAGGGTTTCGGCAGTAATTTTTGCATTGATGTCACTGATCATTTTTGCCCTTCTTTTCACGCATCAGTGTCCTCTTTCAATCGGTATTGCTAAAGCCAAAAAAAACAAGATTTGATCCAGATAGAGATGAGCAGCAAATGGGATACTTGCATGTCCTGTTATTTTCATCCTCTGGCAGATGAATGAAGGGTAAAACCAAACGGTGGCAACGTCTAGAGTGGTGAGGGTGAAACAAACATTTTGGAAATGACAGGGTGTTCCAGGGAGACATCAGTCAGCATGAGTAGGCTGCAGAGTGGCAGCATGACAAATTTGGAGGTGGCAGAACATGGTAGGCAACAAAGTGGCACAATGATAAGAGTGTGGAGGTGACGGCAGCAGAAGCCCACAGGAGGCAGCAACATGTGGGTCAGCAACATGGAAAGCACAAGTGGCAATGGTTAGTGTGGAGGTTGCATCAACAGGAGCCCACAGTGGCAGCAACATGGTGGCCGCACATGGAAAGAAACAGAGTGGTCCAATGACACAGTGCGCAGGTTGCGGCAGCAGCAGAAGCGCGCAGGGCCCCAGGGTGGCGGCAACATGATGGCAGCAACATGGAAAGCCACAGAGTGGCACAATGATACAGTGTGAAGGTGTGCTTAACAGAGGCCCACAGGTGGCAGCAACATGGAAAGCCACAGAGTATCCAAGGACAGATGTGTGAGGTGGCAGCAAGCAGCAAACGGAGGCCACAAGTGGCACAATGATAAGAGTGTGAGGTGCAGCAGCAAAGCAGCAGGAAACATGAGGCCCCAATGTGGCACATGATCTGAACAGGAGGTGGCGGCAGAAAGAAGCAGCAGCAACATGGTGCAGCAACAGGGAAAGCCACGAGTGGCACAATGTATAGTGTGGAGGTGGCATCAGTATCACAGGGCCTGCAGGGTGGCACATGATATAGTGTGGAGTGATACTGATTGGCTCACATTCATGTGGGGATTGTTCTATCTGCCCCCTGATGAAACATGTAAGAAGATCAGGACTCTTCAGGTCAAAGGGTTGTACTAGAGTGAGCGAGAACTAAAATGCTCGGTGCTCGTTATTCGAGACAAACTTTTCCTGATGCTCGAGTGTTCGCTCGAATAACGAGCCCCATTGAAGTCAATGGGAGACTCGAGCATTTTTCAAGGGAACCAAGGCTCTGCACAGGGAAGCTTGGCCAAACACCTGGGAACCTAGAAAAGGATGGAAACCCCACGAAATGGACAGAACAGGCAGGGCTAAGATTTTTAGAGGGTGTAGACCGCGCTCCATATATATGGGGCTGTATCCCCGGTGGCGGTAGGGATACACGAGGGTGTGACTGCTGGTGTATGTAGAAAGGTATGTAACAGAACAGTGTGTAATGAAAAGCTGCTGCTGTCCTCGTGGTTGTCAGGTGGTAGAACCTGTGCACATAGGAAGGTTATTGGATTTTAAACCAGTAATTGGTCACGCTGCTCGTCGTGAGCACTTTAGTGTGGATCTTAGTGGTGCAGATAAATAGCATGATCTACAAACAGATGTAAATTTTCACTGAACAACATTTAATACATCATAGATTTTGAGTACAAGTCAATAAAAGGCTTGAATGGTATAATAGTAAGAATGGACAACGCGTTTCGGGGCGGGATTGGCCCCCTTCTTCAGGTCCCGATAATCTGTACATGTAAAGGTGATGATCATAACTAGAGTCGTTATTGTTATGATGATATTAATACATGTGCTATGTAGAAGTATTGGTAATAAATACTAACTAATGGAAGGTAAAGTCTAATCATATCGGCAATAAGTATACATTGACCATAACATATAGGTGTAGTTTAAAACACAAGGATAAAGAAAAAAGAGATTCATGATTTATACATAGACACTCAAGATTAATCAATCAATCATAAATACAATTAATACAAAGAGTTTATGCCAATAGGTATAGAAGTTTTGAGGAAGAAGTTTTAAAAATTTTTAAAAATGTATAAAATATAGTATGTATATATATAGACCAATAAAGTGTATAAATAAGTGTATATTATACATAGAACTGACCTCTCTACTCTGAGATTGGGTTGATTGCTGGTAGGGGAAGAGAGGAAGGGTGACATATGTTAAACTAACGTATGGAAATCATTGGATGAGGTGGGTAAATTATTATGTTAAATGACTAATCTCTTGTGCTGGAGGTAGAAAGGAATACTGAGCGTGGGGTGGACCAATGTTAAAAGTACCTGTAAAGCTGAAGGTAATGGATAATATGCTTAGTGGATAGTATGGAGGAGACATAGCGTTGGTAAGAGAGTGTGAGAGCGACTTACTCGGTATCCTGTCTGTCCCGGCCGGCAGCAGCTGAGAGATGATCGCTGCCGTGGCGGGCGGGGTAATATATATTAGTGGGGGGAAAGACGCGCATGCGCATTTCGTGAGAGTCCTCACAGCGTCTGCGCATGCGTGATAGCGGGAGATTGTTACGGCTGGGTCACGATGAGGGGAGATAAGAAGATGTATCGGAGTGTTGGTAATTATGTGGCAGTGGGGAGAGAGAAAAAGGGGAAGGGGAAGGAATGGATTAAATGTAGGTCTTACTAGACATGTTTAAAAATAGTGGGACTAGGTAGATAAAGTGGATAAAGGTAAACTTGATGGGGGATGGTGATGTGGAATGGTACTGAATAATTAATAGTGTATTTATTGGCACTGGGGAAGTGGGTCTTATGGGAATATGTTTATAGAAGTCTAAATAAATATATACACAGGTGGATGGGTGTATAGTGAATGATTATTATTCTTTTCTATTGTTCATTTAGGCTAATTGGGCTCATAGTGTTCAATTTAAATATCCAAAAGTTTTCCCTTTTGATCAACTGCTCAGATCTATTAGGGTGATTTTCGAATCTGTTCTACTATTGCTGACTCTGGCTTGGGAGAGATCCTTATTATGAGGAACTAAAGTGCCTGGAACACTATGTGTAAATAGCCCGCTTTAGTCTTGCTGCGGGTGTGCATTGATTCTCTCCCTGAAGGTTGAGTTGTATGACCGACATATGGAAGAGCAGGCATACTAGTAGGTAAATGACTGGTCTGAGGAACAATTGACAAAGGACTGTATCAGAAAGTCTCGGAAGTGGTGTGGGACGTAAACGTCTGTGCCTTATGTTGCATGATTGTTACGTAAGGCCACTCTGGCTGTTACATCTGTAGGTACCCTAAGTGATGGGACAGGGTGTCCAGTTGATGGTTACAAGACTGTTTTCTGAAATTGGCCGCAACTTGTAGGTGCCAGGAGTGTTTTAGAGTTGGGGCCCGTTTGAATGTGGCATGGGATTCTTAGATAGAGTCTTTGCCAATAGGGGTCTTGTTGGAGTATTGGCCAAGTTTTTTTTAGGAACCGATCTGATTGTCGAGTGATCAATGAGTAGGTGGTGATGAAGTTGAGGGTGTCGGTTTATCTCTGAGTTAGAGTTTTTCCGGACGGGAGTACAGTCTTCCTGGGTGAGGGCTATTTGCCCTCTGGTAGGCGTCCTTAATGATTTTAAAAGGGTAGCCTTTCTGCGTGAACGTTCTTTCAAGATGCCTGATTGTTCACTTGTATGTTGGTTTATGGGTGCAGTTTTTTCGTATCCGTTTGAACTGGCTGTATGGGATATTGTTAAGCAATTTCCTGTGATGGGAGCTAGAATACTCAAGAAAACTATTAACGTCGACGTTTTGAAGTATGTTTCTGTTGTTAGAATTGTTTCAGTGGAGTCCAACAAGATTAGACAGGTCCAAGTTTTCATGCGGATAGGTGAGATGTTCAGGGTAGGGTGATACCCCAATGGGTTGGTGTGTATAATATTTCGTAAGAAATCTGGGCTTCTTGCTCTGTGCGGCCGCAGTCCGGAAGATCAGGAGAGATCGTCGTGATGTAATCGTTTGAACAATCTTGAATCTTTGTTTTATTCTGTGATTGCCCTGATAAAATTTCTCCTGAATTCACCCATAAGGGTTTGCATAACTGGGGGCGAATTTCGTCCGTCCCCATTGCTGTAACCTCTTTTTTGGGAGTATATGGAGGTCTGGAAGTGAAAAATGTTGTGGTTTAATATGAAGGGATGCTCTGGGTATAAATCGACCTGTTGTGCTGGCATTTTATGGTCTCTCCTCGCGTGTTGACTTGTAGGATGCTTGTAAGCCAAAGAGGGAAGAGGGGACTGGAGGAGGTGTTAGTGGAGAGGTCTGTCTGATTTTTGGGGGGTTGGTATGGTCTTTTGAATATGTGTAATCGGATTTTGGGGTAACGAAGCACCTTTATTGTCTTAGTTTTTGCCGTTGTGAGGGCATGGTGAGGTGGTGAGTGGGTTGGGAGGTTGGTTCCACGGCCCCTCCGGGTTTTCCTCTTTTTTTGCCCATGTCTATTTTCCCGTCGTTATTGGTACTTCAAGTTTTTGCTCTTTTTGTGAGTTCACCCTGGTTGTCTCGTGTTGTGGCCTCTCTCTGGTGGTGGTCCTTGTCACTCTCGGGGAGGCTGCGTCTGGGGTGGCCCTTTGGGTTTCCCACTGCCTGGGGTTTTGTTGCTTTTTTTGTCCTAAGGGGTAGATTTGGACTGGTGAGTGGAGATTCAGTTTTTGTCAGTGTCCAGGGTGCAGAAACCCCTTGTGTTTTTTGGTTCTTGTATTCGGCTCCTGTCCTCTTCCTCTTGTAAGTTTGTGTGCTTTCTTAAAATGAGGTCCATTTTCGCTCTTCTTGTTTTCCTTTCCTTTCCTCCTTCCCCTCTCCCGGCGTCTATCTCTTATCCCCTTCTTTGTTCCACTTTATATTTTTTTCAATCTCTGGTAATAATCCCGGATGGGTGAGAAAACAAGTCTAAGGTCTCCCTCGGTTCAGACGTGTATACATCTATGGATACAGTGGGTTGATATTTTGGTCCATATTGACATGATGGCATCACACAGTTGCCGCAGATTTGTTGGCTGCACATCCATTATGCGAATCTCCCGTTCTACCACATCCCAAAGATGCTCTATTGGATTGAGATCTGGTGACTGTGGAGGCCATTTGAGTACAGTGAACTCATTGTCATGTTCAAGAAACCAGTCTGAGATGATTCCAGCTTTATGACATGGCGCATTATCCTGTCTCGAATAACGAGTACCCGAGCATTTTAGTGCTCGCTCATCTCTAATCAAAACCTATACAAATGTGGCATCCCCGTGATTGTACCAGCTCAAGAAATAAAGGGGAGATATCATTTAGAATGAAAATTGAAAGGCATAAATACAGAACCTAAAAGAAAGTGTCGCAAATGTGTTTTTTTGCCAATTTCACCACATTTTTTCCTGCTTTCCAGTACATGGCATGGAATATTTAATGCTGTCACTGGAAATTTAAATTTGCTATGCAGAAAATAAGCCCACACGCACAGCTCTGTACATGGCAAAATTAAAAATGTATGGATTTTTGAAGGTGGGAAGCAAAAAACAGAAACCCAAAAATGAAAAAGATCATTGGGGGGTTATACAGCTTAACCCTGGCATTCCTTTATTATAGATAATTGCTAGCTGTTTCTTTGTTACAATTCCCTGTGTAAATTATGTTGAAGGGCTCTGAAGAGCATTATTGGAGCCCCTCCATACTTTGGCTGCACGCCCCCAGTGCGTTTGTAACCAGCCTCCTCTCCCTTGCCCCCTTCATCAGCTGACTTGGCAGTATGGGGATGAAGAGGTAGTGGGTAGATTAGAAGGATCACAGAGGGTCTACCATAATGCCCCCAGAGTCATTCAGCATAATTTACATAACAAGTCTGTTTTTTTACAAAGAAGCAGTTCCTATAACTAAGGAATTCCAGGGTTAAGCTATTTAACCTCTACAAAGAACTGGTGGTGCTTTGTAAAGGTAAACAACGTGGTAGATTTAATCTAACACAACTCATTGGGGATTATTCCATATATATTACTGAGCTTAAAGGGGCTGAACCAATTGTTTTTAAAATTCTGCAGGCGGGCTGTGGAGGGATTTTTTTTTAAAAACAAACCTGTATCCATCCCCTCCGTTGCTCCCAGCATCTCACGTTGAGTTCTATCCGGCCCGTGCCCTTGTTTGTTTACGGCCACACCCACCCATCCCTATTTTCAGGGCTGTATCATGCGCTGAGATATGGGAATGGGTGGGAACAGCTGTTTGTTTACAGGGACACGGCCCAGCGGTAGACTGCAGCGTAGGCCACCAGGAGCGATGGAGGAGGTGAGTACTGGTTTGATTGTTTAAAAATCCCTCCATAGCCCTCCTGGAGGATTTTAAAAACAACCCGTTTAAATAGGGGTTGTGTATTTTTAAAAAACTTTTTTTTTTACCATGTAACAATAGAAGTACTTTAGTACATAATAGAAGTACTTTAGTAGATGCACCACTCCTATAGCATGTTTATTGAAAAAGCTGATTACGGTAAGAAATTATATTTTTCTATCCTCCCTAATAGAAAAACACAAAAATCCAGTTTAGATCCAGCCTCAAATGTGTCCATAGTCGACAGTCCTTGAAAAATTTAACAATATTAAGACATTAAGAATGTCATTTAATTGAATATGACCAAGAGAACATCGCTCATCATAATGGATGGTCTTCTAAGTATCAGGCGTCTAGGACGTATTCACCTGGGTTCTGCTTGACTATTACTATAGATATCTTCTGCATATCATGGATGAGAAGTGTTGAGAAGCGTAGCCTGTAAACACTGTAAGTCTTAATTTCTCAATATTACTTTATCCCAACAAACATCCGGCCTACATAGTGGTGGCGGTGGTTCCGTCTCTCTCCTTGGCATTCATTAGGAGTCGTCTCTAGCCGCCTGTGTATCATAGACCGGTGGCAGCCGCCCTCATGCATTCTTCTCATTAACAAGCTTTGATGTCCGGTGGAATCAGATGAATACATAAGGCTGGAATCAATAACCTGACTGCAGTATCTTTCCTTAAGAAGATTGATTGCCCTTCTCCCAGCAAATATAGCAGATACCTTTTGTCTCTCTTTATTATAGTGCAAGACACCAGGAATACAATGTGAGAGATTGGTCTTGTGTTTATTACTTCTTCAGCCTTATTAGGGTATCTTCCCCTCCGAGTACTGCATTTTATTTACAGATGGTTAGTTTTTTGTAACATGTAATAACCCAGAAAAAAGCTTCTCAGTAAGACCTTATACAGGCGGTCCCCTACTTAAGAACACTCGACTTACATACGACCCCTGGTTACAAACGGACCTCTGGATATTGGTAATTTATTGTACTTTAGTCCTGGGCTACAATGATCAGCTATAACAGTTATCACAGGTCTCTGTAATGAAGCCTTAGTGTTAATATTGATTCTTATGACAACCCAACATATTTAAAATAGAATTGTCACAGAGACCAAAAAAGTTCTGGCTGGGATTACAATTATAAAATATACAGTTCCGACTTACATATAAATTCAACTTAAGAACAAACCTACAGAACCTAACTTGTATGTAACCTGGGGACTGCCTGTACTTGTTTTTACTATTGCACATTCATCCTCCAGGCTATTATCAGTATTTGGTTTTCTCTCAGCTGTTCTGTAAATGAAACCCCTCATAAACGTGTGAAATTATCCAGACCCCTCATATTAAGGTTAACATATTCAGGGTTGCTTAGTAAATCTCCCATATTTCTCACATGTTACAGTATTCATGCATGTTGCTGTATAGATCAGTTTGGGTGGTTTTTGAGGCAGTTATTTTCCATTTACACCTATGTGAAAAATCTATTCTATTTCCATGGCAAAACTGAGTGATCAATTGTGCCAGTCATTTTCTGGCACTTGCAGGAGCACTTACTTACTGCTTAATTGTAGCCATTGCTGACTTAAAGGGGTTTGTCATGTATATTGAAAACTCTCTGGGAGCTTGGGTACGGGAGGAAAAGGTAAAAGAAAAAAAAGGGAAATACATACCCTGTTGCAAATCCTGGGTCCTACATTGCTCTGGTACATACAGTTTCAGACACTACATCTGGAATCTCCAGGAGGTATTGTACCTGCCTTATCCAATAAATGGTCTCCTTGGACAACAGGAAGTGAACTCCTCTGCAAAATGGAGATGACATGCCGTGCCTGAAGAGGCCACTCTTTGGATGAAGTGGGTGCCAGCAGCTGGAGTATGTGTTCTCTTTTTTTCTTAGCCAAACCCCCTGGGAGTTTTTTTTATATATATGGAAAACCCCTTATAAGCCTTAAAGTGCTGGGACACAGCTGATGGGAGCCATTGCATTCTACATTTTCTTTTCCATCTGCTCATTAGAACTGTCTTTCAACATTTTTTGTGATCTTTATAAAATGGCACATTTGATAAATGTGGTGTACAGGCAGCTACCTTTTAAAAAGTGAACCCAATAGTGTAAAATCCAAAATGTTGCTAAATCTTGGTTGGTATAAGCTCAATAAATAAAAAAAACCTCTACTTTAATCAGCCTGAATCTGGCTTAATAGCTTCCACGTATAGTGCCTGAAAGTCTAATGTGAGGTTCTCATTGAAGAAATTGTCTTTAGTTGGATAATGGGATGGTCTTTTAGGGAAGGGTCTCCTATCAAAAGGGTGTATATATATGTGTGTGTGTATGTATATACACACACATATACACACACACACACACATGCACACAGTATAAGGCGCACCATCAATAAATGCCTGCTAAAACGTCTAGGTTCATATATAAGGCGCACCGTAGTATGAGGCGCACCTGATTATAAGGATGAATGACCAGCAGGTGGCAGACCTGTGCACAGTTCAAGGCAGCTGTTGTCTGTAACTATGGTTCATATATAAGGCGCACTGGACTGTATGGCGCACCTTTGATTCTTTAGAAAATCAAAGGATTTTTAGTGCGCCTTATAGTCCGAAAAATACGGTATATATTCTGTATATACATAATATGTATGTAATAATGTACATAACAGACATTCAGTCTCAAATATTGTGAGTAATCAAAATCTATAAAGTACCGACGGCTATTAATGAAAGTTCTACCTAAAGACATACACGATCGTCACCTTGCATCATTCCCGCGGCAAGTATTAGAAAAGCTGAATAGTTGGTATGAATGCGCATCGGGCATGCGTGACATGCATCCCTGGAATGCAAACACCAGAAGTGATGTATGCACATGTGATTGGACCAGACGTGGGGGTAATAGGTTGCTATAGCAGTAGTATACAAAGCGACAACGGGGATAGACTAAAGGTAAACAGAAGATCGCAACTAGTGGCTGGCAGGTAATGTATTTAGGAAGTTATAAAATACTTATCCTGGCCAGTAACGTGCATCTGTACAAGTGGTGTACCAAAATAGCTTAATATAGAAGCATATATCAATTTACTGAATGTAAATCCTCCTATATATTGGGGTTATACCAAGAGACCAAGAGAGGTCATCCCTACTTAAAGGAATTGACCCTGAGTGTGCCAGAGACATAAATGGTGATCCCTATCACACTATATCTTTAACAATGGACACCATATAAAGTTTCAACTGGTCTCCACTTGGCATAATAATGCCAAAACCCCTGAGGACAAACATCAAAAAAATCAAGTCCACAAAAATTCTATATACAGCACAAAATGTGTTTGTTATCCTTTTTATTAGTCAAAATCTCCATGTAACCATATGAAGATATCACAGTTAAGAAAATCATGACCAAAAAGATCAAGCAGCCACAAATAAGGTTGATGAAGGGACGATCATGCAGTTTAACATCAGTCGTGGTACATTCGATCTGTAAAAATAGGAAACACCAATAAATATAATGTAATAAATCCTTGTATCACAGTATGCCCACATCATATGAGGGGAAGACAGTTATCTTATGTCTTATGGGGAAGAATGTGGATGGCAGATGTCAATGCTGCACTGAATGGCATCGCAGATGTGGGATAGTCCTGTATGTGCGGTCATATTGTGTACCGATGTCTTGAAGAGAGACCCATACACTTGATTGGGGGTAATGGCATGGTTCCTCCCAAATTGAAGACATTTTATTAAAAGATATACCGGTAGTTGGTGGAATAGATCATATTCTAAATGCGCGTGTCATGACAGTCATAACAAAAGTGTTTTTTGTTGACCATTGTGTTTATCATGATCCAAATGGTATATTAATTATCCAAATTTCTTCATAAACATATTACAAAATTTAAAAAATGTTAATATTGTGGGACTTTGGTCATGGTTAGCCTTCCAAGGGTGAACACTTAAGAGGTCTCCATACACATTAGATACAATAGTCTATGGTAATGGCAAAACCTTACAACTAGCCTACATTTATATCTGTAATATATGGGCAGCTAAATCCTGCCATTCCTAGTATCAATGCAACACATTAGTCTTAAACATGATCATCAGATTACTATAACATCATGTATGTATCATTTTTGTAATTGCAGCGATTATAGGTATGTGGCAGCAGCTCTCGCTGTCATGAGGAATGTCACTCAACAGATCAATGAGCGGAAGAGGAGACTGGAGAATATTGACAAAATCGCACAGTGGCAAGCATCCGTTCTGGACTGGGAGGTATGAAATCATTTTACTTTAATAACTGAACTGGTGTATGGAGCATATAAAACATCTTATTGCTTTTCTACGTTATCTGCCATTCTCTATTTTTTGTGGTGCTTTTGTGTTATTTTGTGATAGTATTTTAACTTTTTATAACATTTTATTCTTTTTAGAATACATTTTTACATTATTTTCGAATTTCCTTTTTATGAGTGCAATATGTAAACTTGGGGCCCCATAGCAGAATGAGGCCCCACTCCACAGTAATCACATTCAGCAGTTAGATCAGAAGATGACAAAGTTTATATATTTCTGTGGTTTGTGTTATATGTCTTACTCATATACTACAGTAAAATGATAACACACAAAGTGTTGGCACAGTATTGGAATGATGCTCAAATTCATCTCATAGTACATGTGTAAGGCTCAGAGTGATCTCACAATACACAAAATAAGACATTTATCAATTTGGGTAGTGCAGGAAGTGTGGTATAATCTACAGTGGGATGCAGGGCCGGATTAAGGTTGGTGGGGGCCCCTGGGCACAAAATCTGGTGGAGGCCCCCACTGAGTGTAGCATGCATACACGTCCTCCTGCCCCCAGTAACACAGCTACATACAGCCGCCTCGCCCCCAGTAACACAGCTACATACAGCCGCCTCGCCCCCAGTAACACAGCTACATACAGCCGCCTCGCACCCAGTAACACAGCTAAATACAGCCGCCTCACCCCCAGTAACACAGCTACATACAGGTGACTCATCCCCAGTAACACCGCTACATACAGCCGCCGCATCCCCAGTAACACCGCTACATA
The DNA here is from genome assembly GCA_019512145.1 of Engystomops pustulosus. Taxonomy (NCBI): domain Eukaryota; kingdom Metazoa; phylum Chordata; class Amphibia; order Anura; family Leptodactylidae; genus Engystomops; species Engystomops pustulosus. Next base: position 42,949,289 of record CM033650.1, read on the forward strand.
CAGCCGCCTCATCCCCAGTAACACCGCTACATACAGCCGCCTGGCCCCCAGTAACACAGCTACATACAGCCGCCTCGCCCCCAGTAACACAGCTACATACAGCCGCCTCATCCCCAGTAACACAGCTACATACAGCCGCCTCATCCCCAGTAACACAGCTACATACAGCCGCCTCGCTCCCAGTAACACAGCTACATACAGCCCCCTCATCCCCAGTAACACAGCTACATACAGCCGCCTCATCCAGAGTAACACAGCTACACACAGCCGCCTCATCCCCAGTAACACAGCTACACACAGCCGCCTGGCCCCCAGTAACACAGCTACATACAGCCGCCTCGCTCCCAGTAACACAGCTACATACAGCCGCCTCATCCCCAGTAACACCAATCTTCTACTGTCCAATTTCGATGAGCTTGTGCAAATTGTAGCCTTAGTTTCCTGTTCTTAGCTGAAAGGAGTGGCACCCGGTGTGGTCTTCTGCTGCTATAGCCCATCTGCCTCAAAGTTCGACGTACTTGTGCGTCCAGAGATGCTCTTCTGCCTACCTTGAGTGGTGGCAATTTGAGTCACTGTTGCCTTTCTATCAGCTCAAACCAGTCTGCCCATTCTCCTCTGACCTCTGGCATCAACAAGGCATTTCCGCCCACAGAACTGCCGCTCACTGGATGTTTTTTTCTTTTTCGGACCATTCTCTGTAAACCCTAGAGATGGTTGTGCGTGAAAATCCCAGTAGACCAGCTCTTCTGGCACCAACAACCATGCCACGTTCAAAGGCACTCAAATCACCTTTCTTCCCCATACTGATGCTCGGTTTGAACTGCAGGAGATTGTCTTGACCATGTCTACATGCCTACATGCACTGTGTTGCCGCCATGTGATTGGCTGATTAGAAATTAAGTGTTAACGAGCAGTTGGACAGGTGTACCTAATAAAGTGGCTGGTGAGTGTATAAAGAACTATGTATACTGGTGGTGACAGGTTCTGCTCCTAGTTATTTATAGCTGCTTTGTTCAGCAATGTCCCAGGAAGCCCATGTCCCATACTCGCATCCACTTCTCGTTTTCAGCAGTCCAGTCCCCTGGCTCCTCCTCCTACTAATGCTATAGGGGGCAGCCCCTGACAAACTGAGTGTTTGGTCATCCACTTGGCAAATGAGGTTCAATGTGGATAAATGTAAGGTTATGCACCTGGGGGCTAATAATCTAAAGGCAAAATATGTCTTTGGGGGAGTAAATCTGGGAGAGTCCCTTGTTGAGAAGGACCTGGGTGTACTTGTAGATCATAAATTAAATAACCTACTAACTACCCAATATGTAAACATCTAGCATATATTAATTCATGTATATTTAGAATATAGGTAAGAAGAAACATTGTAAAAGCATTACTTCTCGACTGTATGTATGTTTGGAAAAAATTTTGAATAAAAATGTATTTAAAAATAAAATAAATTAAATAACAACATGCAATGCAAATCAGCTGCCTCTAAAGCCAGCAAGATCTTGACATGTATCAGAAGACTTGGGATAGGGATGCAATATTACCACTGTACAAGGCATTGGTTCGGCCTTACCTGGAATATGCTGTCCAGTTCTGGGCACCGGTCCATAAAAAGGATGCCCTGGAGCTGGAGAGGGTTCAATGTAGAGCCACAAAAATGATAAGGGGTATGGAGGGTCTCAGTTATGAGGAAAGATTAAAACAACAAGATTTATTTAGTCCGGAAAAAAGACGACTAAGAGGGGACATGATTAATTTATGTAAATATATGAATGGTCCATACAAAAAATATGGTGGAAAATTGTTCCAGATCAAATCAATTGAAAATGGCCAGGGACAGGGCTTTTTTTACTATGACAACTGTCAATCTTTGGTATAGTCTGCCTCAGGCGCTGGTCACAGCAGGGACAGCAGAGAGCTTCAAGAAAGGTCTAGATGCCTTTTTACATCTAAATAACACTGCCGGTTATGTAATAATACAGAATTGTTTCCCCTAAATCCCTTCCTCATCCAATCCCTTCCCTTCCTTGGTTGAACTTGATGGACATGTGTCTTTTTTCAACCGTATAAACTATGATACTATGAAAGTGTAATTAAATATCTATCAATCTTTGGTCTTGTCATTGCTATCATAGCTATTAAACAATACAGATATCCACAGATTCTGAATGGCAAATAAGATATGTACGTGGGAGATTAATGGCTAAATAGCTATTCAGATTACCCATTCAGCAGCCTGCAAGATGTGTATGTTACCCCTGTGGGAGTTGTAATGAAGGCTTTATCAGTAGTTACCTAGTAATAGAACATAATTGTTCACATCTTGATATAAGAGAAGAATTTCAGTTATTTACTGGTAATGTTTCATTCATGTTAAGTGGAAATGGTACTATAAATACATAGTTTATAAACCAATAAAATTGCAAAATGTATGCTGAATGTTTATAGACTTCATAAAATTTTAAATTGACTTGAAAGACTTTTTAGATTTAATAAAATGGATAATTTAATTACGAAATAAATTTGGAAGTAACTTAAATTCTCCAATCTCAGTCAACCTGATATTTATATGAATTTCTCATATTAAAGGGGAGAATATTAAAACCCAGCTGTGATGTGACTTTCTAATTGGTTTGCCTCCACCCCTTTTGCTCCACTTCTAAGATAATTTATCTGGTACCGGCACCGGAAAGAAGCATCTTTTTACTGCTGTGCAAAGACGTTCTGACTCCAGGTCATAAAATCTCACTTTATCATGTGACAGAGGGCTTGATTCATGTTGCTATACTGAAAAGATCTGCGCCACCCCATCCCAGCAGGGGGCAACGGAGATTCGATGCAGATCTCTGTAATCACATGGACTTTTAACCACTTCATTGACTGTAGGGACTGTATCTCTGCATGGGGCAGCTTGAATCCGGCACCAAATTCTAATTAAATATGAATAAAAATGAATTTTTCTCTGCAAAAAATGTATCTATATAATTTGGCCATGCATTCATTTGGCTGTTTTCTATTCATACTTCTCTATTTCAATTTGGAGAGTTTCTATAAGCCTGTTCTGGCAGTGGCTAACTTTCTTGAGTGCAAATTGGGCAGGATATTATGAAATTTACCAATATACATTTATTAATAGTTCTGCTCCGCTTTCTTGATATGTTAAGTGAAGCCTCCTCATTTTACTTCATCAGTCAGCTATTCCTGTCCATAAAATGGCTGCAGATGGAGGGTCATGTTATCTCTATCTGACGATTGTTTGTGGACAGTGAGAGATCATAAGTGGCCAACCCCTTTTTTTTTAAATAAGTTGTCATCTATACATTAGGTTCCTGTTGAATGAGAAAATCATTCAAAATTTTATTCACTGAAGCTTCACCAAATTATTAAATCTTATTTTGTTTAGTTTATTTTCTAAGAATTTTTTGTTAGAGGTTAGGATTAACACTAACATTAACCCCTTCACGCTCCGTGATGGATATATCCGCCATGGAGCTGTGAAGGTTGTATGAAGAGGGCTCACGGGCTGAGCCTTCTTCATACAGAGATGGGCTTTGCTGCATACCGCAGCAAAGACCCATCACTATCACCCGCGGTCGGTGCTTGCACCGATCGCGGGTGTTAACCTTTTCTTTGCCGCCGGCGCTTGGGCGCCGCCATCTTACCTCCGGTCGACGCTCCCCCGAACGTCATCGGGGGGCGGCGATCGGTTACCATGGTAGCCTCGGGTCTTCGTTTGACCCGAGGATACATGGCTTCTGCACATGCATTACAATGAGCCTGTGGCTCATTGTAATGTATAGTGAGCAGAAATGCCATATACTGCGATACAGTAGTATTGCAGCATATGGCAGGAGCGATCAGACCATCTAGGGTTAATGTACCCTAGAGGGTCTAAGAAATAGTGGGGAAAAAAAGAAAAAAAAAGGTTTAAAAAATATAAAAAAAATAATAAAATATTAAAAGTTCAAATCACCCCCCTTTCCCTAGAACTGATATATAATATAATAAATAGTAAAAATCACAGACACATTAGGTATCTCCGCATCCCAAAATGCCCGATCTATCAAAATATAAAAACGGTTATTGACGGTGGTGACCTTCGGAACGGCAAATGGCGCCCAAATGTCCAAAACGCGACTTTTACACCTTTTTAGATGACATAAAAAATGTAATAAAAAATGATCAAAATGTCGCACAGTCCTCAAAATGGTAGCAATGAGAACATCGGCTCATTTCGCAAAAAATGACACCTCATACAGCTCCATGCGCCAAAGTATGAAAAAGTTATTAGCGTCAGAAGATGGCAAAAAAATTTTTTTCTTTTTTGTACACATTCGATTAATTTTTGAAAATGTATTAAAACGCAATAAAACCTGTATAAATTTGGTATCACCACGATCGTACCGAACCAAAGAATAAAGTAGAGGTGTTATTTGGAGCGCAGAGTGAAAGTCGTAAAAACTGAGCCCACAAGAACATGACGCACATGCAGTTTTTTTCAATTTTTCCACATTTGGAATTTTTTTGCGGCTTCCCACTACATGGCATGGAATAATATATAACATCATGGGAAAGAAAAATTTGTTACGCACAAAATAAGCCCTCACACAGCTCTATACACGGAAAAATGTAAAAGTTATGGAAAAGGGCAGTCTAAGGTAAGGCCAGGTATAGGTATAAAATACTCCTGGAAATTCCTTTTAATAAAGCAGGTTTGTAACAGCAGGCACAGTTTTCAACTATAGTACAAATGCAGTGTTCTTATTCCTATTAATTATTATTATTAATATCTCAGCTATAAGCTATTTGCTTATGTCCACAAGATGTTTTATAAATATGATAGATGTGAATCCTACCTGATATCTAAAATATTCCTAGTTGATGTGGGCTCAATTTGAGAATAGGGTACGTTGGTATAATGGGGAGACGGTTACACATGCCCACCATTCTCTTTTCTGGTTAATGGAAGATCCAATTGTACCTGAGCAAACTGTTCACCTCTCAGTGTTTCCTTAGACTTGACAGGAAAGCAGCAGTGCATGCTGCCTGACTGTGAGACAGGAGGTCAAGTGACCCCGATTTTAGGTAGAGGTTGCATACCAGAGGCCAGACCCACATCATTCAGGTATCTATGACCTCTTGAGATTGAAAGACTCCATTAAAGAAAATCTACCACCGGTATATGAAGTTTTTTTTAGCTAAAGGCATTTACTGGTTACTCTGCTGCTGATCCCATAAAAATATCACGGTTAGGCCAAAAAAAACTGCTTTTGTCAAAAAACAACTTTAGATGGTATTCAAATGAAGCTCCGGTGCTACCTCCATGTCACCCGTTTCTTGGCAATTCTAGCGCATGCTCATTATATACTACACTTGTGTGGCCAGCTGTTCTGGGTTCTCACACAGCCTCTGTAGGGAATAGCCGGCTGCACGAGTGTAGTATATAATGCGCATGCGCAAGAAGTGCTGAGAGCCGGGTGACGTCAACGATTATCGGAGGCAGGGGGAGGAGGCTAGCGAGGGGTGTGCAAAATTATCATTCGGCTATGTAAGCTATGTGTGGAGGTAGCGCCTGAGCTTCATTTGAATATCATCTAAAGTTGATTTTTTTAAAATAAAAGCAACATTTTTTTGTACCTAACTACGATTTGCTCCAGGATCAGCAGCAGAGAGCCCACCAGTAAGTGTCTTTAGCTAAAAAACTCATATACATATATAGGATCGTATAAATAAAAAAGGGGGAGGGGTTTGTTTATATGTGAATTCTCGCCTCAAGCCCGTCCTGCGAGATGACATCAGTAACGCAAATGTGGAGTCCCTATGGGTGGAGATAAGAGGAGGGAAAAAGAATAATAAAATATTACTAGGGGTTTGTTATAAGGCTCCAAATATAATGGAAGCAGCAGAGGAAATGCTGATAAGTGAAATGGATGCGGCTTCAGAGCATGGTGAAGTACTTATCATGGGGGACTTCAATTACCCAGATATTGACTGGGGGGCAGAAACATGCAGGTCCTTCAAAGGTAGCAGGTTCTTGTCAACAACAAAAGACAATTACCTGTCGCAACTAGTCCTGGAGCCAACAAGAGGGGGGGCACTGCTGGACCTTATCCTTACCAACAGACCTGATAGGGTATCAAAACTACAGGTTGGGGGGAACCTGGGGAATAGTGATCATAATATTATTGATTTTGTATTATGCTTTACTAAGAGCGTTAGTGAAGGGGCGACCAACACTCTAAACTTCAGGAGGGCAAATTTTCAGCAACTAAGGGAAGACCTTAAAGGCATAGACTGGGATAATGTTCTCAAAGACAAAAGTACACCCCAAAAATGGGACTTTTTCTTATATATTCTGAAAAAGTCCTGTGAGAAACACATACCTTATGGGAAAAAGCATAAAAGGAACAAGAAAAACCCTTTGTGGCTAACTAGTCTTGTAAGGAAAGCAATAAGCGAGAAAGATAAAGCGTTTAAGGTGCTAAAACGTGAAGGTAGCGATGAGGCATTAGAGGATTATAGAGAGAAAAATAAATCCTGTAAAAAGCAGATAAAGGCCGCAAAAATAGAGACTGAGAGAAATATTGCCAGGGAGAGCAAAAATAATCCCAAATTATTTTTCAAGTATATAAATGATAAGAAACTAAAAACAGAGAGTGTGGGTCCCCTTAGAAATAACATGGGGGTCATGGTGGAAGGAGATGAGGAAAGGGCCAATCTACTGAATGTCGCCTTCTCAACTGTCTTTACCCAGGAAAATCCCCTGGTGGAAGACACAATGAGGAATAATGTAAATTCTTTTTATAATGTCAACAGTTTAACCCAGGAAGAGGTACGGCGCCGCCTCGCAACCACTAAGATAGATAAATCACCTGGGCCACGATTGCATACAACCCCCGGGTTCTGCATGAATTTGTACGGTTATAGACAAACCGTTATTTTAATTTGAAGATTACTGAGGACTGGTTATTTTCCACAGTATGGCGCATAGCAACTGTGGTACCAATACAAAAAAGGTCAAAAGCGATCCTGGAAACTACAGACCTGTGAGTCCTAACTGCGGTGGTGGGGGAAAATATTTGAGGGGTGTATTGGAGAGGCTATCCTGGAGTATCTGCACTGTGCCCAACCTTAACCCAGCGTCAGCAGGGTTTCTGGAGAATCCCGCGCCTGCAACTAATCTGATTGGTTTTCTCTACGAGGAGGTAAGTTCAAGACTGGATCGGGGGACCTGTGGAGGTTGTTATCTGGACTTTTCAAAGGCATTTGAACCCCGTGCCACATAAAAGGTTGATAATAAATGATATCTACTGGAATAGGAATAAAATCTGTGTATTTAGGGTAATTAATTGGCTTAGTGGATTAGAAACAGAGGTGGTCATTATGGCACATTCCCGATTGGGGTTGTGTTACCAGTTGAGTTGCACAGGGTCAGTAGTGGGGCCACTTCTTTTAATATTTTTATATGACCTTGTAAAGTGGTTTAACACAGTCAGTTTCCATTATTTGCAGATGATACTAAGCTGTGTAAGTAACCATACTGAGGTTGATAGTTAGTCATTACAGAGGGATTTGTGAAGCTTGGAGTGATGGGCAGAGAAATGGTTGATGAGGTTTTAAGTATAAAATGTAAAGTTATGCACTTGGGCCAATGGAAACAAAAGTATTAATTATTTCCTAAACGGTCATTAACTTAGTAAACTTAACTGAAGCGGAAAGGACTTGGGGGTATTTGGTGGATGGTAAACTTAATTTTAGTGACAGGCAGTCGTGCGCTCTAAAAGCAAATAAATAATTGGATGTAATCCAGAGAGGAATAGATTCTCAGTGATAAAGACATAGTTTTGCCTTATCCAAATCCCTGGTCAGACCACACATGGAATATTGTGGTCCAGTTTTGGGCACCAGTGTATAAAAGGATTATAGATCTGGAACTGGTACAGAGGAGAGCAAACCTGATTATTAGGGGAATGGGGGGACTAGAATACACTGTCAGATTAAAAAAAATTTGGATTATTCAGTTTAGAAAAAAGACGACTGAGGGATACCTCATTACAATGTCATCAAATACCTGAACGGACAGGTACAGGGATCTTGTCAAAGAGCTTTTTTTAACCTCGGTCCTGTGACCAGGACAAGGGGGCATCCTCTACGCCTAGAGGAGATCGATTTTACCCATCACATAGACAAAGGTCTTTACTGTAAGAGCATGAGAACTGTTGACTCCTCGGCCCGCAGGAGGTTTTTTGTGGCGGGACTCTATGTACATGTTCAAGAGAGCCTGGATGACTCTGGAGAGACAAATATCACGGGTTATGGGATAAAACATTTATTTAATTCTTAAAGGTTGGACGTGATGGACTTGCGTCTCCTTCCAGCCTAATACTATGATACTCTGATACTAGGATACTAGTATACTGGGGATAGTTCCTTTAATAAATTACCCGCTTCAGTAATCACTTCCATCTTCAAAATCAACTAGGTTACTGATAAATGTATTTCAAAAGAAAGGTCACAGGGTTAATATGTGAACCAATTTGGAATAATTTTTTCCTTGAAAGAACCCCACATCTATAGTCTTGTATACAGGACATATTCCCAGCTGCATCTGTTATCTGACTGATCCAGTCCCCTCTAAATAAGGAGTCACAGCTGTGTGCTTCAATGCACCCCGAATAATCCTCAACGGAGCTGATAGGGAGCAAAGACTGGCAGCGGAGAGACCCGGAGAACCTAATTGAAACCAAATTGAATATTCTGCTGTAGAAACAAGTGCAACTGGCGTATGTTATTGGTTGACTTGTCACAGGGTGATTATATTAACACAATGTTGTTTGGAAGTAATTTACCATTCCTGATATCTATGTAGCCTAAGGGCTCTTTCACATTTGCGTTTTAGTTGCGTATTCATTGCGTTTTGTCTCCATTGCATCTCCGTTTTTCTTCAGGTTTTGTCTCTGTATCTGCAAAAAAAAAACTGAAGGTTTAACATTGCTTTGAAAAGATCACACCTGGTTTTTCACCCTCATCATTGAAAAAAACTGTTTCATCAGTTTTTTTACGGACCCATAGACTTCTGTTGCCTTCTGTGATCTGCATCCATTAAAAAATAGGGCATGTTTCTTAATTTATAAAAACCAATTATCCAGGCAAATTTATGAAAAACAAGGCCTGCTACCAAGAGATAATAGAACATGTTATATAGTTATATATATTATATAATATAATTATATATATATTATATATATATACATGCTTCAACAAGCTATACAAAAGACGTAACAACATTTTGCAAAATTCAATACATTTTATTAATGATACAAACAAATGACACATGTATAATCACCTAGACTAAAACCAACCCATAAAAACAATCTCTGGTGGACAAAAAATGGCGATGGACTACTGAACCCCTACAATCGTTTTGCCGTCGCTTCCTCAGGGGGTTCAATGGTCCATCGCCATTTTTCCTGCTTACAATGCAACCTGGTCGGTTTATACATGTATGAATTCTTTCGCACTTTATATTTTGGTCCTTGACTTTTATATGACCTCCTACCAGGATCCATTTTATATGGCCAGGATATACATTGGGTACTGATGTTTACATTATTTCTGAAATTATACTTGGTTGTATCCAATCCAATCCATTATTTATTCTATATTACTGTTACAGGACAGGATGCACCTTTTGTCCACCAGGATGTTTTTTATGGGTTGGTTTTAGTCTAGTGAGTCTACATGAGTCATCTTTGTTTGTAGCATAATATAATGTTATTGAATTTTGGCCTAACCGCTGGTTTCAGTCTTTTGTATACTTTATGAGGTCTGTATATAGGTAATCATATTTCGTTCTGATCCACAGACAACTGATCCCTGAAATACAGCCAATTTGAAACACCCTATAGAAATACAATGCTTTGTGAAGCAGCCGTGGAATCACTGACCACAGACGTGAAAAACAATGCAATTTTTTTTCCAGATGCATTCTTCTTATGTCTATTAACCCTTCAACGACCCCGTGACTTAATATCACTTCACGGGTCGGTGCCGCGGTGCATGGAGCGGGCTCCCGCTCTGAGCCCTCTCCATACCGGTAAGTCTTGAACCATGCATATTGCAGCAAAGGCTTACCCGGTACACCCGCATCGGTGCTATCACCGGATCGCGGTGTTTTCACTCTCGATCGCCGCCTTCAGCATTGGGCGCGTGGGCGCCGCCATCTTTTCGAGGATCGCGCTCCCACGATGACGTCGCGAGACGCGAGGCTACTTCTGGTTAACCCCTGCGTACAATGTTGCTATCAGCACATTGTCTTGTATGAGATAAAATCCCCATATACGGCCATACCTGTTAGTATGGCAGTATATGATTGATCGTGCTACCCCCTAGGTTTAAAGTACCCTAGGATTCGAAAAGTGCTAAAATAAAAAATAAAAAAAGTTAAAAGAAAAAAAATTATAAAAAACCCGAAACTCAAATCACCTCCCTTCCCTAGAACTGATATAACTATAAATAAACATAACAATCATAAACACATTAGGTATCGCCTGTGTCCGAAAAATTCCCGATCTATCAAAATAGATAACAGTTTTTCACTGTGTTTTTAAAAACTCCCGTAACGGAAAATTCGCGCGCCAACAAAATTCAAATTCGCACTTTTTTTGTCCATTTAATAAAATTAAAAAATTCTATAAGAAAGTGATCCCAGTCGTTACCGTCCCGAATTGGATAACATTGTAAACGCATCAAAATCCCAAAACGACAACCACTCACACTAGTTCACCAAAGTCTAAAAAAGTTAGTAGCGGCCAAAGATAGCAAATCCCCAAAAAAATTTTTGTACAGAGGTTTTCATTTTTGTAACATGTATGAAACATTATAAAACCTATACAAATTTGGTATCCATCCCCTATCGTAACCAGACCCAAGAATAAAGTAGACATGTCATTTGGGGGCGCACAGTGAAATCCGTAACATCCAGCCACAAGAAGGCGGCACAAAGTGCGTTTTTTCCCAATGTCACTCATTTGGAATTTTTTTCCCGCTTCCTAGTACAACGGCATGGATAATTCAATACCATCTCTAGAAGTGCAATTTTGTTACGGCCAGAAAATCAGCCGTCCCACAAGCACTCTGTACTGAAAAATAAAAAGTTTGGATTTTTATCAGGGGAGTAAAAAATAAATGAAAAAACAAAAAGGGCCCGGTCCTGAAAGGGTTAATTCTATGGGGTCACCCTGTATCAGGTAAATCTGGCCTATGTTGGTTTTTTTTTTGCACGAAATATGTCATGTTGTCAGTTTTCAGATTTTAGCATAACTAATTGTACAGTTTTTTTACTAATTTTTGCAAATGTTACTAGGCAACTAATTATCATTGTTTGTAGGTGTGCAACGCCTGTAAGGTGAGCAGATTATTTTGAAGCGCCTAAGCTGCATACTAATCCCACATCTAGTTGTTCAGTAAATTGAACAATACAGATGGAGTCCCTATAATAACTACATTGAGCTCTTAAATTACTCAGAATGATGGACCTCTGGTCAATCATTTCTCATTCTCATGTGTAAATGTTTTTTCAATAAGTTTACATATTTTTATTTAGTTCATCCTTAAAAACACAAATGTAATTATTTTTGTCTTTGTTTTTTATAATCGTTTTTGAAGACACATCAAATCAAACCAATAGTTTTATACATGGTTCCTGACATTAATTGGCCACAAATATACCCAGTTGACAAGAACTACAATAGACAACCACATTAGCACCTGATTATACGTACATGATTATAACCATGTGGATAAATAATCCATTGTTAACAAACTTTAGTCTGGTTAAATGTGAATGACCTAGGTTGTGTCTACGGCTCGAGATGATCATTACTTGTGCTATAATTACAATATAATAATTTTACATGTGTTTTACACAGACAAGACCAATACCTTATATCTCGAGTTTAAGCCTATTTTTTCAACACAAATTTGTGCTCAAAAACCCTAACTCGGCTATACTCGAGTCAACTAAAAAATAAAGTCAAAATCACCTTTCTTCTGACATCATCTGACATCATAGGTCCTCTTTTGTCTGATACAGTTCTGAGAAGAAAGGACCTATGGGAGAATTCGGAAAGATGATACATTGGTTATTTTTTTCCTACTACAGGGCTAGCAGGCATGTATGCTACAGGTGCTGGGCATGCCTGTATGCTACAAGGGGCTGGGCAGACTATATACGGAGGGATGTAACCATCCCCATTTCCACCCTCGGCTTATACTCGCAGTCAATAGTTTTCTCTCCCATTTTTAGTGTTGAAATTAGGGTTTTGGCTTATACGCCGGTCGGCTTATACTCGAGTAATAACGGTAAATGTATTTAAAAGGGGTTATCAAGTTATATTAATTTAAATATATGGCTTGGTTTGCTTAAAATTAAAAAAATATGGGCAGCACTGTGCTAGGGGGTAGCACTACTTAGAAAAAATCAATGGAGCAGAAAAGGGGGAGGCCTGCTCGCTAGAGTCCTGGGTTTCGAGTCCCCCCATCAACATCTGCATATATTTGTTTGTTCTCTCTCGCTGTTTGCCGAGGGTTTTCCTCTGGTGTCCCTACCGGTTTTTCCTCCTCCCCCTATTCCAAAACACACGTAGGTTTATTAGATTGTGAGTCCCCCTGGGGGGCAAGGACCTATTTGTCAACCCTATGCAGTGCTGCGTAATCTGTGTGTGCTATATAAATAAAGAATTATTCTTATAAAACAACTTATAACTCCCTCTCTGTTGGTGCCATTCTCCCACACACTGCAATGTCCCTTCCACCCTTTTTACCTTAAGGACGCAGTTTTTTTCTGGCTCATTTCCTCTCTCTAACTTCAAAATCCATAACTTTTTCATTTTTTATGTGGGAGGGCTTATTTTGTGCTTAACAATTTTACTTTCCCGATGTTATTTATTTAAACTGCCCGTGTACTGCGAAGCTTGAAAAAATTCCAAATGTGAAAAATTGAAAAAAAAACACACATTCGTCACGTTCTTGTGGCTCAGTTTTTATGACTTTCACTCTTCGCTCCAAATAACTACGCCTACTTTATTTTCTTTGGTTTCGGTGGCGATCGTCGGTGATACCAAACTTAAACGAATGTGTACAAAAAAGAAAAAAAATTTTTTGCCATCTTCTGACGCTAATAACTTTTTCATACTTTGGCGCACGAAGATGTGTGAGGGGTCATTTTTTGCGAAATGAGGCGACATTTTCATTGCTACCATTTTGAGGTCTGTGCGACATTTTGATCATTTTTTATTTCATTTTTTATGTTATGTAAAAAGGTGTAAAAGTCGCATTTCGGACATTTGGGCGCCATTTCCCGCCTCGGAGGTCACCGCCGCCCATAACCGTTTTTATATTTTGATAGATCGGGCATTTTGGGACGCGGCGATACCTAATATGTTTGTGATTTTTACTGTTTGTTATGTTTTATATCCGTTCTAGGGAAAGGGGGGTGATTTCAACTTTTAATATTTTATTAATTTTTTTTATTTTTTAAACTTTTTGTTTTCTTTTTTTTTTCACTATTTTTTAGACCATCTAGGGTACATTAACCCTAGATGGTCAGATCGCTCCTACCATATACTGCAATACTACAGTATTGCAATATATGGCATTTTTGCAGGTCATACATTACAATGAGCCACTGGCTCATTGTAATGAACCTGCATAAGCCATGTAGCCTCGTGTCCAAAGAAGACCCGAGGCTACCATGGTAACCGATTGCCGCCCCCCGACCGCGGTTATTAGCGGTGGGGGTTTTCTGCAAAATGCAAAAACCCCCACCTTTGTATGAAGAGGACTCAGCCCGTGATCCCTCTTCATACATCCCTTATACCTCTGCGCCGTAGAGCTACGGCAGGCAGAGCGTTAAGGGGTTAAATACAGAACATAGAGTGACCTTTAAAAAAATGCAATGAAGATAACATGGAACATTTCAACATTTATCAAATGAAAAGGTACTATGATAAACTTGGACAATAAATAGAACAACTTCTATAGGAAAACACCATTTTACAAATAGACATAATGATACATTTCCCCCTACGTGTGGCTTAACATTACTGTATTATTGCATTTTTCCGAAAAAAAGGTCTACATGGAAGGACAAAAGTCCTTAAAATGGATAGGGATCGCATTAAAAAAAAAGTTTTCCTGTTTTCCTAAGGGGATTTGCCGCAAGAAATATCTGGTCCACAGTGTATGTGCCCTAAGGCAGTTCATATACACTATAGTTGAGATATATACTTTATCTGGTTCATTTCTAGTGTAGTCCCTAAAGGATCTCTTCATGAACCAAAATCAATAGCTAGTCAACAAGGGCCTGAATTCCCTAAGTTGATCCGCCATTTCCAGCAGCAAAAAGGTTAACTGGTTTTGTGCATAATAGAAGAACTGCCTACATAGCTGTCAACTCAAATGCTTTCATGTGTGTTCAGATTCTCCAGTAAGGCATTGAAACTCACATTTAAAAGCCCTTTTTTCATGCCTTCTCACATCAAACACTGGGCTGAAAACCGTGCATCGTGCCGCTAAGATGCTGTTCTGGAGACAGGGCCAGCTTGATCAGCAAATCTCTTGAGGAAAATAAAGTCAGAGACTACAACAGGGTTTTCAAACAACAGAAAGCATCAAAAAGGGAGCCTAGTGGAAAAAAATAAAAAAAATAAAAAGATGTTGCTTTTGCTTTCCCTCCCGTCTGATCTCCCCCTCGCCTGCAGTGCTAATCAGTCTGTGAGTCCCTAATTAGAACATAGCGATGCCACTCACTAAATCAGGAATTACTGCACCCACTCCACAAGTAAATAACTCCCTTTCATACAATGTGGCTGAACAGTGTTATTAGCAATCGAAATCTTCTAATGCTTTTGCTCTTTGTATTTACCTAGCTGTTGCTTCCAAGGCGTTGATGCAACCACCTCTAGGGTGGGATTTTAGCATCAGAGGATAAAGAATACAAAAAAAATATCCAAACTTCAAAACATGTGCATAGTAACTTTACATTATTCTATACATTAAACACATTTAAAGACTATGAAAAATAATAATAATAATCTTTATTTATATATAACGACATCAAATTCTGTAGCGCTTTACAAATCACAGGGGACATATCCAAATATAATACAACGTTTTAGAGTACAAACAGTCATATGGAACAATAGGAGAGAGGGTACTAAAATTAGACTATAATTATACTTTTCTATACTATATGTAAATACTTTAACTAATACAGGCAGTTCCGGGTTACATACAAGATAGGGTCTGTAGGTTTGTTTCCTAAGTTGAATTTGTATGTAAGTCAGAACTGTATACTTTATTATTGCAACCCCAGTCAAATTTTTTTTGTCTCTGTGAGACTTGGATTTTAAAAATGTTGGGTTGTCATAAGAACCAGGATTGACAATAAATCTTAATTACGGACACCTTTGATACTTATAATAGCTGTTTATTGTAGCCAAGGGCTAAAGTACAGTGAATTACCGAAATCTGTTTGTAACCGTCTGTTTGTAACTAGGGGTCGTCTGTAAGTTGGATGTTCTTAAGTAGGGGACACATTGTATATTCTTTAAATCATTGTTAACCTTTCAACAAACTTTGAATAAATCATAGGTAGCTGTGAACACAAGTAACTTTGTAACATATCTTATAAGAGTAAAGTGCTTCTTTCCCCACTTACTTGGTTGCTTTCTTGATCCCTACCACTTCTGATAAAATGAAATACTCTTTAAAATCTCTACTAAATTTTAGGTTTTTGAACTGTCAGATTACAATGAATCTCTATGCAGGAAGTAGGGGACAGTGCATCACAGCAACTAGGTGTCCTACTTAGATATGAATAAAAGCTTCACACAGAGAAGAGGGTAAAACTGATAAAACAATAATAAATTTTAATAATAAATCTGAAATACTGGGAAAATGAAGTAAAGTCATAGAGGCAGATTTTTCACCGCTTCTACGCCAGTTTCTGGTGTATTAGCAGTGAATGAATCGCAAATTTGTGATTCACAATTTGTGATTCTTATAGCGACTATCCACCTCCACGCCATGTGGGTGTGGAGGGTGTGTAGGAGGGCGTGTTTGCGTGTGTAGTTTTGAAAAACCTGTGAAAGTTTGTTGGATCGCAGGTTTTTACACAAAACGATGCCATGTATCAGCCGGGGGAGGGGGTGGGAGTTGTATCCACTATCATAAAATTATAAATTTCTCCCGTAGTCTTATTCTTCATTTACACACAATATATTCACACAATATACTAGTGAGTTATCCTAGGGGTTCTCCTCAGGGAAGGTTCTCCTCAGGGAAAATATTGTGATCTGTACCTAGTTATTCCTACTCTTCTACATCACTTATGACTTGTATTTGTATTTTACAGGGCGATGATATCCTGGACAGAAGCTCAGAACTTATCTATACTGGGGAGATGCAATGGATTTACCAGCCATATGGACGCCAGCAGCAGAGAGTGTTCTTCCTGTTCGATCACCAGTTGGTTCTATGTAAAAAGGTGAATTGTTTTAACATGTTTGGGATTATTTCAGAAATTGCCTTTCAGAAAATAAATATGATTGAAGGCCCCCTGAAATATCAATTTTAGAATATCATATATGGTATAGCACACCTTACTCATTAATCTGCTAATATACAATAAATCATAAATAATACTGTCAGATTATTGAAAAACACATATATTATGCTAATTCAGTTTTCCATATATTCCAATGACTATCTCATCAAAATGATGACAGCTACTGTTCTCATAAATCCCATTTTTTACTGGAGCAGGAATTGTCATTGATAGGTTGTCCTGAGGTCCTTGTAACATACTCAAAATTAAAGAAGTGGATTTCACATTAAAACCAGTGTGCCACTCTGAATGTATTGACCTCAGTATTATTGAACTAAAAATTTTTTAGGGGAAAGTAGTCCTCCCCAGTACTGCACTTAGCTTTCTTTAGCTTACCTTAATTTTGGTTATATTTCCGGCAGCTGTGCAAGATAAGAATTAAGAGTAAATCACATGTCATGTGAGGTATATAGGCATTTGAGTTAAAGTGAGACATGATCTTGGAGGTCATATGAAGATTAACTCTTTCTTTAATAACATTACTAGACAATCAAGTTATAGCCATGATACATTTATCATCATTTATCAGTTCATTTAATCTAAACTTGACACATTTTAAGGGTTTTATGTTTCATTACTTACTCGCTACAAATAAACCAGACAACCCGTATAACATTGCAGCAAATGTATTATATGTAAAAATACTGATTTTCACATTGAAAAAAAAATAGTATAGTTAAAGGGATCTAGGTACTGAATCCAGTGAATAAAAGAACTGGAGCTCCCATGTCCTCTATTTCAGTGGAGCAACACCTTGGTCCCACAGGTGCATTACAACTTCATTCACACTGGGGGCATGGGGACTGCAATAAGGCAGTTATTCCATAATAAACCGGGTATACTGTAAGTATTGTTAGTGGCAAAACCTCTTTAACAACACATTTCTTTATATGTATTCAATACCAGAGGGCAAAATAGAAAATGTGACAAGTGGCCGTCAATGCTGGATGGAAGCTTATGTGATAAACTAATATTTTTTTACTACTTTAGGACAGCAGGTGGTGGCTCCCCTGTCAGGGGAACACAAAGGTTTTTTTGGGGGACATAATTATTATTATTATGAAGATTTATTGTGGGAGCAGTATAACTGTACTTGTAATTATCCAATAAGCCTCCTAATTGTGGCTTCTATCACTCCCTAATGCACTGTTAGGAGGGATATGAACCCCATTCATTACACCTCCAGTACTCGCAGCAATAGATGCTGCATACAGCGTTCCTTTTATACCCACTCCAGAAACTGGCTATAATATTTATTACGGTATGTTGGATTTTTATATAAGTGAAATAACTTAGCCAATACGGAGATATTACAATATACGGCACAAGCAGAGCTGTTGTTATATAATGGAGTTGACTACCTGGATCGAAGTGCCTGTTCTAATTAGCACACTCATAAAGGTGCTAAGGCCTGGTACAAGATGTATAATGAAATCATAGATGCTACTTCTAACCATTCACACTTATTTGACTTAAAACTGACGCCTTTTACAATTTTAAATAGCACCAGAAACGAGTTAAAGTGCATCAGAGATGTTGGCTGCAGAGGGTTATAAGAAATGGAATTTGACAATAAAAGGAATCCACCCTCTCCAAATCCTCATCGTAATCTAATATAGTCTGGTGTGGGGCACTTAAGCAACAGTGAAAATGTACCTTAGTTGTTTTAATTATACTCATGCATACTCATGCAAATGAGATTCTCAGTGCACCAGGAGCGTGGCGGTTCCTGCTGGTGCATCTCTCTTCTTCACCCTACCCAAATATTCACATCACTAGCCTGGACCCATCTAAAATTTTGCCAATGCGACAACTGAACAAAATTATGTATACACAGCTATGCAAGTGCTCCACGGGTCCCTTATACACCTTGGTAGCTGATAGTCTACCATAATGGACTTGTCAGAAGTTATTGACCTAATAAACCACTACCACTATGTCGTACCACTAGCACTGATTTATACTGTCCAGATCATGTTTTTTTCATGGCTCAGTGGTGGCATCATCTAGAAAATCAACGTGAGATGTAAATTGTTTGTATAAAGTCACTGACAGAAATGGGTCAAGCTTACCCCACCTCCTAATGTCCCTTCTGCTTAGTGATGTCCATTGATCCATGGGGGACATGTATCTTTAGCTTTTCACTGCGACTTTTGCTGTTCTTTTTCAAGTCCACCTTGGTCTGCACCTTGTGCAGTGTGCCTTATGTATCTTTGTTTTCCAGATGTTCTGTGCCACTTTTCACTTATATATCACTTGTTTTGCTTAATTTTGCAACTTTTTATGTGCAAATCTGCACCTGGTCCAGGGCAGGTTTTTTTCATGGACCCCGTTTTGACATATAAAATGAAATTATTTCACATGCTTTTAATGTTTGGAATTTTTCACATATATCTGTTGGGCATTAAAAGTTTTGGCAGTTTTTTTTTAATTCATACATTTTTGCATTTACATTTTATTGAAATGTATTGGTTGCTTCTAAGGCTACATGCACACTGCGATGCCCACCATACCGTAGCACGGCGGGCACATGGCAGCGCGTGGGGAGAGCAGGAGGCGCCGCTCTCCACAGGGATGTATGGCGCACGGCGCCGTAATACGGGAAAAGATAGGTCGTGTCCTATCTTTTGCCAGGGTACGGAGCAGTACGGTGCCGTATTGACACTATGTTAATGTGGGGGATAAAATCTTGTTAACATATGCATTTTGTAAATGCCATGTTGACAGAAATGTAATTGGACAAATCTCCTCTTCTAAGCTGCTGTGATATGTTTGAAAATGCTTAAAAAACTAGGCCACGGCCTCAAATCCTAAATTTACAGTAGTGTCCACTCCTGGACATAACCCCTCACATGGCTTGTGCTCATGTGCATTTGCAATAAAAAGTCTACAAAAAAGCCAAAAGTTGCACCTTCCAGGATAGGAAAATCTAAACATAATAGTGCAGCGTGTGGGTGCGGGAGCATGGAGAGGGCTTAAGGGCTGAGCCCTCTCCATAGCCGGTAAGTCTTTGCTGCATACTGCATATTGGTGAAGATTGTGGCTCCCCGTAATGTCATCGGGGAGTGGCGATCAGTCGCCATGACAGCCTTGAGGCTGGTTCGTTTTAACCCATTCATTGCAATGTGTGAATTGCAATGTGCACATTGTAATGAATGAAGAGGAAAATCCCCATATACTGCCATACTACAGTATGGCGGTATATGGCAGGATCCATCAGACAACCTAGGGTTAAAGTACCATCTGGGGTCAAAAAAATAGAAGTAAAAAATAGTTT
This sequence comes from Engystomops pustulosus, assembly GCA_019512145.1. NCBI lineage: Eukaryota > Metazoa > Chordata > Amphibia > Anura > Leptodactylidae > Engystomops > Engystomops pustulosus. The sequence continues at coordinate 42,969,235 of CM033650.1, forward strand.
AAAAAAAAATTATAATTTAAAAAAAAAAAAATATTCAAATCACCCCCCTTTGCCTAGAACTGATATAAATAAACAGTAAAACTGTGTTTCACTGCGTTTAACCCTGTAACGGTAAATAGGGCCCAAAGTCGAAAATGGCACATTTTGCCATTTTGAAAAATATAAAAAAGTCGATAAAAAGTGATCAAAAGGTCATACAGTCCTAAAAATTGTAGCATTGAAAACGTCATCAAAATTTACAAAATATGACACCACCCACAGCTCCGTACGGCAAAGTATAAAAAGTTATTAGCACCAGAAGTTGGCAAAAAATAAAACATAAAAATTGTACAGGAGGTTTTAATTTTTTTAAATTTATGAAAACATTATAAAACCTATACAAATTTGTTATCCCTGTGATCGCACTGACCCAAAGAATAGAGTAGACATGTAATTCAGTGCGTACAGTGAAAGCCGTAAAATCCAAGCCCACAAGAAAACAGCGCAAATGCATTTTTTCACCATTTCACTGCAATTGGATTTTTTTTCCTGCTTCCCAGTACACGGCATGGAATATTAAATACCATCACTATTAAGTGTGATTTGTTGCGCAAAAAACAAGCCGTCACACAGCTCTTTACGTGTAAAAATAAATAAGTTAGATGTTTGAAGGTAGGGAGTGAAAAATGAAGAAAAAAAAAAGGGCAGGTTGTTAAGGGGTTAAGTGATCAAACAATCACAATGTAAATTCCGCTAATTGGACCAAGGATAAAAATAAAAAGGTAATGGCCAAATAATGTTTTTCTTTTAAAGCACAATATAGTAGTCATAAATAAGAATATCTTTCTATATGTTTTATTGTGTTTGTTTGTGTTAAATTAGCAAAAACTCCACCCAATATTATTTGATGATAGCAGAAATTCCTCAATGCTCTATGTTCTTCTTTAGACTCGCAGATCCTTACTGTTGGGGTACTCTTCAACTTGCACTAATGGATGTCTACATCTTTAATCCTGAGTACTGGACTGGGATGACTTCTCAGTTTGATATCTTTCTTGCTCCTTGCTTTCCCAGCTATAAGTCATTAACCTACCTTGCTATCTCACAAACCTTCTGCACCATGCCTGGCAGTCTCTAAGCCGCAGAAGCCTTTTCTCCAGATGGTTTCCTGCCTCTTCTTGGATTTCATCCAAATGATTGCAGCTTACACTATTCTGACCTTCCTAACAATAGGGTTTCCAATCTTTTCTATTTCCTCCCAGGACAGTGAGGATTTCCCCTCAGGTACATTGTGGTAAATACTGATGCACATTTATGATACATACCACGTGGATAGTTACATATAAGGACTGGATGCATATGTTCACAGAGGTTTTGTTTCAGCTTTCTTTTAATTTTTTTATGTCTATAACTATTGCCTGCTACTCTGTCCTTTTCAGCATAAAAATGCGCGATTTCGGACACTAAACCAACCACAGGCCCTTATGGTCCAGTTGTTTAGTGTCCCAAATTGCCCTGTATGACTTTTTATATGGGCACATAAAAAATAAACAGTTATACTCACCTCATCCCTTGTTCTGGTCGGCGCCTGCGCATCCCGACAAGTAAAACTGGCTTCACTGCACAAGCGCCGTAGGTACAGCAAATGCACAGTGAGGCCATGTTATTATCCCGGCTTCACTTGCTGCATCGCAAGGAGAGGCACCGGCGTGGGATCTGCAGATGCAAGTCCAATGTGCCTCCGTACAGGTCGATTTGGGACCCTAAACCACAGCGATTTTCCTCACAATCTCATAAAAACGCTGAGATACTATTAGTGTATAGACAGGAAAGCTGATGAGCTGTGAGCTTCTTATTTATTATTATTATGATTTAACTTTTTTTTAAAAATTATTATTATTTTTTTATTATTTATTTTTTTGTTTTGAATAAAATATGTTAATCTGCAGATATAAGCGATGACCGTATCTTATACCACCTGCAGGACCTAATCCGAAGGGACATTCTATACTACAAGGGCCGGATGGACATGGATAAATTTGAAGTCATAGAGGTAGATGATGGGCGGGATGAAGACTTCAATGTGAGTGTGAAGAATGCCTTTAAATTACATAACAAGGAAACTGAGGAAATGCACCTTTATATTGCCAAGAAGCTAGAAGAGAAGCTAAGATGGCTGCGTGCCTTCCGGGAAGAGAGGAAGATGGTGCAGGAAGATGAGAAAATTGGTAAGATCATCAGTAGCATGTAAAATGGTGACACAAATAAATTCAAGTCAATTGGCCAAATCTGCAATATGCAGAAACGGGAAACCTAAATCACTTACAGCACTGCAACACCCTCAAAGACCAACTTTAATTCTACTTATAGCATTGTTAGTTTGCTTCTAGGATTAGAAAACAATGTTTTTCTGAGTTTCCAAGTGTCCTATGGGTACATCAGGAGCTGCCATTTAAAAGCAGAGGAGAAGGCTTGGGAAAGCTAGGATGTTCTTGCATCAGAACGCCCAAATGACACTTGACATCTCAAAAGCAAACAGTGTGTGAGTGCTTCCCTGTTAGTATTATGGTCTGTATCATAGGTATAATAAAACTTATTAGAGATCAAATAATAGTATATAAGAACATCCTAGATCTTCGAATGACAGATTTTAGTGAACTGTAAGCTCAAAGTTAACAAAATATACAAATACCATTGAAAAGTAAGACAGTACAGTCATAAAATGTGCCACATTTATCACCACTGGAGGGATCAGGAATGAAGGCACAAGTTGTTTTAGGAAAAACCTTGTTTATTAAAACCATGAGGGGGATATATCAGAGCTTGTACGCTTGTTCTGGTATATATTCCCTGACACAGTTCCAACTATTTCCACCCTTATGCCACCTGTACACTAAGTGGGCATGGAGGAGCGAGAAGTGGGCCATTTCTGTCAGCAGAGCCATGCCCACAGCACTAATTAAAGCGAGTGCCAGGAACTTGTGCAGGTTAAAGTCCAATTGTAGGCCAGGCAGGACAGCCCCCCGGATATATCAGGCGGCCGGGCCATTATACACTGCCATTGGGTTTCAATGTCAGACATATTGATTAGGGTATACATGACATAAAGGGGATCAAAATGAATAACTTTATATGTACAGGTAATCCCTTGGTTACGTACAAGATAGTTTCTGTAGTTTTGTTCTTAACGGGGAAATCTCCTCTGGGCATTTAAATTTAATTTAATTAATCTGCCTTATATATACATTTTTTCAGTTGGATGTTATTTTTTTTTAAAATGTGCCCTTGTGAATATAATTTACCATAAATTTAGTCACATGGTCCCTTAGTAACAGAGGACAGCTGTCATTGGATATGACCACCACTGCTGGAGTGATTGCACAAAGAAACACATTATTTTTGCATATGAAATGGGCATAAGTTACTGCATATCCCTCAGTCATCCTGTGGTAATGAATGCTGAATGCAGGTGGTCGGGTGCCTTAATAGTGCATGTGTGGCCACTGCTGGAAGAGCATAGTGGTGGTCATATCCAAGGACAACTAACTTTTTTCCCAGGGACAACATGGCTTTATTCATATTCTTATGTTATCCACTGCATTCAGGGCTCAACGTTCAGGAAAGTATCACCATCAAGAAAGCTTGATCAGAGGTCACAGTGTGCAGAGAGATTCATTTGTCGCTAGGGGTCTTCTCTAAGTCAGTGGAGAAAATATACATTAAGAGATAATGAGGGGTAAATATGATCAAAAATAAGCATATAAACATATAACGATACATGACTGAAAAGTTTAATATAAGTAGATGAATAGGGACATAAACTCAAATACATATTGGAAGATGAATAACCCTCTGCAAAGGCAAGGTAAAGGTCCATGGATGCCTATAGACTTATTGTTCATCTGCAATTTTCATCTGCACTTTAACCACTGTGTGGAGTCCTAGGTTAGTACTGGAATACACTCAATTGTTCTTTTTTATATACTGTACATTAGGAAATTGACTTTCATACAAATCCCTTATTGATTGGTTAAGTTGGATCCAAAACAGAGCTTTATTTTTATAAACCTACTAATGAGAAAGAAAATGTGTTTCGGTGTTGTCACCAAAAGTTTTCAGTGATAATTTACTCTAACATTTATGTGTTCTATTTGACTAAGACTTTAGTATGTTGTATTTCTTATAGATGGTTATGAGGAGCTTTTATGTAATTGTATGCTGAAAATAGGTGAATTCATTGTGTGGGTGGATGTATTTCTGAGCCTTAACTCAATTTGCAATATTATACGCGTCTCAAACATAGAATTTAACACATTGGGGGTCATTTACTAAGGGCCCGATTCGCATTTTCCCGACGTGTTACCCGAATATTTCCGATTTGCGCCGCTTGTACATGAATTGCCCCGGGTTTTTGGCGCACGCGATCGGATTGTGGCGCATCGGGGCCGGCACGCGCGCGACAGAAAATCGGGGGGGGCGTGGCCGAACGAAAACCCGACGTATTCGGAAAACCGCCGCATTAAAAACCGAAAATGTGTCGCTGGGGAGCGCTCACCTTCACCTTCTAGGGATGGTGCATTCCGGGGCGTTAAGATTATTTTCGGCCTGCGCGCCACCTGGGGACGGCGGAGGGCGGGGGAACTACCATAGTAAATCCCAGCCGGACCCGAATCCTGTGCAGAGAACGCGCCGGTGGATCGCGAATGGGCCGGGTAAGTAAATGTGCCCCATTAAGTAACAGGAATCAATTTTCTAAGGCAGCAATTTCTTACTCACTTATTAATTTGAAACCATAAACTAATTTCTGTTTTTGCCAGGATTCAAGCTGTGGTTATAGGAGGATTATTCTCCATGTGATGGTTGTGCACTTTATGGAAATATTTGGATCATTATATAAGCACTACAGAAAAATACACCAAAAATTGTCAGGGGAAAATTAGCTTTACAATGAAAACACAATTACAATGGATTACTTACTTCTCTGAGTCCTTGGAGGGAAACTGATGTAGACTAATAACAATAAATGTCGATGAAGTAATAAAACCGGGAAATGTCTTTGAGATACTTTAGGGAAAAAAGTTTCCAGTGTTTCCATAATTGATGTAATCTTTAATTACAGGCAGTCCCCGGGTTACGTACAAGATAGGTTCCTTTGGTTTGTACTTAAGTTGAATATGTATGTAAGTTGGAACTGTATGTTTTATCATTTTAGCTCCAGACAAATTTTGTTTTTAGCCCATTGACAATTGGATTTTAAAATTTTAACCCCTTCCCGACATTTGACGTAATAGTACTGTATTGCGGGAGGTGCCAAAAAAACCCACATATTTGGTATCGCCACGTCCATAACAATCCGTACAATAACTCAGAAACATTATTGGGCCCGCTCGGTGAACGCCGTAAAAACAAAACACGAAAAACTCGTCAGAAATGTACATTTTTCATAAAATCTCTTCACAAAAATGTTCTAAAAAGTGATAAAAAAAAGTTTTGTGCACCAAAATGGTACCACTTGAAAGGACAACTCAACATGTAAAAAATAAGCCCTAAACTAGCTCTGTCAACCAAAAAATATTAAAGTTACGTCTCCGAAAAGATGGCGATGCAAAAACAAATGAGATTTCCTCTGTATTATTTTTTTTTCTAGTAAAATTGTAAAAATAAGTGAAAAACTATATAAATGAGGTATCACGGTAATCGTAGTGATCTGTAGAATAAAGATAATATAGTATTTTTAGTGTATGGTGTACGACCCCCAAAAAATACAAAAAGAAAGGAAACCAAAATTGACAATTTGCTTTTCACCCATACATTCAAGAGTTAATAAAATCTCATCAATAAGCTAATGACCCACTAAAATGAAATATTTGTAAAGTGCATCTCATGTCGCAGAATATGTCCAAATTGCCCAAAAAATAAAGAGCAGCTTCCCTTCGATGCCCTGGCGTGTGCCCATGCAGCAGGTTACCACCACATATGGGGTATTGTTATACGCGGGAGGGATTGGGTATCTAATTTTGTGGAGCGTTTTGGTATTTTATCCACTGAGAATTTGTAAATTTTTTGAAAAAACACATTAATTTAGCCAAAAAAAAATTTACTTTCAAAATTGTATCCGATTTTGTTTTAACTTCTGTAAAACAACGAAAGGGTTAACAAACTTCATAAAAGTTGTTTTACGTACGTTGAGGGGTCTAGTTTCTATAATGGGGTAATTTAAATGACTTGAAACCAGAGCAGGTCCCTCAATAGCAGGATTTTGAGTTTTTTTATGAAAATGTGAAAAATCGCACCAAACGTTCAAAGCCCCATAACACCCTACAAAAATAAGAGTAAGCATAAAAAACCATGTCCACATAAAGTAGACATTCGGTGAATGTTAGTTATTAAGTTTTTTTGCTGTTATAACTATATGTGGAAAAAGTAGAACATTTTGAAGTTCGAAAATCGTGAATTTTTCCAAATTTTCACCAAATATCTGATTTTCTCATAAATAAATGCAAAACATAGCACCAAATTTTTTCAACTAACATGAAGTACAATGTGTCACGAGAAAACAATTTTAAAATCACTTGGATATGTTAAAGCGTTCCGAAGTTATAACCATTTATAGTGACACAGGGCAGCTTTGAAAAAATGGGCCGTGTCAGGAAGGTGAAAAGTGGCTTCGGCTTTAAGGGGTTAAAGCTTCATTGCAGACACCTTACAGCTGTTTATTGCAGCCTGGGACTAAAGAAAAGCATCCAGAGAGTTTTACCAGGGGTCATAATGGGCAGAGAGGTCCGTCTGTAAGTCGGCTGTACGTAGGGGACCCCCTGTACTTGCATTTTCCATGAAATAACAATTTTGGATTATCTTATATTTGGTGTGGTTCCTTTGTTTAATACATAATTTGTCGTGTGGGTGTTACCAGTTGGGGGCAGGGGGGCCAATGCATAGGCTAATATTAGCCAATCAGTGTAGATAGTGTCATGGTGAGCCGGTACACAGTCCTAACTACCACTTGCCTAACTACTAATACATCTCTGTAAGGAATAACAAAGGAACAGTACAAGGTGCATGACAGGAAAGGTGGCAAGTTCTCTTTCATATAAATTTTACATTTTACACTATAAAGTAGTCCCCTCTTTCTCCATAGGATTTGAAATTTCTGAATATCAGAAGAGACAAGCTGCGATGACTGTGCGGAAAGTAAGCAAACAGAAAGGTATGTAAATTAGATATATATCAACTTGTGCACTATATACATTGTTATCCAGGGGAGTAAACGGCTATGCAATTTCCAGAAGAAAAATAACTTTAATGAAATATTCAGGGTCGGATTGGGGGCATGGGCCCACCAGTGAAATAGATCCTACTGCTACTCCTACTGCTACATGGAAATATTACCTGTATATTCTTAGCCCCCATTTACAGAAGGCATTTTCATTGCCGAAAGGCACAACAAATGCATCAGGTAAAAAACATATCAGTATTAATTATGTATTTTATTTATTTAAAAACCATTTTTATTGGAAATTTTTCACATTAAATTGGCACAAGGAGCCAAACAATTTTGACACGCAGGTCAGACTTAAATGAGACTGACGGACATATATGACAATGTATCTGTGATTACAATCCACTCTTATTGACATTAATTACTGACCGTCCTTCCCTAATAATGCAATCACCCCCTCTGTTCCCTCTGTTTGGAACTGGGGTGTTCAGTGAGCTCAAATTTCGTCTTGAACTTTATAAGCTCCTCAACATTCCATTACTGCGTTTCCTTAATTTCCCAAAAACAAGATAAAAACTTGTAACAAAGAAAGAACTTGAAACATAAACCTTGAAATACTCTAAGGTCTCTTATTAGGTCCATACTTAATACATTACTCTCTATAGTATGAACTATTGATCCATAGATCCCATTGGAGTTTGAAATTGTTGTACCTATTCATTTGAAGTCATATATATATATGTCATATACTTGTCCCCAAACGCTCTGAACCTTCGGACATGCCCAGAGTGTGTGCAAAAGCGTGCCTTTTTGGCCGCATTCTCTCCAACAACATGAAGATGAAGAGGGAAACATCTTGCAGAGTCTAGATGGGGTATAGTACCATCTCATGTGTGTCTTAACTACTGCTTCCATATATGCTACGCATCTGAAAGTACTATTGGCAAGTGAAAAGGCCTTTTGCCACTGGATGGTGGTGATTTGTTGGTTCAAGTCCTTTTCCCATGCTCCCATATAAGGAAGTGTGAGCAAGGATTTTTTGTTACCTAGGTAATTATAAAAAAACGTTATCCCTTTACTCCATCTGCTTAGGGATTGCAGCTTTTTAGATATTTGTTTGTCTATCTTAGGGGTGTCTCCCATTTTATTCTGCAAAAAGTTGCGCACTTAAAGGTAGTTATAAATCTCTCCTTGTGGAAGTGAGAATTCTTCTATTAGGGTGGTGAAGCGTGTCAGTTTCCCCTCTTTGATTAATGTAGCTAGATTATGTATCCCCCGGGAGTGCCATGTTTGTAAGTTAATATTCTGTATGTTAAGATCTAGAAAGCTTATAGGTGTCAATTCCAGCGGGAGGCTTTCAGGGCTCTCTCCCGTGTTTCCGAGTAAGCTTTTCCATGCAAAATCTGTGGCCTGCATTGTGAGCAGGGGGGAATGGGGAGGGTTCAATTGCCATACCGCATTGATGATTCTAGCCTTAAGTGACTTCCCTTTATTGTAGTATTCCTCTATTAATCCCCATTTATTGTTGGGGTCTTCCATCCACCAGGCTCCCGATTGGTCTAGTATAGCTGCTAAATAATAATCTCTAAGCTCTGGAACTCCTAAACCCCCATTATACTTAGTTTTAATTAATGTGTTGAATGCAACCCTTGGTTTGCTTTCATTCCATATAAATTTCCTCAGTTGTGCTCTTACTTTTTTAAAGAATATTTCTGGCAAGGGGATTGGAATGGTCCTAAAGAGGTACAGGTATTTAGGAAGTGTCATCATTTTATATGAGGCTATCCTTCCACACCATGACAAAATGGTTTTAGAAAATTCTTTAAGCTCCTTTTCTACTTGTCCTAGCAGTGGGATAAAGTTGTGTTTATATAGTTCAGCTGTCGGGTAGGCCAGCTCTATTCCCAGGTATTTTACATGTTCCATCTGCCAGTCTACTGGGTGTTCTCTTTTTAATCTTTGTAGTCTCTCTCGGACCAGATTTACTGGCAGAATTTGGGATTTAACTGTGTTAATTTTGTAAAAGGAGGCTTTACCAAATTCTGTTAGAGTCTCAAAAATTCTGGGTAAGGAAGTCTCGGGGGAAGTAGATGTTAATATAATGTCATCTGCAAACAGAGCTATTTTATGCTCCTGTTTGCCTATCCGTATTCCCTCCACTTCTGGATGTGTTCTAATAGTTTCAGCTAGTGGCTCTATTGAGAGTACAAATATTATAGGGGACAGGGGGCATCCCTGTCTTGTGCCGTTCGACAGGGTGAATTTTTGGGACAACGTCCCGTTTGTAAAAACTTTTGCAGATGGACAGGAGTATAATGCCTTTATAGCCATGAATATATGGCCAGTGATGCCAAATTTCTGCAGTGTCATAAAAATATAATCCCAATTCACCCTGTCGAAAGCCTTTTCGGCATCTACTGTAAGGAAAGTTGCAGGGGTGTTGCTAATTTCACAGTGCTGGAGCAGGTCTATCAACTTCCTTGTGTTGTCTGAGGCCTGTCTTCCTGGGGTAAAGCCCGATTGGTCAAAGCCGATGAGTGATGGGAGAACCGTCTTCAGCCTATTAGCCAGTATTTTGGCGTATAGTTTTATATCGTCATTAAGTAACGATATGGGGCGGAAATTCGCCGGTCTGTCTGCTTGTTTCCCCGGTTTGGGAAGGGTCACAATAAGGGCGGAGAGCATTTCCTCTGGAAACTTCCCTGTTTTTGCCGCTTTCTCGTACACTTTACTCAAGTACGGGGTCAAGATATGGGCGTATTTTTTATAATACAGCCCAGGTAGGCCATCTGGTCCTGGGGCCTTGTTAGATGGGGAGTCTTTAATAGATTTCAGGATCTCTTTTTCTGTAATCGGGGTATTTAATTCTTCTAGTTGCTTTTCCGTCACCTTAGGGAGGCGGATTTTATCTAGAAATGTGTTAATAGTATAAGGAGTGGGTATAGAGGTTGCCTTATCCTTTCCCAGATTGTATAAATCAGCGTAATATGACATAAATGCATTTGCTATTTCTCTTGGTGAAGTAATTTTTTCTCCTGAGTGTGGGTGGAATAAATAGGGGATTTTAGATTTGATAGCCCTACGCTTTAATTTATTTGCTAGCAGTGATCCTGCTTTCTGGTCCTGAGAATACCACTTGGTTTTAAGTGTTTGCATGGCCCGTGCATATCTGTGGAGGAGAAGGTTGCGCAGGTGATCCCTTTCAGTTTTTAAGGCTTCTATGTGTAGATGTGAGGTCTCTTTTTTATTCTTTTGCTCTAGTTTTTGTATTTTAAATAGGGAGGAGTTGATTTCTCTTTCTCTATCTTTCCTGATTTTACTACACAGCTTCACCATGTCGTCTTTTATATATCCCTTATGAGTTATCCAGACTGAGAAGATGTCAGCTTCCCCGTTGTCGTTAAACTGGAGAAACTCTCTGAGAGCTAGCTCTATTTTGGCAGAATGGGTAGGGTGAGCTAAGGTCGCCATATCTGCCTTCCATACGAAGTCATTGTGTTCAGAGAAGCTATCTGATATTGTCGCCTTCACCGGTGCATGGTCAGACCATTTTATCGTCCCTATTGAAGAGTCCACAACCCTGTCTATCGTTAGTTTGTCTACCATTATCATGTCTATTTGGGAGTATATCCTGTGTCTATGGGAAAAAAATGTGAAGTCCTTTTCTGTTGAGTGTTGAATTCGCCAAATGTCATACAGGGAGTTCTCCCATAGAAATTTGTTTAATGTGGCTGATACATGTACAGATTTTGAGGTGGTGTCTTCTGAATGGTGATTTATAGCATTAAAGTCCCCACACATCAGGAGGGACCCTTTCCTGACCCTCTCCACCTTCTTCAATAGTTTCTTGAGAAAGGATTTTTGTCCCTTGTTGGGGGAATATAAGTTCACTATAGTGTATGTTTTATTATTGATTTCGCCCACTATGACTATATAGCGGCTTGCGGGGTCAACATCTACGTGGGAGATTGTCACTGCTAATGTGGACCTAAAAGCAATCATTACTCCTCTTTTTTTCTTCTGGAAGGAAGAGAGGAAGATATGTGGATATTGCGGGTGGGACATTTTAGGCGGATTAGAGGAGCCAATATGCGTCTCCTGTATGCATAAGATGTCGCATTTCTCTTTTATCGCTTCCTTCCATAAGAGAGAGCGTTTGAAAGGGCTGTTTAGCCCTTTAACATTAAGTGATAGCAATGTAACACCCATTTGTCCTATATACTTTGAAGCCCTGTAAATATAAGTATAAATATTCTGGTTGATCCTTAGAGAACATTATATATACTACATTTATACATGTTAATACCACAAGCATCTTTCTATTTAGACCTATAGAGAAACAAGTAAACCAAAATGTTAACCACTTCAAACAAAACATAAAAATTTTGGTACCCACGAAATTCGTAGTACTTTCAACGGGGTATATGTCCCAGTGGAAACGTGAGACGAGTTGACCGGCCCTCGCCCGGCCTAGGATTTATGCATTAGAGCTTTGTTCATGTGCGCCCCTTTGTTCTCCAGTCAGGGTACACATTGAGTTGACGCGGCGGCCTCTCAGGTATTGGTCTTCCAGGAGACGGTGTGTTTTCCTTGAGGATTCCCCAATTTTCCAGAACTTGCCATCCTTCTTCTACGGATTTAATTGCCGTTATAATATTTTGCCGCTTTGCTAGAATTTTAGTTGGGAACCCCCACCTGTAGGGAATTTCATTCTCTCTGAGAATTGTCGTGATCGGCTGAAACTGTCGTCTGTGCTGTAGGGTTGCTGCTGAAAGGTCTACAAAAAGCTTCACTGAATCGTATGGTGAAGGGAGGGTTTGAAGCTTCCTGGATTGAGCTAGAAGCTGATCCTTCACATGGAAGAAGGTGAATCTGGCCAAGACATCAAGCCAATTACTTACCCAAATACACAGATTTTCTCCTATTCCCAGTAGTCTCATTTTATATACCAACCTTTTATGTGGCACGGTGTCAAATGCCTTTGAAAAGTCCAGATATACAACATCCACAGCGTCCCCCAGATCCAGTCTTGAACTTACCTCCGCGTAGAAACCAATCAGATTAGTCTGACAGGACCGATCTCTCATAAACCCATGCTGACGCTGGGTTATAAGGTTGTGCACAGTGAGATACTCCAGGATAGCATCTCTAATAAACCCCTCAAATATTTTCCCCACCACAGCAGTTAGACTCACAGGTCTGTAGTTTCCAGGATCGCTATTTGATCCTTTTTTGTATATTGGTACCACATTTGCTATGCGCCAGTCCTGTGGAACATAACCAGTCCTCAGTGAATCTTCAAATATTAAAAATAACGGTTTGTCTATCACCGTACATAATTCATGCAGAACCCGGGGGTGTATGCCATCTGGCCCAGGTGATTTATCTATCTTAGTGGTTGCGAGGCGGCGCCGTACCTCTTCCTGGGTTAAACTGTTGACATTATAAAAAGAATTAACATTATTCCTCATTGTGTCTTCCACCAGGGGATTTTCCTGGGTAAAGACAGTTGAGAAGGCGACATTCAGTAGATTGGCCCTTTCCTCATCTCCTTCCACCATGACCCCCATGTTATTTCTAAGGGGACCCACACTCTCTGTTTTTAGTTTCTTATCATTTATATACTTGAAAAATAATTTGGGATTATTTTTGCTATCCCTGGCAATATTTCTCTCAGTCTCTATTTTTGCGGCCTTTATCTGCTTTTTACAGGATTTATTTTTCTCTCTATAATCCTGTAATGCCTCATCGCTACCTTCACGTTTTAGCACCGTAAACGCTTTATCTTTCTCGCTTATTGCTTTCCTTACAAGACTAGTTAGCCACATAGGGTTTTTCTTGTTCTTTTTATGCTTTTTCCCATAAGGTATGTGTTTCTCACAGGACTTTTTCAGAATATATAAGAAAAAGTCCCATTTTTGGGGTGTACTTTTGTCTTTGAGAACATTATCCCAGTCTATGCCTTTAAGGTCTTCCCTTAGTTGCTGAAAATTTGCCCTCCTGAAGTTTAGAGTGTTGGTTGCCCCTTCACTAACGCTCTTAGTAAAGCGTAATACAAAATCAATGATATTATGATCACTATTCCCCAGGTTCCCCCCAACCTGTAGTTTTGCTACCCTATCAGGTCTGTTGGTAAGGATAAGGTCCAGCAGTGCCCCCCCTCTTGTTGGCTCCAGGACTAGTTGCGACAGGTAATTGTCTTTTGTTGTTGACAAGAACCTGCTGCCTTTGAAGGACCTGCAGGTTTCTGCCCCCCAGTCAATATCTGGGTAATTGAAGTCCCCCATGATAAGTACTTCACCATGCTTTGAAGCCTCATCCATTTCACTTATCAGCATTTCCTCTGCTGCCTCCATTATATTTGGAGCCTTATAACAAACCCCTAGTAATATTTTATTATTCTATTTCCCTCCTCTTATCTCCACCCATAGGGACTCCACATTTGCTTCACTGATGTCATCTCGCAGGACAGGCTTGAGGCGAGAATTCACATATAAACAAACCCCTCCCCCTTTTTTATTTATAAGATCCTTTCTAAAAAGACTATAACCACCTATAGTAACAGCCCAGTCATAGCTACTGTCCAGCCATGTCTCGCTGATACCCACTATATCATATTTCCGCTCCAACATCAAGAGTTCCAGTTCCTCCATTTTGTTTGTGAGGCTTCTGGCATTTGTGTACATGCACTTCATATGGTTTTCCCTGTCCGTATTCCTTTTGTCCTTATTCCCCAATCTCATTCCAGCCCCCCTTCCTCCCCCATGGACTATGACTCTTCCCAGCTCTCTATGTACACTGTCTATTTGCCCTGCACAAGTGTAGTTGCCCTCCCCCCAGGTCTCTAGTTTAAACACTCCTCCAACCTTCTAGCCATTTTTTCCCCTAAAACAGCGGCCCCCTCCCCATTGAGGTGCAGCCCATCCCTACTGTAGAGCCTGTAGCTGACAGAAAAGTCAGTCCAGTTCTCCATGAACCCAAAACCCTCCTTCCTACACCAACTTTTGAGCCACTTATTTACCTCCTTGATCTCCCGCTGCCTTTCTGGTGTGGCACGTGGTATCATGTCTATTCGGGAGTATATCCTGTGTCTATGGGAAAAAAAGGTGAAGTCCTTCTCTGTTGAGTGTTGAATTCGCCAAATGTCATACAGGGAGTTTTCCCATAGAAATTTGTTTAATGTGGCTGATACATGTACGGATTTTGAGGTGGTGTCTTCTGAATGGTGATTTATAGCATTAAAGTCCCCACACATCAGAAGGGACCCTTTTCTGACCCTCTCCACCTTCTTCAATAGTTTCTTGAGAAAGGATTTTTGTCCCTTGTTGGGGGAGTAAAGGTTCACTATAGTGTATGTTTTATTATTGATTTCGCCCACTATGACTATGTAACGGCTTGCGGGGTCAACATCTACGTGGGAGATTGTTACTGCTAGTGTGGACCTAAAAGCAATCATTACTCCTCTTTTTTTCTTCTGGAAGGAAGAGAGGAAGATATGCGGATATTGCGGGTGGGACATCTTAGGCGGATTAGAGGAGCCAATGTGCATCTCCTGTATGCATAAGATGTCGCATTTTTCTTTAATCGCTTCCTTCCATAAGAGAGAGCGTTTGAAAGGGCTGTTTAGCCCTTTAACATTAAGTGATAGCAGTGTAACACCCATTTTTCCTATATACTTTGAAGCTCTGTAAATTTAAGTATTCTGGTTGAGCCTTAGAGAACATTATATATACTACATTTGTACATGTTAATACCACAAGCATCTTTCTAATTAGACCTATAGAGAAATAAGTAAACCAAAATATTAACCACTTCAAACAAAACATAAAAATTTTGGTACCCACGGAATTCGTAGTACTTTCAACGGGGTATATGTCCCAGTGGAAACGTGAGATGAGGTGACCGGCCCTCGCCCGGCCTAGGATTTATGCATTAGAGCTCTGTTTATGTGCGCCCCTTTGTTCTCCAGTCAGGGTTCACGTTGAGTTGACGCGGCGGCCTCTCAGGTATTGGTCTCCCAGGGGACGATGTGTTTTCCTTGAGGATTCCCCAATTTTCCAGAACTTGCCATCCTTCTTCTACGGATTTAATTGCCGTTATAATATTTTGCCGCTTTGCTAGAATTTTAGTTGGGAACCCCCACCTGTAGGGAATTTCATTCTCTCTGAGAATTGTCGTGATCGGCTGAAACTGTCGTCTGTGCTGTAGGGTTGCTGCTGAAAGGTCTACAAAAAGCTTCACTGAATCGTATGGTGAAGGGAGGGTTTGAAGCTTCCTGGATTGAGCTAGAAGCTGATCCTTCACATGGAAGAAGGTGAATCTGGCCAAGACATCTCTTGGCACCGAGTCCGGCAGATTTGGTGGTTTCGGGACCCTGTGGGCCCTATCAATGCTTAGTTCGTACTCCTCCAGTTCCGGGAGTAAAACCTTGGTAAGTTGCTGGACATACTTTTTAAGATGGATATTTGGCACTATTTCCATGATGCCTCTAAATTTGACGTTGTTACGTCTATCTCGATTCTCCGAATCGATAATTTTTGCTTGCATAGACGCCACTGTGTCTTCTAGCTTGTTATGCGAATCTACCAGCTCATTGTGGGCTGAAATGAATGCAGTCATTTTTTCCTCCGAATGTGCCACTCTTTCTCCCAATTCACTCACTGATGACTGTAGTGGCTTTACTAGAGAGGTGATATCACTTTGCAAAGAGGTGCGAAAAGCTTCTAGCATTGATTTGAGAGTGAATTCTGAGACTACTTTATCTGTAGCTTGGAATGCTGCAAAACTGTCTGCTGTGTGGTTTTCTTCATTTTCACTCCCCTCCTGCTCCTCTGTGTTATGAGGTTCTGCTTGATGTTTTGCCCTCTGTTTTGCTGGGCTACTTGTGGGGGATCTAGAATCTCCTGAGGAGTGCTGTAAAGGGGAGTTAGAAGCTGATGAGCTGCCGTTGGATTGCAGCATCAGGGGGGGCATACTGCTCTCCTCCTCCCTGCAAGCTGGTGACCTTCCTTCTGACGATCTCTCTGCCGGGGACCCCAAGCTCCATCTACCCGGCACTTCAAATGTAAAGGGTGAGTTCTTACCCCCTGTGCCCGTCTTTGCCAGCCTTGCTCCGCTTCCCTCCGACGCTCGGGCTGCCGCGCTGTTTCTTTGTCCGGCGCCATCTTTGCCTCGTGTGGCGTCCGGGGGAAAGTAGTGCCCGATCGGCTTGCTGGTCGGGTCTTTCGCTCCCCTTTTCCTCGGCACCACTCCCTGGGCAGAGATTACCGGTTTGCTGGGCATTTTTAAGCCTGTCGCTCTGTTAAGCCGCTGTTTAATCCTGGCTCGGGCCGGAGCTCTCCTCTCACGCGGCCATTTTCCTCAGCGGCCAAGCCACGCCCCCCATTAATTATGTATTTTGAGACGCGTTTTGCCCCATGCGTTTGCCACATGTTTTAAAACACAATGCAATCACATAATGTAAATGCAGCCTAAAACCATACACACTAGTTGTGAGTAAATTGAGTTTTGAAATTAATTTTGGCGGATCTGGAGAATCTCCTTCCCATAATGCAGATGTGTTTTGACCTAAATGCTTATGTTCGGTAAGTAGTAATGTGCTAGCAAGCATTTAAGTCTAAAAACATCTGTGTTTTGCTCTCAGGAGGAGATTCTCCAGATGCTCTTAAAATGTAGTTCAATCTTGTGAGCATGGATGGTAATGTTCAGTATGAGGTAGTGCCTCTGCCCGCTTCTATTGTGGCCTCTCACTTCCCACTTATATTGTGGCCTCTCACCTCCCGCACATATTGTGCTCTCTTGTCTCCCCCTCATATTGTGGCCCCTCTCATCTCCTCCTCATATTGTGGTTTCTTTCATCTCCCCCTTATATTGTGTTCTTCCATCTCCTCTCATACTGTGGCCCCTCTTCTCCCCCTCAAATTGTGGCCCTTATCGTCTATCCCTTATATTGTGGCCCCCGCGCATATCCCTCATTTTGTGGACCCCTCTTTCACCCCATATTGCAGGCCCCCTCTCATATCCCCTTCTATTGTGGGCCCCCTCTTATATACCCCCCCCCCCAATTGGGGGCCTCCTCTTTTATACCACCCCCAAATTGTGATCCCCAGATGACAGCTGACAACTGTGTTGTCAGTGAGGGGGGATTAAGTGTTGTCAGTTAGGAAGGGTAGAGTGTATGGTTTCAGAGGGGGAAGGGGGAGCTTGTGTGTAGGCAGTGGGGGAGTTGGATATTGTCTGTGTTGGAGGAGTGTGAGTTGTCAATGAGGGATTTCTGGGGTGTTGTCAATAGGGGAAGGAGAATGTGTGTGTGTTGTCATTTGGGAAGGAGAAGCGTGTGTGTTGTCATTGGGGGAGTTTTGTCAGAAGAGAGGAGATTGTGCAATGTTATTTTTCACTGCAAACTGCTTCTTTTTTCACTTTTCTTAAATGGCCTTTTTCTATACATGGCTCTGGGGGGAGATAAACTAATAAACAACAGTGCTACAGCCGCACACCTCTAGCCTCTAGCAGGCATGCAACTAATATGACATCACCGATGGCCACTGTATATACAAACAGCAGCCAGTGTTGATGTGAGCATTTTATTATTTTCTTTCCACTCAGAGCCATTTATGATGAAAAAAATGACAACCCCTTTAAGTACTTTAGGAATCGTTATGGTTGTTTCTTAGTATATGCCTTATTCTTATCACAGGCCACAAAAAACTGTTCTGTGTGAGGTCTGTGTGTCATTGGTGTGTGAGGTCTGCTCAGGCGATGACAGGGGAAGATACTGCCTTAGACACAACAAGGTGAGGAATAGGACCTTCTCTGAGGCCTCATACACACATCCGCAGCAGCGGACATGTGCCATAAGCAGCCGCAGAAAGAGGGGTAAGTGCAGGGCAGGTATAGGACCTGTTCTATGTTTTGCAACATGGCCACCTTGCTCTGACATAGTGTGGTGATAAAAAAATGTGCTCACTGCACCATGCCCACATGCAATGCATGTCTATGGCAGCCGTGAGCTAGCTGCCGGTTTTGCGGCCATCATATGGCCTTGAGGAAGTTTTGTGGTTCAGGAATGTGAAAAGGCAGGGCCATGTGCATGAGCCCATACAAGAACATGGGACACAAACAACGTTCATGTGCATGAGGCTTATAGAAATGTGATTTGTCTGGCCGGGTATGGTGGCATTGTCATATTTATTAAAGGGCTTGTGCCAATTTTCTATTTGACTATTTTAAGTGTCCGCAAAACATTTGTGTCACAGCTGCACTATGCCCAACTCCACACAAGTTTCTGCACATAGAGGGGCACATTTACTTACCCGGCCCATTCGCGATCCAGCGGCGCCTTCTCTGCACAGGATTCGGGTCCGGCTGGGATTTAAGATGGTAGTTCCTCTGCCGTCCACCAGGTGGCGCTGCAGCGCCGAAAATAATCTTAACGCCCCGGAATGCACCATCCCATAGAAGGTGAAGGTGAGCGCTCCCCAAGCGACACATTTTCGGTTTTTAAATACGGCGGTTTTTCCGAATACGTCGGGTTTTCGTTCGGCCACGCCCCCCCGATTTCTGTCGCGCGCATGCCGGCCCCGATGCGCCACAATCCGATCGCGTGCGCCAAAAACCCGGGGCAATTCATGTACAAGCGGCGCAAATCGGAAATATTCGGGTAACACGTCGGGAAAACGCGAATCGGGCCCTTAGTAAATGACCCCCAGAGGCGCAGTCTGGTGCACAGTCGGACTGTGCGCCACATTTATTAACAAAACTCAGCAGAATTGTGTCTATGTTCCAAGGTGCACCAAAAATGTCTGCCGGAGGAGTGCAGGGAGCACCAGATTAATGAAGAACGTGCAACATATTTCATGAATCAGGAGCGCCCTGCGCTATACGCACTTAGTGAAGGTTGCACTGTTTTTGATAAATGTTGGTCAATGAATAAAATACAAATAGCCATTTGCAGGCCTCAGCTGTGAGTGCAATTCCCTAATGCACATCCTGTCACGATGCCTCCTGTCATCACCTTTTAGGGAAGCATGATATTAGATTAACCGTTTCAATTGAATTGTGTATCCCTCTGGTAATAAAAGGGTTTAGACATTAGCCGCTGTCTATACAGCACTTTGCAGTGTAATGACACAGATGATATGAAAAGAAAGTGGACTCTACAGACAAACCCGGGACGTCCCTGGGAGTGCCCGCATGTAACAAGGCATTACTAGCCAGCCAGTCTGCTGCTTTTATTGCACAACTGGGATCTTTAAGGAAAGTCCTATGGCTAAAGCTGCTTAGTGTTCTCCTGACTGCAGCTGTAATCTGAGCTTCTCCTTATGGGCAAAGAGTAATGAGATATGTTCTAGCAGCTGCAGATCCCCATTGGCTGAGGTTTCCCTATACAAAGATAGTTATCTATAGATTATTATGTGCTAGTTTTGCTATTAAGAGATTTACATAACTACCAGCTGCCCCATTGTACCAGGACTTGCTTTCAAATCAAAGGAATATTAAAAGGAGATATATTTATGGTACCTAGCCCCACTGCTGATTTTATAGCCCTGACGGGCAAGTATCCATTGATGACGTGGGATGACTGACACTGTCAATTATTGGCCACAAAGGTTGACCATTTTGTTAACCGTTCAGGAATATTGTCTCTTCAAGGAAAAGTCTGAAAACATCTCTGCCATTGTATCCACACCCTTATATGCATTTAGAGGGTTTGTCTACTTTCCTAACAAATCTCAGAGATACCATATATTAACATTTTATAGCATTAAACACATTAATACTAATATTGACACATAGTTTAGAGCACTAAGCTCTAACCTGCACTAAGTCCTCCAGTTGTAAACTGCAGCATCCGTGGATTCCCAAGATATCAGCTACATCCTCTACTGTGCTAGTACAGAAGCTGGATGCACACAGCTTCCCCGGATAGTGATGGCTGTACCATGCTCTACAGACAGGATGATAGAGATCACTGTCAACAGGGAAACCTATGAATGTGGATTATTTCTTAACTTTTTTTTACCTTTTTGAATATATGTTATTAAACCTCAATACAATACAATCATTAAAACAAACGAAGGGACTATATGAACAACATCATTAACAATCACAGTCCCAAAAAACCCAGAACTCCCCCAACCTAGAATTCCACCCCAATAAAGGAAAAACTCCCACACTCATTCCTATAATCCAGTTATTTGAGAGAAGTATGGCAAGAGTGGACAGGGAGAGAAGAAGCGCTAATAGTGTCACACCTTTAGGAGTGGAGATAGGATAGGGGTAGATATTACGCTCACCCTGTGTTGTTGTGCTAGAATAGGCACAACACTACGAAATGACGTTAGTCACAAATGTTCCTGGTGCCGCCTCCTTGTGGATGAGCTCCTGTGTGGTGTGGCCGCACCACTCAGGATAATCTTGACAGTGGTTTTGGAATTGTGATCCAGTAAAGTGGCGCACTCAAAATAGGATTAAAAAATGGAATTTAATAAGTCTAAAAGCACAACGCGTTTCGGGATTGGAATAACCCCTTTATCAAGTGACAAAGACTGAGATAGATGATGATACAAAGATATAAGTGAGGAAGGGTGGTAAAAGGTATAAAAGAACACATTCAATTTTGTAGTTTCTGAAAATAGGTTTCATAAGTACATTGTTCATGATATCCAGATCAGATAGGGAGTGACCAGAAAATGTTCATAAATGTCCAGAAATGAATATATATACATGGGTATACAGGTATATACATATAAAAAAGAAGAATAAGCATCGAGAGTAAGAACAAGTGTGCATAAGTACATTAAATGGAGTACATAAATGAATACATAGATGAATCGAGGTACAAAAATACATACATGAATAAATAAATAAACAAATAATTCATTAATTGGTTATATAAATAAATTAATGGAATTAGATAATTTTCTACAGAAATAGAGTTGGTTAAAAACTTAAAAGTGCATGAATAGAATAGGTATTGGATCGTCGGGTTGGAGGGGAATAGCCAGCTTAGGGAGATGATATATAGGCTCACCTGTAGTGGAGGACGGACGCTGATGCTCCGGTCTCTTGAGAGATGTGGCGGGATGTGTCGGCATATATCTGTTAAGGACGGGGAGCGGCTTGCGCCACAATTTTTGTGCGCGTGCGCACAAATATTTTGTGCGCACGCGCAGAATAACTCGGTATCCAACAAAATGTCGGCCAGGGAGGTGGCGACCGGCGGTTATGCGCAAGCGTGTGGGAGATCCTGCGGTGCTTTGATGTACCTCTTTAGAAATGTAGTAGTAGTGCTAATTGGCTGGTTGACTGATTGCACATATATTGCATACATGGTGGGTTGATTGGGAAAAGAGGCTAAATAAACTTGGGTAGATATGAAAAATATATTGACTGCAATGTGGATTCAATAGGTCATATTAGGGATAGTCATTAAGTAAAATTTATTCCGACCATGATAAAATGTAATGATATCTGGAAGGGTGACGTACTTTAAAAATGGGAGGAAGCTGTACTAGTGCTCAGAGAGAATGATACCTTGATTATTGAACTGTTAGAAGTTGGTGCTTTCCAGGGTTTCATTCAGTCCGTTGGGGACTAGACTGTTCATTTTATAGATCCAGTACATTTCTCTTTGACAGAGATTGCTAAATCTACTATTACCAGGCGGGACTTGTTCAATTGGGTTGACAGTAAAGGATGAGAAGTCATCCTGATGATATAGGTGCCCGTGTTTGGAGACACTATGTTTCAGGAATCCATTTGTGACGTTACTACGATGCTTGTTTAACCTTGCGTTCAGTTGTTGAATCGTACGTCCAATGTATTGTAGTCCACAAGAACATTCCAGCATGTAAATCACAAAAGTGGACGTACAGTTTAAAAAGGATTTGATATTAAACACTTCATTTGTGGTATTAGATTTGAAGTGCTTAGCCCTATGGTTGATACTCAGACAGCATTTACAGCCGGATTGGCCACATTTAAAGCTCCCAATAGGTTTGGGGGGAAGGGGGTTGATGGTATTTGTATCACTGGTATTCCGAAGTTTACTTGGAGCCAGTATGTTTTTTAGAGTCTGGGACCTTCTGTACGTTATACTGGGTCTGGTGGAGAGTAAAGGTTTTAAGTAGGGGTCATCCAGTAAGATAGACCAATGTTTCTCGAAAATTTTTCTTAAGTGTAGATGATTATCGTTATAGGTAGTAATGAAGTTCATCCTGCGGTTCTTGTGTAGTGTTTGGTCGGATGCTTGCTTTACTCGGGGGGCCAGACAATCATTCTGTGATGGCTGTTCTGCCCTTTCATAGGCTGATGAAACTATTTTGTCGGGGAATTTTTTGTCCCTAAACCTGTCTATAAGTATTTTGCTTTGGGCTTGGAAACTCTTGGTCTCAGAGCAATTTTTCCTTATTCGTCTAAATTGGCTGAATGGAATATTTTTCTTCCATTTGTGATGATGTGAGCTATTAAAATGTAAAAAACTGTTACTATCGACCTTCTTGAAGAAGGTCTCTGTAGTAATTATATTTTCTCTTGTTTGTAGATGTAAATCAAGAAATTCTATTTCCGTTTTAGATATAGATTGTGTGAATGTGAGTCCCCAGTTGTTTTGATTAATATGGGCTACGAAGGTTTTTATGTCATCTTCTGAGCCTTTCCAAATCAGCAGGAGGTCATCTATATATCTCTTATAGTAAATAATGTTGTCGTGCCACTTTGGGTTGTTTAGGATGAATTCAGACTCAAATTCACCCATGTATAAATTAGCAAAACTTGGGGCAAATTTGGTGCCCATTGCTGTACCCCTCGTCTGTTTATATATTTTATTTTGGAAACTGAAGATGTTGTGAGTGAGGATGAAGCGTATTGCTTCAAGTATGAAAATTCTTTGTTTGCTAGGCATGATGCTATTTTTCTCGAGGTGCTGGTTGATCCTAAATAGACCCTCTTGGTGTGGAATGTTGGAGTAAAGGGCAGACACATCGAGAGTCACCCACCAGTAGGATGGTTCCCAAGTGATATTTTTAAGGCTCACGAGGACACTGGTGGAGTCTCGTAGGTAGGAAGGTAGGTTTTGAACGTAACCTTGCAGGTGTACGTCTATATAGTGTGACAAATTACAGGTCAAAGAAGAAATGCCAGAGATGATGGGACGTCCGGGTGGGTTTTGTTGGTTCTTATGGATTTTGGGTAAGTGGTAAAAAATTGGGGTGGAAGGTGAGTCTATCCAGATGTATTCTCTTTCTGATTTAGTAATGATATTGTTTAGGAGGGCGTTATTCAAAATTACCTTTAGTTCGTTTGTGTGAAGTTGAATCGGGTTGGCAGGGAGGACTTGATAATAGTTAGTATCAGATAGAATATTTAGAGCTTCTTTGATATAAGTTGCCCTATCTTGGATGACGATGCCCCCTCCTTTATCTGCACTTCGGATCACGATGGTGTTGTTTTTCATTATAATCCAGTTATGGCTTCCATTGGTCCCATATACAGTTCAGCCTGCTCCCCCCGTTATACTGTCTCTCATATTCACACTCATAAACCTTAATTTAATTCTAGCAAGGAAGGTAAGTTTTAAACCGAGTTCTTTTTTCTCTAGAACAGCAGTCTAAGGTTAAAGTACAGTAAATTACTAACATCCAGAGGTCCGTTTGTAAGTAGGGGTCGTCTGTAAGTCGGGCATTCTTAAGTAGGGGACCGCCTGTAAATTATTTTTAAACTCCATCTGAAACATTACTTGTGGTGAAAAATATATTCTATATAAAATATTTAAATTGTGTACATTTGTGTCCTCCCACTGTTCTTCAGTTATTGCACCGATCTCTTTTACCCATTTCATCTGACTAACTTGTGTAATATTAATAATATTCCTAAAGAAGTGATAAATCCTAGCTTAATTTTTGGTGCAAATACCATATCATACCATATTCCACCTTAAAAAGAGCATTATTTTTTTCCTTCAACGGTGCATGAGATAACTGACTACATCTAAAAATATCATTATCAGTGAGTATCCCACGACTCACCCAGCATTGAAACGATGGCAATGCCTCATCCTCACCCAGCTGTGCTACTAAATAAACTCCCTACCCTAACCCTAAAAGTTATATCTTAACCTCTATACAGTTCTGGCAAATTTACATTCCCCCACTATGTAGCATTAAGGGGCTACATAGAGCATGCAAAGTGAGCCCTGCCACTGCCACTGCCCAATGACTAGATGACTTTTCCTAAGCATAGAAAGATAAAGAAATTGCCATGTATGTTGAATTTTCTTAAACAAAACTGTATATCCACTCCTGCTCTATAACATGCCTCCTGAAGATAAGACACGTGTACAATCCACAGTCAGTTAGCATGGAGACAGTCATACGATGATTTGTAAGATGTTATTTTGGGCAACGGTACATGCAATCTCAGCCTATACATTCTCCATAATTTTTTAGATCCTTTTATTTGTAATTCTGTACACATTTTCTCATTGGTGAAATATAATGTCTGCAATGAATATACAAGCATCAAATAAAGCTACTTTCATCTAGTAAGGTTTTTGTAACAATAGTTAATTTGGGAATTCCTTGGGTACTGTACTTTCCTCCTGCCTTTATGGCAATTCTCTCATGCTTTGTATTGAAGCCGGGTATTGCGGGGAATCCCAGTGGTCCTAGCTGCGGTTTTTCTTCATTTTGTATCTATGATGTGTTCTCAGACACTCAAACAGCTTGCAATATTTATTAGGAGAAATGCTTGGGCAGCTGCTCACTGCATGAAAACAGGAGGCACGTGGCACTCACATGTTCAGGAGCGAGGAACTTGGCAGTACCGATTGTATCAAATGAAACTTTAATTTCCTCTTGGGATAAAAACAGGCGTCACTTGTGGAGGGCTGTATTTCTATTCTAAGATAGTGCCCCATTTCTGCTCCTGGAAGCATCAATTCTCTGTGCTAAGTCAATATCCCAACTCATGTTTAATGGTTGTATCTAGTCATACAAAGCTGTATCTTCATAAGTAAGACCAGGGAGTAAAAATTCTCCTTACGGAAACTTTGGCCGGCTTGCAAGCATGTGGAGACTGATAGCCATTGATGCTCCACTAGGGAATTCTGGGAAATATGCAAATACGATTTCCAGGATGGGACAAGAAGAATCACGCCCCCTTTGCTACCTTGCAAGGCAGCCCCGTTACCATGAAGCATGACTTTCAGGAAGTCTACTTAATGACATGATACAGGGTTAAAGCCAAACCAGTCTATCTATTCCAAAAGGAACAGATCTCTAACTCTAGACAGGGCCGGAGCCCTCTCCATTTAAGGCGGGTGTTTGCTGCATTATGGTTTTTGTAAACCCTTTTTATTGCTTCCAGTTAAAAATGATCTTTATTGTGTAAACATTGCTAGGGGATTAAAATTTGAGAACGTTCTCTCGTGGGCAAACCACTTTAACTTCATTTAATCAGATATATCATCAGGCATTCATTATCCATGTATGGATAAAGTATTAGAATGGGTCTACTGTTAGCCAATATGACACAAAACTGTTACCCAAGGGAGTAATAGGAGCAAAAAAAGTTTGAGTCCAGCATATTCATGAGCTAACTTCCACTGCCTCTAAGGGCATTGATTGAAATGTAGTTGTGTAATTGTGCAGAAAGAGCAGCCTTTCGAAGACCATTCTAAAAGGGGGAAGCAAGGAAAAAATTATTGAGAAAGAGAAAGCCTTTTCCTTGTAAACCAAAAACATAAACTACTGTAATGTCTATTTTTTTTTAGCAAACCTATTGGACAAATGTTTAAACATTTTTTGTTAAATAGAAGATGTTATGTAATGGAAACAAACTGATGTTGATCCACTGTGTTATGTCATATTGGGGTAGAAGGAATTTTCCCCTTATTTTGGCCGATTGGTATTAGATTTGTAAGTTTTCTGCATCCCTTTGAATCAACATGGTAGGATTTGTAGAGTGGACTTGATGAACCAACACCTTTCTTCAACCCTATCTGCTTAAAGAGGACCTGTCACCTATAAAAAAAAGGCACTGGGAGCTGCTTACAATAGTAAGCAGATGCTAGTGCTACAACAGATGTAGCGGTGTAGCGGTGAAACCTCCCATAACACTAGCAGACACTGCAGTGCTGTACAATAGGAACGCCGGACCACGCTCAAAGCGGTCTGACGTATTCATAAGGGGGCCGCATGAAGAACGGCAGTCAACTGCAGCCTATGGATTGGGAGAGGTGGTCCAGGGAAGAGGCAGCACCTCGGACTGCGCCCTCACGAAAACGCCGACCGCTTTGAGCGTGGTCCGGCGTTCCTATTCTACAGCGCGGCAATGTCTGCTAGCGTTATGGGAGGTTTCACTGCTACATTTGTTGTAGCACTAGGAGCTGCTTACTTTATTAAGGAGTTTCTAGTGCCTTTTTTATGGGTGACTGGTCCTCTTTAAGCTATGCATTTGATGGATCCACTTTAAGGTCTCCTTTACAAGGCTTACATATGGGTGTCTCCATATGCCAGAAATGTTTGACTGCACACATTGATTTCTGATGCTGCCATACAGGACTGCTGCAGGGGGTGCATTCTTAACTTTAACATTTTCTGCTGTGTTTGTAGACCATTATTCTCATTGTTTTTAAGCATTTAAAGCCCTTTAATTTTACTATTGACTTACATTACCATTGCAATTACCATCATACATAAACTTGTATGAAAAGAGAGCCACACACTCAGGGCACAAGCAGCTCTATTATAAATGCCTGGATAAAATGACACAATACAGAATATTAATTCTACTGGCCTGTGTTACATATTCATTCTTTATACTCTCCAAGCAAAGAAAGCACATAATTAATGTCTCATTGTATAATTGCCTGTTAGTATTTAGCCTTTCAGTTTTTTCTTCCCCTGTGACTCCATTAGTAAGGACAGTGCCCTCTAGCATAGTGAATGATAACAGAGCAGACAAAAGTTACAAAAAAAACAAAACAACAATTTTGAGAAGCTGCGTAATAAAGTCATTGTGGATAAGCAAATTATTAAAGGTACATAGAGCTCCTTACTGGCATTTACTCAAATACATTATCCAGAATGAGTACACTATGTTATGACGATATACCAAATCCTGTCCTGTATTTTGTACAATTTAAGCCATTAAGCTTTTCTTAGAGAATTTCTTGATTTTAATCTTTGCTCAATTTGCCTCTCAGAAAGAACATTAATTTGAGTTCCCTTTCAAGTAAGAGCAATTGAGACATTGACCTTTTAGTCCAAAAGGATTTTTAGAGCTAGAGCATTACCGGCTGCTGGAAGATCTGTGAGACCTCATCACACAATCCTATATCTCCAATTCTGCATCATCAAAAGTTTCACACTGACAAGAACTTAGGACACACAATCGACCAGATCAGATTAGTTTTTCCCATTTTAACATGGATGGATTAATCTGACTCTCATAGCAAAGGCTGATACCTGGAGCGGTTAAATAGATCTTTAAATAGAATCTAAATATTTCACAGAATCCAAGGCCCGGTGCCATTTTCCAAACTTTTTAAGGAATTAAATAAAGAAAAAGTCAGATCGGATTTACATGGCAGTTTATTGCAGGATATTATAAATCTGCACTGTGCACAGTGCTTTAAACACATATATCTTCAAATATTGAAGATGTAAACCATATCTATAATTCACTGAAATTTTCAGTATGTGTGTATCACTACTTACAGAGATTTTTCCCCCTGGGTTAAAGATATTTAAATACCCTAGCCAAGAGTAAGAAGTGGCTTAATTTTGCACATTCATCACTACCTTTAAGGAGATGTTCCTGTCTCCTTAGTCTCATGAGTACGTCCCTCTACTATTTCTTACACTTCCATAGTGAGCAGTACTTCAGCATTTTGTCCTACTATTTTTAAAGGAAATCTACCACATGGATGCAGTATTTTACACCAAGCTCACTTATACGCTGGTCTGTATCTCCTCAAACAAGAACTGTTCTTCCTTTATCTTCTAATGTCCCCATTTTGGAGAAAATTATCAAATGAGCCTCAGGGGCTCCTGTCTACTTAACAGAAATCTCTTCTGAATCCGTCATCTACTATATATGCACACCTTTGTTTGGCATTACTTCCTGCCTCCTCCATTTCTGCCCCAGCCAGAGAGCCAGTGGTATTATAATAGCAGACAAGAGAGCCAAAAAGGGCTTATGTAAAAGACGATTTTCTCCAAAACAATCAGAAGATAAAGTGAGAACAGATCTTGTTTCAGGGGTCACACACCAGTAAGTGAGCATGTTGTGAAATACTGCATCCATGTTGCAGATTTCCTTTAACTGTTCTCTACAGGGGCATACATTGGCCACTTTTTTATTCCCCTATACCAATGAGCCCCTATCCCTAGGTCCACAAATTTGTTCCTGTTTTTTATTTAAAATGTGAAATCTGGATGGTGGTGGTACAGGGAATTCTCCACGTGTACTATACCACCGGGGAACAAGCACAAAGAAGAGGCACAACCCTAGTGCAATATCGTTAAAATAAATTGGAGGGGATGTATAAGATGATAAAGAAGACTCTCACCTGGTCCCAGGTGAGCAGGAGCTTTGAAATTAAGATAGTGTTGAAGGCAGCCTGTCCACCTCGTTGCCTTGTCTCGAGTGGACCCAGGTGACCACTTCGTCGAGGTGAAGAATGTGCATGATCCCGTTAGGAAGGAGAAAGGTCGAGGACTGGCGCCAAAGGTATGTGCAGAATGGAGGAAGCCTTATCAGGTGGGAAAAGGCTTTATTACAGCAACGCGTTTCAGCTCCGTACCGGAGCTTTCATCAGGCTTACCTGATGAAGCCTGATGAAAGCTTCGGTACGGAGCTGAAACGCGTCGCTGTAATAAAGCCTTTTCCCACCTGACAAGGCTTCCTCCATTCTGCACATACCTTTGGCGTCAGTTCTCGACCTTTCTCCATCCTAACGGGATCGTGTACTGTTTTTAATTTAAAAACAGTACCCTTGCTACGCTCCCCATATTTTCCAGTGTCAAATACTTATGTTCAATCATTTGACATTCTAACTCTTCCTAAATTTGACACTCAAAACATCTGCAAGATGTTTATTACTAGACTTATTAGATGAACTATGCATGTGAAAAAAGGCTATCTACACTTTTCTTTCACCCAGTTACAAACAACTTTTGTGATCAGTGAGACTATTTACTATTATGCCTAATAATGTAGCTTTTCAGTGTGTATAGAGATTCAGAGTAGTTACAGACAAGCAGTACGGACACTAACATGTGGCTGAAGTATGAGCAATTAAATATTATAGTAAAAGTTTAGATTACTAAAGGAATAAGAAACCAAATCTTCTTCTACTCTATGGTGGGCATACAAGGGGAGTATTTACATGTGTTAATTCAAGTTAAGTATGGATTTTACTTTTCAAGGCATATTCTACTGTTCTAATTTGCATCTGTTTCTCTTCCAGCTGGCGTCAGCTGTCCGCGCTCGGTCCCTCCAGCATACCCGCCGCCTCAGGAACCCGGGGCAATTCAAGGACAGTATATGGTGACCGATGGCATAAATCAACCACAAGTTTTTGAGTTCACTGAACCCAGGAGAAGTCAATCACCATTCTGGCAAAACTTCAGCAGGTTGACGCCTTTCAAAAAATAATACAAAAATATAAATATATAAATATATATTGAGAAAGGAGTATTAAAATAGAAAAAGAAATTATATTTATAGATGGACCTTTTTTCGGAGAAGCACTGTTGCAACTATACTATGAAAGGACCAAATACAAAAAATAGCAAACAAGACAGGAAAACTAACTTTAAACAGATTTTTTTCCCTTAAAAAGATTAATTTTTTTCCCGTCGGACTACAGGAACTTCCGTGCTTTTGAAAAGCTCCATGAAACATTTCCTCTCTCTGAAGAGTTCAGGCATAGTCACAAGACTCTCGCTATTTCATTCCTTGGACTCTGGGACTTCTCTTGCTTTCTGTGATAGTGACCACTAATGTTTTTGGATTACTTGGTGGAAATTGCACATTTTTCTCAAAGAACATTCTCTCTAGTGAGAGAGAAAACATTCAGTGGTTAATGGATAGCACCCTAAGTAAAACACACAACTTACTTTCATTTCATGATATTCACTTGACATACACTTCAACGCCTCCAGATCCATTTGGGCTAGCAATCGGTTGTTTAGTCCCCCTGGCCCTGAAGGGGTTGTCTTTGCCTCATCCACATTGCTTCCATATGAGCAACCATTTTGAAAGTGGTGAAATTCTCAACAAAGCACTCTTGCACAAGAAGCAAAAGGGGAAGCTTACAGAGTGTTAAGTCTGGTAACGTGCTGCGTGAACCTACTGTAGATGCACGTGCTACAAAGACAAGCAGAGACAGCACCTTAAGCAGCCTGTGCATTGTACCTACTCTTCTTGTGTAAATCTATGTTTGTTCAGAAGGTGTAAAGAAGCAGGAAGGGAAGAGCTTCTTGCTTGTATATTGATCCTCTCACTGTCTTAGCGGTGCCAGAGCTCTGTAGTTCCCAGTGAGTCTGCTAGCTACTGTGCAGTCTATTGCTTTACTTGTTCCATAGATGTTCTGGGATAAGGATGAAAGTCCATCAAACAGGGATTCTTTAATTTCTTTTCTTTACATTGTGAATATTTATTTCTGTTATTTCCAAAGAGTCTTTTTTTTCATTTGGATTCTAATTTAATTTTTTTTCCCCGTGTAACTCTGAATGCTGCTTTATGTTCCCAAGTGAAGAGGACAGCATTATTAGCCAGTAATCGTCATTCTTATTTGGAGTCACTGTGAGCTTTATAACTTAAAGACAGTGTGGAAACAGACAAGATTTGCTGCTTGATGTCCTACACTTTTGGTAAACATTAATGCTGCATATTCATTTCTGCGTAATTATACCGGGAGCCATGACTGAAATGGAGATTCAGTCACTTGGTTTGCGGAACAGTCCCTTGTCAAAATGGCAATAACGTCTGTGGTGTAAAATCCCTGAGGCTTCACATGTACTGTGCAGAGCACTTTAGCCGGAAGGGCAGCAGCGCACTGTAATAATCGCTGTCAGTCCTGGTGCTGGCTTGAGTCTGAATTATGTCTTGACAAGTATTAAATACTATATCACTTATTGCAAGTCTATAAGCTTCTCTGCACATTGATATTACAAGTAGTGTTCGAGCTATTGCCTTCCTCGTTCCGCCCTATCTCTTCCTTTGCTATTGTTAGCCTCAAACATCCCTTTCACACATATATCTTCCTTCCACTTTAGTGAATTGACCGTTATGTTGAGTCCATAGCTGACACATTAGAGGTTTGGAATTCTTTTCTCTGGCTTCTCTTCTCTTCTGCTTCCTCTCGTATTTAGTATGCTGCTCAGCGCACCTTTCCATGCTGCAGATAGGCTCATTCATTTAAATGGGTCTGTATCCCCCCTGAGTAAAGAGGAAGATGGTGTCAGAGCTTATTAAACCATTGCCTTTGTTTCATCTCTCACATTGCTTTCCCAAGGTGATCCTGTCCTTTTGTTTGTAGAGTGGCTGATTTTTTCATCCCCTGTCGTCTTGCTGCACTGCATCTCTTCCTAGAACACTTTGATAATTGAGTCTAGTTCTCAGAGCTCACTACTGCCAGCTGTACCCCACCTTTCACTGTGCTGAATGATCCCTGCGCCAGGTGCCTTGGGACTGGCTGTTTATAGACCACCAGCAGGAAGGAAAAGCAAGCGATTTAGGTCATGCTCAGCTCATGAAATCTGAAGGTGCATCCACTCTTACTGCTGGTTACAGACAATGAATTGCCCGCCTGATATTCTTCATCTTCGTATTCCATAAATGCTGTCTTTTTTTTTTTTTTGCTATAAAAAGTCAATCTAAATATTGAGCATGATATTTTTGATGGTGTGCGTGGGGAACAAATTATATCAACTGTTAACCATAACTACTTGGAAATGTAATAGTCTCAATCAGTGATTAGGAAGTGAGCCAACTAATTCACATCTTTATTACAGATAAATACTGGAAGCCTTGACATACTCATCAATACTGGGTAACATATAGTTAAATGGGACTTTAAGGACTTTCTCGGAAAGAGAACATTTCTAGGTCCTCTCTGGAGGCACTTGTCTGACACCTCTTACACACAACATGTCAGGATGCACTGATCTCTTGTCATTGGAGTGTTAGCTCCAACCAGCTGAAGACAATCATATGAAAGACAGGCATAGTGAATGTCAAGTTGGGAGATGAGTACATGGTATCCATTACATGTATTGAACATATTCACAAAACCTATAGGCGATTTTAAAATCTACTTCTATTTTTCTAAATGTTTTATACAGTATCACATCTGTTCATTATTCAGGGATATAAGAGTATTAAGCATTTTCAGATCAGAGCACAACTGATTGAAAGAGACATATGGCTCGTCCCCATGATAAATCTATTTACTAAGACACTTATAAAAATACGGTGTATAGCATGTGGGTCACCTCCTCCAGTCTCCAGCATCATTCTCATCTGTGCAACGTCCTCACTCCAGAGATTCGTTATTCTGTAAAGAACACAAGAAGCTGCTAGAAGTACCCATGTCTTTGTACATAAGAAGGTGCTCAACTTATCTACTGTGCATAGGTGCCAAAGGATGCATTAGGTTATTCCAGCATAACATAGACAATACAATTGTTGTCATAATTGATCTAATGCAGTGGTTCTTTGGGGTCCAAATCCTTGTATCACAGGTTCTGTGGGTAATCTAACAGTGGTCTTACAACAGTGCCCAGTGCCAAGCAGTGTTGATCTCTGCATTGTATCTCCCTTTATTCTTCCTTGTTAAGATTATTAATGAAATATAGGAAAATATTATCATTAGGCCGAATACATACAGTATTACAGTACAGAACGACATCAGTAGGTGCCCCATCCATTAGATTCTTCTAGATCTCTGTATGCTTCTAATGTAGCCTAATGGCAACGTCGATTCAAGGATCAATGGGGATAGGAAACAACATTTTTGACACTGCATATGTAGTAGCTGTAGCGTGTAGTACTTATATGAAATGTTTGCATGAACACAACACATCCTATGAGACCTATATGCCAGCTATATTACAGATTGGTGTATGAAAAATAATACAGATCAAAAGCATTGATTCCAATTTGCAGTAGGTTACAGTGGAATGGTAATACAATATATGACTTGTATTATTTAGTGGTAAGAATGAATGCACCTTCCTGCTAGCATACAGTATAACCATAAAAATATGCATATCTGGATTTTCTACCTCTCTGTTTAACTGGTATTATAGAGACAGACAGCAGATGCAGCCATGTTTGTATCAAACTACCTTTTACAAGGGGGGACCCCCTTTGTATGTTTTGTTCTCCTTATCAGGCCACATTGTCTTAAGTTATAAGAAGGTGCAGGTCACCTTAGGAAGGTAATGGAATCTTATGTTCTGTAGTTGGTTCTACAGTTATGGTGCATTTTGTCGACTGTAAAACCTGCTGCCTGCGATTGTGGCCTAGTTTATTATTTTGTAGACATAGTTTGCCACCATAATGTTGGTGTGTAAAAACCCTGTTTACTTGAATACATTTCCCTCAGCTGCCCACTGTGAGATTATTTTAGGTTCCCATCTTGAATAACGAAGACATCATTTTAAATCAAAACCTATGGATAGCTTTGGTGCATACAATTATTTAACCTTTTTTGTGGCTATGTTTTCGGTTAGTGCTAGTACTTGATTTATTTCGATAACGGTATGTAGTGGCTCCTGCTTTTAATGCTGCCTCCCATGTAGCCAGTTTCTCCCAGCAAGGCCTCATGCAGACTAATATAAGGGGAACCATGATCCAGCTGTACAATTTGCGGCCATATTATGGTCCACATGGGCGTCTATGGCATTGGCTTTTATTGGAGAGGAGATGGGTGAGGAGCGCTCACCCCTCCTCTCTACTGCACCGGGCAGGATACCATAGCCTAGCTGAGCATCCGTTGGTGTGCATGAGGCCTAATACATGTGCCCAGGATACTGAAGCCTTCATTAGCTCTCAGTTCTCAGCACATTTTAAAAGCCCATGAGGGATCCCTTACCATTTCTACTGACACAATTACTTAAATTACTAAATGTGTATATGGCCCCCTTTCTTTTATGTGTGATTCTCTCCCGACCTAAATTGTAAACCCTGTGTAATCTGCCCTCCTTCAAGACATACACTAGGTGTATCTCTCCCTCTCCACACTCTAATCTCCTGTGTACCTTCTCCCACTCTCTGCTGCTATATGTAAGGCTATGTGCACACGGCCATGTGCTTAACCGGGCCACAATCAGGAAAGTTTTCAGCCTGTTTTGGGCAGGTGGACATGGCAGCGTACACTCCTCCCATCTCTATTGCAAAGGAGCTCCTTGTACAGTAAATCATGGCAGTATAGGATCTGCACTATACCGGGCGTGGTCACCCAGCCCGGTCACAGTACAATGAGAAACGTTGGGCTCATCGCACTGTGCCCATATACAATAGAGGTCTAGGGCGGTTGTAAGCAAAGATAGCTGACATAGCCAGCAAGCAGCATTACCAGCTATGTGACAGACTTAATTTTTCTTTTACAAAGCAAACACAAAACTTCATTTCAGAGGTGTCCATAGTCTAAAAGAAAATTTCGGAAAAACACTGGATGTGTGTTATTGGTAGCATTTAATGCCAGGCATTATACTTAATTACGGATTTAATCAAAGATTAAATTGTTATAAATACTTTCCTTGCCTACGCCACAGAAACAGAGAGGGGCTCTCACAGTTCTGGGCATGCACATTATAGATTTATAGGAAAAAAAGTTATCCTTGGTCCAAATCATTATATATATATTTATTTATTATTTGGGGATTTTTTTAGTGGATAGAGCTCCATTCCAGTGATCCATGTGTGCTACATAGAATCATTTTGATTATTTTGTGGCTGTTTGTAGGCTAAAAGCCCTTAAAGGGGTTTTCCCACAAACAAAAGTTGGGCCCTATCCATGCTTATCAGTGGGGGTCTCTCAGTGACAGGTATCTCTGTCGAACACCTCGTTGCTCCGTCAGACTAATGGAGCAGACGGCCGTGCATGACCGATCTTCTCCATTAATCTCCAATTGCTGAGTGCCATTACTCTGACAGAGTGACGAGCGGCCGAAGCAACGTAATCTGTGGGGGTCTCAGCACTGATGAGCAAGTTAGACCCTATCCCGTGTCCTAACTTTTGTTTGTGGGAAAACTCCTTTAAAGCAGCCCTATAAAAAATTTTTAGCTGAATTTTAGTTA
Source organism: Engystomops pustulosus (assembly GCA_019512145.1). Lineage (NCBI taxonomy): Eukaryota > Metazoa > Chordata > Amphibia > Anura > Leptodactylidae > Engystomops > Engystomops pustulosus. Next base: position 43,004,750 of record CM033650.1, read on the forward strand.
AACTTTATGAACCCAGAGCTATAATTGGTAACTAAACTTTATCTACATTACTCACTGTGTTTCTGAGATATTCACAGACCAACTTATATCCCACCTGGTTTTGGCTGCAGGAGGTTTCTCTGACTCTCCATAGAAATTGTAGCTTATCATTCAAATTTTTCACCTCCCTACTATAGGCTTGACTGAACACTACTTCTCCCAAGAACACTTACAGCTCATTTCACCAATGTGACGCCCATCATACATTTGATATAATTTTGCCTCTGATTTTTCTGCTCCTCTTCGGGTCCCCTCGCAATGCCGGCAGCTCACAAACAATGACGTTGGCAAGCAGCTGAAGTAATTCTGTGTGCTGGCCGAGCGTGAAGACCTGAAGAGGAACGGAAGAATCCGAAAGGAACGAAGGACCCGAGGCAGCATCGAAGACAGACTGGGCAGGCTATATACTAAAGGGGTTGCTGTATACTAAAGGGGGTGGCAGGCTATTCACTACAGGGTCTGGCAGGCTATATACTACAGGGGTCTTGCTGGCTATATACTGGGAGGCTGTGACCAATGCATTCCCCACCCTCGGCTTATACTCAAGTCCCAGTTTTTTCCCAGTTTTTTGTGTTGAAATTAGGGGTCTCGGCTTATATGCTGCAGGTTCCCTTTAACATTTTTTGTGAGCACAGACTATGATAAACACACCCCAGTTAACAATATTGTTTTAAAGCAACCTAGGCATGCCTACAGTACTGCACCTGTGCCGCCATGTACTGTTCGTCTCACCAGCATCCTCATATTGTCAAATTCATCAGTGCACATTATATTATATAGACCATTGTATATACAGATCTACCTGAATTTCATCTACACAAATGCAGAAAAGCCATTTTGTTAAGTGTGCCGAATGACAAATACTGGTTCAAAGACAATAAGAATGGTAAATAGAATAATAGAATTTAATTGTTTCTTATAAACCTTATAAGACTCATAATAACAATCCCATTACCTCATCTGTATCTACATTATGAGACAAATTGCTACCATATATTAGGTTAATGAAGCAGGGTGTTAATCCAAATGGTGCTATTTTTAGGCATTCTCTAATGTAAAATGTAGTTGTAGATCATTGAACTGCTCTTCATTAACTTCTCACTGTATAATGAATCATTATATTGCCTCTTGTATGAAGCTCAATGTGATTCTAACAACTAAGGGCCATGTATGTAGTTGCCGATGATAAACTTAGGCAGGAACAGCCATGTTAAAATTTACAGACACCTTAGTTGTGGGGCTTCCTTAATTTACTGCCAAATAGGTGTTACTAGTCACATGTATCTGGCACTGAGTTAGGTTGGCTGTAAAATTTTAGTAGCTTAGATCCAACCCCTTCGACCAATAGCAAAAATATACATAAACATGCAAGTGTTGGAATTAAAGGTCACAAAGTCGTTTGTTCACCGATTCGATACAGGAATTCATCATTTAATTCCATCTTCATGGAGAGCTTGATCCGATTTGTGGGAGCCATAGCAAAGAAAATGATTTTTGAGCCTTCATTATTCATCATATATTGGGTCGTACTGGGGTTCCTTTGACCCACCAAATAATATGTTTCTGGGTCCCACATTTTAGCCAACCCTAAGAACTAGACCCTGGTAGACTTATTGGGTTGTTTTCTGATGGACTTCTGGATCTAAGTATTGGGTTAAAGCCTCTGCTCACTGGAGGACTATCTGATACTCTGGTGGGCCAGTCTAGCAGTGCTTATAAAGATGGTCAGGGTGTTTTTTTTTTAGCAAACTTTAGATTATAAAATGAATTACAATCACATACAGATATAATTCTTTTTACAAAAACACAACACAGAAAAACTTTTTGTTCCAAAGTTCACCCAATTCACCAGATGTATTAAACACCTGCACCTCTTAATAGTTGATGCTCATCAAATGCAACAAAGACCAGAGTGGAAACCAGGAGTGTTAATACATTTCCCTGTTGTACTGAGTATTTCTGTAATGTAAGGAAAATTCTACTCCTATTTGTATAGCAAACTAGAGGAATATCTAAAAAATTCTAATTCCTAAAAATGACCTGGATATTAGGATAACCCTTGTGTGTTTTGGAACTTGGGCTCTTAGGAGGCTTTTACACAATCTTGAGAGACGGCAAATTGTACATGTATGCCCAAACTGTTGTATCCTTCCTCTCAATATGCATACAGACAATTGGTGTGTATGACTGATCTTTGTAATGTTTAGGTGGAAGCCGGGTGGTGGGTATAACAGCTTTGCAGTAACCTATACTAACCACTAGTGAAATGAAAAAAAATCCTGCACAAGTTAATGAAAACACTTTATCCATTTCATGTGCCATGAGAACCTCCTATGTTATATGGACTCTGATCACCTGTGGCTGCCTCTTCATTGTGTGGTTCTAATCCATCCAAAGACTCATTCTGCAGTGCCAAAGCTTCTCCAGCCTCTCTTGTGCTCTGGTGACATGTAGTAAATGCCATCATTTCTGTCTCTGCCTTAGTGCTCATTCATCTAATTCCTAAAGCAAAAGGGAGTCCCAGCTAGTTTTGTGGCTAAGTCTTTCTGAACATATTGACAGCCAAACTCCGGCGTCTACAGAATCCTAGACACCTACAAGTTCCAAACCCTTTCACCTATTCATTTCATGTAAGAGCATCCAACACGTGCAGGGTATTAGAAGTGCCATCTATCTACCTTATGTTTTATAGATGTCCATTGTGCTTGTCCCATGCAAGCAATCATATCTTCATTACATAACCTATCATGTCCGCATCTAAGTGACCATATCTACCATTCAGTATTCTCATCTAGGCAGCACAGGCTGTTTCTCTATAAATGAATGTGAGAGGGATAAGCTAGATTAAAGGGTTCATAATAGGGCCTGCAATGGAACAAAAGTTATTTTTTTAAGAATGGTTGCACCTTTTGAAGACTGGCCCCTGTATATAATGAAAATACAACTCTGATGTCTAATCACCAATCATTCCAGATGCATCCATTGTAAATATGACACCTCTAGAATACAATATTGTCATCTTGCTATGGGATGACTACCTGAACATACTCTGTATTACTGACTAATGTATTTGTGTTTTTTTATGATTATTATTTTACCTTTCTCACATGTTTCTGATAAATGCGCCAATATTTTATTTGCAGCTACATTTCAGGGAACTTATAATCTCTCGTAGCTATGATAAGTTCTGCATGATATCACACTTTAGTTCCTTTTTTTATTGCGCAAAAAGAAACAAAGGTGGAATTGTACATGGATTAATATCATTGTGATGTTTTTTAGTATGCAGAAGAAAAGGTGGTCTGCACTTCTTGTTCTAAGCCAAAAAAACCTTGACTTCAGAGCTAGGGTTTATTCAAAGTCAGAACAAAGAGGTTTGTTATTTAGCTACTGTTTCCAAATGTTTTGTCTCCTCCGTTCTGTTACAAAGGGTTGTTTGGCGCAGTCAAACAAATGTAAAAGTTTTGTGTAAAGGAAAACAAAAAAAAATGTTTTAAAGAGTGTTGTCAGAAACACTGAGCCTTATGAGAAAAAAATATTTATGGAGAAATAAAAAAATGGAAAAAGGCATTTTTAAAGTATTTTTAAATATTTTATTTATGTAAAAAAAAAAATAATTAAACGTGTTGGATCTTACCGCTCTAAAGGAATATGTGCATCCTAAACTGTTTTTTAAATGTCACTAATAGCCCAGCTTCAATGCATAGGCATCTGTTTTGTACAAAATAAACTGTTTGTTCATCTGTTATGTACCTCAAGGCGATTACAGATATTGTCTGTCCCTTAAGATTCCAATCGTGGATGAAGAGCAGAAATCCTTGTGGATGTGTCTAAAGTATACACTCATGGAGAACTTAGAAAAAACTGTGCAATAATACATGTGCATCAAATGTGTGTTCAATTAGCAATTATCACCAGGTAAATTGTCCAGGATTAGAAAAAAAAGATGACAGTGCCATACATGCCCACAGTTTGTGTGTGGTATGGTTGTTCACTCTTTTTACTTTAACAGAGCTGAGGTACAATACCAGGCCTAACCTATGGACAGGTGTGGTGCTGTTTCTGCAAGAAGTCAGCCATATTTTTAAATCCTGGCGAGTCCCTTTAAGTCCCAGGAGTTATAAAATAACATTCAAAGGCAGCATAATCAATTTTGCAGTTCAACACTGCTTTTTCATAGAAAAGAAGGGACTCCTTGCATCATATATAACTATGATGCACAGAATCCCAATTCTGGTACTGTGATCGGTCCATGAAATTTAAGCACGTTGTTCCTGATTCACGGACTGACCACGGCCATGTGCCATGACACGCCCTTTACGTCCATGGTAAAACTTCTCAGGGTATTAAATTGACCTCTAAAATTAGCTTTTGTTCCAAGCTGACTCTAGAGGGGATTTTTATTATATTTCAAGCTGCGTTAGTGCTCATTTTGGAGCAGATGCTGAAGTTTTTTTAGCTCTACATTTTCTAAGATTTTAGCACAGATTCAGCCTGAATACAGAGTCCGAGGCTTTTTTGCTACCGTTAAAGAAATAAGCTAGTTAAAAAAAATCTACCACTGCCTTTTAATATAATAAATGGGGGGATGGGTATGGCAGATTTGGATTTGCACCAAAACTGCTCTATGAAAACTTGTAGAAATTAGTATTATGGAGAGGCAATAAGGGAGGAGTCCTTCCATAATAGGTATAATGAGCACATACCATTTTCTATGTGCCATATTTTGGTTCTTTATAATCTAAAGGTTCAATAGAGCCATAATATGGATGTGTACATGAGGCCTTAGGCTGCTTCCATACATTTTGTCCACAGATATCAGATTAGCTTGTATCGACCTACTGTATGTCCATACCCTATTATATCTAAGGAAAGAGTGTGCACCATCCCAAAATATTTAAGATAATAAACTAGTACTTGGAGGAGACCCCGCTTTACATCAGAGCAGGAGTAAATCATAGAATCAGGCACAGTTGTATCAAACTTACATTTTGGGACAATTTATAACTTGTTGTAGCAACTTGATAAGTTAATAACTTAAAAACTGCATATGGTAGCATGATTCTGTGGACCTTCAATTTGACATTTATCACTTACGATGTCATGGAATAGTAACTGCAGTAAAAAGATTTCTACGTCTTTTTTTGGACCATGCCAAATATAAACCCTTAATGGTTTGATATGGCTGTGCACTGATCAGCAGTCTTCTACCACTAGCAAACCTTCACACATAGTGGATTAAGCCACAAATAGAGGTGTACATGCATGCATCGATCGTTTACACTATGTATGTTCAGTGGTACAGAAGAGCTGTTCTGTGCCGGGGACAAAGTGTTGGCCTCCAGACAATCACATATCGATGGTCTACTAGGAGAGCAGGCCATCAAAAATGAATCGGACCCACAAGAATCCATGGAGATATATTATATTTTTCACTATGTTCTCTAGGTACTGTGATTTGTTAAGTGATCTTTGTACAATACTTCATCATATCACCAGTTCCTTGTACAACCTGGAATCATGGAAAGACTTTTAGTATCTTCCAGCACATATTCAAAAGATAAAGACAGTGTATTGTAATTATGCATATAATAGGAATGGTATTTGTTCTTGCTAAAACAAAAGTTTCAAAGAAAGGGTAGAAGTTACTGTTATTTTTTTTGGTAGATGGTCATGCCATTAAATTAGGTTTGTAGAAATGGACAGAATGATCTCTAACCCATGCTACCCTCAAACATAGCTGCACAATAGTGGCCAATTCACTTTAAGGCTATTAATGTTCAACCATGTTCAAAAATTAATAAAAATGGCTTTTAAAAGCTGTAAAATAAAATAAAAAGTTCCCTATTTTACCTGATGATGCAGCTTTAGAGATTCGGGGGGGTTATTTATTATATGCCGATGCTCGTGCCCCAGCCTGGCGTAGAAATAAACGTAGCCAGGGAATTTTCACGTATGAAATTTCACCGGCTAAAGTGAGTGCGCAGGTGCAGGGACAGGGTTTCTAATTCCGTATCATTATTAGAGATGAGTAGGCTTGAAGTGTATGTTCAGGTTTGGGCACGTTCCTCCCGACCTGGACATATTGCCAGATTAGCTTCTGAGGAGCCTATCTGGCAAATTTATGACACTAACAATTAGCCATAACTATGGTCCTAGTTGGGATCCTAGCTTTTTTATATCATCATAACATAATGATTCTGTAGACTCAGACCAGGCAGACTACTGCTCTGACTGCTGCAGATAAGGGTAAAATTAACCTGTTTCCCCCTGAAAATAAGATCTACTCTACAGCGGGTGAAATATAAGCCCTGCTCCCTATATTAGCCTTAGTTACAGGGGGCACACTACTTCTGAACTGTGGCACCTAGAGACAGATGCGAAGAGGAGACTTAAACAGGAGGCGTTCTACATTCACTTTTATAGTTATGGTTAGGAGTGCAATTTGCATTGCAACAAACAAGAAACGAGATGTGTATGAATGACACAAATAAACTTTATTAGTATAACATTAAAACATACTTAAAAACCCAAGAAAAAGATTGGGTACATATCACACAGTTTCCCCAGAGCAACCACATGTATAAATGATGCAAACACCATGTTAAGCCAAATGAAGGTAAGTAGATATAAGTAATGCACAAAAAATGTTCAGGACCAAAGAATAACAGAAATCATACTACCTCAGATGCCCCACGCGTATCGCCCGACTCAGCGGGCTTCGCCATCTCCTGACGAAGCCCGCTGAGTCGGGCGATACGTGTGGGGCATCTCTTTCCCCAGACTGAACCCTTTTACCTGGTAATGTAGCTCTGCACTTTATTTTTCTGTGATTTGTTCACATTGGACCTTGCCATTTACTGATTATATCTGAGGTAGTAGGATTTCTGTTACTCTTTGGTCCTGAACATTTTTTGTGCATCACTTCTATCTACTTACCTGTATTTGGTTTAGCATGGTGTATGCATCATTTATACATGTGGTTGCTCTGGGGAAACTGTGTGATATGTACCCAATCTTTTCCTTGGGTTTTTAAGTATGTTTTAAATGTTATATTAATAAAGTTTATTTGTGTCATTCATACACATCTCGTTTCTTGTTTGTTGCATAATAACTTTTTAGATGTGTGACCATATCCTTTTATGGAACATTGTTACCCCATTCTTCCTAAGCACACTGCAATTTGCATTGATAACTCCTTTTCCCAAAAGTAAATTTAAAGGAACCTGGTAATATGGGAAACTAAACCACTCACAGGTCTTTATGGATTGGTGATTTAAAGAGAACCTGTCATCAGGAGCCATTTTTCTGCCCTTCTCCCCTTCCCATAGAGAATAGTGTGCACATTGCCAAAGTGTTTTATAGTAAAACTCGCTTTTTTTCGATCAAGAGAAAAGTTAGATGAAAGTTTACTTTTCTCTCTGCAGAGCTGTGTCCCATGTCCCATGGGAGGGGCCAGTGAGCCAAGGTCCCCCCCCCTCCATGCTTCCTCATGTGTCTATTTAAAATAGAAAGGATAAAGGTATTTTATAATTCTGAAATAGATGCATGACAGCCACTCCTCACTGGCCACTCCCATGGCACATGAGACACTCTCTCTTACTGCACACTTTTCTCTATGGGATTGTGGGGGAGACAGAAAAAGGGCACATGATGACAGGTTCTCTTTAATGTTACACCATATATTTTCCATTATGTCTGCAGGGGAGGCCCCTGTCTGTTGCATTTGTTCTAGCTTGTGCCAGGATCCTGGTGCTGTCTATAGCAGAATTCTAGATATGTCATATTGGGCCCTGCAGCACAAATGATGGACCTATGTGTTGCGCTAGAAAAGGGTTCCAATGAGCCATTTCAACACACATTCCAGGACAAGACTTTAAAGAACTCCAATTCTGGATATCAATAGAGTGGAAAGACAAAACACTAGCATTAAACTATGACAAAACACTAGCATTATAATATGACATATACCTTGAAAAGGTAACAAGCGTAGTTATGACATCAATTAAAGTGAATAATCCCTCACAATGAAGAGTGTAGAGCTGTTGTGAGAGTATGACATGGAACTATACACAACCATGCAAATTTCAAAACACCCAAATGGAACTGCATATTGCCTAATAAAGTTTCAAGGTGTAATGTCCCCCAAAATGGGTCATTACTAGAGATGAGCGAGCACTAAAATGCTCGGGTGCTCGTTTTTCGAGACAAACTTTTCCCGATGCTCGAGTGCTCGTCTCGAATAACGAGCCCCATTGAAGTCAATGGGAGACTCGAGCATTTTTCAAGGGGACCAAGGCTCTGCACAGGGAAGCTTAGCCAAACACCTGGGAACCTCAGAAAAGGATGGAAACACCACGGAAATGGACAGGAAACAGCAGGGGCAGCATGCATGGATGCCTCTGAGGCTGCTTAATCATACCATTATGCCAAAATTATGGGCAACAGCATGGCCATGACAGAGTGACCAAATGAGGCTAGATAGCATCTAAAACATGCAATAATTGACCCTGACACTATAGGGGACGGCATGCAGAGGCAGCAGCAGCAGGCTAGAGAGTGTCATGGCGACATACCCTAAATGGACTCAGGATCACCAAAGGAGGTGAGCAAGTAGCGCTGAAATGATTTCCTATGTGAACAAAAGGTTGACGGTATATTTAGTCGATAACACAGCATGGTGGCAACATAGTGACCAAGTTCCATAACGTATCTGGTGAAACACCCGAAAAATGAGCCTGACACAGCTCTTTTGATAAGGGGACAAGATGTGGAGGCAGCCATGGAGACGACTTCACTGATTAAGAGCGACAGTATGAGGCATCCATATTGCGCTATGATTGCAACTTCAGGTCTCCAGCATGGCGGCGACAGATGGGCCGAGTTCCACTATGTATCTGTTGAAACACCAGAAAATTCTGCCTGACACAGCTCTTTTGATAAGGGGATGATGCGCTGCATATCCTCTCGTGCTCCAGCGTCTGGGGTATAGAGAGTTGAAAGTTGCGCATGGAGACATTGGTGGACGCTGTGGAGGATCGTGGAGGCAAAATGGACAGGAAACAGCAGGGGCAGCATGCATGGATGCCTCTGAGGCTGCCTAATCTTGGGATGGAGCTGGCGGTCCGCTGCCAGGCGAGCTTTCGCCTGTCCAAGCCCCTGTATCTCGGCTTCTCCCCACCCAAAATGGGCCTGGGGGCCAGTAGCATTTACTTTGAAAAAATTATAATTTTCAAAGCAGGCCGGGTCGTTTGAATATTTCACCTAGGAATAATGGAATAGCATAGTGGTTCTATTTTTAATAGTTTTTTCGGAAATGGTTCCATGATTAAAAGCGACAGTATGGGGCATCCATATTGCGCTGCTATGATTGCAACTTCAGGTCTCCAGCATGGCGGCGACAGATGGGCCGAGTTCCACTATGTATCTGGTGAAACACCTGAAAATTCGACCTGACACAGCTCTTTTGATAAGGGGACGATGTATGGAGGCAGTGAAGTAGTAGTAGATTAAAGGTGCTGCAGTTAAAACTATGTTAGTTGGATCTTGGGATGGAGCTGGCGCTCCGCTGCCAGGCGAGCTTTCGTCTATCCAAGCCCCTGTCTCTCGGCCACTCCCCAAACAGCACTTCTAAGAACCTTTTGTATAAGATCAAGTGTAGTAGTGTTCTTATAAGTTTGGGTTATGGCGGGTGAGGGGAATGTAAACAGATGCGCAAGAAGCGCTGAAATAATATCGGTAAATGATAAAAGTTTGCCAGTATATTTTGTGGATAACACAGCAGGGTGGCGACAAAGTTAACAAGTTTGATTTGGAAGCCATGAAAACAACCCAAAATTCTGCCTGACACAGCTCGTTTGATAAGGGGACGATGTATGGAGGCAGTGAACTAGTAGTAGATTAAAGGTGCTGCAGTTAAAACTGTTAGTTGGGATGGAGCTGGCGCTCCGCTGCCAGGCGAGCTTTCGCCTATCCAAGCCCCTGTCTCTTGGCAACTCCCTGTCTCTCTACTGTTCTGGCCTCAACAGTGCTCTACCACGAGTCCCAGTAACTTGAGACATGATGAACTTAGGGAGTATAGCTCTGCGGCGTTCCCCTGCTCCCTCATCAGCAGGTGGTGTCTCACCCCGCCCAGGACCACGGCCTCTGACCCCTGCAGTAGTTGGACGCCCACGTCCACGCCCTCATCCTCTACCCCTAGCCTAGGGTTAAACTTTTTCAAAATTAAAGTGTAAACTGTAAATTTTTTGTTTTTTGTTTTTTTTTTTTTTACAAACGATGCTATCCTATTGCTATGGCTATTTCTAACCTACACTGACAGCACAAAACTGGATTTTGTGCTGTGCCTGATGACTTTGATTATAAAAGTAAATAAAGTAAAAAAAAAAAATCAGCGACTGTGCCTAATTCAAATCAACCCTAATAAATTGTCCCATTCAGTGTTTGAGGTGGATATGTGTGTCACTAAGAAGAAACACAACGGTCGCAAGTCTCCCTGCAATTCCTCACAATATGGTACTAGCTGCACTACTAGTGCCAGCAGCCCAGCCACAAGCAAAACAAAAAAAAAGTAAATATAACGCTATGGTATGCTAGTAGCCGTGGGGTTCTCCTATGGCTATTTTCTAGCCTACACTGAAAGCACACTGCTTTGCCAGATTACTTTGAGTTATAAAAAAAAAATAAACGTAAAAAAAAATAAATCAGCAGACTGTGCCTAATTCAAATCAAACCCCTAATAAATTGTCCCACTTCGGTGTTTGAGGTGGATATGTGTGTCACAGAGAGCTAAACACAACGGTCGCAAGTCTCCCTGCAAATTCCTCACAATATGGTACTAGCTGCACTACTAGTGCCAGCAAGCCCAGCCACAAGCAAATAAAATGAAAAATATATAACGTTATTGTAGCCCTAAGAAGGGCTGTTGGGTTCTTGTAGAATCACTCCTGCCTAACACTATTCTAATAGAACACCCTAACGCAGTGGTGGCGAACCTATGGCACGGGTGCCAGAGGTGGCACTCGGAGCCCTCTTTTTGGGCACCCAGGCCATCAATATAGCACTCTACATAGAACTCAAAGAATCATCCTGAAGTCCCAGGCGACTCAATAAATGCTGCTCTCAGTGATATTTTAAAGCAACACATTCTTGATTGCTTGGGACTGCAGAAAGAGATAGAACATGTGCAAAGGGGAGGATTATCTTTAGAGCTCCTCTAGGCTTCTTCCTGTTCAGGAAGACGATAGCGAGATGCTACAACATTAGTCCAAATTTGCCCTTCTTCTTTCAACTGTTTTGTTGTCCTCTAGAGGCCGATATGATTAAAAGTTGTGGTAGAACAGGTAGTAATAAATTACTACTTAAATTGTCGTGCTGGCACTTTGCAATAAATAAGTGGGTTTTGGTTGTAGTTTGGGCACCCAGTCTCTAAAAGGTTCGCCATCACTGCCTTAACGCTTTCCCTGACCAGCAGCAGCTCTCTCACTAACGGCATCCAGACAGAGAATGATCCGAGTAGCGCGGGCAGGGGCTAGTCTATTCCAGGGTCACCTGATCAGGCCAGCCAACCACTGCTATCGACGTATAAGGGTGCCACGTCATGCTGGGTGGAGTGCAGAGTCTCCTGGCTTGTGGTTGGCTCTGTTTCTGGCCGCCAAAAATCACAACAGCGCGAGATGCCATTTTCTCGAGCTGGCGAAATACTCGTCCGAGCAACGAGCAGTTTCAAGTGCGCTAATGCTCGAACGAGCATCAAGCTCGGACGAGTGTGTTCGCTCATCTCTAGTCATTACCAAACTCAGCCCTGATTAGTTTCCTGGTTGGCTGTAGAGGCTCTGTCCAGCTCTCCCAAGCCACCTTTAAACACCTGTCACCTTTAAGGATGGAGTTCCCCTTGGTTTAACAACTAATTCCTGCTATAGCTATCCAATAGTGAACATTTGCCGCTATCTGCTAAATGCAGGGCTACCATAGTAGCAAGAATATAACTTTATAAAAATATGCACCATAATTAAGTAACCCCCTACCACCCGGCTCATTATTAATTACCCCTGCAATACTTATTTTGATCTTTTATCCCCTTCCCGTACTAGTATGGCGCGCGCCGGGTCCCGGTGCATGGAGAGGGCTCGCCCTCTCCATAGCCGGTAAGTCTTTGCTGCATATTGCAGCAAAGGCTTACCGGTAACACACGCGATCGCTGCAGTATGGCAGTATATGATAGGATGAATCAGACTACCTAGGGTCAGAGTACCCTAGGGAGTCTGAAAAATAGTAAAAGTAAAAATAAAAAAAAGTTAAAAAAAAAAAATTATAATAAAAAAACCTAAAAATTTAAATCGCCCCCCTTTCCCTAGAACTGATATAAAAATAAATAAAACAGTAAAAATCATCAACACATTAGGTATCACCGCGTCGGAAAATTCCTGATATATCAAAATATAATAAAGTTTTTTCACTGCGTTTAACCCCGTAACGAAAAACCGCGTCCAAAGTCGAAAATGGCATTTTTTTTGCCATTTTGAAAAATATAAAAAAATTCATAAAAAGTGATCAAAAGGTCGCACAGTCCCAAAAATTATAGTAATGAAAACGGCATCAAAATTCGCAAAAAAATGACATTATCCACAGCTCCGTACACCAAAGTATGAAAAAGTTATGGGCGCCAGAAGATGGCAAAATAAAATAAAAAATATTTTGTACAGGAGGTTTTAATTTTTTTAAATGTATGAAAACATTATGAAACCTATACAAATTTGGTATCCACGTGATCGTACCAACCCAAAGAATAAAGTAGACCTGTCATTTTGGACGCAGAGTGAAAGCTGTAAAATCCAAGCCCACAAGAAAACGTTGCAAATGTGGTTTTTCACCATTTTCACTGCATTTGGAATTTTTTTTCCCGCTTCCCAGTAAACGCCATGGAATATTAAATACTGTCACCATGAAGTGCAATTTGTTACGCAGAAAATAAGCCATAAACAGCTCTTTATGTTGAAAAATAAAAAAGTTATAGATTTTTGAAGTTGGTGAGTGAAAAATGGAAGTGAAAAAACTAAAAAAGGCCAAGTCGTTAAGGGGTTAATAGAGATGAGATGATTTAAAGCCTACCAATTATTAAAGCTTCCCTAATTATTTGCAGGATACTAGTAACCTAGGAACCTTATTGCGTGGGCACTTTTCCATTAGTGATGGGAAGTACGGCTCTTCTTAGCAAGCTAGCTCATTATGCTCCGCTCACTAAGAAGAGCCGGCTCTTTTGGCTTCTGAACAATTCAGCCAGTACCCCCACTCCACAACACTTTTAACCCGATTGTATCGGGGGCATGGTAAACTGGTTAGGGGAGGGAGCTGGCTCTCACCCTTCATGTAAAAGAGCCAGCTCTTAGAGCCTGCTCGTTCACAAACGGCACATCACTATTTTTCATAACCCTAGATGGCAATTGGAGGAGGACATTACAGGGCGCACACACTTGATTGTTAAAGGCAGTCAAATCATGTCCATGTGATCTATAATTTTAATAGCGTTAGGGTAGAAGGATAAGGTAAGTAAGTAACATAAAGAAATGTATGGAAATTGTCTTGAAAACTTTTTAGAAAAAATAAATTTTTAACTTACCGTATACAGCAACATTTGTGCTGAAAAAGCCTAACATGGGTATATATGGATATATGAGATCTCACTTGTCTGACCAACCTGGAAGTGCATCAGATTGCGTCATTACAGGTAAGTATACGTAATACAATGAAAAATGCTACAAATGACCATATAAATAGAAATATGAATAAGTATCAGTATATCATACATAAGATCTCTGCCATAATTCAGGCCCGGAGGCATTCAGGTATTTAATGTTAGGATCCAGTAGGCTTCTCGGGATCGAAGTCTATTGGTCCAATCACCGCCCCTTTGAGGTTTGTCCACTTGTTCTATGGCTAATACTTTCAAAGTTTTAGTACAGGGTGCATTTCCTTAAAATGTCTTGATGCACCAGACATGGTTGAAGAAATAACCAGTGAGGAACTGTGTATGTCCGTTAAGTGTTCCGAGATCCAGGTTTTCAGCTTACGGATAGTGCATCCCACGTAAGTTACATTACAGCTTATGCATTTGATGAGATAAACAACATGGTGTGATTCACAATTTTATTTTTTTTTATAAGTATGGTTGACTGAGGTTGCAAAATGGGATGAGGTTTCAATATTCTTGCATAGATTGCACCTGAGACCACCGCATTTGTGGCTCCCTGTAATATGTAACCAAGTATTTTTGTTGTTTGTCATACAAAAATTATTGGGTGATAGAGTTGCTCCTATGGAGTATGCATACACAGCTCCTCACTGGTCATTTATTCAACCATGTCTGGGGCATCGAGACATTTTAAGGAAATGCACTCAGGCTGTAATAAAACTTTGAAAGTATTGCCCATAGAACAAGTGGACAAACCTAAAAGGTGCAGTGATTGGACCAAGAGACTCCAATCCAGAGAAGCCTACTGGATCCTAACATTAAATACCTGGATTATGGCAGAGATCTTATGTATGTATACTAATTCATTATTTGTATTTCTATTTATATGGTCATTTGTAGCATTTTTCATTGTATTATGTATGCTCACCTGTAATGACGCGATCACTTCCAGCGCGGTCAATCAAGTGAGATATCATATATAACATGAAATTGCCTTACATCTTGCACAAACTACGATTAAGGGTCGTTCCAACCTCAAACGCATACGTTTTTCTATTTTGTTTTGTCATGGCATCCCATTTATGTTTTTAATCATATGGAATAAAAGTTGGTTTTAATTCTGTTACTTTTTGGATTTGGCTGAGTGCTGGAAAAACCTACATCCTCTTCTCCTATATAATACAGGGGCTGGCAGGCTGTATACTACAGGGGGCTGGCAGGCCATATACTACAGGTGCTGGCAGGCCATATAACACAGGGGCAGGCAGGCTATATACTACATGGGCTTGCAGGCTTATATAGGGGCCTGAACAGAAACTAATCCTTGATGTAGCAACCTAGTGGTTTTCTTAAATGGATTTAAGATTCCTGAAACATCCTCATAAGTAGATCTACAGCCTCTGCAGTACAATTTCCTCTGGATTTCCTTTGGATGTATCTTGTATGCCATGGGTCCCCAAACTACGGCCCGAGCCCGTTTCTATCTGGCCCCCTTCGCTTGAAGTGCCAGCGCCAGGCCACCACAGCATTTGGAAGTCAGGCAGGAGCCTCCATCCGTCTGGACAGGAAACTCCTGGCCATTACTGCATAGTGCTCTATGTGGCCGGAAACAGCCGCTCCAGCACTATTATTGCAGGTGGAGCAATGTGGCCGGAAGACAACTCCGGCGCATATTGCTCTTTGAACCTGGATGCACGGCCGCGGAAGCAGCCAGAAGAAAGAAGACACGGAAGCCACTACCAGAGTGCAGGATTTAAAAAAAAAAAAAACTGCAGTAAAAAGATTCTGGCAGCCGGGGACCCTGATATCTGAAATAATTAATTATGGGGGAAAGAATAGGAAATAATTAATTATGAGGGGCAGCATAGGAAATAATTAATGGTGGAGGGGCAGCATATGAAATAATTAATGGTGGGGAGGTATATGAAATAATTGATGGTGGAGGAACAGCATAGGAAATAATTATTGGTGGGGGGCAGCATTGGAAAGAATTAATTATGAGGGGCAGTCTAGTAATTAATAGGGTGGGGGAGGGAAGAATATTCTATAATTAATAGAGAGGGGTCCCAGTATATTCAATAATTAATTGACTCAATTCATTAATTGGGCCAATATATAAAATAGTTCACTAGGAGGTGCAGTATATTAAAAAATTAACCGGTTCCGATGCATGGAGAGGGCTCGCGGGCCGAGCCCTCTCCATAGCCGGTAAGTCTCTGCTGCATATTGCAGCAAAGGCTTACCGGTAACACCCGCGATCGGTGCCGTCACCGATCGCGGGTGTTTTCTTGCTGATTGCATGGGCGCCACCATCTTTCCGAGGATCGCCGCTCCCCGTGACGTCATCGGGGAGCGGCGATCCGTCGCCATGGTAGCTTCGGGTCTCACGAAGACCCAAGGCTACTTCGGGTTAACCCATTCATTACAATGTGCTATCAGCACATTGTAATATATGAGGAGTAAAATCCCCATGTACTGCCATACTGTAGTATGGCAGTATATGGTAGGATCGATCAGACAACCTAGGGTTAAAGTACCCTAGGGAGTCTGAAAAATAGTAAAAATAAAAATTAAAAAAAAGTGAAAAAAAAAAATTATAATAAAAAAACCTAAAAATTCAAATCACCCCCCTTTCCCTAGAACTGATATAAATATAAATAAACAGTAAAAATCATAAACACATTAGGTATCGCCGCATCCGAAAATGCCTGATCTATCAAAATATAATAACGGTTTTTTACTGCGTTTAACCCCGTAATGGAAAATCGCGTCCAAAGTCAAAACTGGCACTTTTTTGCCATTTAAAATTTTTTTTTAAATTCTATAAAAAGTGATCAAAAGGTCGTACAGTCCTAAAATAATATCATTGAAAACATCATCAAAAGTCGCAAAAGATGACACCACCCTCAACTCCATACAACGAAGTATGGAAAAGTTATAAGCACAAGAAGACGGCAAAATAAAAAAAAAATTTTTGTTCATGAGGTTTTAATTTTTGTAAATGTATGAAAACATTATAAAACCTATACCTGTAATCGTACTGACCCAAAGAATAAATTAGATGCGTCATTTGTGGCGTGAAGTGAAAGCCGTAATATCCAAGCCCACAAGAATACGACACAAATGCGTTTTTTCACCATTTTCACTGCATTTGGAATTTTTTTCCCGCTTCCCAGTACATGGCATGGAATATTCAATGCAATCACTATGAAATGAAATTTGTTTCGCAAAAAACGAGCTATCACATAGCTTTTTACGTGTAAAAATAAAAAAGTTATAGATTTTTGAAGGTGGGGAGTGAAAAATGGAAATGAAAAAACGGGAAAGGGCCCAGTCCTTAACCGATTAATTGAGGGGAGGCATAGTGTATTACAGATGCGGTCACATGTAACGCTATTTATTTTTAAACTTTAGTCCGGCCCTCCAAGGGTCTGAGAGGGATAGTGAACGGCCCCCAATGTAAAAAGTTTGGGGACGTTAGGAATTTAGAGATGTGAGAAAAGAGGGAAGTGAGCAGTGGTTATCACATGTGAGCAGGGGAAAACGTGTGAGCAGAGATCATTAAGTATAATCAGGAGGTCAGTAAGTGTTAGGAACACAATCAGTGGGGGAATACTGGGACGTCTGTCACAGGCTTCGACCCCAGAGTCATAGCCTCATTACAGCATGTAAGCATTTGTTCTGCAGCTAGCACAAATCCCTATTTACTTCTATGGTCTCATGCACATGGCTGTACATTCCACTGATGCTTGCTTTTTGCAGTATTTTTGTATCTTCCTCAGCAGTGCTCACATTGACAGATGGGTTCAAACAATGGATCAGGTTTGCTTGTTTGTGGGCCGCAAAGAGCACATGTTCCTGTGCATGTGGCCTTAGTCTGTATCTTGTGACATAGGGAGATTATGTCCACCTGTACAGAAGACCCCAGCAGTGGAGGAGGTGAGTATTTATTTATTTTTGGCCACTGTCCGAATATGGGCTACTGGGGGGACGACTAATTATTAGCTATGTCTCTGCAGGCCTCCAGCAGATAAGACAACCCTGACAAAGGCGAACCCACTATAAGGAACCTAATTAATGGTCCCTGAGTGACCCTACAAGGTGACAGAGAGGACGTCTGGCAGCTGCTGGATGGTGGAGCGGTCAGGTAACCGGAATACTGGGATAGACCAGTGTTCACATTAGGTTGCAGAAAAGTGTCAAGCTAGAACCAAACAAACCTGGGACACGGAGATACACGACACTGATGGACAAACCACAGATACAGACTGACAAGCAGAGTCAGACTCAGACTGAACTGGGCCAAAACCAAGAGGGCAGCAAAGGTACAGAATCGTATAGCAATAGAATGGTTGGTAAGCATAGCAGAGGTCAAATACACAGAATAGCAAAATCACTAGAGCAGAGAAAAGACTGAATAACCAGCACCCTCGAAGGAACTGGGCAAAATATAAAGGGAGTAATGGACACTGCTTCCAGCACTGACTAGTCCAGCCGTCCATCACTCAAGTCACAGCATCAGACACAACAAGGTCAAACTCACACCCAGCTTTCCCAAGGAAAGATGCGGAGAAGGAGCTGTCAATCATAGGCAGCTCTGGGTGTGGTTACAAGCACAGAGGCCTGAACCAGATCCCATTCAGAGCAATTTGCGAGTTCTGACAATATCTATGTAGATGTGTGCAGAAAGAGTAAAAAGGTTTCAAAAGGTGTGATAGCACTAAGTAGGCAGAGGAGGGATAAAGAAATCTAGTGGTTGTCAGTCAGAAGTTGTTTAATGCGTGGTTGTTTCTTTGTGTCTGGCATTATCCACTCATCCATTAAACAATTCCAACCAGTAACCGGTTTCTATAAAGCTATACTAATCTGTGGGCTGATTGATGAATACAGAGATTGGCAGAGATTACACTAGACTGAGTACTGATTGCTAGAAGGGATTAAGCTACACTGAGGATTTCTGTGGGTAGTATCATAGTAATTTTTAGAAAAATACAGTAAAGTCCAACCGATTCATTCTACATAACACAGTGTTGATCCAGAGAAAGCTAAAAATTCTGCAAGTGTTTGGACAATTGGCTCCAAGTAGGGAAAAATTCCTCCCCCTAATAAGGTGGTCAGAATAACTCCCCTCCAACAGAAACTACTTACAAAAAGTTTTATTCCCATAAAATGTGATATTATTGCCCTCCAGAAAGGCATCCAGGCATTAGTCATTCTTAGTCATCTTTTTTCTAAGCTTAATTTGTGTAATCTGTGCTGAGGGTACCAGTGCCTGTGGCAGGAACAGCACATGGGGATGGTAAGTAGTGTTAGTAGGGTCCACAAAATAGCAGTTTTTTGGTAACGTTCGTTTATTTAGGTGGTCCACCTCCGACATATAGGGGCACATTGACTAAGGGTCCGCGGAACGCATTTCCGTCGGGTTTCCCGAAGTTTTGCGCTGCATTTAACTGGGGTTTTTTTGGTGCACGCCATCGGATTTTGGCGCATCAGCACCAGCTTTCACGTGACACAAATCAGGGGGTGGGCCTTCGGACGGTCCGATGGATACGGACAACGCGCAGGATTTAACATCTCAAATTATGTCGCAAGACATGCACTTAAATACACCAGGAAGAAGGTGAGATCCGGCGGACCTCAGCGGTAACTACACATGCAGGATCTTGGGCGCACGATCTTGGTGAATCGCGGCGGACTTCATCCTCGTTGGACCATCCGGTTTGGGGATCGCGACAGGACCTGGTAAGTAAATGTGCCCCATAAAGTGTGTAGGGTGGGCATGATTTATGAATTGTGGTGCATGATCTTTATCAAACTGGCATCCCTTGTACTCCTCAGGAAGTGTGCACCATTTTTTTAATGCACTTTGTTTAGGCTGCAGAATTGTGGCATAGACACCATTGCGGTGCATGGGCCGACTAAGCACTTACACACTTCTTTTGGTGCACATTTATACTGTCTTGTCAGACACAGTGGGGGTCATTTACTAAGGGCCCGATTCGCGTTTTCCCGACGTGTTACCTGAATATTTCCGATTTGCGCCGATTGTACATGAATTGCCCCGGGTTTTTGGCGCACGCGATCGGATTGTGGCGCATCGGGGCCGGCATGCGCGCGACAGAAATTGGGGGGCGTGGCCGAACGAAAACCCGACGTATTCGGAAAAACCGCCGCATTTAAAAACCGAAAATGTGTCGCTTGGGGAGCGCTCACCTTCACCTTCTATGGGATGGTGCATTCCGGGGCGTTAAGATTATTTTCGGCGCTGCAGCGCCACCTGGTGGACGGCGGTGGAACTACCATCTTAAATCCCAGCCGGACCCGAATCCTGTGCAGAGAACGCGCCGCTGGATCGCGAATGGGCCGGGTAAGTAAATGTGCCCCAGTGGATCTGTGCCACGAAAGTGGTGCAGACACTTTCTAAACACATGTGCAAGCATTTAGCATGTTCTTTCTAGTGCAAAGTCAGACAGAAAAATGTGGGCCAATATCTATGCCTCTCCTGACACAGAAAATCATTTTATGCTCCTTAACAGCAGATGTCTGATACTAAAATTAAATTTACAGTTCTCCAATACCCCCAATCTTTTTCTCCTATTTACCAAGAAAATATAAATTATGACTGTCATTTCATTTGCATTACCTTTATGCACATTAAACCATATTTGTCATTAAACTATTTGTCAGCCCAGGCCTCCAGCTTCCACAAATCCCTTTCACTATGCTCCTCTGTATTAATTTATTTTCAGAACTTAGTATTATCTTCAAATATTGAAACTCTACCAATGTACTACTAGTAGTGTAATTAATTAAAATATAAAAAATAATTGGCCCTTGTGGCACCCCAATAACAACTTCAACCCAATCTGCCACAAAGCCACTTGCTAAAATAAATACACAGATTTTTCTTTAGTCCAAGCAGTCTCATTTTATATACCAATTTCTATACAGCACTATGTCAAATGCCTTGGAAAACTCTAGATATACAACATCTACAGCCTTCCCCAGGTCCAGTATAGAACTTACGATATAATAATACTTTAGAGATCCCGTGGGGGGAAATTCTTTTGTATATAGTGTCTATGTAATTGTTACACACAATTAGATGCTTTAGGTTATAGTAACATACATACACTACACTTACATGTTGCTAGTTCCTTAGTTACTACTTTCCTAGTTGCATACAAACATAGTAATACAGCACAATACAGGGAAAACATAATGACATTACATTATATATGGAGAAATGATTACGGTATGAAAATACACTAAGGACAAATAGACACAGGCTACATGCATAGGGATTACTACAGTAGGGACAGAATCTTGGTTTTGGCAGAATTGACACTGCCTGTAGCTCCACTTCCACCAGGTACTGGTACTTAAGCTACCTGGTGCCGGTTACCACTGGAGCCTTTGGAACACTTTTCTTCCTGAATAGTAGTAAGGCACTGACTGTGATCCCTTACATTTCTGGTGCTCTGATAATGCTGTAACTGGTGTTCTTGGCTGCCAGGTTCCGGGGCTCTGTCATACAACATTGAGCTCTTGCTGCTGATGATCCACATAGTGAGAGTGCAAAGATGATGCTACAGGGTGGAGGGGAAGCACAGGAACCCCAGAGGATGTATGGCCTGTAACAGCCATGGCCACAGGGGCTGTAAGGGCCATTAGACTAATGGGTCAGGTGAGCAGGGTCACCAAGTCTTGGCCAGGGGTCGTCTACTGTCTAGGGAGGTCAGTCCCCCTCAAGCATGGGTGCTCTCCAGATGGACACTGTGCACCTTCTGTCTAAATAGGTAACAGCTTGTGTATTATGTACTCTCCCATTGCACAGCGAGACCTGAAGGGATGCACACTGCATCTTCCTGGGTGCAGTTCTGAGGTTGCTGCGGTCTGTCGTTTTTTCGTGGTGGGGTGTCTCTCCATGTGTGGTGCTCATGATACAGACCCGGTCTGTTGTTAGGCAGTTGTTTCCTGTTGCAGGTTGTGTGGCTCAGGAGTGCTTCCTGGAGTGTGCATGCTGTGTTCGATGAGGATCATTTCCTGATGGTTGAGCACAATGGATGTAGCCAGGTATAGGCCATGCCAGTTATCCAGTGCTGTGATTCTCCACTTCCAGCTCCCATTGTGTTCCCCGGTTCCAGCGGTTAGTTGGTAGCAACTGGGGGGCTAACAAAAAAAACTTACAAAAAGTGGGGGAGATTGTGGAAAAAAAGGGAGAAAAAGCGCTAGTCCTGTGGAACATTCAACAGAGTTTTCAAACATTTAAAATAACAGTCTGTCTATCACAGAACATAATTACATCAATTCCCAAGGTGTATGCCATCTGGGCCTGGTGATTTGTCTATTTTAGCGTTTTTTAAGCTGGCGAAGCAATTCCTCCTGTTTACACTAGACATGCAATTCAGGGATACACTACATCTAACACAGCTATGGATATCATAAGAAAAAAATATAATAAAGGGGACCTCAAAAAGATTTTTCACCCAGGGGCCTCCACCAACCTTAAAGGGAACCTGTCACCAGGAGACCCATTTTTAGCACTCCCCCAGTCCCCACAGAGCATAGTACATACGCTGCCAAAGTGTTTTTGTATTAAAAATTGTTTTTTACGGAAAAAAATATATGTTATATTGTACCTTTCATTAGCATCTGCTGTGTGACTAGGCTGTGTCCAATTGGGAGGGGCTGGAAAGGAGCAGTTTCCGCCCCACCCTTGGGAATCATGTGACCTTTTCAAATATATGAATAACTCCCCTCACTCGGGATTGGCTGTAGAGGAGCAGGGGGCGTCGCTAAGCCCAGTGATGGGTGTTTTCATATCTTTGAAAAGGTCACATGGAGAAGCTGTTCCCCAAGGGTGGGGGGGAACTGCTCCTTTCCAGACCCTCCCAAAAGGCAACTGCCTAGTCACACAGCAGATGCTAATGAAAGGTACAATATAACACATCTTTTTTTCTGTAAAACCAATTTTTAATACAAAAACACTTTGGCAGTGTATGTACTATGCTCTGTGGGGACTGGGGGCAGGGCCAGATTATAGGCGGGGCTGCCGGGGCTAGAGCCCCGGGGCCCCCACCATCTTGCCCCCCCCAGGGGGCCCCCACCAGATCGCACCCCTTCGGGCCCTGACTCCACCTCCCTGAGCCGTCCGCCAGACGCTGGCACAGGTGACCGCCTCCCTGCATGGCCGGCCTGCCCGTCCGCCCCCGAGCACAAGTTACCGCCTCTCCGCCCACCCTTCAGCTTCATAGCCGAGCCGTCCTGCCGCCCGGCACACGTTCCCGCATACCTGTACGCCCATCCTGCTGCATGGCCAGACCTTCCCGCCCGCTCGCAATCCTTCTCGCGCTCCCTCCTCCCCTACCCGAGCAAGCAGCCGTCCTCTGCAAGCCCCCCGGATAAGCAGCTGTCCTCCGCTCCCAGCACCCTCCACCCGCCCGAACAAACAGCCGTCCTCTGCTCACGCCCGCCCGCTGGAATGAGCAGCCCTCCTCCGCTCCCCGCCCGCCCGCTCTGCCCGCTCTGCCCGCTCCGCTCCCCTAACCCAACTGACCCGCACGCCGAACAAGCACCCCACTGAACACCCACGACCACTGGTCACCCTAAAAGGGTAAGTATACATTACATATGTATTTATCTGTGTGTATGTATGATGTATATATGCATATACAGTGTATATACTGTGTGTATATGTGTATATATGATGTATATATGCATATACAGTATATATACTGTGTGTATATACTGTGTATATGTGTATCTACTGTCTATATCTGTATATACTGTGTATATGTGTATATATGCATCTACTGTCTATATCTGTATATACTCTGTATATATGCATCTACTGTCTATATATGTATATACTGTATTTATACATGCATATATTTGTATAAGCCTATATATGTGCACATTTAAATATATATATATATACGATTTATGTTTATATGCTGTGTATGTGGTATGTATGTATATGCTCTGTATACTGAATTTGTGTGTATTATCCGTATGTGTGTGAAAATGCTGTATATACTGAATGTGTATGTATATGCAGCATGTGTGTATATGGTATTTTTATACTGCATGTATGTGTATATATGGTCAGTGTATACTGTATGTGTAAATATATATATATATTTATTGTATATAATGTGTATGCCGTATGTGTGATGTATATATACTGTATGTGTGTATATACTTTATGAGTTTGTGTATACTCTGTGTATGGCTACATTCACACTACCATATGGAGGACGTATATATGGCCGATATAGGTCCTCCATAGACGGCAATGGGCGCACGGCGCCTTACGGGAGCGGTACGGTGCAGCACACGTGCGGCACCGTACCGCTCCGTACCCGGGAAAAAGATAGGACCTGTCCTATCTTTACCCGTAGTACGGCGCCGTGCGCCATAACTTCCTATGGAGAGGGGCGGGGGTGAGCTGCGCTCACCTCCTCCTCCTCTCCCCGTGCACTTGCCCGCTACGGTACGGGCGGGCAACGGTAGTGTGAATATAGCCTATTAGTGTATAAATGTATATGGGTACATAAATGTGTGAAGGTGGATATAAAGATGTGTTATTGGGGACGAGGCGGCTGTATGTAGCTGTGTTACTAGGGGCGAGGCGGCTGTATGTAGCTGTGTTACTGGGGGCGAGGCGACTGTGTGTAGATGTGTTACTGGGGGCGAGGCGGTTGTATGTAGCTGTGTTACTGGGGGCGAGGCGGCTGTATGTAGCTGTGTTACTGGGGGCGAGGCGGCTGTATGTAGCTGTGTTACTGGGGATGAGGCGGCTGTATGTAGCTGTGTTACTGGGGGCGAGGCAGCTGTATGTAGCTGTGTTACTGGGGGATGAGGCGGCTGTATGTAGCCGTGTTACTGCTGGGATAGTGGATAGTGAGCAGGAGGACGTGTATGCACGCTGCATTCAGTGGGGGCCTCCACCAGATTTTACGCCCAGGGGCCCCCACCAACCTTAATCCGGCCCTGACTGGGGGAGTGCTAAAAATGGGTCTCCTGGTGACAGGTTCCGTTTAATCTGTCCCTGCATAGGGCCACTGGATGGAAGTAAAATTATATTGTACGATTACAATATGCTGTGCTATTTCTAATGGCTTTATAAACAGAGCATATTTTGTGATAGTTATAATGGTTTCTTTCTGGTTCACTGAGTATTTCTTCAACGTGAATTTGCTGATTATTGTACAATTTCACAAATTGTTTTAGTGTTCAAATGCATGACTACATTTGTCTATATTTAACTTCATCTGCCTCAGAGCGGTCCAGACTACCAAATGTGTCCAAGTCTGTTTACACGGAGCAGACATCAGGCTCTCGGATAGCTGGTTACATAACTTTTATGTAATCAGAAGATGGAGTAAACCCTCCTGCAGTACAGAACGCCTGTGGCTTTTAATGTATCACCTATATTTAATAATGTAAAAAGCTACATAATAAAACTTGATACTTTTATCTATTTTTATTATATCTTTTATAAATATAAATTATTGCTTGAGCAGCTGTTCAAAGAATGTAGAGATATGCTTTACAGCAGCCACATGGAGTATGGAGCTTATGGAGCTATTTCCTCCAACTTCAGGCATTCTCCAGGTTACATACAAGGTACGGTCTGGAGGTTTGGTCTTGAGTTGAATTTGTAGGTAAGTTGAAAGTAGTATATTTTGTAAATGTAATACTACACAAAGGCCCACATTTATCAAACTATGTGCAGTTTGCCTGTGAACCTTATGGAGTGTGCAGAGTCCGCCAGATGGACCCTTACAGCCCCTTTTTGTTCTTATATTTCTGCTCATTCCAAAAGCAATAACTTTTTTATTTTTACATTAACAGAGGGTTTGTTATCTGCAGGACAAATTGCACCTTTTAGTGGCACCATTTAATATCCCATGAATGTACTGGAAAGTTGAAAAAAAAACAAATGCAGGGATATTGATAAAAACACATTTGCAGCGCTTTTGGGGGGCTATTTGAGTGTGATCCTTTCATTCTGTGCTCAAAATGACGCTTCCTCTTCATTCTTTGGGTCAAAATGATGACAGGGATAGCAAATTTATATAGGTTTTATTAGGTTTTTGTAGATTTTAATAAATTAAAATCTTTTGTACAAATAAAATAGTTGCCATTTTGCCAAATCTATGCAAGCTGTCCTATTTTTTAACGTTTTAATTTATAACAATTTCAGACCTATAAGACTGTTTGATAAATTTTTATTCATGGTTGGAAAAATGGCGAAAAAGTGGCAATTTGGCCATTTGGGTGCTATTTTCTGTTACTGTGTTCACAGCGGGGAATAATCTTTTTATATTTTGATAGAACAGGCATTGTGGGATGCAGCGATAGCTAACAAGATTTCTATTGCATATTTATTTTTATATGTGTTCTAGGGAAAGGGGGGTGATTTAAACTTTTATTTTTTACATTTTTAAATATATATATATATATTTTTATTTAATTGTCTTTTACAATTATTTCAGGGCCTCAAGGGTACTTTAACCCTGCAGGGTCTGATTGCTCATACTATACATACTATGCAATACTACTGTCTCTATTAGATCTCACAAGGGTCGGTGATTGGCCATTCAAGATGGCGGGATCCAACGGCAGCGAAGTTAGATGTCGTAGTCGGGTTCGGCCGTGGGACTTAACAGTGTAACTTTCGAGATCGGTGTCAGCACTGACCGCAGTGGTAACAGGTGGGTGTCTGCTGTATTACTGGCTGTGTCTGTAGAGAGCTCAGCCTGTGAGCTCTCTCCATAAACCCCTGCAGCACCAGGATGTAATAATATATCCTGGTATGCAAAGGGGTTAAACAAAACTTGTGCATGGTCTGAATGTGGTGCATCCTGCACTGCTCGGGAAGTGTGCGCCATTTTTTATTTGTGCGCTTTTTTCATGCTGCAGAATTGTGGCGCAGACAGAACTGTGGCACACATCAGAATAAGAAGTAACACACGCACATTTTTTCTGTCTTGTCGGTGACAGTTCAGCCGCGACACAAAACTGGCGCAGGTACTTTATAAATACACGTACAAGCAGTTTGCAATGCAATTTTTCAATGCAAAGTCAGACAAAAAACTGGTGCAAATGCTTTAATAAATATGGCCCAATAGGCCAATGTGACCATAGGATTTCAAAAATTTTAGGTTGTCAAGGGAACAATGAAGCTTCATTGCAAATACCATTTGATAATTCTTAAGTTGACCAACCTGGGGCTAAATTTCAGAACGTTTCATCAGAGGTCACAGTGGCCAAATAAGCCCATAACT
The DNA here is from genome assembly GCA_019512145.1 of Engystomops pustulosus. Taxonomy (NCBI): domain Eukaryota; kingdom Metazoa; phylum Chordata; class Amphibia; order Anura; family Leptodactylidae; genus Engystomops; species Engystomops pustulosus. Next base: position 43,031,774 of record CM033650.1, read on the forward strand.
TGTTTTGTGGAAAAACCCACTCAAGTGCATTTGAACATGGGGTGTCTTCAGTAGGCTCATAGATGACCCTTTATGCAGTAACACAAGTTTAAGGCCTAAACTCATCATGCACTTTATGTATTTTAAACTTTTTTTCATATTATGGAATACTTCTTGAGATGCAGCTAGAAAGCTGCACTAAAATTCAATGTCCCAAATAGGTTTCAAGTTAGAAGCTTAAAGGAAACCTACCACTTGAAGTGGTAGGCGTAAGATGCTTACACCGAGCACCAGCTGGTGAGCTGGTGCCGGTGCTTACTTTCATTAGTGCCCTAAACCGCTGTATCGAGGTTTAAACACTTTTTATTCTTTACAGCCGAAAAGATGCTTCGGTGTATGCATCTTACACCTACCACGTCAAGTGGTAGGTTTCCTTTAATTAAGTTCCCATCTATATGATGGATAAGAGAGACTACAGAATTTAATTGACAAAATGTTACGAATGAAATAAAGTATCAATGTTAAAGTAAATGATTTCATGTAGTACAATTTTCCTATAAGTAGTTACATAGTCATACAGGTACCTGCATATACATATACACTATACCATAATGTGCCACTGCCAGATCATGTTACCCGCTGGTCATGGTGCTGAAAAAATTCTAAGTTCCATGTATGCACGACAGTAAATTTTATTTTATCAATATAAAACCTGGCCAGAACAATGATGAAAGTCTATAAATGTCCAGCACTTTACCTTTAATACTTAGGATTATAGAAATTGTTTGTAAGGAGAAAAACATGAATCATGGAATCATTGTAGCCGGTACCACTGATGCAGTTAGGCCGCACTGTAATAGTCTAACAGTCTTGGAGAGCGTTGGCAGGCAAGAGGTTAATGGGTAAATAGCCCAGAGCCAGTGTCAATAGACCAGGAGGGAAGATGTGCTTAGCAGCTTTTCATTACTGTGATCTAACATTAAACAGCAGTTCATTATCTTGAATCAACGGCGCACATATGCAGCCAGGAGCATTTCATTACTTCCGATGCATTGAAAGCATAACATCGCTCCATTAGAATACTTCAAGAGCTGTATGATGTGATAGAGCAAGGAGACCACAGAGAGAAGCCTCTTGCCATTAGAAAACCCCATCTGTTTAACTAGAGCCCATACCTTATTTTCCCGGGCTAATATTCTCAATTACAGTACAACTACAGGAATATTTTCTTATAGGATTCTTATGGAGGTGAGTACAGTGTAATGTGCTAAGGACACTACAGCTACTTTAACGATAATATATGGAAGCATTACCTGTTTTGTCCTAGGACTTCCCTCTTCCCTTTTCAAGGGGATGTGGCCTGGCATTGGAAGAGATGCATGCTGGACTAGGTCCTGCTCCCACCCAGACTCTTCTGTAATATAACACTCATTAAAGGAAACCTACCATCAGGAATCTACCATCAGAAGTAGAGCAGATGGTAGCTTTCTCCTGCCTGTCTCTGCCCTTATCTCTAATTTAATAATCCTGGAACCAAACCTAATTTATTAAAAACTTTATTTTCGTAATATGTAAATTAACTGCAGAGGCTACTGGGACGTGTACTAGCCTTAGCTCCCAATGCCTGACCAGGCTAGTGCATGTCCCAGTAGCCTTTTCAATTAATTTACATATTACAAAAATAAAGTTTTTAACAAGTTATGTTAGGTTCCAGGATTATTAAATGACAGATTAGGGCAGAGGCAGGAGAATCGTACCATGACATGTACTTCTGATAGTAGATTCCTCATGGTAGGTTTTCTGTAAAGAGAGACATTCCTACAACTACTAGAAGGAAATATGACTTAAGACCACTTCTGTGCCAATTCATTTGCATCTCATGGGGAATCAGGAGATCTCTTACCATCCTTGTGCAATGGCATCTCTCTCCGGCCGGCACATGGTGGCGACCCACTTGCCTGCAAGGGCGTTGCTATTGTCTCCTGTAGGTACTTAAGATACTCCTGCAGCTGAGAAGCCAGTCTCCTCTTCTTCTACATCAAACATGACCACCCCGCCACTGGATGGCTGTTTGCAAACCAACATCAACCCAACAGAGAAGCAGGTGCAATAGATGGCTGACGATCCTCCTGTTTCCTATACCTCTCCAGCTTTACCACTATCAAATACAAGACCTCTGCCTGAAATGATCACAATACCATCAGGAGCTTGCCGTGCTGACGCTAAGGTACCTACTACTTTTGTGACCCTACAAAAAGGACCTGTATCGTTTGATAACTCACCAGTTTTAAATGGCCATGCATATTCGCCAGCAATTCGCCTCTGCTCTGCATGGGGAGTTTGCTGTGCAAGTACCAAAAGAAATGATGGTACCACCGGTCTCATCGGAGGGTCCAACCAGACTACTGATCGAGGTCCCAATTCCAAAGGAAACAATTTTTGTAAAAGAAGACTGCAACACAGCTCAAAATATGGTGAACTATCTGGTGTCTTTATTCACCCATCATGCAACATTTCTTCCACAAAGGCATATCAAGTCATATCATTTATTAAGTTTGCTGTTTGTTGGTGGGGACCTCTGGCCCAAAGCCATGGCGGTTTAGCCTGCCAGTATAGGTGTGTGGCTGCTGCTGGGTCCTGGTCCCTGGTGGTACGATACATGTCCCCCAATGATTACATAAGCAATACTTGGAGAGAGAACCACACAGCCACACTCCATACAATGATCTATTGCCTCTAGGCTACCTTCATAAAACAAATTTGAAGTTCTAGTTAAATTTTGATTAAATTGCACACTTCGCGAAGACCACATTTTAGGGAGCCCCTACACTATTGGGTGCGGCAGCACATGGCGCTCACGCACCAAATATTGTATGGACTCACTAAAATGTGGTAACCGCAAAGTGTGCAATTTACCATATATACTCGAGTATAAGCCGACACGAGTATAAGCAGAGACCCCTAATTTTACCACCAAAAACTGGGAAAATACATTGGTCACTGCCTCCCAGTATATAGCCAGTAAGCCCCTGTAGTATATAGCCTGCCAGCTCCCTGTAGTATATAGCCTGTCAGCCCTCTGTAGTATTTGCCTGACCGCCCCCAATGGTATATAGCCTTCCAGCCACTGTAGTATATAGCCTTTCAGCCCCTGTAGTATATAGCCTGCCAATCCCCTGCAGTATATAGCCTGCCAGCCCCTGTAGTATATAGCCTGCCAGCCCCCTGCAGTATATAGCCTGCCAGCCCCTGTAGTATATAGCCTGCCAGGCCCCCTGTAGTATATAGCCTGCTAGCCTCTGTAGTATATAGCCACCAGCCCCCTGTAGTATATAGCCTGCCAGTCCCCTGTAATGTATAGCCTGCCAGCCCCCTGTAGTATATAGCCTGCCAGCCCCTTAAAGTATATAGCCAGCCCCCTATTTAGTATATATTGCCTGCCAGCCCCCAGTAAGGTATAGCTTGCTGGCAAAAAAAATAAACTGACTACTCACCATTCCGATGGCCCGGGCAGCTCCTCTTCTGTCTTTATGTGCGCAGCAGGTCTGCGACAGCTCCATGGGCAGCGTCTCTTCTTTCTTCATGCCGGCTGCAGGTCAGCCCTGCACCTGCCGCGCACATGAAGATGGAAGAGGAGCTGTCCAGGCTGTCGGAATAGTGAGTAGTCAGTTCATTTTTTTATATACTCGAGTATAAGCTGAGTCGGGAATTTTCAGCACAAAAATGGTGCTGAAAAACTCGGCTAATACTCATATACGGTAATCAAAATTTAACTAAGAACTTAAAATTTGTTTTGTGAATGTAGCCTAAAGGCAATAGATCATTGTATGAATATGGCTGTGTGGTTCTCTCTGCAAGTGTTGCTTATATAATTATTGGGGGACATGTATCCCCCAATACAACTTGCAACTTTTTACTGACCGTTACCTGGTAAGCCCTGGAAGTCCATATCACTGTAATCCTAAAGCCAGGGGAATGCCCCTGTTGGCCTCTAGCTTTTGGTTCATTTTTCTTCTTAGCAAAGATGTTTTTCTCAAAAATTTTGGATGGACTCCTAAAAATCTCACCTCTCATCAGTGATTAATAATGACCTGGTGGGATTTGTCAAGGGGAGGAAAGCAAAGGACAATCTGAACAAAACCTCAGGCTTCTTCCCTATCGATCCCTTCCTGCTTACTTTCTATAGATACAGAAGAGAAGGCTTTTGATTGGTTACACATTGGAGTGCTATTATAACAGTGTTGAGACTATTAGATACAGACATAATTGCCAGCATTACTGCATTCCATTTAACCCCATATTGGAGCTTTGAATATGTGCATGGTGACATGTATAGAAGAGGTGAGCTAAATCCAACCAATTAGAGAACAGATTTTTTTTTCCAATTATCATATGTTGTTGTTATGGACTCTCCTGAGGCAGTCTTATGTGCCTTACCAGACTCAAAAAGAACACAAAAAATGGAATCAGCAATGGTTCTGTCTCACTGCTGCACGATCAGTAATTGCAAACTACTGGGGTTCCAAAACCACACCTCTCATGTCTGAATGGGAATAAGAACTGATGGATCCATTGGAACCATGGGTAATGCACTACAACCTCCTGTGTGTGAATTAAACATGCTTAACAACATAATTGTCTCCTGGGATATGGGGCCACTTGATAGCTGCCACGTTTCCCTCTCTATCCCACCTGAACTCCTCCCTCCAACCTCTTTGTACCCCAATCCTTTTTGCATGCCCTCCTATATCTGTAATTGCCTGTTTACCTAATTACTTGTTTGTCAACTTAGTTAATTGTTTGGTCCCATGGCCTCATTATCGTTAGGGCTCCTCGGAGGCTACAATTATCTCCCAGGTTTAGGTGGGCCTTTTTTCGACCATTGCTTGTTAATAACATTTTGTTTCTAACTTATGTGGTCATATATTTGCTCTCTTAAGAACTGTCTGTTTTGAAAGCGATATATTATACTCTTTATGGTGCTATGTGACGGTTGGTCCCTTATTACCATCTACTACTTACTGTTCAATGTATATTTACTACTGTTCTGCTCTATGTTATAATTGTTCTACTTTGTTATAATGAAAAAATATTTAATAAACTGAAACTGAATATAAAAAACTGTTCAAATTCAGACTACATCACTAACCTAACACAGACTAAACCCAACAAAATTATGCAAACTCCAAACAGTGCAGATTTTTGTTGCTGTCCACTTGACAGGACACCAAAAATGCAAGTCTCTTTATATGTGTGTGTTTGTGTGTGTGTATATACTATTGTGTTAATTTGATGTATGTATGTGTATATGTTGTATATACTGTTTGTATGTGTGTATATGTTGTAAGTATATGCAGTTTGTGGGTATATGGTGTGTTTATGCTGCATTTATGTATATATAAGGTGAGTGTATACAGGATGTATGAGAATACATACTATATAATATATTTATTAATGATATAGAGGTAGGAATTAATAGCACTGTGTCTATTTTTGCAGATGACACCAAACTGTGTAGTGTAATACAGTCTATGGAGGATGTTCATAGGCTGCAGGGTGACTTGGACAAACTGAATGTTTGGTCATCCACTTGGCAAATGAGGTTTAATGTGGATAAATGTAAGGTTATGCACCTGGGGGCCAATAATCCAAAGGCAAAATATGTCCTTGGGGGAGTAAATCTGGGAGAGTCCCTTGTTGAGAAGGACCTGGGGGTACTAGTAGATCATAAATTGAATAACAGCATGCAGTGTCAATCAGCTGCCTCTAAAGCTAGTAGGATCTTGTCGTGTATCAAAAGTGGTATGGACTCTCGTGATAGGGATGTAATATTACCCCTGTACAAGGCACTGGTTCGGCCTCACCTGGAATATGCTGTCCAGTTCTGGGCACCGGTCCATAAAAAGGATGCCCTGGAGCTGGAGAGGGTTCAACGTAGAGCCACAAAAATGATAAGGGGTATGGAGGGTCTTAGTTATGAGGAAAGATTAAAACAACTAGATTTATTTAGTCTGGAAAAGAGACGACTACGAGGGGACATGATTAATTTATTTAAATATATGAATGGTCCATACAAAAAATATGGTGGTAAGTTGTTTCAGATTAGATCAAATCAAAAGACGAGGGGGCACTGTCTCCGTCTGGAGAAAACAAGGTTTAATCACCGGAGGCGACAGGGCTTTTTTACTATGAGAACTGTCACTCTGTGGAATAGCCTGCCTCAGGCGCTGGTCACAGCAGGGACAGCAGAGAGCTTTAAGAAGGGTCTAGATGCCTTTTTACACCTAAATAACATTGATGGTTATGTTATATAGAATTGTTTCCCCTAAATCCCTTCCTCATCCAATCCCTTCCCTTCCTTGGTTGAACTTGATGGACAAGTGTCTTTTTTCAACCGTATAAACTATGAAACTATGAAACATGATAAAACAAGTAGAACAAAAGGTTCAGCTCACCTCTCTCCGGTCCTGGTGCAGGAAAGTCAGTACTCCGAGAACCTCCAGCCGATAAATATTTTTAGCAAATGCTTCAAATGCAGATAAGGGAGGGATGATAGTTCTGATGAATGCCGCTCTTTATAAAAAGTTAAATGAAGATATGCTAGAGGATCAGAATACCTATAGAAAAATAGCTAGTGACCCCACATCGATATGCCAAAAAAAACTGGATAAACATCTACAGGAAGGATTAGCATTGGGTGTTTTAGACTCTAAAATAAAAGATTATTTGTATGTAACATACCCAATCATGCCGGTCTTCCATTCCCTCCCTAAGGTCCATAAGGGATGTTTCCCTCCCCCCTGTAGACCAATAGTAGCAGGCATTGGGAGCCTTGGAGAGAGATTGGGGGACTGGCTTGACCATCATCTCCAACCTCTAGCCTCTGTCACCCCTAGCTTTCTGAGGGATACAAAACAGCTACTACAGATTGTGGATCAGGTGGTGTGGGAGGAGGGATACAGCTGGGCCACATGTGATGTGGTCGCATGATGTATATATACTATATGTATGTAAATAATGTGTATGTAGTAATACTGTATGTGTGTAAATGTATGAATGTGTGCATACATTATGAGTTTGTGCAACAGCCCCCACTGGGGCCTAGCCTTTTCTTGGTGGCCGGGAGGCAGCTGGTATCGATTAAGGCCGGTTACTCCATTTATGGTCACAGGAACCATCGGGCGAGTCCCCACAAATCTTGGCACCCAGGTGGAATCTTGGGGACTTAGAGGTTCTTCCCTTGAAGGTCATCCCGTAGCTTCAAGGATTTGTTGTTTAACCGATGGCACTCGCTCTCTTCATGTGCATATCTGCAGCAGTAGCTACACTGCAGTCTCGTTTCTCTTCGGCTGCAGGTGTTCAGGAATTTTGCCGTAGTTGGATGTTGCTTGGCCCGGGAGTCATGGAGGGGCAGCTGGCTTTAAGGGACCATCAGGTGTTTTTTTCCTCTTTGGGGTGGAGGTTACCTCCAACTGCACCAGTTGCTTGAGCATTTTGCTTATCGTATCTGCCAGGTCGATGACCTGCTCTGCCAAGCAGGGCTGGCTCCAGGTTTTAGTGGGCCCCTGGGCGACAGAGCCTTAGTGGGCCCCTCCGTGGGCCGCCCTCCAGTGGCCACACTTCCCCCCCCCTCCCCACACACTGACCACCCCCCCCTCCCTGCGGACACACTGACCCCCCCAACCTCCCCCTGCGGACAAACTGACCCCCCACCCCCCCCCTGCGGACACACTGAACCCCCCCTCCCCTGCTGACACAATGACCCCCCCGCTGACACACTGACCCCCCTTCTCCCCCTGTATACACAGTGACCCCATCCCTCCCCCCGCGGACACACTGACCCCCCCTCTCCCCCTATATACACACTGACCCCATCCCAACCCCTGCGGACACACTGACCCCCCCTCTATACACACTGACCCCCTCCTCCACCCTCCCCTCGGCACACCTGAAACCCCCCCTCCGGGATAGAAGTATTTTACCTTTCCTGCCTTCGGCCTGGGCCTCCCGTACGCGCCGGCTCTGAAGCCGGCACACGTGACCCGATGACGTCATCATGTGCGCCGGCTTCAGAGCAGTCGCATACCCTGCGGAGCGCTGCATCGTGGGAACCGGGACAGGTGAGTTTTAGATTCTGCCTCTATGCTGCGCTCCCGACCAGCGCAGCATAGACGCAGAAAAATGATCGATCCAGATGGTGATCAATTGTACCAGTGTCTCATAGAGACACTGGTACAATTGATCCGGGGGCCCGAGTGGGCCCCTCCAGTACCCCGGGGCCCCGGCACTTGCCCGGGTTGGCCGGGTGCTGGCGCCGGGCCTGCTGCCAAGACAGCAACTTCTTTGGACACCGAGGGCGGTGTTGCCAGTTGTGCTGAAGAAGAGGCTGAAGCGGCATCTACCAGATCCACAGGCTCAGACTCCTCCGGAGGCTAAGCAGGCAGGTGTTCTCCAAGGATGTTGAAGGCGATCTCCTTAAACTCAAGAACAAAAGCCTGGGAGTGTTGAAGAGTCAGCATTTTTAATAGGCATTTATGATGTTTATCCAAAAGTCCATTAATACATTGTTCCGCAGGGTTTGGTCAGAATTTCCAGACTCTTTAGGGTCAAGGCGGATGATAGCCTTCCATGTCTACTGTAGGGAAAGGGCAAAGTCTCTGAGAGATTCTCACAATGAATTTCTGCTTCAATCCAGAGGCATTACACTTCTCAAAGGCAGTGTGCAGCCTATTGAGGATTTGGGCTACATTTTAGCATTCCGCTCGGGGCCAAGACCTGAGTCCCTGAAAGCAGGTCCCTTTAACTGCACGGTTAGGATGCCCACTTTCTGCTCTTCTGTGAGCGGGTACAGAGTGAAGGCAGCTAGCATCTTAGATCTAAATATGGAGAGAGTGTGTAACTTTCCTTCATAGTGGGTTGAACAGGGGGCCCCAAGATAGTAGGTCATAGTCAGGGGCATGACCGTGGTGGTACTGGTTGTAGTAGACAGGAGTCACTTCAGCACAGTGAGATGGTTGGGCTGGAATCTGAGGGGCCAGAAGACTTATCAATGTTTCTATGGGCGATGGCTAATAATGGGGATGTGGTCCCTTTAAGGCACAGCCACTATTCCTTGGGAGGTGAGCCAATCTGCACCTAGCTTTGGAAACAATACGTACCCCCCCCCCCCCCCCCCCCCCCCCCCCCCGCACTCCACAATCCGCCACGTTGACAGGACAGCTCCTGTGCACGATAGTCCCTTTTCCAGATGGCTGGCAGGCAGGAGATGCTCAACAGGGATCAGCCTGGTTGCGGGACACTTGTGTCACCTCTCTGGTTGATGCGCATGTGGTCGGCAGGCTCCCCGGCAGTGTGTGCCAGAATCCAAGATGGAGGAAAAACCCTCTTCCTTGAGGGCTGTCCCACAGCCTGGCAGGTCTCCAGCAGGTGGTGTGTGCAAGAAATATGTAGGGAGAGGCTGTTGTCTCTCTGGGACAACCCCTGAGGTGTCCGTACGATGAATCCCTGAGTGATAGATGGGGGAGCCCGTGGTGGTAAGCAGTCTGGATCCAGGGATCAGATGGAGGCCACGTTGTGCAAATCAACTTACAGATCTTTTTTGAACAGCAGGCAACCTGGTCAGGTAGCGCCTCTCCAATCACCTTCCAGCTTGCAAACCGAAACATCATTTAACAATCACATATCACAATGTGCAATGTGTACAGCTGCAATTGCATAATATTACAAGTTCTAGAAACATCCTAGAGGGTTCATGACTCCCCCTAACAGCGCCTGACCTGGAGAGGGCTCTATTCTTAACGACCAGCCTGCCTATGCATTGGCAGGGGTGTTGCATTTGCATGTACTGTATATATTTGTTTATAAATGTATATATGACTACATAAATGTGTGCATATGTTTGTATACATGTATGTTTGTACAAGTATATAAAAGTGAGTGTATGAGTGTAGAACTTGTGTTTGTAAGTTTAAAATTGTGTGTATATACATATATAATTGTATGTGTGTATATATGTATATATGAATAAATAAATGTGTGTGATTGTATAAACAAGTGTACAAATATGTATACATTTTGAGATTAAGGGGGGGGGGGGTCCCATGCATGAATCTGCCATGGCGCCCAGCCTTTCGTTACTAGTTACCACACTAAGTTGACCTGGTCTCATTGACCACATCTGAATGAACATCATATGACCATTGAGGACACAGGTCAGGTGTAAAATGAATGTGATGTCAGCTCTTTTGTTCTGATGAGGTTTGAACCACAAGACCTCCAAAAAAACAATTCTTGCGCCATGAGGACAACTTCCAACAACTTTTTTAGGACAACTTTTTTCATTGACAGTTTGGGGCTCATTTACTAAGGGCTTTGCACCGCACTTTTGTCGGACTGTGCAGGTTCTTCTAGGCTAAAATGGCTTGCACAGGTATGTGCTGCTATTGTTTCACACGTGACCCTTTTGGGACGCAGCTGCGCTAGCTTCCATGCGACACAAACTAGGGGGCGGACCAAGCGCCATATTTAACTTGCAAATTGTGTTGAACACCCTTTGTTAAAGGTGAACCACAAAAAAGATGGTGAACTCTGTCGGACCAGTGGAAGGAAGTGTCAGATTCATGATTTCTGGTGCACAATGTCAGGGGATCACCTCACTGAGCATTATACACGGAAATAGCACTTTTAGTGAAGTTTCTGGCTTTCTAAGTAAATGTGGCCCATTATCTGTAAATTGCGAACTGCAAATGGTTGCCTCTAAGTTGGATTCAAGTGCAGCTTTCAGGATGTATAGCAAAGTAATTTTATCAGGAAGGGGGTACAAGGAAATGAGCAACATAAGAGTAGAAAGAAGAACTTACCATGACTAATTGTCTTATATTCACTCATAATTATGATTTCGGAAAACTTTATTGAAAAGTTAGTTCTTTATAAAACTAACATCAGTTAGGGTCTAAAATGTCACAATTCTGTTGTTTACTTCCAGCGTAAACATTGGATTTTGAATATTTCCATATAAAAAGTACACCTTACATTTTACATAGTGAAGTTTTTATGTGTGATTCCTCTTCAGGGCCTGAATGAGAATCCTGCAATGTTCTTGATTGAAGTAACAAGAAGAAAAAAATTATAAAACTCCTGTTTTCTGTTTTAGGTGTTTCACATTTTGTCAGCCATTATTTTGTTTGAAGATTTTAATAGTAGTCAGCTTTTAGAAATAATGTTTGCAAGTGTAAATTAATTTCAATTCACTGAATTACAATAAACAAAATTCACAAAAATATAATGAAGCAAATTCCCTCTTCTCAGCTGTTGTATTTCATATCAAAACACAATGCAAACTCCATGTGTGAACAGAGTCTAAGGGAGTATAGAGGGCTCAGTAGCCCTCTCCATGAAAGCCGATTGTTGCCTCCCACTAGCACCCACGATTAGTGCTTGCACCAATTGTGGGTGTTAACCCTTCGAAAAGCTGGTGGCATGTTGGGGACACCATATTGGCTTTGATTGTCACTCTAAGTGAAGCTGCCAGTTGCCATGCCAGCCTGGAGTCTTTATGAGACATCCGGACCTGTCATGGCAAAAGATCTGTAACAGCCTTTTTTCATTACAGAATACTTTAATTCTTTTACTTTATTGAAACACAATAAGCCTTTTATAAAGGACTCCAAAGAAAAAATAAGACGTGTCATTTGGGGTGAACAGTGAAATCTGTATTTAACCGAGCCCACAACAAAATGGTGCAAATGTGTTTTTTTTACAATTTCACTGCATTTGGAATTTTTCCTTTTCCTTGCTTCCCAGTACGTGCCATTCAATAATATATACTGTCACTACAAAGAACAATTTGAAAGCAAGCCCTCACACAGCTCTCTAAACAGAAATATAAAAAAGATATAGATTTTTGAAGGAGGGGAGTGAAAAATGGAAATGCAAAAACATAAATGGGCCGAGTATGTACAGGGTTAAAGAATGCAAAAAGTTGGAGATGATGGAGGTGATGAAGGGTCAATTGCAGAAATCTGACAAAACATCTTAGTAATATGGTAGGTAATAAAAAAGAAACAATGTTCTCCAGCACTTCCGTAGATGTAAAGTAAAAACTTACCATTTGTTAAAGCATGTGAACAAAAAAACAGACAGATCGTCAATTGTTCAAACATGCTTCAATAAATGGTAAGTTATTACTAGAGATGAGCGAACATGCTCGTCCGAGCTTGATGCTCGGTCGAGCATTAGGGTACTCGAAACTGCTCGTTGCTCGGACGAATACTTTGCCCGCTCGAGAAAATGGCAGCTCCCGCCGTTTTGGGGAGGGAAAAAGGCTTTTTTGGCAGGCCAGAATACAGAGCATCACACAGCAGGAGACTCTGGCACGTCCAAACTCGGCAGGCATGACGGGGTAGCCTCGTTGACACGTCGAAGGCAGTCTGGTATAGGCTGACTGGCCAGATCAGGTGACCCTGGGATAGACCTAGCCAGCTGGCCGACTACGTGCTCGGATCATCTGTCTCCTTGGATCCGCTAAGGGAAGAGACTGCTGCTGGTCACGGAAAGCGCGTAATGGTGTCTATTAGCTTACTGTTATGCGGCGGTAGTTCTCAGAAACCTCCAACAGACTAGCCCTTCTGAAGGCTACAATCATACCGTTCTACTTTTTTTTTAATTTTGAAAATTTGCATCTTTACTTCATTTGTGTAAGAATTAGGCAGGAGGGACTTGCTACCAGTTGTGTTTAGCTTATGGCACGCATATCCCTAGCAAACCGAAGTGGGCAATCATAGTGGTTGCGATTTCTTCTATTCGAGGCAATAACTCAGTGTCATCATCAATCTGGCATAGTAGTTGTGCTTCCTATTGGATACTTTGGCTAGAAATAGCCATGTAGGAATTCAACAGCTTCTTGACAAGCCTACAGTAGCGTTCTATATATTTGATTCTGGTTGATCGCTAGGTGGCTGTAGTTTCTCTCAGTGGCATGTTCTTGCCATTCTGAGGGCATTGTAGTGAGACTGCACCGCTTGTGTTGCTGCCTTCTGGACGGGCACGATATCCATATCAAAGGCCGAAGTGCAAATTCGTAGGGTTGGATTTCTATTAGTGCACTAACTCAGTGTCATCTCATCTAGGTCATAGTAGTTGTCTCCTTTTGAACTTGGCTAGAAAATAGCCATGTGAGATACAAACAGCTTCTTGAAGCCTCAGACATTAGCGTCTATATATTTGAATTTCATGGTTGATCTGGCGGGTGGCTTTATTCTGCAAGTGGCATGTACTTTGCAATTTCGTGAGCATTTCGATAGTGAGACTGGCGACCAAAGCTGGTGGGGGGTTTCTGTCTCTTAGTGGCGGCACTATATCCATAGCAAAGGCTCAGAAGGGCAAATTCAGTAGGGGTTGGATTTCTATTAGACTAACCAGTGTCATCTCATCTGGCATACGGTAGTGTGGCGTTCCTTTGATACTGAGCTCAGAAATAGACATAGTAATAGCAAATACTAATCTTCTTTTGAGACCTACAGTAGCGTTCTATATATTTGATTTCTGGTTGATCTGCTTTGCGGTGGCTGGAGTTTCTGCATGGCATGTACTTTGCCAATCGAACAATTCTGAGCAATTTGTAGTGAGACGTTGCGAAACCCGACTGTGTATCTAGGCAGCTTGTGGCGCAGAACAATATCAGAAGCAAATGAGCCGAAGTGGTCAAATATTCAGTAGGGGTTTGGATTTGCATATTAGCATCAACTCATGTCAGTCTCATCTGCATAAGTAGTGATGCTTCATTGATACTTGCTAGAAACTAGCCATAGGAGAATACAAAAAAGAGAAAAACAGCTTCTTGAAGCCTACAGTAGCGTTCTATCAGATTTGATTTCTGTTGATCTGTCTGGTGGCTGTAGATTTCGCAGTGCATTGTACTTGCCAATTCTGATACGCAATTTGTAGTGCAGCCTTGCGACCCTTGTGTTCTGGCGCTTAGTGGGCGCGCATATCGCATCAGCAAAGGCAAGAGTGGCAAAATCAGTAAGGGGTTGGATTTCTATTATGAACATAACTCAGTGTCATCCACATCTGGCAATAGTATGTGCTTCCTTTGATACTCTTGGCTAGAAATAGCCGTACGCTTGAACTACAGCTCTAATATGATCTGACTGGTGGTTGTTTTCGCATGCATGTACTTGCATCGTATGTGTAGAGACGTACCTTGTTCCGTAGTGCCGGCAAAATCAGCAAGGCGAACAAATTCATGGTTAATTCAAGCAAAAACATCATCAGATATGCAGATAGCTCTTTATACTGCAAAGTCCACAAAAAAATGTGCTCAAAACAAAAAACACACACACAAAAGAAAAAAGTAAAAAAAAAAAAAAAAAAAGTTATAACTCTCATTTAAAATGTTTTAACCCCAGGGCTAGGGTAGAGGACGAGGGCGGGGACTGGGCGTCCACTACTGCAGGGGTCAGAGGCCGTGGTCCTGGGCGGGTGAGACACACCTGCTGATGAGGGAGGCAGGGGAACGCCGCAGAGCTAACACTCCCTAGTTCATGTCTGAAAGTTACTGGGACTCGTGGTAGAGCACTGTTGAGGCCAGAACAGTGCGACAGTGATGTCGTGGATTCTGACAATGCTTCGAGCAATTTGTCCACCACCAGTCAGTCTTCCACGCAGTCCACCCATGTCACCGAAATCCCCACATCCTCCAGCTCCTGCCCTCAGCCTCCTCCCTCCCCAGTCTGCCCCTCCCAGGAAATTTGCCATTTGAAACCGCATACTCTGAGGAACTGTTTTTCTGGACCCTTCCCACAGTCACAAACCACTTGTCCGGTTGCTGCTGAGCAATTTTCCGTGCCCAGGGTTTTCCACCAGTCTACAGTCTGTGTGGGATGAATGACCTTCTTCTAGTAGGAAGTGTGTAAAAGGTGTCCGACGATGAGGAAGACACGGTTGTCAGTCAGACAGTGGGGAAGTTGTTGTCAGGGCAGGAAGTCCAGGGTGGGAAGCGAGACTGAGGGATCGTAGGATGATATGGTGACAGACCCAAGTGTGGGGTTGAAGGCCGTTGAACACAGTGCTTCTGAAGACGAGGACGTGTCCTTCGACCATGAACAGGTTGGAGAGCAGTGGTGGGGCCAGACGAGAGAGGCATGGCCATAGCTGGTGCATCACGCCACTGTCAACTAGTGAACTCCCGGTTGAGGGCTCTTAGCGGGCGAGGGCTAGATCTTGCAGAAGTTGAGGTTTCTTAAGGAAATCACGGATGACCGACGGCTTGGTGGTGCAACCTTTGGCCAAACCAGCTCACAGGGGGTTCGCACCACTAGGCTACTTAACTACTACCAGTATGCGTGCAGGCATATGAATGCTAAGGCACCCCACTCAGTGGCACAACCCGGGGTTCACCTCCGGCCGTGACGACGCACTGCTCCTTCCCCTGTGTCAGAACTGGCTGATTCAGTGCCCCCCGGCCAGGACGTCTTCACAAAAACCCCATCGTCGCCTCCACGAATCCTCCACACAATAACCACCCACGGTGTGCATGCTCTCCATACTCGGGCCAACGGCTGCGAGCGGAAACAGCATATATGGGGCACCACCCAAGGCAACTTCGCAAGAAGCCTTATGTGCACATCCCAGTTGCTTAGCCTGAGATGCTGCCTTATGCCTTTAGAGACCTGGGCGAGGCCTTTCGCGACCGTCATGGCGGCGGCCGGCCCCTCGTATTCGTCCCCGCCTGCCACTGGACTGGGGGTGGAAGAAAGGAGAGGGTAGAAGAAAAAATAGAAAGGGAAAGGAAAAAAAAAGAGGGGAAAGGAGGGGAAAAAGGGGATGATACGACAAGAGACTAAGCGGCAAAAACTCCATGACAAGATCGTCCGCGACATGGGCCCAGAATATGACAAAGACAGAAGGAAGTGCGAAAAACACATCTAAAGTTAAGAGTCCCGCAGGAGGAGGGCAAAAATCGGTGGGGCATTGTGCGCGAGGTCTTGATATACACATCATACCAAAGCCACGCTAGCACGCAGAGGGAAGACGGGGAATGTACGCTAAGACAAACAGACAATCATCATTGCTATACACAAGCCAGGTGGCACTCTCACAATATAGATTTACTTCACATGATGGGGTGCCACCTGAACCAACAGGACACAACATTGAGACGACGAAAAGGTATCTAAAAAGTATGCGCGCGGCATGGGCAAGCGAGCGGTGTGAATATCGCGATGACAGTCACAGTTGGTATTTGAAGAACTTGGTGGATTGGAGAAGGCTGAGGACCGAGACTGTACCCTGGAGAACCTGCTCATAGTAACTCTGACACTCCAGATCTCACACTGCGGTGCCTGGTACGCAAGATCGGTCCCGCGTCATAGTTTCCACAAAGGCGATACTATGCCATCCTGCCCTCCTCCACACCCCTCCCACCTCCTCCTCGCGACGACCATCCGTGGGCACGGGTACGGCCATCAAGTCGGTAAAGCTCTAGGCTAGGCACAGTCAGCAGTGCCGTCGCTAAGCGAACAGCCGGCTGTGCTCAACTGCTGGGGCCTAGGCGACAAAAGGCACAAACACCACCAAGAGGATATTATCAGGGGCATCACGCAAGCCCAGCGACTGATCTGTGGCTGCAAACCATGCACCTGAACCTCAATCCGGGAATGGTTGTGTGTGACATTCATGGCCGTAACACTGGTGAGTCGGCTACAAATAGGCAAGCATAACGGGCAGACTGACGCTGCAGTGTGCCCTGCCTTTGCCCATTGTGTTAACAATCTGATATGGTGCAAGCGTGTTCCGTCCTTCCCCTGTCCCAAATAAACCCCAAGTCTGTCTGATTTGCTCAAAAGGGAAGAGGTGTAAGACGCCGCGTCATATTTGCGCAATTTCCAGGAGTCCTATCGCGCAGATGGCCGTGGCAGCTCTGACGAGTGCAGCGCGCGCGCACTCCAACTCTTGCCCTATCTCAAACCGGATCACTGGTATAATGTGCGAAGGGGCGTGCCAACAATAGGTTGAATTCAACACCCTGTGTACCATGATTTCCAACAGAGTTACCAGCGCGTCAAGAGCGATTGTGAAGACTGCCAGATGTTCAACTTCCACCACACTGGTACAGTCACTTGTCAGTCAACTGTCCTCCCCAGTCTACAAGGTATTACATCGTGGACGTGGCATATTCTGGTGATATCTGTCAGGATGCTTATATATATTTGAAGGAGTCACACAGATATGGTCAGAATGGCGATTGCACCGCCATCATCAGCCCTCCTCCATCCCGCTGCTTGGGGCCTGTTGAAAAACTCTCTGGTCCAGCATGAAAGTCGGAAGCTTTGCGCTCGTCACAGAGAGACGGGGGAAGAACTTATTCCCTGTTGATAGCCAAAAGCACCCTGAGGTCTGTTTCTTTCTTCTCCGCGCATATCTTAGGAGGTGGAGGTGGAGGAGGATGAGGAGGACAGAGTACGGAAGAATGTTGGCGGAGGACCCAAGAGGGGCCATTGTAGAGGGATCCGTTCACTGTCAGCGTGTATGTGGCGAAAATGAGGAGTATGGATGGGGGAGTTGGAGGAGAGGAAATGACGTCAGGCCTTGAAGGGGTGAGTGAATTCCTTAACACACACATTGGATACTCTGGCGCATATGCAATTTCCTTTTTCTAGACTGGCCTATCGCCAGTGACCCTCGCTTCAAAACTAATTTAGTCCATGCCCGCTTACTCTGGTGTCATCCCTAATTACACTCTCTCTTGGCCCCACGTACAAAGCACATCTTGGCGACTCTCATCCCTGCAGGAGGAAAGGAGTGTGAGCATGACATGAATACCCAAGCTAGCCCGTGGTGAACAACAGCTGAAGGCGAGTATTTTCCGCATTCTGACAGCGCTTAGCGGTCAGAGTGCTGTAGTTCTGGCTGGCGGGACAAGTAGCGATGGAGAGTAGAGCGAGCGGCAGCGTCCAGCACTGGCAAAGGGTACCTTTACAACAAGGTCTTTTTGCCATCTTTAATGTCACGCGCCCCTCAAACCTGGCACCTGCCCCCCGTCTCGTCAGAGTAGGGGCTGATCTTTACATTAAGAATGTGATGGGGTACGTAGCGACCATATAACTCGATCAAACAATATGATCAACAAAAAATAAAAAAAAAAGGTGGCAGCTCCCTAGCACAAAACATGGGTAATTGCCAACAGTCTGGACATGTGGCAGGAACTAACTTGGGGTCAATACTAGTACTACAAAAACTTGGAGGGTGAATCTGCCTGCCGCTAGCACAGAATAGGGTCTTTGTCCGAGGCGGGTTTTTCAGTGCAGCTTGGTGGCAATCATCACCGATAAGCGTACACGCCTGTCGACTGACAGCGCACGACAGGGTCTGCGACGCTTATTAAAATGACCTGAAAAAGGAAAGGCTGGTATTTTCTCAGTACTTTCCAATCTCCACACGGGGTGGGAAGCTACAACCTGAAATAATGGATCCACTCCATCCTCCTCCCTCCTCATTTTCCCTCCTTGCCTCCTCCAATCTTTGTTACAGTAAACGCAGAAGAGAAAATGGCTATTTTTTTGACAGGGCCTGGCCATTGGCATATACTTCATGCATTGGTAATTTTTACTGGAGGGCCACCCGACCCGTGAAATCTCCCTGTTAAATAGAGAAACATTTTTTTGTGAGTGTCCCCAGATACAATGCACTCATCTAGTTCCCTTTTTTCTGTTAGGGCCACCTACCCGGAGGGGGTCCCAAAGGGGAAAGTACCTCTGGTTTGATCAATTTTTTGGGACTAAAATGGCCACAATACCTGCACTCAATCTATTCCGTATTTAACTGGCGGGCGCACGCCCATCACCCTGCTCTCCATTGGTTTGAAGAATTTTTGGGATCTGGCCACATCAGGCACTCAATCTATTCAGTTTACTGGAGGGCGCACCTACCTGCGTCCTCTGGTTTTTGAAGAATTTTTGGCTACTGCCACATACAGTCACTCAATAAAACTAATTCTCATTTTACTGGGGGAAACACCACTACCTCGTCCTCTGGCTTTGAAGATTTTTTGGTGGACTTCGCCACATACAGGCACTCATCTATCCATTTTAACTGGAGGGCCCACCCTACCTGTCTGCCTCTGTTTGAAGAATTTTTGGGACGAAAGGGGGAGGCCACATACAGGCACTCACTCTATTACCATTTTCCTGCAGGGCCACCTACCTTGCTCCTCTTTTGAAGAATTTTTTGGGACTGAAGAAAACTAAGGCCACATACAGGCACTCATCTATTCCATTTTAAACAAACTGTATGGCACCTATAAAATCCCTGCGTCCTCTTGTTTGAAGATTTTTTGGGCCTAAGGCCACATGACAATGCACTCAATCTTTCATTTTAACTGGAGGCCACCTAACCTGCTCCTCTGTTTGAACAATTTTTGGGACTAGCGCCATACAGGCCCTCAATCATTCATTTTACTGGAGGGCCACCTACCTGCTCCTCTGGTTTGAACAATTTTTTGGGGGGACTGGCCAACATACATGCACTCCAATTATTCCCTTTTACTGGAGGCCACTCACCCTGCTCCTCTGGTTTGAACAATTTTTTTGGACTGCCACATACAGGCACTCAATCTATTCCCATTTACTGGAGTGCGCACCTCCCTGCTCCTCGGGTTTGAACAATGTTTGGACTGCCAACAATACAGCACTCATCTATTCCATTTTAACTGGAGGTGCCAACCTACCTCTCTCTAGGTTTGAAATGTTTGGGACTAGCCACAATCCAGGCACTATCCAAATTAACTTGTCCCTCCATAGCAGCCTCCACACGTTGTCTCCATTGCTACTCCAAAGTCGGAAAAATCCATATAGCTACTGCCAAATACCAATACATCGTCCCTCTTATATCAAACGGATGTGTGTCAGGCAGAATTTGGTTGTTTTCATGGATTCCACATCACAGTTGTTAACTTTGTCGCCACCCGCTGTGTTATCCACAAAATATACTGGCCACTTTAACCATTTTAGGGATTTATTTAGCGCTTCTTGCGCATCTGTTTACATTCCCCTTCCCCAAACCCCGGCATATTCCTAACTTATAAGAACGCTACACACTTGATCTTATACAAAAAGTGGTTTCTTTAGAGTCTGTTTGGGGAGTAGCCTAGAGACAGGGGCTTGGATTGGCGAAAGCTCGCCTGGCAGCGAACCCCGCTCCATGCGCATAATGCGCTTCTTGCGCATCTGTGTTTACTCCCCTAACCCTCCATATCCCAACTTATAAGACGCTAACACACCTTACTTGGTTGCAGGCTGGGACCCGAGTCTGACCCGGGGGCGGTCATATACTGCCGACCAGCGAATGCGGCCTACCTCTGTCCAGGTGTTTCAGGCCTCTAATGCCTCCGCGCGCACCCAAACTCAACTCCCACCGGATAACCTCCTCACATAACCTCCGAATTTACCATCCGTGGGCATGGCGCAACATCATTCGTAGCTCTAGGCACGCAAGCAGTAGCCGCATCCGCTACGCGACAGCGGCGTGCTGAACTGCTGGTCAGATACCTAGGCATAAAATGCACACCGCCCAGAGCGTATTAACAAAGGGCATTCCATTCCACTCAAGTTGTTAACTTTGTCATCACCTGCTGTGTAATCGCACAAAATATCTTGCAAAACTAATTTATCCATTGGTAGGGATTTATTTCAGCGCTGTCTTGCGCATCTGGTGTGTGCCTTTCCCCTCACAAACGCCAAACTCCTAGGAACTATAAGTGAACGCTACTGGACCCTTGATCTTATAATACAAAAGTGCTGTTTGTGGAGTAGCCTAGAGACAGGGGCTTGGATTTGGCGAAAAGCTCGGCCTGGCAGCGGCAGCGCCAGCTCCATGCGCATCATCGCGCTTCTTGCGCATCCTGTTACATTCCCTCACCCCCTGCATATCCCCTTAAACTTATAAGACGCTACTACCTTGATCTATACAAAAGTGCTGTTTTGGGGGTAGCCTAGAGACAGTGGCTTGGATTGGCGAAAGCTCGTCTGGCAGCGGAGCGTGCATCTCCATGCCAAGATCCAACTAACATATGTTTTAAACTGCAGCAGACCTTTAATCTACTACTAGTTCACTGCCTCCATACATGGTCCCCTTATCAAAACGACTGTGTCAGGCAGAAATTTTGGTTGTTTTCATGCTTCCTGTGTAACTTTGTCGCCACCGGCTGCGTGTAATCCCAAAATATAACTGGCAAAACTTTTATCATGTGTCCGATATTATTTGTAAGCGCTAATTCTTGCTCACTCTCCTTTGGGTTCCTCATTCCTCTCTGCCACACCCATTGGTTTTACAGCCTGAGTCCATTTAGTGTAATGTCGCCATGACAACTTCTCTAGCCTGCTGCTCGCTGCCCATCTGGCTGTAACCGTCCCCTATAGTGGTCAGGGTCAAATTATTGCATGTTTTAGTACTATCTAGCTTCATGCTGTCACTCTGTCATGGCCATGCGGTTGCCCATAAATATTTTGCATAAGGGTGCTATTTAAGCGCCTCAGAGGCATCCATGCATGCTGCAACCTGCTGTGTCCCTGATCCATGTTCCGTGGTGTTTCCATCCTTTTTCTTAGGTTCACCAGGTGTTTGGCCAAAATCTGTCCCTGTAGCATAGCGTTGTTCCCTTGAAAAATGCTCGAGTCTCCCATGTAAGACTCAATGGGGTTCGTTATTCGAGACGAGCACTCGAGCATCGGGAAAAGTTCGTCTCGAATAACGAGTACCCGAGCATTTTAGTGTTCGCTCATCTCTAGTTATTACTTTACATCTATGGAAGTGCTGCAGTTCATTGTTTCTTTTTTGTATCCATTACACCGCTGCCGACGTGGGTCCCATTGCCTCCTCTCTGTGCACCCTTACTGGAGTCCAAGATCACATATGGATATGGTGAGCTGACTATTACATATGATTTTGTGTTGTAAAATATTATGGTAGGTAATGACTGAACAACTTTCAAAATCAATGCAAAAGAACATTTTACTAAACACTAAATATTAAATATTCAAATATCATGAAAGAAAATATAACTCTCTACAATACATCACATATATTGTGGTATCTTTTTTGTTTTTCACTTTTACACTTAGAGCTGTCTGTATATGACATTGTCTGGGGATATAAAAGGAACATCTTCTGCATTACATCTGGATGGAAAGAGCAGTGATACAATGAATTGTCATGCCACAGGATTGAGGGATGGCTGATCTATAGGGCTTTCTTGAGAAACACATCACTAGCAAGCCGGGTGAGGGGTCATCCATGAGGTGAGTTGAGCCTCTTGCCCCAGGCAGCACCTCCTGCAGCAAGATGAGGGGGCAGCATCAGGAGCACAGTCAGCTGCTATAAAGCAGGACCTGATACCAAAAAATATTGTCTCTTTACACCCAGTCTCCGCATGGAAAAAATAAGCTTTATTTCTGCTAGATGGGACAGAGGGGGAACCGTTCTATCGCTCTCCTCAGCTTAGCTTAGATTCATCCCTGCTAACAAGTTGATCCAAAGATTCATTCTGATTGGCCTTGGGAAGGATTTTTGCCCTAATAATAACCAAACAATATCTGCCTCATACGTCTCCTACCCACTACGTTATTGAAAAAGCTCTTTAGGACAACTCGATTTTCCTGCCATTTAATAATAATTCTTTTTTTGCTGCCCCTGTTCACAATTTAGTGTTCATGTACAATTCACCATATTATACATTTTACATACATCTACAGCCTTACAGAAGTGAAGCTCTAAGAAGCATTAGATGCATTCTACAGTCACACCACTTGATGGCGATGTTAAACTACTGAATGTTACTGGACACGGAAACATTTGCTTGTTAGTCATTGCTTTTTCATTTGGCTCATTATGATCTCACCAACTTTCCCCATGTAGCATGTTATTTTAATGATACCGTACAGGAAAAGAAAGGTCTAGTGATTATATAAATGTTTCATTACCCAAATCCTACTGATTTTTACAAAGACTAATTGATGTACAGATTTATGTTTAGAAAGGATATGATTTGTTTGCCTAATGACATCCCAGCTGTAAAATGACTTACAGTATTGCATTCCATGACAAAATGTTTCAAACAATATAGAAACCACTCTTAAGAGCGCTAACAAAGAAAAGAGAGCCTACAATGTACCTCTTCTAATAAAAAAAGAAAGTTCTAATCACCAAATGGCAAAAAAGGGATAACACCTGATGGAATTTTTTTTTCATTTGCTTCCTAAATGCAAAAAGAGGCAACTATCAATACATTGGGAGAGATGTATCAATCTGTCTATACCAAAAACATCTGAGATGCTTTTATTGAAAGTTTTAGACCATTTATAAGCGGTTTTCTGACTTGCCCGGAAATGGGGCGTGTCCTCGGTAAATGGGAGGCAGGACTGGAAAATAGCCTGTGCACCAGAAAATTCAAGGTTCAAAGTAGGATTGCCTGATCTTATATCTCACCAGATTAATCATCCAGCATCATAAAAAATGTGGGAGATGTATTAACCAGTTCGCGACCGCCCGCCGTGTATTCATACCGCATATTGCAGCAAAGCTGCCGGCAACTTCAAAAAGACATCATCGGGGAGCGGCGATCCGTCTCCATGGTAGCCTCGGGTCTTCTGAAGACCCGAGGCTATTTCTGATAGCACATTGTAATGTGGTTCACATCTGGATTCAGGTGAAAACTCAGGAAACACTGCAGGAAATTAGACAATGGCAAACTTTTAAGGGAGTGGCTCATTTTAGATGCAAAAAAGTGGCAAATGAGCCACTCCATGAAAAGTCTAAAAAATTAAAGAAAAAGGCAAGCTTGATACATGTACCCCTATGTGTTAAATTATTATATATTATAATCTTGTTATTATAATCTATATATAATAATAATAAAACTTTTAAGTATTTTTTCTTCCTACCAGCGTCGGGTGAAGCATCTTCTTTCTCAGAACTGTGAGTTTTGTTGAATTAGTTAAAAATAAGATTGCACATATCTATGTTTGCCAGAACTGTTATTATTTACTAATGACCCTATTAACCTCTTAGTGACCGGGCTTTTATTAGCGACTTTAAGCAGCAGTTTTAGGGCCGTAACGTTTTTTTTTAATGTGCTACCTTAATTTTTTTTTACAGAGCTAGTTAGAATGTAATAAAAGTTTAAAATATAAGCTAATATGTTATTACCGTATATTCCGGTGTATAAGACGACCTGGTGTATAAGACGACCCCCCTACTTTCCTGTTAAAATATAGAGTTTAAGATATATTCGCCGTATAAGACTACCCCTTTTCCAACGCATACAAAACACCGGTAAAAATTAAAAAAAAAACAGATTTGAATTTAACATGGTCCTTTTTTTAATTTAAATTCTTATGACATGCAGGTATATTGCAGGAAAACTGTCGCTCATATACATAAGGCATACAACAACAACATTACCATCGTCCATTTTACTGTAAATGTTACCATACTGTTCCTTAAATTTTTATTTTATTAAATATTCCATGCCATGTACTCAGAAGCGGGAAAAAAATTCCAAATGCAATGAAAATGGTGAAAAAACGCATTTGCGCCATTTTCTTGTGGGCTTGGATATTACGTCTTTCACTGAGCGCCCCAAATGACATGTCTACTTTATTCTTTGGGTCGGTACGATTAAGGGGATACCAAATTTGTATAGGTTTTATAATGTTTTCATACATTTACAAAAATGAAAACCCAGCCCGTGAGCCCTCTCCATGCAGCGCGACCCGTCCGCCGCCGTGAATACACGGCGGGCGGCCGCGATTACCGGCGTATAAGACAACCCCAGACCAGACAGAAGATTTTTCTGTCTTCAAAAGTCGTCTTATACGCCAGAATATACGGTAGTTGTTTTTTAAAATTCTGCTCACCTTAGCAGAAAAATGCTATGAACATACTCTGTAATGAAGAATTAAAATGCTACTGGCTCTTTAATCTGTCAGTTAATTTCCTCCGTGCAGAGCAGACAATTTTTGTGACTAATGACTATGAGTTTTGTTATATTCATTTATTTATAGCATTATGGTGTTTTTGTATCAGACGTTCATGTTCCTGGAATACCCAGTTAAATCAATGATGGAGATTTATCAATCTGTCTACACCTGAAAGCTAGAGCGATTTGCACCTGAAATGCTGTGAGCCACATTTACTGAAGGTTTTAAATTAATTTTAGACTGCTTTTCAACTCCTACAGAAAGGAAGGGGCATGTCCTCGGTAAAAGGGGTGTGTCTGCAGCAGAAATAACCTGTTCACCAGAAGATTTAGTCTGTACGCCAGAAAATTCAATCTTGTGGCGCAGCAAATTAATCCACCTAATAGGAGGGGCAAAGTCTTACTGCAGCAGATTAATCATCCAGCATCAGACACAGATATTAATCTGGAGCAGCAGAGAACTGTCTAGTTCTACACTGCACTGGTCTAAAGACGACGCATTAATAAATCTCCCTCATTTTGCATATGCCAGAATACTGCACCTGAAATTACTTTTGCTTTATTTTTTAAAGCCATTATAGACCATTATGAGGCAGTTTTCCCTCCAGTTACGGTAGTTATGAGGCAAACCCTCCATGCCATTAAACAATGTATCCATATAAATTTACATTTTTCCCTATTTTCCCATATTTCATATTTCCTTGTACAGAATCAGAATTATCTTGCCTCATTGTATCTCACTTTAAGTTATTTTACCTGTGTGATCATGGTAAGATTTCTATCCACTGGAAATAAACAATGAATGTTTCTCTAGAATGACAGCAAGCAGAGAGATCTAGAAAACCTGGAAGAATTGATACAGAAGGTATATTGGAAAACTGTATAAGTATTTATTATTCGAACAATGCCTTTTTTGCTGAAATGGGAAACCCCTTTAAAGTTATCATTGCTTTTATAAGTGTGAAAAAATGTAAAAAATCCCAAAAGAAAAAAAAAAATCTTTACTCGTTCGTTTATTCTTGCAGCATCAATAAAATGTTATAAAATTAGTACACAACTTACATTCAAAGTAATGGTCGTTAACCCCTTAACGCTGAAGCCACTTTTCACCTTCCTGACACGGCCCATTTTTTCAAATCTGCCCTATGTCACTATAAGTGGTTATAACTTTGAAACGCTTTAACATATCCAAGTGATTTTGAAATTGTTTTCTCGTGACACATTGTACTTCATGTTAGTTACAAAATTTTGGTTGTATGTTTTGCATTTATTTATGAGAAAATCAGATATTTGGTGAAAATTTGGAAAAATTCTCAATTTTCGAAATTCAAAATGTTCTACTTTTTCCACACATAAGTCATAACACCAGAAAACATAATAACTAACATTCACCAAATGTCTACTTTATACCTCCGTGGTTTTTAATACATACTATCATTTTTTGTAGGATGTTATGAGGCTTTGAACGTTAGGTGCGATTTTTCACATTTTCATAAAAAAAGCAAAATCCTGCTATTGAGGGACCTGCTCAGGTTTGAAGTCACTTTGAAAGACCTAAATAAAAGTAGAACCCCATAAATTACCCCATTATAGAAACTATACCCCTCAACGTACGTAAAACAACTTTTATGAAGTTTGTTAACCCTTTAATTGGTTTACAGGGGTTAAAACGAAATCGGATGCAATTTTGAATTTTTTTTTTTTTTTACTAAATTAATGTGTTTTTCATAAAATGTACAAATTCTCAGTGGATAAAATACCAAAACGCTCCACAAAATTTGATACCCAATCTCTCCCGTGTATAGTAATACCCCATATGTGGTGGTAACCTGCTGTATGGGCACACGCCAGGGCATCGAAGGGGAGCTGCGCCATTCAGAGCAGATTATGCATTGTCACTTTATAATGGCTATACAATCTTTATTTTTTTGGCAATTTGGACATATAAGGGCTTATTTTTTGCGACATGAGATGAACTTTACAAATACTTCATTTTAGTGGGTCTGTAGCTTTTTGATGAGATTTTATTAACTCTTTAATGTATGGAGGAAAAGAAAATTGTCAATTTTGAGTTCCTTTTTTTTAGATATTTTGGGGGTCGTACACCATACACTAAAAATACTATAATATTTTTATTCTCTAGATCACTATGATTACGGTGATACCTCATTTATATAGTTTTTTATATATTTTACAGGAAAAAAACAAATATAAAGAAAATCTCATTTGTTTTTGCATCGCCATCTTTCCAGGATATAGCTTTAATAATTTGTTGACAGTGCTAGTTTAGGGCATATTTTTTATGTGTTGAGTTGTCCTTTTCAGTGGTACCATTTTGGTGCACATAACTTTTTTTGATCACTTTTTGGAACATGTTTGTGAAGGGATTTTATGAAAATTTACATTTTTGGCGAGTTTTTTGCGTTTTGTTATTACGGAGTTCACCGCACGGGTCCAATAATGTTTCTGACTCATTGTACAGATTGTTACGGATGCGGCGATACCAAATATGTGGGGTATTTTGGAAATTTTCAGGTTTTTTCACTTTTATTAGATGTGTATAGGGAATGTTTGTGTTTAGGGGGACTTTAACTTTATTTAATTAATTATTTTTATTCAAAAGTGTGTTATTAGTGTTTTTTTTACCTTTTTTCTTTACTTTTACAGGTTAGCTTGAACAAGTGATCCATTGATCACTTGTTCAAGCTATTCTTCACCTAATACAGTGTAATACAGATGTATTACACTGTATTATGTGACATACTGAGCATGCTGCGCATGCTCAGTGTGTCACAGCCGGGTCCTGCCAGAAGGCAGGGACCCGGCTCCCGGCAGGAGGATCGCGCAGCCCCGGGGGCCCCGCACCCCCGGGGTGCGGATGGCAGCGGCGCCCCCCCCCCCCCCCGGTAACCGCGGCGTGTTAGGGGTTAACACCCGCGATCGGAGAAATCTCCGATCGCGGGTGTTAGAGGCAGGTGTCGGCTATAATATATAGCCGATACCTGCAGCTTCTGGCGCCGGCTCCGTTTAGGAGCCGGCGCTAGAAGCTTGACTTACTATTATTGCATTTTGCGGGAACGCACCTCCCGCCATGCAGTAATAGTACGTCAAATGTCGGGAAGGGGTTAAACAAAGCCAGAATCGCCTTTTCCTGTTCATCTCAACTCTATAAACATAAAAAAAAGTAATTACCATGTCACACGCTACCCACTACTAATGGCTTTTGGAAAACAAGGCAAATTATTAAGGAGAAGACTGCCAGCCAACCTGAGCAACCAGAAGCAAAAGATGGAGATACTGTGCCATAAACTCTGGGCTCCTAGCCCATGACCAGGGTACCAGCCTTCTGAGAAAGAGAGGGACAGGCCTTTCCTCAACATAGGCCTTTCCTCTTCCAGGGAGGAGATTGGAGAAGTCAGCCCTTGGATTTGCCTGCATCAGAATTTCTTCAGTATAGAGGGAAACTGTTCACTGCAGACCCTGACTCTATAGACTTACAGTAAAGCATTCAGAAAGCTTCACCAGAGGTCAGAGGGGTCTGTCTGTAACTATGGGTTGTCTGTAAGTCGGGTGTCCTTAAGTAGGGGATCGCCTGTATTTACCTTTGGGGTGCTCCATGCCTTACTATCCCTTCCGGAGAACAGCAACATGTGGTGACACTTCGACAGTACCTGGCGGATCCCAGCATAACTTTGGAGCCAACCCTAACCTGGGCCTTGCAGATGTAGGATAGTTCATATGTTATATGATATCTCTAAATTGTATAAGAGTAGATAATGAGTTCAAACTGTTATTGGCAATATCACATGGCCAAAATGAAACAATCTAAAAACACACTCTAAAAACTGCCTATTTGTTCTTGATATATACAAGCAAGTAATTCGTAAAATTGATGGAAATGCTGAGACAATAAACAGCTAGAGTCAGCAAAGTAGCGTTGAGATAAACACTTACTTGCAACTCAATTCACCACTTAAAAGTTGTATATTCCAATGTATCAAGAAGGCCAACATATATGTTTTCCAAAATGTATTTCCAGAATATTTATATTCGAATATGTCCAATGTTATATACTTCATATATATAGGGTCATAAAACATAGTTTCCTATGTAGTTCTCAGATCTGTAATCCGGTATAGGATTATGAGGAAGTTGGCTAAATGAGCTGGTCACTTCAGTTGTGAGGTTGAAAGGTATTTGATTGTGTTAAACCCCTTACCGACGCGGGCAGGTGCCGGCTCACTTTCGGCGACAGCATCGTACAGAACAGTGTCTGTTGCATATCGCAGCCGACACCCATCTGTATCACCCGCGACCGGAGGTTCCTCCAATCACGGGTGTTAAAAAATTAGGGGTAAAAATTACTTTTTTAGGAAAGTGTGCACCTTTTTCCTTTTTAGGGCCTAATTAATTCAGACACGTTTACGGGCAAATACACATATTATATCTTGTTAAATTCTCCAAGGGGAGTACTTTCCTAAATGATGACACTTGTTGGGTTTCTCCTCTGTTTTGTACCACTAGGGCTCTCCAAATGCATGTTTAGTAAAATGCATGTGTTAAATTTGTCTTCTAAAACACCAACGTCCCTCTTTCCCTTCTTAGCCCTACTTTGTAACCAAATTGAATCAAACACCTGTTGGGACAAATACACAAATTACACGTTGCTAAATTCTCCAAGGGGTTTACTTTCCAAAATGGTGTCATTTGTTGGGGCTTTCTGACACATGAAAACTTTTTAGGCCATATTTGTCCTCCAAAAACAAAACAACGCTCTTTCCCTTCCAAGTGTCCCCCTGCGCCGGTACAGCAGGGTACAGTGACAAAATGGGTATTGGCATACTCAGGAGGAATTGCACTAAACATTTTAAAATGTATTTTCCTTTTTAACCCATTGTGAAGGTACAAATTTTAGTGTTCAATGAATCTATTGTAAGATAAAATTACATTTCTCTAATTTCCCTTTCATTTATTTTTCACCATCATGAAACCCTTATAGGGTTAACAAACTTCCCAAGGGTTGTTTTGAATATTTTGAGGGATATAGTTTCTAAAATGGTGTCATTTGTGGGGGTTTTCTGTCATGTAGGCCTTATAAAGTCACTTCTAACTAGATTGGCCCTTCGAAAGTAGATGTTGATGATTTTCGTGAAAATGAGAAAAAAATCACACCTAAAGTTATTAGCCTCCTAACATCCTAAAGAAAGGAAAGGATTAGAGATGAGCGAACATGCTCGTCCGAGCTTGATGCTCGGTCGAGCATTAGGGTACTCGAAACTGCTCGTTACTCGGACGAATACTTCGCCCGCTCGAGAAAATGGCAGCTCCCGCCGTCCAAGGACATATTTTGCCTTTGGATTATTGGCCCCCAGGTGCATAACATTACATTTATCCACATTAAACCTCATTTGCCAAGTGGATGACCAAACATTCAGTTTGTCCAAGTCACCCTGCAGCCTATGAACATCCTCCATAGACTGTATTACACTACACAGTTTGGTGTCATCTGCAAAAATAGACACAGTGCTATTAATTCCTACTTCTATATCGTTAATAAATATATTAAATAGTAGTGGGCCAAGCACAGAACCCTGAGGTACACCACTCATAACTGGTGACCATTCCGAGTAGGAATCATTGACCACAACTCTCTGGATACGATCCTTCAGCCAGTTTTCAATCCAATTGCAAATGATTTCGGCCAAACCAATAGCCCTAATTTTACCCATCAGGCATCTATGAGGGACAGTGTCAAATGCCTTTGCAAAGTCCAAGAACACAATATCCACAGCTGCTCCTCCATCCAGGCACCTGCTCACCTCTTCATAGAAACAGATCAGGTTAGTTTGACAACTTCTATTCTTAGTAAACCCATGCTGGCTATCACTTATTATTCTATTTGATGTCACATACTCCAGTATATAGTCTTTTACTAACCCTTCCAATACTAACCTTTACTAACCCTTCCAATGTTCTGTGTGACTTTTCACTTTTTTGCATAAGAAAGGAAGGAAGGATTTTTTTTCATGAACCCTGTTTTAACATGTAAATTGGAATTATTTCACATGCTTTAAATGTTTTAAATTTTGCACATTAACCAATTTTTTTTAATGCATTAATTTTTGCATTTACATTTTTTTTTATTTATTGGTTCCTTCTAATGGTGAGGTCACTCGTGGCATTTTGGTTGCATTTTGAAACACATTATAGCAGCTGAGGAGAGGAGATTTGACTAATTGCATAACGGTTAACAATTGCGTTTACATAACGCAATGTAAACACACTGTTAACACATATGTTAACACCTCAGTAATGCATGTGTTAATAACGCAGTAACATTAACATTAACAATGTTAACAGTAAAGTAATTAGGCAAATCACCTCTCCTCAGCTGTTCAAAATGTAATGAAAATGCAACCAAAATGCAACCTGTGACCTCACCATTAACATCATGTGTGACTGCGGCCTCATATCCTGTCATCCCATTGGGGTGTGCCTAGAGTGCTTAAAAATGCAGTAACTGCCTGAAATCCAAAATTTACAGTACCTTCCACTCCTGCATATAACCCCTATCACATGGCTTGTGTCCATGTGGATTTAAGACATTTGCAACAAAAAGTCTCAAAAAAACCCCAAAAGTTACAACTGCCCAGAGAAAAAAGACATGATCATATATAGGACACAAAAAAGACCTTCAAAATGTTTCAATTATACACTAAAGTAAAAAAAAAAATGTCCCCCATTGACATGCCGTGGGAGACACAGTCTTTTCTGTCCCCCTGATATAAGTACGAGAGATGAAGGCTATGAATTCAGACCTGAGGAAGCATTCCCTCAAAACAAGAAACACGTTGTTAGTTTTAAACTTCTTTCTTTTATATGTTTTTTTATATTTTTTGCAATGAAGCGAAATAAATACCACATTTAAAACTACTAACGGTATAATGGAATATTGTACTCAGCGCCAACAGAGCATCAATTTTTTCACAAAGGAATTCTACATACTTCTCTAGTGGAAATCTGGCTGTATCCTAACATTCCCATTACCCGAGCACAGACCGCGTCTTGGGTTTGATGCGGCTGCAGAGTTGTGACTTATATGTGATCATCAGAGTTCAAAAAAGGCTAAGAGACAAATAAAGAAAAAAAAACTTTACTGAAAGAACTGTGAATCTGTGGAATAGCCTGCCTCAGGCGCTGGCTATCAGTGACAGCAGAGAGCTTCAGGAAGGGTCTAGATGCCTTTTTACATCAAAATAACATTGATGGTTATGTTATTATATAGAATTCAGAAAATTGTTTCCTTACATCCCTTCTTCAACCCTGTCCTTTTCCTTCCTTGGCTGAACCAGATAGACATTTTTCTTTTTCAACCATATTAAGGGTTCATGCACACTAAAGTATGCCTTCCGTGCTGTAGCCCGGCAGACACATCGGCGCACGAGATAGGAGAAGGGGTGAGCGCTGCTTGCCCCACCCTTTTCATAGAAAATACTAGCAGTAGGGCCGTCAATAAGGCCAAAGAAAGAGCAGGCTCTACCTTTTTGCGGTTATGGCTCAGAATGGTGAGCGCTTGTTGCACTCACTGTACAGAGCCCATGCGCCATTGCCATCTCCTGAGGATGTATGTAGGGCCTCAAGCTTGATGAGCCATTACTATATAACTTAAGGAGATATGCCCCGCAGGTTTTGGTCTCATTATGGGAAATACAGCTCTTGAAATGCCTGAATACTATCTCTGGGATTCTAAACTATACTGCCCACCATCTGAAATAGGGATGAAAGTATGGAAAACGCATATACAGATCCACATTTATCAATGCAACTTATGCAAACTGCACAAGTTACATTATGCCTGTCGAGGGTGCAGGTTTCCAAGATTCACCAATTGTGGTGAACGCTCTTTATGAATCTGGCGCACCCTGCATTGCTTTGCAACTTTTTTTTGGTGCATCACTAACATAGAGCGTGCAACATAATTCTGCGACACTGCAAAACAGATGTGTTGTTTGATCCGACTGTGCACTGGAACGCACTCTTCAGTTCCAAATCTGGTGTCGCGTATGGTATAGTGCAACTTTATTTATCAGTTTGCACCGAAAATAATGTGCAAAGTCACACAAAATACTGGTGCAGGGGCTTTAATAAATGTAGGCCATAGTGTCTCAGGTAGAACTGCTCTTTAACTATAATTCCTTTTCACGGTTTTACTGAAGTGAGTTTTGCAAAACATTAAGGCTGATCATGAGTCATCCAGGTTTTATAGCTCTACCATTGCCCAGCGCAGGAGCCAGATTCACCACATGACCCCAATAAGTGCTGGAAGCACACACTTCCTACAACTGCTTATAAAAAGGTGATGAAAACATGTAGAGCTTAATCTGTTCCCTGCACATCATATAAATCCAGAGCAGCAGAGTTCAATGTTTACTATGACTCATTATTGTGCAATGGTACATGACCATCTCCTGTCTGATACCAATGTCTTACACTGGGTCTTTGTAATTCTACAGTGACCTCCCATTTACGTATAATGACACAGTTATCTGGTTTTCCTGGAATTACATTGAAATACCCATTTCCTGAGACTTGCCAAAACAATTAACTTTATAGTTGTACTTATGTTCCCAAAACTCTGCCAATACACAGCTATCCTTGTGGGTCATATAATGACACCGCAAGAGAATTTTTTTTATTTTTTGTTGATTTCTCATGATGCTTTCATTCAGAAGTTCAGAACATAGATCATTGTTAGTGGCATTGCATACCTGGGTTTTATAGAGGCAGGTCAGTTCAGACATACAATGCAGGGGGGGAGGGGATTTATAAGACCTGTTCACAAGCAAAAATTCATTTGTTGAGGATAGCAACCAATCACTGCACAGCTTTTGGGCGCTAAGTTGCACTATGGAAGTGCTGCCGATGGCAGGTGCCACTGTCCAGCAACACAGGACACTGCCATGGACCTAAAGTTTTTCAAGTTAAGGAATAGACAATAAAAATATACACATGGCATTTGGGATGCTCTGCAGCAGCATTTTTAAAACATTCAATTTTTAAAACATTTAACCAAATCTCTCCTAATAACAGATTTGTCAGTAACCAGGCTGATAAACATTAAAGCATTCTTGAGCTGAACGTGAGCTGTTACTTTGTGACAAATTCCCTAAGATTTCCTACAATGGTGTGTGGTACTCCCTTCAGAGGAGAGCACAAACAGGCTCTATACAGAGTAGAAAGAGAAGTTGGAGGCCCCACTGCACAACTAAGCAACAAGACAAGTACATTAGAGTCTCTAGTCTGAGAAACCCCATTGAATCCCTTGTTCTTGTGATCTATGGGGGCCTCATCACCAAGACTCTCATCCATCAGCAAGTTAGGCCCTATACTGTGGATAGGGACTAACTTGTTTTGTGAGAAAACCCCTTTAAATAGAACCCGCCAAACGCCAGTGTCAACCTCTACAGTGAAGAGGTGTATCCAGGATGCTGGCCTTCAGGGCCGAGTGGCAAAGAAAAAGCCATAACTGAGACTGGCTATTAAAAGGAAAAGATTAATATGGGCAAACAAACACCGATATTGGGCAGAGGAAGATTGGAAAAAAGTGCTATGGACAGACAAATCTAAAACCAAAAAGGAATCAAGAGTATTCAGGTCCAATTAAATCAATGCTTTATTAAGAAAAAAGACATAAAAATAGATATGAGTAACACACATAGACTATATTGCCATCTAGCCTGATTGAAACCCAGGAAATATATTGCAGAAAAAAGTGCAAGTGCAAAACATATATAAATACTAATGGGTAAACATTACTCTTTCATCATAAAAATCCATGTTGGCCATGTTGAAATCGTGCTCAGTATACATCAACATATAGAGATTAGTTACCCATTCAAGAAAGACTCCTGGATCCTGGGCTGTGGTCAATATCTCCCCGACGCGCGTTTCGCGTTGTTGTCGCTTCCTCCGGGGGAGATATCACACAGAAGAACATTTGTGAGACCCAGACCAACTGATAAGATGCCATCTGTGAAGCATGGTGGTAATGTGATGGTCTGGGATTGCTTTGGTGCTGGTATAGTGGGAGATTTGTACAAGGTCAAAGGAAGGCTATCACTCATTTTGCAACGTCATGCCATACCCATTTGGAGCCAATTTCATCCTACAACAGAACAATAACCCAAAGCACACCTCCAAATTATATATGAACTACAGGTATTTAGAGAAAAATCAGACAGCTGATATTCTATCTGTAATGGATTGGCAGCCCAGTCACCAGATCTCAACCCCATTGAGCTGTTGTGGGAGCAGCTTGACTGTATGATACACAAAAAGTGCCCATCAAGGCAATCCACCTTGTAGGAGGGGCTTCTGGATGCATGGGGTGAAATTTCTCCAGATTACCTCAGCAAATTAACAGCTTTAATGCAAAAGGTCTGCAATGCTGTAACTGTAAAAAAAATATTTCAAATCTTGTTAATGTCTGGACTATATTCTCTCTTCATTACATAATTTGAAAAATAAAAGTAAGAGTTTTCATGGAAGATACAAAATTGTCTGGGAGACCCCAAACTTTTGAGCGGAAGTGTAAATACTAGGGAGGTTGTGTGAAATAAAACATTATCAAAGAATGTGAATGTGTTTATCATGGATGGTATTGTCAATATGTAACCACATTAGAGGTTCATTCTCTCCCTCAATTAAGTAAAAAGAAAGATCACTTAATATATGACAATCAGATAGCAACTATGTTCTCTAATAGTTCTGGGTAACAGAGGGTAAATAACATGAATATTAGTTCTTTGTATTGCTTGATATACTAGTACCCCCAGAAGCTTCTCAACTAGAGACTCTCCCAGATTTACTGCCCCTAGGACATATTTTGCTTGTGGATTATAAGCCCCCAGGTGCATAACCTTACATTTATCCACATTGAACCTCACTTGCCAAGTGGATGACCAAACACTCAGTTTGTCCAAGTCACCCTGCACCCTATGAACATCCTCCATAGACTGTATTACACTACATAGCTTGGTGTCATCTACAAAAATAGACATAGTGCTATTAATTCCTAGCTCATTAATTAATAATAAATATATT
Source organism: Engystomops pustulosus (assembly GCA_019512145.1). Classification (NCBI taxonomy): domain Eukaryota; kingdom Metazoa; phylum Chordata; class Amphibia; order Anura; family Leptodactylidae; genus Engystomops; species Engystomops pustulosus. Next base: position 43,067,829 of record CM033650.1, read on the forward strand.
AAATAGTAGTGGGCCAGGCACAGAACCCTGGGGTACACCATTTATAACTGGTGACCATTGTGAGTAGGAATAATTGACCCCAACTCTTTGGACCATCTTTGGACTGCCCTTCAGTTTTAAATCCAATTGCAAATGATTCCTGACAAACCAATAGACCTTATTTTACCCATCAGGCATCTTATAGGGACAGTGTCAAATGCCTTTGCAAAGTCCAAGAACACAATATCCACAGCAACTCCTCTGTCATTAGATACCCCAGTCACATCCAGAGAGGTAGTCTTATTCTTGCCATCATATCACCTCTGACTCACATCCAGTCTTGTATCTGCCATGAGATCATCTCTGATATTCCAGTCACATCTAGAGCGGCCACCATCTATCTATTGTTATATAATTTCTTATACACAGTCACATCAGGAGGTGCAATCATCTATCAACTTTTATTTATTCTCAGATGACTGCAGTGTCACATCCAGGACTGCAATCACAATAATAATAATCTTTATTTATATAGAACCATTATATTCCGTAGCGCTTTACAAATCATAGGGGCATATACAAATAAAATCCTTCTGCATTGCGGAGTACAAACATATGGAGCGATATGAGTGAGGACCCTCCTTGCAAGAGCTTACAGTATGAATCATCTGAGATGATATAATGTTAGATAGATGATGCAGCTCTTGATGTAACTGGAGTATCAGAAATGATATAACAATAGATCAATAATGGCAGCTCTGGATGTGACTGGTGTATCTATCTGCCGTTTCATCATTACTAATACTCCAGTCACATCCAAAGCTGCAATCACCTATCTATTCTTAGAACAGATGACTGCAGCTCTGGAATTGACTGGAGTATCATAAATTATATAACAACGGATAAAAAGCATGATCTTTATTAATCATAAAACAATCATTAAACAAAATAGAACCAGTTAAAAATAAAATAACAATGCATATCAAGTACATAGCAAATAGAAGGGGGCTGAGTAAACACCAGATATCAAACAGTAATGTAAGTCGGTTAACATAGAGACAACAGTGAGCAGCACATATACATATGCAAAAGAGAATCACCTAAGCCTAAGACATAATTACCATACCACAGGTGTAGATATGTACTGTGAGACCCCGACACGTGTTTTGCGTATCGCTTTTTCAAGGGGAGTAGACGGATAGATGATGGCAGCTTTGGATGTGACTGCTGTAGCCATCTGCCGTTATATCACCTCTGATACTCCAGTCTGCAGAGCTGAAGTTTAATCCGGCCGTGTCCCTGACTCTCAATACTACAGAATCGTGACTAGCTGTAATAGTGAAGCAGCAGCACAATAGCAGCACCAGCACGTGCTGGGACAGATCTGTAAGAAAACAGACCTCAGAATTATAATGCTACAGGAAATGTTTAGATTCATTTTGTACGATCAAAGCAAATTGTGGATGCACAGAGCTCTGATTGCAGGGTGTGAATGGGTTTGATCTCTGTGGTCTTCACATGAGACAGTAAAAACAAGACATTCCTCTGCTGTTTGTGCTGTTAATAGATCAGATGACTTTATGTTTTACTATCTTGTATAGTACTGATCATCAATGTACTGAATGTTTCTGTTGCTCCCTGACTCTGAGTGTTGAGTCTGTTCCAAAAATGTATTAGGCAGATCTCTTTTTCACTGCTGGGAGATTCTTGTTAAACAACATGTAAGGCGTTTTCTGTTAAAAGGACTCATTACACTACCAGCCCCTCTCAGGTAGGGTATGAAATGTTCTTTTTAAGAATTCCCTACAACAAAATAAACTCAAAAGTCACATGAAAATGAGGTGATAAAAATAATATTAGTGCCATATTTAAGATAAGAATTTCATCTCTCAGATTATATAGATTGTGGTTCTAAGAGCTACAAAACTGGAGATATGGTGGAAACTTGATCTTTTTTTTTCGTTCACATTTCTAGCTATTGGTTTAACCCGTATCTCCAGTTCTACAGCTTCCAGAATCACAGACTTGATGCGATCTGAGAGATGAGATTTTTATCTCTAATACAACACCAATTTGTCATACTATAAAGATCCTCATACCACTCTTCACTTCCTGATCCATTGATGACATTGCATGAGTGTTATTGGTGGGTTAGCCAATCAATAACTATAGCAGCAATTGGTTGCTGTGTTGGGATGTCATCACTATAATTATAGAAAGGAACTGCAAGAAGGGACTGGGCAGCATTTGGAATAAAGCAAAAGGATAATCAATGTTATTTTTTTTATAAATCCAGCTAGGTCATATACAAGGTCACTTTTCACAACACTCTCTTAGAAGTGACCTTACATATTAGACTACAGTCAGTGATTTTAAATGCACCAACCAACCATTATGTTAAATCATATGTATATTTTTCAATAATTTATGGTTAATGGTAGGCCTTTGTTATTAACAATATTAATTTGTTTACATGTATTGTGCTAATTGTGACTTTCTCTACTCTGAGTTAAAGTAGACATCTTGTACAAGAGACAAAAATACTAAAGTTTGTAATCCAGATCACCTTCTATGTTGCTCTGTGTTCATTAATTGAAGTGGCTGTGCTCGTGTAGCTCAGCTGGTCCGGCTCCAGAAATCGTAGTTTACAGACAGCAAACCGGCAAACCGTGAATGTCAGTCTAAAATTTCATATAAATTCCATCTACTTTTTTCAAAAATGTTAAAAAACATATTTTCTAAAAAGCAATCCATCTAGATGACAAAATTACCTGTTGGTAACTGAAAAAAAAACTAAAGAAATGATGTAAGTAAGACCATGTTAAGTGATTATTCGCAAGCTGCAAACATATAATGTGAACTGAGGCCAATATAGTGTGAACTGAGGCTTCATATTTAGTTGTTATACTCACACCATGTTGTAAGATAAGCCCCAGATAAATTAGTGTGTTATCAGCAGATGCATAATGTCATTGGTGGGAGGTGTCCTCCCCCACTATGTTGTGAATAAGTATTTTGTGTTGTAATATGTTGCTACTATAGTTGTGGTGGATGTGTTTATAAAATGCATGTGCTATATGTGCTGGTAACTAAATAAACACAAAGAAATGGTGTAGCTAAGACCATGTTAAATGGTAATCCGCATGATGAAAACATATAATTAAAACTGAGGCCTCACATTTAGCTCTTATAACCACACAAAAACATGATCTAAGAGAAGCCCAAACTAAATTAGTGTGTGTTACCAACAGATGCATAATGGTGTGAGAGTATCGCTACATGATAGAAATGTACCGTATATGCTGTACAAGGGTATTCAATATAGATACATTATATCACTTTTGTAATTGAGTCCTTTTGGAAATCTAGTTTCTAGTTCCAAAATCCAATCAGCTTCCCGCATGAGTAGTTTATTATATGTCATGTTGAAATGTTGTAAGGATTCTTTATTATTATATTTCACTTTGAAATGTTTAGAAAGTCCTGATAGTCCTCGTCTTATTTTCATTTGAGAGGTGGCATCCATTATGTGTTCCTTTATGTGTTTTTAGTTTTCTTATGTTACACCCAACATATTGGAGTTGACACTGTTCACGCTCTTCTAAGTAGACTACTTTGGTCAAATCACAGTTGCCAAATCTTCTGTTGTTATATGTCTTGTTTGTTGCTATTGACTAGAATGTTCCTGTTTTATTCATGTATTGACATAGTGGACAGCGGGCTCCCCAGCAACAGATGCTTCCTTTGTAGGTCAGCCACCTTTTGTGTTTTTTAGTATTTTCAAAAATGTTTGGGGAACGATGTTCCCTATAGTAGTTGCCCTTCTGGAAATAAAAGAGACTCCCTCTTTAAGTATGTTATCCAATTTAACAAGAATTGGTAGATACCTGTTTATTATGTTCTTAATTTCTGTAAAATTTGTACTGTATTTCGTGCTGAAAACTTCCTTGTTTTTGAGGAGGGTTTCCCTTAGTGTTGGAGTCATTGTATTGCAGATAATTTGTCATCTTGTTGTTATAATTTTGAATTCTTGTACATAAGCAGTGTTTTGCTATCAATATCTCTTAGCCCTGAGATACTCTCCTGTGGGGAGGATTTTTATAATGTGTAAAGGGTGGTTGCCCATGGCATGTAGCAAAGTGTTTTCTGAATTTGGTATAATTGTGTGTAAATAGTATCTTGATGTCAATAATAGATCCAAAAAAGGTATGGTGGTGTAAGGATTTTCGACTGTGAACCTCAAATTTGTATGGATTATCATTAAGGTATGGGAGAAAATGTTTTTTGATTATATGACTGTCTCTATTCCAGATTAGGAGACAGTCATCAATGTACCAACTGTAACATTTGATGTGATTATGGTAAAGGTTGTTATAACTGTACAGGAAAGTTTCTTCCCATACAGCCATGTATGGGTTGGCTGGTGTGGGGGGTTTCTACATGCTCCCATGGGACATCCAAATTTTTGCAAAAAGAACCCATTGTTGAATGTAAAATAGTTATTAGACAACAAGAATGATAATACTTGTAATAAATATGTTTTAATGTGGGCATAACATTTCTGCACTTGCGCATATGGTGGTTAACTGCCTCTATTGCTTCTTGCTGAGGTATTGACGTGTGTAGAGATATTACATCACACATTTACCATATATTAATTTTCCCATTGCATGTTCTCCATAGGTTTTAACACTGATTTTGTATCTTGAATATAACCTAGAAGTCTTTTCACCAAAGGTTGCAATATTTTATCCAACCATACACGCATCTGTTACGTGATGGAGCCCCTTTTCCAAACACTATGGGTGTGCATGATGGTGGAAAAACATTCTTGTGTGTCTTTGGTACCGTGTAACAATATGGGCATATGTGGGTTTTCTTTGAGGGATCTTAGGATTTTCTTTTCCTTTCAGATTTGATGGCATTTGCTTTCCTTGGTGGTTTGATATAATTTTCTACATAATAATGAAATCCACTTCCATCTCTGGAGTACATGCGGTAATAGAATAAAAAGCTGGATTTTCCCATTTATGACATTTGAGGCATCAAATAGTGTTCTATCTTTTCTAGTTTCTGTTGTCTGCAAATCTAGCAAATCCAGTGCCATTCTTTGGCCTTGGAAAGTCTAATCCGGTGCTGCTCCGATATTTGCCATTCCAAAATAATGTTGTTACTATGAGGAGGCGAACAAATTTATTGACATCACATAATGTTTGTAATAAATCCATATGGTTTGTTGGAGCAAAACAGAGTCCCTTTGACAGGACTTAGATATCTAGGTTTGTGAGCAGGGATGCTTAGAGATTGATGACACAGTTTATTTACATTGTGAGTTTTGGGTTATTTCATTATAGCTTTGCTGTGTGGCCTGTTGTTGTGCAATGATTAGTTGGTTGGATAAAATATTGCAACCTTTGGTGAAAAGACTTCCAGGTTTTATTCAAGATACAAAATCAGTTTTACAAACTATGGAGAACATGCAGCGGGAAAAAAAAGGTGGCTGATCTACGAATGAAGTATCTGTTGCGGGTGAGCCCAACTATTGACATATTGCTATATTCAAGTCAATAGCAACAAACAAGACATATAACATCAGAAGATTTGGCAACTGTGATTCAACCAACATAGTCTATCTAGGAGAGAGTGAACAATGTCAACTCTAATACGTTGGGTGTACAATAAGAAAACTAAAAACATGCATCAAAGAACACATAATGGATGCCACCTTGCAAACAAAAATAGGATGAGGACTGTCAGGACTTTCTGAACATTTCAAAGAGACACACCAAGAATCCTTACAGCATTTCAAGATTAAAGTTATTGAATCGGTCATAGAACTAGAAACTAGAACTAGAACAATCTAATGTATCTATATTGAATATGTACCGATACTCTCACCCTATTATGCATCTGCTGGTAACACACAGCTTCTATTACATCATGTTTTGGGTATGGTGTGGGTATCAGAGCTTATTGTGAGGCTTCAGTTATATTATGTTTTCAGCATGTGAATAAGCGCTTAACATGGTCTTACCTACACCATTTCTTTTGGGTCTTTTTTCAGTTACCAACAGGTCCAGCACATATAGCGCATGCATTTAATAAAAACATCTGCCACAACTATAGGAGAACCATATTGCAATACAAAACATACTTATTCACAAACTAATGATGGAGGACACCTCCCACCAGTGACATCAAACATCTGCTGGTAACACACACATTAATTTAGCTTGGGCTTAACTTGCTAAATGGTTCTTTGTGTGGTAACTAAGTGTAAGGCCTCAGTTCACATTAAATGTTTTCAGCGTGTGAATAATCGCTTAAAATGGGCTTAGTAGCAACATATTGCAATACAAAATATACTTATTCAGAACTTTGTGGTGGAGGACACCTCCTACCAGTGACATCACTGGCCATACGCCCCCTCACTTCCCTTATCCATGCTATTGAGAGAGACAGATACAAGGGTACCACACAGGTATGATTAAGAGCGATACATCTTTCCATGTGCATTATGCCATCTAGATGAATTGCTTTTTAGAATATATGTTTTTTAATATGTTTGAATAAAGAAGATAGATTCTATATGAAATTGTAGTCTAACATTCACCAAGCCAGACATCTTGTACTCAAGGATCCTCAAATGCAATAGGAAAAGTGCCATACTAATAACAAAAAGTTTCTATAAACCAGTCTCATATAGCGTGCAGGAAAAGTTTCTCTTTCTCACCTCATGGTTTCCCACCAAACTTATAAATAATACTGTGTCCTTTTTTTGGAAGCTTGTAGCAGCTAAATCACGTTTTTCCTTCCTTCCCCTCCCAGAGGAGCTTATCCAAGAACATATTGGTGTCTTCCTGCCCCCATCCTTGCCTGTCCTAAATAAAGAAGCTTCCATGGACCTTGGAAATGCTGAACTTCCTGTTTGTTTGCTGATCCTTAGTTCCAACTGATAAGACAATGTCTTTAGTTGTAGTTTTGAAAAATTCCATTCTTGAAATTTTTCGGGTACTTGTGAAAAGCTGTAGAAATCTATTGATGCATTTTGTGATTATGGTTAAGTGTACTGTTAAACAGACTCCTCTGTGAGCCCTGATTAGTGAGTTTTGGTGGTTGAAACCACAGCTATTTAATATTCATACCCTATTTTGTGGATGGGGAAAAGAAGACATCTTTAGTATACATTTCCATAAATATGGAATTTTATAGACAAGTCCATAGACCTAGATTAGAGGTAGAATAAACATTAGGTGAATGTTGGAGAGTCTTGAATATCAAGTCTGTATGGAGCCATAAATATTAGTTAAATGCCTGATGGTCTTTTCTATTGATAGATGATCTCTGAATTCCCACCAACACGGAAGGCTCTTGGAATAAAGTAGTTTTAGTTTTTATAAGTCCAATACAGACCTTGGATTTTACTTGTGCTGTCGCAAAAACCTTGGTCATGAATGTAAAAGTAGAATCACTTTTATTTCCATTGTTCTGATCCATCTGTACTTTTGACCATTGAACTTGTACTTTCGACTTGATCGGCGGATACAAATAGAACATTTTCCATTCATATCTGTCCTTGTTGACTTAAATGATAAAATATGACTGTAGGTTCCATTCATTGGTTTTCTCTAGACATATTATTTTTGTGTCCATAAAACAGAAATCCAATAGAAGAGCCCTTCACTTTTCATTTTTATGTAGTAATGAATGAAGGTAGAAAGAAGGTCTTCAGCTTGTATCCATCAATCAGTGAAACATTATTGTCCATTGTTCTGAGAAGTAGAAGTAGATCTGACATGTTGTGTTTCCAACATATTGTTTAACTGACCGAGCTGGTGGGTATTCTGTGTTTCATTCTCAGCAAAATAAAGGCATTGTATTTCCTTCCACTCTATCCTGTGCCCTTTCCTTCTGTTAGATAACAGAAGAATTTGATAAGATTCTCCAGAAGCTGCTGTCCTTCACAGTGAACATCTGCTCTGTAATAAACTATATAGTTATTATATACAGGATATAAAGGGGGTCATTTATCTTAGTTCTCTTTTTTTCTGTTATATTAGCAAATTTGGGCACATTGGCAAAACTTAACAATGCTTTCATGCACCCAGCAGAGTTCACCGCACAGAACTTTACTCCCCTGCTGCAGAAGGAAACAGTTTAGAAAAGGTAGCTCAAGAGATTGCGACAAAAAAAAAAAACAATAGACTCAAAAGCCAGATTTATCACTGCTGCTTTGAATTCTCAATATTTCTGTTCTATCAGGGGAAAAAAATGATCAGATCAAATATTCATTGATTTCAGAGTTTAAACATGACAGTCATGAGTTTGCATCAGTTCCCCAGTTCTCTTCAAAGTTAACAAATAATTATTTTTAGTTTTCAGAATGGAGACAAGATTTAAGTTCAGTTGTTTCTCTATAGAAAATTGCAGAATCGATTCAAACTGATGGCAACTCATGAGAACTAATATTTTCAACCGCTCCATCTCTGGTTATAATGCACAACCTCAAAAGAACAAGGCCATGTCACTTCATGAAGCAGCCACTAAGGCCCTATGATAACTCTCCTTAATGGGATTCGTTGGACCAACCAACTGCCTGTTACTGAGTTGCAGAAATAGAGTTCCAAGATGTTAAAAAACGACATCAGTGCATCAGGTATTTGTACATTGTAATGAGTTCTCCCCTTAGTCGTCTTTTCTCTAAGCTGAATAACCCCAAGTTTTATAATATGTCCTTGTATTCTAGTCTACCATTCACTTAATAATCTTAGTTGCTCTCCTCTGCATCTCATTTTTATGCACTGGTGCCCAAAACTGTACACAATATTCCAGTGTGTGGCCTTACCATTGAGGACCAGTGAAGGCGGGACATAGACAAGGACAGTGATCCCCAACTCTGACCCCCCCCAAACTGTCAACCAAATAGAATTCACCGCCTTCTCAGCTGAATAGCAGAAGACCAAGACACAGGTGTTAAACCTTTTCATGAGAATCTGTGCCTCTCTTGATACATTCCATAATTTTATCCACATTAAACCTTATCTGCATTTGTCAGCCCAGGACTCCAGTTTCCACAAATCCCTCTGTAATATTATACTATCCTCCTCTGTATTAATTACTTTACAGTGTTTAGTATCATCGGCAAATTCTGAAACTCTACTGAGTAAACCCTCTACAATGTCATTAATGAAAATATTAAAAAGAAATGACCCCAATACTAACCCCTGTGGCCCCCACTGATGACCCCAGGTCTGCTCATCACTATCACACTAGGAAAGATTTTAATGCAAATGTTTGAGGAGAGAGAGGAAGATCGGTGGAGAAAGAATGTTTTATCTAATAAGATATATTATAAATATTCTATTCTAATATCTGCTTGTCCTACTGCTTTATTAGAAAAAGTTATTTAACAAAATTTATATTTAGTTTATTTAAATAAATGATAAGGCCACAGTGTTAGGCAATAGTGATATATTCTGCAACCAGCTATTCTCGATGCAGCCCCTTTTCCCTTTTTTCCCATCAAGTCATAACTTTCCCTTGCATGTCTGGTTAAGGGATTTGTTTATTGTACAACAAGTTGTACCTTCTGTGGAGTATTATTTAGAATTTGAAATTTGGTGGTTGGTATGACAGGGACGGTAGCTATTTTGTTTATAGTTGTATACAGATTTCTTTTTGTGATTTTCATTTCTATTATTTTGGGGATACGTGTCACTTTATTATCACATTTTAGGATGTTTATTGGCATTTTTATACAATTTGTTAGGTAATTTTTTATGGTGCTTACTCAATCTGTTAAAACTTGGGTAATTTTCTACACTAGAGCATTACAAAGCCAGCAATACATAATATGGAAAGTATTTTTTTAATTTTTAATTTTTTTCCACATCATAAAATAGTTTTAATGGAAAATGGGGGATTTTCCATGGGGGGGTTTTGTCATTTTTTTGTGATAATTTGTCGTTATGGGGGAAACACCTAAACTAAATAAGATCTAACAGAGTAATAACATGGTCAGAGAAAACAATAGAAGTAAGGGCCCTGCCCACACTAGCTTACAGTTTAGGTTATCTGTTGAAAATGGTGAAAAAACGCATCTGGAACATTTTCTTGTGATCTTGGATTTACAGCTCTCACTGTGCGCTCCAAATTACATGTCTCCTTCAATCTTTGGGTCAATGTAATCACAGGGATATCAAATAAAATAGTTTTTATAATGTTTTCATACATTTAAAAAAATTAAAACCTCCTGTACAAAAAAAAATAATTCTTTATTTTACCATCTTCTGGCGCTAATAACTTAAATGTACAGAGCTGTGAATGGTGTCATTTTCGTGACTTTTGATGAAGTTTTCAATGCTACCATTTTAAGGACAGAATACTCAAAATTTCGAAAAGGCTCAACTACTGTACCTATAGATAAATACCATACAAATCAAAAATAGCTGGGGGGACGGCGCAGGGGAACCAAGGTGAAAAAGTCCAAAACACCAAAAAAGTCCAACAGGAAATATGCATCAAAAGGTCACCACATCTACATCCTTGCCAGTTCTACATTTAATCCCAAGTGCATAGAATGCACGGGGAAAAAAGACAGGTTCCACAGTACCTTTCATCGATGGAAGAAATCTATACTCCGCGTCCTCTCCAAGTTGGCGTTTCTCCGACTTTGCTGGATGAGACACTCGAGTAGCGGCTGATTCCCGGTGCGTGGGTTCAGTCTTCCGACTAGAAACTCGTACCACCTTGCTGTTAGTTCCGCTAGTCTCAGGGTTACTCCAGTTCACTCGCCAAGGGAAAGAGAAAGCAAGACGCGATAGTGCAGACAGGTTTTTCTATTGAATATTTGAATAATTTATTCGATGTACTCACAAAACATGAAATAAAATAAGGCCTTCAGTAAAATTAAAACGCACGTTCGGTCCTTCTTGCCCAACTCAGAGTTTCGCCTCCACGGCTTCTTCCGGGGCTTACCGACGTGCCTACATTGTTAACTATTTATAGTAATTAATCTCTCCCAGATTTATCCCTATTGTCATATTGTTACAACTTGTTTGCATAGAACATACAAAAACAGTAAGACGTACACAATAAAAAATATAAAATGTAATAATTCTAAAAAGCTCTGTGATTGTATATGCATCTTCTCCAAATATATTTCCCTTTAAGGTCTTATTCCAATTTGATGTAGAAAGTGAAAAAAATATTTTATTCTAAAAGAAGGAGTTTCTATATATGAAGATAAATTCAATCTAAGAGGGTAAAGTAAAATATATATTTATTACCAATGTGAAAAATTACAATGTAAGTAATTAAAGTGCTCAGTGTCAAATATAAACCTACTATCAAGGTGCTATATTGAATTCCAAAGGAAAGTTAGAGGAAACATTTAATCACAAAATCTGCATTGAGTCCCATTGGGATCAAAGTTTTTAATTGATAAATCCAAAAGGATTCTAGTTGGCTCATCTTCTTTTCCAGATCATCTCCTCTCCAATGTGGGGATACCTGTTCCAAACTAAGGAACTTTGTACCCTTATAATTTTGATGAAATTTAACATAATGGGCAGACAAAGAGTGATCCAATTTGCCGTTCTTAATGTTCCTAAAGTGTTCTCCAATCCTAACTTTCAGTTTTCTTATGGTTCTCCCAATATATTTTAAGCCACACGGGCAAATAATCATATATATGACTCGAATCAAGTCACACGTGGCAAAATGCTTTATGTTAAAAACTTGTGAACTATCAGATGAAGTTATGAATACCTCCTGTGACTGATTCTCCCGTGCTCCTACATACTTTGCAATGTGTACATCTATAAAAACCTTTGTGTGCTGTGTCTCCATGATGATCATCCTGATTTATACTGCTCTGTACTATAAAATCCTTCACATTCTTTAATTTCCTATGGACAATTTTTGGTTCTGTTATAAGGTGTCCTATAACTGGATCATGTTTTAGAATATGCCAGTTTTGTTTAAAAAAATTTTTAATAATACGTGAATCCTTCGTATAGTCAGTAATAAACGGGACAACTATTCTGTCTTTCTCCTCTCTTATTTTGTTTTTCTTTTCACTATCCATCAGCAGTGGAGTTTCCTGTTCCAGTGTGATTTGAGCTTTATTCAATATTAAGGACAGTACTGCCTTTTGATCACTTTTCGACTTTGGACCTTATTTTCCAATGCAAGGAATTACCGTTATTATATTTTGATAGATGGGACATTTTGGGACGTGGCGAAACCTAACATGTTTATAATTATTACTGTTTATTTTCATGAGTTCTAAGGAAAGGGGGATGATTTGTATTTTAATTTTTTTTAATTTTAATTTTTTTTTTTTACTTTTCTTTTAAAAGTTTAATTTATTACTTTTCAGACCCCCCTAGGGTACTTTAACCCTAGAGTGTCTGATTGATCCTACCATATACATTAGGTTAAAACCAGACAGCCAGAAGCGGCATGGCAACCGAATGCCGGCCCCGATGACCTCACAGTGGGTGGCGTTTGAATACAAAATGATGACGCCCATGCACTGCCAATTTGTTACTTGTGGGTGTTTGCTGAAATATACCTTGTATGGAGAGGGCTCAGCCCTGCAGCCGACATCTGACGTAACATGTAGTACATCACATGTCGGTAAGGGGTTAATGGAGTGAGACCTAAAGATTCTTGCACATGGCCATATTCTGGATCCTCTTGCTCTGCACAATGACCTTAGTGTTTAAAATATAGACAATAGATATGAAGTATACAAATAGATGGAAATATATGAAGGGGTTAAATAATGTGTTCAATTACTTACTAAAATACTGAGTCGTAATCAACCAAAGAGAAGAGAAATGGATGCGTACATTGGATAAAGATTATGAAAAATATTTTATTCAATCAAAAAAAGAACAGGACACAAAGAATATAAAATCACTTAAAAACACACGATGAACGTGTGTCAAACTCTCCTGGGTCAAAATATGGCCCAGTACTCCCCAGCTGACACCGCCCACGACAATATGCTCATAACAACAATTTCAAGTGTAGAGGAAGGCAAAACAATGTCATAATCCTGCAAAGTGCTAATCTGCTGCCCTGCTCATACAATACCCTTGGTGTGATCCTCAGAGAACCAGTGAGGCTGGGTCAAGTGTCTGGACGGGACGCCGGGGAGGGAGAGAACCCCATGCGTATCGTCACCTCGGGGTGACTTCCTCAGGGGTAAAACATTGATGAATTATCAGTGGAGATGAGGCACTCAGTAGAGCACATCAGGCTCATTTGCATATGTTGTGCAGCTCTATTTTCATGTAATTAAGGCATTCTAAACTGTGATGATTATTGCCATTCGGGATGGAACGGGGAGGTGAATATAAACATCTACCATCGGTTTATATGATGATAGATGTCCTTTGATGAGCAAAAAAGAACTTTTTGGATCTTACAAATTGGCTGCAATGAAACAAAGATTGAAAAATTAAAAGTGGTCTGATTAACCCCTTACCGACATGTGACGTAATAGTACGTCACATGTCGGGTCCCGGTGCATGGAGAGGGCTCGCGGGCCGAGCCCTTTCCATAGCTGGTAAGTCTTTGCTGCATATTGCAGCAAAGGCTTACCGGAAACACCCGCAAACGGTGCTCACACCGATCGCGGGTGTTTTCCTGCTGATCGCCGCCGGCAAAGGTGCTGGCAGCTTCAAAAAGATAGCGGCGCGTGGAGAGCGGCGATCCGTCGCCATTGTAGCTTCGGGTAAACGCATTCATTACAATGTGCTATCAGCACATTGTAATGTATGAGTAGTAAAGGACACACATACTGCCATACTATAGTATGGCAGTATATGATAGGATCGTACAGACACCCTAGGGTTAAAGTACCCTAGGGAGTCTGAAAAATAGTAAAAATAAAAATAGAAAAAAGTAAAAAGAAAATTATAATAAAAAAAACAAAAAATTCAAATCACCCCCCTTTCTCTAGAACTGATATAAATATAAATAAACAGTAAAAATCTTAAACACATTAGGTATTGCCGCGTCCGAAAATGCCCGATCTATCAAAATATGATAATGGTTTTCTCACTGCGTTTAAGTGTAAACTTCATCAAAATCTACAAAAAACTGCACCCCCACAGCTCTATACACCTAAGTATGAAAAAGTTATTAGCGCCAGAAGATGGCAAAATCCCCCCAAAATTTTTTTTACAGGAGGCTTTAATTTTTTTAAATGTATGAAAACATTATAAAACCTATACAAATTTGGTATCCCCATAATCACACCGACCCCAAAAATAAAGTAGACATGTCATTTGGGGTGCATAGTGAAATCCGTAAAATCCAAGCCCACAAGAATACGGCACAAATGCATTTTTTTACCAATTTCACTGCATTTGAAATTTTTTCTTGCTTCCCAGTACACGGCATGGAATATTAAATACCACCATTTTGAAGTGTAATTTGTTACGCAGAAAATAAGCCATTCCACGGCTCTGTACATGGAAAAATAAAAAAGTTACAGATTTTTGAATGTGGGGAGTGAAAAATGAAAACGCAAAAATGAAAAAGGGCTGCGGTGGGAAGGGGTTAATTTCCGTAGCTACTGTTTGTATAATAAAAGCGAGCTAAAGAAATGTGCATTGCAGATGTGAACTTAGCCTGAGAGGATTGCCCACAATACTGAACTTGGACTCCATTGTTGAGATGTTAACATCACTCATTAATCATAGTGACCCCAGACCTTGTGGGTTCCGGTCTACTGAAAAAGCTGTTTTTAATACTTGATACTGCTGTTACTCCTGTTACCAAGCATAGTGTACAAAGACTGTCCAGCATTTCATTTGCTTACCACCATTAGGTTCAGATCATGTATCTAAATATCCATCCCTAATTTCTAAAACATTTAACACTAACCCTAAAAGCAATGTTCAAGGCAACAGAATTAACACTAAGTAGCCTACCTTCTCATGAACTGCGCTGTTTTCAGGCTACAAACAGTAGATTTGTGGTCCATTTTTATACTCCATATGTCATACCTTGCCAAGCGATATGTATGCAAAAAATCTTCAGTGTGTTACCAAGCAGCAGATCCATAGATGCATATCAAATCTCTTTCATCCAGGTGTTTCATCCAGGTGGCATACATATTTTTCACATCCTCAAACTTTTATCGGACCTCTGGCACCACAAACACGGTTAGGAATGTTCTACAGCCTTTTTACAGATCTGGGAAATTTCCAAATGACTGTATCAGTTAGCCGTCCGTAACAAAAAGAAACCCAAAAACCTCTCCGATTTTATGAAATCATAATACAGTCAAATGCATGGGCCGCCAGGGTCTGAAATAGTTAATAGCATCTTGTTAGCAGAGCTTCTTGAAGTGAACAGAAGGAAAAGAACCAAATGCTGCCGACTCCAGGAGAAAGTGTCTCAGCTGCTGGTTCATCAGGGGCCACTGCAGCTGAATTTGGCTTTTGTAGTAATATTTTAGATCTTGATGAATTGTTCTTTAAATGTTCAAGTGAAATGAGATCCTGAGATAGTTATCCTGGTAATGAAACATATTCATCATCATTTTGGCATGTGATCTTATGCTATGGCATACTAATCATTACATCTCATCCTAGCAATAAGATGTACAGTAAATAAAAAGAGAAATATCACAGAAGGGAGATTTAACACAGATGTACGTTTGGAAAATACGTCCAAGTAAATGGATACAATGCTGGTGGTATACAGATCAGGGACAGGGAACCTTTTGGCCAAACGTCTAATTATTGGATTTCTCAATCACATTTTGGATTGTCACTTGTTTTTTAATGAATAAGGAATCTATTCTTTTAGCCCAATACTGATAACACATGAAATGGAACAAATAGTAAATCACTTCATCATAACTCAAATATGAAAATATGAAGTGTCTTAGAGCAAACTGTACAAATTGCAACAAATGCAATATTCTTAAAACTATAAATGTATTGTAATATATCAAACAACAAGATATAGGGCTCCTTATATCCCTAAATCGAGTTTCCGAAACTTAACAACAAACAATATGTAAAGTTTTTTAGACCTAGAAAAGGTCGTGCCATAGGTAGGGTGTAGGCCCTAAACTCACCCACAACCCGTCACCTACCTAACAAGCCTTACAAACCCTAGTGATGTTTCTTCTACTCAACAATCCCTACACTGAGTGGGTGCATAGTAAAGATGAAAAAGCACAGATGGCGACAAATTTGAAAGGCAACAGTCAACAGTCAATTAACTGTAGCATTGGTCAGATACAAAGAATAGCAGAAGCAACAGCAATCGCAAGGGAAACTGACAAGTGTTAGAGGACTGAAATAGCCAGCAACAAGTAATCACAACTGGGCTGATATATAAAGGGGTTCCTGGAGGCTTCCTCTTTTAACAGAATCTGATTGGTTCAAGTAAATCTTCTATGGTGCTAACAGAGACTAATTTATGAGTAGTTAGCCAAGTGGATGAAGAGATTTAGGGTTTGTTCCAATACATGTCCCTACAATATAATCCAGTCATATACCACATCGTCTGGAAATACCCCAAACACCCATTCAGCAAACTATGCATAAATTACTATAAGAAATAACAAAGTTGCCAAGTTGTGAGTAGCAGCAAAGTACTATTATCAATTACTTATTCTTATTATTTAACGGATGTTGCACCAACATTGGCCATAGCACTGCTTAATTCCCATACAGCACATAAGGCTCTTATAATGACCAGTGAAGCTTGGCATCTGATTCAGATCATAATCACGTAATACTGAAGATTTCCTGGCTATATCCCAACCCAGAGCTACTGTGCTGCAAAGCTCGCTTTGCAAACTGTTAAGCAAATGTGCTGCTAAGTAAGTGAATATACAATGATGATACTTGGCACAAAGCGTTTTAACTGATATTACATGATACTTTAGCAAATACTGGATTGTGGGCACTCCATAGCCCAGTGTCCAAAGCTTAATTTTAATAGTGTAGAAATGAATATGATTATAGTCTCTGCTGTTTGTGAAACTGGGTTCTAGCCGGGTTGTAGTGTAAAGGTAAGAAAGGAACTTTAGAGTTACAAAAAATCTATCAGGCCTTTATCCTCATTCACTTAAAAAGGTATGTTTTGGCTTGTTTTTTTGAAATATCAATGAATTGGTGTTCTCAGGTGCCATATTTCCATAAATGGGTTACCTAATATTATGTCTGTAGACTCAAAATCTTTCTTGAGAACTGTCTGTTATCAGAAGGTTAAATACATAATACCTACACAGGATATGGAATCATGTTAGTAAATATAGACTCACCTGACTAGTTAAACAGAGTATGACTACAATTAGCAAATATATTTTCCAGGAGAGGATAAGTAAAACTCTGCCTCTTAGCTACCTTGTAAGGCAGCACCCCTAAAACTACTTTGTCAAAATGTCTAATGACATGATGCAGGATAAATGGCAACAGGTATATCTATTCCATAGGGAACAGATTTCCAACTGTTGACATGGTTTTTTTACCGACGTGTGCCGTAATAGTACAACGCGGGTACATGGAGAGGTCTCACCGGCTGAGCCCTTTCCATAGCAGGTAAGTCTTTGCTGCATATTGCATACTGTAGTATGGCAGTATATGATAGGATCAATCAGACAACCTAGGGTTCAGACTCTAGGGAGTCTGAAAAATAGTAAAAATTAAAAAAAAAGTAAAAAAAAAGTTATAATAAAAAAACATAAAAACTCAAATCCCCCCCCCCTTTCCCTAGAAGTGATATAACTATAAATAAACAGTAAAAATCATAAACACATTAGATATCGCCGTGTCCGAAAATGCCCGATCTATCAAAATATAATAATGGTTTTCCGCCCAAAGTCGAAAATGGGACTTTTTGGCCATTTTGAAAACTATAAAAAATTCTATAAAAAGTAATCAAAAGGTTGTACAGTTGACATTTTCATTGACACCATTTTGGCCACTATATGACTTTTTGATAATTTCATGTGTATTCTATGGGAAAGTGATTGATTAGAATTTTTAAATTTTATTGATTATTTCAGACTTCCTGTGGTACTTTAACCTCATGAGGTCTGATCGCTCATACAATATAATGTAACAATATGGTACTGCAGTATACTGTCAATATACTGCTATTCTGTAATTTATATAACATTATAGATTAGGCTGAACCATTAAGTAACGTATTTAGTCGTATGGTGGTATGGAACTGGTTAACCCCTTATCAAAGTGTGACATATTAGTGCGTCACATGACGTCTGAGCCAGATCCATACAAGGATGGTGTTTACTGCATTATGCAGCAAACACCCACAGGTATTAACCCTTTGATTGCAGTCAATAGCCAGCGGCACATGGGTGGTGAGATTTTGGCTTAGATCTTTGCTCCCTGTGACGTCTTTGGGGACTGATAATCCGTCACCATGATAGCCTCGGGTCTTTATAAGACCAGAGGCTGTTTAATTTCTGAAGTTCTGTAACAATATGCCACTGGCACATTGTATTAGATTATTTGTGAAATCCCCATATATATTGACATACTATAGGATAATAGTATATGGTAGGATCAATCAGGCAACTTAGGGTTAAAGTATCCTAAAAAATAATTTAAAAAAATAAAATAGAAAAACCTAAACAAAATGTCACAAAATGTTTGCTCTATCAAAATATAATAACAGTTATTCCCGGCTTTAAACCCTGTAATGGAAAACGATGCCCAAATGTCCAAAACACCTCTTTTTGCCATTTTACATCATAAATTTTTAATAAAAAGTGATAAAAAGGTTTTACAGTCCCAAAAATAGTAGCATAGAAAACAACAGCTCATATTGCAAAAATTGACACCTCACACAGCTCCGTACCTTGAAAAAGTATGAAAAAGTTATTGGCGCCAGAAGATGGCAAAACTTAGAAATTCCTTTTTGTGCAGAAGAATTACATTTCTTTGAAATGCATTTTTTTCACCAATTCCACTGCATTTGGATTTCTTTTCTAGTACACTGCATGGATTATTAAATACCATCACCACGGAGTTCACATAATAGAACAATGTGCCGTGTTTAGATATTTTTTTGAATAAATGGTATGATTGTTTGTATTTTTTATTTCATGCACATGGAAATACTTTGAGGACCACAAACCAGAAAATACAGGCCTCATGGTGACTCACCGTGTTTCAGTGGCCAAAGTTCTGAAAAAGAGAAAGGGAACATAAAGCAGATGAGAACAATTACGTGAAACACCACAGTAACAACACATTTCAGCAGCCTGACCATCAGTATGTTACAGGATACCAAAGATAAATTGCATCTTTTTTGATTTAGGTATATAAGATTAATCACACAGTACATTGCAATATTTCATAACCACACAACTACTGCAAGTTAAAGTGTTTGTGTCATGTTCAACAAACTTGTTCAAAAGGCAGAAAGATTTGTTTACCCTTCACCCCCTTTGAAAAACCTTTAAAGAGAACCCGTCATGCAAAATAACCCCCCTAATCTAAATAGATTTTCATAAACTGCCATTAGAGAGCATTGCCTCTATCCCTTCATTGTCCCTCTACATGCCTGTAAACCTAAGCAATGAGGTCCTAAAGCTGTATGCAAATGACCTGTGAAATGTCCAATGAGTCATTAGCATATTCAAGCTGTCCACCTTATTCATGAGTGGGAGGCACAGACACAACCCCAGTGTTTGACTGACAGCTGCTCCATGTAATGGCTGCTCCATGTGCTGTGTATAGGAGAGATACAGCAGCTCCAGGCAGCCATGTTATAGCAGAACATGTCAGGTACTTGTGTAGCTGATGTCTGTGTATTAGGAGGATGCAGCATGTCAGCAGATGCAGCACACACACTAGCAATGCTTTACTATACATTATACGCAGACATGAGCAGGGGGAGGAGAAGGGAGGCGTAACAGGGGTGACATCACTGCCTCTGATCATGTGACCAGCCTCATTTATATAATAAAGAAAAGATGATTTTACAATGATTAATGTATGAATTGACTAGATAAAGGCTGGGATAGGATCCTTGTGAGCTGCTCCAACAGGTAGTAGTGACAGGACAAGTGACACAGACCTGATGACAGGTGTCCTTTAAGGCCAATTAGCCTCTTCCTTGTTTCCCAAGAGTCCATTTTTCTCTATAGAAGGGGCAAATTTTTTCCCAACCCAATAGCAAAAGAACAGAAATGGGCCAACTCTCCATTAGCTACTAACACTGCAGAGGCCATAGCAGTTGTTGCAGGGCCCACGATCAGGGCCGCACCTGCCATGAGGCGAGTTGAGCATCTCGCCTCAGGCGGCGCGGCTCCTGCTCAACAAGGGGGCGGCACCGTGCTCCCCACGCCGACGGGACCGCGTTGCAGCCCTCCATCCGGCACCTTTCTCCCCGATGCTGCTGGCACCTTGCGCCCGCCCCCCGCCGCCGCCGGCACCTTGCGCCCGCCCCCGACGGCACTGATGTTCCGCCCCCCTGCCGGCCAGCGCCACTTTCCAGCCGGGGACACCGTTCTCCCGGCCGACAATGTGCTCCCGCCTGCCACTACCCGCATACCTCCGCTCCCGTGTCAGCCCCGCTCCGCTCCCGTCTCCCCCCCACCACTGCAGGCTCTCGGCTCCCTGCTCCGATGGCCCTTACTCAAGCTCCGAGCTCCCTAGCACCACCCCCTCCCCTCACCGGACCGGCTATCGAGTCTTCCCGCTCCCGGCTTCCCCACCGCGACACCGCCGCTGCAGGACTAGGCGCCGAACACAAGAACACAACAGAGAGGTAAAGTAAATTTATCTTTGCATGTATATATGTGTGTATATATGTGTGTATCTGTGTGTATATCTATATATATATATATATGTGTGTATATGTATGTATATATGTGTATATATGTGTGTATCTGTGTATATATGTATATATATGTGTATATGTATGTATATATGTGTGTATCTGTGTATATATATGTATATATGTGTGTATCTGTGTGTATATGTATGTATATATGTTGTATCTGTGTATATATGTGTGTATCTGTGTATATATGTGTGTATCTGTGTATATATGTGTATATATGTGTGTATATATGTGTGTATCTATGTATATATGTGTGTATCTGTGTATATATGTAT